>JAECXP010000040.1:0-1258019 GCA_018152965.1 Scaptomyza pallida | reverse complement strand
GGTCTCTCAACAATCAGACAATAAAAATGGTAGGACAAACTATTTTATATATATATAGATACGCACGCTCCATAACATTAGCGTATGGGTGATTGCCCAAGGAGTTGTCGGATTATTGTCCAAATTTTGCATCCATAACTTTTTGGATACCCTGTTATGTCCTGACAAGTTTCGTAACAATTAATTAATTTTTGAAAAACGCTCTAGTACAAAGTTGGGAAAAAGGGGGCTTATGTGTTCAGGAGAGGTACAGGAAGGAGTGATCCAAATTAAAAATCCTTTCTTAGTGCTCACTTTCAATCTGAATGGAATATTTGGTGAAAATTTCTTTTTTTTTTTTTTTATCGTTTAGGCTGTGGGTCTCTCAACAATCAGTCAGTCAGTCAAGAGGACAAACTATTTTTTATATATAGATAAGCACGCTCCATAACATTAGTGTATGGGAGGTGCCCCAAGGGGTTGTCGGATTGGGTTCAAATTTTGCATCCATAACTTTTTGAGACCCGTGGTATGTCCTGACAAAGTTTCGTAATAATTGATTCATTTCAAAGCATAGCTCTAAGTACAAAAGTTGGGAAAAAAAGGGCTTACGTGTTCAGGAGGTACTTGGAAGGATTGATCCAAATTAAAAATCCTTTCTTAGTGCTCACTTTCAACCTGGATGGAATATTATGTGAAAATTTCAGCCTTCTAGCATCTTATCGTTTAGGCTGTGGGTCTCTCCAAGATGTTCAGTCAGATAGTCATTAAGGACAAACTATCTTTACCCTGTCTCTAGATAAGCTCGAAACTCCATAACATTAGTGTATGGGAGGTGCCCCAAGGGATTGTCGGATTGGGTCCAAATTTTGCATCCATAACTTTTTTACACCCTTCTATGTCCTGACAGGAGTTCGTAATAATTGATTCATTTCAAAGCATAGCGCTGGTACAAAAGTTGGGGAAAAAGGGACTTATTTGTTCAGGAGGTACTTGAAGAGGTGGTCCAAGGTAAAAATCCCTTTCTTAGTGCTCACTTTCAAACTGAATGGAATATTTGGTGAAAATTTCTTTTTTTTTTTTTTTATCGTTTAGGCTGTAGGTGCTCTCAACAATCAGTCAGTCGGTTAATTAGGACAAACTACACTATATATAGAGAAAAAAGCACGCTCCATAACATTAGTGTGTGGGAGGTTGCTGAAAGGAAGTTGTCCGGATTGGGTTCAAATTTTGCATCCATAACTTTTTTAGGACCCTTCTATGTCCTGACAAAGTTTCGTAACAAGTAGTGGTACTTTTAGAGCATAGCTTTGAGTACAAAAGTTGAGAAAAAAGGACTTAAGTGCTCAGGAGGTACTCGAAGAAGTGGTTCAAATTCAAACTCCTCTCTTGGTGCTCACTTTCAACCTGAATGGAATATTATGTGAAAATTTCAGCCTTCTAGCTCTTATCGTTTAGGCTGTGGGTTTCTCAGCAATCAGTCAGCCAGTCAGTTAGGACAAACTATTTATATAATACATATATAGATAAGCACGCTGCATAACATTAGTGTATGGGAGGTGCCCCAAGGAGTTGTCGGATTGGGTCCAAATTTTGCATCCATAACTTTTTTTACACCCTTCTATGTCCTGACAAAGTTTCGTAACAATTGATTAATTTTAAAGCATAGCTCTAGTACAAAAGTTGAGAAAAAAAGGACTTAAGTGCTCAGGAGGTACTCGAAGGAGTGGTCCAAATTCAAAATCCTTTCTTAGTGCTCACTTTCAACCTGAATGGAATATTATGCGAAAATTTCAGCCTTCTATCTCTTATCGTTTAGGCTGTGGGTCTCTCAACAATCAGTCAATCAGTCAGCTAGAACAAACTATTTTATATATAGATACGCACGCTCCATAACATTAGCGTATGGGAGGTGCCCCAAGGAGTTGTCGGATTGTGTCCAAATTTTGCATCCATAACTTTTTTTGACCCTGTTATGTCCTGACAAAGTTTCGTAACAATTAATTAATTTTAGAGCATAGCTCTAGTACAAAAGTTGGAAAAAAAGGGACTTAAGTGCTCAGGAGGTACTTGAAGGAGGTGGTCCAAATTAAAAATCCTTTCTTAGTGCTCACTTTCAATCTGATTGGAATATTATGTGAAAATTTCAGCCTTCTATCTCTTATCGTTTAGGCTGTGGGTCTCTCCAACAATCAGTCAGTCAGTCAGTTAGGACAAACTATTTTATATATATAGAATAAGCACGCTCCATAACATTAGTGTATGGGAGGTGCCCCAAGGAGTTGTCGGATTGGGTTCAAATTTTGCATCCATAACTTTTTTAGACCCTTCATATGTCCAATGACAAAGTTTCGTAACAATTAATTAATTTTAGAGCATAGCTCTAGTACAAAAGTTGAGAAAAAAAGGACTTAAGTGCTCAGGAGGTACTCGAAGGAGTGGTTCAAATTCAAAATCCTTTCTTAGTGCTCACTTTCAACCTGAATGGAATATTATGTGAAAATTTCAGCCTTCTATCTCTTATCGTTTAGGCTGTGGGTCTTCAACAATCAGTCAGTCAGTCAGTTAGGACAAACTATTTTATATATATAGATAAGCACGCTCCATAACATTAGTGTATGGGAGGTGCCCCAAGGAGTTGTCGGATTGGGTCCAAATTTTGCATCCATAACTTTTTGAGACCCTTCTATGTCCTGACAAAGTTTCGTAACAATTAATTAATTTTAGAGCATAGCTCTAGTACAAAAGGTTGAGAAAAAAAGGACTTAAGTGCTCAGGAGGTACTTGAAGGAGTGGTCCAAATTCAAAATCCTTTCTTAGTACTCACTTTCAACCTGAATGGAATATTATGTGAAAATTTCAGCCTTCTGTCTCTTATCGTTTAGGCTGTGGGTCTCTCAACAATCAGTCAGTCAGTCAGATAGGACAAACTATTTTATATATATAGATAAGCACGCTCCATAACATTAGTGTATGGGAGGTGCCCCAAGGAGTTGTCGGATTGGGTTCAAATTTTGCATCCATAACTTTTTTACACCCTTCTATGTCCTGACAAAGTTTCGTAACAATTAATTAATTTTAGAGCATAGCTCTAGTACAAAAGTTGAGAAAAAAGGACTTAAGTGCTCAGGAGGTACTCGAAGGAGTGGTTCCCCAATTCAAAATCCTTTCTTAGTGCTCACTTTCAACCTGAATGGAATATTATGTGAAATTTTCAGCCTTCTATCTCTTATCGTTTAGGCTGTGGGTCTCTCAACAATCAGTCAGTCAGTCAGTTAGGACAAACTATTTTATATATATAGATAAAGCACGCTCCATAACATTAGTGTATGGGAGGTGCCCCAAGGAAGTTGTCGGATTGGGTCCAAATTTCGCATCCATAACTTTTTGAGACCCTTCTATGTCCTGACAAAGTTTCGTAACAATTAATTAATTTTAGAGCATAGCTCTAGTACAAAAGTTGAGAAAAAAAGGACTTAAGTGCTCAGGAGGTACTCGAAGGAGTGGTTCAAATTCAAAATCCTTTCTTAGTGCTCACTTTCAACCTGAATGGAATATTATGTGAAAATTTCAGCCTTCTATCTCTTATCGTTTAGGCTGTGGGTCTCTCAACAATCAGTCAGTCAGTCAGTTAGGACAAACTATTTTATATATATAGATAAGCACGCTCCATAACATTAGTGTATGGGAGGTGCCCAAGGAGTTGTCGGATTGGGTCCAATTTTTGCATCCATAACTTTTTTAGACCCTTCTATGTCCTGACAAAGTTTCGTAACAATTAATTAGTTTTAGAGCATAGCTCTAGTACAAAAGTTGAAAAAAAAAGGACTTAAGTGCTCAGGAGGTACTCGAAGGAGTGGTTCAAATTCAAAATCCTTTCTTAGTGCTCACTTTCAACCTGAATGGAATATTATGTGAAAATTTCAGCCTTCTATCTCTTATCCGTTTAGGCTGTGGGTCTCTCAACAATCAGTCAGTCAGTCAGTTAGGACAAACTATTTTATATATATAGATAAGCACGCTCCATAACATTAGTGTATGGGAGGTGCCCCAAGGAGTTGTCGGATTGGGTCCAAATTTTGCATCCATAACTTTTTAGACCCTTCTATGTCTTGACAAAGTTTCGTAACAATTAATTAATTTTAGAGCATAGCTCTAGTACAAAAGTTGAGAAAAAAAGGACTTAAGTGCTCAGGAGGTACTTGAAGGAGTGGTCCAAATTCAAAATCCTTTCTTAGTGCTCACTTTCAACCTGAATGGAATATTATGTGAAAATTTCAGCCTTCTATCTCTTATCGTTTAGGCTGTGGGTCTCTCAACAATCAGTCAGTCAGTCATAGGACAAACTATTTTATATATATAGATAAGCACGCTCCATAACATTAGTGTATGGGAGGTGCCCCAAGGAGTTGTCGGATTGGGTTCAAATTTTGCATCCATAACTTTTTTAGACCCTCTAGTCCTGACAAAGTTTCGTAACAATTAATTAATTTTAGAGCATAGCTCTAGTACAAAAGTTGAGAAAAAAGGACTTAAGTGCTCAGGAGGTACTCGAAGGAGTGGTTCAAATTCAAAATCCTTTCTTAGTGCTCACTTTCAACCTGAATGGAATATTATGTGAAAATTTCAGCCTTCTATCTCTTATCGTTTGGCTGTGGGTCTCTCAACAATCAGTCAGTCAGTCAGTTAGGACAAACTATTTTATATATATAGATAAGCACGCTTCATAACATTAGTGTATGGGAGGTGCCCCAAGGAGTTGTCGGATTGGGTTCAAATTTTGCATCCATAACTTTTTTTACACCCTTCTATGTCCTGACAAAGTTTCGTAACAATTAATTAATTTTAAAGCATAGCTCTGGTACAAAAGTTGAAAAAAAAGGACTTAAGTGCTCAGGAGGTACTCGAAGGAGTGGTCCAAATTCAAAATCCTTTCTTAGTGCTCACTTTCAACCTGAATGGAATATTATGTGAAAATTTCAGCCTTCTATCTCTTATCGTTTAGGCTGTGGGTTTTCAACAATCAGTCAGTCAGTCAGTTAGGACAAACTATTTTATATATATAGATAAGCACGCTCCATAACATTAGTGTATGGGAGGTGCCCCAAGGAGTTGTCGGATTGGGTCCAAATTTTGCATCCATAACTTTTTTAGACCCTTCTATGTCCTGACAAAGTTTCGTAACATTTAATTAATTTTAGAGCATAGCTCTAGTACAAAAGTTGAGAAAAAAAGGACTTAAGTGCTCAGGAGGTACTTGAAGGAATGGTTCAAATTCAAAATCCTTTCTTAGTGCTCACTTTCAACCTGAATGGAATATTATGTGAAAATTTCTATCTCTTATCGTTTAGGCTGTGGGTCTCTCAACAATCAGTCAGTCAGTCAGTTAGGACAAACTATTTTATATATATAGAAGATAAGCACGCTCCATAACATTAGTGTATGGGAGGTGCCCCAAGGAGTTGTCGGATTGGGTTCAAATTTTGCATCCATAACTTTTTTACACCCTCCTGACAAAGTTTCGTAACAATTAATTAATTTTAGAGCATAGCTCTAGTACAAAAGTTGAGAAAAAAAGGACTTAAGTGCTCAGGAGGTACTCGAAGGAGTGGTTCAAATTCAAAATCCTTTCTTAGTGCTCACTTTCAACCTGAATGGAATATTATGTAAAATTTTAGCCTTCTATCTCTTATCGTTTGTCTGTGGGTCTCTCAACAATCAGTCAGTCAGTCAGTTAGGACAAACTATTTTATATATATAGATAAGCACGCCTCATAACATTAGTGTATGGGAGGTGCCCCAAGGAGTTGTCGGATTGGGTTCAAATTTTGCATCCATAACTTTTTTAGACCCTTCTATGTCCTGACAAAGTTTCGTAACAATTAATTAATTTTAAAGCATAGCTCTGGTACAAAAGTTGAAAAAAAAAGGACTTAAGTGCTCAGGAGGTACTCGAAGGAGTGGTCCAAATTCAAAATCCTTTCTTAGTGCTCACTTTTTAACCTGAATGGAATATTATGTGAAAATTTCAGCCTTCTAGCTCTTATCGTTTAGGCTGTGGGTCTCTCAACAATCAGTCAGTCAGTCAGGACAAACTATTTTATATATATAGATAAGCACGCTCCATAACATTAGTGTATGGGAGGTGCCCCAAGGAGTTGTCGGATTGGGTTCAAATTTTGCATCCATAACTTTTTTAGACCCTGCTATGTCCTGACAAAGTTTCGTAACAATTAATTAATTTTAGAGCATAGCTCTAGTACAAAAGTTGAGAAAAAAAGGACTTAAGTGCTCAGGAGGTACTCGAAGGAGTGGGCCAAATTCAAAATCCTTTCTTAGTGCTCACTTTCAACCTGAATGAAATATTATGCGAAAATTTCAGCCTTCTATCTCTTATCGTTTAGGCTGTGGGTCTCTCAACAATCAGTCAGTCAGTCAGAGGACAAACTATTTTATATATAGATAAGCACGCTCCATAACATTAGTGTATGGGAGGTGCCCCAAGGAGTTGTCGGATTGGGTCCAAATTTTGCATCCATAACTTTTTTAGACCCTGTTATGTCCTGACAAAGTTTCGTAACAATTAATTAATTTTAGAGCATAGCTCTAGTACAAAAGTTGAGAAAAAAGGACTTAAGTGCTCAGGAGGTACTCGAAGGAGTGGTCCAAATTCAAAATCCTTTCTTAGTGCTCACTTTCAACCTGAATGGAATATTATGTGAAAATTTCAGCCTTCTAGCTCTTATCGTTTAGGCTGTGGGTCTCTCAACAATCAGTCAGTCAGTCAGTTAGGACAAACTATTTTATATATATAGATAAGCACGCTCCATAACATTAGTGTATGGGAGGTGCCCCAAGGAGTTGTCAGATTGGGTCCAAATTTTGCATCCATAACTTTTTTAGACCCTTCTATGTCCTGGCAAAGTTTCGTAACAATTAATTAATTTTAGAGCATAGCTCTAGTACAAAAGTTGAGAAAAAAAGGACTTAAGTGCTCAGGAGGTACTTGAAGGAATGGTTCAAATTCAAAATCCTTTCTTAGTGCTCACTTTCAACCTGAATGGAATATTATGTGAAAATTTCCTTATCGTTTAGGCTGTGGGTCTCTCAACAATCAGTCAGTCAGTCAGTAGGACAAACTATTTTATATATATAGATAAGCACGCTCCATAACATTAGTGTATGGGAGGTGCCCCAAGGAGTTGTCGGATTGGGTTCAAATTTTGCATCCATAACTTTTTTACACCCTCCTGACAAAGTTTCGTAACAATTAATTAATTTTAGAGCATAGCTCTAGTACAAAAGTTGAGAAAAAAGGACTTAAGTGCTCAGGAGGTACTCGAAGGAGTGGTCCAAATTCAAAATCCTTTCTTAGTGCTCACTTTCAACCTGAATGGAATATTATGTAAAATTTTAGCCTTCTATCTCTTATCGTTTAGGCTGTGGGTCTCTCAACAATCAGTCAGTCAGTCAGTTAGGACAAACTATTTTATATATATAGATAAGCACGCCTCATAACATTAGTGTATGGGAGGTGCCCCAAGGAGTTGTCGGATTGGGTTCAAATTTTGCATCCATAACTTTTTTACACCCTTCTATGTCCTGACAAAGTTTCGTAACAATTAATTAATTTTAAAGCATAGCTCTGGTACAAAAGTTGAGAAAAAAAGGACTTAAGTGCTCAGGAGGTACTCGAAGGAGTGGTCCAAATTCAAAATCCTTTCTTAGTGCTCACTTTCAACCTGAATGGAATATTATGTGAAAATTTCAGCCTTCTATCTCTTATCGTTTAGGCTGTGGGTTTCTCAACAATCAGTCAGTCAGTCAGTTAGGACAAACTATTTTATATATATAGATAAGCACGCTCCATAACATTAGTGTATGGGAGGTGCCCCAAGGAGTTGTCGGATTGGGTCCAAATTTTGCATCCATAACTTTTTTAGACCCTTCTATGTCCTGACAAAGTTTCGTAACATTTAATTAATTTTAGAGCATAGCTCTAGTACAAAAGTTGAGAAAAAAGGACTTAAGTGCTCAGGAGGTACTTGAAGGAATGGTTCAAATTCAAAATCCTTTCTTAGTGCTCACTTTCAACCTGAATGGAATATTATGTGAAAATTTCTTATCGTTTAGGCTGTGGGTCTCTCAACAATCAGTCAGTCAGTCAGTAGGACAAACTATTTTTTATATATAGAAGATAAGCACGCTCCATAACATTAGTGTATGGGAGGTGCCCCAAGGAGTTGTTCGGATTGGGTTCAAATTTTGCATCCATAACTTTTTAGACCCTCTGACAAAGTTTCGTAACAATTAATTAATTTTAGAGCATAGCTCTAGTACAAAAGTTGAGAAAAAAAAGGACTTAAGTGCTCAGGAGGTACTCGAAGGAGTGGTTCAAATTCAAAATCCTTTCTTAGTGCTCACTTTCAACCTGAATGGAATATTATGTAAAATTTTAGCCTTCTATCTCTTATCGTTTGTCTGTGGGTCTCTCAACAATCAGTCAGTCAGTCAGTTAGGACAAACTATTTTATATATATAGATAAGCACGCCCCATAACATTAGTGTATGGGAGGTGCCCCAAGGAGTTGTCGGATTGGGTTCAAATTTTGCATCCATAACTTTTTTACACCCTTCTATGTCCTGACAAAGTTTCGTAACAATTAATTAATTTTAAAGCATAGCTCTGGTACAAAAGTTGAAAAAAAAGGACTTAAGTGCTCAGGAGGTACTCGAAGGAGTGGTCCAAATTCAAAATCCTTTCTTAGTGCTCACTTTTAACCTGAATGGAATATTATGTGAAAATTTCAGCCTTCTAGCTCTTATCGTTTAGGCTGTGGGTCTCTCAACAATCAGTCAGTCAGTCAGGACAAACTATTTTATATATATAGATAAGCACGCTCCATAACATTAGTGTATGGGAGGTGCCCCAAGGAGTTGTGTTCCGGATTGGGTTCAAATTTTGCATCCATAACTTTTTAGACCCTTTTTATGTCCTGACAAAGTTTCGTAACAATTAATTAATTTTAGAGCATAGCTCTAGTACAAAAGTTGAGAAAAAAGGACTTAAGTGCTCAGGAGGTACTCGAAGGAGTGGGCCAAATTCAAAATCCTTTCTTAGTGCTCACTTTCAACCTGAATGAAATATTATGGCGAAAATTTCAGCCTTCTATCTCTTATCGTTTAGGGCTGTGGGTCTCATCAGGAAAAACTATTTTATTTGATAGCACGCTCCATAACATTTAGCCTATGGTGGCCCCGCAAAGTTGTCGTATGGTCCAAATTTTGCATCCATAACCTTTTTAGACCCTGTTATGTCCTGACAAAGTTTCGTAACAATTAATTAATTTTAGAGCATAGCTCATAGTTAAAAAAAAAAAGGACTTAAGTGCTCAGGAGGTACTCGAAGAGTGGTCCAAATTCAAAATCCTTTCTTAGTGCTCACTTTCAACCTGAATGGAATATTATGTGAAAATTTCAGCCTTCTAGCTCTTATCGTTTAGGCTGTGGGTCTCTCAACGTTCAGTCAGTCAGTCAGTTAGGACAAACTATTTTATATATATAGATAAGCACGCTCCATAACATTAGTGTATGGGAGGTGCCCCAAGGAGTTGTCGGATTGGGTCCAAATTTTGCATCCATAACTTTTTTAGACCCTTCTATGTCCTGACAAAGTTTCGTAACATTTAATTAATTTTAAAGCATAGCTCTGGTACAAAAGTTGAAAAAAAAAGGACTTAAGTGCTCAGGAGGTACTTGAAGGAATGGTTCAAATTCAAAATCCTTTCTTAGTGCTCACTTTCAACCTGAATGGAATATTATGTGAAAATTTCTTATCGTTTAGGCTGTGGGTCTCTCAACAATCAGTCAGTCAGTCAGGACAAACTATTTTTTTTATATAGAAGATAAGCACGCTCCATAACATTAGTGTATGGGAGGTGCCCCAAGGAGTTGTCGGATTGGGTTCAAATTTTGCATCCATAACTTTTTTACACCCTCTCTGACAAAGTTTCGTAACAATTAATTAATTTTAGAGCATAGCTCTAGTACAAAAGTTGAGAAAAAAGGACTTAAGTGCTCAGGAGGTACTCGAAGGAGTGGTCCAAATTCAAAATCCTTTCTCAGTGCTCACTTTCAACCTGAATGGAATATTATGTAAAATTTTAGCCTTCTATCTCTTATCGTTTGTCTGTGGGTCGGGGTCCTCAACAATCAGTCAGTCAGTCAGTTAGGACAAACTATTTTATATATATAGATAAGCACGCCTCATAACATTTAGTGTATGGGAGGTGCCCCAAGGAGTTGTCGGATTGGGTTCAAATTTTGCATCCATAACTTTTTACACCCTTCTATGTCCTGACAAAGTTTCGTAACAATTAATTAATTTTAAAGCATAGCTCTGGTACAAAAGTTGAAAAAAAGGGACTTAAGTGCTCAGGAGGTACTCGAAGGAGTGGTCCAAATTCAAAATCCTTTCTTAGTGCTCACTTTTAACCTGAATGGAATATTATGTGAAAATTTCAGCCTTCTAGCTCTTATCGTTTAGGCTGTAGGGTCTCTCAACAATCAGTCAGTCAGTCAGGACAAACTATTTTATATATATAGATAAGCACGCTCCATAACATTAGTGTATGGGAGGTGCCCCAAGGAGTTGTCGGATTGGGTTCAAATTTTGCAATCCATAACTTTTTAGACCCTGTTATGTCCTGACAAAGTTTCGTAACAATTAATTAATTTTAGAGCATAGCTCTAGTACAAAAGTTGAGAAAAAAAGGACTTAAGTGCTCAGGAGGTACTCGAAGGAGTGGGCCAAATTCAAAATCCCTTCTTAGTGCTCACTTTCAACCTGAATGAAATATTATGAAAATTTCAGCCTTCTATCTCTTATCGTTTAGGCTGTGGGTCTCTCAACAATCAGTCAGTAGGACAAACTATTTTATATATATAGATAAGCACGCTCCATAACATTAGCGTATGGGTGGTGCCCCAAGGAGTTGTCGGATTGGGTCCAAATTTTGCATCCATAACTTTTTTAGACCCTGTTATGTCCTGACAAAGTTTCGTAACAATTAATTAATTTTAGAGCATAGCTCTAGTACAAAAGTTGAGAAAAAAAGGACTTAAGTGCTCAGGAGGTACTCGAAGGAGTGGTCCAAATTCAAAATCCTTTCTTAGTGCTCACTTTCAACCTGAATGGAATATTATGTGAAAATTTCAGCCTTCTAGCTCTTATCGTTTAGGCTGTGGGTCTCTCAACAATCAGTCAGTTAGTTGGACAAACTATTTTATATATAGATAAGCACGCTCCATAACATTAGTGTATGGGAGGTGCCCCAAGGAGTTGTCGGATTGGGTCCAAATTTTGCATCCATAACTTTTTTAGACCCTTCTATGTCCTGACAAAGTTTCGTAACAATTAATTAATTTTAGAGCATAGCTCTAGTACAAAAGTTGAGAAAAAAAGGACTTAAGTGCTCAGGAGGTACTCGAAGGAGTGGTTCAAATTCAAAATCCTTTCTTAGTGCTCACTTTCACCGTGAATGGAATATTTGTGAAAATTTCAGCCTTCTAGCTCTTATCGTTTAGGCTGTGGGCCTCTCAACAATCAGTCAGTCAGTCAGTTAGGACAAACTATTTTATAAACATATAGATAAGCACGCCTCCATAACATTAGTGTATGGGAGGTGCCCCAAGGAGTTGTCGGATTGGGTTCAAATTTTGCATCCATAACTTTTTACACCCTTCTCTGACAAAGTTTCGTAACAATTAATTAATTTTAGAGCATAGCTCTAAACAAAGTTGAAAAAGGACTTAAGTGCTCAGGAGGTACTCGAAGGAGTGGTCCAAAATTCAAAACCCTTTTTCTTTTCTTATTTTTAACCTAAATTTAATTTTATAATATTTTTTTTTTTTTTTTTTTTTTTTTTTTTTTTGTTTTTCAAAAATAATTAATTCAATTTTTTTTAAAAAAATTTATTAAAAATATATATAAGCCCCCCTCATATAATTTGGGTGTGGGGGGGGCCTCAAGGGGTTTTTGTTTTTTTTTTTTTTTTTTATATTTATTTTTTTTTTTCCCTTTCTTTTTTATAAATTTTTTATGTATTTAATTAATTTTAAAGCATAGCTCTGGTACAAAAGTTGAAAAAAAGGACTTAAGTGCTCAGGAGGTACTCGAAGGATGGTCCAAATTCAAAATCCTTTCTTAGTGCTCACTTTCAACCTGAATGGAATATTATGTGAAAATTTCAGCCTTCTAGCTCTTATCGTTTAGGCTGTGGGTCTCTCAACAATCAGTCAGGACAAACTATTTTATATATATAGATACGCACGCTCCATAACATTAGCGTATGGGTGGTGCCCCAAGGAGTTGTCGGATTGGGTCCAAATTTTGCATCCATAACTTTTTTAGACCCTGTTATGTCCTGACAAAGTTTCGTAACAATTAATTAATTTTAGAGCATAGCTCTAGTACAAAAGTTGAGAAAAAAGGACTTAAGTGCTCAGGAGGTACTCGAAGGAGTGGGCCAAATTCAAAATCCTTTCTTAGTGCTCACTTTCAACCTGAATGGAATATTATGTGAAAATTTCAGCCTTCTAGCTCTTATCGTTTAGGCTGTGGGTCTCTCAACAATCAGTCAGGACAAACTATTTTATATATATAGATACGCACGCTCCATAACATTAGCGTATGGGTGGTGCCCCAAGGAGTTGTCGGATTGGGTCCAAATTTTGCATCCATAACTTTTTTAGACCCTGTTATGTCCTGACAAAGTTTCGTAACAATTAATTAATTTTAGAGCATAGCTCTAGTACAAAAGTTGAGAAAAAAAGGACTTAAGTGCTCAGGAGGTACTCGAAGGAGTGGTCCAAATTCAAAATCCTTTCTTAGTGCTCACTTTCAACCTGAATGGAATATTATGTGAAAATTTCAGCCTTCTAGCTCTTATCGTTTAGGCTGTGGGTCTCTCAACAATCAGTCAGTTAGGACAAACTATTTTATATATATAGATAAGCACGCTCCATAACATTAGTGTATGGGAGGTGCCCCAAGGAGTTGTCGGATTGGGTCCAAATTTTGCATCCATAACTTTTTTAGACCCTTCTATGTCCTGACAAAGTTTCGTAACAATTAATTAATTTTAGAGCATAGCTCTAGTACAAAAGTTGAGAAAAAAAGGACTTAAGTGCTCAGGAGGTACTCGAAGGAGTGGTTCAAATTCAAAATCCTTTCTTAGTGCTCACTTTCACCGAGAATGGAATATTTTGTGAAAATTTCAGCCTTCTAGCTCTTATCGTTTAGGCTGTGGGCCTCTCAACAATCAGTCAGTCAGTCAGTTAGGACAAACTATTTTATAAACATATATAGATAAGCACGCTCCATAACATTAGTGTGGGAGGTGCCCCAAGGAGTTGTCGGATCGGGTCCAAATTTTGCATCCATAAATTTTTTACACGCCTCCATGTCCTGACCAAGTTTTGTAATAATTGATTCATTTCAAAGCATAGCTCTAGTACAAAAGTTGGGAAAAAAAGGGCTTATGTGTTCAAGAGGTACTTGAAGGAGTGATCCAAATTAAAAATCCTTTCTTAGTGCTCACTTTCAATCTGAATGGAATATTTGGTGAAAATTTCTTATCGTTTAGGCTGTGGGTCTCTCAACAATCAGTCAGTCAGTCAGGACAAACTATTTTTATACTTTGATACCAAAGGTATCATAGTATATTGGGTTTGTGCAATGTCCGTCATGGTGTCTGTCCGTCCGTCTGTCCGTCTGTCCGTCCGTCCGTATGAACGCAACTTTTTTCGACACCCTTAAAGCTAGAGCCTTGCAACTTTGCAAATATCTTGGTACATGTCTTCGTCAGACAAAGTGTTAAATCTGGGGCTCTACGACCTCAGGGGGCTGGGAAATCGATAACAAGTCGATACACCTCGATGTGCAAATCGATAAAACACATATATATCCCACATTTTAGTAGATAGAGTCACCAAATTTGATGGCAAGATAGCTGGTGACATTCCTCAAAAAATTACATCAAAAGTTTGGATGCCACGCCCACCTATTTCGCCCCCAGCCCCCTCCAATTATAAACAAAAATGCCTGTATCTTCTACAGTTTTGAAGCTATAGCCACCAAAATTGACATGAAGGTAGATGCTGACATCTGACAAAGTTATGCATCAAAACATTGGATGCCACGCCCCAAAACAACGGAACATGCCCCACCGTCCTAAAAAAAACCGAAATGCACGTATCTTTGCCAGTTTTTAAGCTAGAGTCACCAAATTTGGTATGAACATTGGTAGTGACATCCGTTACAGATCTGCATCAATGTTTTGGATGCCACGCCCACTTATACCGCCCACCTCTATATCTTTCTCAGTTTTTGGGCTAGAGTCACCAAATTTGGTATGAACATTGGTTGTGACATCCGTAACAGGTGTGCATAAAAAATTTTTATGCCACGCCCACTTATACCGCCCACCTCTATATCTTTGTCGGTTTTTGCGCTAGAGTCTCCAAACTTGGTAGGGGGATGAAAGTGCCATCCGCCACTATTTGCACTCAGAATCCTTAACACAGCTATGTAAACTGGTATCAAAGTATATCGCAGTCGGTTGCGTCCGACTGCAACGTTTTTACTTGTTTATATATAGATAAGCACGCTCCATAACATTAGTGTATGGGAGGTGCCCCAAGGAGTTGTCGGATTGGGTCCAAATTTTGCATCCATAACTTTTTTAGACCCTTCTATGTCCTGACAAAGTTTTGTAACAATTAATTAATTTGAGAGCATAGCTCTAGTACAAAAGTTGAGAAAAAAGGACTTAAGTGCTCAGGAGGTACTCGAAGGAGTGGTTCAAATTCAAAATCCTTTCTTAGTGCTCACTTTCAACCTGAATGGAATATTATGTGAAAATTTCAGCCTTCTATCTCTTATCGTTTAGGCTGTGGGTCTCTCAACAATCAGTCAGTCAGTCAGTTAGGACAAACTATTTTATATATATAGATAAGCACGCTCCATAACATTAGTGTATGGGAGGTGCCCCAAGGAGTTGTCGGATTGGGTTCAAATTTTGCATCCATAACTTTTTTACACCCTTCTATGTCCTGACAAAGTTTCGTAACAATTAATTAATTTTAGAGCATAGCTCTAGTACAAAAGTTGAGAAAAAAAGGACTTAAGTGCTCAGGAGGTACTCGAAGGAGTGGTCCAAATTCAAAATCCTTTCTTAGTGCTCACTTTCAACCTGAATGGAATATTATGTAAAATTTTAGCCTTCTATCTCTTATCGTTTGTCTGTGGGTCTCTCAACAATCAGTCAGTCAGTCAGTTAGGACAAACTATTTTATATATATAGATAAGCACGCTCCATAACATTAGTGTATGGGAGGTGCCCCAAGGAGTTGTCGGATTGGGTTCAAATTTTGCATCCATAACTTTTTTACACCCTTCTATGTCCTGACAAAGTTTCATAACAATTAATTAATTTTAGAGCATAGCTCTAGTACAAAAGTTGAGAAAAAAAGGACTTAAGTGCTCAGGAGGTACTCGAAGGAGTGGTTCAAATTCAAAATCCTTTCTTAGTGCTCACTTTCAACCTGAATGGAATATTATGTGAAAATTTCAGCCTTCTATCTCTTATCGTTTAGGCTGTGGGTCTCTCAACAATCAGTCAGTCAGTCAGTTAGGACAAACTATTTTATATATATAGATAAGCACGCTCCATAACATTAGTGTATGGGAGGTGCCCCAAGGAGTTGTCGGATTGGGTCCAAATTTTGCATCCATATCTTTTTTAGACCCTTCTATGTCCTGACAAAGTTTTGTAACAATTAATTAATTTGAGAGCATAGCTCTAGTACAAAAGTTGAGAAAAAAGGACTTAAGTGCTCAGGAGGTACTCGAAGGAGTGGTCCAAATTCAAAATCCTTTCTTAGTGCTCACTTTCAACCTGAATGGAATATAATGTGAAAATTTCAGCCTTCTAGCTCTTATCGTTTAGGCTGTGGGTCTCTCAACAATCAGTCAGTCAGTCAGTTAGGACAAACTATTTTATATACATATATAGATAAGCACGCTCCATAACATTAGTGTATAGGAGGTGCCCCAAGGAGTTGTCGGATTGGGTCCAAATTTTGCATCCATAACTTTTTTACACCCTTCTATGTCCTGACAAAGTTTCGTAACAATTAATTAATTTTAGAGCATAGCTCTAGTACAAAAGTTGGGAAAAAAAGGGCTTATGTGTTCAGGAGGTACTTGAAGGAGTGGTTCAAATTCAAAATCCTTTCTTAGTGCTCACTTTCAACCTGAATGGAATATTATGTGAAAATTTCAGCCTTCTATCTCTTATCGTTTAGGCTGTGGGTCTCTCAACAATCAGTCAGTCAGTCAGTTAGGACAAACTATTTTATATATATAGATAAGCACGCTCCATAACATTAGTGTATGGGAGGTGCCCCAAGGAAATGTCGGATTGGGTAACAATTAATTAATTTTAGAGCATAGCTCTAGTACAAAAGTTGAGAAAAAAAGGACTTAAGTGCTCAGGAGGTACTCGAAGGAGTGGGCCAAATTCAAAATCCCTTCTTAGTGCTCACTTTCAACCTGAATGAAATATTATGCGAAAATTTCAGCCTTCTATCTCTTATCGTTTAGGCTGTGGGTCTCTCAACAATCAGTCAATCAGTCAGGACAAACTATTTTATATATATAGATACGCACGCTCCATAACATTAGCGTATGGGTGGTGCCCCAAGGAGTTGTCGGATTGGGTCCAAATTTTGCATCCATAACTTTTTTAGACCCTGTTATGTCCTGACAAAGTTTCGTAACAATTAATTAATTTTAGAGCATAGCTCTAGTACAAAAGTTGAGAAAAAAAGGACTTAAGTGCTCAGGAGGTACTCGAAGGAGTGGTCCAAATTCAAAATCCTTTCTTAGTGCTCACTTTCAACCTGAATGGAATATTATGTGAAAATTTCAGCCTTCTAGCTCTTATCGTTTAGGCTGTGGGTCTCTCAACAATCAGTCAGTCAGTCAGTTAGGACAAACTATTTTATATATATAGATAAGCACGCTCCATAACATTAGTGTATGGGAGGTGCCCCAAGGAGTTGTCGGATTGGGTCCAAATTTTGCATCCATAACTTTTTTAGACCCTTCTATGTCCTGACAAAGTTTCGTAACATTTAATTAATTTTAGAGCATAGCTCTAGTACAAAAGTTGAGAAAAAAAGGACTTAAGTGCTCAGGAGGTACTTGAAGGAATGGTTCAAATTCAAAATCCTTTCTTAGTGCTCACTTTCAACCTGAATGGAATATTATGTGAAAATTTCTTATCGTTTAGGCTGTGGGTCTCTCAACAATCAGTCAGTCAGTCAGGACAAACTATTTTTTATATATAGAAGATAAGCACGCTCCATAACATTAGTGTATGGGAGGTGCCCCAAGGAGTTGTCGGATTGGGTTCAAATTTTGCATCCATAACTTTTTTACACCCTCCTGACAAAGTTTCGTAACAATTAATTAATTTTAGAGCATAGCTCTAGTACAAAAGTTGAGAAAAAAAGGACTTAAGTGCTCAGGAGGTACTCGAAGGAGTGGTCCAAATTCAAAATCCTTTCTCAGTGCTCACTTTCAACCTGAATGGAATATTATGTAAAATTTTAGCCTTCTATCTCTTATCGTTTGTCTGTGGGTCTCTCAACAATCAGTCAGTCAGTCAGTTAGGACAAACTATTTTATATATATAGATAAGCACGCCTCATAACATTAGTGTATGGGAGGTGCCCCAAGGAGTTGTCGGATTGGGTTCAAATTTTGCATCCATAACTTTTTTACACCCTTCTATGTCCTGACAAAGTTTCGTAACAATTAATTAATTTTAAAGCATAGCTCTGGTACAAAAGTTGAAAAAAAAGGACTTAAGTGCTCAGGAGGTACTCGAAGGAGTGGTCCAAATTCAAAATCCTTTCTTAGTGCTCACTTTTAACCTGAATGGAATATTATGTGAAAATTTCAGCCTTCTAGCTCTTATCGTTTAGGCTGTGGGTCTCTCAACAATCAGTCAGTCAGTCAGGACAAACTATTTTATATATATAGATAAGCACGCTCCATAACATTAGTGTATGGGAGGTGCCCCAAGGAGTTGTCGGATTGGGTTCAAATTTTGCATCCATAACTTTTTTAGACCCTGTTATGTCCTGACAAAGTTTCGTAACAATTAATTAATTTTAGAGCATAGCTCTAGTACAAAAGTTGAGAAAAAAAGGACTTAAGTGCTCAGGAGGTACTCGAAGGAGTGGGCCAAATTCAAAATCCCTTCTTAGTGCTCACTTTCAACCTGAATGAAATATTATGCGAAAATTTCAGCCTTCTATCTCTTATCGTTTAGGCTGTGGGTCTCTCAACAATCAGTCAGGACAAACTATTTTATATATATAGATACGCACGCTCCATAACATTAGCGTATGGGTGGTGCCCCAAGGAGTTGTCGGATTGGGTCCAAATTTTGCATCCATAACTTTTTTAGACCCTGTTATGTCCTGACAAAGTTTCGTAACAATTAATTAATTTTAGAGCATAGCTCTAGTACAAAAGTTGAGAAAAAAAGGACTTAAGTGCTCAGGAGGTACTCGAAGGAGTGGTCCAAATTCAAAATCCTTTCTTAGTGCTCACTTTCAACCTGAATGGAATATTATGTGAAAATTTCAGCCTTCTAGCTCTTATCGTTTAGGCTGTGGGTCTCTCAACAATCAGTCAGTTAGGACAAACTATTTTATATATATAGATAAGCACGCTCCATAACATTAGTGTATGGGAGGTGCCCCAAGGAGTTGTCGGATTGGGTCCAAATTTTGCATCCATAACTTTTTTAGACCCTTCTATGTCCTGACAAAGTTTCGTAACAATTAATTAATTTTAGAGCATAGCTCTAGTACAAAAGTTGAGAAAAAAAGGACTTAAGTGCTCAGGAGGTACTCGAAGGAGTGGTTCAAATTCAAAATCCTTTCTTAGTGCTCACTTTCACCGAGAATGGAATATTTTGTGAAAATTTCAGCCTTCTAGCTCTTATCGTTTAGGCTGTGGGCCTCTCAACAATCAGTCAGTCAGTCAGTTAGGACAAACTATTTTATAAACATATATAGATAAGCACGCTCCATAACATTAGTGTGTGGGAGGTGCCCCAAGGAGTTGTCGGATCGGGTCCAAATTTTGCATCCATAAATTTTTTACACGCCTCCATGTCCTGACCAAGTTTTGTAATAATTGATTCATTTCAAAGCATAGCTCTAGTACAAAAGTTGGGAAAAAAGGGCTTATGTGTTCAAGAGGTACTTGAAGGAGTGATCCAAATTAAAAATCCTTTCTTAGTGCTCACTTTCAATCTGAATGGAATATTTGGTGAAAATTTCTTATCGTTTAGGCTGTGGGTCTCTCAACAATCAGTCAGTCAGTCAGGACAAACTATTTTTATACTTTGATACCAAAGGTATCATAGTATATTGGGTTTGTGCAATGTCCGTCATGGTGTCTGTCCGTCCGTCTGTCCGTCTGTCCGTCCGTCCGTATGAACGCAACTTTTTTCGACACCCTTAAAGCTAGAGCCTTGCAACTTTGCAAATATCTTGGTACATGTCTTCGTCAGACAAAGTGTTAAATCTGGGGCTCTACGACCTCAGGGGGCTGGGAAATCGATAACAAGTCGATACACCTCGATGTGCAAATCGATAAAACACATATATATCCCACATTTTAGTAGATAGAGTCACCAAATTTGATGGCAAGATAGCTGGTGACATTCCTCAAAAAATTACATCAAAAGTTTGGATGCCACGCCCACCTATTTCGCCCCCAGCCCCCCTCCAATTATAAACAAAAATGCCTGTATCTTCTACAGTTTTGAAGCTATAGCCACCAAAATTGACATGAAGGTAGATGCTGACATCTGACAAAGTTATGCATCAAAACATTGGATGCCACGCCCCAAAACAACGGAACATGCCCCACCGTCCTAAAAAAAACCGAAATGCACGTATCTTTGCCAGTTTTTAAGCTAGAGTCACCAAATTTGGTATGAACATTGGTAGTGACATCCGTTACAGATCTGCATCAATGTTTTGGATGCCACGCCCACTTATACCGCCCACCTCTATATCTTTCTCAGTTTTTGGGCTAGAGTCACCAAATTTGGTATGAACATTGGTTGTGACATCCGTAACAGGTGTGCATAAAAAATTTTTATGCCACGCCCACTTATACCGCCCACCTCTATATCTTTGTCGGTTTTTGCGCTAGAGTCTCCAAACTTGGTAGGGGGATAGAAAGTGCCATCCGCCACTATTTGCACTCAGAATCCTTAACACAGCTATGTAAACTGGTATCAAAGTATATCGCAGTCGGTTGCGTCCGACTGCAACGTTTTTACTTGTTTATATATAGATAAGCACGCTCCATAACATTAGTGTATGGGAGGTGCCCCAAGGAGTTGTCGGATTGGGTCCAAATTTTGCATCCATAACTTTTTTAGACCCTTCTATGTCCTGACAAAGTTTTGTAACAATTAATTAATTTGAGAGCATAGCTCTAGTACAAAAGTTGAGAAAAAAAGGACTTAAGTGCTCAGGAGGTACTCGAAGGAGTGGTTCAAATTCAAAATCCTTTCTTAGTGCTCACTTTCAACCTGAATGGAATATTATGTGAAAATTTCAGCCTTCTATCTCTTATCGTTTAGGCTGTGGGTCTCTCAACAATCAGTCAGTCAGTCAGTTAGGACAAACTATTTTATATATATAGATAAGCACGCTCCATAACATTAGTGTATGGGAGGTGCCCCAAGGAGTTGTCGGATTGGGTTCAAATTTTGCATCCATAACTTTTTTACACCCTTCTATGTCCTGACAAAGTTTCGTAACAATTAATTAATTTTAGAGCATAGCTCTAGTACAAAAGTTGAGAAAAAAGGACTTAAGTGCTCAGGAGGTACTCGAAGGAGTGGTCCAAATTCAAAATCCTTTCTTAGTGCTCACTTTCAACCTGAATGGAATATTATGTAAAATTTTAGCCTTCTATCTCTTATCGTTTGTCTGTGGGTCTCTCAACAATCAGTCAGTCAGTCAGTTAGGACAAACTATTTTATATATATAGATAAGCACGCTCCATAACATTAGTGTATGGGAGGTGCCCCAAGGAGTTGTCGGATTGGGTTCAAATTTTGCATCCATAACTTTTTTACACCCTTCTATGTCCTGACAAAGTTTCATAACAATTAATTAATTTTAGAGCATAGCTCTAGTACAAAAGTTGAGAAAAAAAGGACTTAAGTGCTCAGGAGGTACTCGAAGGAGTGGTTCAAATTCAAAATCCTTTCTTAGTGCTCACTTTCAACCTGAATGGAATATTATGTGAAAATTTCAGCCTTCTATCTCTTATCGTTTAGGCTGTGGGTCTCTCAACAATCAGTCAGTCAGTCAGTTAGGACAAACTATTTTATATATATAGATAAGCACGCTCCATAACATTAGTGTATGGGAGGTGCCCCAAGGAGTTGTCGGATTGGGTCCAAATTTTGCATCCATATCTTTTTAGACCCTTCTATGTCCTGACAAAGTTTTGTAACAATTAATTAATTTGAGAGCATAGCTCTAGTACAAAAGTTGAGAAAAAAAGGACTTAAGTGCTCAGGAGGTACTCGAAGGAGTGGTCCAAATTCAAAATCCTTTCTTAGTGCTCACTTTCAACCTGAATGGAATATAATGTGAAAATTTCAGCCTTCTAGCTCTTATCGTTTAGGCTGTGGGTCTCTCAACAATCAGTCAGTCAGTCAGTTAGGACAAACTATTTTATATACATATATAGATAAGCACGCTCCATAACATTAGTGTATAGGAGGTGCCCCAAGGAGTTGTCGGATTGGGTCCAAATTTTGCATCCATAACTTTTTTACACCCTTCTATGTCCTGACAAAGTTTCGTAACAATTAATTAATTTTAGAGCATAGCTCTAGTACAAAAGTTGGGAAAAAAAGGGCTTATGTGTTCAGGAGGTACTTGAAGGAGTGGTTCAAATTCAAAATCCTTTCTTAGTGCTCACTTTCAACCTGAATGGAATATTATGTGAAAATTTCAGCCTTCTATCTCTTATCGTTTAGGCTGTGGGTCTCTCAACAATCAGTCAGTCAGTCAGTTAGGACAAACTATTTTATATATATAGATAAGCACGCTCCATAACATTAGTGTATGGGAGGTGCCCCAAGGAGTTGTCGGATTGGGTCCAAATTTTGCATCCATAACTTTTTTAGACCCTTCTATGTCCTGACAAAGTTTCGTAACAATTAATTAATTTTAGAGCATAGCTCTAGTACAAAAGTTGAGAAAAAAAGGACTTAAGTGCTCAGGAGGTACTCGAAGGAGTGGTTCAAATTCAAAATCCTTTCTTAGTGCTCACTTTCAACCTGAATGGAATATTATGTGAAAATTTCAGCCTTCTATCTCTTATCGTTTAGGCTGTGGGTCTCTCAACAATCAGTCAGTCAGTCAGTTAGGACAAACTATTTTATATATATAGATAAGCACGCTCCATAACATTAGTGTATGGGAGGTGCCCCAAGGAGTTGTCGGATTGGGTTCAAATTTTGCATCCATAACTTTTTTTACACCCTTCTATGTCCTGACAAAGTTTCGTAACAATTAATTAATTTTAGAGCATAGCTCTAGTACAAAAGTTGAGAAAAAAGGACTTAAGTGCTCAGGAGGTACTCGAAGGAGTGGTCCAAATTCAAAATCCTTTCTTAGTGCTCACTTTCAACCTGAATGGAATATTATGTAAAATTTTAGCCTTCTATCTCTTATCGTTTGTCTGTGGGTCTCTCAACAATCAGTCAGTCAGTCAGTTAGGACAAACTATTTTATATATATAGATAAGCACGCTCCATAACATTAGTGTATGGGAGGTGCCCCAAGGAGTTGTCGGATTGGGTTCAAATTTTGCATCCATAACTTTTTACACCCTTCTATGTCCTGACAAAGTTTCATAACAATTAATTAATTTTAGAGCATAGCTCTAGTACAAAAGTTGAGAAAAAAGGACTTAAGTGCTCAGGAGGTACTCGAAGGAGTGGTTCAAATTCAAAATCCTTTCTTAGTGCTCACTTTCAACCTGAATGGAATATTATGTGAAAATTTCAGCCTTCTATCTCTTATCGTTTAGGCTGTGGGTCTCTCAACAATCAGTCAGTCAGTCAGTTAGGACAAACTATTTTATATATATAGATAAGCACGCTCCATAACATTAGTGTATGGGAGGTGCCCCAAGGAGTTGTCGGATTGGGTCCAAATTTTGCATCCATAACTTTTTTAGACCCTTCTATGTCCTGACAAAGTTTCGTAACAATTAATTAATTTTAGAGCATAGCTCTAGTACAAAAGTTGAGAAAAAAAGGACTTAAGTGCTCAGGAGGTACTCGAAGGAGTGGTTCAAATTCAAAATCCTTTCTTAGTGCTCACTTTCACCGAGAATTGAATATTTTGTGAAAATTTCAGCCTTCTAGCTCTTATCGTTTAGGCTGTGGGCCTCTCAACAATCAGTCAGTCAGTCAGTTAGGACAAACTATTTTATAAACATATATAGATAAGCACGCTCCATAACATTAGTGTGTGGGAGGTGCCCCAAGGAGTTGTCGGATCGGGTCCAATTTTGCATCCATAAATTTTTTACACGCCTCCATGTCCTGACCAAGTTTTGTAATAATTGATTCATTTCAAAGCATAGCTCTAGTACAAAAGTTGGGAAAAAAAGGGCTTATGTGTTCAAGAGGTACTTGAAGGAGTGATCCAAATTAAAAATCCTTTCTTAGTGCTCACTTTCAATCTGAATGGAATATTTGGTGAAAATTTCTTATCGTTTAGGCTGTGGGTCTCTCAACAATCAGTCAGTCAGTCAGGACAAACTATTTTTATACTTTGATACCAAAGGTATCATAGTATATTGGGTTTGTGCAATGTCCGTCATGGTGTCTGTCCGTCCGTCTGTCCGTCTGTCCGTCCGTCCGTATGAACGCAACTTTTTTCGACACCCTTAAAGCTAGAGCCTTGCAACTTTGCAAATATCTTGGTACATGTCTTCGTCAGACAAAGTGTTAAATCTGGGGCTCTACGACCTCAGGGGGCTGGGAAATCGATAACAAGTCGATACACCTCGATGTGCAAATCGATAAAACACATATATATCCCACATTTTAGTAGATAGAGTCACCAAATTTGATGGCAAGATAGCTGGTGACATTCCTCAAAAAATTACATCAAAAGTTTGGATGCCACGCCCACCTATTTCGCCCCCAGCCCCCTCCAATTATAAACAAAAATGCCTGTATCTTCTACAGTTTTGAAGCTATAGCCACCAAAATTGACATGAAGGTAGATGCTGACATCTGACAAAGTTATGCATCAAAACATTGGATGCCACGCCCCAAAACAACGGAACATGCCCCACCGTCCTAAAAAAAAAACGAAATGCACGTATCTTTGCCAGTTTTTAAGCTAGAGTCACCAAATTTGGTATGAACATTGGTAGTGACATCCGTTACAGATCTGCATCAATGTTTTGGATGCCACGCCCACTTATACCGCCCACCTCTATATCTTTCTCAGTTTTTGGGCTAGAGTCACCAAATTTGGTATGAACATTGGTTGTGACATCCGTAACAGGTGTGCATAAAAAATTTTTATGCCACGCCCACTTATACCGCCCACCTCTATATCTTTGTCGGTTTTTGCGCTAGAGTCTCCAAACTTGGTAGGGGGATAGAAAGTGCCATCCGCCACTATTTGCACTCAGAATCCTTAACACAGCTATGTAAACTGGTATCAAAGTATATCGCAGTCGGTTGCGTCCGACTGCAACGTTTTTACTTGTTTATATATAGATAAGCACGCTCCATAACATTAGTGTATGGGAGGTGCCCCAAGGAGTTGTCGGATTGGGTCCAAATTTTGCATCCATAACTTTTTTAGACCCTTCTATGTCCTGACAAAGTTTTGTAACAATTAATTAATTTGAGAGCATAGCTCTAGTACAAAAGTTGAGAAAAAAGGACTTAAGTGCTCAGGAGGTACTCGAAGGAGTGGTCCAAATTCAAAATCCTTTCTTAGTGCTCACTTTCAACCTGAATGGAATATAATGTGAAAATTTCAGCCTTCTAGCTCTTATCGTTTAGGCTGTGGGTCTCTCAACAATCAGTCAGTCAGTCAGTTAGGACAAACTATTTTATATACATATATAGATAAGCACGCTCCATAACATTAGTGTATAGGAGGTGCCCCAAGGAGTTGTCGGATTGGGTCCAAATTTTGCATCCATAACTTTTTTACACCCTTCTATGTCCTGACAAAGTTTCGTAACAATTAATTAATTTGAGAGCATAGCTCTAGTACAAAAGTTGGGAAAAAAAGGGCTTATGTGTTCAGGAGGTACTTGAAGGAGTGATCCAAATTAAAAATCCTTTCTTAGTGCTCACTTTCAACCTAAATGGAATATTATGTGAAAATTTCAGCCTTCTATCTCTTATCGTTTGTCTGTGGGTCTCTCAACAATCAGTCAGTCAGTCAGTTAGGACAAACTATTTTATATATGTATATAGATAAGCACGCTCCATAACATTAGTGTATGGGAGGTGCCCCAAGGAGTTGTCGGATTGGGTTCAAATTTTGCATCCATAACTTTTTTACACCCTTCTATGTCCTGACAAAGTTTCATAACAATTAATTAATTTTAGAGCATAGCTCTAGTACAAAAGTTGAGAAAAAAAGGACTTAAGTGCTCAGGAGGTACTCGAAGGAGTGGTTCAAATTCAAAATCCTTTCTTAGTGCTCACTTTCAACCTGAATGGAATATTATGTGAAAATTTCAGCCTTCTATCTCTTATCGTTTAGGCTGTGGGTCTCTCAACAATCAGTCAGTCAGTCAGTTAGGACAAACTATTTTATATATATAGATAAGCACGCTCCATAACATTAGTGTATGGGAGGTGCCCCAAGGAGTTGTCGGATTGGGTCCAAATTTTGCATCCATAACTTTTTTAGACCCTTCTATGTCCTGACAAAGTTTCGTAACAATTAATTAATTTTAGAGCATAGCTCTAGTACAAAAGTTGAGAAAAAAAGGACTTAAGTGCTCAGGAGGTACTCGAAGGAGTGGTTCAAATTCAAAATCCTTTCTTAGTGCTCACTTTCACCGAGAATGGAATATTTTGTGAAAATTTCAGCCTTCTAGCTCTTATCGTTTAGGCTGTGGGCCTCTCAACAATCAGTCAGTCAGTCAGTTAGGACAAACTATTTTATAAACATATATAGATAAGCACGCTCCATAACATTAGTGTGTGGGAGGTGCCCCAAGGAGTTGTCGGATCGGGTCCAATTTTGCATCCATAAATTTTTTACACGCCTCCATGTCCTGACCAAGTTTTGTAATAATTGATTCATTTCAAAGCATAGCTCTAGTACAAAAGTTGGGAAAAAAAGGGCTTATGTGTTCAAGAGGTACTTGAAGGAGTGATCCAAATTAAAAATCCTTTCTTAGTGCTCACTTTCAATCTGAATGGAATATTTGGTGAAAATTTCTTATCGTTTGGGCTGTGGGTCTCTCAACAATCAGTCAGTCAGTCAGGACAAACTATTTTTATACTTTGATACCAAAGGTATCATAGTATATTGGGTTTGTGCAATGTCCGTCATGGTGTCTGTCCGTCCGTCTGTCCGTCTGTCCGTCCGTCCGTATGAACGCAACTTTTTTCGACACCCTTAAAGCTAGAGCCTTGCAACTTTGCAAATATCTTGGTACATGTCTTCGTCAGACAAAGTGTTAAATCTGGGGCTCTACGACCTCAGGGGGGCTGGGAAATCGATAACAAGTCGATACACCTCGATGTGCAAATCGATAAAACACATATATATCCCACATTTTAGTAGATAGAGTCACCAAATTTGATGGCAAGATAGCTGGTGACATTCCTCAAAAAATTACATCAAAAGTTTGGATGCCACGCCCACCTATTTCGCCCCCAGCCCCCTCCAATTATAAACAAAAATGCCTGTATCTTCTACAGTTTTGAAGCTATAGCCACCAAAATTGACATGAAGGTAGATGCTGACATCTGACAAAGTTATGCATCAAAACATTGGATGCCACGCCCCAAAACAACGGAACATGCCCCACCGTCCTAAAAAAAAACCGAAATGCACGTATCTTTGCCAGTTTTTAAGCTAGAGTCACCAAATTTGGTATGAACATTGGTAGTGACATCCGTTACAGATCTGCATCAATGTTTTGGATGCCACGCCCACTTATACCGCCCACCTCTATATCTTTCTCAGTTTTTGGGCTAGAGTCACCAAATTTGGTATGAACATTGGTTGTGACATCCGTAACAGGTGTGCATAAAAAATTTTTATGCCACGCCCACTTATACCGCCCACCTCTATATCTTTGTCGGTTTTTGCGCTAGAGTCTCCAAACTTGGTAGGGGGATAGAAAGTGCCATCCGCCACTATTTGCACTCAGAATCCTTAACACAGCTATGTAAACTGGTATCAAAGTATATCGCAGTCGGTTGCGTCCGACTGCAACGTTTTTACTTGTTTATATATAGATAAGCACGCTCCATAACATTAGTGTATGGGAGGTGCCCCAAGGAGTTGTCGGATTGGGTTCAAATTTTGCATCCATAACTTTTTTACACCCTTCTATGTCCTGACAAAGTTTCATAATAATTAATTAATTTTAGAGCATAGCTCTAGTACAAAAGTTGAGAAAAAAAGGACTTAAGTGCTCAGGAGGTACTCGAAGGAGTGGTTCAAATTCAAAATCCTTTCTTAGTGCTCACTTTCACCGAGAATGGAATATTTTGTGAAAATTTCAGCCTTCTAGCTCTTATCGTTTAGGCTGTGGGCCTCTCAACAATCAGTCAGTCAGTCAGTTAGGACAAACTATTTTATAAACATATATAGATAAGCACGCTCCATAACATTAGTGTGTGGGAGGTGCCCCAAGGAGTTGTCGGATCGGGTCCAAATTTTGCATCCATAAATTTTTTACACGCCTCCATGTCCTGACCAAGTTTTGTAATAATTGATTCATTTCAAAGCATAGCTCTAGTACAAAAGTTGGGAAAAAAAGGGCTTATGTGTTCAAGAGGTACTTGAAGGAGTGATCCAAATTAAAAATCCTTTCTTAGTGCTCACTTTCAACCTGAATGGAATATTATGTAAAATTTTAGCCTTCTATCTCTTATCGTTTGTCTGTGGGTCTCTCAACAATCAGTCAGTCAGTCAGTTAGGACAAACTATTTTATATATATAGATAAGCACGCTCCATAACATTAGTGTATGGGAGGTGCCCCAAGGAGTTGTCGGATTGGGTTCAAATTTTGCATCCATAACTTTTTTACACCCTTCTATGTCCTGACAAAGTTTCATAACAATTAATTAATTTTAGAGCATAGCTCTAGTACAAAAGTTGAGAAAAAAAGGACTTAAGTGCTCAGGAGGTACTCGAAGGAGTGGTTCAAATTCAAAATCCTTTCTTAGTGCTCACTTTCAACCTGAATGGAATATTATGTGAAAATTTCAGCCTTCTATCTCTTATCGTTTAGGCTGTGGGTCTCTCAACAATCAGTCAGTCAGTCAGTTAGGACAAACTATTTTATATATATAGATAAGCACGCTCCATAACATTAGTGTATGGGAGGTGCCCCAAGGAGTTGTCGGATTGGGTCCAAATTTTGCATCCATAACTTTTTTAGACCCTTCTATGTCCTGACAAAGTTTCGTAACAATTAATTAATTTTAGAGCATAGCTCTAGTACAAAAGTTGAGAAAAAAAGGACTTAAGTGCTCAGGAGGTACTCGAAGGAGTGGTTCAAATTCAAAATCCTTTCTTAGTGCTCACTTTCACCGAGAATGGAATATTTTGTGAAAATTTCAGCCTTCTAGCTCTTATCGTTTAGGCTGTGGGCCTCTCAACAATCAGTCAGTCAGTCAGTTAGGACAAACTATTTTATAAATATATATAGATAAGCACGCTCCATAACATTAGTGTGTGGGAGGTGCCCCAAGGAGTTGTCGGATCGGGTCCAAATTTTGCATCCATAAATTTTTTACACGCCTCCATGTCCTGACCAAGTTTTGTAATAATTGATTCATTTCAAAGCATAGCTCTAGTACAAAAGTTGGGAAAAAAAGGGCTTATGTGTTCAAGAGGTACTTGAAGGAGTGATCCAAATTAAAAATCCTTTCTTAGTGCTCACTTTCAATCTGAATGGAATATTTGGTGAAAATTTCTTATCGTTTAGGCTGTGGGTCTCTCAACAATCAGTCAGTCAGTCAGGACAAACTATTTTTATACTTTGATACCAAAGGTATCATAGTATATTGGGTTTGTGCAATGTCCGTCATGGTGTCTGTCCGTCCGTCTGTCCGTCTGTCCGTCCGTCCGTATGAACGCAACTTTTTCGACACCCTTAAAGCTAGAGCCTTGCAACTTTGCAAATATCTTGGTACATGTCTTCGTCAGACAAAGTGTTAAATCTGGGGCTCTACGACCTCAGGGGGGCTGGGAAATCGATAACAAGTCGATACACCTCGATGTGCAAATCGATAAAACACATATATATCCCACATTTTAGTAGATAGAGTCACCAAATTTGATGGCAAGATAGCTGGTGACATTCCTCAAAAAATAACATCAAAAGTTTGGATGCCACGCCCACCTATTTCGCCCCCAGCCCCCCTCCAATTATAAACAAAAATGCCTGTATCTTCTACAGTTTTGAAGCTATAGCCACCAAAATTGACATGAAGGTAGATGCTGACATCTGACAAAGTTATGCATCAAAACATTGGATGCCACGCCCCAAAACAACGGAACATGCCCCACCGTCCTAAAAAAAAACCGAAATGCACGTATCTTTGCCAGTTTTTAAGCTAGAGTCACCAAATTTGGTATGAACATTGGTAGTGACATCCGTTACAGATCTGCATCAATGTTTTGGATGCCACGCCCACTTATACCGCCCACCTCTATATCTTTCTCAGTTTTTGGGCTAGAGTCACCAAATTTGGTATGAACATTGGTTGTGACATCCGTAACAGGTGTGCATAAAAAATTTTTATGCCACGCCCACTTATACCGCCCACCTCTATATCTTTGTCGGTTTTTGCGCTAGAGTCTCCAAACTTGGTAGGGGGATAGAAAGTGCCATCCGCCACTATTTGCACTCAGAATCCTTAACACAGCTATGTAAACTGGTATCAAAGTATATCGCAGTCGGTTGCGTCCGACTGCAACGTTTTTACTTGTTTATATATAGATAAGCACGCTCCATAACATTAGTGTATGGGAGGTGCCCCAAGGAGTGGTCGGATTGGGTCCAAATTTTGCATCCATAACTTTTTTAGACCCTTCTATGTCCTGACAAAGTTTTGTAACAATTAATTAATTTGAGAGCATAGCTCTAGTACAAAAGTTGAGAAAAAAGGACTTAAGTGCTCAGGAGGTACTCGAAGGAGTGGTCCAAATTCAAAATCCTTTCTTAGTGCTCACTTTCAACCTGAATGGAATATAATGTGAAAATTTCAGCCTTCTAGCTCTTATCGTTTAGGCTGTGGGTCTCTCAACAATCAGTCAGTCAGTCAGTTAGGACAAACTATTTTATATATATAGATAAGCACGCTCCATAACATTAGTGTATGGGAGGTGCCCCAAGGAGTTGTCGGATTGGGTTCAAATTTTGCATCCATAACTTTTTTACACCCTTCTATGTCCTGACAAAGTTTCGTAACAATTAATTAATTTGAGAGCATAGCTCTAGTACAAAAGTTGGGAAAAAAAGGGCTTATGTGTTCAGGAGGTACTTGAAGGAGTGATCCAAATTAAAAATCCTTTCTTAGTGCTCACTTTCAACCTAAATGGAATATTATGTGAAAATTTCAGCCTTCTATCTCTTATCGTTTAGGCTGTGGGTCTCTCAACAATCAGTCAGTCAGTCAGTTAGGACAAACTATTTTATATATATAGATAAGCACGCTCCATAACATTAGTGTATGGGAGGTGCCCCAAGGAGTTGTCGGATTGGGTTCAAATTTTGCATCCATAACTTTTTTACACCCTTCTATGTCCTGACAAAGTTTCGTAATAATTGATTCATTTCAAAGCATAGCTCTAGTACAAAAGTTGGGAAAAAAAGGGCTTATGTGTTCAGGAGGTACTTGAAGGAGTGATCCAAATTAAAAATCCTTTCTTAGTGCTCACTTTCAATCTGAATGGAATATTTGGTGAAAATTTCTTATCGTTTAGGCTGTGGGTCTCTCAACAATCAGTCAGTCAGTCATTAAGGACAAACTATTTTATATATATAGATAAGCACGCTACATAACATTAGTGTATGGGAGGTGCCCCAAGGAGTTGTCGGATTGGGTTCAAATTTTGCATCCATAACTTTTTTACACCCTTCTATGTCCTGACAAAGTTTCGTAATAATTGATTCATTTCAAAGCATAGCTCTAGTACAAAAGTTGGGAAAAAAAAGGGCTTATGTGTTCAGGAGGTACTTGAAGGAGTGATCCAAATTCAAAATCCTTTCTTAGTGCTCACTTTCAACCTGAATGGAATATTATGTGAAAATTTCAGCCTTCTAGCTCTTATCGTTTAGGCTGTGGGTCTCTCAACAATCAGTCAGCCAGTCAGTTAGGACAAACTATTTTATATACATATATAGATAAGCACGCTCCATAACATTAGTGTATAGGAGGTGCCCCAAGGAGTTGTCGGATTGGGTCCAAATTTTGCATCCATAACTTTTTTACACCCTTCTATGTCCTGACAAAGTTTCGTAACAATTAATTAATTTTAGAGCATAGCTCTAGTACAAAAGTTGAGAAAAAAAGGACTTAAGTGCTCAGGAGGTACTCGAAGGAGTGGTTCAAATTCAAAATCCTTTCTTAGTGCTCACTTTCAACCTGAATGGAATATTATGTGAAAATTTCAGCCTTCTATCTCTTATCGTTTAGGCTGTGGGTCTCTCAACAATCAGTCAGTCATTCAGTTAGGACAAACTATTTTATATATATAGATAAGCACGCTCCATAACATTAGTGTATGGGAGGTGCCCCAAGGAGTTGTCGGATTGGGTTCAAATTTTGCATCCATAACTTTTTTAGACCCTTCTATGTCCTGACAAAGTTTCGTAATAATTGATTCATTTCAAAGCATAGCTCTAGTACAAAAGTTGGGAAAAAAAGGGCTTATGTGTTCAGGAGGTACTTGAAGGAGTGATCCAAATTAAAAATCCTTTCTTAGTGCTCACTTTCAATCTGAATGGAATATTTGGTGAAAATTTCTTATCGTTTGGGCTGTGGGTCTCTCAACAATCAGTCAGTCAGTCAGGACAAACTATTTTTATACTTTGATACCAAAGGTATCATAGTATATTGGGTTTGTGCAATGTCCGTCATGGTGTCTGTCCGTCCGTCTGTCCGTCTGTCCGTCCGTCCGTATGAACGCAACTTTTTTCGACACCCTTAAAGCTAGAGCCTTGCAACTTTGCAAATATCTTGGTACATGTCTTCGTCAGACAAAGTGTTAAATCTGGGGCTCTACGACCTCAGGGGGGCTGGGAAATCGATAACAAGTCGATACACCTCGATGTGCAAATCGATAAAACACATATATATCCCACATTTTAGTAGATAGAGTCACCAAATTTGATGGCAAGATAGCTGGTGACATTCCTCAAAAAATTACATCAAAAGTTTGGATGCCACGCCCACCTATTCCGCCCCCAGCCCCTCTCCGATTATAAACAAAAATGCCTGTATCTTCTACAGTTTTGAAGCTATAGCCACCAAAATTGACATGAAGGTAGATGCTGACATCTGACAAAGTTATGCATCAAAACATTGGATGCCACGCCCCAAAACAACGGAACATGCCCCACCGTCCTAAAAAAAAACCGAAATGCACGTATCTTTGCCAGTTTTTAAGCTAGAGTCACCAAATTTGGTATGAACATTGGTAGTGACATCCGTTACAGATCTGCATCAATGTTTTGGATGCCACGCCCACTTATACCGCCCACCTCTATATCTTTCTCAGTTTTTGGGCTAGAGTCACCAAATTTGGTATGAACATTGGTTGTGACATCCGTAACAGGTGTGCATAAAAAATTTTTATGCCACGCCCACTTATACCGCCCACCTCTATATCTTTGTCGGTTTTTGCGCTAGAGTCTCCAAACTTGGTAGGGGGATAGAAAGTGCCATCCGCCACTATTTGCACTCAGAATCCTTAACACAGCTATGTAAACTGGTATCAAAGTATATCGCAGTCGGTTGCGTCCGACTGCAACGTTTTTACTTGTTTATATATAGATAAGCACGCTCCATAACATTAGTGTATGGGAGGTGCCCCAAGGAGTTGTCGGATTGGGTCCAAATTTTGCATCCATAACTTTTTTAGACCCTTCTATGTCCTGACAAAGTTTTGTAACAATTAATTAATTTTAGAGCATAGCTCTAGTACAAAAGTTGAGAAAAAAAGGACTTAAGTGCTCAGGAGGTACTCGAAGGAGTGGTCCAAATTCAAAATCCTTTCTTAGTGCTCACTTTCAACCTGAATGGAATATTATGTGAAAATTTCAGCCTTCTATCTCTTATCGTTTAGGCTGTGGGTCTCTCAACAATCAGTCAGTCAGTCAGTTAGGACAAACTATTTTATTTATATAGATAAGCACGCTCCATAACATTAGTGTATGGGAGGTGCCCCAAGGAGTTGTCGGATTGGGTTCAAATTTTGCATCCATAACTTTTTTACACCCTTCTATGTCCTGACAAAGTTTCGTAATAATTGATTCATTTCAAAGCATAGCTCTAGTACAAAAGTTGGGAAAAAAAGGGCTTATGTGTTCAGGAGGTACTTGAAGGAGTGATCCAAATTAAAAATCCTTTCTTAGTGCTCACTTTCAATCTGAATGGAATATTTGGTGAAAATTTCTTATCGTTTAGGCTGTGGGTCTCTCAACAATCAGTCAGTCAGTCATTAAGGACAAACTATTTTATATACATAGATAAGCACGCTCCATAACATTAGTGTATGGGAGGTGCCCCAAGGAGTTGTCGGATAGGGTCCAAATTTTGCATCCATAACTTTTTTAGACCCTTCTATGTCCTGACAAAGTTTCGTAACAATTAATTAATTTTAGAGCATAGCTCTTGTACAAAAGTTGAGAAAAAAAGGACTTAAGTGCTCAGGAGGTACTCGAAGGAGTGGTTCAAATTCAAAATCCTTTCTTAGTGCTCACTTTCAACCTGAATGGAATATTATGTGAAAATTTCAGCCTTCTAGCTCTTATCGTTTAGGCTGTGGGTTTCTCAACAATCAGTCAGCCAGTCAGTTAGGACAAACTATTTTATATACATATATAGATAAGCACGCTCCATAACATTAGTGTATAGGAGGTGCCCCAAGGAGTTGTCGGATTGGGTCCAAATTTTGCATCCATAACTTTTTTACACCCTTCTATGTCCTGACAAAGTTTCGTAACAATTAATTAATTTTAGAGCATAGCTCTAGTACAAAAGTTGAGAAAAAAAGGACTTAAGTGCTCAGGAGGTACTCGAAGGAGTGGTTCAAATTCAAAATCCTTTCTTAGTGCTCACTTTCAACCTGAATGGAATATTATGTGAAAATTTCAGCCTTCTATCTCTTATCGTTTAGGCTGTGGGTCTCTCAACAATCAGTCAGTCAGTCAGTTAGGACAAACTATTTTATATATATAGATAAGCACGCTCCATAACATTAGTGTATGGGAGGTGCCCCAAGGAGTTGTCGGATTGGGTTCAAATTTTGCATCCATAACTTTTTTACACCCTTCTATGTCCTGACAAAGTTTCGTAATAATTCATTCATTTCAAAGCATAGCTCTAGTACAAAAGTTGGGAAAAAAGGGCTTATGTGTTCAGGAGGTACTTGAAGGAGTGATCCAAATTAAAAATCCTTTCTTAGTGCTCACTTTCAATCTGAATGGAATATTTGGTGAAAATTTCTTATCGTTTAGGCTGTGGGTCTCTCAACAATCAGTCAGTCAGTCAGGACAAACTATTTTTTATATATAGAAGATAAGCACGCTCCATAACATTAGTGTATGGGAGGTGCCCCAAGGAGTTGTCGGATTGGGTTCAAATTTTGCATCCATAACTTTTTTACACCCTTCTATGTCCTGACAAAGTTTCGTAACAATTAATTAATTTTAGAGCATAGCTCTAGTACAAAAGTTGAGAAAAAAAGGACTTAAGTGCTCAGGAGGTACTCGAAGGAGTGGTCCAAATTCAAAATCCTTTCTTAGTGCTCACTTTCAACCTGAATGGAATATTATGTAAAATTTTAGCCTTCTATCTCTTATCGTTTGTCTGTAGGTCTCTCAACAATCAGTCAGTCAGTCAGTTAGGACAAACTATTTTATATATATAGATAAGCACGCTCCATAACATTAGTGTATGGGAGGTGCCCCAAGGAGTTGTCGGATTGGGTTCAAATTTTGCATCCATAACTTTTTTACACCCTTCTATGTCCTGACAAAGTTTCGTAACAATTAATTAATTTTAGAGCATAGCTCTAGTACAAAAGTTGAGAAAAAAAGGACTTAAGTGCTCAGGAGGTACTCGAAGGAGTGGTCCAAATTCAAAATCCTTTCTTAGTGCTCACTTTCAACCTGAATGGAATATTATGTAAAATTTTAGCCTTCTATCTCTTATCGTTTGTCTGTGGGTCTCTCAACAATCAGTCAGTCAGTCAGTTAGGACAAACTATTTTATATATATAGATAAGCACGCTCCATAACATTAGTGTATGGGAGGTGCCCCAAGGAGTTGTCGGATTGGGTTCAAATTTTGCATCCATAACTTTTTTACACCCTTCTATGTCCTGACAAAGTTTCATAACAATTAATTAATTTTAGAGCATAGCTCTAGTACAAAAGTTGAGAAAAAAAGGACTTAAGTGCTCAGGAGGTACTCGAAGGAGTGGTTCAAATTCAAAATCCTTTCTTAGTGCTCACTTTCAACCTGAATGGAATATTATGTGAAAATTTCAGCCTTCTATCTCTTATCGTTTAGGCTGTGGGTCTCTCAACAATCAGTCAGTCAGTCAGTTAGGACAAACTATTTTATATATATAGATAAGCACGCTCCATAACATTAGTGTATGGAGGTGCCCCAAGGAGTTGTCGGATTGGGTCCAAATTTTGCATTCATAACTTTTTTAGACCCTTCTATGTCCTGACAAAGTTTCGTAACAATTAATTAATTTTAGAGCATAGCTCTAGTACAAAAGTTGAGAAAAAAAGGACTTAAGTGCTCAGGAGGTACTCGAAGGAGTGGTTCAAATTCAAAATCCTTTCTTAGTGCTCACTTTCAACCTGAATGGAATATTATGTGAAAATTTCAGCCTTCTATCTCTTATCGTTTAGGCTGTGGGTCTCTCAACAATCAGTCAGTCAGTCAGTTAGGACAAACTATTTTATATATATAGATAAGCACGCTCCATAACATTAGTGTATGGGAGGTGCCCCAAGGAGTTGTCGGATTGGGTTCAAATTTTGCATCCATAACTTTTTTACACCCTTCTATGTCCTGACAAAGTTTCGTAATAATTCATTCATTTCAAAGCATAGCTCTAGTACAAAAGTTGGGAAAAAAAGGGCTTATGTGTTCAGGAGGTACTTGAAGGAGTGATCCAAATTAAAAATCCTTTCTTAGTGCTCACTTTCAATCTGAATGGAATATTTGGTGAAAATTTCTTATCGTTTAGGCTGTGGGTCTCTCAACAATCAGTCAGTCAGTCAGGACAAACTATTTTTTATATATAGAAGATAAGCACGCTCCATAATATTAGTGTATGGGAGGTGCCCCAAGGAGTTGTCGGATTGGGTTCAAATTTTGCATCCATAACTTTTTTAGACCCTTCTATGTCCTGACAAAGTTTCGTAACAATTAATTAATTTTAGAGCATAGCTTTAGTACAAAAGTTAAGAAAAAAAGGACTTAAGTGCTCAGGAGGTACTCGAAGGAGTGGTTCAAATTCAAAATCCTTTCTTAGTGCTCACTTTCAACCTGAATGGAATATTATGTGAAAATTTCAGCCTTCTATCTCTTATCGTTTAGGCTGTGGGTCTCTCAACAATCAGTCAGTCAGTCAGTTAGGACAAACTATTTTATATATATAGATAAGCACGCTCCATAACATTAGTGTATGGGAGGTGCCCCAAGGAGTTGTCGGATTGGGTTCAAATTTTGCATCCATAACTTTTTTAGACCCTTCTATGTCCTGACAAAGTTTCGTAACAATTAATTAATTTTAGAGCATAGCTCTAGTACAAAAGTTGAGAAAAAAAGGACTTAAGTGCTCAGGAGGTACTCGAAGGAATGGTTCAAATTCAAAATCCTTTCTTAGTGCTCACTTTCAACCTGAATGGAATATTATGTGAAAATTTCTTATCGTTTAGGCTGTGGGTCTCTCAACAATCAGTCAGTCAGTCAGGACAAACTATTTTTTATATATAGAAGATAAGCACGCTCCATAACATTAGTGTATGGGAGGTGCCCCAAGGAGTTGTCGGATTGGGTTCAAATTTTGCATCCATAACTTTTTTACACCCTTCTATGTCCTGACAAAGTTTCGTAACAATTAATTAATTTTAGAGCATAGCTTTAGTACAAAAGTTAAGAAAAAAAGGACTTAAGTGCTCAGGAGGTACTCGAAGGAGTGGTCCAAATTCAAAATCCTTTCTTAGTGCTCACTTTCAACCTGAATGGAATATTATGTAAAATTTTAGCCTTCTATCTCTTATCGTTTGTCTGTAGGTCTCTCAACAATCAGTCAGTCAGTCAGTTAGGACAAACTATTTTATATATATAGATAAGCACGCTCCATAACATTAGTGTATGGGAGGTGCCCCAAGGAGTTGTCGGATTGGGTTCAAATTTTGCATCCATAACTTTTTTAGACCCTTCTATGTCCTGACAAAGTTTCGTAACAATTAATTAATTTTAGAGCATAGCTCTAGTACAAAAGTTGAGAAAAAAAGGACTTAAGTGCTCAGGAGGTACTCGAAGGAATGGTTCAAATTCAAAATCCTTTCTTAGTGCTCACTTTCAACCTGAATGGAATATTATGTGAAAATTTCTTATCGTTTAGGCTGTGGGTCTCTCAACAATCAGTCAGTCAGTCAGGACAAACTATTTTTATATATAGAAGATAAGCACGCTCCATAACATTAGTGTATGGGAGGTGCCCCAAGGAGTTGTCGGATTGGGTTCAAATTTTGCATCCATAACTTTTTTAGACCCTTCTATGTCCTGACAAAGTTTCGTAACAATTAATTAATTTTAGAGCATAGCTCTAGTACAAAAGTTGAGAAAAAAAGGACTTAAGTGCTCAGGAGGTACTCGAAGGAGTGGTCCAAATTCAAAATCCTTTCTTAGTGCTCACTTTCAACCTGAATGGAATATTATGTAAAATTTTAGCCTTCTATCTCTTATCGTTTGTCTGTAGGTCTCTCAACAATCAGTCAGTCAGTCAGTTAGGACAAACTATTTTATATATATAGATAAGCACGCTCCATAACATTAGTGTATGCGAGGTGCCCCAAGGAGTTGTCGGATTGGGTTCAAATTTTGCATCCATAACTTTTTTACACCCTTCTATGTCCTGACAAAGTTTCATAACAATTAATTAATTTTAGAGCATAGCTCTAGTACAAAAGTTGAGAAAAAAGGACTTAAGTGCTCAGGAGGTACTCGAAGGAGTGGTTCAAATTCAAAATCCTTTCTTAGTGCTCACTTTCAACCTGAATGGAATATTATGTGAAAATTTCAGCCTTCTATCTCTTATCGTTTAGGCTGTGGGTCTCTCAACAATCAGTCAGTCAGTCAGTTAGGACAAACTATTTTATATATATAGATAAGCACGCTCCATAACATTAGTGTATGGAGGTGCCCCAAGGAGTTGTCGGATTGGGTCCAAATTTTGCATCCATAACTTTTTCAGACCCTTCTATGTCCTGACAAAGTTTCGTAACAATTAATTAATTTTAGAGCATAGCTCTAGTACAAAAGTTGAGAAAAAAAGGACTTAAGTGCTCAGGAGGTACTCGAAGGAGTGGTTCAAATTCAAAATCCTTTCTTAGTGCTCACTTTCAACCTGAATGGAATATTATGTGAAAATTTCAGCCTTCTAGCTCTTATCGTTTAGGCTGTGGGTCTCTCAACAATCAGTCAGTCAGTCAGTTAGGACAAACTATTTTATATATATAGATAAGCACGCTCCATAACATTAGTGTATGGGAGGTGCCCCAAGGAGTTGTCGGATTGGGTTCAATATTTGCATCCATAACTTTTTTACACCCTTCTATGTCCTGACAAAGTTTCATAACAATTAATTAATTTTAGAGCATAGCTCTAGTACAAAAGTTGAGAAAAAAAGGACTTAAGTGCTCAGGAGGTACTCGAAGGAGTGGTTCAAATTCAAAATCCTTTCTTAGTGCTCACTTTCAACCTGAATGGAATATTATGTCAAAATTTCAGCCTTCTAGCTCTTATCGTTTAGGCTGTGGGTCTCTCAACAATCAGTCAGTCAGTCAGTTAGGACAAACTATTTTATATATATAGATAAGCACGCTCCATAACATTAGTGTATGGGAGGTGCCCCAAGGAGTTGTCGGATTGGGTTCAAATTTTGCATCCATAACTTTTTTACACCCTTCTATGTCCTGACAAAGTTTCGTAACAATTAATTAATTTTAGAGCATAGCTCTAGTACAAAAGTTGAGAAAAAAAGGACTTAAGTGCTCAGGAGGTACTCGAAGGAGTGGTCCAAATTCAAAATCCTTTCTTAGTGCTCACTTTCAACCTGAATGGAATATTATGTAAAATTTTAGCCTTCTATCTCTTATCGTTTGTCTGTGGGTCTCTCAACAATCAGTCAGTCAGTCAGTTAGGACAAACTATTTTATATATATAGATAAGCACGCTCCATAACATTAGTGTATGGAGGTGCCCCAAGGAGTTGTCGGATTGGGTCCAAATTTTGCATCCATAATTTTTTTACACCCTTCTATGTCCTGACAAAGTTTCGTAACAATTAATTAATTTTAGAGCATAGCTCTAGTACAAAAGTTGAGAAAAAAAGGACTTAAGTGCTCAGGAGGTACTCGAAGGAGTGGTTCAAATTCAAAATCCTTTCTTAGTGCTCACTTTCAACCTGAATGGAATATTATGTGAAAATTTCAGCCTTCTAGCTCTTATCGTTTAGGCTGTGGGTCTCTCAACAATCAGTCAGTCAGTCAGTTAGGACAAACTATTTTATATATATAGATATAGATAAGCACGCTCCATAACATTAGTGTATGGGAGGTGCCCCAAGGAGTTGTCGGATTGGGTTCAAATTTTGCATCCATAACTTTTTTACACCCTTCTATGTCCTGACAAAGTTTCATAACAATTAATTAATTTTAGAGCATAGCTCTAGTACAAAAGTTGAGAAAAAAAGGACTTAAGTGCTCAGGAGGTACTCGAAGGAGTGGTTCAAATTCAAAATCCTTTCTTAGTGCTCACTTTCACCGAGAATGGAATATTTTGTGAAAATTTCAGCCTTCTAGCTCTTATCGTTTAGGCTGTGGGCCTCTCAACAATCAGTCAGTCAGTCAGTTAGGACAAACTATTTTATAAACATACTAGCTAACTCAGCCACGCGTTGCAGCGGCGGACCCGACAGACTTCTTCCTGTCAATAAGATTTGTAATGTTGAATTGTTTTGATTCTACGTATTTTATAGCCGAGGCAAAAAATTTCACTACTATAACCCTTTAGTACAATTAAATTATTTACGAACAAAAACGAAAATGTTGAATTTTCAGTTTAGTTTCAAAATTACGTCCATCGGATGCACGATCACAAATTTTAGTTGCCCCAAATGACGTCATTTGGAAGCAAGAATTTAATTTGCGTATCTTACGCAAAAATAATTTGGAATCATCTGAATTGCCAGTAAAAAGGGGTAATAAAGGCTCCGGCGGAGCGGGTAGAGGTGACATCACAACTTTTCCTGATGCGCAACACATGCCGGCTGCTTCATTCCGAAATTTCAATGCCTGACAATATTGAAATACTTTATCCATTCCACCGATAGCAATTTTTGAATGCGCTGAGTAGTTAATATCTGGTGCATATTCAAAGGCAAGCCGAACGAATGATGCACGTGTTAATGAGCGGCTGATCCGTTGCCTTTGTCGATCTAGTACTCGTACTGTAGCTATGTTTCGTTCTCGTGCCGCTCTTTTCTCGTAATATTCTGTTGCAGACGTTCGTCACGCTGTTCTTGAGATTCTTGTGCACGACTTTCTGAAGTCATGATCCTTTGAGCTGCATTTCTTGTTTCGATTTGTTTTGGTAATTGCTGAGCTCTTTCAACACGTTTGCGTCGAGACCCATAGCTGCTCGCGTTGTTGAGGTTAGATTTTATGGTAGCTCCTCTGCGTTTTGCAGGCATTTTAAAAATGTACGATTTTAAACAGTAAAAAAAACTGTTTTGATTTAGAAGCTAAAATTTTTTGTTTATTAAAAATTTTTTTTTTTTATTTTAGTTGTTGGCGAAGCAACGCGCGCCGGATAACTAAATAATTTCATTTATACGTTGAATGGAATTATTTTTCCTACTGAATTTTAAATGTAGCCTACTAAGATTTTGCAAAACACAGCTCTAGGACTGTCAGACAAATAATTAGCAATAAATTAAAATTGCGACAATAATTTGAGATTTAAACTACCTTATCTTTCAAGTTGGATCGAACTGCACATGGTGTGCGAATTTTATTAAAATCGGTTAAGTAGTTTAGGAGGAGTTTTTAGACAAACATCGTGACACGAGATTTATATATATTAAGATATAGATAAGCACGCTCCATAACATTAGTGTGTGGGAGGTGCCCCAAGGAGTTGTCGGATCGGGTCCAAATTTTGCATCCATAAATTTTTTACACGCCTCCATGTCCTGACCAAGTTTTGTAATAATTGATTCATTTCAAATTTGAGAGCATAGCTCTAGTACAAAAGTTGAGAAAAAAAGGACTTAAGTGCTCAGGAGGTACTCGAAGGAGTGGTCCAAATTCAAAATCCTTTCTTAGCGCTCACTTTCAACCTGAATGGAATATTATGTAAAATTTTAGCCTTCTATCTCTTATCGTTTGTCTGTGGGTCTCTCAACAATCAGTCAGTCAGTCAGTTAGGACAAACTATTTTATATATATAGATAAGCACGCTCCATAACATTAGTGTATGGAGGTGCCCCAAGGAGTTGTCGGATTGGGTCCAAATTTTGCATCCATAACTTTTTTGTTTTGGAAGAAGAAGAATTTAATTTGCGTATCTTACGCAAAAATAATTTGGAATCATCTGAATTGCCAGTAAAAAGGGGTAATAAAGGCTCCGGCGGAGCGGGTAGAGGTGACATCACAACTTTTCCTGATGCGCAACACATGCCGGCTGCTTCATTCCGAAATTTCAATGCCTGACAATATTGAAATACTTTATCCATTCCACCGATAGCAATTTTTGAATGCGCTGAGTAGTTAATATCTGGTGCATATTCAAAGGCAAGCCGAACGAATGATGCACGTGTTAATGAGCGGCTGATCCGTTGCCTTTGTCGATCTAGTACTCGTACTGTAGCTATGTTTCGTTCTCGTGCCGCTCTTTTCTCGTAATATTCTGTTGCAGACGTTCGTCACGCTGTTCTTGAGATTCTTGTGCACGACTTTCTGAAGTCATGATCCTTTGAGCTGCATTTCTTGTTTCGATTTGTTTTGGTAATTGCTGAGCTCTTTCAACACGTTTGCGTCGAGACCCATAGCTGCTCGCGTTGTTGAGGTTAGATTTTATGGTAGCTCCTCTGCGTTTTGCAGGCATTTTAAAAATGTACGATTTTAAACAGTAAAAAAAAACTGTTTTGATTTAGAAGCTAAAATTTTTTGTTTATTAAAAATTTTTTTTTTATTTATTTTAGTTGTTGGCGAAGCAACGCGCGCCGGATAACTAAATAATTTCATTTATACGTTGAATGGAATTATTTTTCCTACTGAATTTTAAATGTAGCCTACTAAGATTTTGCAAAACACAGCTCTAGGACTGTCAGACAAATAATTAGCAATAAATTAAAATTGCGACAATAATTTGAGATTTAAACTACCTTATCTTTCAAGTTGGATCGAACTGCACATGGTGTGCGAATTTTATTAAAATCGGTTAAGTAGTTTAGGAGGAGTTTTTAGACAAACATCGTGACACGAGATTTATATATATTAAGATATAGATAAGCACGCTCCATAACATTAGTGTGTGGGAGGTGCCCCAAGGAGTTGTCGGATCGGGTCCAAATTTTGCATCCATAAATTTTTTACACGCCTCCATGTCCTGACCAAGTTTTGTAATAATTGATTCATTTCAAAGCATAGCTCTAGTACAAAAGTTGGGAAAAAAAGGGCTTATGTGTTCAGGAGGTACTTGAAGGAGTGATCCAAATTAAAAATCCTTTCTTAGTGCTCACTTTCAATCTGAATGGAATATTTGGTGAAAATTTCTTATCGTTTAGGCTGTGGGTCTCTCAACAATCAGTCAGTCAGTCAGGACAAACTACTTTTTATATCTAGATAAGCACGCTCCATAACATTAGTGTATGGGAGGTGCCCCAAGGAGTTGTCGGACACCCTTCTATGTCCTGACAAAGTTTCGTAACAATTAATTAATTTGAGAGCATAGCTCTAGTACAAAAGTTGGGAAAAAAAGGGCTTATGTGTTCAGGAGGTACTTGAAGGAGTGATCCAAATTAAAAATCCTTTCTTAGTGCTCACTTTCAACCTGAATGGAATATTATGTGAAAATTTCAGCCTTCTAGCTCTTATCGTTTAGGCTGTGGGTCTCTCAACAATCAGTCAGTCAGTCAGTTAGGACAAACTATTTTATATACATATATAGATAAGCACGCTCCATAACATTAGTGTATAGGAGGTGCCCCAAGGAGTTGTCGGATTGGGTCCAAATTTTGCATCCATATCTTTTTACACCCTTCTATGTCCTGACAAAGTTTCGTAACAATTAATTAATTTTAGAGCATAGCTCTAGTACAAAAGTTGAGAAAAAAAGGACTTAAGTGCTCAGGAGGTACTCGAAGGAGTGGTCCAAATTCAAAATCCATTCTTAGTGCTCACTTTCACCGAGAATGGAATATTTTGTGAAAATTTCAGCCTTCTAGCTCTTATCGTTTAGGCTGTGGGCCTCTCAACAATCAGTCAGTCAGTTAGGACAAACTATTTTATAAACATATATAGATAAGCACGCTCCATAACATTAGTGTGTGGGAGGTGCCCCAAGGAGTTGTCGGATCGGGTCCAAATTTTGCATCCATAGATTTTTTACACGCCTCCATGTCCTGACCAAGTTTTGTAATAATTGATTCATTTCAAAGCATAGCTCTAGTACAAAAGTTGGGAAAAAAAGGGCTTATGTGTTCAGGAGGTACTTGAAGGAGTGATCCAAATTAAAAATCCTTTCTTAGTGCTCACTTTCAATCTGAATGGAATATTTGGTGAAAATTTCTTATCGTTTAGGCTGTGGGTCTCTCAACAATCAGTCAGTCAGTCAGTTAGGACAAACTATTTTATATATATAGATAAGCACGCTCCATAACATTAGTGTATGGAGGTGCCCCAAGGAGTTGTCGGATTGGGTCCAAATTTTGCATCCATAACTTTTTTGTTTTGGAAGAAGAAGAATTTAATTTGCGTATCTTACGCAAAAATAATTTGGAATCATCTGAATTGCCAGTAAAAAGGGGTAATAAAGGCTCCGGCGGAGCGGGTAGAGGTGACATCACAACTTTTCCTGATGCGCAACACATGCCGGCTGCTTCATTCCGAAATTTCAATGCCTGACAATATTGAAATACTTTATCCATTCCACCGATAGCAATTTTTGAATGCGCTGAGTAGTTAATATCTGGTGCATATTCAAAGGCAAGCCGAACGAATGATGCACGTGTTAATGAGCGGCTGATCCGTTGCCTTTGTCGATCTAGTACTCGTACTGTAGCTATGTTTCGTTCTCGTGCCGCTCTTTTCTCGTAATATTCTGTTGCAGACGTTCGTCACGCTGTTCTTGAGATTCTTGTGCACGACTTTCTGAAGTCATGATCCTTTGAGCTGCATTTCTTGTTTCGATTTGTTTTGGTAATTGCTGAGCTCTTTCAACACGTTTGCGTCGAGACCCATAGCTGCTCGCGTTGTTGAGGTTAGATTTTATGGTAGCTCCTCTGCGTTTTGCAGGCATTTTAAAAATGTACGATTTTAAACAGTAAAAAAAACTGTTTTGATTTAGAAGCTAAAATTTTTTGTTTATTAAAAATTTTTTTTTATTTATTTTAGTTGTTGGCGAAGCAACGCGCGCCGGATAACTAAATAATTTCATTTATACGTTGAATGGAATTATTTTTCCTACTGAATTTTAAATGTAGCCTACTAAGATTTTGCAAAACACAGCTCTAGGACTGTCAGACAAATAATTAGCAATAAATTAAAATTGCGACAATAATTTGAGATTTAAACTACCTTATCTTTCAAGTTGGATCGAACTGCACATGGTGTGCGAATTTTATTAAAATCGGTTAAGTAGTTTAGGAGGAGTTTTTAGACAAACATCGTGACACGAGATTTATATATATTAAGATATAGATAAGCACGCTCCATAACATTAGTGTGTGGGAGGTGCCCCAAGGAGTTGTCGGATCGGGTCCAAATTTTGCATCCATAAATTTTTTACACGCCTCCATGTCCTGACCAAGTTTTGTAATAATTGATTCATTTCAAAGCATAGCTCTAGTACAAAAGTTGGGAAAAAAAGGGCTTATGTGTTCAGGAGGTACTTGAAGGAGTGATCCAAATTAAAAAATCCTTTCTTAGTGCTCACTTTCAATCTGAATGGAATATTTGGTGAAAATTTCTTATCGTTTAGGCTGTGGGTCTCTCAACAATCAGTCAGTCAGTCAGGACAAACTACTTTTTATATCTAGATAAGCACGCTCCATAACATTAGTGTATGGGAGGTGCCCCAAGGAGTTGTCGGACACCCTTCTATGTCCTGACAAAGTTTCGTAACAATTAATTAATTTGAGAGCATAGCTCTAGTACAAAAGTTGGGAAAAAAGGGCTTATGTGTTCAGGAGATACTTGAAGGAGTGATCCAAATTAAAAATCCTTTCTTAGTGCTCACTTTCAACCTGAATGGAATATTATGTGAAAATTTCAGCCTTCTAGCTCTTATCGTTTAGGCTGTGGGTCTCTCAACAATCAGTCAGTCAGTCAGTTAGGACAAACTATTTTATATACATATATAGATAAGCACGCTCCATAACATTAGTGTATAGGAGGTGCCCCAAGGAGTTGTCGGATTGGGTCCAAATTTTGCATCCATAACTTTTTTAGACCCTTCTATGTCCTGACAAAGTTTCGTAACAATTAATTAATTTTAGAGCATAGCTCTAGTACAAAAGTTGAGAAAAAAAGGACTTAAGTGCTCAGGAGGTACTCGAAGGAGTGGTCCAAATTCAAAATCCATTCTTAGTGCTCACTTTCACCGAGAATGGAATATTTTGTGAAAATTTCAGCCTTCTAGCTCTTATCGTTTAGGCTGTGGGCCTCTCAACAATCAGTCAGTCAGTCAGTTAGGACAAACTATTTTATAAACATATATAGATAAGCACGCTCCATAACATTAGTGTGTGGGAGGTGCCCCAAGGAGTTGTCGGATCGGGTCCAAATTTTGCATCCATAGATTTTTTACACGCCTCCATGTCCTGACCATGTTTTGTAATAATTGATAAATTTCAAAGCATAGCTCTAGTACAAAAGTTGGGAAAAAAGGGCTTATGTGTTCAGGAGGTACTTGAAGGAGTGATCCAAATTAAAAATCCTTTCTTAGTGCTCACTTTCAATCTGAATGGAATATTTGGTGAAAATTTCTTATCGTTTAGGCTGTGGGTCTCTCAACAATCAGTCAGTCAGTCAGGACAAACTATTTTTTATATATAGATAAGCACGCTCCATAACATTAGTGTATGGGAGGTGCCCCAAGGAGTTGTCGGATTGGGTCCAAATTTTGCATCCATAACTTTTTTAGACCCTTCTATGTCCTGACAAAGTTTCGTAACAATTAATTAATTTTAGAGCATAGCTCTAGTACAAAAGTTGAGAAAAAAAGGACTTAAGTGCTCAGGAGGTACTCGAAGGAGTGGTCCAAATTCAAAATCCATTCTTAGTGCTCACTTTCACCGAGAATGGAATATTTTGTGAAAATTTCAGCCTTCTAGCTCTTATCGTTTAGGCTGTGGGCCTCTCAACAATCAGTCAGTCAGTCAGTTAGGACAAACTATTTTATAAACATATATAGATAAGCACGCTCCATAACATTAGTGTGTGGGAGGTGCCCCAAGGAGTTGTCGGATCGGGTCCAAATTTTGCATCCATAGATTTTTTACACGCCTCCATGTCCTGACCATGTTTTGTAATAATTGATAAATTTCAAAGCATAGCTCTAGTACAAAAGTTGGGAAAAAAAGGGCTTATGTGTTCAGGAGGTACTTGAAGGAGTGATCCAAATTAAAAATCCTTTCTTAGTGCTCACTTTCAATCTGAATGGAATATTTGGTGAAAATTTCTTATCGTTTAGGCTGTGGGTCTCTCAACAATCAGTCAGTCAGTCAGGACAAACTATTTTTTATATATAGATAAGCACGCTCCATAACATTAGTGTATGGGAGGTGCCCCAAGGAGTTGTCGGATTGGGTCCAAATTTTGCATCCATAACTTTTTTAGACCCTTCTATGTCCTGACAAAGTTTTGTAACAATTAATTAATTTGAGAGCATAGCTCTAGTACAAAAGTTGAGAAAAAAAAGGACTTAAGTGCTCAGGAGGTACTCGAAGGAGTGGTCCAAATTCAAAATCCTTTCTTAGTGCTCACTTTCAACCTGAATGGAATATAATGTGAAAATTTCAGCCTTCTAGCTCTTATCGTTTAGGCTGTGGGTCTCTCAACAATCAGTCAGTCAGTCAGTTAGGACAAACTATTTTATATACATATATAGATAAGCACGCTCCATAACATTAGTGTATAGGAGGTGCCCCAAGGAGTTGTCGGATTGGGTCCAAATTTTGCATCCATAACTTTTTTACACCCTTCTATGTCCTGACAAAGTTTCGTAACAATTAATTAATTTGAGAGCATAGCTCTAGTACAAAAGTTGAGAAAAAAAGGACTTAAGTGCTCAGGAGGTACTCGAAGGAGTGGTTCAAATTCAAAATCCTTTCTTAGTGCTCACTTTCAACCTGAATGGAATATTATGTGAAAATTTCAGCCTTCTAGCTCTTATCGTTTAGGCTGTGGGTCTCTCAACAATCAGTCAGTCAGTCAGTTAGGACAAACTATTTTATATACATATATAGATAAGCACGCTCCATAACATTAGTGTATAGGAGGTGCCCCAAGGAGTTGTCGGATTGGGTCCAAATTTTGCATCCATAACTTTTTTACACCCTTCTATGTCCTGACAAAGTTTCGTAACAATTAATTAATTTTAGAGCATAGCTCTAGTACAAAAGTTGAGAAAAAAAGGACTTAAGTGCTCAGGAGGTACTCGAAGGAGTGGTTCAAATTCAAAATCCTTTCTTAGTGCTCACTTTCAACCTGAATGGAATATTATGTGAAAATTTCAGCCTTCTATCTCTTATCGTTTAGGCTGTGGGTCTCTCAACAATCAGTCAGTCAGTCAGTTAGGACAAACTATTTTATATATATAGATAAGCACGCTCCATAACATTAGTGTATGGGAGGTGCCCCAAGGAGTTGTCGGATTGGGTCCAAATTTTGCATCCATAACTTTTTTAGACCCTATTATGTCCTGACAAAGTTTCGTAACAATTAATTAATTTTAGAGCATAGCTCTAGTACAAAAGTTGAGAAAAAAAGGACTTAAGTGCTCAGGAGGTACTCGAAGGAGTGGTCCAAATTCAAAATCCTTTCTTAGTGCTCACTTTCAACCTGAATGGAATATTTGGTGAAAATTTCTTATCGTTTAGGCTGTGGGTCTCTCAACAATCAGTCAGTCAGTCAGGACAAACTACTTTTTATATCTAGATAAGCACGCTCCATAACATTAGTGTATGGGAGGTGCCCCAAGGAGTTGTCGGACACCCTTCTATGTCCTGACAAAGTTTCGTAACAATTAATTAATTTGAGAGCATAGCTCTAGTACAAAAGTTGGGAAAAAAGGGCTTATGTGTTCAGGAGATACTTGAAGGAGTGATCCAAATTAAAAATCCTTTCTTAGTGCTCACTTTCAACCTGAATGGAATATTATGTGAAAATTTCAGCCTTCTAGCTCTTATCGTTTAGGCTGTGGGTCTCTCAACAATCAGTCAGTCAGTCAGTTAGGACAAACTATTTTATATACATATATAGATAAGCACGCTCCATAACATTAGTGTATAGGAGGTGCCCCAAGGAGTTGTCGGATTGGGTCCAAATTTTGCATCCATAACTTTTTTAGACCCTTCTATGTCCTGACAAAGTTTCGTAACAATTAATTAATTTTAGAGCATAGCTCTAGTACAAAAGTTGAGAAAAAAGGACTTAAGTGCTCAGGAGGTACTCGAAGGAGTGGTCCAAATTCAAAATCCATTCTTAGTGCTCACTTTCACCGAGAATGGAATATTTTGTGAAAATTTCAGCCTTCTAGCTCTTATCGTTTAGGCTGTGGGCCTCTCAACAATCAGTCAGTCAGTCAGTTAGGACAAACTATTTTATAAACATATATAGATAAGCACGCTCCATAACATTAGTGTGGGGAGGTGCCCCAAGGAGTTGTCGGATCGGGTCCAAATTTTGCATCCATAGATTTTTTACACGCCTCCATGTCCTGACCATGTTTTGTAATAATTGATAAATTTCAAAGCATAGCTCTAGTACAAAAGTTGGGAAAAAAAGGGCTTATGTGTTCAGGAGGTACTTGAAGGAGTGATCCAAATTAAAAATCCTTTCTTAGTGCTCACTTTCAATCTGAATGGAATATTTGGTGAAAATTTCTTATCGTTTAGGCTGTGGGTCTCTCAACAATCAGTCAGTCAGTCAGGACAAACTATTTTTATATATAGATAAGCACGCTCCATAACATTAGTGTATGGGAGGTGCCCCAAGGAGTTGTCGGATTGGGTCCAAATTTTGCATCCATAACTTTTTTAGACCCTTCTATGTCCTGACAAAGTTTTGTAACAATTAATTAATTTGAGAGCATAGCTCTAGTACAAAAGTTGAGAAAAAAAGGACTTAAGTGCTCAGGAGGTACTCGAAGGAGTGGTCCAAATTCAAAATCCTTTCTTAGTGCTCACTTTCAACCTGAATGGAATATAATGTGAAAATTTCAGCCTTCTAGCTCTTATCGTTTAGGCTGTGGGTCTCTCAACAATCAGTCAGTCAGTCAGTTAGGACAAACTATTTTATATACATATATAGATAAGCACGCTCCATAACATTAGTGTATAGGAGGTGCCCCAAGGAGTTGTCGGATTGGGTCCAAATTTTGCATCCATAACTTTTTTACACCCTTCTATGTCCTGACAAAGTTTCGTAACAATTAATTAATTTGAGAGCATAGCTCTAGTACAAAAGTTGAGAAAAAAAGGACTTAAGTGCTCAGGAGGTACTCGAAGGAGTGGTCCAAATTCAAAATCCTTTCTTAGTGCTCACTTTCAACCTGAATGGAATATAATGTGAAAATTTCAGCCTTCTAGCTCTTATCGTTTAGGCTGTGGGTCTCTCAACAATCAGTCAGTCAGTCAGTTAGGACAAACTATTTTATATACATATATAGATAAGCACGCTCCATAACATTAGTGTATAGGAGGTGCCCCAAGGAGTTGTCGGATTGGGTCCAAATTTTGCATCCATAACTTTTTTACACCCTTCTATGTCCTGACAAAGTTTCGTAACAATTAATTAATTTTAGAGCATAGCTCTAGTACAAAAGTTGAGAAAAAAAGGACTTAAGTGCTCAGGAGGTACTCGAAGGAGTGGTTCAAATTCAAAATCCTTTCTTAGTGCTCACTTTCAACCTGAATGGAATATTATGTGAAAATTTCAGCCTTCTATCTCTTATCGTTTAGGCTGTGGGTCTCTCAACAATCAGTCAGTCAGTCAGTTAGGACAAACTATTTTATATATATAGATAAGCACGCTCCATAACATTAGTGTATGGGAGGTGCCCCAAGGAGTTGTCGGATTGGGTCCAAATTTTGCATCCATAACTTTTTTAGACCCTATTATGTCCTGACAAAGTTTCGTAACAATTAATTAATTTTAGAGCATAGCTCTAGTACAAAAGTTGAGAAAAAAAGGACTTAAGTGCTCAGGAGGTACTCGAAGGAGTGGTCCAAATTCAAAATCCTTTCTTAGTGCTCACTTTCAACCTGAATGGAATATTATGTGAAAATTTCAGCCTTCTAGCTCTTATCGTTTAGGCTGTGGGTCTCTCAACAATCAGTCAGTCAGTCAGTTAGGACAAACTATTTTATATACATATATAGATAAGCACGCTCCATAACATTAGTGTATAGGAGGTGCCCCAAGGAGTTGTCGGATTGGGTCCAACTTTTGCATCCATAACTTTTTTACACCCTTCTATGTCCTGACAAAGTTTCGTAACAATTAATTAATTTTAGAGCATAGCTCTAGTACAAAAATTGAGAAAAAAAGGACTTAAGTGCTCAGGAGGTACTCGAAGGAGTGGTCCAAATTCAAAATCCTTTCTTAGTGCTCACTTTCAACCTGAATGGAATATTATGTCAAAATTTCAGCCTTCTAGCTCTTATCGTTTAGGCTGTGGGTCTCTCAACAATCAGTCAGTCAGTCAGTTAGGACAAACTATTTTATATATATAGATAAGCACGCTCCATAACATTAGTGTATGGGAGGTGCCCCAAGGAGTTGTCGGATTGGGTCCAAATTTTGCATCCATAACTTTTTTAGACCCTTCTATGTCCTGACAAAGTTTTGTAACAATTAATTAATTTTAGAGCATAGCTCTAGTACAAAAGTTGAGGAAAAAAGGACTTAAGTGCTCAGGAGGTACTCGAAGGAGTGGTCCAAATTCAAAATCCATTCTTAGTGCTCACTTTCACCGAGAATGGAATATTTTGTGAAAATTTCAGCCTTCTAGCTCTTATCGTTTAGGCTGTGGGCCTCTCAACAATCAGTCAGTCAGTCAGTTAGGACAAACTATTTTATAAACATATATAGATAAGCACGCTCCATAACATTAGTGTGTGGGAGGTGCCCCAAGGAGTTGTCGGATCGGGTCCAAATTTTGCATCCATAGATTTTTTACACGCCTTCATGTCCTGACCAAGTTTTGTAATAATTGATTCATTTCAAAGCATAGCTCTAGTACAAAAGTTGGGAAAAAAAGGGCTTATGTGTTCAGGAGGTACTTGAAGGAGTGATCCAAATTAAAAATCCTTTCTTAGTGCTCACTTTCAATCTGAATGGAATTTTTGGTGAAAATTTCTTATCGTTTAGGCTGTGGGTCTCTCAACAATCAGTCAGTCAGTCAGGACAAACTATTTTTTATATATAGATAAGCACGCTCCATAACATTAGTGTATGGGAGGTGCCCCAAGGAGTTGTCGGATTGGGTCCAAATTTTGCATCCATAACTTTTTTAGACCCTTCTATGTCCTGACAAAGTTTTGTAACAATTAATTAATTTGAGAGCATAGCTCTAGTACAAAAGTTGAGAAAAAAAGGACTTAAGTGCTCAGGAGGTACTCGAAGGAGTGGTCCAAATTCAAAATCCTTTCTTAGTGCTCACTTTCAACCTGAATGGAATATAATGTGAAAATTTCAGCCTTCTAGCTCTTATCGTTTAGGCTGTGGGTCTCTCAACAATCAGTCAGTCAGTCAGTTAGGACAAACTATTTTATATACATATATAGATAAGCACGCTCCATAACATTAGTGTATAGGAGGTGCCCCAAGGAGTTGTCGGATTGGGTCCAAATTTTGCATCCATAACTTTTTTACACCCTTCTATGTCCTGACAAAGTTTCGTAACAATTAATTAATTTGAGAGCATAGCTCTAGTACAAAAGTTGAGAAAAAAAGGACTTAAGTGCTCAGGAGGTACTCGAAGGAGTGGTTCAAATTCAAAATCCTTTCTTAGTGCTCACTTTCAACCTGAATGGAATATAATGTGAAAATTTCAGCCTTCTAGCTCTTATCGTTTAGGCTGTGGGTCTCTCAACAATCAGTCAGTCAGTCAGTTAGGACAAACTATTTTATATACATATATAGATAAGCACGCTCCATAACATTAGTGTATAGGAGGTGCCCCAAGGAGTTGTCGGATTGGGTCCAAATTTTGCATCCATAACTTTTTTACACCCTTCTATGTCCTGACAAAGTTTCGTAACAATTAATTAATTTTAGAGCATAGCTCTAGTACAAAAGTTGAGAAAAAAAGGACTTAAGTGCCCAGGAGGTACTCGAAGGAGTGGTTCAAATTCAAAATCCTTTCTTAGTGCTCACTTTCAACCTGAATGGAATATTATGTGAAAATTTCAGCCTTCTATCTCTTATCGTTTAGGCTGTGGGTCTCTCAACAATCAGTCAGTCAGTCAGTTAGGACAAACTATTTTATATATATAGATAAGCACGCTCCATAACATTAGTGTATGGGAGGTGCCCCAAGGAGTTGTCGGATTGGGTCCAAATTTTGCATCCATAACTTTTTTTAGACCCTGTTATGTCCTGACAAAGTTTCGTAACAATTAATTAATTTTAGAGCATAGCTCTAGTACAAAAGTTGAGAAAAAAGGACTTAAGTGCTCAGGAGGTACTCGAAGGAGTGGTCCAAATTCAAAATCCTTTCTTAGTGCTCACTTTCAACCTGAATGGAATATTATGTGAAAATTTCAGCCTTCTAGCTCTTATCGTTTAGGCTGTGGGTCTCTCAACAATCAGTCAGTCAGTCAGTCAGGACAAACTATTTTTTATATATAGATAAGCACGCTCCATAACATTAGTGTATGGGAGGTGCCCCAAGGAGTTGTCGGATTGGGTCCAAATTTTGCATCCATAACTTTTTTACACCCTTCTATGTCCTGACAAAGTTTCGTAACAATTAATTAATTTGAGAGCATAGCTCTAGTACAAAAGTTGAGAAAAAAAGGACTTAAGTGCTCAGGAGGTACTCGAAGGAGTGGTCCAAATTCAAAATCCTTTCTTAGTGCTCACTTTCAACCTGAATGGAATATAATGTGAAAATTTCAGCCTTCTAGCTCTTATCGTTTAGGCTGTGGGTCTCTCAACAATCAGTCAGTCAGTCAGTTAGGACAAACTATTTTATATACATATATAGATAAGCACGCTCCATAACATTAGTGTATAGGAGGTGCCCCAAGGAGTTGTCGGATTGGGTCCAAATTTTGCATCCATAACTTTTTTACACCCTTCTATGTCCTGACAAAGTTTCGTAACAATTAATTAATTTGAGAGCATAGCTCTAGTACAAAAGTTGAGGAAAAAAGGACTTAAGTGCTCAGGAGGTACTCGAAGGAGTGGTTCAAATTCAAAATCCTTTCTTAGTGCTCACTTTCAACCTGAATGGAATATTATGTGAAAATTTCAGCCTTCTAGCTCTTATCGTTTAGGCTGTGGGTCTCTCAACAATCAGTCAGTCAGTCAGTTAGGACAAACTATTTTATATACATATATAGATAAGCACGCTCCATAACATTAGTGTATAGGAGGTGCCCCAAGGAGTTGTCGGATTGGGTCCAACTTTTGCATCCATAACTTTTTTACACCCTTCTATGTCCTGACAAAGTTTCGTAACAATTAATTAATTTTAGAGCATAGCTCTAGTACAAAAGTTGAGAAAAAAAGGACTTAAGTGCCCAGGAGGTACTCGAAGGAGTGGTTCAAATTCAAAATCCTTTCTTAGTGCTCACTTTCAACCTGAATGGAATATTATGTGAAAATTTCAGCCTTCTATCTCTTATCGTTTAGGCTGTGGGTCTCTCAACAATCAGTCAGTCAGTCAGTTAGGACAAACTATTTTATATATATAGATAAGCACGCTCCATAACATTAGTGTATGGGAGGTGCCCCAAGGAGTTGTCGGATTGGGTCCAAATTTTGCATCCATAACTTTTTTAGACCCTATTATGTCCTAACAAAGTTTCGTAACAATTAATTAATTTTAGAGCATAGCTCTAGTACAAAAGTTGAGAAAAAAGGACTTAAGTGCTCAGGAGGTACTCGAAGGAGTGGTCCAAATTCAAAATCCTTTCTTAGTGCTCACTTTCAACCTGAATGGAATATTATGTGAAAATTTCAGCCTTCTATCTCTTATCGTTTAGGCTGTGGGTCTCTCAACAATCAGTCAGTCAGTCAGTTAGGACAAACTATTTTATATACATATATAGATAAGCACGCTCCATAACATTAGTGTATAGGAGGTGCCCCAAGGAGTTGTCGGATTGGGTCCAAATTTTGCATCCATAACTTTTTTACACCCTTCTATGTCCTGACAAAGTTTCGTAACAATTAATTAATTTTAGAGCATAGCTCTAGTACAAAAATTGAGAAAAAAAGGACTTAAGTGCTCAGGAGGTACTCGAAGGAGTGGTCCAAATTCAAAATCCTTTCTTAGTGCTCACTTTCAACCTGAATGGAATATTATGTGAAAATTTCAGCCTTCTAGCTCTTATCGTTTAGGCTGTGGGTCTCTCAACAATCAGTCAGTCAGTCAGTTAGGACAAACTATTTTATATATATAGATATAGATAAGCACGCTCCATAACATTAGTGTATGGGAGGTGCCCCAAGGAGTTGTCGGATTGGGTCCAAATTTTGCATCCATAACTTTTTTAGACCCTTCTATGTCCTGACAAAGTTTCGTAACAATTAATTAATTTTAGAGCATAGCTCTAGTACAAAAGTTGAGAAAAAAAGGACTTAAGTGCTCAGGAGGTACTCGAAGGAGTGGTCCAAATTCAAAATCCTTTCTTAGTGCTCACTTTCAACCTGAATGGAATATTATGTCAAAATTTCAGCCTTCTAGCTCTTATCGTTTAGGCTGTGGGTCTCTCAACAATCAGTCAGTCAGTCAGTTAGGACAAACTATTTTATATATATAGATAAGCACGCTCCATAACATTAGTGTATGGGAGGTGCCCCAAGGAGTTGTCGGATTGGGTTCAAATTTTGCATCCATAACTTTTTTACACCCTTCTATGTCCTGACAAAGTTTCGTAACAATTAATTAATTTTAGAGCATAGCTCTAGTACAAAAGTTGAGTAAAAAAGGACTTAAGTGCTCAGGAGGTACTCGAAGGAGTGGTCCAAATTCAAAATCCTTTCTTAGTGCTCACTTTTAACCTGAATGGAATATTATGTGAAAATTTCAGCCTTCTAGCTCTTATCGTTTAGGCTGTGGGTCTCTCAACAATCAGTCAGTCAGTCAGGACAAACTATTTTATATATATATAATAGATAAGCACGCTCCATAACATTAGTGTATGGGAGGTGCCCCAAGGAGTTGTCGGATTGGGTCCAAATTTTGCATCCATAATTTTTTAGACCCTGTTATGTCCTGACAAAGTTTCGTAACAATCAATTAATTTTAGAGCATAGCTCTTGTACAAAAGTTGAGAAAAAAAGGACTTAAGTGCTCAGGAGGTACTCGAAGGAGTGGTCCAAATTCAAAATCCTTTCTTAGTGCTCACTTTTAACCTGAATGGAATATTATGTGAAAATTTCAGCCTTCTAGCTCTTATCGTTTAGGCTGTGGGTCTCTCAACAATCAGTCAGTCAGTCAGTCAGGACAAACTTTTTTATATATATAGATTACATTTCTTAAGATCCTTTTTGTTAGTGTGTTCGTTTTTTGCACTGTCTTTATTTGATGAACATGTTTATTGCTTTCATTTAGCTTGCTACAGATACAATAATGTATGCGTGCATTAACCAATATTTGCATTTGCATTTTTGTTAATATATATGTATGTAATAATATATATGTATGTACTAATAATGAAAAATGCACGTAAATACATGTGTATGTATGTACATATGTGCATTTGCAACACCAACTAAAGTTACAAATGTCAGTTTGAAAATTATATCAAAACAACAATGCCAATAGGTATTTGTGTGTTAAGTTTTGTTTGATAATTAGCATGTATATAGGTAAAACCAATCGCGTAACATATTCTGGTGTACAAAACCAAATTATGTTTTAATTGATTTGTTTTAAAGCAATGATACCAACAAAAAGAAAACATTTCGAGCCCAACAACAACACTTACTAACAACAACAACAACAAATGCTACTTGATTCGAAAAACAATTGTCAAAGGCACAAAGAAGAAAAGAGAATAACGGAGACACATCTACAGACGGCAGAAGTGGAATGGGTGATTAGTTTAATTTTTGTATATGCGGCCGCAATAGCTTGTGCGCAGACGGCAGTAGTGGAATGGGGCATGTATTTTTTTTTTGTACACACGGCGGCGTTGAAACTCACAGCTTGTGCGGCAATGAGGCGCCAGAATGGTGGAATGAGGTAAAGTGATTAATGCAATTAGATTTTGGGAGGTACTCGAAGGAGTGGTCCAAATTAAAAATCCTTTCTTAGTGCTCACTTTCAAACTGAATACAATATTTTGTGAAAATTTCAGCCTTCTAGCTCTTATCGTTTAGGCTGTGGGCCTCTCAACAATCAGGACAAACTATTTTATATATAAAGATATTACATTTCTTAAGATCCTATTTGTTAGTGTGTTCGTTTTTGCACTATTGGTGAACATGTTTATTGCTTTCATTTAGCTTGCTACAGATGCAACAATGTATGCGTGCATTAACCAATATTTGCATTTGCATTTTTGTTAATATATATGTATGTACTAAATAATAACAAATGCACGTAAATACATGTGTATGTATGTACATACATATGTGCATTTGCAACACCAACTAAAGTTACAAATGTCAGTTTGAAAATTATATAAAAACAACAATGCCAATAGGTATTTGTGTGTTAAGTTTTGTTTGATAATTAGCAAGTATGTAGGTAAAACCACTCGCGTAACATATTCTGGTGTAAAAAACCAAGTTATGTTTTAATTGATTTGTTTTAAGTCAATGATACCAACAAAAAGAAGCATTGCTAACCCAACAACAACACTTACAACAACAACCAGAATGGTGTAATGAGGTTAAGTGATTAATGCAATTAGATTTTGGGAGTTACTCGAAGGAGTGGTCCAAATTAAAAATCCGTTCTTAGTGCTCACTTTCAAACTGAATGGAATATTTTGTGAAAATTTCAGCCTTCTAGCTCTTATCGTTTAGGCTGTGGGCCTCTCAACAATCATTACAAACTATTTTATATATATAGACTAGTAAGTGACCCGCTTGCTTCGCTGCGCCAATAGTTTTTACCAAATTTTAGCAATATAAATAAAATAAATTAGTTAACGTTTAACAACATATTAGCAAAATATTTAATATTCTCTTTTTCACGCCACCATTGAGGTTAAGAATCAGACGCGTCATTTTACTTTGATACCAAAGGTATCATATTATATTGGACTTATGCAATGTCCGTCAAGGTGTCTGTCCGTCCGTCCGTCCGTTTAAGCGCAACTTTTTTTAACACCCTTGAAGCTAGAGCTTTGCAACTTTGCAAATATTTTGGTACATACCTTCTTCATACAAAGTGTTAAATTTGGCTCTACGACCTCAGGGGCCTGGGAAATCGATAACAAATCGATACCTCGATGTACAAGCCGATGAAACATATATATGTGGGAGTTGAATTAAGACGCAGGCATAATTATATCGTTTATCATTTAAAATCAAGTAGTTAGTCAGTATCGGTTGAATGCATAAATTGAATAAGTGCAGCCCTGAGTTATTTCGATATTAGTAGCGATGCATCGATAAGAAAACCGATGTTCATTTCACTCTCTCTCTTCGTCTTGATCGTGCCGATCAAGTTGGTTCAAACGTTGCTCGCGTCGAAAAGTAATTAATAAATATTGTATTCGTTTAAGCAAGAAAATATGTAAAATATATAAGGCAAAGTAAACAATAAACATCATTTAATCCATTAACACTCGGAAATCCTACAAACATGGTGTCAGAAGTGAGATGCAAATGGATTAAAGTGAAATGCAAATGCTTTTAAGTCGAACTTAAACGAAAAGACAAAAAAGTGCGTAATAAAAAATCGCGAGACAATAATTGTGAGACATTATTCTTGAAAAAAAATTGTGAAATACCTATGCTTGTTAATGCAGGGGTATTGAAAAACATTGTACGAGAAAAAGAATTATCAAATGCATTAACTCACTAAAGTTAAATGCAAAGTTGTTCGCAATCATTGTGAAATTCCCTGGAATTGAATGTTGCTGCAGAGGCGAAAACGCGTGGAGCCAAAGCGTGTGTGAGAGCAGGACAGCGGATCGTTTAATGCGTCGCAGTTAACGTAAAGCGCAAAGTTGATCGAGACGTTTTTATTCTGGAAGGCATTGGCTGGATAGCATTGCGTTAAAAGTACATCTGTGCAGTGGAGTGAATGTAATATGTTGTTGGTTTGTGTGGCAAAGGCTGTTTAGCGCAAACCCGAGCAACGAATATATGTACATCAAAGGCTGTAGAAGCAGAGCGACTTGGCAGAGGATAGAACGTGAAGTAACGGGAAAGAGAAAAAGCACAAAGAGAGCAGAGCTACTTGGCAGAAGGCAGAACGTGAAGTAACGGGAAAGAGAAAAGGCACAAAGACGACAACGCGTGTGTACTGGAAAGAGAAAAGAAGACAAAGCGTGCAGTATCTGGATTGAACTGGATTGTGGCTTGTGTCAGTTAAGTCTGTGTATGTGGTGAGCACAGGGTGTCTCAGAATTTAACAGCTGAGCAGAAAATTGTTAATTTGGTAACATTTCAATTGAAATTTGTTCTTGTGAGTAACTATTTAAAGTAACGTAATGAAATGAGATAAAATATCGATATTTATAATTTTGAAGTATAATATTTACCAATAAGTTAAGTTATCTTCTGATTGTTTAAATCAAATTTTTATATTCAGTGTATGTAAAGCGCAAGCAACGGCAACGACAAGATGAACAGAGATCAGATTTTGGCGTTAACAGTTACTGAGTTAAAAGAAAGGTTGTCAGAGCTGAACTTGAGAGTAGTAGGCAGAAAGTCGACACTGCAGGATCGATTGTTAGAGCATTTCGGACTAGGCATTGACGAGGAAGTAGATGACGATTCTAATAGTGACAGATCTGAATCGATGCACACAGGTAGAGATATGGCGCTAGGGAATAGATCAATATTTACATTGCGCGATATAGAAGACTCACTTTCGCAATTTAACGGGTCGAGTCAACCCTCAGTTGAACAGTGGATACAGGATTTTGAAGATAACGCAGAAGCTGTACAATGGAATAATCTTCAAAAGTTTATTTTTGCTAAACAGTTATTAAAGGGCGCAGCAAAAATATTCGTTCGTAGCCAGCGTGGAATTACAAATTGGTTGTCCCTCAAGCAGTCTTTGTTAGTAGAGTTTGGTAAAACAATTTCTTCAGTCGATGTGCACAGAATGTTGCGAAATAGACGAAAGCGTCAGAACGAAGACTATAGAGAGTATCTTTATAGCCTAATGGAGATTGGTAGTTCAGTTAAACTGGATGAACTAAGTTTAATAGAGTACTTTATAGAAGGCATACCAGACTCGAGGAGTAATAAAAGTAATTTGTATCAGGCCAAAACACTTCAGCAGTTAAAGAGCAGATTTGCGTGTATGAGAAAATTCGTAATGATCGCCCTCAAGCGATGAATACGAATAAAGCCCACAGCGCAAATAAGGATAAAAAGCCAGATCAAGGCAAAGAACAAGAAAGAAAGTGTTACAAGTGCGGTGAGACAGGACATTTTGCAAAAATGTGTAAGCAAGCAATTAAATGTTATAAATGTCATCAACCCGGTCATAAAGCAAACAGTTGTCCGAGTACAAAAGTAGTTCAGAAAACCGAAGAAAATAGTGCCAATACAATGTTAAACAAGGGTTATAGTGTTGGAAAATGTATTTTTAAACAGATTTATAGTAAAGGCGTTTCGTTCTCAGCATTGATCGACACCGGTTGTGATCTTTGTCTGATGCGTTCTGATGTAGTTGAAAAGCTACATAATATTGAACTGAGTGACGAAAAGCATTGCTTAGTTGGAATTTGCAATAGTGAGCTTAGTACATTGGGTAGTTTTGTAGTGCCAATTGAGATAGACGGAATATTATTGTCAGTTCGTTTTCATGCTGTAAGAAGCTGCGATGTAAAATATTCAGCGGTGATTGGAAATTCAGTACTTGAATTTGTAGATATGATATTTTCTGAAAGTTCTGTAGAGTTTCGTCCAAAGTTGTCCGTTAAGGCAAACAAAGATGTTAACGAGTACAGTAAGCTGAAAATCAGTGAAGAAGCAAATCAAAAGAAAGATGCAGAGTTAGAGTTTTGTGAGGAATTTAAAGATATGTGTTCGTACGCGGCAGAACTTGACTCTACCATAGATTTATCACACTTAGAAAATCCGATCGCAGAAACAGTAAAATCGTTGATCAACGATTACAGGCCAGAAATGAAACATAAATGTCCCATAGAAATGAAAATATTGTTGAATGATGAGCATCCAGTTTTCGAACGTCCTAGACGCATTTCACATGCTGACAGGTCCACTGTAGACTTGCAAATTGAGAAATGGCTAAAGGACGGGATCATTCAGCCGAGCATTTCAGAGTACGCGTCTCCAGTTGTTCTTGTTTCCAAGAAAGACGGTAGCAAAAGATTGTGCTGTGACTATAGACGTCTGAATGCGAAGATTGCAAGGGATAATTTTCCAATGCCCTTGTTAGATGATGTTATTGAAAAATTACAGGGACATAACATGTTTACAACACTTGACCTCGAAAATGGATTCTTTCACGTCCCAGTGGAGCCTGGTTCAAGGAAGTATACTTCTTTCGTGACGCACGCAGGACAGTATGAGTTTTTATACGTACCTTTTGGGATATCGAACTCCCCGGCCGTGTTTTCACGATATATTCATGCAGTTTTGGTAGATCTCGTACGAGATGGTACTGTTGTGACTTATATGGATGACCTAATTATTCCCGCTAAGGATAATAATGAAACCATTCGAAAGTTAAAACAAGTGTTAAAAAGGGGTTCCGAATATAACTTGCAATTCAAGTGGAGCAAGTGTCAGTTTCTTAAGACTAAAGTCGATTTTTTGGGATATGTTGTAGAAAACGGTACAATAAAACCGTCTGAAGAGAAAACAAAATCTGTCCGAAATTATCCCATTCCACACGACCAGAAAAGTATACAGCGCTTTTTGGGATTAACATCTTACTTTAGAAGATTCGTAAAAGATTATGCAGTGGTAGCTAAACCACTCTCTGATCTTCTTCGAAAAGACTCTAAGTTTCAGTTGGGCGAAGAGCAGGTTATCGCGTTCGAGCAGTTGAAGATGGCCTTAGTGAAAGCACCAGTGTTACGTTTATACAACCCGAAAGCCCAAACGGAAGTACATACAGACGCTTCAAAGTATGGATATGGTGGTATGCTCTTGCAGAAAGATTCAGAAGATCAAGCATTTCACCCAGTCCAATATTTGATCCGAAAAACTAAGCCTGCTGAAGAAAAATATCATTCTTATGAGCTTGAGGTTCTGGCTATAGTAGAAGCATTAAAAAAATGGCGTGTTTATTTGCTTGGGATTAAGTTTAAAATAGTTACGGATTGCAACGCATTTGCAATGACCTTGCAGAAGCGTGGTGATATTCCATTAAGAGTTTCACGTTGGGTACTATTTTTACAGGATTTTGACTATAGCATTGAGCATAGAAGTGGTAGCAAAATGAAGCATGTCGATGCATTGAGTCGTATATGTTGTCTAATGCTGGAAGACTCACTTCATCATAGATTGCAGCAAGCACAAGGTGAAGACCTTTGGATTAAGGCAGTGTTAGCAGTTTTGGAGAACAGCACGTATGATGATTTTTATGTAAAGCACGGTATTTTGTACAAGGATCCCATTAAGGAACTTGTTGTAGTACCGTCATTAATGGAAGAGGAAATTATTCGAATGGCACATAAGCAGGGACATTTTTCAGCAAAGCGTACTCAGGAGGCGATTGAGAAAACATTCTATATTCCGCAGCTATCAGTCAAAGTACCTAAAATTGTTCAGAGTTGTATTGAATGCATTGTTTCGGAAGGTAAAGCAGGAAAGAAAGAAGGATTTTTAGCTCCAATTAGCAAAGAAGGTAAACCGCTAGGAACTTACCATGTTGATCATGTTGGTCCAATGACCCAGACTTCTAAGAACTACAACTATATTTTTGTTGTAGTCGATGCGTTTACAAAATTTGTTTGGCTCTATCCAACTAAAAATACCACAGCAAAAGGAGTAGTAGATAGACTTAAGAGGCAATCAGCTATATTCGGAAATCCGAAGCGCATAATTTCAGATAGAGGAGCAGCTTTTATTTCTAATATGTTTAAAGAATATTGTGAGTTTGAGGGTATACAGCATTTAATGATAGCCACAGGTGTTCCACGAGGAAATGGACAGGTAGAACGGATGCATAGAATTGTTTTACCAATGCTATCAAAGTTATGTTATGAAACCCCAAATCAGTGGTATAAGCATGTTGATGTAGTGCAACAGGCAATTAACAGCACACCACCTAGAAGCACTAAAGTTTCTCCATTTAGATTGTTAACTGGAACTGAGATGAGACTCAACCAGATATCTGTTTTGCGTGAACTATTGGATGAATCGCATATAAAAGAATTAGATAATGATAGAGAATCTGTGCGTGAGAAAGCACAAGCAAATATAAATAAGCTGCAACAGGAGAATCGTAAAACGTTCAATAAGAACCGAAAAATTGAAGTTAAATATAAGGTCAATGATCTAGTAGCTATTAAGCGAACGCAGTACGGTACCGGAATGAAGCTTAGAAGCAAATTCTTTGGTCCATATAAGATAGTTAAAGTTCAATCTCATGGAAGATATGAGGTAGAGAAAATTGGTGACCATGAAGGTCCTGGTAAGACTAAAACAGTCGCAGAATACATGAAAAAATGGCAGTCTTAAATAAAGCAGTAAGAATTACGATCATTCGAGCCGAATGAACTGTCAGGCTGGCCGATTGTGGGAGTTGAATTAAGACGCAGGCATAATTATATCGTTTATCATTTAAAATCAAGTAGTTAGTCAGTATCGGTTGAATGCATAAATTGAATAAGTGCAGCCCTGAGTTATTTCGATATTAGTAGCGATGCATCGATAAGAAAACCGATGTTCATTTCACTCTCTCTCTTCGTCTTGATCGTGCCGAACAAGTTGGTTCAAACGTTGCTCGCGTCGAAAAGTAATTAATAAATATTGTATTCGTTTAAGCAAGAAAATATGTAAAATATATAAGGCAAAGTAAACAATAAACATCATTTAATCCATTAACACTCGGAAATCCTACATATATATATCACATTTTATCAGCAAGAGTCACCAAATTTGTGGGCAAGATAGCCGATGACATTCTCCAAAAACTGCATCGAAAGTTTGGATGCCACGCCCATCTGTTCCGCTCCCAGCCCCCCTTCAGTTATAATCAAAAATGACTGTATTTCCCACAGTTTTAAAGCTATACTCAAGAAATTTGGTAGGAAGGTAGATGCTAAAGTCTTACAAAGATATGCATTATAACTTTGGATGCCACGCCCCCACTGATACCGCCAACCTTCTAAAATCTGAAAACTCGATATCTTTTTCAGTTTTTGGGCTAGAGTCACCAAATTTGCCAGAAACATTGTAAGTAACATCCGTAACCGATCCACATCAAAGTTTTATATGCCACGCCCACCTTTTCCACCCACCTCGTAAATTCTGCAATTTCTATATCTTTCCCTGTTTTTGCGCTAGAATCACCAAACTTGGAAATATTTTTAGGGACATCCGTTATAAATGTGCAATATTTAATGCCACGCCCACTTTTACCGCCCACCAAAATATCTTTCACAGTTTTTGCGCTAGAGTCTCCAAACTTGATAATTTGAATGTCACGCCTTCTGCCTGCCTTTTTATACCCAAAACACCCATAATTTACAAATACATACAAACTTACATATGTACTTTTCGGTACTAAGAACTAGTGAGGTGGTTCTAAGGTGGGCTAGCTGATGCCACCGAACGGGTCGCAGGTTGCGGATAGCGCAAGGCCTCCAGTGGAGGTTAGCTGCGAATAGCGATCTGTCGTGAATAAGCAGTCCCGGACAACAGCGGGTACCAAACCGTATGTGGTACCGCCAAGGCGCTTGTCTGACCGTCTTTAATACATAGTCTTACACACACCCAAATTCCTACACGTGTTCCTACCCACATCCTATCCCCAACATCTCACAAGGGCGGTGGTGACGTCCTGAGGCAAGGGTGCCGCTTCACCCCCCTAAGCCAGGGTGTTATGCGTTCCGTGCCCATTGGTTGGTTTGCAGTCAGGGGTAACCGACTGTATTTGGACGGAGCCTCACCGATACCTGGCCGCCTCGGTGAGTATACCTGGCCCCAGCGTGTTAATGGGGGCTATGACACGCTGGTACTTCTCTCCCCTACACTCGTGGGATTTTTATGGACAAAAACACAAATCTAACCAAATTTAACAGGCGGGACTTAACCGAAACCCAGTTAGCAGAGCGGATAAAGGAGGCGGCTCTGGACGATGGTGGTAAGCTGTCGCCGCGCAGGGGCTTGGCCCCACATCCGAACAGTGCTGCAAAGCCGAAGGGCTCGACCCCGAAGCAGAGCACCTCGAAAGGTGAAGAGACTTTCAAGTCTCAAGTGGCCGTCAGTGAGGCCACCAAACGAACAGACAGTAGAGGGGGGTCCGCAGTGCCTGGCACTGCTCCGGCGGCTGTTCCGCTGGCGATCGTTGCCAGCAGGAGAGACGCCCCAACACCCTCTTCCGGAAGGTCGAGGCAGCAACCTCTTCCGGCGGCAGGTCAGCCTGGGGGACCCGGAGACCCACTGAGGCAGGGCCTCAGCGGTGCTGGCCGTAAGTGGTACCTCCGGTACCTTGGGCGTGGAATGAAGCCGGAAGAGGCTCGAAGAAAGGCACTGGAGCACCGTGCCCCGAACGGGTCTCCTGTGGAGAGAGTCGACGGCCAGGCCGTTGCGGGGAGGAAAAGGCAGCTGCATCACACGTCGCCGTCTGATCTCCCCAAGGTCGAACCGAAGAGGCAGAAGAACGCTGCAGCTCTGGAGGGCTCAAGAACCTCACCTGGCTCGAAGCGTCCGAAGGCGGCCACTTACGCCAGTGTAGCCAAGGGTACCTACTTGGCTGTTCTGGCAAGTGACTACCCGAAGAGGCTGCTGTCAAAGGAAGAGCTGACGGCGGTGGAGCAGGCACTCGTCGACGAGATGAGGAAGGGCTGGACCTCAGCGCTCAACTTCAACGGCATCCTGTTCCAGGATGGTCTAGTCTTGGTAGACTGCATGGACAATGATGCCAAGGAGTGGTTGGAGTCAAAGGTGCCAGATGTCAGCACCACGGTGGGCGTAAAGCTGCGCACGTGTTTGCAAAAGGACCTGCCGGTGACCAATATAGTCACGCTTTACCTTCCTCGCACGGCTGGTGAGACGGTGGAGAAGTCCCTTGGCTTGCTCAACGAGCAAAATAAGGGTCTCCTCACCGAAACTTGGCGCGTGATCCGGCACCTGGAGTCGAGTGGCGGTAAGGTGTTGACGTTGGGTGTGGACAACGAGGCGCTCGCGCTTCTTAAAAATAGGAGCATGCTGGTGAGCTACCGCTTCGGCCAGCTGAAGTGCCGACTGCATAAGAAGCAGGAGCAGGTGGGTGTGGGAGCGTCCACGGAGGTGAACGCAGACGATGTGCACGGCACGTCATCGGCAGCAGCCAAAGTGGCGCCCTCCTGCCCCCTCACTGTCGAGGCAGCAGAGGCTGAGGCGTTGGCTAAAATAGATGCCGAGTTGGACTCGGTACCTCTGCAGGGGCTGGACCTGTCGCGCCTACGCGTAGAGGAGCACTCCAGCATTGAGAAGCCATCCGATGATGAGCAGAAACCTATCGATACGCAGTCAGATGCCTATCTGACTCTATCGGAGGGCGAACCAGAGCTCTAAGGATGGTGGTCACCAGCGTGGCACAGATCAACCTGCACCACGCGAGGGCAGCTTCGGCTGTCATCAGCAGGTTGGTCTCCAGGTCTGACCTGGGGCTGGTGCTCATCCAGGAGCCTTGGGCCGTCAGAGGCAGGATCTGCGGCCTAAATCAAGTGAGTATGCAATTAATTGCAGACGTTAGGGAGGCATCACCGAGAGCTTGTATCTTGGTGCGAAAGAACATTAACTTTCTCTGTCTCTCAAAATTTCTCAACAGAGATCTAGTAGCGGTGATGATCACTGGCGATTTCGGGAGTATTGTGGTGGCGTCAGCATACTTCCCGGGTGACGTGACAGATGCCCCTCCACCAGAGGTCCAGGATCTGGTGCAGCACTGCAGCAGCAAAAAACTACCCCTGCTGCTAGGTTGCGATGCCAACGCACACAGTGTTGCATGGGGAAGTACGGACAACAACAGTAGAGGTGAGTGTTTACTTGATTATCTAGTATCCAGGGATCTCACCGTTTTTAATGTTGGGGCTGAACCAACATTTGTTACTAAAACTAGGGCCGAAGTGCTTGATATCACTTTCGGCAATGAGGGGGGCTCCCGGTTGGTTCGCAACTGGAAGGTCTCCTCAGAACCGTCAATGTCGGATCACCGAATTATTCTCTTCGACATCCACAGCAATCTCAGTTTCAGCAAAGTTATCAGGAATCCACGACGGACTAATTGGTCACTCTATCAGTCCTGTCTAGGATCAAACCTGAGTAGACTGAACCAGAGTAGGAGAGTATCCTCTCCGGAGGATCTCGAACATCTCTCAGTAGAAGTAGACGAGACTATCTTGGATGCTTATCATGCAAGCTGTCCTGTCAAGCAAATAGACTCCAGCAGGGACAATCCTTGGTGGAACAAAAAGATTGGGCTGCTTCGCGCAGAAGTTAGGAAGCTGTTTAACGCAGCTAAGAAGAGTAGCAACAAATGGGAGCTATATTCCAAAAAGCTAACAGAGTATAACAAGGAAATCCGGTATAGTAAGCGGGCTCACTTCCGGAAATTCTGTTCCAGTATAGAGCAAGCCGCACCAGCGGCCAGGGTGTTTAGGGCGATCTCAAAAGGTAAAGTACTCTCTGAGCTTTGCCTAAAGAGATCGGATGGATCGTTCACAGAGGATGAGAAGGAGAAGGCGGAACTCCTCCTGCAAACTCATTTCCCTCTCTGTAGAACCATCTCAAATGTAGACAGCAGTTACGAAAGGATCCCCAACAGGAGACATGACTGGAGCCTGGCTGCAGCGATCGTAACTGAGCAAAAGATTAGGTGGGCAGTGTGTTGAACAGCTTATGTTGTTTCTTTTAAGTATTTTCCGGGGGAGTCTAGCTATGGGCTACATTCCTAGGGCATGGAGAACGGCTAGGTTGATCTTTATCCCGAAGGTGGGAAAGAAAGACCCATTTCATCCCAAATCCTTTAGGCCGATCAGCCTAACCTCCTTCCTGCTGAAAACCCTCGAAAAGATTGTGGACAATCACATCAGAAACTCGCACTTGATGCTTAGTCCTCTGCATGCGCATCAGCATGCTTACAGAGTAGGTAAGTCAACTGAATCGACTCTCCTGAGCCTGGTTGACAGTGTCCAGCGCTCTGTAAAGGCAAAAGAGGTAGCTCTCTGTGCCTTTATGGACATAGAGGGTGCTTTCGACAACACAGCTCATGATGTTGTGGTTAGAGCACTCTGTAGAAGGGGAATCGAGACAGGACTCACGTTCTGGTTGGGTAAACTTCTTGAAAGTAGAATAGCGGAAGTCACTGTCAACAGTGTGACAGTTAGAGCTCAAACCACCAGAGGATGCCCTCAGGGTGGTGTCTTGTCACCACTACTCTGGAGCCTTGTGGTGGATGAGCTGTTAGATAAACTTACAGAAAATGGGTTCGAATGTCAAGGCTATGCTGATGACATCACTCTGATCTGCAAGGGTAACTTTGAGAGCACAGTGTGCGATAGGATAACAATGGGTCTAAAACTCAGCTTAGACTGGTGCAGTGACGTGGGACTGAATATCAACCCAGCGAAGACCACAATTGTAGCCTTCACCAATCGTTACAAGCTGAAATCCATTAGGCCCATAACCATTGGGGGTATAGTAATACCGATCTCCACAGAAGTCAAATATCTGGGTGTCATCCTAGACAAGCGATTACTGTGGAGACAACATGTGGAACATGCTGTTCGCAAGGCCACTATGGCCCTAATGAGCTGTAGGTCTCTTGCAGGGAAGAACTGGGGGGTGTCTCCAAAGATTCTGCTGTGGATGTACACTGCCATGGTGAGGCCCATAGTCAGCTACGGGGCTGTGGTTTGGGCAAAGCGCGCTGACCTTGATGTCACGAGAAGGCAACTGGGCAAGCTCCAGAGACTTGCCTGCACGTGCATCTCGGGCGCTATGCGCACTTGTCCATCCACAGCTCTGGATGTGCTGCTCGGACTCCCACCACTACATTTGTATATCAAACACAGTGCGCGTAGATCTATTATGAGGATAACAGGGGCAAGACCAGCTGATTCTGCTGCGACTGCAACTGACCTGTTGCTGGAATATCCGCAGGATGTTCAGATAGCCCAGTTTAGTTTTGATAAACTCTTCAAAACAGAACTTAGTAACAAGTCGGAGTGGACCAACATGTCTACCACCTATGCTGTGAAACCACACGCTATTAGATGGTACACTGACGGCTCACTAACAGAGGACGGGGCGGGTGCGGGTGTCTGTGGACCTCGACTCAAATACCATGAACCTCTAGGGAAATTCGCCAGCATTTTTCAAGCTGAAGTGCACGCGATTGAGAGATGTGCCTCCTTCAACATTGAGAGGGGTTACCATTTTCTCAGATAGTCAGGCAGCAATCAAAGCACTCAGTGCACACAAGATTGTTTCCAGACTAGTGTGGCAATGTATAGGAACACTCAATAGGTTGGGTAGTAATAATAAAATTACCATTTACTGGGTTCCAGGGCATGCGGGGATTCCCGGCAATGAAGTGGCCGACATCATGGCTAGAAAGGGGGCTAGTACTCCTCTTCATGGTCCGGAACCTTTCTGTGGGCTGGGCCCAGGGGTCATCAGTCAGAGCAGTCATGCGGATCTCATGACTGCTTGCGAGAACTTCTGGCGTTCGTCGCAAGGGGCAAGGCAGAGTAAACGCCTGCTAAATAGCTATAACAGTAAAAGAACCAAGGAATGTTTAGAGTTGAGCAAAGAATCTCTCCGAATAGTCACGGGTTTCCTGACCGGGCATTGCAGACTGCGTAAGCATCTGCGCAATCTTAAGATAGGGGAGGAGAGTCTTTGCAGACTCTGCTTAGAGGAGGACGAGACTCCTGAACACCTACTAGAGGAATGCCCAGCCATCAGCCAGTTGAGGCTGCTCCATTTGGGTGGTCTTACACTTAACACACAGGAAATGAGAGCTCTTCGACCGGGTGACATCATCGCATTTTTGCGTTCGATTGGCCTGTTTGAGGAGCTTTAGCTCAGATACTAGGACGAGGGCACAATAGACCCTAGTGGTCGCAGTGCACCACCCTCAGACAACCATTATTATTATTATTACATATGTACTTTGCTTGCTTGTTCGAAATTGTATATCAACAATGTTTGTGTGGTACGACGTTACGTCTGAGTTACATAAGCAGCAAGTAAGCAAATCTACCACTATACAAAGATGTTCAAGATTAATTATTTTCACGCAAATGGCTCGATATAAAAAACAAATACAAATTGAATGTATTTACATATTGTGGTCGGATGGGCGGAGTGAAAACACAGTTTGAATTTATTTTTTCTCAGGCACGACGATATGTCTGCTCTTTTTAATGATCGTGCGAAGACTGATTCGGCGCGCTTCTTGCGCGTCGTCTTAACATATCTTATTCTACTTTACAGAACATTATCAGTCTTACATTCTAAAGCTATGTAATACATTCTTATGTTATGTTATTAATGTGTCGATAGATTAAGCCTAGTACGCTGTTACGGTGAGTGTTTGAGGTGGCCTACTACAACTCGGCCATCCTGACGTTTTGGATCCCCTGATCACGCTTATTTTTTGATTACCATCTGATTTTCTTAGATGTTAATCTTAAACTATAATTTTTTATATTATTCTGATATGTATAATGATTAAACGGAATCTTTATTTTTTCCAAACCAACGTCTTATATTTTGCGCGCTCCAAACCCCTTGATAAGGGTTACGGGATACTTGGAAACCTTCGACGTCTTTTAATAAAAACCGATCGTTTCTCATGACTTTCGCTATCACATACGGTCCTTTATTCTTTGGTAGTAGTTTTCTACATGCGCCGATTGTGCTGTCGACATTTTTGAACATAACATAATCACCTTTCTTATAGTCCTTGGTTTTTCTTTTGCCCGCGTCGTACATTTTTTTGTTGTAAGATTGTGCCTCTTCTTGTTTCTTAGATGCTGCTGTTCTAATTTCAACTAAACTCTTCTCTGTAGGAGCGGCGTTAATTTCTTGTAGTTTTTCTTTTAAGTCATCTCTTACATTTCCCCTTGGCCCTATGCCGAATAACATAGTACTTGGTGTCTGTTTAATGCTTCTGTGTTGTGTGTTGTTAATCGTGTATACATCTTCTAAAACCATATCCCAGTGTAATCCTTTGTCGGGTTATACTAATTTCGCTATCATTGGGCCGATACTTCTGTTGACTCTTTCGACTTGACCGTTAGCCTGTGGTGATCCTGTTGCAATCTTCATATGCTTAACCCCGTTTTCAACTAAAAATTCGTCAAACTCTTTTGACGTAAAGCATGAGCCGCGGTCAGATATAATGTTTTTTGGACGACTATATGTCCTAAAATAGTCCTAAAATAGAAGCATTGCGAACCCAACAACAACACTTACAACAACAACAAACTGTACTGAGGTCGTAAATTAATTGTCAAAGGCACAAAGAAGAAAAGAGAATAACGGAGACACATACACAGCGCATGTGTTTTGTTTTTGTAAACTCGCTGGCGATCGCTTGTACAGACGGCAGAAGTGGAATGGGTCATGTATTTTGTTTTTGTAAACTCGGCCGCATCAGCTTGTGCGCAGACGGCAGTAGTGGAAATGGGTCATGTGTTTTGTTTTTGTAAACTCGGTGGCGTTGAAACTCACAGCTTGTGCGACAATGAGGCACCAGAGAGGTGGAATGCGGTAAACTGATTAATGCAAAAAATTGATTTGTATGGGAGGTACTGAAGAAGTGGTCCAAATTAAAAATCCTTTCTTAGTGCTCACTTTCAAACTGAATGGAATATTTGGTAAAAATTTCAGCCCTCTAGCTCTTATCGTTTAGGCTGTGGACCTCTCAACAATCAGTCAGTCAGTCAGTCAGTCAGGACAAACTATTTTATATATATAGATTACATTTCTTAAGATCCTTTTTGTTAGTGTGTTCGTTTTTGCACTGTTGGTGAACATGTTTATTGCTTTCATTTAGCTTGCTAAAGATACAATAATGTATGCGTGCATTAACCAATATTTGCATTTGCATTTTTGTTAATATATATGTATGTAATAATATATATGTATGTACTAATAATGAAAATGCACGTAAATACATGTGTATGTATGTACATATGTGCATTTGCAACACCAACTAAAGTTACAAATGTCAGTTTGAAAATTATATCAAAACAACAATGCCAATAGGTATTTGTGTGTTAAGTTTTGTTTGATAATTAGCATGTATGTAGGTAAAACCAATCGCGTAACATATTCTGGTGTAAAAAACCAAGTTATGTTTTAATTGATTTGTTTTAAAGCAATGATACCAACAAAAAGAAAACATTTCGAGCCCAACAACAACACTTACTAACAACAACAACAACAAATGCTACTTGATTCGAAAAACAATTGTCAAAGGCACAAAAAAAAAAAAAAAAAAAGAGAATAACGGAGACACATCTACAGACGGCAGAAGTGGAATGGGTGATTAGTTAAATTTTTGTATATGCGGCCGCAATAGCTTGTGCGCAGACGGCAGTAGTGGAATGGGGCATGTATTTTTTTTTTGTACACACGGCGGCGTTGAAACTCACAGCTTGTGCGACAATGAGGCGCCAGAATGGTGGAATGAGGTAAAGTGATTAATGCAATTAGATTTTGGGAGGTACTCGAAGGAGTGGTCCAAATTAAAAATCCTTTCTTAGTGCTCACTTTCAAACTGAATACAATATTTTGTGAAAATTTCAGCCTTCTAGCTCTTATCGTTTAGGCTGTGGGCCTCTCAACAATCAGGACAAACTATTTTATATATAAAGATATTACATTTCTTAAGATCCTATTTGTTAGTGTGTTCGTTTTTGCACTATTGGTGAACATGTTTATTGCTTTCATTTAGCTTGCTACAGATGCAACAATGTATGCGTGCATTAACCAATATTTGCATTTGCATTTTTGTTAATATATATGTATGTACTAAATAATAACAAATGCACGTAAATACATGTGTATGTATGTACATACATATGTGCATTTGCAACACCAACTAAAGTTACAAATGTCAGTTTGAAAATTATATAAAAACAACAATGGCAATTGGTATTTGTGTGTTAAGTTTTGTTTGATAATTAGCAAGTATGTAGGTAAAACCACTCGCGTAACATATTCTGGTGTAAAAAACCAAGTTATGTTTTAATTGATTTGTATTAAGTCAATGATACCAACAAAAAGAAGCATTGCTAACCCAACAACAACACTTACAACAACAACCAGAATGGTGGAATGAGGTTAAGTGATTAATGCAATTAGATTTTGGGAGGTACTCGAAGGAGTGGTCCAAATTAAAAATCCGTTCTTAGTGCTCACTTTCAAACTGAATGGAATATTTTGTGAAAATTTCAGCCTTCTAGCTCTTATCGTTTAGGCTGTGGGCCTCTCAACAATCAGGACAAACTATTTTATATATATAGACTAGTAAGTGACCCGCTTGCTTCGCTGCGCCAATAGTTTTTACCAAATTTTAGCAATATAAATAAAATAAATTAGTTAATGTTTAACAACATATTAATAAAATATTTAATATTCTCTTTTTCACGCCACCATTGAGGTTAAGAATCAGACGCGTCATTTTACTTTGATACCAAAGGTATCATATTATATTGGGCTTATGCAATGTCCGTCAAGGTGTCTGTCCGTCTGTCCGTCTTTCCGTATGAACGCAACTTTTTTCGACACCCTTAAAGCTAGAGCCTTGCAACTTTGCAAATATCTTGGTACATACCTTCGTCAGACAAAGTGTTAAATTTGGCTCTACGACCTCAGGGGCCTGGGAAATCGATAACAAATCGATACACTTCGATGTGCAAAGCGATGAAACATCTTAATATATATAAATCTCGTGTCACGATGTTTGTCTAAAAACTCCTCCTAAACCACTTAACCGATTTTAATAAAATTCGCACACCATGTGCAGTTCGATCCAACTTGAAAGATAAGGTAGTTTAAATCTCAAATTATTGTCGCAATTTTAATTTATTGCTAATTATTTGTCTGACAGTCCTAGAGCTGTGTTTTGCAAAATTTTAGTAGGCTACATTTAAAATTCAGTAGGAAAAATAATTCTATTCAACGTGAAATTATTTAGTTATCCGGCGCACGTTGCTTCGCCAACAACTAAAATAAATAAAAAAATTTTAAAAAACAAAAAAGTTTAGCTTCTGAATCAAAACAGTTTTTTTACTGTTTAAAATCGTACATTTTTAAAATGCCAGCAATACGCAGAGGAGCTAACCTCAACAACGCGATCAGCAATGGGACACGACGCAAACGTGTTGAAAGAGCTCAGCAGTTACCATACCAAATCGAAACAAGAAATGCAGCTCAAAGAATCAGGACGGCACAAAGTCGTGCACAAGAATCTCAAGAACAGCGTGACGAACGTCTGCAACAGAATATTACGAGACAAAGAGCGGCACGAGAACGAAACATAGATACAGTATGAGTACTAGATCGACAAAGGCAACGGATCAGCCGCTCATTAACACGTGCATCATTCGTTCGGCTTGCCTTTGAATATGCACCAGATATTTACTACTCAGCGCGTTCAAAAATTGCTATCGGTGGAATGGATAAAGTATGTCAATATTGTCAGGCATTGCAATTTCGGAATGAAGCAGCCGGCATGTGGTGCGCATCAGGAAAAGTTGTGCTGTCACCTCTACCAGCTCCGCCGGAGCCTTTATTATCCCTTCTTACTGGCAATTCAGATGATTCCAAATTATTTTTGCGTAAGATACGCAAATTAAATTCTTGCTTCCAAATGACGTCATTTGGGGCAACTAAAATTTTTGATCGTGCATCCGATGGACGTAATTTTGAAACTACATTCAAAATTCAACATTTTCGTCTTTGTTCGTAAATAATTTCATTGTACTAAAGGGTTATAGTAGTGAAATTTTTTGCCCCGGCTATAAAATACGTAGAATCAAAACAATTCAACATTACAAATCTTTTTTGACAGGAAGAAGTCTGTCGGGTCCGCCGCTGCAACGCGTGGCTGAGTTAGCTAGTATATATATATATATATATATCACATTTTAGCAGCTAGAGTCACCAAATTTGGGGGCAAGATAGCCGAGGACATTCCTCAAAAACTGCATCGAAAGTTTGGATACCACGCCCACTTCTTCCGCCAGCAGCCCCCTTCTTATGTTATAATCGAAAATGACTGTATTTCCCACAGTTTTAAAGCTATACTCACAAAATTTCGTGGGAAAGTAGATGCTGAAGTCTTACAAAGATATGCATCAAAACTTTGGATGCCACGCCCCCACTGATACCGTCCACCTTCTAAAATCTGAAAACTCTATATCTTTTTCAGTTTTTGCGCTAGAGTCACCAAATTTGCTGGAAACATTGTTAGTGCCATCCGTAACAAATGTGCAATGTTGAATGCCACTCCTCAATATCTTTCTCAGTTTTTGCGCTAGAGTCTCCAAACTTGATAGGGAGATAGAAGGTGCTATTCGCCTCAGATATGCATCACAAATTTGAATGTCACGCCTACCCCTTCTGCCTGCCTTTTTATACCCAAAACCCCATACATACAAACTTACGTATGTGCTTTGCTTGCTTTTTCGAAATTGTATATCAACAATGTTTGTGTGGTACGATGTTACGTCTGAGTTAGATAAGCAGCAAGTAAGGAAATCTACCACTATACAAAGATGTTTAAGATTAATTATTTTCGCGCAAAGGGCTCGATATAAAAAAAAAATACAAATTGAATGTATGTGCATATGTACATATCTATTCAATTTATTTGCATTAAATAAACATACATATGTATGCAGATTACAATTTCTTAAGTTTGTTTTTGTAAACTCGGTCGGCGTTCAAACTCACAACTTGTGCGACAATGAGGCGCCAGAGTGGTGGAATGAGGTAAAATGATAAACGCAGGAACTTGAATTGTATGGGAGGTACTCGAAGGAGTGGTCCAAATTAAAAATCCTTTCTTAGTGCTCACTTTCAACCTGAATGGAATATTTTGTGAAAATTTCAGCCTTCTAGCTGTTATCGTTTAGGCTGTGGGCCTCTCAACAATCAGTCAGTCAGTCAGGACAAACTATTTTATATATATAGATTACATTTCTTAAGATCATATTTGTTAGTGTGTTCGTTTTTTGCACTGTCTATATTTGATGAACATAATTATTGCTTTCATTTAGCTTGCTACAGATACAACAATGTATGCGTGCATTAACCAATATATGCACTTGCATTTTTGTTAATACATATGTATGTAGGTACTAAATAATGAAAAATGCACGTACATACTTGTGTATGTATGTACATATGTGCATTTGCAAAACCAACTAAAGTTACAAATGTCAGTTTGAAAATTATATCAAAACAACAATGGCAATAGGTATTTGTGTGTTAAGTTTTGTTTGATAATTAGCAAGTATGTAGGTAAAACCAATCGCGTAACATATTCTGGTGTACAAAACCAAATAATGATTTAATTGATTTGTTTTAAATCAATGATACCAACAAAAAGAAGCATTGCGAGCCCAACAACAACACTTACTAACAACAACAACAACAAATGCTACTTGATTCGAAAAACAATTGTCAAAGGCACAAAGAAGAAAAGAGAATAACGGAGACACATCTACAGAAGGCAGAAGTGGAATGGGTGATTTGTTTTGTTTTTGTATATGCGGCCGCAATAGCTTGTGCGCAGACGGCAGTAGTGGAATGGGTCATGTATTTTTTTTTTGTACACACGGCGGCGTTGAATCTCACAGCTTGTGCGACAATGAGGCGCCAGAGTGGTGGAATGAGGTAAAGTGATTAATGCAATAAATTGATTTGTTCAAAATTTATTCCAAATTAAAAGTCCTTTCTTAGTGCTCACTTTCAAGCTGCATGTGAAAATTTCAGCCTTCTAGCTCTTATCGTTTAGGCTGTGGGCCTCTCAACAATCAGGACAAACTATTTTATATATATAGATTACATTTCTTAAGATCATATTTGTTAGTGTGTTCGTTTTTTGCACTGTGAACATGTTTATTGCTTTCATTTAGTTTGCTACTGATACAACAATGTATGCGTGCATTAACCGATATATGCACTTGCATTTTTGTTAATACATATGTATGTAGGTACTTAATAATGAAAAATATACGTACATACATGTGTATGTATGTACATATGTGCATTTGCAACACCAACTAAAGTTACAAATGTCAGTTTGAAAATTATATCAAAACAACAATGGCAATAGGTATTTGTGTGTTGAATTTTGTTTGATAATTAGCAAGTATGTAGGTAAAACCAATCGCGTAACATATTCTGGTGTACAAAACCAAGTTATGTTTAAATTGATTTGTTTTAAATCAATGATACCAACAAAAAGAAGCAACAACAACACTTACAACAACAACAAACGCTGCTGGGGTCGTAAATCAATTGTCATAGGCACAAAGAAGAAAAGAAAAAAACTCATGTGTTTTGATTTTGTCAACTCGTATATTACATTTCTTAAGATCCTAATTGTTAGTGTGTTCGTTTTTTGCACTGTCTATATTTGGTGAACATGTTTATTGCTTTCATTTAGCTTGCTACATATACAACAATGTATGCGTGCATTAACCAATATATGCACATGCATTTTTGTTAATACATATGTATGTAGGTACTAAATAATGAAAAATGCACGTACATACATGCAACACCAACTAAAGTTACAAATGTCAGTTTGAAAATTATATCAAAACAACAATGGCAATAGGTATTTGTGTGTTAAGTTTTGTTTGATAATTAGCAAGTATGTAGGTAAAACCAATCGCGTAACATATTCTGGTGTACAAAACCAAATTATGATTTAATTGATTTGTTTTAAATCAATGATACCAACAAAAAGAAGCATTGCGAGCCCAACAACAACACTTACTAACAACAACAACAACAAATGCTACTTGATTCGAAAAACAATTGTCAAAGGCACAAAGAAGAAAAGAGAATAACGGAGACACATCTACAGAAGGCAGAAGTGGAATGGGTGATTTGTTTTGTTTTTGTATATGCGGCCGCAATAGCTTGTGCGCAGACGGCAGTAGTGGAATGGGTCATGTATTTTTTTTTTGTACACTCGGCGGCGTTGAAACTCGCAGCTTGTGCGACAATGAGGCGCCAGAATGGTGGAATGAGGTAAAGTGATAAATGCAATTAGATTTTGGGAGGTACTCGAAGGAGTGGTCCAAATTAAAAATCCTTTCTTAGTGCTCACTTTCAAACTGAATGGAATATTTTTTTTGAAAATTTCAGCCTTCTAGCTCTTTTCGTTTGGGCTGTGGGCCTCTCAACAATCAGGACAAACTATTTTATATATATAGATTACATTTCTTAAGATCCTATTAGTTAGTGTGTTCTGCACTGTTGGTGAACATGTTTATTGCTTTCATTTAGCTTGCTACATATACAACAATGTATGCGTGCATTAACCAATATATGCACGTTCATTTTTGTTAATATATATGTATGTATTAATATATATGTATGTACTAATAATGAAAAATGCACGTAAATACATGTGTATGTATGTACATATGTGCATTTGCAACACCAACTAAAGTTACAAGTGTCAGTTTGAAAATTATATCAAAACAACAATGGCAATAGATATTTGTGTGTTAAGTTTTGTTTGATAATTAGCAAGTATGTAGGTAAAACCAATCGCGTAACATATTCTGGTGTACAAAACCAAATTATGTTTTAATTGATTTGTTTTAAATCAATGATACCAACAAAAAGAAGCATTGCGAGCCCAACAACAACACTTACTAACAACAACAACAACAACAAATGCTACTTGATTCGAAAAACAATTGTCAAAGGCACAAAGAAGAAAAGAGAATAACGGAGACACATCTACAGACGGCAGAAGTGGAATGGGTGATTTGTTTTGTTTTTGTATATGCGGCCGCAATAGCTTGTGCGCAGACGGCAGTAGTGGAATGGGTCATGTATTTTTTTTGTACACACGGCGGCTTTGAAACTTACAGCTTGTGCGACAATGAGGCGCCAGAATGTTGAAATGAGGTAAAGTGATTAATGCAATTAGATTTTGGGAGGTACTCGAAGGAGTGGTCAAAATTAAAAATCCTTTCTTAGTGCTCACTTTCAAACTGAATGGAACATTTTGTGAAAATTTCAGCCTTCTAGCTCTTATCGTTTAGGCTGTGGGCCTCTCAACAATCAGGACAAACTATTTTATATATATAGATAAATAAATTAGTTAAAGTTTAACAACATATTAGCAAAGTATTCAATATTCTCTTTTTCATGCCATCATTGAGGTTGAGAATCAGACGCGTCATTTTACTTTGGTACTAAAGGTATCATATTATATTGGGTTTATGCAATGTCCGTCATGGTGACTGTCCGTCCGTCCGCCCGCCCGTCCGTTTTTTTTTTTTTTTTTTTTTATTGCTATAATAGGGAAACTTACAAAAAGTTTACAAATCTTACAAGTATTACTTAGTTAACTATTTGTTGTTGTACAAATAGTTGGTGGCCGCGTACCTTAACTCATCGCTGGGTCGGAAAGTCATTACGACGAAGACGGGATCGGCTGCTTGAGTTTGAGAGTCCTCTAGCAAGATAGTTTGGGTGCGATGACAGCTTGCCAAGGTAATTTTTCTTGTAGTCCGCAATTACTTTCTTGATTGGTGGGACGTTTAAGTCGTTTTGAATGTTTTCGTTGCGAACGTACCACGGTGCCCCGGTGATAGTTCTCAGAATCTTTGACTGGGCTCTTTGGACGATGTCGATGTTACTGCTGCACGCATTACCCCATAGCTGGCATCCATAGGTCCATATTGGTTTAAGAACAGAGTTGTAGAGCAGGACCTTGTAGTCAAGGCTTAGCGGGGAGCGAGCGTTGATAAGCCAGTGGAGGCTATTGGCTTTTAGTTTTAGTTGTGTTCTCTTGGCTTCAATGTGCCTGCGCCATGTAAGCCTTCTGTCCAGGTGTACTCCTAGGTACGTTACTTCGTTTGCTTTCGGGAGTGGGATATTATTTAGCGTAAGTGGTGGACAATCTTTCTTGTTAAGGGTGAACGTTATATATATGGGGTTTTGGGTATAAAAAGGCAGGCAGAAGGGGTAGGCGTGACATTCAAATTTGTGATGCATATCTGTGGCGAATAGCACCTTCTATCTCCCTATCAAGTTTGGAGACTCTAGCGCAAAAACTGAGAAAGATATTGAGGAGTGGCATTCAACATTGCACATTTGTTACGGATGGCACTAACAATGTTTCCAGCAAATTTGGTGACTCTAGCGCAAAAACTGAAAAAGATATAGAGTTTTCAGATTTTAGAAGGTGGACGGTATCAGTGGGGGCGTGGCATCCAAAGTTTTGATGCATATCTTTGTGGGACTTCAGCATCTACTTTCCCACGAAATTTTGTGAGTATAGCTTTAAAACTGTGGGAAATACAGTCATTTTCGATTATAACTGAAGAAGGGGGCTGCTGGCGGAAGAGGTGGGCGTGGTATCCAAACTTTCGATGTAGTTTTTGAGGAATGTCATCGGCTATCTTGCCCCCAAATTTGGTGACTCTAGCTGCTAAAATGTGATATATATAGATATATGTATCATCGCTTTGCACATCGAGGTGTATCGATTTGTTATCGATTTCCCAGGCCCCTGAGGTCGTAGAGCCAAATTTAACACTTTGTCTGACGAAGGTATGTACCAAGATATTTGCAAAGTTGCAAGGCTCTAGCTTTAAGGGTGTCGAAAAAAGTTGCGTTCATACGGAAAGACGGACAGACACCATGACGGATATTGCACAAATCCTTTGGTATTAAAGTAAAATGACGCGTCTGATTCTCAACCTAATGGTGGCGTGAAAAAGAGAATATTAAATACTTTGCTTATATGTTGTTAAACATTAACTTATTTATTTATGTTATTTATATTGCTAAAATTTGGTAAAAACTATTGGCGCAGCGAAGCAAGCGGGTCACTTACTAGTATATATATATATAATAGTTTCTCCTGATTGTTGAGAGGCCCACAGCCTAAACCATAAGAGCTAGAAGGCTGAAATTTTCACAAAATATTCCATTCAGTTTGAAAGTGAGCACTAAGAAAGGATTTTTAATTTGGACCACTCCTTCTAGTACCTCCCAAAATCTAATTGCATTAATCACTTTACCTCATTCCACTATTCTGGCGCCTCATTGTCGCACAAGCTGTGAGTTTCAACGCTGCCGTGTGTACAAAAAAAAAATACATGACCCATTCCACTACTGCCGTCTGCGCACAAGCTATTGCGCCCGCGTATACAAAAACAAAACAAATCACCCATTCCACTTCTGCCGTCTGTAGATGTGTCTCCGTTATTCTCTTTTCTTCTTTGTGCCTTTGACAATTGTTTTTCGAATTAAGTAGCATTTGTTGTTGTTATTGTTAGTAAGTGTTGTTGTTGCTTCTTTTTGTTGGTATCATTGATTTAAAACAAATCAATTAAAACATAATTTTTTTTGTACACCAGAATATGTTACGCGATTGGTTTTACCTACATACTTGCTAATTATCAAACAAAACTTAACACACAAATACCTATTGGCATTGTTGTTTTGATATAATTTTCAAACTGTCATTTGTAACTTTAGTTGGTGTTGCAAATGCCCATATGTACATACATACACATGTAAGTACGTGCATTTTTCATTACCCTCTAGTACGGCAAAATCAGTATTTGACGCTGGGTCGACGCTGCGTTGTTATTTTTACGTCGATGCGTCGTGTCAAAATATAAATTTGAGCCGAACCAAGCAATGCAGTCGAACTCGCTCACACACTCACTTGCTCTCTCGCTTATTTTTACCGACTTTTTACACGTCAGTCGAGACAGAGCGAGAGAGAAAGAGAGGCTGACTTCCTCATTCTTTTTCAATTGCTTTCCTATGCTTTGCGAAAGCAAATAAAAAAACAATATTTTCATTCGTGTGTTGGCACACGTCATGACATGTCAAAACTGCAGTTTTGTGGAGATAATTTTGCTACAATTTGTGTGAAAACTTAGACCAAAAATTGAACGTTTTGCTGAAACTCCACTGCGTAAGTATATCAAAGTCAATGGTAACATGCATATATTCATTTATATTAATGTAATTTTCAATATTTTTTCAGATTCTATTACAGGCTCCTCTGCTGGCGATGTTAAAGACTGGCTGCGCGTCGGGCTCACCGCGCAAAAAAATTTTTTTGTTTTGTAAATATCATTAAAAAGAAAACATATTGAAAATTAAATGAATAAATGAATTTAATAAATAATTTGCAATTTTTATTATCTGAATTTTAAGAGCATTTCAGGCACAAAAAAAGCATAATGCATGAACGGCATTGCGCCGACCTAGCGTCGCTAACGTCGCCTTTAAACACGGCATTGCGTCGACCCAGCGTCGATAACGTCGCCTGTATACACGCCATTGCGTCGACCTAGCGTTGCTAACGTCGCCCGCTGCATGGCATTGCGTCGATAAAGCGTCGCTTACGTTCTCGGCTGCATTACTTTTCGTTGCACGAGCGTCGTTAACGTCGCTTTTATACACGGCATGGCGTCAAACGAGCGTTGTTAACTTCGCTCTATGCACGGCATTGCGTCGCACGAGCGTCGTTTTCGTCGCCTTTTTGCACGGCATTGTGTCGACATAGGGTTGACGGCAAACCTTGCACGTATTGAGCGGACATCGCCTAACAAAATACGTGTGTTAATTGCATTGAGTTGCGTCGAGCGAGGGTCGACGACTGTCACAGCTGGGTCGACCCAGCGTCGATACTGTGTCGACCCGCCGTACTAGAGGCTATTTAGTACCTACATACATATGTATTAACAAAAATGCAAGTGCATATATTGGTTAATGCACGCATACATTGTTGTATCTGTAGCAAGCTAAATGAAAGCAATAAAACATGTTCACCAAATATAGACAGTGCAAAAAACGAACACACTAACAAATAGGATCATAAGAAATGTAATATACATATATACGAGTTGACAAAATCAAAACACATGAGTTTTTTTCTTTTCTTCTTTGTGCCTAAGACAATTGATTTACGACCCCAGCAGCGTTTGTTGTTGTTGTAAGTGTTGTTGTTGCTTTTTTTTGTTGGTATCATTGATTTAAAACAAATCAATTAAAACATAACTTGGTTTTGTACACCAGAATATGTTACGCGATTGGTTTTACCTACATACTTGCTAATTATCAAACAAAATTCAACACACAAATACCTATTGCCATTGTTGTTTTGATATAATTTTCAAACTGACATTTGTAACTTTAGTTGGTGTTGCAAATGCACATATGTACATACATACACATGTATGTACGTATATTTTTCATTATTAAGTACCTACATACATATGTATTAACAAAAATGCAAGTGCATATATTGGTTAATGCACGCATACATTGTTGTATCAGTATCAAACTAAATGAAAGCAATAAACATGTTCACCAAATATAGACAGTGCAAAAAACGAACACACTAACAAATAGGATCTTAAGAAATGTAATCTATATATGTAAAATAGTTTGTCCTGACTGACTGACTGATTGTTGAGAGGCCCACAGCCTAAACGATAAGAGCTAGAAGGCTGAAATTTTCACAAAATATTCCATTCAGGTTGAAAGTGAGCACTAAGAAAGGATTTTTAATTTGGACCACTCCTTCGAGTACCTCCCATACAATTAAAGGTCCTGCGTTTATCATTTTACCTCATTCCACCACTCTGGTGCCTCATTGTCGCACAAGTTGTGAGTTTGAACGCCGACCGAGTTTACAAAAACAAACTTAAGAAATTGTAATGTGCATACATATGTATGTTTATTTAATGCAAATAAATTGTATAGATATGTACATATGTACATATGCACATACATTCAATTTGTATTTTTTTTTTATATCGAGCCCTTTGCGCGAAAATAATTAATCTTAAACATCTTTGTATAGTGGTGGATTTCCTTACTTGCTGCTTATCTAACTCAGACGTTACGTCGTACCACACAAACATTGTTGATATACAATTTCTTAAAGCTAGAGCCTTGCAACTTTGCAAATATCTTGGTACATACCTTCGTCAGACAAAGTGTTAAATTTGGCTCTACGACCTCAGGGGCCTGGGAAATCGATAACAAATCGATACACCTCGATGTGCAAAGCGATGAAACATATATATATATATATATCACATTTTAGCAGCTAGAGTCACCAAATTTGGGGGAAGATAGCCGATGACATTCCTCAAAAACTGCATCGAAAGTTTGGATACCACACCCACCTCTTCCGCCAGCAGCCCCCTTCTTCAGTTATAATCGAAAATGACTGTATTTCCCACAGTTTTAAAGCTATACTCACAAAATTTCGTGGGAAAGTAGATGCTGAAGTCTTACAAAGATATGCATCAAAACTTTGGATGCCACGCCCCCACTGATACCGTCCACCTTCTAAAATCTGAAAACTCTATATCTTTTTCAGTTTTTGCGCTAGAGTCACCAAATTTGCTGGAAACATTGTTAGTGCCATCCGTAACAAATGTGCAATGTTGAATGCCACTCCTCAATATCTTTCTCAGTTTTTGCGCTAGAGTCTCCAAACTTGATAGGGAGATAGAAGGTGCTATTCGCCTCAGATATGCATCACAAATTTGAATGTCACACCTACCCCTTCTGCCTGCCTTTTTATACCCAAAACCCCATACATACAAACTTACGTATGTGCTTTGCTTGCTTTTTCGAAATTGTATATCAACAATGTTTGTGTGGTACGATGTTACGTCTGAGTTAGATAAGCAGCAAGTAAGGAAATCTACCACTATACAAAGATGTTAGTCAGTCAGGACAAACTATTTTATATATATAGATTACATTTCTTAAGATCCTATTTGTTAGTGTGTTCGTTTTTTGCACTGTCTATATTTGGTGAACATGTTTATTGCTTTCATTTAGCTTGCTACAGATACAACAATGTATGCGTGCATTAACCAATATATGCACTTGCATTTTTGTTAATACATATGTATGTAGGTACTAAATAATGAAAAATGCACGTACATACATGTGTATGTATGTACATATGTGCATTTGCAACACCAACTCAAGTTACAAATGTCAGTTTGAAAATTATATCAAAACAACAATGGCAATAGGTATTTGTGTGTTAAGTTTTGTTTGATAATTAGCAAGTATGTAGGTAAAACCAATCGCGTAACATATTCTGGTATACAAAACCAAATTATGTTTCAATTGATTTGTTTTAAATCAATGATACCAACAAAAAGAAGCATTGCGAGCCCAACAACAACACTTACTAACAACAACAACAACAAATGCTACTTGATTCGAAAAACAATTGTCAAAGGCACAAAGAAGAAAAGAGAATAACGGAGACACATCTACAGACGGCAGAAGTGGAATGGGTGATTTGTTTTGTTTTTGTATACGCGGGCGCAATAGCTTGTGCGCAGACGGCAGTAGTGGAATGGGTCATGTATTTTTTTTTTGTACACACGGCAGCGTTGAAACTCACAGCTTGTGCGACGAGGCGCCAGAATAGTGGAATGAGGTAAAGTGATTAATGCAATTAGATTTTGGGAGGTACTCGAAGGAGTGGTCCAAATTAAAAATCCTTTCTTAGTGCTCACTTTCAAACTGAATGGAATATTTTGTGAAAATTTCAGCCTTCTAGCTCTTATGGTTTAGGCTGTGGGCCTCTCAACAATCAGGAGAAACTATTATATATATATATACTAGTAAGTGACCCGCTTGCTTCGCTGCGCCAATAGTTTTTACCAAATTTTAGCAATATAAATAACATAAATAAATAAGTTAATGTTTAACAACATATAAGCAAAGTATTTAATATTCTCTTTTTCACGCCACCATTAGGTTGAGAATCAGACGCGTCATTTTACTTTAATACCAAAGGATTTGTGCAATATCCGTCATGGTGTCTGTCCGTCTTTCCGTATGAACGCAACTTTTTTTGACACCCTTAAAGCTAGAGCCTTGCAACTTTGCAAATATCTTGGTACATACCTTCGTCAGACAAAGTGTTAAATTTGGCTTTACGACCTCAGGGGCCTGGGAAATCGATAACAAATCGATACACCTCGATGTGCAAAGCGATGAAACATATATATATATATATATCACATTTTAGCAGCTAGAGTCACCAAATTTGGGGGCAAGATAGCCGATGACATTCCTCAAAAACTGCATCGAAAGTTTGGATACCACGCCCACCTCTTCCGCCAGCAGCCCCCTTCTTCAGTTATAATCGAAAATGACTGTATTTCCCACAGTTTTAAAGCTATACTCACAAAATTTCGTGGGAAAGTAGATGCTGAAGTCTTACAAAGATATGCATCAAAACTTTGGATGCCACGCCCCCACTGATACCGTCCACCTTCTAAAATCTGAAAACTCTATATCTTTTTCAGTTTTTGCGCTAGAGTCACCAAATTTGCTGGAAACATTGTTAGTGCCATCCGTAACAAATGTGCAATGTTGAATGCCACTCCTCAATATCTTTCTCAGTTTTTGCGCTAGATATGCATCACAAATTTGAATGTCACGCCTACCCCTTCTGCCTTCCTTTTTATACCCAAAACCCCATACATACAAACTAACGTTTGTGCTTTGCTTGCTTTTTCGAAATTGTATATCAACAATGTTTGTGTGGTACGATGTTACGTCTGAGTTAGATAAGCAGCAAGTAAGGAAATCTACCACTATACAAAGATGTTTAAGATTAATTATTTTCGCGCAAAGGGCTCGATATAAATAAAAAATACAAATTGAATGTATGTACCATATGTACATATCTATACAATTTATTTGCATTAAATAAACATACATATGTATGCACATTACAATTTCTTAAGTTAAACTTAAACTCGGTCGGCGTTCAAACTCACAACTTGTGCGACAATGTGGAATGAGGTAAAATGATAAACGCAGGACCTTGAATTGTATGGGAGGTACTCGAAGGAGTGGTCCAAATTAAAAATCCTTTCTTAGTGCTCACTTTCAACCTGAATGGAATATTTTGTGAAAATTTCAGCCTTCTACCTCTTATCGTTTAGGCTGTGGGCCTCTCAACAATCAGTCAGTCAGTCAGGACAAACTATTTTATATATATAGACTAGTAAGGGACCCGCTTGCTTCGCTGCGCCGATGGTGTATATAAATTTAAGTTTTAGTAGTTTATATTAATTTTAGAAATAGTATAGATAGATATAAAATAAATAAATAAGAAAATATATAACAACATATATTATAGCAAAATATTTGATATTCTCTTTTCCACGCCACCATTGAGGTAGAGAATCAGACGCGTCATTTTTTATTGTGGTTTCCCCAGTAGGCCTTATCCACATGTTTAATTTATTTAGAGCTTATTAACATTTGTTAAGAGCTTCTTGATAAACGACATTTGCTGTTTTTCCGTCAGGTGCTAATACAACTAAACTCTTTGGTGAACTGACTCTTGAGCAAGCTACATAAAATTGGCCATGAGAGAAACAATCGTTTCTTAAGTCTAGTCCGGCTAATTTAAGAGTTTGTCCCTGTGATTTATTTATTGTTAGGGCAAAGAAAACTTTTATGGGAAATTGCAATCTTTTAAATTGAAATGGCAATTCAGCATCAGAAGGTATTAATGGAATTCTGGGTATTAGAACCGTTTCCCCTATACCATTGCCAGTAAAGATCATTGCTTCGACAACATTTTTATGAAGATTTATAACTTGCAATCTTGTACCATTGCACAGTTTTGGCGGCTTCAAGTTGCGAATCAACATTACAGGTGAACCAATCTTTAAAGTTAACTTATGTTGAGGCAAGCCAGACGGATTTAATGAATTAAGAAATTCGACGGGGTAATGAACTGCATCTTCGACTTCAATCACAGAATCAATAGAGTTATATGTCATTTCTGGACTTTGAAATGATTTTAATAAAAATTCGTTTATTTCTAATGCATTGTCATTTCTTGCGGTCAAAATAGCACGTTCTGATAACCATTCAAGTGGTTTTACCGTGATATTTTTAATATCTGGAAATATTTTTAAAGTAAGTTCTTCAATACTTTTAACAACATGACATAAAGTTGATGGTAAAATTATTTTGCCATCATAGGTTGGAAGTAATCCATTTCCTATTTTAAGAAGCATTTCTGCAAATTCACCAGCTATAGTATCACCATTTAAGTGCACTCGCATATTTTTCGATAATGCCATTTTATGTATTTTGGGCCACAAAATTGAAGACTTTAAGCACGCATTTATTTCATCAGCTCTTGTTCCTCTGGGGATCACAGGAAGAGTTTGTCGAAAATCACCAGCTAAGAGAACAGTTATGCCACCCATTAGGTATTCACTATCTCGAATGTCTTTCAAAGATCGATCCACAACTTCAAAAGCACCTTTATGGGCCATAGTACACTCATCCCAAACAATTAACTTGCATTCTTTGAGCACAGCAGCAATATTACTTTGCTTTGAAATAGAGCAATGTGGTGTTTCTAAATTAATCAAATTAAATGAAATCTTAAATGTAGAATGCGCTGTGCGACCACCATTTAGTAAAGTGGCAGCGATACCGGAAGAAGCAACGGCCAATGCAATTTTATTACCTTGCCGTACCTTTGCCAATAATAAATTTAAAAGAAACGTTTTACCTGTTCCACCAGGTGCATCTAAGAAATATATTTCTCCTTTTTGTGCTTCAACGCTATGTAGTATTTTTTCGTATACTTGTTTTTGCTCGGCAGTAAGAAGTAGCTCATTTTGAACAACAAAATTATCTCTATTTTCATAATATTAATAATAATATCAATATTTTGTAAAATTACACCGGATCTAATTGGTTGTGGAAGTCCATAATTTGTCAAGTTTTGGCCACCAATAGACAGTACAATATCTTCAATGAAAATAAGACATTTATTAAAAACATCATTTTCTTCATTCTGATCAATACTTCTGTCATATATAAAATTAAAGGCTCTTAAAATATCTTCTGAGAAACTTTCTTTATGAGTGTTCCAAAGTCTTAGGGCATCCGATATTTGACAAAATACTAACATTATTGCAAAAAGTTCTCGCAACTTTGTTGGATTTTGACATGTAACGGCTTCGGCTATTGTTGAATCCCAGTGCTTGTCATCTTCTAGTAATCCTAGAGCTTTACACGCCAATTGAAATGATGCGTATGTTATACCATTAACTGTTTTTAAACTTACAAATGAAGTGTTGGGCCTCTTACAAAATGTAGTAAAAGTCTTAAGTAAAAACATTCTGTATTATTTGGATGAATAGTGTAAACTCTTCCCAAAGCAGAATCTTTTTTAACTCCAGGAAAACTTGGGACATCGTGCCCACGTTTTCGTCTTTGAAATTCTTTATTGTTCCATGTAAAATACGATGGAACTTCACAATACAGAAGTGTTCTTGCAAACTCATCACGTGTGCATAGCTCAAAAAAGGCTAGCAAAGTGGTTTTAACTGAAGTGCTTAATCTGTCAGTTAATTGTTGCGGATTATTGGGGTTAAAATATATCCGTTGACCATTTTCTAAATGAACAGCTAAGTGTATAATAGCCGGAAAACGTTCATGTATGGAAAATGCAAGAATTCTCCATACCGCTTCTGAGCTACTTATATACCGGCCACTTTCATACATATGAATTTCATTACGTTTGTCTTCAAGAGTAAATGATGCTTGATCACTACCTTTGTTAACATATTTACAAATGTATTTAATAGACTTTACAGAACTACAATACTCAACATTTATGTGAGCTTCAAATGTTCTCAAAAGTACACAATTGTAAGGAACAACCCAACGATTATCTATGCAATTACCATTTATATTAATTGCATTACCACCATCTTCTAACGCTCTTCTACGATATAGAGGGTAACTATCTTTTCCAGTCATAGTTTCTTTGAGAAACTGTCGAGGAAAATTGTTGGTACATTTTCCATTTGTCATGCATGGCGATTTAGAATTAAATGCACCGCAAGGGCCATGAATCATATTTGACTTTACAATGTTAAATAACAAAGGATCCTCATCTGCGTTTGGTATTTCGGCACAGATAATATTATCGATTTTATCTGGTCTTATTTTATTTTATAACCAAAGTAGAATATGTATATGAGGTGAACCCCGCTTTTGCCATTCCACAGAGTACATAAAACATTGCACGCTTCCAAACAAAGAACCTTTTGTCAAAAGTGACATTAAAACTTTAACTTTCAAATGAAAAACTCGAGCTATAATATCGTGACGATCATGAGGTTTTTGACCCGGGAATAGAGCACTTTTTATGTCATTCCATTGTGGATTGCATGTAAATGTTATGAAAAGATCTGGTCGCCCATAATGGCGAACATATGTCATAGCATCTTGAGTTTTTTCATGCATATATCGTGCAGAGCTTGTAAAAGAGGATGGTAAAATTACCATCTGACCAAGTTGAGCTGCGTCAACATCTTGTTGGCCTATTGCATCTTTTAGATGTATATAGCTATCTGCTCTGAGTTTCGCTTGATTGAATATAATTTAATCTTTCTGTTTCAATTTTAGCATACATATTAACCAAAAATTGACTAAAAAGGGAACGACAATAAATTAAATGATTTATCTCTGATTGACGAATCATTATTTTGTAACTATAAAAGCTTGACGCAGATATCGTTTTTTTTGGATCCTCCTTATTTAATAATGGATTCCATTGTGGTATATCTACTGAATAGCCATCTTCGCCATTCGGAAATAGCAAAGGGTACTGTAAGGCATCGTATGATCGATGCACCTCACTTATACGATGCAATTTATTATTATGGCTTTCAATAACAATATCGCGCTTTTCAAATTGCTGACCAACAATAACTAAAGCTACTTCGCTTGATCGAGGTGCATTATAAAGCCCTTTGTGAGCACCAGCGGGTGTTCGATCAGCGTGTATAACTAATTTATAGTCTTTCCTACTTGTTGGTAATTTATTGAGAGCCATTTTTAGATCTTTTACATAACGATTATGTTGATGAAACATAAATTGAAGATCCTTTACTATGCTTATATCAACATTTGAAATATTTTTGCAACGTAATTGAACTGCCTTTTCATCTTCACCGACAAAATAAATTTGAAGAAACTGCATTTCTTCATTTGGCATAGGTCGGACACTACCAATTAAGTGATACACTTGTCCTTGGACTTTGAAGGTTGACCAACCTTCATTTATTATTTTTGAACTTCCAAAAGAAGTCATTTGAAAGCAGCTGTTATACTTTCTCATACGGTCAATAAAATGATTATGCTTGGGATGTCCACCAATTATTAAGCTTTTAAGTGGATCAGGCAAACTTCCATTTTGTGAAAGTTTAACTTTTCCTGCCTTGCAACAGATACCCATGGGCTCATTTTTACATTTTAAAGCATTACAGTTGTTATGTACGCGGAGTCACGTTGTGACGCTTTGAGTGTAGGCATACGACTGTTTTATTGATTCATATATTACATGGTATGTGCGTAGTTATCGATTCTATTAACATGCGATATATGTAAACGATATGTAGTATGATCGATATAATTGTTAATTTGATACATATATAACATCTCCTCCCTGAATTTACAGAAGGTTAGTGGCTTTTTACTTTTTTAAAATTAGGAGGCGAGAACCGATTGACAGCTTGGCGAACTCGACTACTTTTGCGGACTGGAATACCCGAACTGCGTTGTTGGCGCTGAGATGGAACTTCGTCTTGTGGTGTTGTAGGAGCTGAGTTGGGCTGAGCAGTATTCGAAGACGATGGTTGTAAGATGGCTGGAAGATCCTCATCATTGTTCGGTGGTTGCGAGATAGCTGGCGATTGGTTTGTGTCAGCTGCAAGCCAGAATGGATTAAAACCGTTATTGTTGCTGAATGATGCCTTGTTATCATTAGACCTTGGCTTTAGCTGATTAATATGGCGTTTTATGAACCCATATTGTGAACGAACGATAAATAACATTCGGCCTAGTGGACGATCGATTATGGCTTCGATCCACTTTTCCCCTTTGCGTAGTTTCGAGCATACACCTTCTGATTTGGCGAGAACTTTTGTGATGGCTGCTTGTCTTGATGTTCAGTTGGCTGCTCGAAAAGCTGGCTTAGGATTGTGCGAACAGGACGACCATGTAATAGTTCTGCAGGCGATTTTCCTTCGGCGTTTGGTGTGAAGCGATATGAAGCTAGGTACTTCGTGACTGCTGCCTTTGCTGTGAACCCATCACTTATATTCTTGCTTACCGAGTATTTGAATGATTGTACAAATCGTTCAGCAAGTCCATTCGATGCTGGATGAAAAGGTGCTGTTGTGATGTGTTTAATACCATTTGCAAAGCAAAACTGTTTAAATGCGTCTGCTGTTAGTTGCGGGCCATTGTCGCTGACTAAGCTTTTTGGGTAACCTTCGATGGCGAAGATTGTTGTTAATGCTGCTATTGTGTTGGCTGTTGTAGTAGATGACATTTGTGTGACAAACGGGAACTGAGAGTATGCATCTACGCAGATGAGCCACATGGCATCAAATATTGGTCCAGCGAAATCAATGTGGATCCTCTCCCAGGCTGAAGTTGCTTGCGGCCAACTTTGAAATTCTTTTACTGGAGACGGATTGTTGGTATTACAAATGTTGCATGACTTGGCAATGTGGGTAATATCCTCATCAATGCCAGGCCACCATACATGTTGACGTGCTAGTTGTTTCATCCTTACTATACCCCAATGACCATCATGTAAGAGCTTAATAATGTCATTTCGCAATGTTTTGGGTATGATGATACGATTTACATCTGTGTATAAACATAGCAGTTGCTTGTGGACTGTTATGGCGAATCGGCGATTGAAATAGGGCAGTATTTCTGGATCGATTGTCTTCTCTGGCCAGCCATTTGAAACAAAGTGTTGAACTTGTTCCAGAATGGTGTCCTTCTTTAGGTGTTTGACGATTATGTCGGCATTTATTGGGGTCGATATTTCTACTATGTTATAGCATGCTTCTGATTTATCGAACTCCTCATCTGTAGGCAACGGCAAGCGAGATAGAGCATCAGCGTTTCCGTGCTGAGTGGTTGCACGAAACCTGATCTCAAAAGTATAGGCCATAAGGATTATAGCCCAGCGTTGAAGCCTGTGCGAAGTCATTATAGGTAAATGCTTGTTTGGGTTAAATATCGTAATCAAAGGCTTGTGATCTGTTACCAGAATAAATTTACGTCCGTACAGATATTGATGAAACTTCCTTACCCCGAATATGATAGAAAGTGCTTCCTTCTCAATTTGACTGTACTTGACTTGATGTTTGTCAAGTGTTTTTGATGCGAATGCTATTGGCGTTTCCCTTCCGTCTGTTTGAATGTGTGATAACACAACACCAATGCCAAATGACGATGCATCGGTGGCTAGAACTAGCGGTAGCTGTTCATTGAAATGCGCCAATTTAGTTGCATTTAAAATGTGCGCTTTCAATGCTGTAAAAGCATGCTGCTGCTTTGTACCGAATTCAAATGGTACGTTTTTGCGTCGGAGTTGATTTAGCGGAGCTGCTAACTGTGAATAGTTAGGTATAAAATTACAGTAGTAGTTAACTTTTCCCATAAACGCGTCTAGCTGTTGAATGTTGGTGGGTGGTTGCAACTGTTTGACAGCTTCCAATCCCGATGTATCAGGCAGGATGCCTGAAGCGCTTACTCTTCTCCCTAAATACTCTATTTCTGCTTGGAAAAATGAGCATTTCTCCTTTTTGCATCTAATACCATTCTCCTGTAGAATAGTTAAGACTTGCTCGACACGGGCGATGTGTTCTTCACTCGTTGGTGCTGATATTATAATGTCGTCAAGGTAGTTGCCACATCCTGGGATGCCACTGATGAGCTGCTGTAAGTAACGCTGGAATATAGCGGGCGCGCTAGCTATTCCATACGGCAGACGTTGGTATTGAAAAAGACCCAACGGCGTATTGACGACCATAATTTGCTTTGACGCTTCATCCAGCTGCATCTGTAAATAAGCGTCTTTAAGATCAATTTTAGTAAAATGTTGACCATGGCGAATAACGTGTAAAAGTGATTCACGTGTAGGCAGGGGATACTGTTCAATGTTAAGTTGAGAGTTGACTCCTTGCTTGAAGTCCCCACAGATACGAATTGCTCCACCTGGCTTAGGTGCGAGTACAATCGGCGATGCCCAGTTGCTAAATTTGATAGGCTTCCATATACCGGCTTGTGTGAGGCGATCTGCTTCCTCCTTGAATTTTGCTATTTGAGCAAACGGTATTGGACGGCTTTTGAAGAATTTTGGAGTAGCGTTCGGCATCAGGTACACTGATGCTTCAAAGTTTTTAATTACCCCGATAGCTGGCTCAAACACTTTTTTGTATTTGTCAGCAAGGTAAGCAATTTGTTCGTCGAATTGTGCACTTATTTTTTGAATTTGTTCAATTTTAAAATTAAATGTTTTAAACAGGTCTCTTCCGAACAAGTTATTTGAGTATTTTACGTTTGCAACGAATAACACTACATTTGCTTCTTTGTTGCCATATTTGACCACTGTGTGCAGTTCGCCCAATATTGGAATTGGTGTTTGCCCGAATGCACTTAACTTTTACTACTTTTTATTATTTTTGGACTGTTTAGCATTTTATAAGTTGGTAAATTAATTACTGACACAGAAGAACCCGAATCCAATTCAAAAGAAATTTTTTGATTTAAAATAGCCAGATCAATAATGTTTTTATTATCATCTATTTCCATAATGGTGTACACACTGTGCAATTGTGCGGCGTTTACTTTACTGTCTTCACTTATCGGTTTCTTTGTCAGGCATACGTACGCTATGTGACCTTTTTTACCACATTTATTGCATACGGCATAGCGGAACTTGCATTTTTCGCGTGTGTGTGAGCGACCACAACCAGAGCAAGATTTTAGCGTGTTATTCTCTGTTTGCATTGTCTCCTTTCTTTCACTCTTCTTTTTGAACTTCATTGCGTTTACCGTTTCATTTACCGGAATGTTCTTTTCGATGTTTTCTTTTAATGCTTTTACTGTTTTAGTTGTCGTTTCAAACGTTTCAGCAATTATTAATACGTCATTTAAGGACGGCTGTACTTTTTGTAATGCTGCTGCGCGAACAGCATCAAAAGGCGTGTTTACTATGATTTGATCGCGGATCATCTCATCTACGAAATTGGCAGAACATTCTGCGGCTTTGCATACAAATTCACACTCGCGCGCAATTCCACGAAGATCGGCAACCCAATCACGATGTGATTGCGAGTTCTGCATCATTCGCTTGAAGAATTCGTATCGAGCGGCTACTACGTGGCGTTTTGTTGTGAAATGTTCCGTTAGCTTTTGCGTTAGCTCACTGTATGTTATTTCACTCAATTTGTCTACACCAAAAAGGTTTTTTAAGAGTTCAAACATGTCTGCGCCGATCCAGGAAAGGAAATAAGATTTTTGCTTTTCTGGAGCAGACACGGCATACGCCACAAAATGCTGTGCTAGCTGTTGGAGGTATGACTCCCAATTTTGCTGTTCTTTTTTGAAACTATGGAACGGAGGGCATATGGCAAATTCACCGGTTTGGTTTGAATTTCCACTTTGGAGTACACCACGATCGAGAATCGTTTGCATCCATTGTTGCTGTTGTTCTAGCATGTTCTTGGCAAATTGTTGCTGTTGAGCCAACAATCTTTCTATGTCTGTTTGTTCGTTCGCCATTTTAAGGCTGTTAAAACGGACGCGACACGATACAGTTACAAGAACTATGTAGATATCTGTTTTTTCAATTCTTTTTCTCCTCGTCGCCAATTGTTATGTACGCGGAGTCACGTTGTGACGCTTTGAGTGTAGGCATACGACTGTTTTATTGATTCATATATTACATGGTATGTGCGTAGTTATCGATTCTATTAACATGCGATATATGTAAACGATATGTAGTATGATCGATATAATTGTTAATTTGATACATATATAACAACAGTCTTTGCATATCAAATTCATACTACCAAGATTAGTAATTTTATCAGACTTGTAAGCTATCTCAAAATCATAGTTAAAACCAGACATGGCCTTAACACTCCATGCACGCAAACGCCTTTCTTGACGTGCATCAGGATTTTCAGCGTGATGTTTTCTCACTGCATCTCTATTAGCTTCAGGATTATCAGCCTGATGTCTTCTCACTGCATCTCTATGAGCTTCACGATTATCAGCCTGATGTCTTCTCACTGCATCTCTATGAGCTTCAGGATTATCAGCCTGATATCTTTTTGATGCTTCTATGTGCTTATCCCTATTTTGATCAAAATATTTTTTATCTGAATGTTTTCGTGGATTGGACCAGTAAAACGCAATCTTTTTACAGGATGCATATTATTGCCAAATGCTTGTAATAAATTTCCATCTTGAAAAACTTGAAAACTTACAGCATAATTTTCTGCTGCTGCTTGAAGCTCACATGCAGTACCATATGTACATGAGTTTGACATAGCGCACTCATATTGTTCAGAAGAGCTATAACACTCTCCATTTGAATTCATGCTAAAGCATGCAAAAGATTCCCAGTTGGTAACGACATGGGTTACAATATGTTGTCGTATGGTGGCATGGAAGCCTTCCCTACCAATTAAAAGGTGGGAAATAGATCTAAAAAGACAGGCTCCATTACCAATTATGCTAACAACTGAATGCAGCACCAAAACACCATTTATATCTAAAGTTTCAACAGGCATATTTAATTTAGCTCAAAGTCAATTGACTACACTGAAAAACGATTGTTGCAACGTAACAGTGTTTATACGCAGGTATAGAATTCAATAAAATTGAGTATACCAACTTATATTATTTCAATAGAATATTTAGATCGCTTAGTTGTATTTGAATTTTAAATGCACTAAAGCAGCGTCTATATGACTATTAAATGAAATAATAAGCCAAATAGAAGACAACTATATATAATGTTGCTTCAATTGTTAATTCTAAAATTAACTTATTATTTTTGTGTTTTAAAAACAACAAAAGAAATAAACAACTTAATATGAAGCTGAGTATTCAATTAATAAATTCTTAAAAATAAGTTAAAAATTGGCTTCACTGTACAACGATTGTAACAACGTTACAGTGTCTATACGCAAGTATAGAATTCAATAAAATTGAGTATACCAACTTATATTATTTTAATAGAATATTTAGACCGCTTAGTTGTATTTGAATTTTAAATGCACTAAAGCAGCGTCTATATGACTATTAAATGAAATAATAAGCCAAATAGAAGACAACTATATATAATGTTGCTTCAATTGTTAATTCTAAAATTAACTTATTATTTTTGTGTTTTAAAAACAACAAAAGAAATAAACAACTTAATATGAAGCTGAGTATTCAATTAATAAATTCTTAAAAATAAGTTAAAAATTGGCTTCACTGTACAACGATTGTAACAACGTTACAGTGTCTATACGCAAGTATAGAATTCAATAAAATTGAGTATACCAACTTATATTATTTCAATAGAATATTTAGACCGCTTAGTTGTATTTGAATTTTAAATGCACTAAAGCAGCGTCTATATGACTATTAAATGAAATAATAAGCCAAATAGAAGACAACTGTATATAATGTTGCTTCAATTGTTAATTCTAAAATTAACTTATTATTTTTGTGTTTTAAAAACAACAAAAGAAATAAACAACTTAATATGAAGCTGAGTATTTAATTAATAAATTTTTAAAAATAAGTTAAAAATTGGCTTCACTGTACAACGATTGTAACAACGTTACAGTGTCTATACGCAAGTATAGAATTCAATAAAATTGAGTATACCAACTTATATTATTTCAATAGAATATTTAGACCGCTTAGTTGTATTTGAATTTTAAATGCACTAAAGCAGCGTCTATATGACTATTAAATGAAATAATAAGCCAAATAGAAGACAACTATATATAATGTTGCTTCAAATATTAATTCTAAAATTAACTTATTCTTTTTGTGTTTTAAAAACAACAAAAGAAATTTAAATACGTTGTTCGTTATTTAAATTTTTAAATAATAGTTATTAAATATTTTTTATAACTTATCATAAAAATACGTATTTTAAATGAATTGTATATATAATACGAAAATCAGAATAATAAATAACTCACTGATCCAAAAAGTAACTTTTGATGCTATCCTTTAATACAATTATATTAAAAAATTAGCTTAAACGAAACGTTACTTTCTTTTTTCACAATAAATGTATACTAAAATGCATAACCAATTCCCTTACAATTGAATGTAAAAACATAAATTGGAAAAGAGCATTACAGTTATTCCTCTAATCAACACACAGCGAGCTCTTACATACAACGCTTGTACTTAAGAGCTTGGTGTGGGTGGTACAAATTAGGCAATGCCATTCCCTTAAATTCAGCCTCTTAGTTATGCTTAACTAAGCCTATAAGTTCGAAGGAGGTAGGGATATTAAGATTCATGTTTGACATGCAGTGCGTGCGAATAAATTATCAACAACAAAAGCGCATGATTGCATTCAAATTTTTTTATATCTAAGTCTTAAGAGCGACGCGCGCGTCTAGTTTTAAGCCGCTCTCAGGTTGCGGGAGCGCGACTCACACGTTCATTGCACACATGCATAAATTCGCTCAACTGTGTATGCTGCTTGCGGTGATTTCTAGTGCTTCTCTCTATGAACTTACTGTGGCGACGAAATATACTGACAACTTTGTTTTGCAAGCAATCGATGAGTAAAATATTACATTATATTTATACCCTAATCCCATAAACTGAGCAAAATGGGTATATTTGTTTTGTGCAAAAGTATATAACATGCAGAAGGAAGCATCTACGAACCCGTTTTTAAGGACTATAAGAGCTAAAGACTTCAAATTTGGAACATAACTTCTAATAAGCCATAGACAGATCAAGTCAATATAGATCGTTAGGTATATATATTAGTTATATAGATCGATATACACATGTGATCGATAACGAAAAAAATGAATTTTAAAACTTTAAGAGTTAAAACTATGTATAACTTAATAAAATCTGTGAAATTATTAGATCAAATGAATTAATTATTTCTAAATCTATATCCAGATATATTTATACTTTGATACCAAAGGTATCATAGTATATTGGGTTTGTGCAATGTCCGTCATGGTGTCTGTCCGTCCGTCTGTCCGTCTGTCCGTCTGTCCGTCCGTCCGTATGAACGCAACTTTTTTCGACACCCTTAAAGCTAGAGCCTTGCAACTTTGCAAATATCTTGGTACATGTCTTCGTCAGACAAAGTGTTAAATCTGGGGCTCTACGACCTCAGGGGGGCTGGGAAATCGATAACAAGTCGATACACCTCGATGTGCAAATCGATAAAACACATATATATCCCACATTTTAGTAGATAGAGTCACCAAATTTGATGGCAAGATAGCTGGTGACATTCCTCAAAAAATTACATCAAAAGTTTGGATGCCACGCCCACCTATTTCGCCCCCAGCCCCTCTCCGATTATAAACAAAAATGCCTGTATCTTCTACAGTTTTGAAGCTATAGCCACCAAAATTGACATGAAGGTAGATGCTGACATCTGACAAAGTTATGCATCAAAACATTGGATGCCACGCCCCAAAACAACGGAACATGCCTCACCGTCCTAAAAAAAAACCGAAATGCACGTATCTTTGCCAGTTTTTAAGCTAGAGTCACCAAATTTGGTATGAACATTGGTAGTGACATCCGTTACAGATCTGCATCAATGTTTTGGATGCCACGCCCACTTATACCGCCCACCTCAATATCTTTCTCAGTTTTTGGGCTAGAGTCACCAAATTTGGTATGAACATTGGTTGTGACATCCGTAACAGGTGTGCATAAAAAATTTTTATGCCACGCCCACTTATACCGCCCACCTCTATATCTTTGTCGGTTTTTGCGCTAGAGTCTCCAAACTTGGTAGGGGGATAGAAAGTGCCATCCGCCACTATTTGCACTCAGAATCCTTAACACAGCTATGTAAACTGGTATCAAAGTATATCGCAGTCGGTTGCGTCCGACTGCAACGTTTTTACTTGTTTATATTGAGGTGTAGTCAGAAAAATTCCACTACTGCAAGTCATTTAAGCACAGAGTATCGTTAAGTCGGGATTTCTCGATGATGACATTTCTTAAGATCCTATTTGTTAGTGTGTTTGTTCTTTGCACTGTCTATATTTGGTGAACATGTTTTATTGCTTTCATTTAGCTTGCTACAGATACAACAATGTATGCGTGCATTAACCAATATTTGCACTTGCATTTTTGTTAATTTATATGTATGTATTAATATATATGTAGGTACTAAATAATGAAAAATATACGTACATACATGTGTATGAGTGTACATATGTGCATTTGCAACACCAACTAAAGTTACAAATGTCAGTTTGAAAATAATATCAAAACAACAATGGCAATAGGTATTTGTGTGTTAAGTTTTGTTTGATAATTAGCAAGTATGTAGGTAAAACCAATCGCGTAACATATTCTGGTGTACAAAAACAAATTATGTTTCAATTGATTTGTTTTAAAGCAATGATACCAACAAAAAGAAAACATTGCGAGCCCAACAACAACACTTACTAACAACAACAACAACAAATGCTACTTGATTCGAAAAACAATTGTCAAAGGCACAAAGAAGAAAAGAGAATAACGGAGACACATCTACAGACGGCAGAAGTGGAATGGGTGATTTGTTTTGTTTTTGTATATGCGGCCGCAATACCTTGTGCGCAGACGGCAGTAGTGGAATGGGTCATGTATTTTTTTTTTTGTACACACGGCGGCGTTGAATCTCACAGCTTGTGCGATAATGAGGCGCCAGAATAGTGGAATGAGGTAAAGTGATTAATGCAATTAGATTTTGGGAGGTACTCGAAGGAGTGGTCAAAATTAAAAATCCTTTCTTAGTGCTCACTTTCAAACTGAATGGAATATTTTGTGAAAATTTCAGCCTTCTAGCTCTTACCGTTTAGGCTGTGGGCCTCTCAACAATCAGGACAAACTATTATATATATATAGACTAGTAAGTGACCCGCTTGCTACGCTGCGCCAATAGTTTTTACCAAATTTTAGCAATATAAATAACATAAATAAATAAGTTAATGTTTAACAACATATAAGCAAAGTATTTAATATTCTCTTTTTCACGCCACCATTAGGTTGAGAATCAGACGCGTCATTTTACTTTAATACCAAAGGATTTGTGCAATATCCGTCATGGTGTCTGTCCGTCTTTCCGTATGAACGCAACTTTTTTCGACACCCTTAAAGCTAGAGCCTTGCAACTTTGCAAATATCTTGGTACATACCTTCGTCAGACAAAGTGTTAAATTTGGCTCTACGACCTCAGGGGCCTGGGAAATCGATAACAAATCGATACACCTCGATGTGCAAAGCGATGAAACATATATATATATATATATCACATTTTAGCAGCTAGAGTCACCAAATTTGGGGGCAAGATAGCCGATGACATTCCTCAAAAACTGCATCGAAAGTTTGGATACCACGCCCACCTCTTCCGCCAGCAGCCCCCTTCTTCAGTTATAATCGAAAATGACTGTATTTCCCACAGTTTTAAAGCTATACTCACAAAATTTCGTGGGAAAGTAGATGCTGAAGTCTTACAAAGATATGCATCAAAACTTTGGATGCCACGCCCCCACTGATACCGTCCACCTTCTAAAATCTGAAAACTCTATATCTTTTTCAGTTTTTGCGCTAGAGTCACCAAATTTGCTGAAACATTGTTAGTGCCATCCGTAACAAATGTGCAATGTTGAATGCCACTCCTCAATATCTTTCTCAGTTTTTGCGCTAGAGTCTCCAAACTTGATAGGGAGATAGAAGGTGCTATTCGCCACAGATATGCATCACAAATTTGAATTTCACGCCTACCCCTTCTGCCTGCCTTTTTATACCCAAAACCCCATACATACAAACTTAAGTATGTGCTTTGCTTGCTTTTTCGAAATTGTATATCAACAATGTTTGTGTGGTACGATGTTACGTCTGAGTTAGATAAGCAGCAAGTAAGGAAATCTACCACTATACAAAGATGTTAGTCAGTCAGGACAAACTATTTTATATATATAGATTACATTTCTTAAGATCCTATTTGTTAGTGTGTTCGTTTTTTGCACTGTCTATATTTGGTGAACATGTTTATTGCTTTCATTTAGCTTGCTACATATACAACAATGTATGCGTGCATTAACCAATATATGCACTTGCATTTTTGTTAATACATATGTATGTAGGTCCTAAATAATGAAAAATGCACGTACATACATGTGTATGTATGTACATATGTGCATTTGCAACACCAACTAAAGTTACAAATGTCAGTTTGAAAATTATATCAAAACAACAATGGCAATAGGTATTTGTGTGTTAAGTTTTGTTTGATAATTAGCAAGTATGTAGGTAAAACCAATCGCGTAACATATTCTGGTGTACAAAACCAAATTATGTTTTAATTGATTTGTTTTAAATCAATGATACCAACAAAAAGAAGCATTGCGAGCCCAACAACAACACTTACTAACAACAACAACAACAAATGCAACTTGATTCGAAAAACAATTGTCAAAGGCACAAAGAAGAAAAGAGAATAACGGAGACACATCTACAGACGGTAGAAGTGGAATGGGTGATTTGTTTTGTTTTTGTGTATAATCGGCCGCAATAGCTTGTGCGCAGACGGCAGTAGTGGAATGGGTCATGTATTTTGTTTTTGTACAGTCGGCGGCATTGAAACTCACAGCTTGTGCGACAATGAGGCGCCAGAATGTTGGAATGAGGTAAAGTGATTAATGCAATTAGATTTTGGGAGGTACTCGAAGGAGTGGTCCAAATTAAAAATCCTTTCTTAGTGCTCACTTTCAAACTGAATGGAATATTTGGTAAAAATTTCAGCCTTCTAGCTCTTATCGTTTAGGCTGTGGGCCTCTCAACAATCAGTCAGTCAGTCAGGACAAACTATTTTATATATAAAGATTACATTTCTTAAGATCCTATTTGTTAGTGTGTTCGTTTTAGCACTGTTGGTGAACATGTTTATTGCTTTCATTTAGCTTGCTACAGACACAACAATGTATGCGTGCATTAACCAATATATGCACTTGCATTTTTGTTAATATATATGTATGTATTAATATATATGTATGTACTAATAATGAAAAATGCACGTAAATACATGTGTATGTATGTACATATGTGCATTTGCAACACCAACTAAAGTTACAAATGTCAGTTTGAAAATTATATCAAAACAACAATGGCAATAGGTATTTGTGTGTTAAGTTTGGCAATAGGTATTTGTGTGTTAAGTTTTGTTTGATAATTAGCAAGTATGTAGGTAAAACCAATCGCGTAACATATTCTGGTGTACAAAACCAAATTATGTTTTAATTGATTTGTTTTAAATCAATGATACCAACAAAAAGAAGCATTGCGAGCCCAACAACAACACTTACTAACAACAACAACAACAAATGCAACTTGATTCGAAAAACAATTGTCAAAGGCACAAAGAAGAAAAGAGAATAACGGAGACACATCTACAGACGGTAGAAGTGGAATGGGTGATTTGTTTTGTTTTTGTGTATAATCGGCCGCAATAGCTTGTGCGCAGACGGCAGTAGTGGAATGGGTCATGTATTCTTAGCTTGTGCGACAATGAGGCGCCAGAATAGTGGAATGAGGTAAAGTGATTAATGCAATTAGATTTTGGGAGGTACTCGAAGGAGTGGTCCAAATTAAAAATCCTTTCTTAGTGCTCACTTTCAAACTGAATGGAATATTTTGTGAAAATTTCAGCCTTCTAGCTCTTATCGTTTAGGCTGTGGGCCTCTCAACAATCAGGACAAACTATTATATATATATAGACTAGTAAGTGACCCGCTTGCTTCGCTGCGCCAATATTTTTTACCAAATTTTAGCAATATAAATAACATAAATAAATAAGTTAATGTTTAACAACATATAAGCAAAGTATTTAATATTCTCTTTTTCACGCCACCATTAGGTTGAGAATCAGACGCGTCATTTTACTTTAATACCAAAGGATTTGTGCAATATCCGTCATGGTGTCTGTCCGTCTTTCCGTATGAACGCAACTTTTTTCGACACCCTTAAAGCTAGAGCCTTGCAACTTTGCAAATATCTTGGTACATACCTTCGTCAGACAAAGTGTTAAATTTGGCTCTACGACCTCAGGGGCCTGGGAAATCGATAACAAATCGATACCTCGATGTGCAAATCGATGAAAGACATATATATATATCACATTTTAGCAGCTAGAGTCACCAAATTTTAAAAAAGTTTTATACGCCACGCCCACCACGTACCACCCAACTCAAAAAATCTGAAATTTCTATATTTTTCCCAGTTTTTGCGCTAGAGTCACCAAACTTGGAAACATTGTTAGCAACATCCGTAACAAATGTGCAATATTAGATGCCACGCCCACTTATACCGCCCACCTCAATATCTTTCTCAGTTTTTGCGCTAGTGCCTCCAAACTTGATAGGGAGATAGAAGGTGCCATCCGCCACTGATATGCATCACAAATTTGAATGTCACGCCTACCCCCTTCTGCCTGCCTTTTATTCACAAACCTCCATACGTTACAAATACATACAAACTTACATATGTGGTTTGCTTGATTGTTCGGAATTGTATATCAACAATGTTTGTGTGGTACGACGTTAGTGTGAGTTAGATAAGCAGCAAGTAAGCAAATCTACCACTATACTGTGAGGTAGCAAAATGCTAGCATTTAATTCGCGAAAGTTGGTTAAACGCAGGAGTTGATTTTTACGCAGCCGTGACTTTTTTTTGACTTAGAGTTTTTCCGGGACTTGCAGCGCCAGCAGCACTTGAGCGATAGCCATCTCTACGGTCAACAACAACAATAGCTACCAGTAGCAGTGGCAACAGCGACAACTACCGCCTGTAGCAACAACAACAACGATCGCTACCAGCCGCTACAACAACAGCAACAACAGCAGTTACCATCGCCGCCACCACAGCAGCAACGATAGCTGCCAGTCGCAGCCACAACAACAACAGCCACAGCTATCCACGCCGCAACAGCAACAACAACAACTAGCAGCGCCGCCGCAGCCGCAACAGCAACAACAACAACAGCAACGATAGCTGCCAGCCGCTACAACAACAGCAGTTACCATCGCCGCCACCACAGCAGCAACGATATCTGCCAGTCGCAGCCACAACAACAACAGCCACAGCTATCCGTGCCGCAACAGCAACAACAACAACTGTGATTTTACCGCCGCAGCCGCTGCAACTACAGCCACGACAGCTACGGCTCGCAGACGCAGCAACAGCAACAACAGCAGTTACCGCCGCAGCCGACTGCAACAACAACAACTGTATAGCTGCCCCAGCGTTTGCATTTGCGCCAATTATCAGCAACCAGCGCAGCACAGCAACAACCGCAGTTACCGCCGCAGCCGACTGCAACAACGACAGCTGTATAGCCGCCCTAGCGTTGCATTTGCGCCAACCACCAGCAACCGGAGCAGCATAGAAGCAACAACAAAACAGCCATCGCCGCAATCGCTGTAGACATCATTGTTGGATAGCCGTGCATTTGCGACAAAACCCACAGCGACCGGAGCCACAGGAGTGACAGTGTAGTGATAGTGCAAGTGATCGTGAAGCGAATACCCACATATACCCACACGCACGCGTACACGCACGCCTAAGCACACGCACGCATACACACACACACACACACACCCACACACACACACCCACACACACACACCCACACACACACACACAAACCAACGGTGCGGGGTAAGTCTGCTCATGGTCAAACACACCACCAATGTATCCCCCTCGCCTATCCCCACACAAACCCTGATCGAGAAATGTTAAAGAATAAAATAATGAAAATATATATAGACGTAAAATAAATGTGTGTTTTTTATTACATGTCACCCTTCTCCCCCCCCTCTTACTTTCCTTTTCAGCAAAACCAAATCTCGCCTTAGCCTTCGGGTAGCTCATCTTGCGACCCACCTGGGCCAGGCTGAGGGACGGGCTAACGAACCTTCCGGGTTTTACCCTAGGTTCTGTGACGCCTATCTCTTGGTCAGGTCCGCGTGGTGTCGTAATGGTGGCGGACCTAGGTAGAGTAGTTTAGGGATAACGCAATCCGAGTCTTACTCTATGCGTCCTTCCCTAAATCTCTGCCTGGGTCAGCTACCCGCGTTTGCGACTGATGAGCCGAGCGATGTGGATGGGATCTTGAGGTCGTCTGGCCAGGCTTCCGGGTCTTACCCTTGCCTTTCTAGACGAAGCTTAAGAATCCTATCACTTCGTGGCCCGAATCCTGAAGTGCCTGTTTGGTCGACAACGAGGAGTCGTACGAAGGGAGAGGGAAAAGGTACCTTCCGGGTTTTTACCCTAGGGCCTCTACCTTCCCCTTCGGGCATATCCGAAGTTGTCGATCGAACGGTGGTATCTGCCCCGACCCCTAATTGTCTACGGTTTGTTGCTCGACCCCGGTGCGGCTCACTCCGGTGTTCCGGCACAAATTATAAATGATCTGTGAAACCCCGGACGCGACTGAGACGCCGACCTCGGCCAAGAAAAACGTCGTTACAGATGGCGCCCGAGCAGGGACATCGGAGAAAAACTGTCGAGATTAGGAGCCCCTCCCCTTTTGTGGCCTAAAGAACCACTAGTACAGTTCGTACAGAAGGGGTGGTCCGGGATCGACACCGTTCCGTAACGTTCGTCAGTAAATGTCCTGTTCACGTCCAAAAGTGTTATTGTCCTGTATGTTGTAGTATAATTGTTTTCACATCGTTTTATTTTTATATATATATATATACCATACAAACATACACCCCTAAAACCCTTAAAACCTTCACCCGAACATTCGCCGCCCCCTCATGCCCAAAATCCTGAATGTGAGAGCGACGCCGCGGCAGCTGACGGCAGAGGCTGCGCCGTCGCGCTGACAGCGGGACCTGCGCTGCCGACGTCGACAGAACAGCGGCGGATAGTGCTAGCAGCGCGGCTTTTCTGTATATAAGGCCGGCTGCTAGCCTAAGGAAGTCAGTCAAGCTCCAGCGATCAAAGCGATCACAACAGCAGCAGCAGCAGTGCTAAGATAAACCAAGCCAACGATCCTTCTAAAGGATAATATTAAAATAAAACAACGGTGATAATAACTTAAAAACCTACGGTCCTTAAAGGATAATAAAACTTAAATCTACGATCCTTAAAGGATAATAACTCAAACCTACAATCCTTAAAGGATTATAACCAGAACAACAACCTACGATCCTTCCCTGAACAATAAATAGCAGCAGCCTCTCAATACATACGAAGATGGTAACTGTAAGTTGGGTATACTACCGAAAGAGGGACGAGTTAGTGTCCATGGCCAGCGAATTCGGGCTCGATGCTGAAGGAACGGTCACCGAGTTACGGAGCCGTCTCGCCAACTACATCAGCCGAAGTGAGCACCCCGATACGCTTGTGACTCGATTCGAGGAACTAGCGGCAAAATACCAGTACAGCTCGCCAGCCGGAAGTAAATCCCGGTCACGAAGCCAGTCACCATCAGATCCTTGCACCCCCGTCTCCAAACCGGTCATAACAGTGACGAATACCGACGGAGCTGTACCGGGCCCCGACCCAACCCGACTTGGAGGCCGATCACCACCCCGACTACGACACAGCTCCCCACACGCACCGAGAACCGATATGTCTTACGGAACGCTAGCCGAGAAGATACATAGGTGGGGGCTGACGTTCGACGGATCAACCGACCCTTTGACCTTTATCGAGAGGATCGAGGAGCGAGCAGTCGTGCAACAGATCGACTCATACCGGCTACCCCTAGTCATATCCGAGATTTTAACTGGTGATGCCGAAAACTGGTATAGGGTGAATAAGATGCACGAAGTAAATTGGGTACGGTTCCGACGGGAATTCCTGGACTTCTATCTCCCCCCGAGATACTTCGAAACGTTGGAAGAACAGATCCTGACCTACCTGCAGCGCGACGGAGAGCCGTTCAAGCGGTTCTCAGTGCAGCTCCGGCTATTAATGCAGCGGGCGGGCTATACCCCGGATCGGGAACTGGACAGGCTGTACGAGAACCTCTTGCCGAGCTATCAGGTTTACATCCGAAGGCACGAAGTCACCAGCATGTCCCAATTAACATTGATGGCAACACATTTCGAGATGGCCCAGGAGAGGGAGAGTCAACGCCAGAACACACTCAAACATGCTGCCAACAACCGAACACCAGCCCGAGACACGGAGAGCAACCCCCACACCCCACGACACCGCAATCCGTTCCGCGATCAACCTCGGTTCCAGGAAACGCGTACCACCCCAACGGACGACACCCTAGTGGACGTGCGAAGCGCATGCCGACATTGCGCACAGTCCGGACATACACGTCAATCGTGTCGGAACCCGCAGGTGTTATTCTGCTGGCGATGTGGACGAAGAGGCGTTTGCTCCCAACCTTCGGGAAACGGAGTGCCTCCCTCTTCGACTCCGACGCAGGAGGGAGCCAATGCCAGCAACCAACGGAGGTGAACGGGGCTATCCAGCTCGAGAACGCGAGGATAGTAGCCAAGGTCAGCTTGGATGGTAAACCCTTCCTGGCTACTATCGACACAGGAGCCACACGAAGCTTCATCAGTGAGCGGGTGGCACAACAACTAACAACGGAAGGACACCGAAGGCTCCAGGTGGGGGTAAGACTGGCAGACGGATCGCGGACGACCATCAACAAGGCCTGCATCACCACCATCCAACTGGGAGAGGAAAAGATTCGCCTAATGTTATTAGTGATGCCCACCGTGCTAGACGACCTCATACTGGGGGTGGATTTCCTGTGCGCAACTAGGTCCACCATATCGTTTGGAGGTACGGCCTTAAAACTCACCCCAGAAATGTTCCAGAGCCCAGCCGGTCGCCGAAGGGCGTCAACCCAAAACGAAACATCGCAAGAAACCAACGCCCCGATACACAACGCCGCATTGTCTCCAACGACCACCATTACGAAGGAAGATCCGAGCACCAGTCAGACGACCACGGTCTACAGTCGCGAAGTGACCTTCAAGGTGAACCAGGAACTACCCGAGGAAGACCCGAGCACCAGTCAGACGACCACGGTCTGCAGTCGCGAGGTGACCCAGGATTCCCAAGCGGTCGCAACCACACATGTTCAGGAATGGGAGACCAATCACGAACCTCACGAAGCAGCCAGCGACAACAGCGAAGAAGACAACCCGAGAGTCCAAGCTTTCCTGGAGAGAGAACTGGCGCTGTTTGATGGATTAAAGGGAGTCTCTCACATTGCGGAACATGTGATCACCATGCGTGACGAGAGACCCATCAAACAGCGGTACTATCCGAAGAACCCCGCTATGCAGAAGATCATCTACGACCAGGTGGACGAGCTGCTCAAGAACGATTGTATCGAACCCTCGAAATCCCCCCACAGTGCACCGATCGTCCTAGTAGGGAAAAAGACGGGTGACGTCCGGATGTGCATCGACTACCGACAGTTGAACGCGAGATCTATTCCCGATGCCTACCCTCTGCCCCGAATACAGCACATCTTGGAACGACTCCGCAACGCAAAGTTTATCAGTACCCTGGACCTAAAAAGTGGATACTGGCAGATTCCGATGGCCCGGAATAGCCGAGAATATACCGCCTTTACGGTACCAGGACGGGGACTTTTCCACTGGAAAGTCATGCCTTTAGGCCTTCACTCCGCTCCCGCCACCTTTCAGCGAGCTCTCGATGGAGTCATCGGTCCGGATATGGAGCCCCACGCCTTTGCCTACCTGGATGACATCATCATCACAGGATCAGACCTAGAGGATCACCTACGGAAGCTTCAGGAGGTACTGCGACGTTTGCGGAAGGCAAACCTCAGGCTGAACAAGGCAAAATGTAAGTTCTTCCGGCGAAGTATTTCCTACCTGGGCCACGTCGTCAGCGAGCAGGGCATACATACCGATCCCGACAAAATCGCAGCCGTCCGAAAGCTGACCCCACCGACAACTGTGCGCGAACTTCGACGATGTCTGGGTATAGCCTCGTGGTACCGGAGGTTCGTGCCGAACTTCGCGGAGATAGTACAGCCCATGTCGGTACTGCTGAGAAAGGCTAAGCATTGGGAGTGGGGCGAAGCACAACAAAAGGCCTTCGACGAGCTAAAGCTACGACTAACAGAAGCTCCAGTATTAGCATGTCCCGATTTCAGCGTCAAATTTGCCCTTCAAACGGACGCTAGTGATTTCGGCATCGGGGCAGTTCTCACTCAGGAACTGGACGGAGCGGAACGCGTGATCGCCTACGTCAGTCGGAGACTATCCAAACCAGAGGAAAACTACTCGGCGACGGAAAAGGAGTGTCTCGCCATTGTCTGGGCGATCCGGAAGTTGAGATGCTTTCTAGAGGGTTACCGGTTCGACGTCATAACTGACCACTTAGCGCTGAAATGGCTGAACAGCATCGACAACCCGACCGGCCGAATCGCGAGATGAGCGTTGGAGCTGCAACAATACCAGTTTGACGTGCATTATCGCCGCGGGAAGCTTAACGTGGTAGCAGACGCGTTATCCCGACAGCCACTAGAAGAAGCCCTACAGTCGGCTCAGACCGATAAATCAGCTCAGACCGAAACTGACCAATGCCCGTGGATCGGAAAACTCCTTAAACAGATCCAGGATCGACCTGACCAATTCCCGGACTACCTGCTGGAAAACGGCCAAGTCTATCGGCACCTTGGTCACCGGCCTTGGGAGGAGGATTATGTGCCATGGAAGCTCTGCGTGCCGTCAGATCAACGTTCCCGCGTACTAAAGGAATGCCACGATAACCCCACTGCCGGTCACCTGGGGATTCGGAAGACCATCGGACGAGTAATGCAACGTTACTACGGGCCCGGCCTATTTCGTGATGTAACTAAGTACGTCCGGCGGTGTACAAAGTGTCAAGTTTTCAAAGTAAGCCAGCTTAAACCGGCCGGAAGGATGTTGACCCGACAAGTAGCCGAACCATTTGCAACAGTCTGCGCAGACTTCGTGGGTCCTCTACCTCGCTCAAAGCATGGGAACACCATGTTGTTGGTATTCTTTGACCACTTTTCCAAGTGGGTAGAATTGGTTCCACTACGGAAGGCTACCACAACACACCTGGAAAAGGCATTCCGGGAGAGGATCCTTTGCCGATTTGGAACCCCACGCTGCTTCGTGTGCGACAATGGGACACAGTTCACGAGCCGGTCGTTCACCCGATTCTGTCAACAGCTTGGAATGGAGCTCCAACATACCGCTCCCTACAGCCCACAACAGAACCCCACGGAGAGAGCAAACCGGACTATTAAGACGATGCTGGCACAATACGTGGAAGGACACCAAAACTCGTGGGACGAGTTACTGCCCGAGATCATGCTCGCGATCAATACCAGTATCTCAGATACAACAAAGTTCAGCCCAGCCTACTTGGTGCAAGAACGCGAGCCACGACTACCGAATGCATTATACGACCAAGTCACGCCTGGAAGCGGACGACCGGAAACGAGCCCCGAGACTCGAGCCACCGAGCTACAGGCGATATTTGATGTCGTCAAAGGGAACGTGCAGAGGGCATCGCAGGAACAGGCCAAGGAGTACAACCTCCGACGAAGGGAATGGCGGCCCACTCTAGGTAGCAAAGTTCTCGCCAAACACCACGTGTTGTCCAACGCCGCGGAGGGATTTGCAGCAAAGCTGGCGCCGAAGTTCGATGGGCCATATCGAGTCGTTAAGTTCGTCTCCCCAAACGTCGTGCGAGTTCAACACGAGGAGACGAACCGACGACGCGTCGCGAACCTCGCCGACCTAAAACCATTCAATCGGGATGAGGGAGCCCTCGATGACACGGCAGAATAATCCTCTCTTTTCCTCCCCACTCCCTCCTAGAACCACCTCGTACTTACAACAAATACTCAACGTGCAAAAATTTCAGATGTCAGAGGCAGACGGAAACATCCTTTTCGATATAGAGGGTCACTCACGGCGCTATGTGGACCCGGAGGGGTATCATACCGACGACAGCCAGCTCACCGACATATTTTATTTCCCCGATGAGTTGCCAGACTCCGCCCTCGGAGTGGAGCTGCCACCGGAAACTGTAAGGTCGGACATCGGCCTGGTCTTCGACTGGCCAGATGGTGCCATGGACGAGGCCCTTACAGGAGTACAGGACATCAGCTTCGATGACCTCCCCCTCTACGCCATCGATTGGGAGATGGCTCCTGAAGCCTGGAGGGTCATCGGAACCGGTGGCATGCTCCCGTATGAGGTAATCGAGAGCGTTGAGGCAGCGATAAAAAAGGTAACCCATCGGGGATACAAGTATATAATGGAAGTGAATGACCACGGCTTCCAGGTCAAAGTCTCACCAATCGGCAAGGTCACCGTCCGTCATCGCCCCCCGAAGTAAGAGGGGGATGTGAGGTAGCAAAATGCTACCTCACAAATAACACCTGACGTCTTCAGGCAACAAAGACGTCACAAAAACGTTTGCGCTGCGCAGTAGCGAGAGCTACGCGACAAAAAGCTCGATGGTAGCGCAAGCGACACAAACGACGCAAAGTGCCCTGCGCGACGCACTTGGCGCAACACGGCGTTGTTAAACACTGCGCCGGCGAGCGAGCTTTTTGGAAGAGGAAGAAGGATGACTAGCATTTAATTCGCGAAAGTTGGTTAAACGCAGGAGTTGATTTTTACGCAGCCGTGACTTTTTTTTGACTTAGAGTTTTTCCGGGACTTGCAGCGCCAGCAGCACTTGAGCGATAGCCATCTCTACGGTCAACAACAACAATAGCTACCAGTAGCAGTGGCAACAGCGACAACTACCGCCCGTAGCAACAACAACAACGATCGCTACCAGCCGCTACAACAACAGCAACAACAGCAGTTACCATCGCCGCCACCACAGCAGCAACGATAGCGGCCAGTCGCAGCCACAACAACAACAGCCACAGCTATCCACGCCGCAACAGCAACAACAACAACTAGCAGCGCCGCCGCAGCCGCAACAGCAACAACAACAACAGCAACGATAGCTGCCAGCCGCTACAACAACAGCAGTTACCATCGCCGCCACCACAGCAGCAACGATAGCTGCCAGTCGCAGCCACAACAACAACAGCCACAGCTATCCGTGCCGCAACAGCAACAACAACAACTGTGATTTTACCGCCGCAGCCGCTGCAACTACAGCCACGACAGCTACGGCTCGCAGACGCAGCAACAGCAACAACAGCAGTTACCGCCGCAGCCGACTGCAACAACAACAGCTGTATAGCTGCCCCAGCGTTTGCATTTGCGCCAATTATCAGCAACCAGCGCAGCACAGCAACAACCGCAGTTACCGCCGCAGCCGACTGCAACAACAACAGCTGTATAGCCGCCCTAGCGTTGCATTTGCGCCAACCACCAGCAACCGGAGCAGCATAGAAGCAACAACAAAACAGCCATCGCCGCAATCGCTGTAGACATCATTGTTGGATAGCCGTGCATTTGCGACAAAACCCACAGCGACCGGAACCACAGGAGTGACAGTGTAGTGATAGTGCAAGTGATCGTGAAGCGAATACCCACATATACCCACACGCACGCGTACACGCACGCCTAAGCACACGCACGCATACACACACACACACACACCCACACACACACACCCACACACACACACCCACACACACACACACACACAACGGTGCGGGGTAAGTCTGCTCATGGTCAAACACACCACCAATGTATCCCCCTCGCCTATCCCCACACAAACCCTGATCGAGAAATGTTAAAGAATAAAATAATGAAAATATATATAGACGTAAAATAAATGTGTGTTTTTTATTACATGTCACCCTTCTCCCCCCCCTCTTACTTTCCTTTTCAGCAAAACCAAATCTCGCCTTAGCCTTCGGGTAGCTCATCTTGCGACCCACCTGGGCCAGGCTGAGGGACGGGCTAACGAACCTTCCGGGTTTTACCCTAGGTTCTGTGACGCCTATCTCTTGGTCAGGTCCGCGTGGTGTCGTAATGGTGGCGGACCTAGGTAGAGTAGTTTAGGGATAACGCAATCCGAGTCTTACTCTATGCGTCCTTCCCTAAATCTCTGCCTGGGTCAGCTACCCGCGTTTGCGACTGATGAGCCGAGCGATGTGGATGGGATCTTGAGGTCGTCTGGCCAGGCTTCCGGGTCTTACCCTTGCCTTTCTAGACGAAGCTTAAGAATCCTATCACTTCGTGGCCCGAATCCTGAAGTGCCTGTTTGGTCGACAACGAGGAGTCGTACGAAGGGAGAGGGAAAAGGTACCTTCCGGGTTTTTACCCTAGGGCCTCTACCTTCCCCTTCGGGCATATCCGAAGTTGTCGATCGAACGGTGGTATCTGCCCCGACCCCTAATTGTCTACGGTTTGTTGCTCGACCCCGGTGCGGCTCACTCCGGTGTTCCGGCACAAATTATAAATGATCTGTGAAACCCCGGACGCGACTGAGACGCCGACCTCGGCCAAGAAAAACGTCGTTACAATACAAAGATGTTCAAGATTAATTATTTTCGCGCAAAAAGCTTGATATAAAAAACAAAAACAAATTGAATGTATGTACATATGTACATATCTATACAACCTTTTTGCATTAAATATACTTACATATGTATGCAGATTACATTTTCTTAAGTTTGCAAGTATAAACATATATTTGCACTTGCTTCTTTTGTTATACATATGTATGTACAAAAGAATGTTAAATGTACGTACATACATGTGTATGTATGTACATACATGTGTATGTATGTACATATGTGCATTTGCAACACCAAGCAAAGTTACAAATGTCAGCTCGAAAATTATATCAAAACAACAATGGCAATAGCTATTTGTGTTTGTGTGTTAAGTTTTGTTTGATAATTAGCACGTATGTAGGTGAAAACCACCCCCGTAACATATTCTGGCGCACAAAGCTATGTTTTAATTGATTTGTTTTAAATCAATGATACCAACAAAAAGAAGCATTGCGAACCCAACAACAACACTTACAACAACAACAAACTGTACTGGGGTCGTAAATTAATTGTCAAAGGCACAAAGAAGAAAAGAGAATAACGGAGACACATACACAGCGCATGTGTTTTGTTTTTGTAAACTCGCTGGCGATCGCTTGTACAGACGGCAGAAGTGGAATGGGTCATGTGTTTTGTTTTTGTAAACTCGGCCGCATCAGCTTGTGCGCAGACGGCAGTAGTGGAAATGGGCCATGTGTTTTGTTTTTGTAAACTCGGTGGCGTTGAATCTCACAGCTTGTGCGACAATGAGGCACCAGAGTGGTGGAATGAGGTAAAGTGATTAATGCAAAAAATTGATTTGTATGGGAGGTACTCGAAGGAGTGGTCCAAATTAAAAATCCTTTCTTAGTGCTCACTTTCAAACTGAATGGAATATTTGGTAAAAATTTCAGCCTTCTAGCTCTTATCGTTTAGGCTGTGGGCCTCTCAGCAATCAGTCAGTCAGTCAGGACAAACTATTTTATATATATAGACTAGCTAACTCAGCCACGCGTTGCAGCGGCGGACCCAACAGACTTCTTCCTGTCAAAAAGATTTGTAATGTTGAATTGTTTTGATTCTACGTATTTTACAGCCGGGGCAAAAAATTTCACTACTATAACCCTTTAGTACAATGAAATTATTTACGAACAAAGACGAAAATTTTGAATTTTGAATGTAGTTTCAAAATTACGTCCATCGGATGCACGATCACAAATTTTAGTTGCCCCAAATGACGTCATTTGGAAGCAAGAATTTAATTTGCGTATCTTACGCAAAAATAATTTGGAATCATCTGAACTGCCAGTAAGAAGGGATAATTAAGGCTCCGGCGGAGCGGGTAGAGGTGACAGCACAACTTTTCCTGATGCGCAACACATGCCGGCTGCTTCATTCCGAAATTTCAATGCCTGACAATATTGAAATACTTTATCCATTCCACCGATAGCAATTTTTGAATGCGCTGAGTAGTTAATATCTGGTGCATATTCAAAGGCAAGCCGAACGAATGATGCACGTGTTAATGAGCGGCTGATCCGTTGCCTTTGTCGATCTAGTTCTCGTACTGTAGCTATGTTTCGTTCTCGTGCCGCTCTTTTCTCGTAATATTCTGTTGCAGACGTTCGTCACGCTGTTCTTGAGATTCTTGTGCACGACTTTCTGCAGTCCTGATCCTTTGAGCTGCATTTCTTGTTTCGATTTGTTCTGGTAATTGCTGAGCTCTTTCAACACGTTTGCGTCGTGACCCATAGCTGCTCGCGTTGTTGAGGTTAGATTTTATGGTTTTGCAGGCATTTTAAAAATGTACGATTTTAAACAGTAAAAAAAAACTGTTTTGATTTAGAAGCTAAAATTTTTTGTTTCTTAAAAATTTTTTTTTTTTATTTAGTTTAGTTGTTGGCGAAGCAACGCGCGCCGGATAACTAAATAATTTCATTTATACGTTGAATAGAATTATTTTTCCTACTGAATTTTAAATGTAGCCTACTAAGATTTTGCAAAACACAGCTCTAGGACTGTCAGACAAATAATTAGCAATAAATTAAAATTGCGACAATAATTTGAGATTTAAACTACCTTATCTTTCAAGTTGGATCGAACTGCACATGGTGTGCGAATTTTATTAAAATCGGTTAAGTGGTTTAGGAGGAGTTTTTAGACAAACATCGTGACACGAGATTTATATATATTAAGATTACATTTCTTAAGATCCTATTTGTTAGTGTGTTCGTTTTTGCACTGTTGGTGAACATGTTTATTGCTTTCATTTAGCTTGCTACAGATACAACAATGTATGCGTGCATTAACCAATATTTGCATTTGCATTTTTGTTAATATATATGTATGTATTAATATATATGTATGTACTAATAATGAAAAATGCACGTAAATACATGTGTATGTATGTACATATGTGCATTTGCAACACCAACTCAAGTTACGAATGTCAGTTTGAAAATTATATCAAAACAACAATGGCAATAGGTATTTGTGTGTTAAGTTTTGTTTGATAATTAGCAAGTATGTAGGTAAAACCAATCGCGTAACATATTCTGGTGTACAAAACCAAATTATGTTTTAATTGATTTGTTTTAAATCAATGATACCAACAAAAAGAAGCATTGCGAACCCAACAACAACACTTACAACAACAACAAACTGTACTGGGGTCGTAAATTAATTGTCAAAGGCACAAAGAAGAAAAGAGAATAACGGAGACACATACACAGCGCATGTGTTTTGTTTTTGTAAACTCGCTGGCGATCGCTTGTACAGACGGCAGAAGTGGAATGGGTCATGTGTTTTGTTTTTGTAAACTCGGCCGCATCAGCTTGTGCGCAGACGGCAGTAGTGGAAATGGGCCATGTGTTTTGTTTTTGTAAACTCGGTGGCGTTGAAACTCACAGCTTGTGCGACAATGAGGCACCAGAGTGGTGGAATGAGGTAAAGTGATTAATGCAAAAAATTGATTTGTATGGGAGGTACTCGAAGGAGTGGTCCAAATTAAAAATCCTTTCTTAGTGCTCACTTTCAAACTGAATGGAATATTTTTTTTTTGAAAATTTCAGAATTCTAGCTCTTATCGTTTAGGCTGTGGGCCTCTCAACAATCAGGACAAACTATTTTATATATATAGATAAATAAATTAGTTAAGGTTTAACAACATATTAGCAAAGTATTCAATATTCTATTTTTCATGCCTCCATTGAGGTTGAGAATCAGACGTGTCTTTGGTATCAAATTTGGTGACTCTAGCTGCTAAAATGTGATATATATATATGTCTTTCATCGATTTGCACATCGAGGTATCGATTTGTTATCGATTTCCCAGGCCCCTGAGGTCGTAGAGCCAAATTTAACGCTTTGTCTGACGAAGGTATGTACCAAGATATTTGCAAAGTTGCAAAGCTCTAGCTTTAAAGGTGTTGAAAAAAGTTCCGCTCAAACGGACGGGCGGGCGGACGGACGGACAGTCACCACGACGGACATTGCATAAACCCAATATAATATGATACCTTTAGTACCAAAGTAAAACAAGTAAAAACGTTGCAGTCGGACGCAACCGACTGCGATATACTTTGATACCAGTTTACATAGCTGTGTTAAGGATTCTGAGTGCAAATAGTGGCGGATGGCACTTTCTATCCCCCTACCAAGTTTGGAGACTCTAGCGCAAAAACCGACAAAGATATAGAGGTGGGCGGTATAAGTGGGCGTGGCATAAAAATTTTTTATGCACACCTGTTACGGATGTCACAACCAATGTTCATACCAAATTTGGTGACTCTAGCCCAAAAACTGAGAAAGATATAGAGGTGGGCGGTATAAGTGGGCGTGGCATCCAAAACATTGATGCAGATCTGTAACGGATGTCACTACCAATGTTCATACCAAATTTGCTGACTGTAGCTTAAAAACTGGCAAAGATACGTGCATTTCGGTTTTTTTTTTAGGACGGTGGGGCATGTTCCGTTGTTTTGGGGCGTGGCATCCAATGTTTTGATGCATAACTTTGTCAGATGTCAGCATCTACCTTCATGTCAATTTTGGTGGCTATAGCTTCAAAACTGTATAAGATACAGGCATTTTTGTTTATAATCGGAGAGGGGCTGGGGGCGGAATAGGTGGGCGTGGCATCCAAACTTTTGATGTAATTTTTTGAGGAATGTCACCAGCTATCTTGCCATCAAATTTGGTGACTCTATCTACTAAAATGTGGGATATATATGTGTTTTATCGATTTGCACATCGAGGTGTATCGACTTGTTATCGATTTCCCAGCCCCCTGAGGTCGTAGAGCCCCAGATTTAACACTTTGTCTGACGAAGACATGTACCAAGATATTTGCAAAGTTGCAAGGCTCTAGCTTTAAGGGTGTCGAAAAAAGTTGCGTTCATACGGACGGACGGACAGACGGACAGACGGACGGACAGACACCATGACGGACATTGCACAAACCCAATATACTATGATACCTTTGGTATCAAAGTATAAAAACAAAAACAAATTAAATGTATGTACATATGTACATATCTATACAACCTTTTTGCATTAAATATACATACATATGTATGCAGATTACATTTTCTTAAGTTTGCAAGTATAAACATATATGTGCACTTGCTTCTTTTGTTATATATATGTATGTACAAAAGAATGTTAAATGTACGTACATACATGTGTATGTATGTACATACATGTGTATGTATGTACATATGTGCATTTGCAACACCAAGCAAAGTTACAAATGTCAGCTCGAAAATTATATCAAAACAACAATGGCAATAGCTATTTGTGTTTGTGTGTTAAGTTTTGTTTGATAATTAGCACGTATGTAGGTGAAAACCACCCCCGTAACATATTCTGGCGCACAAAGCTATGTTTTAATTGATTTGTTTTAAATCAATGATACCAACAAAAAGAAGCATTGCGAACCCAACAACAACACTTACAACAACAACAAACTGTACTGGGGTCGTAAATTAATTGTCAAAGGCACAAAGAAGAAAAGAGAATAACGGAGACACATACACAGCGCATGTGTTTTGTTTTTGTAAGCTCGCTGGCGATCGCTTGTACAGACGGCAGAAGTGGAATGGGTCATGTGTTTTGTTTTTGTATTGATAATTAGCATGTATGTAGGTAAAACCAATCGCGTAACATATTCTGGTGTACAAAACCAAATTATGTTTTAATTGATTTGTTTTAAAGCAATGATACCAACAAAAAGAAAACATTGCGAGCCCAACAACAACACTTACTAACAACAACAACAAATGCTACTTGATTCGAAAAACAATTGTCAAAGGCACAAAGAAGAAAAGAGAATAACGGAGACACATCTACAGACGGCAGAAGTGGAATGGGTGATTTGTTTTGTTTTTGTATATGCGGCCGCAATAGCTTGTGCGCAGACGGCAGTAGTGGAATGGGTCATGTATTCTTAGCTTGTGCGACAATGAGGCGCCAGAATAGTGGAATGAGGTAAAGTGATTAATGCAATTAGATTTTGGGAGGTACTCGAAGGAGTGGTCCAAATTAAAAATCCTTTCTTAGTGCTCACTTTCAAACTGAATGGAATATTTTGTGAAAATTTCAGCCTTCTAGCTCTTATCGTTTAGGCTGTGGGCCTCTCAACAATCAGGACAAACTATTATATATATATAGACTAGTAAGTGACCCGCTTGCTTCGCTGCGCCAATATTTTTTACCAAATTTTAGCAATATAAATAACATAAATAAATAAGTTAATGTTTAACAACATATAAGCAAAGTATTTAATATTCTCTTTTCACGCCACCATTAGGTTGAGAATCAGACGCGTCATTTTACTTTAATACCAAAGGATTTGTGCAATATCCGTCATGGTGTCTGTCCGTCTTTCCGTATGAACGCAACTTTTTTCGACACCCTTAAAGCTAGAGCCTTGCAACTTTGCAAATATATTGGTACATACCTTCGTCAGACAAAGTGTTAAATTTGGCTCTACGACCTCAAGGGCCTGGGAAATCGATAACAAATCGATACACCTCGATGTGCAAAGCGATGAAACATATATATATATATATATATCACATTTTAGCAGCTAGAGTCACCAAATTTGGGGGCAAGATAGCCGATGACATTCCTCAAAAACTGCATCGAAAGTTTGGATACCACACCCACCTCTTCCGCCAGCAGCCCCCTTCTTCAGTTATAATCGAAAATGACTGTATTTCCCACAGTTTTAAAGCTATACTCACAAAATTTCGTGGGAAAGTAGATGCTGAAGTCTTACAAAGATATGCATCAAAACTTTGGATGCCACGCCCCCACTGATACCGTCCACCTTCTAAAATCTGAAAACTCTATATCTTTTCAGTTTTTGCGCTAGAGTCACCAAATTTGCTGAAACATTGTTAGTGCCATCCGTAACAAATGTGCAATGTTGAATGCCACTCCTCAATATCTTTCTCAGTTTTTGCGCTAGAGTCTCCAAACTTGATAGGGAGATAGAAGGTGCTATTCGCCACAGATATGCATCACAAATTTGAATGTCACGCCTACCCCTTCTGCCTGCCTTTTATACCCAAAACCCCATACATACAAACTTACGTATGTGCTTTGCTTGCTTTTTCGAAATTGTATATCAACAATGTTTGTGTGGTACGATGTTACGTCTGAGTTAGATAAGCAGCAAGTAAGGAAATCTACCACTATACAAAGATGTTTAAGATTAATTATTTTCGCGCAAAGGGCTCGATATAAATAAAAAATACAAATTGAATGTATGTACATATGTACATATCTATACAATTTATTTGCATTAAATAAACATACATATGTATGCAGATTACAATTTCTTAAGTTTGTTTTAGTAAACTCGGTCGGCGTTCAAACTCCTTTCTTAGTGCTCACTTTCAACCTGAATGGAGTATTTTGTGAAAATTTCAGCCTTCTAGCTCTTATCGTTTAGGCTGTGGGCCTCTCAACAATCAGTCAGTCAGTCAGGACAAACTATTTTATATATATAGATTACATTTCTTAAGATCCTATTTGTTAGTGTGTTCGTTTTTTGCACTGTCTATATTTGGTGAACATGTTTATTGCTTTTATTTAGCTTGCTACAGATACAACAATGTATGCGTGCATTAACCAATATATGCACTTGCATTTTTGTTAATACATATGTATGTAGGTACTAAATAATGAAAAATGCACGTACATACATGTGTATGTATGTACATATGTGCATTTGCAACACCAACTAAAGTTACAAATGTCAGTTTGAAAATTATATCAAAACAACAATGGCAATAGGTATTTGTGTGTTAAGTTTTGTTTGATAATTAGCAAGTATGTAGGTAAACCCAATCGCGTAACATATTCTGGTGTACAAAACCAAATTATGTTTTAATTGATTTGTTTTAAATCAATGATACCAACAAAAAGAAGCATTGCGAGCCCAACAACAACACTTACTAACAACAACAACAACAAATGCAACTTGATTCGAAAAACAATTGTCAAAGGCACAAAGAAGAAAAGAGAATAACGGAGACACATCTACAGACGGCAGAAGTGGAATGGGTGATTTGTTTTGTTTTTGTGTATAATCGGCCGCAATAGCTTGTGCGCAGACGGCAGTAGTGGAGTGGGCTTTTTTTTTTTTTTTTTTTTGAAACCTCGGCGGCGTTGAAACTCACAGCTTGTGCGACAATGAGGCGCCAGAGTGGTGGAATGAGGTAAAGTGATTAATGCAATAAATTGATTTGTTCAAAATTTGTTCCAAATTAAAAATCCTTTCTTAGTGCTCACATTCAAACTGAATGGAATATTTTGTGAAAATTTCAGCCTTCTAGCTCTTATCGTTTAGGCTTTGGGCCTCTCAACAATCAGTCAGTCAGTCAGGACAAACTATTTTATATATATAGATTACATTTCTTAAGATCCTATTTGTTAGTGTGTTCGTTTTAGCACTGTTGGTGAACATGTTTATTGCTTTCATTTAGCTTGCTACAGACACAACAATGTATGCGTGCATTTACCAATATTTGCATTTGCATTTTTGTTAATATATATGTATGTATTAATATATATGTATGTACTAATAATGAAAAATGCACGTAAATACATGTGTATGTATGTACATATGTGCATTTGCAACACCAACTCAAGTTACAAATGTCAGTTTGAAAATTATATCAAAACAACAATGGCAATAGGTATTTGTGTGTTAAGTTTTGTTTGATAATTAGCAAGTATGTAGGTAAAACCAATCGCGTAACATATTCTGGTGTACAAAACCAAATTATGTTTTAATTGATTTGTTTTAAATCAATGATACCAACAAAAAGAAGCATTGCGAGCCCAACAACAACACTTACTAACAACAACAACAACAAATGCAACTTGATTCGAAAAACAATTGTCAAAGGCACAAAGAAGAAAAGAGAATAACGGAGACACATCTACAGACGGTAGAAGTGGAATGGGTGATTTGTTTTGTTTTTGTATATGCGGCCGCAATAGCTTGTGCGCAGACGGCAGTAGTGGAATGGGTCATGTATTTTGTTTTTGTACACTCGGCGGCGTTGAAACTCACAGCTTGTGCGACAATGAGGCGACAGAATGGTGAAATGAGGTAAAGTGATTAATGCAAAAAATTGATTTGTATGGGAGGTACTCGAAGGAGTGGTCCAAATTAAAAATCCTTTCTTAGTGCTCACTTTCAAACTGAATGGAATATTTTTTTTGAAAATTTCAGAATTTTAGCTCTTATCGTTTAGGCTGTGGGCCTCTCAACAATCAGGACAAACTATTTTATATATATAGATAAATAAATTAGTTAAGGTTTAACAACATATTAGCAAAGTATTCAATATTCTATTTTTCATGCCTCCATTGAGGTTGAGAATCAGACGCGTCATTTTACTTTGGTACTAAAGGTATCATATTATATTGGGTTTATGCAATGTCCGTCATGGTGACTGTCCGTCCGTCCGCCCGCCCGTCCGTTTGAGCGGAACTTTTTTCAACACCTTTAAAGCTAGAGCTTTGCAACTTTGCAAATATCTTGGTACATACCTTCGTCAGACAAAGTGTTAAATTTGGCTCTACGACCTCAGGGGCCTGGGAAATCGATAACAAATCGATACCTCGATGTGCAAATCGATGAAAGACATATATATATATCACATTTTAGCAGCTAGAGTCACCAAATTTGTAGGCAAGATAGCCGATGCCACGTCCACCTCTTCCGCCTCAGCCCCAGTTCAGTTATAATCGAAAATGACTGTATTTCCCACAGTTTTAAAGTTATGCCCACGAAACTTGATGGGAAGGTAGATGCTGAAGTCTTACAAAGATATGCATCAAAACTTTGGATGCCACGCCCCCACTGGTACCGCCCACCTTCTAAAATCTGAAAACTCTATATCTTTTTCAGTTTTTGGGCTAGAGTCACCAAATTTGGTAGAAACATTGTTAGTGACATCCGTAACCGATCTACATCAAAGTTTTATACGCCACGCCCACCACGTACCACCCAACTCAAAAAATCTGAAATTTCTATATTTTTCCCAGTTTTTGCGCTAGAGTCACCAAACTTGGAAACATTGTTAGCAACATCCGTAACAAATGTGCAATATTAGATGCCACGCCCACTTATACCGCCCACCTCAATATCTTTCTCAGTTTTTGCGCTAGTGCCTCCAAACTTGATAGGGAGATAGAAGGTGCCATCCGCCACTGATATGCATCACAAATTTGAATGTCACGCCTGTCCCCTTCTGCCTGCCTTTTATTCACAAACCTCCATACGTTACAAACACATACAAACTTACATATGTGGTTTGCTTGATTGTTCGGAATTGTATATCAACAATGTTTGTGTGGTACGACGTTAGTGTGAGTTAGATAAGCAGCAAGTAAGCAAATCTACCACTATACAAAGATGTTCAAGATTAATTATTTTCGCGCAAAAAGCTTGATATAAAAAACAAAAACAAATTGAATGTATGTACATATGTACATATCTATACAACCTTTTTGCATTAAATATACTTACATATGTATGCAGATTACATTTTCTTAAGTTTGCAAGTATAAACATATATTTGCACTTGCTTCTTTTGTTATATATATGTATGTACAAAAGAATGTTAAATGTACGTACATACATGTGTATGTATGTACATATGTGCATTTGCAACACCAAGCAAAGTTACAAATGTCAGCTCGAAAATTATATCAAAACAACAATGGCAATAGCTATTTGTGTTTGTGTGTTAAGTTTTGTTTGATAATTAGCACGTATGTAGGTGAAAACCACCCCCGTAACATATTCTGGCGCACAAAGCTATGTTTTAATTGATTTGTTTTAAATCAATGATACCAACAAAAAGAAGCATTGCGAACCCAACAACAACACTTACAACAACAACAAACTGTACTGGGGTCGTAAATTAATTGTCAAAGGCACAAAGTAGAAAAGAGAATAACGGAGACACATACACAGCGCATGTGTTTTGTTTTTGTAAACTCGCTGGCGATCGCTTGTACAGACGGCAGAAGTGGAATGGGTCATGTGTTTTGTTTTTGTAAACTCGGCCGCATCAGCTTGTGCGCAGACGGCAGTAGTGGAAATGGGCCATGTGTTTTGTTTTTGTAAACTCGGTGGCGTTGAAACTCACAGCTTGTGCGACAATGAGGCACCAGAGTGGTGGAATGAGGTAAAGTGATTAATGAAAAAATTGATTTGTATGGGAGGTACTCGAAGGAGTGGTCCAAATTAAAAATCCTTTCTTAGTGCTCACTTTCAAACTGAATGGAATATTTGGTAAAAATTTCAGCCTTCTAGCTCTTATCGTTTAGGCTGTGGGCCTCTCAACAATCAGTCAGTCAGTCAGGACAAACTATTTTATATATATAGATTACATTTCTTAAGATCCTATTTGTTAGTGTGTTCGTTTTAGCACTGTTGGTGAACATGTTTATTGCTTTCATTTAGCTTGCTACAGACACAACAATGTATGCGTGCATTTACCAATATTTGCATTTGCATTTTTGTTAATATATATGTATGTATTAATATATATGTATGTACTAATAATGAAAAATGCACGTAAATACATGTGTATGTATGTACATATGTGCATTTGCAACACCAACTAAAGTTACAAATGTCAGTTTGAAAATTATATCAAAACAACAATGGCAATAGGTATTTGTGTGTTAAGTTTTGTTTGATAATTAGCAAGTATGTAGGTAAAACCAATCGCGTAACATATTCTGGTGTACAAAACCAAATTATGTTTTAATTGATTTGTTTTAAATCAATGATACCAACAAAAAAGAAGCATTGCGAGCCCAACAACAACACTTACTAACAACAACAACAACAAATGCAACTTGATTCGAAAAACAATTGTCAAAGGCACAAAGAAGAAAAGAGAATAACGGAGACACATCTACAGACGGCAGAAGTGGAATGGGTGATTTGTTTTGTTTTTGTATATGCGGCCGCAATAGCTTGTGCGCAGACGGCAGTAGTGGAATGGGTCATGTATTTTGTTTTTGTACACTCGGCGGCGTTGAAACTCACAGCTTGTGCGACAATGAGGCGCCAGAATGGTGGAATGAGGTAAAGTGATTAATGCAATTAGATTTTGGGAGGTACTCGAAGGAGTGGTCCAAATTAAAAATCCTTTCTTAGTGCTCACTTTCAAACTGAATGGAATATTTTTTTTTGAAAATTTCAGAATTCTAGCTCTTATCGTTTAGGCTGTGGGCCTCTCAACAATCAGGACAAACTATTTTATATATATAGATATATATATATATCACATTTTAGCAGCTAGAGTCACCAAATTTGTGGGCAAGATAGCCGATGCCATGTCCACCTCTTCCGCCTCAGCCCCAGTTCAGTTATAATCGAAAATGACTGTATTTCCCACAGTTTTAAAGCTATGCCCACGAAACTTGATGGGAAGGTAGATGCTGAAGTCTTACAAAGATATGCATCAAAACTTTGGATGCCACGCCCCCACTGGTACCGCCCACCTTCTAAAATCTGAAAACTCTATATCTTATTCAGGTTTTGGGCTAGAGTCACCAAATTTGGTAGAAACATTGTTAGTGACATCCGTAACCGATCTACATCAAAGTTTTATACGCCACGCCCACCACGTACCACCCAACTCAAAAATCTGAAATTTCTATATTTTTCCCAGTTTTTGCGCTAGAGTCACCAAACTTGGAAACATTGTTAGCAACATCCGTAACAAATGTGCAATATTAGATGCCACGCCCACTTATACCGCCCACCTCAATATCTTTCTCAGTTTTTGCGCTAGTGCCTCCAAACTTGATAGGGAGATAGAAGGTGCCATCCGCCACTGATATGCATCACAAATTTGAATGTCACGCCTACCCCTTCTGCCTGCCTTTTATTCACAAACCTCCATACGTTACAAACACATACAAACTTACATATGTGGTTTGCTTGATTGTTCGGAATTGTATATCAACAATGTTTGTGTGGTACGACGTTAGTGTGAGTTAGATAAGCAGCAAGTAAGCAAATCTACCACTATACAAAGATGTTCAAGATTAATTATTTTCGCGCAAAAAGCTTGATATAAAAAACAAAAACAAATTGAATGTATGTACATATGTACATATCTATACAACCTTTTTGCATTAAATATACTTACATATGTATGCAGATTACATTTTCTTAAGTTTGCAAGTATAAACATATATTTGCACTTGCTTCTTTTGTTATACATATGTATGTACAAAAGAATGTTAAATGTACGTACATACATGTGTATGTATGTACATACATGTGTATGTATGTACATATGTGCATTTGCAACACCAAGCAAAGTTACAAATGTCAGCTCGAAAATTATATCAAAACAACAATGGCAATAGCTATTTGTGTTTGTGTGTTAAGTTTTGTTTGATAATTAGCACGTATGTAGGTGAAAACCACCCCCGTAACATATTCTGGCGCACAAAGCTATGTTTTAATTGATTTGTTTTAAATCAATGATACCAACAAAAAGAAGCATTACGAACCCAACAACAACACTTACAACAACAACAAACTGTACTGGGGTTGTTAATTAATTGTCAAAGGCACAAAGAAGAAAAGAGAATAACGGAGACACATACACAGCGCATGTGTTTTGTTTTTGTAAACTCGCTGGCGATCGCTTGTACAGACGGCAGAAGTGGAATGGGTCATGTGTTTTGTTTTTGTAAACTCGGCCGCATCAGCTTGTGCGCAGACGGCAGTAGTGGAAATGGGCCATGTGTTTTGTTTTTGTAAACTCGGTGGCGTTGAAACTCACAGCTTGTGCGACAATGAGGCACCAGAGTGGTGGAATGAGGTAAAGTGATTAATGCAAAACATTGATTTGTATGGGAGGTACTCGAAGGAGTGGTCCAAATTAAAAATCCTTTCTTAGTGCTCACTTTCAAACTGAATGGAATATTTGGTAAAAATTTCAGCCTTCTAGCTCTTATCGTTTAGGCTGTGGGCCTCTCAACAATCAGTCAGTCAGTCAGGACAAACTATTTTATATATATAGATTACATTTCTTAAGATCCTATTTGTTAGTGTGTTCGTTTTAGCACTGTTGGTTTATTGCTTTCATTTAGCTTGCTACAGACACAACAATGTATGCGTGCATTAACCAATATATGCACTTGCATTTTTGTTAATATATATGTATGTATTAATATATATGTATGTACTAATAATGAAAAATGCACGTAAATACATGTGTATGTATGTACATATGTCCATTTGCAACACCAACTAAAGTTACAAATGTCAGTTTGAAAATTATATCAAAACAACAATGGCAATAGGTATTTGTGTGTTAAGTTTTGTTTGATAATTAGCAAGTATGTAGGTAAAACCAATCGCGTAACATATTCTGGTGTACAAAACCAAATTATGTTTTAATTGATTTGTTTTAAATCAATGATACCAACAAAAAGAAGCATTGCGAGCCCAACAACAACACTTACTAACAACAACAACAACAAATGCAACTTGATTCGAAAAACAATTGTCAAAGGCACAAAGAAGAAAAGAGAATAACGGAGACACATCTACAGACGGCAGAAGTGGAATGGGTGATTTGTTTTGTTTTTGTATATGCGGCCGCAATAGCTTGTGCGCAGACGGCAGTAGTGGAATGGGTCATGTATTTTGTTTTTGTACACTCGACGGCGTTGAAACTCACAGCTTGTGCGACAATGCGGCGCCAGAATGGTGGAATGAGGTAAAGTGATTAATGCAATTAGATTTTGGGAGGTACTCGAAGGAGTGGTCCAAATTAAAAATCGTTTCTTAGTGCTCACTTTCAAACTGAATGGAATATTTTTTTCTTGAAAATTTCAGAATTCTAGCTCTTATCGTTTAGGCTGTGGGCCTCTCAACAATCAGGACAAACTATTTTATATATATAGATAAATAAATTAGTTAAGGTTTAACAACATATTAGCAAAGTATTCAATATTCTATTTTTCATGCCTCCATTGAGGTTGAGAATCAGACGCGTCATTTTACTTTGGTACTAAAGGTATCATATTATATTGGGTTTATGCAATGTCCGTCATGGTGACTGTCCGTCCGTCCGCCCGCCCGTCCGTTTGAGCGGAACTTTTTTCAACACCTTTAAAGCTAGAGCTTTGCAACTTTGCAAATATCTTGGTACATACATACCTTCGTCAGACAAAGTGTTAAATTTGGCTCTACGACCTCAGGGGCCTGGGAAATCGATAACAAATCGATACCTCGATGTGCAAATCGATGAAAGACATATATATATATCACATTTTAGCAGCTAGAGTCACCAAATTTGTGGGCAAGATAGCCGATGCCACGTCCACCTCTTCCGCCTCAGCCCCAGTTCAGTTATAATCGAAAATGACTGTATTTCCCACAGTTTTGAAGCTATGCCCACGAAACTTGATGGGAAGGTAGATGCTGAAGTCTTACAAAGATATGCATCAAAACTTTGGATGCCACGCCCCCACTGGTACCGCCCACCTTCTAAAATCTGAAAACTCTATATCTTTTTCAGTTTTTGCGCTAGAGTCACCAAATTTGGTAGAAACATTGTTAGTGACATCCGTAACCGATCTACATCAAAGTTTTATACGCCACGCCCACCACGTACCACCCAACTCAAAAAATCTGAAATTTCTATATTTTTCCCAGTTTTTGCGCTAGAGTCACCAAACTTGGAAACATTGTTAGCAACATCCGTCACAAATGTGCAATATTAGATGCCACGCCCACTTATACCGCCCACCTCAATATCTTTCTCAGTTTTTGCGCTAGTGCCTCCAAACTTGATAGGGAGATAGAAGGTGCCATCCGCCACTGATATGCATCACAAATTTGAATGTCACGCCTACCCCTTCTGCCTGCCTTTTATTCACAAACCTCCATACGTTACAAATACATACAAACTTACATATGTGGTTTGCTTGATTGTTCGGAATTGTATATCAACAATGTTTGTGTGGTACGACGTTAGTGTGAGTTAGATAAGCAGCAAGTAAGCAAATCTACCACTATACAAAGATGTTCAAGATTAATTATTTTCGCGCAAAAGCTTGATATAAAAAACAAAAACAAATTGAATGTATGTACATATGTACATATCTATACAACCTTTTTGCATTAAATATACTTACATATGTATGCAGATTACATTTTCTTAAGTTTGCAAGTATAAACATATATTTGCACTTGCTTCTTTTGTTATATATATGTATGTACAAAAGAATGTTAAATGTACGTACATACATGTGTATGTATGTACATACATGTGTATGTATGTACATATGTGCATTTGCAACACCAAGCAAAGTTACAAATGTCAGCTCGAAAATTATATCAAAACAACAATGGCAATAGCTATTTGTGTTTGTGTGTTAAGTTTTGTTTGATAATTAGCTCGTATGTATGTAGGTGAAAACCACCCCCGTAACATATTCTGGCGCACAAAGCTATGTTTTAATTGATTTGTTTTAAATCAATGATACCAACAAAAAGAAGCATTGCGAACCCAACAACAACACTTACAACAACAACAAACTGTACTGGGGTCGTAAATTAATTGTCAAAGGCACAAAGAAGAAAAGAGAATAACGGAGACACATACACAGCGCATGTGTTTTGTTTTTGTAAACTCGCTGGCGATCGCTTGTACAGACGGCAGAAGTGGAATGGGTCATGTGTTTTGTTTTTGTAAACTCGGCCGCATCAGCTTGTGCGCAGACGGCAGTAGTGGAAATGGGCCATGTGTTTTGTTTTTGTAAACTCGGTGGCGTTGAAACTCACAGCTTGTGCGACAATGAGGCACCAGAGTGGTGGAATGAGGTAAAGTGATTAATGAAAAAAATTGATTTGTATGGGAGGTACTCGAAGGAGTGGTCCAAATTAAAAATCCTTTCTTAGTGCTCACTTTCAAATTGAATGGAATATTTGGTAAAAATTTCAGCCTTCTAGCTCTTATCGTTTAGGCTGTGGGATTCTCAACAATCAGTCAGTCAGTCAGGACAAACTATTTTATATATATAGATTACATTTCTTAAGATCCTATTTGTTAGTGTGTTCGTTTTTTGCACTGTCTATATTTGGTGAACATGTTTATTGCTTTCATTTAGCTTGCTACATATACAACAATGTATGCGTGCATTAACCAATATATGCACTTGCATTTTTGTTAATACATATGTATGTAGGTACTAAATAATGAAAAATGCACGTACATACATGTGTATGTATGTACATATGTGCATTTGCAACACCAACTAAAGTTACAAATGTCAGTTTGAAAATTATATCAAAACAACAATGGCAATAGGTATTTGTGTGTTAAGTTTTGTTTGATAATTAGCAAGTATGTAGGTAAAACCAATCGCGTAACATATTCTGGTGTACAAAACCAAATTATGTTTTAATTGATTTGTTTTAAATCAATGATACCAACAAAAAGAAGCATTGCGAACCCAACAACAACACTTACAACAACAACAAACTGTACTGGGGTCGTAAATTAATTGTCAAAGGCACAAAGAAGAAAAGAGAATAACGGAGACACATACACAGCGCATGTGTTTTGTTTTTGTAAACTCGCTGGCGATCGCTTGTACAGACGGCAGAAGTGGAATGGGTCATGTGTTTTGTTTTTGTAATCTCGGCCGCATCAGCTTGTGCGCAGACGGCAGTAGTGGAAATGGGCCATGTGTTTTGTTTTTGTAAACTCGGTGGCGTTGAAACTCACAGCTTGTGCGACAATGAGGCACCAGAGTGGTGGAACGAGGTAAAGTGATTAATGAAAAAAATTGATTTGTATGGGAGGTACTCGAAGGAGTGGTCCACATTAAAAATCCTTTCTTAGTGCTCACTTTCAAATTGAATGGAATATTTGGTAAAAATTTCAGCCTTCTAGCTCTTATCGTTTAGGCTGTGGGATTCTCAACAATCAGTCAGTCAGTCAGGACAAACTATTTTATATATATAGATTACATTTCTTAAGATCCTATTTGTTAGTGTGTTCGTTTTTTGCACTGTCTATATTTGGTGAACATGTTTATTGCTTTCATTTAGCTTGCTACATATACAACAATGTATGCGTGCATTAACCAATATATGCACTTGCATTTTTGTTAATACATATGTATGTAGGTACTAAATAATGAAAAATGCACGTACATACATGTGTATGTATGTACATATGTGCATTTGCAACACCAACTAAAGTTACAAATGTCAGTTTGAAAATTATATCAAAACAACAATGGCAATAGGTATTTGTGTGTTAAGTTTTGTTTGATAATTAGCAAGTATGTAGGTAAAACCAATCGCGTAACATATTCTGGTGTACAAAACCAAATTATGTTTTAATTGATTTGTTTTAAATCAATGATACCAACAAAAAGAAGCATTGCGAGCCCAACAACAACACTTACTAACAACAACAACAACAAATGCTACTTGATTCGAAAAACAATTGTCAAAGGCACAAAAAAGAAAAGAGAATAACGGAGACACATCTACAGACGGCAGAAGTAGAATGGGTGATTTGTTTTGTTTTTGTATATGCGGCCGCAATACCTTGTGCGCAGACGGCAGTAGTGGAATGGGTCATGTATTTTTTTTTTGTACACACGGCGGCGTTGAAACTTACAGCTTGTGCGACAATGAGGCGCCAGAATGGTGGAATGAGGTAAAGTGATTAATGCAATTAGATTTTGGGAGGTACTCGAAGGAGTGGTCAAAATTAAAAATCCTTTCTTAGTGTTCACTTTCAAACTGAATGGAATATTTTGTGAAAATTTCAGCCTTCTAGCTCTTATCGTTTAGGCTGTGGGCCTCTCAACAATCAGGACAAACTATTTTATATATATAGACTAGCTAACTCAGCCACGCGTTGCAGCGGCGGACCCGACAGACTTCTTCCTGTCAAAAAGATTTGTAATGTTGAATTGTTTTGATTCTACGTATTTTACAGCCGGGGCAAAAAATTTCACTACCATAACCCTTTAGTACAATGAAATTATTTACGAACAAAGACGAAAATGTTGAATTTTGAATGTAGTTTCAAAATTACGTCCATCGGATGCACGATCACAAATTTTAGTTGCCCCAAATGACGTCATTTGGAAGCAAGAATTTAATTTGCGTATCTTACGCAAAAATAATTTGGAATCATCTGAATTGCCAGTAAGAAGGGATAATTAAGGCTCCGGCGGAGCGGGTAGAGGTGACAGCACAACTTTTCCTGATGCGCAACACATGCCGGCTGCTTCATTCCGAAATTTCAATGCCTGACAATATTGAAATACTTTATCCATTCCACCGATAGCAATTTTTGAATGCGCTGAGTAGTTAATATCTGGTGCATATTCAAAGGCAAGCCGAACGAATGATGCACGTGTTAATGAGCGGCTGATCCGTTGCCTTTGTAGATCTAGTTCTCGTACTGTAGCTATGTTTCGTTCTCGTGCCGCTCTTTTCTCGTAATATTCTGTTGCAGACGTTCGTCACGCTGTTCTTGAGATTCTTGTGCACGACTTTCTGCAGTCCTGATCCTTTGAGCTGCATTTCTTGTTTCGATTTGTTCTGGTAATTGCTGAGCTCTTTCAACACGTTTGCGTCGTGACCCATAGCTGCTCGCGTTGTTGAGGTTAGATTTTATGGTTTTGCAGGCATTTTAAAAATGTACGATTTTAAACAGTAAAAAAAAACTGTTTTGATTTAGAAGCTAAAATTTTTTGTTTCTTAAAAATTTTTTTTTATTTAGTTTAGTTGTTGGCGAAGCAACGCGCGCCGGATAACTAAATAATTTCATTTATACGTTGAATAGAATTATTTTTCCTACTGAATTTTAAATGTAGCCTACTAAGATTTTGCAAAACACAGCTCTAGGACTGTCAGACAAATAATTAGCAATAAATTAAAATTGCGACAATAATTTGAGATTTAAACTACCTTATCTTTCAAGTTGGATCGAACTGCACATGGTGTGCGAATTTTATTAAAATCGGTTAAGTGGTTTAGGAGGAGTTTTTAGACAAACATCGTGACACGAGATTTATATATATTAAGATTACATTTCTTAAGATCCTATTTGTTAGTGTGTTCGTTTTTGCACTGTTGGTGAACATGTTTATTGCTTTCATTTAGCTTGCTACTGATACAACAATGTATGCATGCATTAACCAATATTTGCATTTGCATTTTTGTTAATATATATGTATGTATTAATATATATGTATGTACTAATAATGAAAAATGCACGTAAATACATGTGTATGTATGTACATATGTGCATTTGCAACACCAACTCAAGTTACAAATGTCAGTTTGAAAATTATATCAAAACAACAATGGCAATAGGTATTTGTGTGCTAAGTTTTGTTTGATAATTAGCAAGTATGTAGGTAAAACCAATCGCGTAACATATTCTGGTGTACAAAACCAAATTATGTTTTAATTGATTTGTTTTAAATCAATGATACCAACAAAAAGAAGCATTGCGAGTCCAACAACAACACTTACTAACAACAACAACAAATGCAACTTGATTCGAAAAACAATTGTCAAAGGCACAAAGAAGAAAAAAAAAATAACGGAGACACATCTACAGACGGCAGAAGTAGAATGGGTGATTTGTTTTGTTTTTTTATATGCGGCCGCAATACCTTGTGCGCAGACGGCAGTAGTGGAATGGGTCATGTATTTTTTTTTTTGTACACACGGCGGCGTTGAAACTTACAGCTTGTGCGACAATGAGGCGCCAGAATGGTGGAATGAGGTAAAGTGATTAATGCAATTAGATTTTGGGAGGTACTCGAAGGAGTGGTCAAAATTAAAAATCCTTTCTTAGTGCTCACTTTCAAACTGAATGGAATATTTTGTGAAAATTTCAGCCTTCTAGCTCTTATCGTTTAGGCTGTGGGCCTCTCAACAATCAGGACAAACTATTTTATATATATAGATAACAATTTTATTTGAGAAATAGAAGTCTAAGTCTAATTACAATTTTAGAGTAATATTAAATTGAACACGATGTTCATTGACGAAGTCCAATTCTAAAAACTGATTTCTTAAATTTACTGTCGTGCAAAGCAAACCTCGGTTTGAGTTTAAGAGTTGAGTCTTATTTAGAGAAAATGCTTATTATTGCAATCCCACGCTTGTGGTTGAGGGAGAGTCACTCCTATCAATTATTTACGTTAGAATTACTCATACCGAAATATGCTTATGTTAACGATCTCACGCTTGTGGCGTGATTTTAGAGTTATATTTATGTCTAGTGCGTTTGTGGCATTACGCATGGTTTACAAATGTTCTTAGGTTCTAGTTTTATGTCTGGCCCGTTTCCTGTGTTAGGATTTAGGGTGTAATATGATCAGGGTGCGTGCTTATGTGTAAGGGTGCGTTCTTATGTGTAGCATACTTGAGGTATCAATATGTGTGCATATTAGATATCTCAGTGAGATAATCTCACTATATATATAATCTCTTTAGTTTAAGAAATGGTTGTGGTATTTTAAGTTATGAAATGGTTGTGGAATGCACAAGTACTCCTTTAAAATAAACGCAACTTGCTTGGTTGAGTCTCAGAATTCAAGTGTTTTATTCGACGTTTTGAAGTTGGGCATGAAGCCTCTGCTTATGCTTAATGTAAACAATTCTTAAAAGTAAACATGTTGCTGGCCGCCTACAATGTTGCAGACTGCAGTGTCAGCAGTTTTCCGGATGCGCCGCCGATGAAGAAATGTGACCCAGTTGAGTTTGCCTTCCCGGTTCGTTGTGCCGGGATGGTCTAGGGAATGTTTAGGCGAGGGGGTTTGGCGGGTAAGGGGTTGGGTCTTTGGTAACTAGCGCAACATCAAATGCCCTTCTTTAGAATGAACCACTGATTCTTTGTTGCTAAATGTTGTGAAATTTCCATACTCAGACGCTTTGCTGACTGATATGAAATTCATTTGTAGATTTGGTACATACATTACGTTTTGTAATTTTATTTTCACTTTGTTCGCGACGAACTCTACTGTACCAATACCGGTTGACTCTACATATTTCTCTGCTGCAAGCCATATTAACTCTTTATGCTCAGCAAACGAGGTAAATAACTGTTTATCGCAACACATATGTGACGTCGGACCACTGTCAACGCACCATTTGGTTTTGTTTTGCATAGAGACGCATGTATGCATTAAACCAGGGGTGCTCAATGCTATGGCACGCGAGCACATTTGTTTTTGTTTTGGCACTTAGCATACGGAGCGGCACTTGCCATACTTTCTTAGGGCACACGCCAATTCCTCTTTGTGTCGCTGTGCGTATCGAGCCAAGCCACCAACAATTCCATAGAACTTTTTTTTCTCCTATTCTCAACTCACAATGCAAAATGTTGTTGTCTTGTTCTCGGCTCTGCACTGACACTTTTTTTGTTGCGTTTTTGATAGAATTTGATTTAAGTTTGATTATAGTTTATTGTGGACCAGTGACACGTGCATTTCATTGGATTTTTTGTTTGCGTTGCGTTAAAATGAGTGATGCATTGCGAAGTGATTACTTCGCATTAAATTTTAAATGTGAAATACAGTGTTTAATTATTATTTTCTTTAATTAAATTTTTTTTTCTATCAGTGTTAATTTTGATGCAATAAAACGGCGTCGATACATGTGTGCGTGTGTATTCTTTTTCTTGTGTTGGTAAGGGCACTGCCGTAAGGCAATTTTGAGCACCCCTGCATTTAACAATTCGACTATGCGCCGTTTTCTTGATCCGTTTTACGCTCTTTTTCCTTTTGTGCTTTGTATTTAGTAAATACTATTTACACTCGAACGAATTATGCCCGGACCTCTCGCAAACGTTACATTTCCCTTTAAAACTGCGCTTTGTCTTCTCTTTGCTTTTGCTGCCCGACGCTATTACCGTTTGTTTTTGAATAACTGTGTTTGTGTGTGTGTCTATGAAGCGATTGCACAGTACTTTCACGTTCATCTTTTTCGTCTTTTTGCGCAATTTCTTCTAATAATTTTAACCGTACATTTTCGAATGTTGGAAAATTATCGCGTGTTTCTTTAGCGACCACAAAATTGTCCCATGAACTGGGCAAACTTGACAATATCATTTTTACTTTCAGTTCATCATTTAACTCGATTTTTAACTCTGCAAGCTTATCTGCAATTTCCACGAACGAGTTCACATATTTCACAATGTCATCACCATTTTGCATGCCCAACCGTATTAGTCTTTGATATAGCTGGACTCTCATTCCAGGTCCAACTATGACATGAACGTCGCGCAATTTTTCCCATGCCGATTTCGCTGTTTTGCATGCTTTAATATATGTAGATAAGCTGTGATGGCTTTACATTGAGAATTAGATCGACATTGTCCCATTTTGTGGCTTGTGCTTCTTCTTCTGGCTTTACTTTTTGCCCACTGACCACATGCCATAAATCTGCCGTTATGAGAATGCTTCGCATTGACATACTCCACCTTCTATCCCCCTACCATTTTGGAGACTCTAGCGCAAAAACCGACAAAGATATAGAGGTGGGCAGTATAAGTGGGCGTGGCATAAACAATTTTTATGCACACCTCTTACGGATGTCACAACCAATGTTCATTTCAAATTTGGTGACTCTAACACAGCGTGGCATCCATCAAAACATTGATGCAGTTCTGTTACAGATGTCACTACCAATGTTTATAACAAATTTGGTGACTCTAGCTTAAATACTGGCGAAGATACATGCATTTCGGTTTTTTTTTAGGGCGGTGGGGCATGTCCCGTTGTTTGGGGGCGTGGCATCCAATGTCAGCATCTACCATCATGCCAATTTTGGTGGCTATAGCTTCAAAACTGTAGAAGATACAGGCATTTTTGTTTATAATTTAAGTGGGGCTGAGGGCGGAATAGGTGGGCGTGGCATCCAACCTTTTGAAGCAGTTTTTTGGGGAATGTCACCAGCTATCTTGCCATAAAATTTGGTGGGCGGTGGGGCATATTCCGTTGTTTGGGGCGTGGCATCCAAAGTTTTGAATCATAACTTTGTCAGATGTCAGTATCTACCTTCATGTCAATTTTGGTGGCTATAGCTTCAAAACTGTAGAAGATATAGGCATGTTTGTTTATAATTTAAGGGGGACTGGGGGCGGAATAGGTGGGCGGGACATCCAAACTTTTGATGCAGCTTTTTGGGGAATGTCATCGGCTATGTTGCCCCCAAATTTGGTGACTCTAGCTGCTAAAATGTGGATTATATAAGTGTTTTATCGATTCGCACATCGAGGTGAATCGATTTCCCAGGCTCCCTGTGGTCGTAGAGCCCTAAATTTAACACTTTGTCTGACGAAAGCATATACCAAGATATTTGCAAAGTTGCAAGGCTCTAGCTTTAAGGGTGTCGAAAAAAGTTGCGTTCACACAGACAGACGGACAGACGGACGGACGGACAGACACCATGGCGCACATTCCACAAACCCAATATACTATGATACCTTTGGTATCAAAGTATAAAAACTCATGTGTTTTATTTTGTTTATTTATTTATTGTTAAAACCTTGTGATAAGTGAAATTAACTAGCAATTAACTAGACTTATGTGCTTAAATTAAGAGAGCATTTCAATTAATAAAATTATTATCTTAATAATAGGATCTTATGTCTTAATTTAACAAAGTGTTTTGCTTGTGACTATGTGTACAGTTTTACAGAGTAATTTTAGCTTATGTAGAGTGTAATTTGTGTAATGTTGTAGGACTTCAAGTTTTTTATTTTTTAATTTATTCTTCACTAGCTAGCTTCTTGTCAAAAAGATTTGTAATGTTGAATTGTTTTGTTTCTACGTATTTTATAGTCGGGGCAAAAAATTCTCGTAAATTAAAATTAAATAAAACATTATATAAGTACATATTTAACCCTCTAGTGCCCAAATTTTCTTTTCCAAGAAAAAAAATTATTTTTGAATTCAGTATGTATCAAAAGTGAAGGTTTGTTTTAGAAAAACTTTTACTTTTGTACGGATCGAGTTTTATAGGACTATATCCTTGGACCGCCTAGAGTCGGCTTTGGGAAGGTAGGCCAACAAAAAATTAGGTAATCAATTCTTTTGTTTACACGTTTTATTATAAATGATATGAAGAAAGGTTCCAAAAATAAATAAAATAACAATTAAAACTAAAGTTACTTAAATTCACAAAGCTTCAAATATTTGTGTTCAAAAAGTTTGATTACTTATTTGTGATGAAAATCATAGAAACAGTCTTTTTTCTGGGAAAAGCACAGGTTTATATTACATTTACGGCAGACAATTTGAGTTTCGGAAGTACAACCAGGAAGCTTACAGGTTTTTTTGTCAGCGCGTGATAAAAACATTGAAAAACGCTCGACGGTATTATAACGTACATCATTAATCGGAAGGAAAGTTTTCTTCCCTGTGCATTTATTTTCCTTTCCATCAACTTGTCGCGGGCGCCCGGGTCGTTTTGCCATTTAAGGAGTTTGTAGCATGCAATGCACATGTGCGACCTCTGATCGGAAGTTTTGCAATTGGTATTTTGTGTTTTTAGCGTCGGGCTGGTTTATTCGGTGGAACAAAATGTAAGCGTTTACCATGGCTAAATGAAGCATATGTGTTAATAGTCGATTTGTATACTTGTTGCTCTTTAGGGGAATTTTATATCGACCAATAAGTCCATCCATTAAGAAAGAGCTGATAGCTTATTCGCTTGTCGGCGTTACATGTCTACTGAAGCAATTATTTGTATTTAAATATGTCATAGGCAGGCCCGTGCGCAGGGGGGGGTTTTGGAGGTTCTAACCCCCCCCATAGAGAATTTTTCCACATAATTTTCCACTAGCAATAGTCCTTATTCTACGAAAGTCAAACCGACTTGATAATTAATATTTTGTTGTCAATTTTTGTTTCCACATTCTCAACTTTCTCGATCTTGTGCACGTTTGTTATTGAATTTTCCCACCTTTTTTACCTCCTATTATCAGTGTCATTGTGAATGCAACCATCGTCATTGTGAATGCAACTAGTCAGCTGTTCGAGCTGTGCGGACATGTGATGACATTGATTGATTTTCGATCCTTATATTTTTTACCAAGGACATTCGTCGCTTTTTGTGTAAAAAACCGCGGATTGAACACAAAAATGTAAGTATCGAATGCTGTTGATTTCAGTAGATTATCAATCACAGCAAGGATTTGCAGGTTATTGTGCTACAGTTTATAGTATTGAAGATACCTTTTGTTTATTGATAGGACGTGGGTGAATGTAATCAAGATAAAGTTATTCCTGAAGTTCCGAAAAGTCCATCTTCGCCAGTTTGCTCTACGAATGATAATCTAAGTTTATACGATATAGGATTATTCGTACAAAGGTCTTCGGCTGATGGGATAATTTAATCCCTGGATTGCAAAAGAAAATTTGGACTCCACCTGACGGCTACAGTTTTCCCGCATCGGGCCCTAGAAATTTAAAGTTCCAACGCTCTTGGCTCCTGACATACTCATGGCTGGCGTACTCGGAGAGAGAAGGGGTTGATCCGCAAGGAGTTTTGGTGAAGTTTTTTTCTACACCTCGCAGAGTTAATTTATTATATAATAACTGAATATCAAGTCAAGACACAATAAAATGTCTTCATTTATAAGAAAAGTTTCTTATTCTTTTTTTATAACTTCATAACCTAACATGATACACATATGTCAAACCCCCCCCCATAAACGAATTCTGCGCACGGGCCTGGTCATAGGTTGTTCACTTTCAAACTTACCTTATAATTTTTTTCCCGAATCGTCCCAAGACCGCCTCTAGACGGGATACCTTATAAAAGCAATAGAGAGCTAACGAAAACTTATTTTTAGTGTGGGTTTCGTATTTTAAGTCCTTGAGACTATCAGCAACCCGGTACAATTTTTTTTCAGCAACAAACTTTTTAAATATTTTAAAAAATTATTTATATTTTGCACTTTTTTAGTGTTAAAAGTACACTTTAGACATGCATTGAGTTCACCTGCTGACGTTGATCGTGGAATCACGGGCAATGTTTGACGAAAATCTCGTGCTAATAAAATCAATGCACCACCAAATCGGCTATAATTTCTCCGTAGATCTTGTAAGGTTCTGTCTAATTTTTTCTGTATTTCAATGCCTCACATTATGAGCAAACCGAGTTCATAGAACCAATAACAACACATTGGAAGTTACTGTAGTCAGGTGACACATCGTAACTGAAAGCAGCTCGATTCAAACTTGCACGAATATTTGTTGAATGTCGCGCTCGCGCTTCACGCGTTTGTGATATCCGAATTCTTACACGATTATTTCGGTCCTCAAGTTCTTGTGCAGTACGATTAGATTGGTAATTAGCTTGGTTTGTAGAATTTCGTGTTCTCCTACCTAAATTGCTTGTTTGACGGCGTACGGTAGATCCTCTGCGTATTGCAGGCATTTTAAAAATGTACGATTTCAAATAGTAAAAAAAAACTGTTTTGATTCAGAAGCTGAATTTTTTGTTTTTTTAAAATTTATTTTAGTTGTTGGCGAAGCAACGGGCGCCGGATAACTAAATAATTTCATTTATACTTTGAATAGAATTATTTTTCCTACTGAATTTTAAATGTAGCCTACTATGATTTTGCTGGCTCAACGAATATTTAAAAAAAAAACAAATTGGCCAAATTGGTTCAGGCGTTATTGAATTCTGCGCTTAGCAACACATTTTTCGATTCATTTTTATTATATAGATTACCATTAAATTATAATAAAGAGACTATGACTCATCGCTATGATACAAATAATTTGACCGCTTTTGTCAATGAAAACCTGCCAAAGTTAGTCCCAGATCAAAGACATGCTTTTGAAACTATAGTCGATAGCGTCATTCATGACAAAAGAAAAGTTTTGTTTTTGGATGCACCTGGTGGAACGGGAAAGACGTTTCGTTTATATCAAGCGTAAATTCCGCACACGTCCATCACGTAGGGAGCCGACCGCGCGAGTGATCCGCGCGGCAAGTTTATTTCGTGATCTTAACCCCCCTCCCGTACCCCTGCCCTAGTGACGCCTACAACGCATAGCTAGCCGAATACAGTTTATTTTTTAATTTTTTTTTAACTCGTGATATCTTTTGAATGGATTGTCAGAATCGAATAATTCAAAAAGTAATATAAAGATATTGAAGCAGTCTTAAATAATACATCATTGATTTTGATAAGGGTTAATACCAAGCTACAAATAAAGAGCTTTTTGTAGCGGTGGTATTTTAATTTCTTTTTTTCAATAAAAAAACGCTTATTGTGACATGACTGTAATAGTTAGAGATATGCTGCCGCTGATTTTTTGTAGATAATGGTGTGTTCTAAAAAAATGTAGTATATCATTTTGTTCTATCATCAACAGTTTTCGCAGCGCACGCGATGTAAGGTAGTTTTTTGATATTTTTTTCACACCTTGGATTACGTTATCGTAATTTTAGTAAGGATGCCTATTTTTTTTGAAAATGAAATATAGCCTATGTCACTCAGGAATGATGTAGCTTTCCAACAGTGAAAGAATTTTTCAAATCTGCCAAGTAGTTTCGGAGCCTATTCAATTCATACAAACAAACAAACAAACAAAAAATCAAACCTTTCCTCTTTATAATATTTGTATAGATATTTCGCTGTATACATCTGCTTTCCTTAAAAACTTAATGATTTTGAGTATGTTTTCTTCTGTTGGGTTTCCTAACATTTCTAATGGATTGTTGTTTCCAAAAAATTCTTTTTTAGTATTAAGTAAAGTGGGGCAAGAGTTGAATATATGTCTTATGTTAAGAGTGGTATTTGACTGGCAACGGGGACAGATAGGTTGTATGTTAGGGCTAAACATATGTTGGTGAGTAAGTCTAGTGTGACCTAATCTGTGGCGGATTAGTTTGATTTGATCCGATCGTGAAATAACGTTTTGTAGTGTTTTGTTTAGGTAGTCGTCTTGTACGTGCTTTAAGTTTTTGTTAACGTCACGATATCATATGTTACACTGGGAGATTGAGAAGAGAGTTGGTTTTTAAGATATTTGTTTATGTCAATATAGTTGTAATTAGGTGTAAGAATCAAGGGCATACGCGTGGAAGCTTTAGCCATGTGGTCGGCTAGCTCGTTACCATTAATAAAGCGTGTCCAGGGATCCATATTAATTTGACTCTATGGGAGAGGGTGGTCAATAGGGATCTGACTAAGGAGGCGTAATATTCTTTATTGTTTAAGTTGGATATGGCGTCTAAGGCTGACATGGAATCTGAGCATAAGACAAATGCCCTTTCATCGTTTTAATAAGTTTTATGGCTTCTAAGATTGCAATTAATTCTGATGAAAAAACAGAAGAATAATGTGGAAGTGCCGTATTTGAGTGTGTGTGTTTCAGTAGTAATAGCATAGCCGGTAGAATTGTTTTGTTGTGGTTCGTCAGTGTAGATAAATGTGTGTTTTATGTTCGTTTTTGAAGCTAGAGGAATGTTGTCTGTATATGTGGGTAGGGGTATTTCTTTTGCTATGTATGCGGAGAGAGGTGTCTATTATGTCTTTAGGTAGTAGCCAGGGGGATTGAAGAAATGGAATTTTGTGTGGTATGTGAGGGATACAATTGGATTGTGATATAAGAATTGTTCGTTCTATTGATGCAGTGACTTTTTATTGGAATGTATTTTGCGTTGTCTAATAATTCTCGCGATGGGGGTGTCTGCGGAGGTTAATAAGTTCTTGGATAGTTTAGCTGATAGAAATGCTCGTTTAAGTTCTATTGAAGCTATGTTTGCTTCAAAGAGCATGTTATTTATGGGTGTTGAGCGGAATGCACCAAGTGACAATCGAATGGCGGAGTTTAACGGTGTTTTTAATTTGTTAAGGATCGCTTTGGGTAAAAAGCCATAAATGAACAATGCATAATCTATTTTGGATACTATTGTAGCTTTTGTTACTGTGATGAGGATATGGGTATTGCAGTTAAATCTGGCACTGGAAAGACATTTAACTATATTTAAACTACCAGACAGATGTGCTCTAAGCCTATTCACGTGGGTATGCCAAGTATATCTTCTGTTTATTGTAAGTCCCAGGATTTTCACAGATTCAACTGTACCGACTTGCCTGTTGTTAAAAGAAATGTTGCATAAACAATTCTTATTCCAGCATATGTGCAGGAGTTGACACTTGTTTGGAGAAAGTATGGCTCCAGAGTATGAGCACCAGTTTTCTATGTTGTGGAATAAGTCGTCTAAGCTACAGCATGGATTTTTGTTTTTCTTAAAATTAATTAGAAGGAAGAAGTCGTCTGCATACGCACTGAATTTGATGTCTTTTTGAATTGATATTAGAGTAGCGAGCTTATTGTACGCAATGAGAAAAAGTATAACGGAAAGTGGAGAGCCTTGCGGTATACCGTTCTTTAATGGAAAGCAGTTGAAAATTTGAGATGCTATTTTTACATTAGCCACAAGAACGACATGCCTAGCACGTCCAATAGATTTGCTACGCTGCCGGTTGAGGAAGGCAATGACGAAGATGAAATGGCTGGAAATGATAACATCATCCCTGGGGTGAGAAGCATCGGGGAAATGTTGAGTGACTTGAACAAGATTGTAGAGGCGGCAGTTTCTCCTACAAGGCAACAGGTGGTGGAAACGTGAGGCTGTTACCTAAGGACAGCGGTACCTATTGTAAAATAGTGTCACATATGGATAAGCATTAATTGGCGTTCAGAACTTACCAACTAAAAGAGGAGAGAAGGATCCGAATCGTGTTTAAAGGGCTTCATTTTACAACAGATCAAATCGCCGATGCTCTGAAGTCCATGGGCCATAAGGTAAGGGACATTAAGAACGCCACTACAAGGACTGACAAAAGACCGATGTCGATGTTAACCTGGAGCCAGACACCAACAACAACAAGTAAAAACGTTGCAGTCGGACAACCGAATGCGATGTATTTTGATACCAGTTTACATAGCTGTGTTAAGGATTCTGAGTGCAAATAGTAATATATGAGTGTTTTGGGTATAAAAATCAGGCAGAAAGGGTAGGCATGACATTTATCTGTGGCGGAAGGCACTTTCTATCCCACTACCAAGTTTGGAGACTCTAGCGCAAAAACCGACAAAGATATAGAGGTGGGCGGTATAAGTTGGCGTGGCATAAACAATTTGTATGCACACCTGTTACGGATGTCACAACCAATGTTCATACCAAATTTGGTGACTCTAGCCCAAAAACTAAGAAAGATATAGAGGTGGGCGGTATAAGTGGGCGTGGCATCCAAAACATTGATGCAGATCTGTTACGGATGTCACTAACAATGTTCATACCAAATTTGAAGAGCCTAGCTCGAAAACTGAGAGAGATATAGAGGTGGGCGGTATAAGTGGGCGTGGCATCTAAAATTTGTATGCACACCTATTATGTCACTACCAATGTTCATACCAAATTTGGTGATTCTAGCTTAACAACTGGCGAAGATACATGCCTTCCGGTTTTTTTTAGGCCGGTGGGGCATGTTCCGTTGTTTGGGGCCGTAACATCCAATGTTTTGATGCAAAACTTTGTCAGATGTCAGTATCTACCTTTATGTCAATTTTGGTGGCTATAGCTTCAAAACTGTAGAAGATACAGGCATTTTTGTTTATAATTTAAGGGGGGCTGAGGGCGGAATAGGTGAGCGTGGCATCCAAACTTTTGAAGCAGTTTTTTGGGGAATGTCACAAGCTATCTTGACATAAAATTTGGTAACTTTAGCTTAAAAACTGGCGAAGATACATACATTCCGGTTTTAATTAGGGCGGTGGGGCATTTCCCGTTGTTTGGGGGCGTGGCATCCAAAGTTTTGAATCATAACTTTGTCAGATGTCAGTATCTACCTTCATGATACCTTTGGTATCAAAGTATAAAAAGGTTTTGGAATAACTAGACTATGCTATGCTGTAGTGAACGTAGAAGAGCCCAAAAAGTTTGACGATCTGGTGCAGTGCTTCCGCTGCCAGGCCTTTGGGCATACGAGGCGGTACTGCAGGCTGCAGTTCACCTGCGTCAAGTGCGGTCAAGGACACGACTCACTCGAGTGTAAAAAGAAGGAAGAGGCCCCACCAATGTGTGGAAATTGCGGAGAGCAGCACACTGCCTCATACCGGGGATGCCGGGTCTACATGGAAGCTAAGAAGCGCTTCGGGCCAAAGCCAAAATCGTCACCGACCATGCGGTCTTCACAGCCGAAATTCGCACAGAGTGGCCCTGCCAACCAGCCGAACGTGGTAAGGAATGGCGCTCAACAGGGTCCTACAACAACATCAATAACACGACTCCGAGTCTCCACTGTAGCGAATCGGACATTGAACAACGACTGATGAGGCGCATGGAGTCCACGATGAATTCTTTGTTGAACCAATTCAAAAATATGATGACGGCTATGCTCACAAGCCAGATGAACTGAACGCCTTTAAATGCCAGTAAACACTCAAATCATAATTTGGAATTCGAACGGCTTGGCTAACAACAAGCCTGAAGTTGAGAATTTTATTAAAACGAATCAAGTCGATGTGATGCTGGTGTCCGAAACTCATTTTAACACCAGGACCCACTTCAACATCCCCGGAGACAGATGTCGTGGTGGAGCAGCTATTATCGTGAAAAGGGGCATGGACCACGAGGAGAATGAGCCTGTACAGTTGGATTGGATGCAGTGTGCGAGGATCCAGTTAATGGCCTCTACAGGCAAGACAACAGTTGCCGCAGCATACCTGCACCCGCGCCACAGCTTCACCCACGCCGATTTAGCACAGCAGCTTAAAGATCTGGGACCCAGGTTTATTCTTGGTGGTGACTTCAATGCGAAGCACACATGGTGGGGTGCCAGGCAAGTCAACCCCAAAGGCAGAGTCCTTCTAAAGTGCATTAGAGAGTTGGGATGTATCACACATTCTACCGGAGAGCCCACCTACTGGCCCACAGACACCGCTAGGACCCCAGACCTCCAGGACTTTGCTATTAGCAGGGGAGTTGACCCAGCAAAAATATCAACGTCTAGCTGCTTTGATCTCTGCTCCGACCATAGCATGGTTAAGGTGGTTTTGCAGGAGTCTTACATGAGGGCCCGGACTGTTTTTAAGCTATTTCGGCGTAACACCAACACTGACGTATTTTCGAACTGGCTAGAAGAGAACGTGGACCCACAACCAATTATCCAATCTAGGGTGGATATCGATGAGGCAGTCGAGAGTCTTACCAGGAAGATTCACTTGGCAGCCAGTCTGGCTACTCAAGCACATCCGCACCAGAGAACCACCGCATAGCCCGCAGAGACGTACACCTCTGGTCAAATGAACTGGCTTCCATGGTGTCAGAGAAGCGGCGACACACGAGAGTCTGGCAAGGCAGCAGAAGCCCAAGGGCCAAGAATGCATACAACAAGGCATGCAAGGAGCTGAAGCGTATGCTCTTTGAGTCTAAAGGCAGATCTCTGGAAGAATACTTGGCGGATCTTGAACCAGGCAACGCGGAACACAACCTATGGAACGTTACAAAATACCTGGCCGTCAGCCGTCAGGTACTACAGGGGGATGATCGCGCAGTGTTTAGTGCTGGTACTTGTACTAGTATCTAAGCTGCGTGCCGTATCTGTAGTGCACTGGCGGAAGTGCGACTATACTCTCCTCGTGAGGGCGGCTGGAAACAGGCTCTTGGTAAGGTCATGTCTCTGCCAATGAGTGCTGGCTAATTGTAGTCGGGCGAGAGAAGACATCTCTCCAAATCACCTCAAGCCAAGGTGGAACAGCATATGCCGATGGTTGCGTGGCCGAGGGGAAGCTCGGTCGCTAGTATGCGGACTCAGGGGTAACAGCCGACCCACCCTGTTTTAATTAGGCTTCCCGCGGTACATGGGCTCTGCCGCGGGTGACGATCCCCTTCCCTATTACTCGTGGGATCAAAATTATGAATCCGAATACTAACAAAAACAATGAGGCCGACACTCGCCCAATGTCGGATGGGACTAACACTCCCTTAACTTCTGCGCTGCCCGGTAAGCCAGCGGGCCACTGGGGCCAATCTGGAGGCTGTCGACTGGAAAGACGTGCCTAAGGCCTAGGGCTCGTGTGTGGGTGTCGGCTAAACCCGACGACCCAGCCGAGATCCTCAAGGTCAGACGACTGGCGGAGCATGCCTGGAGCTGGAGAAGGAGAAAATCCGGCTAGTCTCTAGCTACTTCGCCCACGACCATCAGGGTGATCCTCCGCATCCACTGCTACGCCAGCTGATTGCTGACTGCGTGCTGGGAGACCTCCGGCTAATAGTGGGCTGCGATGCAAATGCCCATCATCATCAGTGGGGAAGCACTGATACAAATGCAAGGGGTGAGTTGATTTTTGACTACCTTCTGAATACAAATATGCTTTTATGTAATAATGGTCGGGACCCGACCTTTATTGTTAAAAACCGCATGGAAGTTCTAGATCTCAATCTAGTCTCTGCCTCTTTATGGGATCAAATTCTCTCTTGGAGGGTGCTAGATGAGCACTCCTTCTCAGATCATAAATATATTGAAACTATACTACTGATCCCTAGTCCCAATCCAATCCAGTTCAAAAACTTAAGAAGAACTGATTGGAGGACCTTCACTGTTTCACTGCAAAGACAGCTCCCTGAAACTCCGCCTAAAGGGCCAGACACCGCCGAGTATGCAACTCGGCTCATAGAAGTATTCAACAAAGCATGCGAAAACGCCCTTAATGAATCTTGCCCCACTAGCAGACCAAAATGGAAAAAGAAACCCCATTGTTGGACTGCTCAAATTGGAGAGTTGAGGGCAGCAACTAGAAAACTCTTTAATAAAGCCAAGGCTAAAAATGATGAACAATCATGGGCTGACTATAAGATAGGGCTCCCCGTTTTCAAAAAGGGGCTTCGCAAAGCAAAGCGGACGTCTTGGAAAACTTTCTCATCGGAGATATAAAACAATTCCGAAGCAGCCAGACTAAGGAAGTTGCTAAGCAAAACTCCTCAGACTCTAGGGTTCATTAAGAACGCAAACGGTGGGTGGACATCATCCATTGAAGAATCACTGACCCTACTCCTGGACACACATTTTCCGGGAGGAAACGGATCACCAAGACCTTGTGATCTGCACTTTAGCGGGGAGACACAAAAGCCATTGTTACTGCTCAACGATAGGAATATCCATTGGGCAATCAAGAGCTTCAACAAGATTCTTCTATACAGGAGTATAATAAGACCAATGTTCTTATACAGGATTGAGCTCTGGAGTTCTGCCTCACTTTCAACTATAAAAAGGCTGAAAAGCACTGAATGCGAAGCACACATGGTGGGGTGCCAGGCAAGTCAACCCCAAAGGCAGAGTCCTTCTAAAGTGCATTAGAGAGTTGGGATGTATCACACATTCTACCGGAGAGCCCACCTACTGGCCCACAGACACCGCTAGGACCCCAGACCTCCAGGACTTTGCTATTAGCAGGGGAGTTGACCCAGCAAAAATATCAACGTCTAGCTGCTTTGATCTCTGCTCCGACCATAGCATGGTTAAGGTGGTTTTGCAGGAGTCTTACATGAGGGCCCGGACTGTTTTTAAGCTATTTCGGCGTAACACCAACACTGACGTATTTACGAACTGGCTAGAAGAGAACGTGGACCCACAACCAATTATCCAATCTAGGGTGGATATCGATGAGGCAGTCGAGAGTCTTACCAGGAAGATTCACCTGGCAGCCAGTCTGGCTACTCCAAGCACATCCGCACCAGAGAACCACCGCATAGCCCGCAGAGACGTACACCTCTGGTCAAATGAACTGGCTTCCATGGTGTCAGAGAAGCGGCGACTCACGAGAGTCTGGCAAGGCAGCAAAAGCCCAAGGGCCAAGAATGCATACAACAAGGCATGCAAGGAGCTGAAGCGTATGCTCTTTGAGTCTAAAGGCAGATCTCTGGAAGAATACTTGGCGGATCTTGAACCAGGCAACGCGGAACACAACCTATGGAACGTTATAAAATACCTGGCCGTCAGCCGTCAGGTACTACAGGGGGATGATCGCGCAGTGTTTAGTGCTGGTACTTGTACTAGTATCTAAGCTGCGTGCCGTATCTGTAGTGCACTGGCGGAAGTGCGACTATACTCTCCTCGTGAGGGCGGCTGGAAACAGGCTCTTGGTAAGGTCATGTCTCTGCCAATGAGTGCTGGCTAATTGTAGTCATGGGCTCTGCCGCGGGTGACGATCCCCTTCCCTATTACTCGTGGGATCAAAATTATGAATCCGAATACTAACAAAAACAATGAGGCCGACACTCGCCCAATGTCGGATGGGACTAACACTCCCTTAACTTCTGCGCTGCCCGGTAAGCCAGCGGGCCACTGGGGCCAATCTGGAGGCTGTCGACTGGAAAGACGTGCCTAAGGCCTAGGGCTCGTGTGTGGGTGTCGGCCAAACCCGACGACCCAGCCGAGATCCTCAAGGTCAGACGACTGGCGGAGCATGCCTGGAGCTGGAGAAGGAGAAAATCCGGCTAGTCTCTAGCTACTTCGCCCACGACCATCAGGGTGATCCTCCGCATCCACTGCTACGCCAGCTGATTGCTGACTGCGAGCTGGGAGACCTCCGGCTAATAGTGGGCTGCGATGCAAATGCCCATCATCATCAGTGGGGAAGCACTGATACAAATGCAAGGGGTGAGTTGATTTTTGACTACCTTCTGAATACAAATATGCTTTTATGTAATAATGGTCGGGACCCGACCTTTATTGTTAAAAACCGCAGGGAAGTTCTAGATCTCAATCTAGTCTCTGCCTCTTTATGGGATCAAATTCTCTCTTGGAGGGTGCTAGATGAGCACTCCTTCTCAGATCATAAATATATTGAAACTATACTACTGATCCCTAGTCCCAATCCAATCCAGTTCAAAAACTTAAGAAGAACTGATTGGAAGACCTTCACTGTTTCACTGCAAAGACAGCTCCCTGAAACTCCGCCTAAAGGGCCAGACACCGCCGAGTATGCAACTCGGCTCATAGAAGTATTCAACAAAGCATGCGAAAACGCCCTTAATGAATCTTGCCCCACTAGCAGACCAAAATGGAAAAAGAAACCCCCTTGTTGGACTGCTCAAATTGGAGAGTTGAGGGCAGCAACTAGAAAACTCTTTAATAAAGCCAAGGCTAAAAATGATGAAAAATGAACAATCATGGGCTGACTATAAGATAGGGCTCCCCGTTTTCAAAAAGGGGCTTCGCAAAGCAAAGCGGACGTCTTGGAAAACTTTCTCATCGGAGATATAAAACAATTCCGAAGCAGCCAGACTAAGGAAGTTGCTAAGCAAAACTCCTCAGACTCTAGGGTTCATTAAGAACGCAAACGGTGGGTGGACATCATCCATTGAAGAATCACTGACCCTACTCCTGGACACACATTTTCCGGGAGGAAACGGATCACCAAGACCTTGTGATCTGCACTTTAGCGGGGAGACACAAAAGCCATTGTTACTGCTCAACGATAGGAATATCCATTGGGCAATCAAGAGCTTCAAACCCTACAAATCGCCGGGGATAATATCATTCCTGCTCAATTACAATCCGCGGGGAAAACGGCCATCAACTGGCTAAAAGACATTTTCTCCCAGATTTTCAAAAGTGGTACAATCCCAGGGCTATGGCTGGAGTCGAAAGTTTTATTCATTCCAAAAGCCGGAAAACCCTCACACACAACAGCAAAAGATTTTCGACCTATCAGTCTCTCGTCTTTTCTCTTGAAAACGATGGAGAGGCTGTTCTGTCTCCATCTGAGAAGTACTATTCCCATATCGCTTCTCTCACCAGTTTAGCATGCCTACTCTAAAGGCAAGTCTACCGAGACTGCATTCCATGCGCTTACTGCATACATCGAAAAATCTCTACATAGGAAGAGCTACACGCTAGTAGCCTTCCTAGATATAGAGGGAGCCTTCACCAACGTCACTCCTAAGGCTATCACTGACTCGCTGACGGATTTGGGGGTCGACTCCCTGACAGTGCTCCTGATCGATCAGATGCTACAATGCAGGATCGTAAAGGCCACACTGGGGGCAGCGACTGTCACCAAATCCGTCGATCGTGGAACACCACAAGGCGAAGTCCTCTCGCCTCTTCTATGGAACGTAGCAGTCAACCAACTACTACGATCCATGGATGGGGGAGGGTGCAAAGTGGTAGCCTATGCAGATGATGTTGCTATCGCCTTTTCAGGCAAATTCCCGCAGACGCTATGTGCCCGTACGACGAAATCTCTTGCGAGGCTTTCCAGCTGGGCGGAAAGATCTTGGAAGGAAATACAAAATTCCGTCTCTTCAACCTCCGATCCTTAATGGGGTTGAACTGTAATTTAGTGACTCAGCTAAATACCTAGGTCTAATTCTAGACAAGAAATTGGACTGAAACCTCAATACTGAGGAGCGTATAAAAAGGGCAAATGTTGCCCTATACGCCTGTAGGAAGTCAATCGGACTTAAATGGGGCATGAATCCACAAATCGTCCATTGGCTCTACACTGCGGTAGTCAGACCGATACTGTTGTATGGAGTCTGTCTGGTGGCCTGCACTCGACAAAGTAACAGTCACCAAAAAACTAGGAAGGGTGCAGCGTACTGCTGCACTCTGCATTACAGGAGCTTTACGTATGACCCTGGGTAACGCTCACGACGCCGTACTGCATCTCCTACCTGTCGAAATGATGGGGCGGAAAATAGCAAATATGTCAGCGCTTCGGATGAGGGAAGCCATACAGTGGATAGGCCAGGGTTTTGGACATTCAATAATCTTGGAAGACAATCCACTTATACCAGACAATACAGACTATCAGATCTCACAGGTGTACATAGACACTCCCTTTAATACTCTAATCCCAACGAGAGAGAACTGGGAAGAAGGCTTGCCCGCAAGACCTGCGGAAGCCGTAGAAATCTTCACAGACGGCTCTAAGTTGGATAGCAAAGTAGGAGGCGGCATCTTCTGCGCCAGATTTGACCTACGCAAGGCTTTCAGACTACCTGATCACTGCAGCGTCTTCCACGCTGAAGTGCTAACAATTCAGGAGTCGGTAAATTGCATTCCACATATGAGCAATGCCAATGAAATCTACATCTTCACAGACAGCCAGCCAACAATTAGATCGCTGGAGTCGAACACATCGAACTCTAAGGCTGTTCATAACTGCCGCAAATCTCTATGCGAGATGGCAAAGCAGTTTAACATATCCCTGATATTGGTCCCAGGACATAGGGATATAGAAGGCAACTGCATCGCGGATCAACTGGCCAGATTAGGAACTACCTCTACTTCTTCAAGATAAACAGAGCATTGGTATACCTATGGCATCGTGCAAACTCAAATTAAGAGATTTCTTCGAGACAGAAGACAACAAAGTATGGCAGGTCTCCAACCACAACTCACGCATTGCTCATCAGACCTGCCCAACTAGATGCCGAAATAGATCAAATGAGCTCAGCCTTCTAAGCCGAAGAAGTGCTCAACTGTCACCAGAGTGATGACCGGGCATTGGCTTGTGGGGGCACATGCGGCTAGACTACTGGTCCCACACAATGACTTCTGCAGAAGTTGTCGGGATTAGTAGGAAGAAGAAACAGTTCTTCACCTTCTTGGCACATGCCCAGCCTTATGTAAAACTAGGCGAAGAATCCTTGGTGACTTTTTGTTCGAAAATCTATCAGAACTCGCGAGCAAAAGACCCAAAGATGTAGCAAGCCGCAGGATGGACTCTTGAGGCGGATTCATACCAGGAGTAATAGAGGGGTCTCAGAGCTTTCGCGGCATCACAATGGGCCGAATGCGGCCTAAGTGCGCTAAGGGGGGTATCCCTCCTTGGTAACCGCTCTAACCTAACCTAACCTACAAAATATCTCAAGAGGCCGGCACGAAGTGTAGCACTAGTGAAAACAGCTACTGGAGTGTGATGCCGTTCCAACCAGGAGAAAGTCGATGCATTTGCAGATCATCTTGGGTACAGCATCAAACCATTTGACCTAAAGGAGACAATGCAGTTTCTGGACACAGCCTGCCCTATGTTCCTGCCTATTCCTGAGATAGAAAGCTCTGAGCTTCAGGAGGAGATAGTCAGAGTAAAACTGACCAAATCCCCGGGGTATGACCGCATAGCCGCAGCTACCATAAAACTAGTTCCATGCAACTGCATCGAAAACATAAAGGCGATCATGAACAACTGCCTACGACTTAGTCATTTCCCATCACAGTGGAAGTGTGCCCAAGTTATACTTACTCTTAAACCAGGCAAGCCCGAGACTGAACTATCGTCATACAGGCCAATCAGCCTCCTTACCATCCAATCAAAAATCCTGGAGAAGCTGTTTCTGAAGAGATCACAGGGTCGTTGCCAGAATTCTAGATACACTAGAAAACAAAAGGTACTGTGCGGCTGTATTTCTAGACGTGCGGCAGGCCTTCGAAAGGGTATGGCACCCAGGCTTACTCTTACTAAAAACCAATTTGCCTGCGCCATACTACCTCATGTTGAAGGCTTACATTGAAAATATGAGTTTCTACGTCAGACAGAACCAATCAGAATCTTCTATAAAGGTAGTGAATGCTGGAGTACCTCAAGGGAGTGTTCTAGGTCCTATACTATACTCCATCTACACTGAAGACTTACCACAGCCCGAAGACCCACACTACACTACCTGCACCTACGCAGACGATACAGCATTCCTGTGCTCAGCCGAGTCCCTCCCCCTGGCTGCGCGGAGGCTGCAGATTGCTCTGAACAACCTACAACCATGGCTGAAGAGGTGGAACGTAGTAATAAATACGGAAAAGTCGGTGCACATCACATTCGCCCTCGGACATGGAGACTGCCCACCTGTATCACTAAATGGCGCAATCATACCACACAGTACTACGGCTAAATACCTGGGATTACCACTTGATAGAAGACTGACATGGGTCGCGCACACTGTGAACAAACTCAAACAAATCAGACACAAAACAAGGATGTTGTGGAAGAGCAAACTGACACCCAGGAACAAGATTCTTCTATACAGGAGTATAATAAGACCAATGTTCTTATACAGGATTGAGCTCTGGAGTTCAGCCTCACTTTCAACTATAAAAAGGCTGAAAAGCACTGAATGCAAAACACTCAGGTTTATCCTTAACGCACCGTACTACGTACGTAATAAAACAATAAAAAATGACCTAGACTTGACAACCATACTCGAGGAAGCAAAAAAAGCTAGTTTAAGACACATTAACAAACTAGAAATATACGAAAATCAATTAGCTAGCAACATAGTGGACAACAGCGACTAGCTCCGCAGACTGAGGCGTGTCCACCCTCTGGACCCATTCAATTAAAAAAAAAAAAAAAAAAAAGTTTTTACTGCAAGCTTTCTGTTTGACATAAGATTTTTAACGTACTGTCTTATTTTAGGTCCTATTTTCCATTCTATTAATTGGTCGATTATTGAGTGGACTCCGATGCGGTCGAAAGCCTTTGAAAAATCTAGAGTGATGATTAAGGAGTGCCGTTTAGCGCTTAAAGATTTAGTTATAAGGAAATCAGCAAAGAGAAGGCTCTCAGTGACTGATTTTCCTTTTTTAAACCCAAATTGGTTTGGGTGAAGTAAATTCTTTTGGGTTGTGAACCACCAAATTCTTTTGGCTTTTATTTTGTATAAAGTCTTGGTTAAGCAGCAGTTTAGTGAGATTGGTCTGTATGAAGAAATTTCTGTTTTATTAAGGGTAGGCTTATGTTGGGTATGATACAGCTGGATTTGTAATTCTGGGGAATTAAGTTGTTGAATATATTATTAAAGTGGTTAAATATTCTTTTATTTATTTATTTTTGCAAGGATTTAATCCACAGAATAGTCTTATATTTGACCATATTTTGGATGATGGTGTAGAAGCACTAAGCAAAGAATATTATAGAGACTTCAAAAAGTACACCGCACTCTCATCAGAAAAAAACTTCTAAAGCTTAAAAATTCATTTGCTGTCTCAAAGCTTGCTGACAAAATGTGCTTTGTACAAAATGCAAGTCATTCTGTTTCTGATATTGCTCGCGAGATAGTAAGCAACAGCACAGACTTGAGTCTTTGAATCAGATCGTGATGTATATGTATGTGAGTCAGCACACAGTCTGTGTGAGCTCTGTTTATATGTATGAGTGCAACAACAACAAAGTACACATGCACCGCGCTGGGCACTTGCTGGCCTAGCTTTGTCCAAATTTCAGTTTTGGATTTTCTTTATACTCTTTCTTTCTTCGGTTGATGCCACTAGCAATGAATGTTGTCATCGCAATCACCATGCAGATGTTCACGCATGCATATAAATTCTGAAAGAGTATTCATAAAATTAACTAGAAAACCCGGCGAACTCCGTTACGCCACCTCGTTTTTTTAAACATTTCGTTTGGGGATTTCTTCAACACATCCTTGAATACAATAACTGTACTCGCATGACTTCATTTGGAGCTAATAAAGATAAAACGCATACAACCAATTAGGCATCCAATATTGGACCTGCGGTTTGCCCAAGTAAACCATTTTCCGCAATGCACAGAGGTTGCGTTCATAGGCCAAAAATCAAAAAATCGATCACGAAATATTTGGGCAAAATATATACAAATTGTCTCTTAAATGTTCAAATTTCTTGATGGCAAACCGGTTTTGGCTGAAATTCTAACGGGACTTCTAAAAATAGAATACAAAGCGCGAACACGTGTTCATTTTTGCAGCGCTGCAGCGCTTAGAAATCATTTTTACAAAACAAAATTACAGTTCAAAGTGGTCAAACTATTGCTATAGTGCTCATAATTTAAATATTTTAAATGCATTTTGAGGTTGAAGGTATTTACTTTAAATATAGATATTGATACTTAAATTAATTGTCATATTTTTCTTGTGAAATTAACATAATCGATTTAATATTTTTTGTGTATTTTGTGATCGTCTTTTTCATGTTTAGCTTGAGTTTTAGTTGTGTTACCCCCCGATTCCCCCTTAATGAGTGTTATCAATGTGTTTGTCAATGTTTTAAGGTAATATAAATGTTAAGTGTAGCTGCTGATATTTGCTGATTTGTGTACATTCATGAATAAACCAAAGCCGTCTTACTATTTTTCAAGGCCAAATTTGAGACGCAACTGCTGCTCTTCCTTTGTTTTTGTGATGTTGCTTTTGTTTTCGTCATTTGTGTTTGTAGAAAATTTTGCTTATTTTTTTAAACATTTTTATGTTATCTTGTTCCTTTAGGAGCTTCTTATAACTGCGTGTTTTCACGCATGCATATCTTTCATCTTTGGTGTACAGAAGAGGGCACGAATGCAGAAAAAACTCGGAGTGTGATTAATTTGGTAGAACTAAGCATTACAAACAAGGGCTACGCAGTCGAGTTGAGTAACCTTAAGAAATGTATTGGATACATTTGCAAGAAAATAAATATTTATTGGGTTAAATACAAACGTATTAAGAGTTCAGTAATACAATATCAATCCGATTGGCTGAACAGGAAGGAAACTATTATACTGAAGCCCACTTGTTTTTCTCAACAAATGCTTCCGAGTGCTGATCGTGGACGCCCCAAAGTTGATTTTGCTGAGTCCTCAAAAAGGACACAACGTCGTCGGATAGCCCTGTTAGCAAAACATGATGAGTCTGCAGCTTTTGCTTTGCGCTCTTCCGAACTTCCACCGAGTCTAAAGTCATCCGAAGCAAATATTGAAAAGGTATTATCGCTTTTAATGGACACCGGATTAACGAAACACCAATACTTGCTTATTCGTGAGTTCATTAATTGTGAAGCTTCTTACAATATAATGCCAAGCTATGAGAAAATCCTCAAATTCAAAACATTGAGATACCCAAATAACATAACAGTAGACGAAACATATGCAGAAGTCGAACTGCAGAGTCTACTAGACAACACAGCTTTAAGTATTTTAGAGCTTCAAAAGAGTTTAATTGAAAATTGTCTTGATAAAACGGAAAATAATTTAACATTAATTGGAAAATGGGGTTTTGATGGCAGTACTGGGCACAGTGAATACAAACAAAAATTTTCAAACTGTAATGACAACGACAGAAGCCTTTTTGTAACATCGTACGTCCCACTTCAGCTGGTAACTGAAAGTGGCTCTAAAGTTATATGGAAAAATCCCAGGCCATCATCTACACGCTATTGTAGGCCGGTCAGATTTCAATTTAAAAAGGAGACCGCCACACTATCCGTTGAAGAAGAGCAGTACTTCAAGAATAAAATAAGCAACTTAAAGCCAACCGAATTCGCAATTCCCAATAAAATCTTATTTATAAATCACACCCTTCAACTTACTATGGTAGATAGTAAGGTGTGCAACGCGTTAAGCAATACATCCTCTATGAAATGCTTTATATGCGGAGCAATACCTACAGAAATAAATGATTTGGAAAAATGTCTTTTAAGAGAAGTGGAGAAGAAGTATTTTGAATTCGGCTTATCGCCACTTCATGCCTATATACGTTTCTTTGAATACTTTTTACACATTTCTTATAAATTGGAAATTAAAGTGTATCAAGCAAGATCACCTGAACAAAAGCTTAAAGTATCGAAGAGAAAGGAACAAGTTCAAGCGGAATTTCGCGATAAAATGGGGTTAATTATTGATAAGACAAGGGATGGAGGCAGAGGAAATTCCAATGACGGAAATACAGCCAGAAAATTTTTTTGCAACCCGAATTTGTCATCTGATATTACAGGCATTGATGAAGCATTGATAACCCGATGCGCAACGACTTTGCAAGTCTTAGCATCAGGATACACCATTAATGTGCAAAAATTCGAAACCTATGCATTGGAAACGGCTTAGCAGCTAATCAAAATATATCCTTGGTACTTTCTTCCAGCAACAGTGCATAAAATTTTAATTCATGGACCGAAGGTGATAGAGCACGCGTTGCTGTCGATTGGAGAGCTCTCAGAGGAAGCTGCAGAGTCCAACAATAAGGAAATAAAAAAGTGCCGGCTACAACATACACGAAAGATGTCCCGCGTGTTGACAAATACAGATTTAATTAAAACACTTCTTTTGAGATCAGACCCTTTTTATAACAGGTCAAAGAAAATTATCAAAAAAAGATAAATCGAAATTTTTATCATCCACATTGGATTTATTGGAAGATACTTGCTAAACTTAAAATTTCAATCATTTTTATAATTTCGTTTTTATTTTGAATATTTAAAATACAATTATTCTTATTATTCTTGTAAAAACTAGAGCAACTCACTTTTTTTATATTTTTAATCGCTGGTGGGGAGGGGGGTGGGAGGTCGACTTCCACCAATTTTTAAAGAATGTTATCGAAACATATCTCGGATTTTTAGCAAATTTTAGGACTGTAATTCTACTAGGAGAGTTTTTGCTCACCACTGCCATATAAACGCAACTACTGTGCTATGGGACCTATAGGTTATAGTCGTCCGATGTAGCCAAATTTTATGCAATATATTTAAAATATTTTTATAGATTTTTGGTAAAAATTTCAAGTCGATATCTCAACGGGAAGTATTTATGGCAGCGGCTCCATACAAGCCCAACCACTGTGCAATGGTTGGATCGATATAACCAAATAAGGTTGTGTGCGTGCGGCAGACCTCGCTTTTGCCATTCGATTGAATCAGGATGGCAACTTCGTCTAATGTTGGAACATTAAATGCGCGTTCGTGTGTTCCAGATGGTCGTTTATCAGCTTTGATGACAACTTTATAGTCATCATTTGGCATGCGCTCTAAAGCACTCTTAAACAACCTGACCAACGCATGATGTTCATGAAGTAGACACTGCAAGTCTTGAAGAATTGCTCGCTTCATTCCTGCATTGATCCCTAGGCGTCGATCAAGTTGTTCTTCCATGTTGCCCATAAAATATATATTTGTAAAAATTTATTCTGTGTATCTTCGAAAGGTAGTAATGATCCAATTCGATGGTGAATCTGTCCTTGTATTTTAAATGTCGGACTAAATCCTCGTTCTTCGATAATATCTGCCCCAAATGACGTCATTTGGAAACAACCATTGTATTTTTGAGTGTTTGCAAGAAAGTGGCGTGATTCTTGTGTTTCGCCACAAAGCAATGAATACAATGGCTCATTTGGCGGAGTCAACAACGGCAATTTTACTTTACCATTAAGGCAGCATAATCCAGCCGTTTCTCCGGTAAACTTTAATGTACCACAATACTCACAAACAACATCCATTTGCCCACTGCAAACGCTACAATGCAAGCTATAATCATCGCGGCAATCGTATTGAAAAGCTGCTCGATTCAAATCAGCTCTTGATAAATATCCTCTGAGTCGCAAATCATCTATTTGTTGACCTCTGTTGGTCGCTCGACGATTCCGCATTGCCAACCGAGCTGTTTCACGGGCTGCTTCACTTTGCTCTTGTGATTGAGAAGCACGAAGTCGAGCCATACTATCACGTCGCTGTTCACGTGCAATTTCTTGTTCTTCTTCGGTTCTTTCATTAGCAGTATTTCGTTGCTGGCTTGCATGTCTTGTGCGGCGGCCGATGTTCCCACATCGTCCTCTAGGCATTTTAGACTATGGACAGACTGGTGAATTTAACCTCAAATGCACAATCCACATAGTTTACACAGATCAACTTACCACCTTCAAGACAATAGGTTGCTGTTGAAATTTAATAAAAGTTTGCACAATAAACGAGTTTCCAATTAAATATAATAAAAGTTTGCACAATAAACGTGTTTCCAATTGAACTGTTAACAAACGAATAACTTTTACCCCAAAACTGAACAGATTACAATTAGAAGCTGTCAAAAAATGTAACGACATGTAATCGAATGGTTACTTGATTAGAGATTTTTGTTAAAGGTGTAAAAATCTTTCCCGGTTTTCCTGCATTCCTGTTGAACATTTTCCTGAATTTTGTTTGTGGTAAACCTTCCCCTGGCTCTAAGAGATCTTTAAATGCTTGCTTTTCTTGTTGATATTTTTTATATTTCTTTTTTTTTGTGCCCTGCATTTACATGTGTGCGTACGTGTATGCATACACATCACATTTAATTGTATTAGTGGCAATTGTTTCACCATTTATTGGCCTGCCTCAACGTTGATATTTGATGAAGAAGTCAAGAAAATTTAAAATAATAACACAAAAATTAAAATAAAATATATAATACTAGCTAACTCAGCCACGCGTTGCAGCGGCGGACCCGACAGACTTCTTCCTGTCAAAAAGATTTGTAATGTTGAATTGTTTTGATTCTACGTATTTTATAGCCGGGGCAAAAAATTTCACTACTATAACCCTTTAGTACAATGAAATTATTTACGAACAAAGACGAAAATGTTGAATTTTGAATGTAGTTTCAAAATTACGTCCATCGAATGCACGATCACAAATTTTAGTTGCCCCAAATGACGTCATTTGGAAGCAAGAATTTAATTTGCGTATCTTACGCAAAAATAATTTGGAATCATCTGAATTGCCAGTAAGAAGGGATAATAAAGGCTCCGGCGGAGCGGGTAGAGGTGACAGCACAACTTTTCCTGATGCGCAACACATGCCGGCTGCTTCATTCCGAAATTTCAATGCCTGACAATATTGAAATACTTTATCCATTCCACCGATAGCAATTTTTAAATGCGCTGAGTAGTTAATATCTGGTGCATATTCAAAGGCAAGCCGATCGAATGATGCACGTGTTAATGAGCGGCTGATCCGTTGCCTTTGTCGATCTAGTACTCGTACTGTAGCTATGTTTCGTTCTCGTGCCGCTCTTTTTCTCGTAATATTCTGTTGCAGACGTTCGTCACGCTGTTCTTGAGATTCTTGTGCACGACTTTCTGCAGTCCTGATCCTTTGAGCTGCATTTCTTGTTTCGATTTGTTCTGGTAATTGCTGAGCTCTTTCAACACGTTTGCGTCGTGACCCATAGCTGCTCGCGTTGTTGAGGTTAGATTTTATGGTAGCTCCTCTGCGTATTGCTGGCATTTTAAAAATGTACGATTTTAAATAGTAAATTTAAATTTTTATTGTTGTTAAGTTAACAATGTTAACTAACAAATTTTGCGTTTACTACATGTGCAATAAAGCTATTAAACCACATTAGAATTTTTATTCATTACATTTTTTTTAAATTTTCTTAACTTCCTCATCAAATGTCAAAGTTGAGGCAGGCCAATAAATGGTGAAACAATTGCCACTAATACAATAAAATGTGATGTGTATATATACACGTACGCACACATGTAAATGCAGGGCACAGAAAATAAGAAATATAAAAAATAACAACAAGAATAGCAAAGCATTTAAAGATCTTCACATTAATTTTCTAAATACTCTTTCAGAATTTATATGCATGCGTTTACATCTGCATGGTATTCCGATGACAACATTCATTGCTAGTGGCAACGACCGAAGAAAGAAAGAGTATAAAGAAAATGCAAAACTGAAATTTGGACAAAGCTAGGCCAGCAAGTGCCCAGCGCGGTGCATGTGTACTTTGTTGTTTTTTTTTTTTCAAGAAGTGAGGCCGGCGATGCACTCATACATATAAACAGAGCTCACACTAGAGGTGGAGAAACATCGATGTTGGCGGACATCGATGTTTCGATGTTTTATGGTGGAAAACATCGATGGTTCATCGATGTTTGAAATAAAAAAAAATTTAACGAAACAATTATGCTAGTTTTTATTATATTTTCTGTTCTTATTTAAGAACAAAAGTTCGTCGACAACATTAGATGACAGGTTTGTGCGACGGTCGGAAATAATTGGCCAGCTGTGCTAAACACCCTTTCCGACTCGCACGAAGTAGCGGGAGCGCATAAAAACTTTTCGAAATTTTTTTTAAAACGTCGTCGATGGTCATCTACAAAAATATAATTTTTTTAATTATTTTCTAAATAAATACATTAATGCATAAATTCTTACTTCCCAATACGCAAGTGGATCGCATCCTTCGGGCTGGTTGTCCTTCTCTAAATGTTGTCGCATCAGGATGATGGCATCTGCCCGGGAAGACTGTATTTTGCTCTGTATTTTTGTTTGCAAAAAGAAAACCGTGCTGGTTCTTGTATCGCTGGTGTCTGTGGTGTTGGCTGTTGTCGTGGATTCGTGGACAGTGTGGAGTACAGTTCATCTTGAAGAGCTTTAGCAGCTTCTTCTGCATTTGATGCGCTGAGAAAACCTTGCTTTTTAAAGCGGGGATCCATTATGGTGGCCATGCGTGGAATTGTACGCGTTTCAAAATGTGCCAATCTCTCAGGTAGCCGAGTTTTAATAAATTCCCAAACAATATTGCTTTCCGCTGTTTGGAGTTTATTCCGTAAACAATTTATTTTATGCTGGAGTTCGCATATTAGAGGAATGATGATCGAAATTGACACTTTGGTATTTGTCGAAACAGATAACGTGGCATCCTCAAAAGGCGATAGCATTTCGGTTATGTCCTTTAACATACAAATTTCTTCGGCAGAAAGCGGCGAAGGGGCATTGCGAGAAGTTATCAATACAACAGTAATGTGCTCATTTATTTGAAGGATTCGCTCAATCATTTTGTAAGCGCTATTCCAGCGAGTCGGCACTTCCTGTAGCAGTCCATAAGACTTCACCCCCTGCGCTTCTTTTAATTTTGCCGTTGCAATGGAACTTTTTTAAAAAATTCAGCTATGCGCTTGCATTTTTTAGAACGGGATCCAAAGTTGGTAGTTTTAGTATGTCCTGAACCAGCCAATTAATTGAATGTGCTACACACGGCAAGTGCTTATATTGAAGCAGCTCACATGCCTTCTTCATTGTGGAGTCGTTATCAGTTACGACACAAACAACTTTATGTGCAACATCCCACTCTGTTAACACCGATTTAACGGTTTCGGCAATGTTCGGTGCGGTGTGATTGGTGGATGTAATCAGTTCTCTTGTTGCTAATATAGCAGATTCTAGCTTAAAGCTATTGGAGATAAAATGGCAGGTCACCGTTATATACCCCTCATTGGCCTTCGACGTCCACAGATCTGTGGTTAATGCCAGAAAATCTATATTGCTCAATATTGAACTCAGTTTTGATTTCAATGACTGGTACTGGTTTTTAAGAACAACATCGCGCAAGTGTGTTCTACTTGGCAATTTGTAGCGTGGGTCTATGTGCGTCATGAGTTCTATAAACCCTTCATCTTCCACACAACTGAATGGTCGGACATCGACAGCTATCATATTCATTACCTTCTGATCGATTGAAAGTTTCCGAGAAAAGTCGTTACTGTAATAAATCGTCGACCGTCCGACAAAAATGTCCAAGCAATTGCTATTTGAATATAAATACATACATATATACAAATTTTTAACTTATTTGGAATCGAGAATAGTTCATGTTGAAAATTTTAGCACGTTCCTCTCCCAAATAGTATGTGGAAAACAAACAGAGTTAATTAATTTAGAGTTTAGAATTTCGTTTTTCTTTTGAATCGAGACTTGTTCAAGCTGGAAAATTTCGGCTTGTTCCTCTTCTACTGAAATGGAAATACATACAATTTTATAAAACAGTAAAAGCAGAATTAACAAGTAAAAACGTTGCAGACGGACGCAACCGACGGCGATATACTTTGATACCAGTTCTCATATCTCTGTGTTTTTAGGATTCTGAGTGCAAATAGTAATATATGAGGGTTTTGGAAATAAAAATCAGGCAGCAAGGGTAGGCATGACCAGGCCCGTGCGCAGAATTCGTTTATGGGGGGGGGGGGCTTGACATATGTGTATCATGTTAGGTTATGAAGTTATAAAAAAGAATAAGAAACTTTTCTTATAAATGAAGACATTTTATTGTGTCTTGACTTGATATTCAGTTATTATATAATAAATTAACTCTGCGAGTTGTAGAAAAAAACTTCTCCAAAACTCCTTGCGGATCGACCCCTTCTCTCTCCGAGTACGCCAGCCATGAGTATGTCAGAAGCCAAGAGCGTTGGAACTTTAAATTTCTAGGGCCCGATGCGGGAAAACTGTAGCCGTCAGGTGGAGTCCAAATTTTCTTTTGCAATCCAGGGATTAAATTTATCCCATCAGTCGATGACCTTTGTACGAATAATCCTATATCGTATGAACTTAGATTTTCATTCGTAGAGCCAACTGGCGAAGATGGACTTTTCGGAACTTCAGGAATAACTTTATCTTGATTACATTCACCCACGTCCTATCAATAAACAAAAGGTATCTTCAATACTATAAACTGTAGCACAATAACCTGCAAATCCTTGCTGTGATTGATAATCTACTGAAATCAACAGCATTCGATACTTCAATCCGCGGATTTTTACACAAAAAAGCGACGAATGTCCATGCTAATAAATATAAGGATCGAAAATCAATCAATGTCAACACATGTCCGCACAGCTCGAACAGCTGACTAGTTGCATTCACAATGACGATGGTTGCATTCACAATGACACTGATAATAGGAGGTAAAAAAGGTGGGAAATTTTAAAAACAAACGTGCACAAGATCGAGAAAGTTGAGAATGTGGAAACAAAAATTGACAACAAAATATTAATTATCAAGTCGGTTTGACTTTCGTAGAATAAGGACTATTGCTAGTGGAAAATTATATGGAAAAATTCTCTATGGGGGGGGTTAGAACCCCCAAAAACCCCCCCTGCGCACGGGCCTGGGCATGACATTTATCTGTGGCGGATGGCACTTTCTATCCCCCTATCAAGTTTGGAGACTAGCGCAAAAACAGACAAAGATATAGAGGTAGGCGGTATAAAAAATGTTTATGCACACCTGTTACGGATGTCACAACCCATGCTCATACCAAATTTGGTGACTCTAGCCCAAAAACTAAAAAGATATAGAGGTGGGCGGTATAAGTGGGCGTGGCATCCAAACATTGATGCAGATCTGTTACGGATGTCACTTACAATGTTCATACCAAATTTGAAGAGCCTAGCTCGAAAACTGAGAGAGATATCGCGGTGGGCGGTATAAGTGGGCGTGGTATCCAAAATTTGTATGCACACCTGTTACGGATTTCACTACCAATGTTAATACCAAATTTGGTGATTCTAGCTTAAAAATTGGCGAAGATACATGCATTCCGGTTTTTTTAAGGGCGGTGGGGCATGTCCCGTTGTTTGGGGGCGTGGCATCCAATGTTTAAATACAAAACTTTGTCAGATTTTAGCATCTACCTTCATGTCAATTTTGGTGGCTATAGCTTCAAAGCTGTAGAAGATACACCCATTTTTGTTTATAATTTAAGGGGGGGTGGGGGCGGAATAGGTGGGAGTGGCATCCAAATTTTACACTTTGTCTGACGAAGGCATGTACCAAGATATTTGCAAAGTTGCAAGGCTCTAGCTTTAAGGGTGTCGAAAAAAGTTGCGTTCATACAGACAGACGGACAGACGGACAGACGGACAGACGGACGGACAGACATCATGACGGACATTGCACAAACCCAATATACTATGATACCTTTGGTATCAAAGTATAAAAAGTTAAAGACTTGTGCCTATCAAGCAACGCGGTGTTAGGAGTACTGAAGGAGAAGTCCCATTAGATAATATCGCACTTATCGTTAATATCGCTTATCGCCCTTATCGCAATTATCGTTTATCAAATATTGCTTATCATATTTACCGTTTTTAGCGTAATTATAGCTTATATCGTATTTCTTGTTATCGTTTGAAATCAGTAAACATGGCGGTTGTCCGTAGTTCTGAAGACTCACGTGCGTTAGCAAGTAACGCATATGAAGCAGTGTCATGTGCCATCTGCAATGACACTAGTTCCGACGCAGAATTTAGAGAAACCAGTTGTAAACATCGTTTTCATAAATCAAGTTTATCTTAGTGGTCAATTAACAACAACGTATGCCCAAGGTGTAGGCAGGCGTTTACGTTATCGCAGAGCTTAGAAAATATTACAGCTCGGCCTAGTGCCAATTCCAGTGGATTTAGGGGTAGACCACGTGCTACCGCTGTGAGAAATCAAACAGGTGCTATTCCACGTAGACCAGCTACGAGAGCAAATAATAGAAACACTCCCACTTTGAGTCAGCCATTGACTTCGAAATCAGGTCCTAATTCCGCTAATAATGCTGTTGAAAGTGTTGTTGTATCAGAAGATCGCATTCAACAGATTATTGAAAGTTCCTTGGAAAATTATCGTAGTAGTATTGCATCGACGGTAGCTGATCAAATCAGTGCCACAATACAAAATTTAAATTTGTCTGCTCCCACTAGAGAGACTCGAGACGAAACTCAGCTGGAATGGGATAATGACATTCAGACATTCGACGTCTGAGCTTTGAGCGTGATAATCCCCCGAGAGATAGGCGTGGTCCATCTCGTGAGAACGCCAACAATACTAATTATTCACTAGATCGTCCAGATAGAATTTCTAATGTCATATCGAACTGGAAAATACAATTTACAGGTGCGTCGAATGACATTCCCATTGAAGATTTTATATACCGAGTCAATTGTCTTACGGCTCAGTATTTTAACAATAATTCTGACTTATTGTACCAGTTTGCTAATTTACTTTTTAAAGGCCCAGCTCTATCATTCTATTGGCGTGTGCGTAGAACTGTGGGTTGCATGGGATGGTTTAAGCTGTGCAACCGTTTAAGAGAAAGATATCAAGATCAGCGAACTGATCGAGACATCAAAAATGTCATGCGACGTCGCAAGCAAGGCGTTAACGAAAACTTCGATGAATTTCTAGACGCGATGCTAGCGATAGCTGATTCCCTTCGAGAACACATGTCAGAGAATCACATCATTATAGAAGTAAGGCAAAATTTAAAGCCTCAATTAATTCATGAACTTCTTCATGTTGATACCCCAAATCTCGCAATCCTTCGCAAGGAGTGCCATCGTCATGAAGAATTCTTTCGTAGTTTACGATAAAAGCCTTTAATCCGTTCAAATGTGCCAAAGCGTTTTGTTAATTCTGTTATGCTTGAAGAAGATACTGAAGAGTTGACTGACACGGACACTGGCTATGCTGATAAGATTTGTGCACAATGAGTAAACGAAAAACTAAAATGTTGGAATTGTGATGAGTTAGGTCACAGGTACCATGATTGTCTAAAGTCGCGTCGAGTTTTAATTGTGCTCATTGCAAATTAAAATCGGAAAAAAGTTCCGAAAGTGGACGTCCGACATTAGCCTTGGAACCAAACACAAACTCACTGGACATACCTTCACCTGACAAGTCTTATTTACCTGATATACAAAATAATTCCTGGATTTTCAGACCCTATCACTTACGTTTGCGAGAATATAAGGAAAGCAGAGCAGCTATTTTCAATTTAAATACTCTGGACGTTCAAAGAATCGTTCTACTTTGCGTATGAGAGATTTTTGGCGTAATAAACGTCGACTAAAAATCTTTACTATATCCTCGATAGTGAATAAGCCAAACGATATAAGACCTTTTACTCAAATAGAAATATTTGGTAAACAATATTTAGCCCTGTTGGACAGCGGTGCCAATAAGAGCGTTATCGGGGCAGGCTTAGCTAAACACCTTAACTTAGAACCGATTAAAGTAGATAAATTAAATGGCGTCGTTCAGACAGCAGATGGCCACAAGCAAGATGTTATATGTGGAATGGATTTTTGGAAAGCTTTTGGCATTTCAATCCAGCCTACATCTATCTTATATATATAAAAGAAAGTCGTGTTAGTAACAGAGCTAAGATCTCAAAAAAGAATTGGGTGTAAATTGGTAGGGAGGTTGCTTAGAGCCAGGGGAAGGTTTACGACAAACAAAATTCAGGAAAATGTTCAACAGGAATGAAGGAAAACCGGGAAAGTTTTTTACACCCTTAACAAAAATCCCTAATCAAGTAACCATTCGATTACATGTCGTTACATTGTTTGACAGCTTCTAATTGTATTCTGTTCAGTTTTGGGGTAAAAGTTATTCGTTTGTTAACAGTTCAATTGGAAACACGTTTATTGTGCAAACTTTTATTATATTTAATTGGAAACACGTTTATTGTGCAAACTTTTATTAAATTTCAACAGCAACTTGTCTTGAAGGTGGTAAGTTGATCTGTGTAAACTATGTGGATTGTGCATTTGAGGTTAAATTCACCAGTCTGTCCATAGTCTAAAATGCCTAGAGGACGACGTGGGAACATCGGCCGCCGCACAAGACATGCAAGCCAGCAACGAAATACTGCAAATGAAAGAACCGAAGAAGAACAAGAAATTGCACGTGAACAGCGACGTGATAGTATGGCTCGACTTCGTGCTTCTCAATCACAAGAGCAAAGTGAAGCAGCCCGTGAAACAGCTCGGTTGGCAATGCGGAATCGTCGAGCGACCAACAGAGGTCAACAAATAGATGATTTGCGACTCAGAGGATATTTATCAAGAGCTGATTTGAATCGAGCAGCTTTTCAATACGATTGCCGCGATGATTATAGCTTGCATTGTAGCGTTTGCAGTGGGCAAATGGATGTTGTTTGTGAGTATTGTGGTACATTAAAGTTTACCGGAGAAACGGCTGGATTATGCTGCCTTAATGGTAAAGTAAAATTGCCGTTGTTGACTCCGCCAAATGAGCCATTGTATTCATTGCTTTGTGGCGAAACACAAGAATCACGCCACTTTCTTGCAAACACTCAAAAATACAATGGTTGTTTCCAAATGACGTCATTTGGGGCAGATATTATCGAAGAACGAGGATTTAATCCGACATTTAAAATACAAGGACAGATTCACCATCGAATTGGATCATTACTACCTTTCGAAGATACACAGAATAAACTTTTACAAATATATATTTTATGGGCAACATGGAAGAACAACTTGATCGACGCCTAGGGATCAATGCAGGAATGAAGCGAGCAATTCTTCAAGACTTGCAGTGTCTACTTCACGAACATCATGCGTTGGTCAGGTTGTTTAAGAGTGCTTTAGAGCGCATGCCAAATGATGACTATAAAGTTGTCATCAAAGCTGATAAACGACCATCTGGAACACACGAACGCACATTTAATGTTCCAACATTAGACGAAGTTGCCATCCTGATTCAATCGAATGGCAAAAGCGAGGTCTGCCGCACGCACACAACCTTATTTGGTTATATCGATCCAACCATTGCACAGTGGTTGGGCTTGTATGGAGCCGCGGCCATAAATACTTCCCGTTGAGATATCGACTTGAAATTTTTACCAAAAATCTATAAAAATATTTTAAATATATTGCAAAAAATTTGGCCACATCGGACGACTATAACCTATAGGTCCCATAGCACAGTAGTTGCGTTTATATGGCAGTGGTGAGCAAAAACTCTCCTAGTAGAATTACAGTCCTAAAATTTGCTAAAAATCCGAGATATGTTTCGATAACATTCTTTAAAAATTGGTGGAAGTCGACCTCCCACCCCCCCCTTCCCCACCAGCGATTAAAAATATAAAAAAGTGAGTTGCTCTAGTTTTTACAAGAATAATAAGAATAATTGTATTTTAAATATTCAAAATAAAAACGAAATTATAAAAATGATTGAAATTTTAAGTTTAGCAAGTATCTTTCAATAAATCGAATGTGGATGATAAAAATTTCGATTTATTTTTTTGATAATTTTCTTTGACCTGTTATAAAAGGGTCTGATCTCAAAAGAAGTGTTTTAATTAAATCTGTATTTGTCAACACGCGGGACATCTTTCGTGTATGTTGCAGCCGGCACTTTTTTATTTCCTTATTGTTGGACTCTGCAGCTTCCTCTGAGAGCTCTCCAATCGACAGCAACGCGTGCTCTATCACCTTCGGTCCATGAATTAAAATTTTATGCACTGTTGCTGGAAGATAGTACCAAGGATATATTTTGATTAGCTGCTAAGCCGTTTCCAATGCATAGGTTTCGAATTTTTGCACATTAATGGTGTATCCTGATGCTAAGACTTGCAAAATCGTTGCGCATCGGGTTATCAATGCTTCATCAATGCCTGTAATATCAGATGACAAATTCGGGTTGCAAAAAAATTTTCTGGCTGTATTTCCGTCATTGGAATTTCCTCTGCCTCCATCCCTTGTCTTATCAATAATTAACCCCATTTTATCGCGAAATTCCGCTTGAACTTGTTCCTTTCTCTTCGATACTTTAAGCTTTTGTTCTGGTGATCTTGCTTGATACACTTTAATTTCCAATTTATAAGAAATGTGTAAAAAGTATTCAAAGAAGCGTATATAGGCATGAAGTGGCGATAAGCCGAATTCAAAATACTTCTTCTCCACTTCTCTTAAAAGACATTGCTCCGCATATAAAGCATTTCATAGAGGATGTATTGCTTAACGCGTTGCACACCTTACTATCTACCATAGTAAGTTGAAGGGTGTGATTTATAAATAAGATTTTATTGGGAATTGCGAATTCGGTTGGCTTTAAGTTGCTTATTTTATTCTTGAAGTACTGCTCTTCTTCAACGGATAGTGTGGCGGTCTCCTTTTTAAATTGAAATCTGACCGGCCTACAATAGCGTGTAGATGATGGCCTGGGATTTTTCCATATAACTTTAGAGCCACTTTCAGTTACCAGCTGAAGTGGGACGTACGATGTTACAAAAAGGCTTCTGTCGTTGTCATTACAGTTTGAAAATTTTTGTTTGTATTCACTGTGCCCATCAAAACCCCATTTTCCAATTAATGTTAAATTATTTTCCGTTTTATCAAGACAATTTTCAATTAAACTCTTTTGAAGCTCTAAAATACTTAAAGCTGTGTTGTCTAGTAGACTCTGCAGTTCGACTTCTGCATATGTTTCGTCTACTGTTATGTTATTTGGGTATCTCAATGTTTTGAATTTGAGGATTTTCTCATAGCTTGGCAGTATATTGTAAGAAGCTTCACAATTAATGAACTCACGAATAAGCAAGTATTGGTGTTTCGTTAATCCGGTGTCCATTAAAAGCGATAATACCTTTTCAATATTTGCTTCGGATGACTTTAGACTCGGTGGAAGTTCGGAAGAGCGCAAAGCAAAAGCTGCAGACTCATCATGTTTTGCTAACAGGGCTATCCGACGACGTTTAGTCCTTTTTGAGGACTCAGCAAAATCAACTTTGGGGCGTCCACGATCAGCACTCGGAAGCATTTGTTGAGAAAAACAAGTGGGCTTCAGTATAATAGTTTCCTTCCTGTTCAGCCAATCGGATTGATATTGTATTACTGAACTCTTAATACGTTTGTATTTAACCCAATAAATATTTATTTTCTTGCAAATGTATCCAATACATTTCTTAAGGTTACTCAACTCGACTGCGTAGCCCTTGTTTGTAATGCTTAGTTCTACCAAATTAATCACACTCCGAGTTTTTTCTGCATTCGTGCCCTCTTCTGTACACCAAAGATGAAAGATATGCATGCGTGAAAACACGCAGTTATAAGAAGCTCCTAAAGGAACAAGATAACATAAAAATGTTTAAAAAAAATAAGCAAAATTTTCTACAAACACAAATGACGAAAACAAAAGCAACATCACAAAAACAAAGGAAGAGCAGCAGTTGCGTCTCAAATTTGGCCTTGAAAAATAGTAAGACGGCTTTGGTTTATTCATGAATGTACACAAATCAGCAAATATCAGCAGCTACACTTAACATTTATATTACCTTAAAACATTGACAAACACATTGATAACACTCATTAAGGGGGAATCGGGGGTAACACAACTAAAACTCAAGCTAAACATGAAAAAGACGATCACAAAATACACAAAAATAGTAAATCGATTATGTTAATTTCACAAGAAAAATATGACAATTAATTTAAGTATCAATATCTATATTTAAAGTAAATACCTTCAACCTCAAAATGCATTTAAAATATTTAAATTATGAGCACTATAGCAATAGTTTGACCACTTTGAACTGTAATTTTGTTTTGTAAAAATGATTTCTAAGCGCTGCAGCGCTGCAAAAATGAACACGTGTTCGCGCTTTGTATTCTATTTTTAGAAGTCCCGTTAGAATTTCAGCCAAAACCGGTTTGCCATCAAGAAATTTGAACATTTAAGAGACAATTTGTATATATTTTGCCCAAATATTTCGTGATCGATTTTTTGATTTTTGGCCTATGAACGCAACCTCTGTGCATTGCGGAAAATGGTTTACTTGGGCAAACCGCAGGTCCAATATTGGATGCCTAATTGGTTGTATGCGTTTTATCTTTATTAGCGCCAAATGAAGTCATGCGAGTACAGTTATTGTATTCAAGGATGTGTTGAAGAAATCCCCAAACGAAATGTTTAAAAAAACGAGGTGGCGTAACGGAGTTCGCCGGGTTTTCTAGTTAATTTTATGAATACTCTTTCAGAATTTATATGCATGCGTGAACATCTGCATGGTGATTGCGATGACAACATTCATTGCTAGTGGCATCGACCGAAGAAAGAAAGAGTATAAAGAAAATCCAAAACTGAAATTTGGACAAAGCTAGGCCAGCAAGTGCCCAGCGCGGTGCATGTGTACTTTGTTGTTGTTGCACTCATACATATAAACAGAGCTCACACAGACTGTGTGCTGACTCACATACATATAAATTACAAACAAGAGCGGTGATCCGCGTTGTAACATAAACGTTATGCTGGTTAAGTGTGCGTGTTCTTCCTTATGTCCCACGCAGCAGTCAGGCAGTCTGTTGCCGCCGCTCCTGTATTCAACGTGGTGATCTCTTGTGTTGATATTAATTGAAGATTATGATGCGAGGGTTGACTGACCCTCTATCGCTAGCCTTGGGCTTAGACAATAATAATGCAATATGTGTTTTACGACTGGAGTCGGAGTAATATATTTATTCTTGCGTGTTATACTTTGCGCGTTTCACATAGAACTGAAGTCACTCGATGTAACGAGCTGGGGAATAAGCTAAATTAAACATACAAATATCAAAGCTTATTCTACCCACCATAGCTGACACAGCATAAGCTACAATGTGACAGCCGGCAAGCCGACTTCAGCATAAGCGATAACGCTGCTCTTGCGACATGCGCAAGGGATCAGGTTACCGCCGCTGACCGTTGCGATCAGGGCACCGAACTAAGGCATTCGCTGCGTCAGCACCATGCGCGCAATTGTCAGCCAACAAATGCTTAAATACAAAGTCTTAAACTGCTATGCGCGAGGGGCACTCGTTAACTACTCCCCTTTTAGAACTATGAGCGTCCTCGTTCATCCTGAAGCTGTTGACAATCCTTCGCATCTCCATCGATGTCCGTCTTCTTCTCAAACCTTGGTAGAGTAGAACGGAACCGCAAAATAGGAGGCTGAGCACCACTCCAATACCGAACCACACCTTAGGCGACCCTGCAGCCTCGACCTTTTCCTCCAACTCCCGGATGACATGAAGATTGTTGTTGTTCATTCTGTGAAGCAATGGCATGCTAAGTACCGGATCATGGCTAGTGATGTTGATCAACGGGGAAGCCGCTATGCCAGGGATTTTTTCCAGAGTTTCGCGCCAGTTTGTATATTTTGTGCCGTTTATGATGGCCATGCGTTCAAAGGTGATGAGGTAAGTGCCGTTGACTTGTATCTCTGGACCGTCGTCGGTGCTAACTCGTGCTGGGCTTTCGTTTATTACCATAATGCCGTCATCCACGTAGGTGATGGGTGTCAAGTGGCTGGGTTGCGTATAACAGTGCGCTTTGCCGCCCGCATGTAGAGCCCGTGCGCAGGTGTCGTGTGGTGCTATTTTGCAGAATGATGTGTATGTTGTTGTAGTACAGCTGTTGACCGCTAAAACGCCGCTTTCGCATTCTGCTACGGTGTCGTCTTGGAGTTGAAGAACGGTGTGCTCGTGTGAAACCGGAAGAATGCTGACCTTTCTACATACAAATTTAATTCTAGGGTAATCTATTAGTACATGAATTATATTTTCGGACTGGAGTACTTTAATATCGGATGCTTCCAACAAACTAACTACAGGGATATCTGTGGGGTGCTCAACTAAAACAGATTTTAAGTCGTCGTGGTCAAATACCGTGGGATTAATTATGTTTGATTTAGCAAGTGTGATTGTAAGCATTAAATTTTGAACTTCAGTTATCAACATTCTATTCCTGGCCAAAAGTGCCTCGTATAAATGTGAAGTGTCGATAAGCTCTTTCTTCTTTACTTTAACTATCTGATTTACTGTATCGGTTAATTGGTTTATTTGTTTTTGAGTTTCTGTATTTATTTCTACCTGCCTGTTGTTTGACTCAATTAATTTTGACTCTGTTATTTTTATTTTTTCCAAATCTGATGCGTCTGGTGTGCCGGCCACGACTTTGAGCACTGTCCCTAAAAAATCTAAACTTCTGGCTATCCTGTGGTGAACTTTCAATACGGACAAAAGGTTTCTAAGGTGGTCGGTATCGACATCTAATAACTTCCTCATATGAGATTGAGGGAACAATTCGGACAATTTTTCTGTTTCTTTTAACATCATAGAGTATTCTGTGAGGTTGCTAGTGTGCCTAACATAGTCCCGTTGTTCCCATACCAATACATTCCCGTCTATAACCGGTATGTACTTGGAATGAGAATAATCGGTGATCCGAGCATTTACCGTCACCAGTAAGACTAAAACTGGTGTAATGAACCTGTGAGAGGAAAGAAAATTAAATCTATGAATTCCTTAGTTTACTATTGATTGCTTAACTGCTACTTTAAATTGTCCTTGTGGACCACTCTCCCCTTTATAAGAACAGACGTTCCTAGGTCTGCCTGAACAGTTTCTTCGGCGCATAATGGGGTCAGTTTGTTACCTAACCTTCTGTTGGTCTTAACGAATACCTTTTCTCCCACCTCAAATACCTTGTTCTGCCTGCTTGGGTTGTTTCTGTCCAGTTGCACTTGCTGAGTTTTTTCAACTTTGTTTTTGATTGCATCTTTATACTCATCGGTAGACGCATGTATTACCTCAATCGGTTTTTTGCCTACTACCGAATGTACCGATCGATTATATTGCACCGTGGCATGAATGATCAGTTCGACCGTGTCATCTATTTTTTTCTCAATTTTGAGGCACCGTGCAATTTCCAACAACGTACTGTGGAAGCGTTCCACTTGGCCATTGGAGGTACTGTGAAGTGGTGGTGCGTTCACAATGTCTATTCCATATCTGTCTTTTAATAACGAGGTTATTGTCTCCGAATTGAAAGACGCCTCATTATCACAGTATATTATTTTGGTTTTTGAAAAGAAATTAACGGCTTGAACTATAGGGGTTTTCACATCGGTTATTGTACGTGACAATATTGGTTGTACTATTGCAAATTTTGAAAATTTGTCGACACACGTTAAAAACTGCTTTTTGTCAGTTGAAAAAATGTCGATGTGAAGGATCTCGCCCGGGTATGATGGAATTGGTGTTTTTCCAAGGACATGTTTTTTGGGATGCCTATCATATTTGGCCTTAGTGCAGGTCTTGCAGTTCGCCACTATTTCTGTCGCTAGCTTAGTCATTTTCGGGAAGTAGTATTCCTCTAAGATTTGTCTGACGTTCTCTTGGGCGGCTCTATGCGCGCGGTTATGTTCTGTCATGACTATTTCTCTTTGTTCGTCTTTGTCCGTTATATCAGCAACTACATTTTTGCAGTAACGGAACTTAGTGGAGGGGAAGCTTTTCACTAATTCGTGTTGGATGAATGCCAGCATTGGCAAGTCGCAATTGATTGCGTTTACTACAGTCGGTTTTACGAATGATTTTACCTCATCTAATGCTTTATTTTTATCTGTGTAGTGGAGAATATGACGAGTTTTCTCGCCGAAAAATATGAAGTTCCGCCTCAGAGGGAAACGTGCTTCTTCCAACACTATTTGATTCTTAAAACAGTTTAACGGTTTGTCCGTTGACTCTATTGTGTACGTTAGCGACAGCTCACTGTGGACGGTGGCTGCGTCTGACGCTATTTCTTCCTGTAAGGCGTTAATATTTTGTCGAGACAATGCGTCTGCGACGTGGTTTTCTTTACCGGGCTTGTAGTGGATTTTTGCGTTATGTTCATCGATATACGCTTTCCATCTTTTAATTTTAGCATTGGGGTTCCTATCCGATACAGCAAAGGTAAGAGGTTGGTGATCTGTATAGATATTAATGTCTCTTGTACCATACAGGTACTGCTGTAGTTTACCTAGCGCCCACACAATAGCCAACAGCTCTCTTTCATTGGTGGCGTAATGGGTTTCGCTATCTTTCAGAGTTCTGGATATCATAGTAATTGGTCTGCCGTCTTGTGAAAGTACAGCGCCAATACCATATGCTGAAGCATCCGTCGTTAAATCGAACGGCTTCTTAAAATCCGGATATCTAAGAATGACGTCTTCTGAAGCTAAGATATTTCTTAGTCTCTCAAAAGCATCTCTCTGGGTGACGTCAAAATTGATAGGCGTCTTTTTTGACATATGTTTGCTAATAGACCCGTTCTCGCCTTTCATAATGTTCGTTAGTGGTTTTGCTATCGCAGCAAAGTCTTTAATAAAACACCTGTAATAGTTGGCCATGCCATTGAATGATCTAAGTTCGAATAGGTTTTTCGGTTCCGGATATTCTTGAATAGCCTTAACTTTTTCCGGGTCGGTTTTCGCCCCGCCTTCAGTTACTATAAACCCCAAATATTCTACTTCCTTTTTAAAAAAATGGGTCTTTTCCCTGGAAACTTTCATGTTAGCCTCCATAGCTTTGCCAAAACCCAGTTTATATGCGTCACATGGTCTCTTTCGTTTTGTGAAAAAATTATGACGTCATCTACGTACACATAGCAAGTTTTGCCGATTTGTTCACGCAGGACGTCGTCGATCGTTCTTTGAAAGATGCTTCCCGCATTCTTCAATCCGAACGGTAGTCGACAAAACTCATACTTTCCTCCGTTTACAGAGAAAGATGTCTTCTCTCTGTCTTGTTCCGCCAGGAAAATCTGGTGGTAGCCGGATTTTAAGTCTAGAGTTGTAAAGTATCTAGCCTTTCCCAGATTGGCTAAGATCATGGGAATGCTCGGCATTGGGTATTTATCTGCTATGGTTCGCTCGTTTAGCTTTCTAAAATCGATAACTAGGCGTTTATTTTTGTTGCCATTTTCGTCACGACCTTTTTTTATCGACAACCCATGTCGGGTTGTTGTACGGCGACTTTGATGGCCTGATGATGCCATTTCGCAATAGTTCTTTGATTTCGTTTTGCACAAAATCAGCCACTCCCATGGGATGTGGGTAAAGTTTTGAGTAGACCGGCTCACTGTCTATTGTGCGTATTGTGGCCACTACAGAAGTATTGAACGGCAGTGCTTCGTTAGAAGCTGAAAATGCCTTTACCTTGTTTCGCATCATGTTGCTAAATTCGGCCTTTATGGACTCTGGCACGACAATATCATCGACATTTGTGAAATTCACATTGTCGCAAATGTGGTGCTGCATCTTCTCAGATGCAGACCCATAGTTGACTGTGCCATTTTTGGCGTTCAAGGTTGCCCCTATCTGCGCAAGCAGGTCGAAGCCTATGATGCCGTCGAACGGAGTCAGGGAGTCTAATAGGAAAAATGAAGTTGTTACACCAAAAATGTTAATTAAACACTTCTGATGGATTTTGTTAGAGCCATGAATGGAACTAACACTGAAAGGGGTGCTGACTGGCGTTACATGTTTTAGCCCTGTTAAGGGTCTAATATAGTTCTTGGCCGCCCCCGTGTCGATTAAAATTCTTACTTTTTCCCCTGCCAGCTGCCGTTCGACAAACGGTAGCTTGGAGCGTTCCCTAAAAAATTTACCGAGTCATCCCCAGCAACAGAGTCGGAGTCGTCATCGATCTCTGCAACCTCTTTGGAGGCAACTTTATTATAGCCTTGGTCATCATTGTCGGTGTTTTGTTGCACAGTGTTATGCACCCGCTGCCGCCTTTGGCCTGATACGCGCTCAGATGAGTTCGGCCTCTTTTGGCCTTGCCCATTTACTTGTGAATTACTAGCCTGTTCTTTGTTGTACTGCGTCTGCTGTCTAAACTTTGCTGTTGAAGCATCAACTTCCATAGGCTCCTGTTGTTGGCTTTGGTCTGCTTTGTTGCTACTGTTCGCATAACCTTTCTGTGCTTGGTGTTTACCCTGTTTTTTGGTATAGTGAGGGTTTCTTTCCTGGCCTCGTTCGGCATCATCATTTCTACCCTGTTTCTCATACGAGCGTTTTTGGTTCCTGTTTCCCTCAGTCACGTGGGCTTTATCTTCCAAAACTCTAGCATACGTGGCCGCAAACGTACTTCGCTCCATGCTAGCCTCTGCCTCTCTGGCCAAAGCCAGAGCAGAGGGCAGGTCTTTCGGCTGCGCAGGAAACACAACTGATCTCAGGGTCTTCTTCAGACCTGAGACGAAGGAATGCAGTGCATCGCTCCTAACCTCTTCATTTAGCATTTTTGCTCTATCTTGGTCATGGGTCATTACTACCTTGTTCGTGACCAGAGTTAGCTTGCGCTCGACCTCGTCATAATACTGCATCAACGTGGAGTCGCCCTGTCGAACCATCTCTAGTTGCTGCCGCAAGAGTCTAAGCGATGTCCTATCAGCATACGTACAGTCCAACCTAGCAATTATCGCATCGAAATTTAGGACTGTGTTGTACGAAGACAACAAAGCTCTTGCTGTACCCTTAATTCTGTTTCTTATTATATTAACCGCTTGGTAGTGGGCATTACTGCCTACGTAGGGTCTGAAAAAGTTCGTACGCATCCACAGCGGATTGTCTCCAGTGGACATATTCGTCATGCGTACCATTGAATTCGGGTATAGATTTTACACAGTCAAGGGATATATTACACCCTACATCGGGGTTGATTGAGATTCTTTGATACGCTTCGACCTGCGGTGCCTCAATACGTAAACTATCTACCCTTTGATTTACCGAAGCTAACATTGCGTCAAATTCTGTTCTTAGTCTGGCCTCTTGCTGTGCCAACGCCTGGCTAATGAGTGTTTGTATCTGATTAGGCTCCATGTCTGTTGTGTTTTCTAAACTGGCCTCTGAGTTTGTGTCCCAGTCTTCGTCACTAATATATTCACGTTTAATCTCCCTATAGGGTCCTGGGAAGCTCATTAGCTTGTACCCTTAACTTATGTTTGACACTTTATTTATAGGGTTTCACTATAGCCACTGCTAATCGGCATGGATAGAACGGGATACTATCGAGTTTGACCAAATAATTTTTCACAACTTGCTTTACTCAATGCCTTTGTTTTTTATTTTTCACTTAAAATCATTTTTTAGTTAAACAAACCACTTACATGTTATCTGTAGGGCCTGCTTATCCTAACTGTTGTTAAGGTCGCGGGTTAATTCGCTGTTGGGCGCCAATTACAAACAAGAGCGGTGATCCGCGTTGTAACATAAACGTTATGCTGGTTAAGTGTGCGTGTTCTTCCTTATGTCCCACGCAGCAGTCAGGCAGTCTGTTGCCGCCGCTCCTGTATTCAACGTGGTGATCTCTTGTGTTGATATTAATTGAAGATTATGATGCGAGGGTTGACTGACCCTCTATCGCTAGCCTTGGGCTTAGACAATAATAATGCAATATGTGTTTTACGACTGGAGTCGGAGTAATATATTTATTCTTGCGTGTTATACTTTGCGCGTTTCACATAGAACTGAAGTCACTCGATGTAACGAGCTGGGGAATAAGCTAAATTAAACATACAAATATCAAAGCTTATTCTACCCACCATAGCTGACACAGCATAAGCTACAATGTGACAGCCGGCAAGCCGACTTCAGCATAAGCGATAACGCTGCTCTTGCGACATGCGCAAGGGATCAGGTTACCGCCGCTGACCGTTGCGATCAGGGCACCGAACTAAGGCATTCGCCGCGTCAGCACCATGCGCGCAATTGTCAGCCAACAAATGCTTAAATACAAAGTCTTAAACTGCTATGCGCGAGGGGCACTCGTTAACTTATACATCACGATCTGATTCAAAGACTCAAGTCTGTGCTGTTGCTTACTATCTCGCGAGCAATATCAGAAATAGAATGACTTGCATTTTGTACAAAGCACATTTTGTCAGCAAGCTTTGAGACAGCAAATGAATTTTTAAGCTTTAGAAGTTTTTTTCTGATGAGAGTGCGGTGTACTTTTTGAAGTCTCTATAATATTCTTTGCTTAGTGCTTCTACACCATCATCCAAAATATGGTCAAATATAAGACTATTCTGTGGATTAAATCCTTGCAAAAATAAATAAATAAAAGAATATTTAACCACTTTAATAATATATTCAACAACTTAATTCCCCAGAATTACAAATCCAGCTGTATCATACCCAACTTAAGCCTAGCCTTAATAAAACAGAAATTTCTTCATACAGACCAATCTCACTAAACTGCTGCTTAACCAAGACTTTATACAAAATAAAAGCCAAAAGAATTTGGTGGTTCACAACCCAAAAGAATTTACTTCACCCAAACCAATTTGGGTTTAAAAAAGGAAAATCAGTCACTGAGAGCCTTCTCTTTGCTGATTTCCTTATAACTAAATCTTTAAGCGCTTAAAAAAATATCAAGAACCCAGCCGGTGCATGTGTACTTTGTTTTTTTTTTTTTCAAGAAGTGAGGCCGGCGATGCACTCATACATATAAACGGAGCTCACACAGACTGGGCGAGCTTTCTACATATATATGAATCGCAATAAGATCCAGTAAATGTGTGCTCACACTGACTGTGTGCTTTCTCACATACATATACATCACAATAAGATCCAGTAAATGTGTGGTCACACAGACTGTGTGTACTGTCTCACATACACACGCATACATATAAACTGCAATCGCATGCAGCGAGTAAAGTATGAAAGTGTGCTTGCTCACATACGCTCCCATACGCGATTAAATCCAGAGCTTTGCAAAGCTCGCGATCTGGATCTAATGTCAATGATGAATTAACTTCAGCTCTTTTCTGAAGACCACATTAGCGCGTTTATATCTTAATATATATATTTCTTGTGTGCGTGTGTATGTTAGTGAACTCCTCCTAAACGACTGGACCAATTTTAATGAAATTTTTTGTGTGTGTTCGTGGAGATTCGAGAATGGTTTAGATTTGGTGGTGGTGGTAGTGGTGGTGGTGGTGGTAGTGGTGGTAGTGGTGGTGGTGGTGTTGGTGGTGGTAGTGGTGGTAGTGGTGGTGGTGGTGGTGGTGGTGGTGGTGGTGGTGGTGGTGGTGGTGGTGGTGGTGGTGGTGGTGGTGGTGGTGGTGGTGGTGGTGGTGGTGGTGGTGGTGGTGGTGGTGGTGGTGGTGGTGGTAGTGCTGGTGGTGGTGGTGGTGGTGGTGGTGGTGGTGGTGGTGGTGATGGTGGTGATGGTGGTGGTGATAGTGATGGTAGTGGTGGTGGTGGTGGTGGTAGTGGTGGTGGTGGTGGTAGTGGTGGTGGTGGTGGTGGTGGTGGTATTTCATTCTTCATCTTTTAATCCCCAAACGAAATGTTTAAAAAAACGAGGTGGCGTAACGGAGTTCGCTGGGTTTTCTAGTTTTATTATATTTTAGTTGTTTATTTGTCGTTTTAAAATCCTCCATGCATTATTTTTTTTTTTGATCGGAGCTCGCTTAAGGTCTTATTCCACCAGGGAACATTACGAATTGATTTTTTAGGAGAAGACTGTGGAATAGTGTAGTTAGCTCTTACTAAAATGATTTTGTTTATAGAAGCGGCTTCTTTGTTGATGTTGTTGCTAACCGGAAATTTTACATTTGTTTTGTCAGTCATGTAGCAAAAGGATTTCCAGTTTGCTTCTTCAGTCTTAAAGATTGGTCAAAATAGATTTTCTGTGGTCGTTACCACAGAGTTCATTGAAAATTTTCCAATTTGTGTAGGGTGTAATTTGTGGGGATTATAATGACAAGTCTATGTGAGTAAATGTATTGTGAGTTGAGTAGTGTTTTGGTGATTTGTCGTTAAGAACAAGGTACTGAGATTGGTCGATAAATTTGGCTTAAATATTCCCTCTTTTGTTATTGCGGGGGGACCCCCAATTTTTGTGCCAACTGTTAAAGTCTCCAGTTATTAGGGCATTAGATTGGTTGCTGAAGGTATTTTCTAGATTTGAATGGGAGAATGGTTTGCTTGGAGGGATGTAAATAGTTTAGTATATTGAATAGAGTTATGCACTAGGATTCCAGCTCCACCAAATTGGTTGGAGGCAGGGCATGTTACTATATTGTAATTAACAGGGACGGGGAAGTTGTTTTTATTAAAAATGTGAGTTTCTTGTAAAGTAATTATTTGAGGTTTGTGATCTTTGATTAAAATAAGTAGCTCTCTATAGTTGTTGATATATCCTTTAATATTCCATTGCAGGACTTTTAAAGATATGTTGAAATTATATATTTAAACAAGTAAAAACGTTGCAGTCGGACGCAACCGACTGCGATGTACTTTGATACCAGTTACATAGCTGTGTTAAGGATTCTGAGTGCAAATAGTAATATATGAGTTTTTTGGGTTTAAAAATCAGGCAGAAAGGGTAGGCATGACATTTAACTGTGGCGGATGGCACTTTCTATCCCCCTACTAAGTTTGCAGCCTCTAGCGCAAAAACCGACAAAGATATAGAGGTGGGCGGTATAAGTGGGCGTGGCATAAACAATTTGTAAGCACACCTGTTACGGATGTCACAACCAATGTTCATACCACATTTGGTGACTCTAGCTTAAAAACTGTAGAAGATACAGGCATGTTTGCTTATAATTTAAGGAGGACTGGGGGCGGAATAGGTGGGCGTGACATCCAAACTTTTGATGCAGTTTTTTGGGGAATGTCATCGGCTATGTTGCCCCCAAATTTGGTGACTCTAGCTGCTAAAATGTGGGATATATAAGTGTATCGACTTGTTTTCAATTTCCCAGGCTCCCTGAGGTCGTAGAGCCCTAAATTTAACACTTTGTCTGACGAAGGTATATACCAAGATATTCGCAAAGTTGCAAGGCTCTAGCTTTAAGGGTGTCGAAAAAAGTTGCGTTCATACAGACAGACGGACAGACGGACGGACGGACAGACACCATGACGGACATTGCACAAACCCAATATACTATGATACCTTTGGTATCAAAGTATAAAAAGGTTTTGGAATAACTAGACTATGCTATGCTGTAGTGAACGTAGAAGAGCCCAAAAAGTTTGACGATCTGGTGCAGTGCTTCCGCTGCCAGGCCTTTGGGCATACGAGGCGATACTGCAGGCTGCAGTTCACCTGCGTCAAGTGCGGTCAAGGACACGACTCACTCGAGTGTAAAAAGAAGGAAGAGGCCCCACCAATGTGTGGAAATTGCGGAGAGCAACACACTGCCTCATACCGGGGATGCCGGGTCTACATGGAAGCTAAGAAGCGCTTCGGGCCAAAGCCAAAATCGTCACCGACCATGCGGTCTTCACAGCCGAAATTCGCACAGAGTGGCCCTGCCAACCAGCCGAACGTGGTAAGGAATGGCGCTCAACAGGGTCCTACAACAACATCAATAACACGACTCCGAGTCTCCACTGTAGCGAATCGGACATTGAACAACGACTGATGAGGCGCATGGAGTCCACGATGAATTCTTTGTTGAACCAATTCAAAAATATGATGACGGCTATGCTCACAAGCCAGATGAATTGAACGCCTTTAAATGCCAGTAAACACTCAAATCATAATTTGGAATTCGAACGGCTTGGCTAACAACAAGCCTGAAGTTGAGAATTTTATTAAAACGAATCAAGTCGATGTAATGCTGGTGTCCGAAACTCATTTTAACACCAGGACCCACTTCAACATCCCCGGAGACAGATGTCGTGGTGGAGCAGCTATTATCGTGAAAAGGGGCATGGACTACGAGGAGAATGAGCCTGTACAGTTGGATTGGATGCAGTGTGCGAGGATCCAGTTAATGGCCTCTACAGACAAGACAACAGTTGCCGCAGCATACCTGCACCCGCGCCACAGCTTCACCCACGCCGATTTAGCACAGCAGCTTAAAGATCTGGGACCCAGGTTTATTCTTGGCGGTGACTTCAATGCGAAGCACACATGGTGGGGTGCCAGGCAAGTCAACCCCAAAGGCAGAGTCCTTCTAAAGTGCATTAGAGAGTTGGGATGTATCACACATTCTACCGGAGAGCCCACCTACTGGCCCACAGACACCGCTAGGACCCCAGACCTCCAGGACTTTGCTATTAGCAGGGGAGTTGACCCAGCAAAAATATCAACGTCTAGCTGCTTTGATCTCTGCTCCGACCATAGCATGGTTAAGGTGGTTTTGCAGGAGTCTTACATGAGGGCCCGGACTGTTTTTAAGCTATTTCGGCGTAACACCAACACTGACGTATTTACGAACTGGCTAGAAGAGAACGTGGACCCACAACCAATTATCCAATCTAGGGTGGATATCGATGAGGCAGTCGAGAGTCTTACCAGGAAGATTCACTTGGCAGCCAGTCTGGCTACTCCAAGCACATCCGCACCAGAGAACCACCGCATAGCCCGCAGAGACGTACACCTCTGGTCAAATGAACTGGCTTCCATGGTGTCAGAGAAGCGGCGACTCACGAGAGTCTGGCAAGGCAGCAGAAGCCCAAGGGCCAAGAATGCATACAACAAGGCATGCAAGGAGCTGAAGCGTATGCTCTTTGAGTCTAAAGGCAGATCTCTGGAAGAATACTTGGCGGATCTTGAACCAGGCAACGCGGAACACAACCTATGGAACGTTACAAAATACCTGGCCGTCAGCCGTCAGGTACTACAGGGGGATGATCGCGCAGTGTTTAGTGCTGGTACTTGTACTAGTATCTAAGCTGCGTGCCGTATCTGTAGTGCACTGGCGGAAGTGTGACTATACTCTCCTCGTGAGGGCGGCTGGAAACAGGCTCTTGGTAAGGTCATGTCTCTGCCAATGAGTGCTGGCTAATTGTAGTCGGGCGAGAGAAGACAACTCTCCAAATCACCTCAAGCCAAGGTGGAACAGCATATGCCGATGGTTGCGTGGCCGAGGGGAAGCTCGGTCGCTAGTATGCGGACTCAGGGGTAACAGCCGACCCACCCTGTTTTAATTAGGCTTCCCGCGGTACATGGGCTCTGCCGCGGGTGACGATCCCCTTCCCTATTACTCGTGGGATCAAAATTATGAATCCGAATACTAACAAAAACAATGAGGCCGACACTCGCCCAATGTCGGATGGGACTAACACTCCCTTAACTTCTGCGCTGCCCGGTAAGCCAGCGGGCCACTGGGGCCAATCTGGAGGCTGTCGACTGGAAAGACGTGCCTAAGGCCTAGGGCTCGTGTGTGGGTGTCGGCTAAACCCGACGACCCAGCCGAGATCCTCAAGGTCAGGCGACTGGCGGAGCATGCCTGGAGCTGGAGAAGGAGAAAATCCGGCTAGTCTCTAGCTACTTCGCCCACGACCATCAGGGTGATCCTCCGCATCCACTGCTACGCCAGCTGATTGCTGACTGCGAGCTGGGAGACCTCCGGCTAATAGTGGGCTGCGATGCAGATGCCCATCATCATCAGTGGGGAAGCACTGATACAAATGCAAGGGGTGAGTTGATTTTTGACTACCTTCTGAATACAAATATGCTTTTATGTAATAATGGTCGGGACCCGACCTTTATTGTTAAAAACCGCAGGGAAGTTCTAGATCTCAATCTAGTCTCTGCTCCTTTATGGGATCAAATTCTCCCTTGGAGGGTGCTAGATGAGCACTCCTTCTCAGATCATAAATATACTGAAACTATACTACTGATCCCTAGTCCCAATCCAATCCAGTTCAAAAACTTAAGAAGAACTGATTGGAAGACCTTCACTGTTTCACTGCAAAGACAGCTCCCTGAAACTCCGCCTGAAGGGCCAGACACCGCCGAGTATGCAACTCGGCTCATAGAAGTATTCAACAAAGCATGCGAAAACGCCCTTAATGAATCTTGCCCCATTAGCAGACCAAAATGGAAAAAGAAACCCCCTTGTTGGACTGCTCAAATTGGAGAGTTGAGGGCAGCAGCTAGAAAACTGTTTAATAAAGCCAAGGCTAAAAATGATGAACAATCATGGGCTGACTATAAGATAGGGCTCCCCGTTTTCAAAAAGGGGCTTCGCAAAGCAAAGCGGACGTCTTGGAAAACTTTCTCATCGGAGATATAAAACAATTCCGAAGCAGCCAGACTAAGGAAGTTGCTAAGCAAAACTCCTCAGACTCTAGGGTTCATTAAGAACGCAAACGGTGGGTGGACATCATCCATTGAAGAATCACTGACCCTACTCCTAGACACACATTTTCCGGGGGGAAACGGATCACCAAGACCTTGTGATCTGCACTTTAGCGGGGAGACACAAAAGCCATTGTTACTGCTCAACGATAGGAATATCCATTGGGCAATCAAGAGCTTCAAACCCTACAAATCGCCGGGGATAATATCATTCCTGCTCAATTACAATCCGCGGGGAAAACGGCCATCAACTGGCTAAAAGACATTTTCTCCCAGATTTTCAAAAGTGGTACAATCCCAGGGCTATGGCTGGAGTCGAAAGTTTTATTCATTCCAAAAGCCGGAAAACCCTCACACACAACAGCAAAAGATTTTCGACCTATCAGTCTCTCGTCTTTTCTCTTGAAAACGATGGAAAGGCTGTTCTGTCTCCATCTGAGAAGTACTATTCCCATATCGCTTCTCTCACCAGTTTAGCATGCCTACTCTAAAGGCAAGTCTACCGAGACTGCATTCCATGCGCTTACTGCATACATCGAAAAATCTCTACATAGGAAGAGCTACACGCTAGTAGCCTTCCTAGATATAGAGGGAGCCTTCACCAACGTCACTCCTAAGACTATCACTGACTCGCTGACGGATTTGGGGGTCGACTCCCTGACAGTGCTCCTGATCGATCAGATGCTACAATGCAGGATCGTAAAGGCCACACTGGGGGCAGCGACTGTCACCAAATCCGTCGATCGTGGAACACCACAAGGTGGAGTCCTCTCGCCTCTTCTATGGAACGTAGCAGTCAACCAACTACTACGATCCATGGATGGGGGAGGGTGCAAAGTGGTAGCCTATGCAGATGATGTTGCTATCGCCTTTTCAGGCAAATTCCCACAGACGCTATGTGACCGTACGACGGAATCTCTTGCGAGGCTTTCCAGCTGGGCGGAAAGATCTGGGAAGGAAATACAAAATTCCGTCTCTTCAACCTCCGATCCTTAATGGGGTTGAACTGTAATTTAGTGACTCAGCTAAATACCTAGGTCTAATTCTAGACAAGAAATTGGACTGAAACCTCAATACTGAGGAGCGTATAAAAAAGGCAAATGTTGCCCTATACGCCTGTTGGAAGTCAATCGGACTTAAATGGGGCATGAATCCACAAATCGTCCATTGGCTCTACACTGCGGTAGTCAGACCGATACTGTTGTATGGAGTCTGTCTGGTGGCCTGCACTCGACAAAGTAACAGTCACCAAAAAACTAGGAAGGGTGCAGCGTACTGCTGCACTCTGCATTACAGGAGCTTTACGTACAACCCTGGGTAACGCTCTCGACGCCATACTGCATCTCCTACCTGTCGAAATGATGGGGCGGAAAATAGCAAATATGTCAGCGCTTCGGATGAGGGAAGCCAAACAGTGGATAGGCCAGGGTTTTGGACATTCAATAATCTTGGAAGACAATCCACTCATACCAGACAATACAGACTATCAGATCTCACAGGTGTGTATAGACACTCCCTTTAATACTCTAATCCCAACGAGAGAGAACTGGGAAGAAGGCTTGCCCGCAAGACCTGCGGAAGCCGTAGAAATCTTCACAGACGGCTCTAAGTTGGATAGCAAAGTAGGAGGCGGCATCTTCTGCGCCAGATTTGACCTACGCAAGGCTTTCAGACTACCTGATCACTGCAGCGCTTCCACGCTGAAGTGCTAACAATTCAGGAGTCGGTAAATTGCATTCCACATATGAGCAATGCCAATGAAATCTACATCTTCACAGACAGCCAGCCAGCAATTAGATCGCTGGAGTCGAACACATCGAACTCTAAGGCTGTTCATAACTGCCGCAAATCTCTATGCGAGATGGCAAAGCAGTTTAACATATCCCTGATATTGGTCCCAGGACATAGGGATATAGAAGGCAACTGCATCGCGGATCAACTGGCCAGATTAGGAACTACCAAAGAACTTCTTCAAGATAAGCAGAGCATTGGTATACCTATGGCATCGTGCAAACTCAAATTAAGAGATTTCTTCGAGACAGAAGACAACAAAGTATGGCAGGTCTCCAACCACAACTCACGCATTGCTCATCAGACCTGCCCAACTAGATGCCGAAATAGATCAAATGAGCTCAGCCTTCTAAGCCGAAGAAGTGCTCAACTGTCACCAGAGTGATGACCGGGCATTGGCTTGTGGGGGCACATGCGGCTAGACTACTGGTCCCACACAATGACTTCTGCAGAAGTTGTCGGGATTAGTAGGAAGAAGAAACAGTTCTTCACCTTCTTGGCACATGCCCAGCCTTATGTAAAACTAGGCGAAGAATCCTTGGTGACTTTTTGTTCGAAAATCTATCAGAACTCGCGAGCAAAAGACCCAAAGATGTAGCAAGCCGCAGGATGGACTCTTGAGGCGGATTCATACCAGGAGTAATAGAGGGGTCTCAGAGCTTTCGCGGCATCACAATGGGCCGAATGCGGCCTAAGTGCACTAAGGGGGGTATCCCTCCTTGGTAACCGCTCTAACCTAACCTAACCTACAAAATACCTCAAGAGGCCGGCACGAAGTGTAGCACCAGTGAAAACAGCTACTGGAGTGTGGTGCCGTTCTAACCAGGAGAAAGCCGATGCATTTGCAGATCATCTTGGGTACAGCTTCAAACCATTTGACCTATGTGACGCAGAAGACCTGGAGGAGACAATGCAGTTTCTGGACACAGCCTGCCCTATGTTCCTGCCTATTCCTGAGATAGAAAGCTCTGAGCTTCAGGAGGAGATAGTCAGAGTAAAACTGACCAAATCCCCGGGGTATGACCGCATAGACGCAGCTACCATAAAACTACTTCCATGAAACTGCATCGAAAACATTAAGGCGATCATGAACAACTACTCTTACTAAAATCCAATTTGCCTGCGCCATACTACCTCATGTTGTAGGCTTACATTGAAAATATGAGTTTCTACGTCAGACAGAACCAATCAGAATCTTCTATAAAGGTAGTGAATGCTGGAGTACCTCAAGGGAGTGTTCTAGGTCCTATACTATACTCCATCTACACTGAAGACTTACCACAGCCCGAAGACCCACACTACACTACCTGCACCTACGCAGACGATACAGCATTCCTGTGCTCAGCCGAGTCCCTCCCCCTGGCTGCGCGGAGGCTGCAGATTGCTCTGAACAACCTACAACCATGGCTGAAGAGGTTGAACGTAGTAATAAATACGGAAAAGTCGGTGCATATCACATTCGGACATGGAGACTGCCCACCTGTATCACAAAATGGCGCAGTCATACCACACAGTACTACGGCTAAATACCTGGGATTACCACTTGATAGAAGACTGACATGGGTCGCGCACACTGTGAACAAACTCAAACAAATCAGACACAAAACAAGGATGTTGTGGAAGAGCAAACTGACACCCAGGAACAAGATTCTTCTATACAGGAGTATAATAAGACCAATGTTCTTATACAGGATTGAGCTCTGGAGTTCAGCCTCACTTTCAACTATAAAAAGGCTGAAAAGCACTGAATGCAAAACACTCAGGTTTATCCTTAACGCACCGTACTACGTACGTAATAAAACAATAAAAAATGACCTAGACTTGACAACCATACTCGAGGAAGCAAAAAAGCTAGTGTAAGACACATTAACAAACTAGAAATATACGAAAATCAATTAGCTAGCAACATAGTGGACAACAGCGACTAGCTCCGCAGACTGAGGCGTGTCCACCCTCTGGACCCATTCAATTAAAAAAAAAAAAAAAAGAAAAGTTTTTACTGCAAGCTTTCTGTTTGACATAACATATTTAACGTACTGTATTATTTTAGGTCCTATTTTCCATTCTACTAATTGGTCGATTATTGAGTGGACTCCGATGCGGTCGAAAGCCTTTGAAAAATCTAGAGTGATGATTAAGGAGTGCCGTTTAGCGCTTAAAGATTTAGTTATAAGGAAATCAGCAAAGAGAAGGCTCTCAGTGACTGATTTTCCTTTTTAAACCCAAATTGGTTTGGGTGAAGTAAATTCTTTTGGGTTGTGAACCACCAAATTCTTTTGGCTTTTATTTTGTATAAAGTCTTGGTTAAGCAGCAGTTTAGTGAGATTGGTCTGTATGAAGAAATTTCTGTTTTATTAAGGCTGGGCTTATGTATGAGTATGATACAGCTGGATTTGTAATTCTGGGGAATTAAGTTGTTGAATATATTATTAAAGTGGTTAAATATTCTTTTATTTATTTATTTTTGCTAGGACAGACAGACGGACAGACGGACGGACGGACAGACACCATGACGGACATTCCACAAACCCAATATACTATGATACCTTTGGTATTAAAGTATAATTAATAGTATAAAAATAATAAATTTTAGGGTGCTGATTTTTGGTGAGCTAGTTTAATGAGATCGTATTGAGTTAAAATTAACTTAAGTAAGTTACGTGAGGTCTTCTATGGTTTCATCAATCATTGAGTCTTATGTATTAGACTTGCGGTTGGGCATAGCGACATAATCTCGCCGCCACAATCTCGCCGTTGTCAACACTTCATAATATCGCGCGAGACCATGTCGTTTTGAAACGACATAAGATCGCCGAGAAAAAACGACATAACATCGCCGAAAAATTGTACTGGCGAGATTATGGCGGCGAGATTATGTCGTTACCCCTTGCGGTTGGCATGGTTTGTTGTATTTATTCTTTTTTGTTTTGTTGTTGCCTTGAGTTGTCGAAGGGTACGCTTAGAGGTATTCCTTGGAACGATTTTGAGATTGTTGGCGGTGTTCTTTTTTTGTATGTTGTCGTCTTCTACTGGATCGCTGATGTCATCATAATTGGTTAATGAACTTTGGGTGGGTTGTGTTGAAGGTGTTGTTGTGTTGTGGCTTGTTGTGGGTTTCTGTGATAATGCTGGTGTAACTGTTGGTGGATTTTGGCTGACTGTTGCTGCGAATGTTTGTTGACCTTGATGTTAGGATGTGTAGACTGCATGAGCAGCTTTGTTGTGTTTTTTATACTTTGATACCAAAGGTATCATAGTATATTGGGTTTGTGCAATGTCCGTCATGGTGTCTGTCCGTCCGTCCGTCCGTCCGTCCGTCCGTCTGTCCGTATGAACGCAACTTTTTTCGACACCCTTTAAGCTAGAGCCTTGCAACTTTGCAAATATTTTGGTACAGGTCTTCGTCAGACAAAGTGTTAAATCTAGGGCTCTACGACCTCAGGGGGCCTGGGAAATCGATAACAAGTCGATACACCTCGAAGTGCAAATCGATAAAACACATATATATCCCACATTTTAGTAGATAGAGTCACCAAATTTGATGGCAAGATAGCTGGTGACATTCCTCAAAAAACTGCATAAAAAGTTTGGATGCCACGCCCACCTGTTCCGCCCCCAGCCCCCCTCAAATTATAAACAAAAATGCCTGTATCTTCTACAGTTTTCAAGCTATAACCATCAAAATTAGCATAAAGGTAGATGCTAACATCTGACACAGACATGCATCAAAACTTTGGATGCCACGCCCCCAAACGAGGGGCCACGCCCCACCGCCCTAAAAAAACCGGAATGCCCGTATCTTCGCCAGTTTTAAGGATAGAGTCACCAAATTTGATGGCAAGATAGCTGGTGACATTCCTCAAAAACTGCATCAAAAGTTTGGATGCCACGCCCACCTGTTCCGCCCCCAGCCCCCTCAAGTTATAAACAAAAATGCCTGTATCTTCTACAGTTTTCAAGCTATTGCCACCAAAATTGACATGAAGGTAGATGTTCACATCTGACAAAGTTATGCATCAAAACATTGGATGCCACGCCCCCAAACAACGGGACATGCCCCACCGCCCTAAAAAAAAAACGGAAGGCATGTATCTTTGTCAGTTTTTAAGCTAGAGTCAACAAATATGGTATGAACATTGGTAGTGACATCCGTAACAGATCTGCATCAATGTTTTGGATGCCACGCCCACTTATACCGCCCACCTCTATATCTTTCTTAGTTTTTGGGCTAGAGTCACCAAATTTGGAATGAACATTGGTTGTAACATCCGAAACAGGTGTGCATAAAATTGTTTATGCCACGCCCACTTATACCGCCCACCTCTATATCTTTGTCGGTTTTTGCGCTAGAGTCTTCAAACTTGGTAGGAGGATACAAAGTGCCATCCGCCACAGATAAATGTCATGCCTACCCCTTCTGCCTGATTTTTATACCCAAAGCCCTCATATATTACTATTTGCACTAGGAATCCTTAAAACAGCTATGTAAACTGGTATCAAAGTATATCGCAGTCGGTTGCGTCCGACTGCAACGTTTTTACTTGTTTAATGTTGTTTTAATGGCAACTATTTCTTGTTCTTTTAAGAAGATTGGGCATTTTCTGTCAAAGGTGGATTGGTTGTTGTCCAAATGGTTTATAGTACAGTTTACGCAGCAAGTGACATCAGAACACTTCTCCATTTTCTCGATATCGCAGTGTTGACTTTTACCACATTTAGAACAAATTGTGTTAGTCGATCGGCAGATATTAGCTGTGTGCCCAAAACGCAAGCATTTATTGCAGCGCATGGAAAGCGGAATGTATGTCCGAACATTGGTTTTTTGGTATCCAATGTAAATATACTCAGGAAGATCGTGTAAAGCAAAAGTGAGAATAATCAGTTCGGTCTCGGCGAGTTCGCTTCCCTTCATTTTCGTTATTTTTTTGACTGCCAAAACATGTTGAAAGCGTAGTTCGTTTTGTATTTCTTCTTCTGCGGTCATTGCAGTAAATAACGCCTTTGCAAGAGTTGAGTGATTTGTGTTCCGTTACCTTTACTATTATTTGCGGAGATAATGTTGTGAGTAATTTTGTGGCTTGCTTGTGGTCTTTTGTTTTGATCAGTATGGCACCGTTTCTTGTTTTTTTGCAAAGGTCCACTTCGCCGTTGCAGGTATAGTCGATCATTACACGGTGTAACAGTCAAAAAACTTCTGGGATGTGACATAGATATAGTTAAATGTCACATTGTGGCATACCACAAATTTTTCGTGCACATCAAAATTTGGAATAACGGCTAAAAACCCGTATTTTCGAGGTTGATGGAGTTAAAAAATCATATGTCTTAAACTATGCATCGTACAATAACATGTAATACGTCGTTAGAAGGAAAAAAGTAGCACCTTTTTAACGGTGTACTACATTGCAATCTCGGATAAAAACTAAGGAGGCTACATGTAAAAGTATAATGTTTTTTTTAGTTTTTTGCAACTTTACCTTACTTTGAAGGAAAACTAATAAGTCAAACTTGTATAAAACTGTTTCATTTTGGTATGCAGTTTCAAAAAACATTTAATTTCGAGTAAAGTAGTTTTTGAGCGAGTTATTAATTTTTTTAATAAAAATGCCATTTGACGATATTTTAGATTCATGATGTGTAAGTTCAATTTAACCGAACACGAGTGGAATGAGAAAATTGAGTGTTTTTATCGGACCTCAGATTCGAAAGCTAATGAAAAGTAACGATTTCAAGACCAAATTAGACCCTGTTGCTTTGGAAAGTTATATTGCGCTCTGTGATAATTTTCTTGGCAATAACAGGAGCGCCGACTATGTAATTATAATAATAATAATAATGGTTGTCTGAGGGTGGTGCACTGCGACCACTAGGGTCTATTGTGCCCTCGTCCTAGTATCTGAGCTAAAGCTCCTCAAACAGGCCAATCGAACGCAAAAATGCGATGATGTCACCCGGTCGAAGAGCTCTCATTTCCTGTGTGTTAAGTGTAAGACCACCCAAATGGAGCAGCCTCAACTGGCTGATGGCTGGGCATTCCTCTAGTAGGTGTTCAGGAGTCTCGTCCTCCTCTAAGCAGAGTCTGCAAAGACTCTCCTCCCCTATCTTAAGATTGCGCAGATGCTTACGCAGTCTGCAATGCCCGGTCAGGAAACCCGTGACTATTCGGAGAGATTCTTTGCTCAACTCTAAACATTCCTTGGTTCTTTTACTGTTATAGCTATTTAGCAGGCGTTTACTCTGCCTTGCCCCTTGCGACGAACGCCAGAAGTTCTCGCAAGCAGTCATGAGATCCGCATGACTGCTCTGACTGATGACCCCTGGGCCCAGCCCACAGAAAGGTTCCGGACCATGAAGAGGAGTACTAGCCCCTTTCTAGCCATGATGTCGGCCACTTCATTGCCGGGAATCCCCGCATGCCCTGGAACCCAGTAAATGGTAATTTTATTATTACTACCCAACCTATTGAGTGTTCCTATACATTGCCACACTAGTCTGGAAACAATCTTGTGTGCACTGAGTGCTTTGATTGCTGCCTGACTATCTGAGAAAATGGTAACCCCTCTCAATGTTGAAGGAGGCACATCTCTCAATCGCGTGCACTTCAGCTTGAAAGATGCTGGCGAATTTCCCTAGAGGTTCGTGGTATTTGAGTCGAGGTCCACAGACACCCGCACCCGCCCGTCCTCTGTTAGTGAGCCGTCAGTGTACCATCTAATAGCGTGTGGTTTCACAGCATAGGTGGTAGACATGTTGGTCCACTCCGACTTGTTACTAAGTTCTGTTTTGAAGAGTTTATCAAAACTAAACTGGGCTATCTGAACATCCTGCGGATATTCCAGCAACAGGTCAGTTGCAGTCGCAGCAGAATCAGCTGGTCTTGCCCCTGTTATCCTCATAATAGATCTACGCGCACTGTGTTTGATATACAAATGTAGTGGTGGGAGTCCGAGCAGCACATCCAGAGCTGTGGATGGACAAGTGCGCATAGCGCCCGAGATGCACGTGCAGGCAAGTCTCTGGAGCTTGCCCAGTTGCCTTCTCGTGACATCAAGGTCAGCGCGCTTTGCCCAAACCACAGCCCCGTAACTGACTATGGGCCTCACCATGGCAGTGTACATCCACAGCAGAATCTTTGGAGACACCCCCCAGTTCTTCCTGCAAGAGACCTACAGCTCATTAGGGCCATAGTGGCCTTGCGAACAGCATGTTCCACATGTTGTCTCCACAGTAATCGCTTGTCTAGGATGACACCCAGATATTTGACTTCTGTGGAGATCGGTATTACTATACCCCCAATGGTTATGGGCCTAATGGATTTCAGCTTGTAACGATTGGTGAAGGCTACAATTGTGGTCTTCGCTGGGTTGATATTCAGCCCCACGTCACTGCACCAGTCTAAGCTGAGTTTTAGACCCATTGTTATCCTATCGCACACTGTGCTCTCAAAGTTACCCTTGCAGATCAGAGTGATGTCATCAGCATAGCCTTGACATTCGAACCCATTTTCTGTAAGTTTATCTAACAGCTCATCCACCACAAGGCTCCAGAGTAGTGGTGACAAGACACCACCCTGAGGGCATCCTCTGGTGGTTTGAGCTCTAACTGTCACACTGTTGACAGTGACTTCCGCTATTCTACTTTCAAGAAGCTTACCCAACCAGAACGTGAGTCCTGTCTCAATTCCCCTTCTACAGAGTGCTCTAACCACAACATCATGAGCTGTGTTGTCGAAAGCACCCTCTATGTCCATAAAGGCACAGAGAGCTACCTCTTTTGCCTTTACAGAGCGCTGGACACTGTCAACCAGGCTCAGGAGAGCCGATTCAGTTGACTTACCTACTCTGTAAGCATGCTGATGCGCATGCAGAGGACTAAGCATCAAGTGCGAGTTTCTGATGTGATTGTCCACAATCTTTTCGAGGGTTTTCAGCAGGAAGGAGGTTAGGCTGATCGGCCTGAAGGATTTGGGATGAAATGGGTCTTTCTTTCCCACCTTCGGGATAAAGATCACCCTAGCCGTTCTCCATGCCCTAGGAATGTAGCCCATAGCTAGACTCCCCGAAAATACTTAAAAGAAACAACATAAGCTGTTCAACACCCTTCTGAAGATGGATGGGAATGATGCCATCCATCCCTGGAGCCTTGTAGGGACTAAGTGTACTCACTGCCCACCTAATCTTTTGCTCAGTTACGATCGCTGCAGCCAGGCTCCAGTCATGTCTCCTGTTGGGGATCCTTTCGTAACTGCTGTCTTTATTTGAGATGGTTCTACAGAGAGGGAAATGAGTTTGCAGGAGGAGTTCCGCCTTCTCCTTCTCATCCTCTGTGAACGATCCATCCGATCTCTTTAGGCAAAGCTCAGAGAGTACTTTACCTTTTGAGATAGCCCTAAACACCCTGGCCGCTGGTGCGGCTTGCTCTATACTGGAACAGAATTTCCGGAAGTGAGCCCGCTTACTATACCGGATTTCCTTGTTATACTCTGTTAGCTTTTGGAATATAACTCCCATTTGTTGCTACTCTTCTTAGCTGCGTTAAACAGCTTCCTAACTTCTGCGCGAAGCAGCCCTAGCTTTTGTTCCACCAAGGATTGTCCCTGCTGGAGTCTATTTGCTTAAAAGCTTGCATGAATAAGCATCCAAGATAGTCTCGCCTACTTCTACTGAGAGATGTTCGAGATCCTCCGGAGAGGATACTCTCCTACTCTGGTTCAGTCTACTCAGGTTTGATCCTAGACAGGACTGATAGAGTGACCAGTCAGTCCGTCGTGGATTCCTGATAACTTTGCTGAAACTGAGGTTGCTGTGGATATCGAAGAGAATAATTCGGTGATCCGACATTGACGGTTCTGAGGAGACCTTCCAGTTGCGAACCAACCGGGAGCCCCCTCATTGCCGAAAGTGATATCAAGCACTTCGGCCCTAGTTTTAGTAACAAATGTTGGTTCAGCCCCAACATTAAAAACGGTGAGATCCCTGGATACTAGATAATCAAGTAAACACTCACCTCTACTGTTGTTGTCCGTACTTCCCCATGCAACACTGTGTGAGTTGGCATCGCAACCTAGCAGCAGGGGTAGTTTTTTTGCTGCTGCAGTGCTGCACCAGATCCTGGACCTCTGGTGGAGGGGCATCCGTCACGTCACCCGGGAAGTATGCTGACGCCACCACAATACTCCCGAAATCGCCAGTGATCATCACCGCTACTAGATCTCTGTTGAGAAATTTTGAGAGACAGAGAAAGTTAATGTTCTTTCGCACCAAGATACAAGCTCTCGGTGATGCCTCCCTAACGTCTGCAATTAATTGCATACTCACTTGATTTAGGCCGCAGATCCTGCCTCTGACGGCCCAAGGCTCCTGGATGAGCACCAGCCCCAGGTCAGACCTGGAGACCAACCTGCCGATGACAGCCGAAGCTGCCCTCGCGTGGTGCAGGTTGATCTGTGCCACGCTGGTGACCACCATCCTTAGAGCTCTGGTTCGCCTTCCGATAGCGTCAGATAGGCATCTGACTGCGTATCGAAAGGTTTCTGCTCATCATCGGATGGCTTCTCAGTGCTGGAGTGCTCCTCTACGCGTAGGCGCGACAGGTCCAGCCCCTGCAGAGATACCGAGTCCAACTCAGCATCTACTTTAGCCAACGCCTCAGCCTCTGCTGCCTCGACCGTGAGGGGGCAGGAGGGCGCCACTTTGGCTGCTGCCGATGCACATCGTCTGCATTCACCTCCGTGGACGCTCCCACACCCACCTGCTCCTGCTTTTTATGCAGTCGGCACTTCAGCTGGCCGAAGCGGTAGCTCACCAGCATGCTCCTATTTTTAAGAAGCGCGAGCGCCTTGTCGTCCACACCCAACGTCAACACCTTACCGCCACTCGACTCCAGGTGCCGGATCACGCGCCATGTTTCGGTGAGGAGACCCTTATTTTGCTCGTTGAGCAAGCCAAGGGACTTCTCCACCGTCTCACCAGCCGTGCGAGGAAGGTAAAGCGTGACTATATTGGTCACCGGCAGGTCCTTTAGCAAACACGTGCGCAGCTTAACGCCCACCGTGGTGCTGACATCTGGCACCTTTGACTCCAACCACGCCTTGGCATCGTTGTCCATACAGTCTACCAAGACTAGACCATCCTGGAACTGGATGCCGTTGAAGTTGAGCGCTGAGGTCCAGCCCTTCCTCATCTCGTCGACGAGTGCCTGCTCGACCGCCGTCAGCTCTTCCTTTGACAGCAGCCTCTTCGGGTAGTCACTTGCCAGAACAGCCAAGTAGGTACCCTTGGCTACACTGGCGTAAGTGGCCGCCTTCGGACGCTTCGAGCCAAGTGAGGTTCTTGAGCCCTCCAGAGCTGCAGCGTTCTTCTGCCTCTTCGGTTCGATCTTGGGGAGATCAGACGGCGACGTGTGATGCAGCTGCCTTTTCCTCCCCGCAACGGCCTGGCCGTCGAATCTTTCCACAGGAGACCCGTTCGGGGCACGGTGCTCCAGTGCCTTTCTACGAGCCTCTTCCGGCTTCATTCCACGCCCAAGGTACCGGAGGTACCACTTACGGCCAGCACCGCTGAGGCCCTGCCTCAGTGGGTCTCCGGGTCCCCCAGGCTGACCTGCCGCCGGAAGAGGTTGCTGCCTCGACCTTCCGGAAGAGGGTGTTGGGGCGTCTCTCCTGCTGGCAACGATCGCCAGCGGAACAGCCGCCGGAGCAGTGCCAGGCACTGCGGACCCCCCTCTGCTGTCCGTTCGTTTGGTGGCCTCACTGACGGCCACTTGAGACTTGAAAGTCTCTTCACCTTTCGAGGTGCTCTGCTTCGGGGTCGAGCCCTTCGGCTTTGCAGCACTCTTCGGGTGTGGGGCCAAGCCCCTGCGCGGCGACAGCTTACCACCATCGTCCAGAGCCGCCTCCTCTATCCGCTCTGCTAACTGGGTTTCGGTTAAGTCCCGCCTGTTAAATTTGGTTAGATTTGTGTTTTTGTCCATAAAAATCCCACGAGTGTAGGGGAGAGAAGTACCAGCGTGTCATAGCCCCCATTAACACGCTGGGGCCAGGTATACTCACCGAGGCGGCCAGGTATCGGTGATGCTCCGTCCAAATACAGTCGGTTACCCCTGACTGCAAACCAACCAATGGGCACGGAACGCATAACACCCTGGCTTAGGGGGGTGAAGCGGCACCCTTGCCTCAGGACGTCACCACCGCCCTTGTGAGATGTTGGGGATAGGATGTGGGTAGGAACACGTGTAGGAATTTGGGTGTGTGTAAGACTATGTATTAAAGACGGTCAGACAAGCGCCTTGTCGGTACACAATAAACAACAATTTTTTTGTAAACAATTTTTTATGTGCATACAATGAAATGAGCTGCAACATATCCATAAAAATCCATTTGTTGCATTCCCACTTGGATTTCTTCCCAGATAATCTGGGCCAGTTCAGCGACGAACAAGGTGAAAGGTTTCACTACTATCGAAAAGCGCTTTGATGGGAAAGATAAAATCAGATAAAATTAACATGATGACAAATTACTGCTGGTCACTTAAACGAGAAACCGATTATGATCAGTTTAAAAGGAAAAGATTGTTTAAATATTTTTAAGTCGCAATTCCAAAAATTGTGTAAAATAAGTTCAACAAATGTCCTTAAACTGACACAACACGTGATTAAAAAAAGTCAAATTAACTAAAGTAGCTTGAAATGTTTTATTAGAGACAAACTAATTCTAAAATAAAAATTCTCCAAGAATTTACTATAAAGTACTCAACAATACAATGGTCGATAGTGCTATAAGGAGCGATTTATCAACATATTGCAAAAATTTCATAATCCGAAAATACATCATAACTTTGCTAATTATTGACTGATTTTAGAAAATAGACCCACGTTTTATGAAAATGTATTTTCTTTAAATAATAAAACAAGTAAAAGGGGTTTCTACCAAAATAGTGTTCAAAAACACCACCAAAGTCAAAAAAAGTAAAACGAAATATAAAAAAAAAAAAAAAAAAAAAAAAAAATGATTTACCTAGCAAATACTCCAATAAAGGAAATAAAACCTGTTAAGTCATGTATGGCACGTTTAAAGACCTAAGTTTCTTCTTTCCAAAACTGGTTAAAACATCAAAATCAGTGGATATTTGACGAAGCTATGGGCGTAAAAGTGACCGTATATGGAAAAAAGGTTTTTTACCGTTATTCAAAATTTCGATGTGATCCAAAAAATTCTAGTACTACACAAAATTATATTTAACTATACCTAAAACATACGCTATATCCCGTTCCAGAAGTTTTGTTTTGATTTTTTTTTGTTACAGTGTGTTATCAATTTGTAGTTGCGAACTTCGACTTTTGTTATTAGGAGTCACGAGATCAATTCAGACATTTGAATTACTCGACCAATATCAAACCGATCTGCGTAGCAGCAGTTTTGATAGCTGAAATAAGTCCGCCTTACTTTAAGTCCAGCTAGGAATTGTATGTGACTAGAGTCCTTTTGGGATCTTAACCAGTTGAGATAAGAAGTGAGTCCCTGGCAGATCAATAGTATACGTTAGTTTTCAATAGCAGACCTCAGATCAGGTGACCTATAGAAGTATTACCGAACGCGACAAACACGTACAATGCAATGAACCATAAAAACCGATTAAATTAAATACAATTAAATTTAAATAATGCCGCTAACACGCAGCAACGAAGACATTAATAGAGCTTTGCAATACGCAGACCCATTTTGCGGGCAATGCCACGAGCCTTTGGCGCAAAATGACCTTAAAGCAACGACTCCATGTGGGCATAATTTTCATAAACAATGCATAGTTGACGCATTACTAAGCTCACATACATGTCCCATGTGCAAACAACCTTTCACCCAGTCCCAAATCCAGCTGTCCAATAACAACTTGTCAGCCGAATTAGAAGAAGCAGATAAAGTAACTGAAACGTCCGAGCAAGCGCTTTACGCACGTAATGGGAGCAACACTCAATCCAATAAAAAATCTAGAGGCAAAGGACGCAAGGTTCCTTTCTCATGTGAGGTAGGAAGAGGCATGTCATCGAGAGCCTCGACACGAGGGTATCATACAAATGATAGAAGAAACGAAAACATATCCGAGATAGTCCAAACAGCAATGCAATCACAGCAACAGCTTTTGCAAGACATGACTGCAATGATTCAGTCTCAGCTGGCAAATCTGCAAATACGTAGGGCAGAGCCAGAAATTTTATAAACGTACCCGTTCAAAGACCACAAAAAAGTTTCAAATATTATTCAGAATTGGCACCTAAAGTTTGATGGTTCCAAAGAAGGTCTAGCGGCCGAAGATTTTCTTTACCGAGTCCGTTCCTTATCAAGACAAAATCTATACGGCAACAATGGTCTCCTAGGTGATCATTTGCATCTGCTTTTCGGAGGCAAGGCCATTGAATGGTTTTGGAAGTTCCACCGAGCGCACGAAAACTTTACTTGGGAAACTTTTAGTGAGGAGTTTCTTAAGAAATTCGAGGGCATAGGTACAGACATAGATCTTTGGGAATCGATAAACAATAGACGTCAAGGGGAAAATAAAGTTTTTGAGGAATACCAATTCAGCGTTGAAAAACTTGTAGGCCGATTGCGGGATCAGATTTCTGAAGAGCATTTTGTTCGTCTTTTGTTTCGACATGCGAAGCCAAGTCTTCGTTACGAACTACGAACCAACTTGTCGAGATTACGAGAAGCCATCCGAACTCATGAGCAGTTTTGCAAACAAGAGAAAGCTTATTATTTACGACCGAAACGACCGGTGATATCTGAGTTAGAGACCCAAGAAGAAATATTAGCGATGCAACACAAGGTTTTGAAGTGTTTGAATTGCAGCAAGATCGGTCATCGTTTCGACAACTGTTTAGAAATGAGAACCATATTTTGCTACGGCTGTGGCGCGAAAGGAATTTTTATGCCCAACTGCACCATTTGCAACCCATCGGAAAACTTTCCAAGGGATGCGCAGAGAAGTAATGCTCTGACGCATCCGACGAGTCAGAATTAGCAAATCCAAATGTGGCTGATCCGTTCAGGATCCAGCTATCAAGTAACCTTAAGCCTTCCCAAAAATTAGGCAAGAAGTATCGGTTGCAAACAGACCATTTCACGTTCGGCTAGCACAATACCTAACAACTCGTAGACGAATTTTTGGTAAAGTTGATAGCAGTAAGCCAAGCAGAACTCCCAGACGTTCCACAATCCGTATGCGAGCAACGCATCGCAACGTACAGAAATGTTCTGGCCGAATAAGAACCTCGAACAATTCTAGTTCTAGTTCTGGTAGGCCGAATGGTTACTGAAGTAACATATCGTACTTTCAGAAAACCAGTCAACTTCTTTCTTATACCAGAGCTTACGAGCGATGTTTATTTGGGAATTGATTTCTGGAAGGACTTCGAGTTGTTAGATAAACTATTCCAAGAATCCGACAATGTTGCTGAGTTAAATGTTGGGCAGAGTGACGACACTGTTGATCCTCCAAAGATGCACCCATTAACACCGCATCAGCGACAAGAGTTAGAAAAAGTGATATACCAACTTCCATTATTCGAGAAAGTAGGTTTAGGTCGCACTCAATTAGTCGAGCACAGCATAGACGTAGGGGAGGTTAAAGCAATTAAACAGCGACACTGGCCAGTACCTCCCGCAAAAGAAAAATTAATGTTTACTGAAATAGAGAAAATGCTAGCTTTGGATATCATCGAAGAATCCAGGAGTCCATGGAGCAGCAACTTCGTGCTTGTTCAAAAGGGAGCTAAATCGCTCTTGTGCTTGGATTCTCGAGAAGTGAATAAGTACACCCGATAGGATGCTTATCCACTGCCTCACGTAAATGGTATCCTAAGCAGGTTGCCTCCAGCTCGTTTCATCACCGGTCTGGATATGAAGCATGTTTTCTGGCAAATACCATTAGTAAAAGAATCTAGGCAATACACAGCGTTCACCGTGCCGAACCGGCCGTTATATCAGTACAAGGTCATGCTCTTCGGGCTATGTAACGCTGCGCAAACATTATGCCGACTGATGGTAATTCCGGCGCATTTGTGAACGCGAGTTTTCGTTTACTTAGACGATCTTTTGATTCTATCTGATAATTTTGTATCGCATTTAGCATTGCTGAATGAGATTGCAGGCTATTTACGACAAGCGAATTTGACTATCAATATAGCTAAGTCCAAGTTCAGTATGCAGGAAGTCAAATTCCTTGGTTTTATTATTGGAGATGGTCGACTAAAGACTGACCCAGATAAAGTTGTAGTCATCAAAGAATTCCCAGTGCCCACAACCGTAAAGCAACTTAGAAGATTTTTAGGGCTATCTGGTTGGTATCGACGTTTCGTTGACGGATATGCCACCGTTAGTCTACCACTCACCGATTTGTTAAGAAAAAATAAATCTTTTAGTTGGTCCTATGAAGCTGAAGAAGCTTTCAGACATCTAAAAGCCAAACTAACGTCTGCGCCGATTCGCAGCGCTCCTGACTTCTGTTGACCCTTCTTGCTTCTTTGTGATGCAAGTCTACATGGTCTCGGGTGTGTTTTGGCACAGTCAAGCAAAGACGGAACAGAGTTGCTAATAGCTTTCATGTCCACCAAGCTATCCAAGGCGCAGCGCAACTATTCCGTGACGGAATTAGAGTGCTTAGCCGTAATTAAGGGCAAAAATAAGTTCCGCGCGTATATCGAAGGACAAGAGTTTACAGTCATCACTGACCATGCGTCGTTAAAATGGTTAATGAACCAAAAGGACCTGTCCGGAAGATTGGCTAGATGGGCAATCAAACTTCAAGGTTTCAGTTTTACCATCCAGCACCGAAAAGGTTCGCAAAACGTTGTAGCTGATGCTTTCTCGCGACGCGATGAAAACGATGTATCTGAATTCGATAGCTGTGGTCCAATCGTCGATTTGAGCGCTGCCGAATTTAATTCTTCTCAGTACTTAGACTTAATTAAGCACGTTGAAGAGAATTAGTCAAGGCTTCCTGATTTGAAAATCGTTGATTATTTTGTTTACAAACGCACCGAGCACGCAAGTGGTGATGCGCACCAGGAAGAGAATTCATGGAAACTATGGCTTCCGGAAGGTCTTGTTGCTGATGTATTACATCGGGAAAGTTGATTGAAAAAGTAAAGCGATATCTATTTTGGCCCGGAATGGTAGTACAGATTCGCCAATATATTTCAGAGTGTAGTATCTGTAAAATGTCTAAAAGCTCAAATAAGATATTGAGACCGCCGATGGGAAAACCTATGGTGTCTGATCGTCCGTTTCAGAAGTTATACAAGGATATTTTAGGTCCTTATCCAAGATCCAAAAATGGTAACATTGGATTACTTATCATTGTCGATCACAACACAAAGTTCCATTTTTTGATATCCTTTAAAGAAATTCACGTCTAACAACATCAGTGGGTATTTAGAAAACTTTGTATTCTTTTCTTTTGGAGTACCGGAAACTGTCTTAACCGATAACGGCTCACAATTCAAATCGGGGCATTTCCGAGCGTCCCTTACTCGTTTCGGAATCTCTCACGTCTGTACGGCAATCTATTCGCCTCAAGCGAACGCTAGTGAACGACTTAACCGATCAGTATTAGCCGTAATAAGCGAAATAAGCGGTTCATTGAGATCTACCATACATCGTAGTACTGGTTACTCCCCATACTTTCTTTGTTTGGTCAAAACATGATTTTGAACGGAAAAGATTACGAGCTCCTTTGAAAATTAAATGCTTTGACCGATGACACAGCTTTGAAAAGAACAGACTTCTTGCAACTCGCACGCGAGAAAGCCAAAACAAACATGTCTACGTCTCATGACGAGAATGCTCGCAGATACAACTTGCGAAGCAGGAAAATCGTTTTAAAACCAGGTGATAGTGTTTATGCTCGAAGCTTTGTCCAAAGCAATGCAGCTAAAAAGTTTAACAGCAAACTCGCACCCGTATTCATTAAAGCCAAAGTGAAGGCAAAACTGAGTCCGGTATATTATGAACTACAGAATGAAGTAGGAAAATCGATTGGTGTTTATCACTTAAAAGATATTCAGACGTAGGAATTTATGTTGATCTGTTGATTTCAGTTAACAACTCCTCGAGATGGGATTCTCGTTGTATTAACTGTGGTGTAGGGGACAGATAAACATAAAAGCTTAACATAACTATATTCGTTTATGCTTCGCTTTACCATCGCACTTCAAGAGAACAATTATCTCTTTGCGATTGTCAAACTAACTACCGTTTGAATTCCAGTAGAGCGATTGCCCTCTCTCAGCTCTCAGCAATTATTGTTAGCTTGCATCCACGATAGTTTGTCTCGCTTGCACGCGCATATTCCGGTGCGGTCAAGAGGACAACGCACAAGCGGACACACAAAGATCACGCCACTTCACCGTTGCAGTAATTCCAGGCGAAAATCGTCGTTTGCCCTTTGTTCTACTATTGGAAGTAAAATCGGCACGCGTACATATTTCTACTTTGCATCGAGTTATTACCTAAATAGCAGTGGATCAAAGCGAACGTTTTTCTTAAGGCTACTGTGTGCCAAAAATAAAGCTATTAAAATGCAGAACTGTACACGCTGCGGTCACCTTGATCGGCGTGATACCATATAAGTTAAAAAGAATAGCTATAATTTGTAATTATATAAAACGCATCAGATCAATTCGTGGATTATGCAGCAGTGAAACAGGTGATATTTTTTGGCGTTGTTAATATTGAGTGTGGTGCTTAAGAAAGCGAAATTATTTTCTTCCAGCCGTCTGGACGGCGCGCGACTATTCTAGTCGGCACCGCCCAGCGTGTCGAGTTACTAGTTACTGGCTACGGCATACACTTCAGTCTTCAAAACCCAAGACTCAGATTACTGGCATTAGTCTCTGAATAGTTCAACAAAACTGGAAACATCGAGTAGTGAGACTTCTTTCAGACTCGAATTATATGAATTCAGTCTAAACGTATCAGCATAATGAAGTGATCAGCTGTAACATATGGAGTAGAGTATAGCGCTCGACGTACATTTGGTGGCCGCATGACGTAAGCAAAGTTCTATAAGAGTAAGAAAAAGCAGTTACGTCAAAAGACCCAGCAGGAGTTGTGCACAGGTCGCGCTAGCAGCAGCCAGGCTTAATCATGGATGTTTCGTTGCTGTATCGTAACGCGTTTTATTAAATCTTGTGTATAATTATATTCTACTTAGTTGTTTGATTTTCTTCCGATTAGATACTTTAATGTTCAGCCAACAGCAATAGCGCTCACACATGTGTTTATATATTCTCTAATCAACTTAAGCAGCAACGCCGCAACAACATCAGCATCTTCGATGGGCCCACCGAATAAGCACCGATGGAGAATTGTGAGTTCGTAATCAGCTACGTAATGTGAAGTACATGGTAATTTAAAACCGTGAGTAAACTTGCAAATGGCAAGAAATATATATATATGTTAAGCGAGTTTGAAGGATTTTTGCTGAGGCTTTAGACATTTTTATTTGTTAGTAGAATTTAAAATCTTAGGTAATCAAACTTAAAAATTATTGTAAAACTTTTCAAGAAATTATCGGAATACTAAAGATGTCCTAATAATGTTAAACGTAAAATGAAGTTTTCGAAGACGCTGAAGCGCCGTTCTCATGGATGTAACACATTTATATATATATATTAAACAGGTTACCTATAACTAACGATGTATGAGTAATTATTATGATGGTTCATTGCAGTGCAAAATGTCTCGTGGGTGATGCTTACTAATCCTTTCTAAGTATTAGTCAAGGGGGGCCCGAAGCATAACGAAGGCGCTACCAAGGAAGGGTGGGTGTAGACTAGGGTAACAAATAACATCTTCAGTTCCCTAACAAATGATTACCTGATTTGAGGCCCGTAAACGATTCGTGTGGAATTGTGAGACCGTATTTTTGCATTTTTCCTCTCTGTAGCTTATCCGAAAGTGCACTTAACTTTATTTTCTTATTGTAGTTGTATAGAGGGGCGAGGAAGAACCCACACCCCATCCGGCGAGCTAAGATAGAGCATAGCTAGAAGTGCACGCCTCCCCAAGTTTCTGTAGGCAAAGCAGTGGCCCTGCCACATACTACCTGCACACTACAAGTGACTCTCACTCAACCACAAGCGTGGGATTGCAATCGTAAGCATATTCTCTAAAACAGACTTAACTCTTAGACTCAAACCGAGGTTTGCTTTGCACGACACTAAATTTAAGAAATCAGTTATAGAATTGGTCTTCGTCAATGAACATCGTGTTCACTTTAATATTACTCTAAAATTGTAATTAGACTTAGACTTTTTATTTCTATTTCTCAAATAAAATTGTTATAATAAAATAAATCTATACAAATAGTTTTTCTTTAAGTTGTCACACAACAAACAATTTCATTATATGTATGTACAAAGCAATGAAAAATGTACGTACATACATATGTATGTGTATATACGTGCAATTGCAACACCAACCAAAGTTACAAATGTCAACTCGAAAATTATATCAAAACAACAATGGCAATAGGTATTTGTGTGTTAAGTTTTGTTTGATAATTAGCATGTATGTAGGTAAAACCACTCGCGTAACATATTCTGGTGTACAAAACCAAGTTATGTTTTAATTGATTTGTTTTAAATCAATGATACCAACAAAAAGAAGCATTGCGAGCCCAACAACAACACTTACTAACAACAACAACAAATGCTACTTGATTCGAAAAACAATTGTCAAAGGCACAAAGAAGAAAAGAGTATAAGTGGAATGGGGTCATGTGTTTTATTTTTGTAAGCTCGGCCGCGATAGCTTGTGCTTAGACGGCAGTAGTGGAATGGGTCATGTGTTTTGTTTTTGTAAACTCGGTGGTGTTCAAACTCACAGCTTGTGTGACAATGAGGCGCCCGAGTGGTGGAATGAGATAAAGTGATAAGCGCAGGACATTGATTTGTATGGGAGGTACTCGAAGAAGTGGTCCAAATAAAAAATCCTTTCTTAGTGCTCACTTTCAACCTGCATGGAATATTATGTGAAAATTTCAGCCTTCTATCTCTTATCGTTTAGGCTGTGGGTCTCTCAACAATCAGTCAGTCAGGACAAACTATTTTATATATATAGATAAGCACGCTCCATAACATAAGTGTATGGGAGGTGTCCCAAGGAGTTGTCGGATCAGGTCCGAATTTTGCATCCATGATTTTTTTACACCCCTCCATGTCCTGACCAAGTTTCTTTATAATTAATTAATTTTAAAGCATAGCTCTAGTACAAAAGTTGAGAAAAAAAGGACTTAAGTGCTCAGGAGGTACTCGAAGGAGTGGTCCAAATTCAAAATCCTTTCTTAGTGCTCACTTTCAACCAGAATGGAAATGAAATGGTGAAAATTTCAGCAGATAAGCACGAATTACCTCCGCCAACCTCGCTCCCCAAATCTGCCCTCCAGCAAAGCCTCTGCGTATTGCCTAACAACAAGGCTATACGCGGAATCTGCTGACCAAGCACAAATGCAGAGACACTTCGTCGTCTACAACAAAATGCCTACGCGGCATTTTCCCGATCAGCGACTTCAACCAAGCCACTTCACCCACTACAATGTTTCGCAACTTGCTGAGTTGCGAACAGGATACATATATAGGGCACACATATACACATACACCTTCTTTATTGTAACCACTTAGTTTTAAGTCATATATATTCCGTTATACAGAATAAAGCTGCCAGTCTCGTTTGACCATTCGAAACCAAAACTACTGAACATATTTTCTTCTGTCGGAAACCTCTACATCTTAACGGATTTCATCAGTTAAGACCTTAACTGGCGCAGCCGCAACATTAACCATGCAGATTGCAATATTAATACTATTCTAGTAAGTTAGACTGCGTACACACGATGCATTTTTGATGCTGCAACTTTGGGCTTGTTGGCAAGGGAGGTGAGGAAAGCAGTGTTGGTAAAAAGTTGCACTATGTCGAAGGCCTGCAACTCTTAACGTGCAATTCCTTTTGTGCTCATTCCGATTTGTTGCCTGCAGGGTTGTAATTTTCAATAATCACTTTGCTTCAGGGCGGTTTATTTTGAAAATTATTTACAAATACGGTTATACATATGTTCATAAATAACAAAAGTATGTAGAATCAAGCGAACACGGAATTGTTGCTGTCAAAGTATGAGCAGAACGAAAATCTTTATAATGTACGCCATAATCAAAATATATCAGTGCGGCACAATCGAAAATTTTATCGAAAAGAAGCAGCAACTAAAAAGCATCGTGTGTACGTGAGTTGCAACTCGAAGCAACTTTCAAAAGAAAATCAACAAAAATGCATGCATCAAATATGCACCGTGTGTACGCAGTCTTAAAATAAGATAACTAAATGTACATATGTAAGTGAAAAAAGTGAAAGATGAAACATGATAAGAAATAATAAAAAGAATAAAAAGAAATAATAATTACTAGAAAACCCGGCGAACTCCGTTACGCCACCTCGTTTTTTTAAACATTTCGATTGGGGATTAAAAGATGAAGAATGAAGTTTTTGAAAAGCAATATTTTTATTTCATTAAGTAACAGCAAGAAGTGTAAAGACAGAACTTAAGCGAAGAAAGCCAAAATATAATAAGAGAAAATGACCGATTGAGTATGGAAGATCATTGGCATCATACAATCGCTTGGCATTCCAATATGATCCCACTGCGAAATACAGCGATAATGACAATTTAGATATTGGACCAATGACGACTGTATGTCGATATTGCAATGCGCTAACGTTTAAAAGAGAAACGGCGGGATTGTGCTGCGCAAGTGGAAAAGTCAAACTGGATCCATTACTTACACCACAACACCCACTGAAAGCATTGTTCGATGGAAATGATCCCGATTCCAACCGTTTTCTTCAACACATCCTTGAATACCATAATTACTTTCGCATGACATCATTTGGAGCTAATATCATTCGAGAACGCGGCTTCATGCCGACTTGCAAATTAAGAGATAAATCCCATACAAACAATTATCATCTGTGTATACACTTGTTGCTGGCTTGCATGTATTGTGCGGTGGCCGATGTTCGCATGTCGTCCTCTAGGCATTTTAGACTATAGACAGACAGGAGAATTTATCCTCAAGTGCACAATCCACATAGTTTACACAGATCAACTTACCACCTTTAAGACAAATAAATGGTTGCTGTTGAAATTTAATTAAAGTTTGCACAATAAACGATTCCAGTTGAACTGTTAACAAACAAATAACTTTAACCTCAAAACTGAACATACAGGGTTGCCCATATTCGACGGACCCATCTGGCAACGCCATAACTTTTGACAGAGATGTCAGATCGCTTAATGACATACCGCGTTTGAAGCGTCAGTCCAAGCAGATTTTTACCATGGAACAATACACGCCACGCGAGCGCTCTGAAATAGTTGAAATTTACTTTCAACAGAATAAGTCAATTGTGAAACTCAACGTGCTTTTAAAAAATTAAAAAATGTGAAAAGTGCGCCTTCTAAGAACACCATTAAGCGTTTATACGAAAAATTTTCGACTGGTGAGGCTCTTTCTAATCCGAAGAGGCCAAATAAAAGTCGACCAAGGCGATCGGCCGAGAATATCGCTGCCGTACGAGCCAGTGTTGAGAGGTCCCCAAGAACATCCCAAAAACGCCGTTCTCAGCAGCTGGGCATGGCTCGCGATGATTTGCATTTGTTGCCTGCGGACAAGCCTCGTCGATTGGAATGGGCCCAAAGAGTCATCGAAATGGCCGAAGATGACGAGCAATTTTGGAACAAAATTATCATGTCCGATGAAGCCCATTTCACATTGAATGGGACCGTAAATAAGCAAAATTGCCGTATTTACGCCACTGAAAATCCTCAGGAGATTCAAGAAGTACCTCTTCATGACGAAAAAGTCACAGTTTGGTGCGGCGTTAGTGCGAAAACGGTCATTGGGCCATTTTTCTTCCAAAATGAAAATAGCCATGCTGTTACCATCAACCAGGAGCGTTATCGCGACATGATGACCAATTTTTATGATGCCAATTATTCGTCGAAAGCGTATGAGGCAGTTCTGATTTCAACAAGACGGCGCTCCACCGCACACAAGTCGCATAACAATCGATTTTCTGAACAAATTGTTTCCGGGCCGTTTGAAGTCGAAAAGTGGTGATTTGGACTTTCCACCGCGTTCGCCCGATTTGACGCTGCCTGACTTCTTCTTGTGGGGATATTTGAAGTCAAAGGTTTACGTTAACAAGCCAAGGACCGTAGAAGAGCTCAAGGACAACATTCGTGAAGAAATAGCCGCTATTCCGGCCGAGATGTTGGCGAAAACGATGGAAAATGCTGCAAAAAGGGCACAATACGCCATCAACGCCAGAGGCGGCCATTTGAGACATATCATATTCAAAAATTTATGTAAACAAATCTACTTGGAGCAAATTAAATTATTAAGATTGCCAACCGCCAAATTTTTATTTTTTTCTTTGATTTTTTTAAAAAAAACATGGGTCCGTCGAATATGGGCAAACCTGTATTACAGTTAGAAGCTGTCAAACAATGTAACGACATGTAATCCAATGGTAACATGATTAGGGGGTTTTGTTAAGGGTGTAAAAAACTTTCCCGGTTTTCCTGCATTCCTGTTGAACATTTTCCTGAAATTTGTTTGCTCCCAACATCACTGAGCCCTAGACCTTTCCAAAGAATGCAAAAGCGTGGAAATCGGTTCTTGCGTTCTGGAGTTATATCGTTAGAAAAAATTCAGACTTATTTTTATATATATAGATAACAAGCCATAACGCAAAAATTAAACTAAATGCAAATAATATCGGTTAAAAATTTCGCCACAGATATGCATCACAAATTTGAATTTCACGCCTACCTTTTCTGCCTGCCTTTTTATACCCAAAACCCCCATTCTTTACAAATACATACAAACTTACATATGTGCTTTGCTTGCTTGTTCGAAATTGTATATCAACAATTTTTGTGTGGTACGACGTAACGTCTGAGTTAGATAAGCAGCAATTAAGCAAATCTACCACTATACAAAGATAATCAAGATTAATTATTTTCGCGCAAATGGCTCGATATAAAAAACAAATACAAATTCAATGTATGTACATATGTATGTACATATCTATACAACTTTTTGCATTAAATATACATACATACATTTTCTTAAGTTTCTATTTGTTAGTGCGCTTGATTGTCTTGGTGTTATTCATTGGCGTGAGTAATTGGTTGTATGATATTTTACTTTGCAAGTCGGCATGAATCCGCCTTCTCGAATGATATTAGCTCCCAATGAAGTCATGCGAAAGCAATTATGGTATTCAAGGATGTGTTGAAGAAAATGGTTGGAATCGGGATCAATTCCATCGAACAATGCTTTCAGTGGGTGTTGTGGTGTAAGTAATGGATCCAGTTTAACTTTTCCACTTGCGCAACACAATCTAGCCGTATCTCTTTTAAACTTTGGCGCTCTGCAATATCGACATACAGTCGTCATTGGTCCAATATCTAAATTGTCATCATCACTGTAGTTCGCAGTGAGATCATATTGGAATGCCAAGCGATTGTATGATACTAATGATCTTCGCGTACTCAATCGAGCATTTTCTCTTATTATATTTTGGCTTTGTTGATACACTTGTTGCTGGCTTGCATGTCTTGTGCGGCGGCCGATGGTTGATCGTCGTCCTTTAGTCATTTCAGACTATGAACAGACTGGAGAATTAAACCTCAAATGCACAATACACATAATTTACACAGATCAACTTACCACCTTAAAGACAAATAGTTGCTGTTGAAATTTAATAAAAGTTTGCACAATAAACGCGTTTCCAGTTGAACTGTTAACAAACGAATAACTTTATCGTCAAAACTGAACATACTACAATGAGAAGCTGTCAAACAATGTAACGACATGTAATCCAAAGGTAACATGATAAAGGATTTTCGTTAAGGGTGTAAAAAACTTTCCCGGTTTTCTTGCATTCCTGTTGAACATTTTCCTGAAATTTCGTTGCTAAAAACCTCACGGAGCCCTAGACCTTGCCAACGGATGCAAAAGCGTTCAAATCGGTTCTTGCGTTCTGGAGTTAGATCGTCAGAAAGAATTCAGACTTATTACAAACAAACAAACAAAAAATCAAACCTTTCCTCTTTATAATATTAGTATAGATTAAAAGCTTATATGTTTGAAGAACTGTATTTCATATCGGTTCTTTTGTCAGTTACAACGGAAGAAAACATTATTATTTGTGGGGTGCTCAATGCTATGGCACACGAGCACTTTTGTTTTTGTTTTGGCACTTAGCATACGGAGCGGCACATGCCATATTTTCCTAGGGCACACGCCAATTCCTCTTTGTGTCGCTGTGCGTATCGTGCCAAGCCAACAACAATTCCATAAAACTTTTTTTTCTCTTCTTTGTGTTGCTGTGCGTATCGAGCCAAGCCAATTTTTTGCATTGCATTCCATTGCATTTTTTTTTTATCCTCAACTCACAATGCAAAGTATTGTTGTCTTGTTCTCGGCTCTGCACTGACACTTTTTTTGTTGCGTTTTTGATAGAATTTGATTTAAGTTTGATTATAGTTTATTGTGGACCAGTGACACGTGCATTTCATTGGATTTTTTGTTTGCGTTGCGTTAAAATGAGTGATGCATTGCGAAGTGATTACTTCGCATTAAATTTTAAATGTGAAATACAGTGTTTAATTATTATTTTCTTTAATTAAATTTTTTTTTTCTCTCAGTGTTAATTTTGATGCAATAAAACGGCGTCGATACATGTGTGCGTGTGTATTCTTTTGCTTGTGTTGGTAAGGGCACTGCCGTAAGACAATTTTGAGCACCCCTGATGTAAACAAACGCGCTCATAAAGGCCTGTTTACCCAAAATTTAATTTAATTTAATTTATTTTAATTTAATTTAATTTAATTTAATAAAATGTATGCGTTTACCCAAAATTTAATTTAATTTAAGGAAACAGTGTGTAAAGCGTGTAAAATTATGTTAATAGTGTTGTTAACTCTCCGTTACATTTTGAATTGGTATTCAAACACATTTTTACTTGAGCTCATGGCAATATATAAGCCCAAACTTATCTTTTTTAATTATATTTTTAAAGTATTTTGACTTTTAATCACACAACAGACATAATTTCAACTAAAATAATTAGCTTATGTTCATTTAAATATTTGAATATGTAAACGTTTTGCACCACACTTTTGATCAGCTGTTTTGTATTTTCAAGCTTACCAACACCGAAAAGATTTAAGAATCTGCAACCTGCAGGTTCGGAACTAAACTAAATTAAATTAAATTAAATTAAATTTTGGGTAAACAGGCCTTTATACAATTAGCTCTGCCGTCAAGCTGTAATCGTAATTTAGGATTAAACATTAAAACATTATGTTAAATATCCCCTTCATCCTCCTTACAATCGCTTAAAAAAAGCAGTTTGTCAAGCCGTTTCGGTAAAAGTCGGTTGCGAGTTTTTGTAATAGTACTCACAGCTTTAGAAAATAAACGTTCAGAGGGCACAGATGTCGCTGGAATTCCCAAATACTCCTGTGCCAGGTTGTAAAGTTTTGGATATACCACTTTCATGTCTTCCCATTGTTTTAAAGGGTCGATATAAAGTAGTGAAACCTGGGCAGACAGGTAATGACTTAGTTCGTCATTATATGAAAAGTTTGTTGCAAAACTTGACTTTTTGTTCCGCTTCTCATTGTGCGCCAACTCCTTATGATGACTCCAAAAATCGTATGTTAATTCTATGGAAGAATCGCTGTCATTTTCACTCAAGGGACCACTAGGACTGGGTGTTATATATTGTCTTAGTAAATTAATTGATTTTGCACAAGCTATCTTATCTTTAAAATGGATGTTTTTCCGAGATTCGATCCAGTAAACAAGAAATTGCAATTAAGTAGTTTTCTTCAATGCATCCGAATCGGCGTTCTATTTGTTTAATCAATTCTTTTTTTTACCGCATGTATGATTGTCATACCATCGGTGTCCGCACCTACTGCCACAGGTACATCATTAATCTGCGCCTTCAGGCAGTTCACCATCGGTATTATTTTGCTTATGGTCACATATTGTTCACCCGACAGCTCTTTGGTAACGTACTCTAATGGTTTCAAAATACTCATCAATGTTTTAATGTTTTAAGTTTCTAAAGCTGAGAGTGTGGGCGGTGCTTGAACATTCAACATTAAAACTTGATAAGTTATAGGCGATAGCTCAATAAATCTCTGGAGCATATAATTAACGGAATTCCACCGTGTCTTTACATCCAAAATCAGTTTAAGAGGTTGAGAGCGAGCTTGCTTTCCTCGTAACGCATCGCTGGCAATTACACTGCTCTTGAAGAATTTTTCAATGTCTCGCATTTTGCTTATTAATAAATTGAAGTCATTAACTGACATTGAGGATTCAGCGATGAGATTGATTGATTGTGTGGGCAAAGCACGGCAAGTGTTTGTTTTTCCCAATAAAAATTGTTGTAGCTGCTGTTATGTTCGCGCCGTTGTCTGTCACCAACGCAGTTATTTTTTCGGTATTGATGTGCATGCTTGTACAAACTTCATTCAATTTTGCAGATATGTATTCACCAGTATGCCTTTCATCTAGAGCAACGGTGGCTATGCAACGCGAAATAAGAGTATCATTATGCAAATAATGAGCAGTAACTCCTAAATAACTGGTAACAGTCATCATCTCGCTCCAAACATCACATGTTAGTGCCACGTGAGCTACATTTTCAAATGTGCTTTGGATTTTACTATGCATTATAGAATAAAAATCGTCCAATTGAGCTTTTAGCGTATCAACGCTTGGAACTTTGAATGATGGGCACAAATTCTACATCAATTTCTTAAATCCACGCCCTTTAACGATATCAAACGGTCTTTTGTCGGCGCAAATAAAGTAAAGCATGCACTTGCAGAGTTTTGAGTGATCTTTTCCGCCATCCGAATACGAAAGTTTGCGTTCCATTGATTGTATAAGTTGTCTTTTTTTTCTTTTAGGTGTCTCATATATATGTTCCACAGCGCTGTAATTTTCGGCATCAACTGGTGTATGAGCTTTTACAAATTTCTCCACTGCAGATGTTTTCGATGAACTTGTCGATAGTTGCGGCTCAGTTTCATGTATTAATGGACTCGCCAGATCAAGATCTCTTGTAAGAGTTGTTTGTTTTTTATTCAGTTTCTTGTGCACTAAAAAATAAAAAACATAGCATAATTTGTTTTGTGCACATACTATGAAGCAATAATATAAATATAGATTTATGGAAATAATTCCATACATACCTCGCATTGGGGTGGCTCTTTATATGCTTATGCATGTTCGAGGTGTTTCCTGATGTTTTAAGAATTTTAAAGCAAATCTTGCACCTCACCTCGTCGTTGCACATTTTGGTAAAATATTGGCAAACATTACATCGGCTTGGCGGCATTCTTCTAAAGACACAAATTGCAATAAACTGCACAGAATAATAGCTTTAATACTTACTTATATAAAATTTGATTCAATAATAATTTACTTTTTCACCTTTATTTTACAAGCGGCGTCGCAAATTGTTTGGCGCAATTTTCTTTTACTCGATACCGCTTAAGAGATACTTGTTGAGTACAAATATCGAAACAAAAGTATCGAGTATAAAATATTAGTATCAATCACGAACATACTCGATACCAACAAGTTTCGATATATATTCGTGTCCCTATACATGCTAATATAATACCAATCATATATACATACATACATACCAAGCATTTTATGAAATTTCTGGTCAAAAAAGACTCTTTTTCGAGTCTCCTTTCTGATCAAAATGATATAAGTAGAGCCAAACGTTTGACGTTCAGTACGAACACAAATTGAGGCTCCACTATTTAATGTGAAATCATATAACTTAAACGAGAATATAACAACGCACATACTCAAAAGTGAAGCAAACTGTTCGATGTTCAGGGCGAACACGAACTTATAGCCAAACATACATTACATACAGTAAGAATGCCTTCTGAAAATTCAAGCATGGAATCTGCTAGAAGTTCCCCACCCCCACAACAATCTCTTAATATCAGCAATAGCGTAGATATCTTTAGTACCCTACGCGTTCCAGACGCTATCCGTATGTTACCAACCTATGATGTAACCCGAACACATTAAATAACTTTATTGAATGTTGAGGAAATTCTCTTAGCCATCAGAGGCACAGATCAAACCCCCCAAGGCTCAATGCTCTTGAGAATAATTCGAAATAAAATAGAAGGAAGAGCGAATATCATGCTCAATGAGACAGGAACAGCTTTAAACTGGGATGAAATTAAGACCACCGTAGGGTGGTCCCACTGTGCAGACAGGCGGGACGAGCAAACATTGTTGACCGCATTACACGGCCTAGCTCTAAAACGACTCTCCATACAGAAACTGTATGAAGAAGTGACTGCTATTAGAACTGCTGTATACCGCCTGGCCGACACGAAAGAATCAGATCATGTTTTCATTAAAGCCAAAAAACAACTTCATGCAGAAACCTGCATGAATATCTTCTTAACTGGCCTTGCCGGCCCTTTGGGTGCTAATATTCGGTGTATGAAATCAGCAAATTTGTACGACGCTTACCACTGGGCACTTAGGGAAAGGGACTTGTAGATAGACAACGTAGACAAAACAGCGATAATCGCTATGAGAATCAATCGCAACGACCCTATAATCGCTCACAGAATAACAACAGACAGAAAAACTACCAGAAGACTCAACAGAACAGTAACTACCAAGGTTATAGCCAACAGAATAACAACCAACAACGAAACAACCAGCAGAACGGGTACCACAAAAATCACTATAATAAAAACAAGGGCCAAGGAGAATGTTAGGAGCAGCAGCTAAATCTTCATAACTAGCTTAATCGACATCACTATCAAATTCTTTTACGCGCATCTCTAATTAGTTAATCTTCTCTTATCATTGTATTCATCTCTTATCTCATAAACAAAAGCTTAGGTCGTTCTCTTAACGCACGCATGTCAGCGATCGGCTGCACATTTTACGATTCCGTAATTTTGTATTTGGGCGAAGCTGACACGCGGTCAAGCCACAGCCACATATTGGTTATATATTTACATATGTACCAATAAAACACAACTTATAATAAAGTGCACAATTTATTGGATTTTGCTGACTTTATTTTGAACATTAAAGTTGCCGAAAAGGCTTGGTGACTCAAAATTTGGAGGCCCCGACGAGATATAACTCTCATTTAACAAATTTTCATTCGCGTTATTGCTTATTAAGTGTCCTTTAATAAGCAAACATATTCTGTGAAGGTGCATTAATTTGACAATTAAGAAAAACATAAACTGCATAAACATATAAAACAAAGTACAGTTTGCACAGAAGAGTAGCGTGCCTTGGCGGGGCCCCGTATACAAATTTTTTTGGGGGCCCTTAGAAAGGGTAAAGATTTCTCACAAAAGAAAATAGTTTTTAGCATACAATTAAAAAACATATTTAATAATCATAATTATCTATTTTTACAAACAATTTAAATTAAATATTTACTCTCCTTGTCTTTTTTCGGCAAACTGATTTATTAAAGCATTTACCGCTGATGATGACTTTAATTTCTCTAATGTTTCTGACTCTATTGACAATAGGGACAGGTCCGAGAGGCGTTCCTGCCCCATCGAAGCTCTAAGGTAATTTTTTATTAGTTTTAGCTTTGAGAAACTTCTTTCAGCAGTTGCGGTTGTAACCGGAAGGGTCAAGAATAAAAAACATGCTGTTATAACCTCCGGAAAACTGGATGCAAGACTAATGAATTTTATAAGCAATAGCTCAAGGAGTTCCTTAATGGAGTTAATTTTTTTAAAGTTTAAGTTTAAAATCTCTTCGTTTGAAGAAGACAGGAGTTTCCGCGGTTTTAATATATCGAACATTATACTCAAGTCGCAAAGGCTTTGAAATCCCTTTTTAGTTTGAGAAATTAATACATCTAAACAGCAATAGTACACATTGACTTTAAAATAGCATTCCGGGTCTGAAATTCTCTCATCTTGTGATAACTCATCAAAAAACGCTTTGTTATCTTTCGTCTTTTGTTTTAAAAAACAGTTATAACCCTCCACTCGTTTGCTAAATCTTTGGACTCATTTAGCAAACTATTGAATGCATTTTAATTTCTTAATTCGCACAGCCTATTCAAATTAAATTATATTTTTATATTCTTCACGCTCATCTTTTTTTTGGAAATTAAATTGAGTTGGTACAAAGTTTTTATGATTAATAAATAATTTTTCTTTACCGCTAATAAAGCGTCGTTCCTTGAAGACCATCTGGTAGGACAAACCTTTTTAAGGGTAATCAAATATTTTTTGGATGAATCGTCACTTAACATTGCCCAGCGTTGTATACTATTGCCAAAAAAAGTATATATTTTTTCTAAATTATCGAAAAAAGTCGACACTTCACGAACATGTTTCGCAGCATCGTTTAAAACTAAATTTAATGCGTGCGCAGCACAATGAACATAATCGGCATTTGGAGCATGCTCTTTTATTAGGGTTTGTAATCCTCCATAAACACCCGACATAACATTTGCTCCATCGTAACCCTGTCCTCTACATTTAGTCAAATCAATTTCATATTCATTTATCTTATTTAAAATTTCAGATTTAAGTCCTTTAGCTCTGCAATCGGATACTGCTGTAAACCCCAAAAATGACTCACAGATATAAATTCTATAGGCACATTATCATAATTTTCTGTAATCGAGATGTATCGAAAAACTACAGAAAGTTGGTCAATTTTTGACAAGTCTTAAGTCGTATCTAGAATTATTGTCAGTAATAGAGCTTTTTTAATTTCTGAGATAATATTGTTCATATTAAATTTATTTCATATTTTTGTTTAAAAACAAAATTTTTTCTAAATTTTCGCTTTTTACTCTAGTGCGTTTTTCATTAAGCACATTGCCTGAAGCCGGAAAAATACGTTCACTAGCAGCGGAACTTACTGGTGTAGCAAGTATTTGTTTTGCTAACAGTTTTAAAAATTTTAAATCACTAACACTTTTCCAAAACTGCAAAATATTTGTTTCAGGGTCTGCAGTGCTGGCCAAATATTTATCTATTTCAATATCAACACTGGTTTTTTCGACTTTTTGTTTCTTTGCGAGCCTTGAATCAAGGAATTCTGAAAACATTGCATTCTCAACATTTATTTCTCGCGCGGTTGATTCTTCTAAAATATTAGTTTCCTGCTCTCCTGCTATTTCGGAGAGCATTTCTCTCACCGAAGCTATGACCTCAGCTTTTTTTTCATTAGTGAGGAAATACATCTCCTTGTAAGGAGGGTTTAAAAATAAACCAACTAAATGAATGTTTGCCGGAGTGAACCTTTTTTCTAGTGCTTTTAAGGTCACTGATTTTCAATCCATTATTGTCTGGGAGTCGAGTAAATTAGTTTGACAAAATTGGGTCAATTTCGTCGACCACAATGCAAATATAGATATTGTTGGTTCTTTTTCCGAGCTAAGTGCTTCAGAGCAGTCCTTAAATGGTTTTAAAAAGCACAAAATATTTTCAAGCAGCGCAAAATCCAAATTGGCTACGCGCTTTAACTCATTTTTTTGAAGTAAAAGAGATTTTACTTCCTCTTTTACATCAAATATGCTCGAGAGCATAAAAAATGTGGAGTTCCACCGTGTTTTTATATCCTGTTTCAAAGTTTTTGAAAGCTTACTGTTAAGCTGAGAATGCCTAAAAAATTGTACTAGTGATTTACAGCAATCAAGTCAGCCCTTTAATTCCGCACGAGGGTTTTTCTCAAGAACGTCTTGCATCACAAGGTTCAGATTGTGACATGCACACGAGAGCCGCTTAAAATCTTTAAATGCCGCAACGACATTTGCTCCATTGTCAGTAACGAAGACAGCTCTGTCGATTTTTTCTAGGAGCTTAAAGTCATTCAAAATGTCTTGGACATTTTTAAGAATATTTTCTCCAGTCTTCTTTTCGTCCAAGAACTCCCTGATGCCTGTAAAAGACACAAACATAAGTAAATATCAAAACTATTGTAAGTAAGACTGTACCTAGAAGAGCAACGTTTATTTGGAACGTGTCATCCATATAGTGGGCAGTTAGCGATATAAAGTTCCGCTGCGTGTAGTCATCACACCACATGTCGGTCGTATATGCTAGTTGTTGATTTTCCAAATTGATTATAAGTTGACTCTTTAACTTTTCATACTCCTCTTGCATGATGGTAGTACTTAGCACTTTCCGGGATACTACTAGATCACCGATAGACTGCTTTCCAAATTCGGCTCCTATGTCAATAAGAGCTTGGCTATATTCTTTAAAGCCGTTACCTGCAAATCACAAAATATAAATAAATAATAGGCAAGTGCAATAAAGAAAGTACGTTCCTTCAGTAATATTAAAAGCATGCAAATCTTTTGCCACAAGGGCCAGCTGCTTTAGGGCTAAAGTGTCGCGAACGCGTGTAGGAACAACTCTTTTTGCAAACGAGTCCATTCTGGGCTGTGATTTAAGCGCCTCTTGTTGAGACACACACTTATGGCGGCTGAGCGTGCCCGTGCCCTGTTTTGCATTGTACGCCAGCACATGCTTACAGATCCGACAACATACAAAATCTACATTGATGCCATTATAATTAACACAAAGAAAAAGCTTCCACACTTCACTCCTTCCTTTGTCATTTTCAAATAGTTTTACATTTGTATTTTTATTGTTATTAGCGTCTTGTATACTTTGACGCGACATAATTAGATTTGTTATGTTTTGAACGAGTTCGCAATTGCCGCATTAATTAGCGGTGAGTAATTCAGCAAGAAATTATAAGCATATCGATAGAGCTATCGAAAAACATATGTAATGCGATAAGGGCCCTTCTACAAGCTTAAATCTATGCCTGGGAGCTTTTCGATTCTTTGTTATGGTCGGCAATAAACATATCGATTGTTGGGGTGTTGAGCGAGGGTTGGTGAGTCGTGCTGGCGCCCGATACTCGATGTCTGTAGGCGTTGCTTTTGAATGGGAAAAGGCGGGAAGAAGCAGACAAGCCTAGACGTGATTAGGCAGAAAAAGGGAAAAAGGCAACAGCAGCAGTTCGCACGAAGGATATTTAGGAAACGCTGGACAGTAAAAACAGGTATGGGGCTGCAGTGGGAAAAGGTGTAGCTGTGATAGTGTCACTAACAGTGCTGTTTGGCGGTTTTTTCTTCTTTAGAAAAGTCCAGGCGGGAAAAAAACCGGCAACTGTTGCCAACAATACGAAGCGGCCGAGAATCACCACCAAGACCACCGGACGAGGATTGGCCAACCCGTCTGGGTGGTCATCAGGTTTTTATAGTGCCTTTTTTATATTTAAAACCTGCGCTTCGGCGCCAGCCAAGCCAGCTGCTGTTGCGCCAATTGCCTGCGCATGCGCAAAGCGCACACACACACGCACGACCAGCCACAGGCACAGTGGGCCGCAGCCCATCAAGCACTCGCCCAAAATTTGTTTATTGGCCTTCACGCAGCATATACAGACTGCTGCCCCTCTATTTATTTATTTATTTATTCGCTATTTATTATTCATATATTTATTAGTATTTAATTTATTTATTTATATTATTTATCTTTTTCTGTGGTTTTTGTTTAATGTTTATTTTGTTGTTTGTTTATTAGTTTCATTGTTTATTTTCGTTTATGTTTATTTAATATTTTTGCAATCTTTTTTTTATTTATATAAAGTAAATTTAAAGTAAGAAATCATGTTAAAATATAAATGAATAAATATAAGTTGTTATTGTTTCGTTAAACATGTGTGAGTAGTATTTTATGTGTGGGTGGGATGAAGATGTGGTGATGTCGGGGTAAACGTTGTTGTGGTTTTTGTTGTGTTTAGGGAGTTGGCGCGAGATTTAAAAATGCCAATTCAATGGTAGGGTGGGCACATTGGGGGTAAAAATAATCATCCTTTTACCCTATATATTCCTAAAATTGTCCGATTCCACCGAGGTTTCCTGCTTGTCCGTTTATTGATAGTTTTCATAAAAAAATATAAATTTTTTTGTTACTCCGGCCCACATTGTATCGAGGTCGTATCCATCCCTGGGTAACCGATTAGCTAGCCGGCTATCGATGCAGTGTTGGGAAGAAAAGGCCGGTTCATAACAAAATGGCGCCCAATGGGAAAACACAGAAAGGATGCTAGTGAATACCCAAGTCTATGTTGAAGTTACTGTTTTTGTTTACATGTTGTGTTTAGTTACTTGTTAACTTATTCTTTGTCCGAAAGCTACCAGATCAAGGTTAGCTAGTAGGAGAGTAAGGAGCAGTTAACGGCGTAACAACGCCTTTTACCACAGGGCCCTGAGTAAAGCCTAGCGGGGATCCAAATGTCCAGCTACGAGTCCACTCAGCGATCTGCAGTATGGCGATATCAGAAAGTAAATACATGTTCGTGCGGAAAACGTATGCAACGGTCAAGGCTACTGCTCCGTGCCATGTCCTTCAGGACCGGTATCGCGCAGCCAGCTAAACCGTATGCCGTTGGTTAAAAAAAAAAAAAAAAAAAAGGAATACAACTGTGATATAGGATAAGGACAATTGTTAGGATTAGGACCAATGTTCGTACGCAACACGTACCCGTGTCATGTTCCATGTTTGTCTCACCCCATTAATATATGTCGTTATTGTCGGTAAACGAAAAAGAAAAGATAGTATTAGTAATATAAAGAAAATGAAAACGGGGGCTAAGTATTTTGAGGAGCATAGAAAGGATAGGCGTAGCGCCGACTTCAATCTGAGTAGAGGTGCCGAATTAATGGCTCCCATCACCCGCTCAACATCCCAAGCCATAGCTGATGAATCCAGGAGACAGGCGGATCACAATTTGCAGTCAGAGGCGATGGATGTCGCAGAAGCAGGAGCAGTAGGCGGGCAGGTAGCACCCAACAGCCTAGGAGCAGAGCCGAAGCGTAGCAGCTCGACGACAGCACAATATCAACAAGCACCATTAGACCTCCAAAGTGAGTTAAGAGCCGCCATCAACACGGCATTATCTGAGGCACGGGAGACTTTCCAATCGGTGATGGCCACTGGGATGGCGGATTTACAGGCGCAAAATAGGCGAGAGATGCTCGAGTACATGAAGGCTATCCGTGAGAGCAGCCTGTATACGCAACTTTCGGGCCCCAAGGATGGTACACAGACAGACACAGCACCACCGCCAAACCACAGGGCAGAGCAACAGCGTAAGCCGCCATCAGCTCAGGGACGCTGGTTCGACAATCGCGCTCTGGATTTTGAGCAACGGGAACAGGCGGAGAGTTTGAATTTCGGAGCACGGAGCGAAGCACAGGTCAGGAGTATCCCGACGACGAGGGGATCATTCGGCGTAGCAGACCCAAGGCCGGAAACGATCCCAATACGTCGATGGGGCCTGATCTTTGAGGCGAGCCCTAATGGCATGCCAGTGGGGGAGTTTATCTTCAGGCTGGAGCATCTAAGGCAGACGTACCAGGTTCCGTGGCAAGATGTACTGCGGGATTTTCACACTTTGGTGGAAGGACGGGCCAAAGAATGGTATTGGACATTCATCAGAACGAGGGGATCGACGGATTGGCCAAATCTGCGATACGCGCTACAGCAACGCTTTCAGTCGCGTAGATCCAATTTTGAGCGCGAGCAGGAGCTACGCGAGCGCAGGCAAAAATCGGGTGAATCCATCGACGATTTTTTACAGGCTATGTTTGCTCTAAGATCTAGGTTGGAGGTGCCAGTAAGCGACCATGACCTGATAAGGATCATTAAGGTGAACATCAGAGATGGAATCTCGAGGATCATATACCCGATCTGGATAACCGATTTGGAGAAGCTACGAGAAGAGTGCCACGACGCGGAAAGGCTGTTATCCTCTCGCTGGGCAAGGAGCCAGACCACAACGGAACCGGTCGGTCGGTCTAGGGAGCGCTATCAAGTGCACGAAGCGTTACACGAGGATAAACAGGTCCCGACAGCGATAGCCCCAGATGAGTCAGTCGAAGCCCTATCCCGACCGAGAGGAAGTAGCGCTGACAGTAGTATGCTCACGTGCTGGAACTGTGCACAGAGAGGCCACACGTTTTGGGAATGCGAGGCCACAGTCCGCAACGTATTCTGCTACAAGTGTGGACTTCCAGGGGTAGTGCTGCCTAAGTGTCCGAAGTGCAGATCGGGAAACGGGGGTCGGAGCTTGACGCAAGCAGAGGAGTCGCGCTCGGTACCGAAAATCTAAAAAGTCCCTCTGCTAATTGCATGTTAGAAATTAGGAATAGTGTTAAGGACTGCTTAACTATTAAGGATATTGTTAGAAAGACCAACGCCGAAGATGCGCCAAGGCCCAAGTGGTCGACACGCCAGCCACTCGAGGTGCGGAAAGCGGAGTACGAAGAAGCTAGAGCACGTATCTTTGCCGAAGATGGGGACGCATGCCGAAGCACAGAGGGGTCGTTTCCGAAGAAGCGGAAAGCTCACGCACTACGCCGAAAGGAGCGCAGAAGCGTGTGCGAAGCGTTGGGATCTGTACTTAAGAATGACGATCGGGCTTTTGCCGAAGTGCAGATTCAAGGACACACCGTGAAGGGTCTCTTGGATACCGGGGCGACCGTCAGCCTATTAGGCACAGGAGCAGTGGAGCTTATCGAGGAGTTGGGGTTGGCGTGGCACCCACAAACATCGAAAGTGCGAGCGGCGGGAGGGGCGAGCTACACCGTGTTGGGGAAAGTCTCAGTCTCGATTAGGTATAACAATATGACGCGCCAAATGAAGCTGTACGTGTGCCCCGCGCTTGGACAGAGGTTATACCTGGGCATCGACTTTTGGAGAAAGTTCCGCCTGGCGCCGGATGTGATAGGGGTAGAGGCTGTCGAACCAATGGACTCCGAGTTCGTTACCAAAGGTGAGCCGGTAGAGCCGCATCGGTTAAATTCCGAGCAACAGGAGCAGCTGAAAGGGGTGAAGGCCAAGTTCCTTGCGTATGAGGAACGTGGATTGGGACAGACCCGGCTGGAGCAGCATACAATTGAGCTCGTCAAAGGCACGGTACCAGTGAAGGAGCGTTTTTACCCTGTGTCACCAGCGGTTCAACAGCTGTTGTTCGCGGAAGTAGACGAGATGTTGCGGCTCGGGGTGATTGAGCCAAGCGAGAGTCCGTGGAGCAACAGGATGACATTGGTGCGGAAACCGGGGAAGAATAGGTTGTGTCTGGACGCAAGGAAGCTGAATGAGGTGACGGTAAAGGATGCTTACCCCTTACAAAACATCGAATCGATCCTGAGCCGCGTAGACGATACGATCTATATCAGCAGCGTCGATCTGAAACATGCGTTCTGGCAGATCGAGTTGGAGCCGAATAGCAGAGCGTTCACAGCTTTTACCATCCCCGGAAGACCGCTGTACCAGTTCCGCATGATGCCATTCGGGCTGTGTAACGCGGCTCAACGGCTGTGTCGTCTTATGGACAGAGTGATACCGCAACGTCTCCGGAACCGCGTGTTTGTGTACCTAGATGACCTGCTGATAATCTCGCGCACCTTCGACGAACACATGGAATTGCTGGAAGATGTGGCGCAGTGCTTAGAAAAAGCAAACCTCACCATCGGGCTGCAGAAGTCAAAGTTTTGTTTTAGATTCCTGAGGTATTTGGGCTACATAATTGGTGAAGGAGCTCTCAGAACGGATCCCAGCAAGATTGAGGCCATCATTCAGGTCCCCATCCCGAGGACCGCCAAGCAGCTAAGAAGATTTCTGGGAACCGCCGGCTGGTATAGACGGTTTATCCGTGACTTCTCGAGTCTCTCAGCGCCCCTGACGGATTGCCTGAAAATCAATAAGAAGTTTGAGATGTCCGCAGAAGCAGAAGAAGCGTTCCAGGCGTTGAAGATGGCGCTAACCAGCGCCCCAGTCCTCGTGCATCCTGATTTTCGACGGCCATACTTCATTCAGTGTGACGCCAGTCATGTGGGGATTGGAGCGGTCCTGTTTCAACGTGACGACGAAGGAGCTGATCGGCCGATAGCTTTCTTTTCAGCAAAGCTTCGAGGAGCTCAGCTGAACTATAGCGTTACGGAAAAGGAGTGTCTGGCCGCTGTTAAGGCTGTAGAGCGTTTTCGGCCATACGTAGAACTGATGCCTTTTACCGTCATTACGGACCACTCAAGTCTTCAATGGTTGATGTCACTCAAGGATCTGAGCGGAAGGTTGGCAAGATGGTCACTGGCATTACAGTCATTTGACTTCACCATTGAACACCGCGAGGGGAAGGACAATGTTGTGGCCGACATGCTGTCTAGACCGTTTGACGTGGAAGAACTGGACATTTTCGAATTTGAAACAACAGCGTTCGAGAGCGAGGAGTATATGGAACGGTTAGCCCTGGTCCGAGCAGAGGCTGAGCGATTTCCAGATCTCTGGATCGAAGACGGTCTGTTGTTCAAAAGGTCGCAGTTCGCTCGGGAAGACAGCGAGGAGTTCTTATGGAAACTCTGGGTCCCGGAAGCCTTAACAAACACGTTGGTTCGGCAGGCGCATGATGGGGACCAGGGGATGCATGGAGGCATAGCCCGGACATTGGCGAGACTGCGACAATTCTATTTCTGGCCGAGAATGGCCGCCCAGGTGCGATCTTATGTGCTCGAGTGCGATAAGTGCAAGGAGGCAAAGCACAGCACGCAGGGTGGAAGGCCAAAGATGGGAAGCGAAGTAGTGACGGAGCGGCCAATGCAAAAGTTGTACATCGATTTTCTGGGCAAGTATCCGCGATCTCGGCAGGGGAATGCCTATGTCCTAGTAGTGCTGGACCACTTCAGTAAATTCGTGTGGCTCAAGGCGATACCGAAGGCGACATCGGCCGTGGTTATGCGGTTTTTGAGGGAGGAGGTGCTCACTGTCTTTGGGGTGCCTGAAATCATCCACACCGACAATGGCAAGCAGTTTGTGGCGCACGATTTCGAGGCTATGCTGGAGCAATACGGCATCAAGCATGTCCGCACGGCGAATTACTCCCCTCAGTCGAACGCTTCCGAGCGAGTCAATCAGTCGGTGTTGGCAGCGATTCGGGTAAACATTGGGAGTGACCAGACGACGTGGGATGAAAAGCTGCCCGAGATCGCAATGGCTTTGCGCAGTGCCGTGCATTCAGCCACAGGGACGTCCCCATACTTTGCAGTGTTTGGTCAACACATGCTCAGCAACGGCTGCGAGTATCGACTGGCCCGGAAGCTAGGAGACGTCGACGGTGCTTGGATCAATCCAGTGGAGAGATCCGTAAAGCAAGGGATTTACCGAGCGCAGGTGCAGGAAACACTCCATCGGGCGTATGAGAAGTCGGCGAAGCAATATAATTTGAAAGCCCGTGATGTGCAGTTTGCCGCCGGCCAGGAAGTTTTTAAGCGAAATTTTGTATTGAGCGATTTTGCTAAAAACCTAAATGCCAAATTTTGCCGCCGGTACACCAAGTGCCGAGTGGTCAGGCCAGTGGGGCAATGCCTCTACGAGCTGGAGACGCTTCAGGGAAATCCGCTTGGGGTGTTCCACGCCAAGGACATTAAGCAGTGACCCCCGAGCGTAGGATTTTGGCCCGGCTAGCTCAGTCGGTAGAGCAAAAGACTCTTGATCTCAGGGCGTGAGCGGTGGCCTACGTTGGGCAGCGCAGAGGAAAGGATGCCTCCGGTTTGCACTCCCGTTCACAGCTCGCACAAGCGAACCGGAGTGTGGTGTTATGGTCGGCAATAAACATATCGATTGTTGGGGTGTTGAGCGAGGGTTGGTGAGTCGTGCTGGCGCCCGATACTCGATGTCTGTAGGCGTTGCTTTTGAATGGGAAAAGGCGGGAAGAAGCAGACAAGCCTAGACGTGATTAGGCAGAAAAAGGGAAAAAGGCAACAGCAGCAGTTCGCACGAAGGATATTTAGGAAACGCTGGACAGTAAAAACAGGTATGGGGCTGCAGTGGGAAAAGGTGTAGCTGTGATAGTGTCACTAACAGTGCTGTTTGGCGGTTTTTTCTTCTTTAGAAAAGTCCAGGCGGGAAAAAAACCGGCAACTGTTGCCAACAATACGAAGCGGCCGAGAATCACCACCAAGACCACCGGACGAGGATTGGCCAACCCGTCTGGGTGGTCATCAGGTTTTTATAGTGCCTTTTTATATTTAAAACCTGCGCTTCGGCGCCAGCCAAGCCAGCTGCTGTTGCGCCAATTGCCTGCGCATGCGCAAAGCGCACACACACACGCACGACCAGCCACAGGCACAGTGGGCCGCAGCCCATCAAGCACTCGCCCAAAATTTGTTTATTGGCCTTCACGCAGCATATACAGACTGCTGCCCCTCTATTTATTTATTTATTTATTCGCTATTTATTATTCATATATTTATTAGTATTTAATTTATTTATTTATATTATTTATCTTTTCTGTGGTTTTTGTTTAATGTTTATTTTGTTGTTTGTTTATTAGTTTCATTGTTTATTTTCGTTTATGTTTATTTAATATTTTTGCAATCTTTTTTTTTATTTATATAAAGTAAATTTAAAGTAAGAAATCATGTTAAAATATAAATGAATAAATATAAGTTGTTATTGTTTCGTTAAACATGTGTGAGTAGTATTTTATGTGTGGGTGGGATGAAGATGTGGTGATGTCGGGGTAAACGTTGTTGTGGTTTTTGTTGTGTTTAGGGAGTTGGCGCGAGATTTAAAAATGCCAATTCAATGGTAGGGTGGGCACATTGGGGGTAAAAATAATCATCCTTTTACCCTATATATTCCTAAAATTGTCCGATTCCACCGAGGTTTCCTGCTTGTCCGTTTATTGATAGTTTTCATAAAAAAATATAAATTTTTTTGTTACTCCGGCCCACATTGTATCGAGGTCGTATCCATCCCTGGGTAACCGATTAGCTAGCCGGCTATCGATGCAGTGTTGGGAAGAAAAGGCCGGTTCATAACATCTTAAAGCTTTTTTGATGTGTTATTATTCACATAATTGCTTTTTCGTGCCTTTCCGGGCCGGGCCTTTGCTGTAAGGCCCGAGCCCGCACGAAGCCCGCACGAAACGCTATTTTGAGGCCCGGGCCCGCTCCGGGCCTGTGTAAGCCCGCGGGCCACGAAAAAAAGCCCGGCCCGCGCCCACCTCTAGTTCATACACCCTCATCGTTGCGTATCAAGTTAAACAATTTATAATAAAAGTAAATAGGCTCTAACATGGAGTCATCTGTGAACCCTAATTAAGTGACAACAATTGAAAGTCGCGTTCAGTTTCTGAAGCGTAAGCAGGTGGCTATTTTCGACAGTTTGCGAAGGCTTGACACAACTCTTGACGCTGACAAAGTTATACATAAGTCTCATATCAGCTGAACTTATCGTTCGATAAGAGCTACTTGATCAGACTCAGTCTTCGTTTAACATTGCGCACGGTGCGTTAGAGGATTTACAGTTTGTCGAAATCGAAAGTGATGTGCGCGTTAAGTTTGTTGTACTGTTCGTTAATATAAAATCACGCGTACGATTGCAATAAGACATTCGCAAATCGCATACACAGCGCTCATCTACGTTGCTACCCGACGATTCAGAAATTACTTATATAGAATTTGATTACCAGAATTCAAGATGCCAACTTTCACTGGAGGATATACGGAATATGCCAGCTTCTTCTCAATATTTGACTCGGTGATCAACAAGGATCCCGACCTTAATGACATTGAAAAGCTGCATCATTTGCGCTCATGTTTGGATGGAGCTGCTCTGGAGTCGATTCGATCGTTGGACATTTCAAGTTGCAATTATCGAGTAGCATTAGATATATTAAATAAACGTTATAGTAACAAAAGAGGGAGATGTTGGGTCTCAAGAAGGTGGAGGCAACGTCAGCAGCGAAACTGCGTGAATTTGGTGACAAGGTCAATTCACACATCCGAGCTTTGCAGTCCTTGGGCAATTCGGATTAGATTTCTAACAGCATTATAATAAATACGCTGTTGCAGAAACTGAATGTTGCAACACAGTCGTTGTGGGAAGAACATGCATCTCTAGAGAAGTTGCCGACGGCATTGGAATTCTTTGATTTTCTCGATAAGCGATGCCCAAAATTGGAGAGCTTGCAGTATGCTATGGCGCAACACACTCCCAGCTCGTATGTGTACAAGTTAAATGGTAGCAGCAGTGGCAATAGAAAGGCTTTTGTCGTTGCCGCAGGCAACCAAAGCAAATGTCTGTTTTGCAACATGACTGGTCATGGAATCTATTCATGCAGCAGATTTGCCAATCTGTCACCTAAACTGCGCCTGAAGGAAGTTCAGAAGCTTGCGTTGTGCTACATCTAGAACGAAACGCTACTGAACAATCTCAACGTTCTAGATATTCATAATGGAACTCGCCTGCTGGTTCGAGTTGTGAAACTAGGACATCTATGGGAGGATATCAAGGACTTGCGTTCAATGGGATTCGTTAAAAGGTCAAGCTCCATTGCTTCATTATCGCCCTTCATTGGCGAATTTTGACTCGTCCGACTGAAAAATTCATTGCTGCCATACGATACAAGGCATGCAATAATTCTACCTCGGCGTCACGCAGTCACGCACTCGCTTATTGACTATGCTCATAGGAACAATCTTCATACTGGATCCCGTGCCCTGTTAGTCAAAATCCGCCTTGAGTACTGGCCAATTGGTGGGTTAAGAACAGTCTCCAAGGCTGTCAGTAAATGTGTGATCTGCTTTAGAGCCAAGCCAAGGTTTCTGGAGCCAATCATGTCAAGTCATATATCTGTGTCTTTATATGTTTTACAAGTAAGGCTATACATATGGAGCTTGTAAAGGGTTTGTCTACGGCAACGTTCCTCTTATCTCATAAACAAAAGCTTTGGTCGTTCTCTTAACGCACGCATGTCAGCGATCGGCTGCAAATCTATTGTAATAAACGGTTGCGCGATTCCGTAATTTTGTATTCGGGCGAAGCTGACACGCTGTCAAGCCACAGCAACATATTGGTTATGTATTTACATATGTTCAAATAAAACACAACTTACAATAAAGTGCACAATTTATTGGTGACTCAACAGAGAAATTAGAGCCATTAATGCAGCCCCATATCCACAACAGGATAATAGGCCAAATTCTAACTTTCATAATATGGAACAAACCAACCAAATGCACAATATTGATGAGGCTTTAAGTTTTCAAAAACCAGCCTCAAATCCCAATCAGGATACTTGAACCGAAATAATTTTGGAACAATGGGACCTTTTGCTTCATTTACACTAGTTGACTTAGCGTCAAATTTCACTCTATCAACAACTGTCCGCCAAGCTCAACACAATATTTGTGTTTATACTAGTTGACTGAGTTGAGAAAAAATCCGGGCTGTCAACTAATTTTCGTGTTGGGCAACGTGCTTAATGTCAACGAGTTGATGATGAAATTGATAAGTATTTAAACTAGTTGGTATCCACATTTGTTGAAGTTAGTTGCTGTCAATTATTTTAAGCAATGAATTTTCAGGCAATGCCTGACATATTTTTAATTTTTATGTTTGATAGAGCAACCAAGGTGCTTTTCATTGATAGTTTTTTTTCTTTGCTATTCACCACCTTGGCTATTAAAATATATTAATTATTAATAGTTGTGTTTTTGATAGAAAACATCTTGATCAGGGTGAGAAAATTGCTGAAAATTAAATGTTTTGTGTTTACTTTGCAAATTGGGTAGATGGCGTTTATGGTTTACAAATAGATTTAAAAATGCATTCGGTGCACTTGAAAATTAAACACAGATGGCGCTTTGCATAAAGATAGAACCAGTGCTGCCAAATTATTATTCGTCATCAAATACAAGCTCAGTGGTGCAATTATCGAAATTTCGATTGGTTGGCTCTCTGGAATATAACAACACTTGAAATATCGAAATTTTGATTGGTTGGCTCTCTGGAATATACTGTTTTATTTGAATCATTTTGTCACTTCATTCCGGTATCTGATAGAGCACAGAGCGATTTGTTTGTACAAAAAAACTGTTTTTTTTATTTTTGTAATATTTAATAAAATTAGCAATAATGGAATTGATTTTGGAAGAAACGAAAAATATTTGCGCCAATTGTCGATAATAGAAAATATTATTCGTTCGGTGCATCATACACAAAAAAACAAAATTGTGAAAAAAAAAGAAAACAATTATATTTGGGTTGTACTTTGGTTGCACTGATGCAGCACTTCCAATATTGTTTTTTTCCTTATATTTCTTATTTTATTATTATGCTATTTAATTTACTTTACCTGTTTTGATGCAGATTTTTTGACGTTAGCGTTGTGAATAAATTTTTTTGATTTACGTTGATATTGTGTGTGTGATATTGCATTTATTAAAAAAAACTGGTAAGTACTTATGCAAATGTTTTTAAAAACAAATTAATATGTAATTTTCTTGCTTTAATGTAAAGGGAGTACAATGGCATCAGCATTGAAAAGAAAAATTACCGCAGCATTAATTGTGATTTTAGCACTTGACGAAACAGAGCAAGAGCAAGGCTAAATAAACGCAATTCGAACAAATATTTCGATCCAATAGTCCTGATCGCTTTAAGGACTTTGTTCGAATGAGCCCAAACGACTTTGACTTTTTACTTGAACGTGTACAAATCTACTTTTGATATTGAAATATCGAAATAAATAAATATCGTTGAATAAATTTGGTCAACACAATGCAAATGAATGAACATGAAGTCAATTTGATTTTGTGTTGTCAACGCGTCAATTGTGACATTAACTATTGACTCAAAGTGTTTACATTCGAAGCGTCAACTGTTGTTTTTCGTGTTGTCAAACTATTGGCAACGCAACAGTTGACCAGGTTGACAGCTGTTTACACTAGGGTTGACTAAATTGATGTCAATGTTGACTTGTCTGTCAACTAGTGTAAATACACATATTGCCAATAATTGTCAACATACAAAACCAAATTTAACGGTTTCTTATAGATACAGGTGCATCGGTATCCTTCATAAATCCAAACATTATTTCAGAATCTGAACAAGTTAATCTAAAAAATCCATTGGTCATCAAAACAGCACTAAACGTGCACAATTTATACAAGACAACAACAATGACTCTATTCAAAGAATTTGGTAACAATAAAAGTTTTCCATTAACACTATTCCATTTCCATGACTATTTCCACGGCCTCATCGGCATGGACATTCTAAGAGAAATTAATGCTATCGTAAACCTTGCTAATGAGGCATTACAAACAAACACTTTCACATTAAAATTACATCAAAAAGCAAACCCAACCTCAGAAATCCACGTAATAGAGGAATTTTCAAAAATACATATCCAACTACCTGTAAACGTCGAAAATAGCACTTTCCTATGCGAAAGCATACAAATCTATAACGAACTAATGATTTCCGGGGGATTATATGAAGCCACCAATAATACTAGTTTTATGGAAGTGGTCAATTTCTCCGAACATAAACAAAATCTAGTTTTGGATTCACAATTGAAAGTAAACAAGTACACGAAAGAATGCAAACCTATAACAGACAGACAGATGCACCATAACCCAAACACATACTATGATATACAAAATTTAAATACAGAACACTTAAACTCTGAAGAGCTAGAGGCCCTCATAAAACTCTGTTCCACCTTCTCAGGCATGTTCTATATAGAAACAGATCAGCTAACATTCACAAACCTCGTGAAACACAAAATTAGAACCACTGTCGACATACCTTTTGCTACAAAACCATTTCGATACAGTAGAACAGAAAGTAATGAATTACAGAAACAACTGGCCAAGTTACTGGAGCAAAATATTATCAAGCATAGTCATATTCATTGGAGTGCACCAATCTTCCTTGTTCCCAAGAAGGGAAACGGAAGTAAGAAGAAATGGAGGTTAGTTGTAGACTATAGAAAGCTAAATGAGAAAACAATAAAGGATAGATACCCTATGCCAAACATTAACGAGGTCTTAGACAAAATTGGCAGGGCAAAATACTTTACAGTTCTGGATCTGGCAAGTGGATATCATCAAATAGAGATGAATCCATTAGATGCACCCAAAACTGCTTTTACAGCAGATGGGGGCCATTACGAATTTATGAGAATGCCATTTGGGCTAACTAACGCCCCAGCCACGTTTCAAAGGGTTATGGACAACGTTCTAAGAGACCTCAATGGCAACTGCTGTCTAATATAGTACCTTGACGACATAATCATTTTTTCTCCCTCACTGCAGGAACATATGAAAGACTTAGGAAATGTTCTAGGGAGACTATCTCGAGCAAACCTTACATTACAGCCCGAAAAATCTAACTTCCTTAGAAAAGAAATTGAATACCTAGGACATATAGTTAAAAGTGAAGGTGTCAAACAAAACCCCAATAAAATGAACGCAATCAAATCTTTGATTGTGACACTCGTCGCATGCAGACGTGTTTTCTTTGTGCTCCGGCTATAAACGCTAAACAGTAAATTAATAAATAAAAAAATTAAAATTAACGCGGAAAGACGCTTTGTGCAGTGAAAATGCACACATCTATAAAAACAAATATATATATTCATTTTTAGTTAAAACTCAAACAAATCACTCACAAATAAAATCAAAGAAATAAAAAAACCATAAACGTAACCCCGCTCAATAAAATGAGCCAACGTAGCATTCGCGCTCTGGCGCAGCGCAAACAAGACGAACGCCGGCTCTCTGTACAACGGAACAACAAGTACCTCTCTGTGGTTTCCCAAGATATGGAGAGCGAGCGACCAAGGGAAGTCTTACCCTCACTGGGCGACTCTGAACATTCGTGCTCCCCGTTACCGTCCGTTCTATCAACGAAATCTGACCGCGCGCGGTCAATAACTCCAAACGCGAACAACGAACTCTTGCACGCGAAAGAGTACGATCATGCTCTCCGTCTCTTCTGTCCACGACATCTGACGTAACTGTCACTGAACCAAAGACTGGACCTGTGCCGACCGCCCGCTCAGCAAACGCAACAACTGCTGCGCCGTCAGCAGAACAATCCGCAGACAACGCAAATGAGAAGCCGGCTATACAGACAGGTTATGGATCGCTACATACAGATCATGCGTAAATTAAGCCCACAAACCAAAAATTACTCGCGCTAATATAGGCGAGCACCAAACAATACCAATAGATTTGAAATCTTGGCAGATAACGCTGACGATTTGCCCCCTGAAGATAATGTTGACAAAAAAAAAGCAAAAGCCTCCCCCGATATTCATACGTGAAAAAAGCTCTAGCGCTTTTGTTAACAATGTTGTAAAGCTCGTTGGCAATGACAATTTCCACATCATCCCCCTAATGAGGGGTAGCATCCATGAGATTAAAGTGCAGACAAAAACTGAAGACAGTTTTAGAAAGTTGTCGGCCTACTTAACAGAAAACAAAAAAAAACTTTTACACGTACCAGCTTAAAAGAAGCAAGGGCCTGCAAGTTGCATTGAAAGGCATCGAGCCTGATGTTACGACGGATGAAATTAAAAAAGCGCTACATGAGAAAGGATTCTCCGTTAAATCAGTTCTAAATATTCAAAACAAAACCAGGCAGCCACAACCACTCATTAAAATTGAGCTTGAGCCTCAGGCGCTGATTATGAAAAAAAATGAGGTGCACCCCTTTTACAAGCTTCAGTTCCTATTGCACCGCAGAATCACCGTTGAAGAGCCACACAAACGTAACGGCCCGGTACAATGCATGAGCTGCCAAGAATATGGTCACACAAGGTCTTACGTCGGCCATCTTCATGACTCGTCGAGCTGCCCAGCAAGCAAAGATGACTCCAGCAAAAAAAAGTGCAGCAACTGCGGAGGCAACCACACAGCTAACTACAGAGGCTGCCCAATTTACAAGGAGCTTAAGTCTCGCATCCATCATCGCGTAAACACAGCACGCTCTCAAAACGCACCGCCATCATACATTCCATCGAAGTCCAACCCTGACGTCTTCTTTTCGACTGCAGCCAGGTCATCTTTTGGTCCTATGCAAGCGCCTTAAGATCAGGTACAGTTGCCTGTATCACTACAATCGAAATAATCAATGGCCTTGCTACGTATTTCATCGTGGAATGGCAATGGCGTTTCACAGCATAAACTTGAATTAGCTCAATTTCTACTCGACAACCACATTGACATTATGCTACTTTCCGAAACACACCTTACAAATAAGTATAATTTTACCATATCCGGATACTCATTCTACGGAACCAACCATCCCGATGGTAAGGCGCACGGCGGGACTGGTATCTTGATAAGAAGCCGGCTGAAGCACCACTTCCACAAAGAGTTTGCTAAAAACTATCTACAGGCCACAACCCTAAAAATACATCTGGATAGTGGAAACCAACTTGCACTTTCTGCCATCTACTGCCCACCGCGATACTCCATATCTGAAGACCAATTCATGGAATTTTTCAACTCATTAGGAGAACACTTTATAGCAACAGGGGACTATAATGCCAAGCACACTCACTGGGGATCTCATCTTGTGACTCCAAGAGGAAAGCAGCTGTACAACGCAATTATAAAACCAAAGAACAGGCTCAGCCACGTCTCTCCTGGCACACCAACATATTGGCCCACGGACCCCAAGAAACTGCCCGACTTAATTGATTTTGCAGTCTCCAAAAATATTCCGCGCAACCTGATAAGCGCCGAATGTCTTTCGGAGTTATCGTCTGACCACTCGCCTGTACTAATTCAACTTCAACGACACCCAGAGTTTGCAAATCGCCCGGGTAAGCTGACATCACAAAAAACTAACTGGCTAAGATACAAGAAATATGTTAGCTCACACATCGAACTTAATCCGCATCTGAAAGTGGAAGCTGATATTGATTCTATTGCAAACAAACTTGAGTCAGTCTTCGTCGAAGCAGCTCGTATGTCAACACCGAAAGCGAAAACTGCAGCACCCACCCAAAAGAAAACAAATCACCAAATTGAACAGCTCGTTCTTGATAAGCGGCGACTAAGACGGGAGTGGCAATGTCTAAGATCGCCGTCAGCTAAGCAAAAGCTAAAAATCGCTACACGTAAACTAACCAAAGCGTTAACACTTGAAGAAGAACATGCCCAGCGCCGATACATTGACATTACAATTATCAGCTCGAAAAACTCACTGTGGAAAGCTCACCCAACTCTCAGCCAACCGACAAAAGCAGAAATGCCCCTAAGAAACCAAGCTGGCGGCTGGGCCCGAAGCGATGAAGAAAGAGCCAACACGTTTGCTGTTCACCTGCAAAAAGTTTTCCAACCGAACACTGCTACAAACTCGTTCGCTCTACCGACTGTATTAAGCGACACCCACTCACAACATGAGCAAATTGAATTTCGCCCGAACGAAGTCGCAGGAGTTATTAATCAGGAACGAAACCCCAAAAAATCTCCGGATCTAGACCTAATAACACCAAAGATGATTATTGAGCTTCCCTATTGTGCCGTCTGTGTTATCTGCCAGTTATTCAATGCAATCACACGACTCGGGCATTTCCCTGAAAGATGGAAAAAGTCTATCATCATAATGATACCAAAGCTGGGAAAGGATCAAACAGTCCCATCATCGTATAGACCTATAAGCCTTTTATCGTGTCTATCAAAACTGATGACTCGGATTAATCAATTTCTGAACCTTCACAACATAATCCCGTCGCACCAATTCGGCTTTCGCCAAAACCACGGAACTATTGAACAGGTCAATCGCATAACTTCAGAAAATCGAGGCGCGCTTGAAAATCGAAAATACTGTACTGCAATTTTTCTGGATGTGGCTCAGGCGTTTGACAGAGTCTGGCTGGAAGGGCTGATGTATAAGATCAAATCAACGCTTCCAGCAAACACACATAAACTGTTAAAGTCGTACCTCTACGACAGGAAGTTTGCAGTAACATAACATAACTAACTTTCGTTGGTGACGGTTGTATTTTTGAGTGCTCCTGCTAAATAATTATTTTTCGAGTGTTTGTGCAGTGCATTAATTGGTTTAATTGTGGTAATCATACTAAATTGTGATCGCAGATATACGTTGTACGGATTTATGTGTTTAAAGTTACTTTGCTTAAACATTTAACTTATTTTATTTTGCAGTCAAGCGGACGCTGCTTTGTCTTGAAAATACATACATACATACATACGTATATTTGCTCTCGCTTGCTTTCGTTTGTTTTCGTTTACTAACAAAAATTACCTATTAACGCACTCTTGCTCTCCAGCTTCAGTTCTCTCTCGCTCTATTTCATAGTTCTTGCGGTTTATCTGCCTACGCGCTCACGCCTTTTCACTCAAGCGCTATTATACTCAAGTGCTCTCCCACTATTGTCCGTTATATTGCGCTCGTTGCTACGCTTACATTCTTTCACCTACTTTGCTTTGATCAAGCACATTAATTTGCCCATATTTTATTTTATTAACTTTTAATAAAATGTTTGTCTGCTGCAGTAAGAACTGTAAAATTGTTACAGCAACCAGCGCTGATTTCGTCGTATGTAGGATGTGCGATAACACGATCCACTTAAAATGTGCAGGTTTCACTGCCAAAATCAAAGACTGTTTAGGAACTGACTCTGGCCTTAAATGGTTTTGTGATGCCTGCAATGTGGTTGAGAAGGAGATGTCAAAATACATGAGGCAGACCTATAATTGTTTTAAAGCTGTGCATCTTGCTTTTGACAATCTTCATGCCAATTTTAAAGACCTCGAATTAAAATTTAAAAATGGGAAGATGCTTGACGACTCTCCAAAGCGCAAAAAAACTTCGGGCTCTTGCCCTCCTATTGCCCCTCTTGTCCTGCCTAAGCCACTTCTGGCTGCCAGCATGAATAGCCCAAATCCCATTGCGGCCCCGTTAATGGTATTTAACTCACCGGCAAATAATCCGATACTGCCCGGTGGTAATATTACCCCGTTACACGTTCCTGTTGTTGAACCGTCTTGTTCTAATGTTCGATTAACCGTTCCTAGTAGCGTAGCTGCAGCACCTAAGCCGCTTGTAGTTGTCCCTACTAGTAAATATATTTTTGTATCTAGGCTAGCATCTGATACCTCCTCAGAAGATGTTAGTGCGTATATTAAAAGTAATATCGACTCCCCGTTGATTGTTGTTGAAAAGTTTAAATTTAAACACGCTCGTAACATATCTTCGTTCAAGTTGAGTGTGCCGCCTGAACTTTTCTCGACAATTAGTTCTGAAAAGTTTTGGCCGCCGAACATTCTCGTGAAAGAGTATGTTAACAGGCGAAATAGCAATAACACTAACAGTAATACTAGTAGTGCCATCCCGATTAGTAACTCACTTCCTTCTACGTCTGTATCAAAAAACTAACTGAAGTAATTAGTCTATCCTATCAAAATGTAAGAGGCCTTAATACTAAACTTTCAAAACTTTACGTTAATAGCCTATCCTTCGATTCACAAATAGTTGCTCTTACTGAAACCTGGTTAAAACCTGATATTTCTGATTACTCTGTTTTTCCAAATAAATATAACTTATACCGATGTGATCGCACAACCCGTAAGGGTGGTGGGGTTCTCATCGCTGTTGATTCCTGCATTTCTTCTGAACAAATTCAATCCAATGATCCTCCGGATACAGAGTTTGTATGTGTTAGAATATCTTATGGTAGTCGTTCACTTTTTATTACATGTTCCTACATTCCTCCTAATTGTGATACTAACATTTATTCGTCCCATTTAAATGCTTTGCAACATGTTTCGTCCTTATTGTTAGACATGGATCATCTAATTGTGGTTGGTGATTTTAATCTGCCAAATGTGGGATGGTCTGCGTGTGACTCATCTTCCACACAATTACCAACCACATCTGATGATTTTATAGATGGTATCCTGGAGTTGGGGCTATCACAAGTAAGCGATATACTTAATTGTAGTGGTAGAATGTTAGACTTAGTATTTGTTTCTGATGTTGATTGTTGTAAGGTAAACAGAGTACCCCCCTTAGTGCAGCCGGAAGACTCTTACCATCCAACTTTAGAACTTTCCCTCGAAATACTTAACTCTAACTCTAATACTTATATTTCTGCAAAATCACGTTGTTTCCGTAAGACTAACTTCACTAAATTAAATCAACTTTTGAATGCAACTAATTGGTCTCAGCTTTATTCCTGTAGTGATTTAGAAACTGCCATTGCCATATTTTATGAGACCTTGAATTCGCATTTGGACAGATGTGTTCCCCTCTGTCACTCCTCAAGTGATAACAAACCACCTTGGTTTACAAGGGAATTATCAAAACTAAAAAATGTGAAGACAAGATCTTATAAAAAATTCCGAAAATCGGGAAATACTATTGACTTATCAACCTATATTATAGCAAAGTCTAATTTTCTCTCTGTTAACTCATCCTGCTATAATAACTATCTGAATAAATGTAGAATGAATTTTTCTCGAGATCCTAAACAGTTTTATAAATTTGTTAACTCTAAACGTAAATCCTCCAGCCTGCCATCCTCAGTTTTTCTTGATAATACGAAAGCAAGTACGGATCAGGCTGTGGCCGATCTATTTGCTGAATATTTTCAATCAGTTTATTCTTTGAGTTCTCATAGTTACAGTAATACTTATCCCTTCCAAATTCAAACATCAAATTGCATATTTGCCCCGGTCTTAACTGAGTGTTCGCTGCTAAGTGACCTAAACCTGATCAAACCTGGCTTCTCGCCTGGTCCTGATGGAGTGCCCGGTTGTGTACTTAGATATTGTGCTGATACACTATGCAAACCTTTACTAAAATTATTCAAATTGTCTGTTGAATCTTCAGTATTCCCTGATATGTGGAAGCAATCTTTTATTATTCCACTTCATAAAAATTCTTCCAAGTCCAATGTTAAAAATTATAGGGGGATTTCGAAATTGTCTGCCATTCCGAAAGTCTTCGAAAAACTTATTTGCTCCCAATTGCAACACTCATGTAGTGCAATTATTTCGCCTTATCAACATGGTTTCGTAAAGCGTAGATCTACTACCACCAACCTTCTAGAATTTACATCGCTTGTTATTAAAGGATTTCAAAGCAAAATGCAAACTGATGTCATTTATACCGATTTTAGTAAGGCATTTGATTCTGTTAGTCATCAACTTTTGCTTCATAAATTAAACATTATTGGGCTCCAACTAATCTCCTTTCTTGGCTTTCCGAGTACTTGTGTGGCCGTACACAAAAAGTTGTCTTTAAATCATCTGTCTCTAAACCAATTTATGTATCATCAGGTGTCCCCCAAGGTAGTCACCTTGGGCCTTTATTATTTAATCTCTTTATTAATGATCTTCCTGCAGTAATATCTAACTCGCACGTGTACATGTTTGCGGATGACGTTAAATTATGTTTGTCCTATAATGAACCTTCTCTCAGTAACTTACTACAGTCTGATCTTAGTGCACTATCTGATTGGTGCAACTTTAACCAACTTAACTTAAATTGTTCTAAATGTAAAGTAATGTCTTTTGTAGAAGTACTCCTCATACTGCTCAGTACTTGCTTGATGGCTCACCACTCGATCGCGTATTAGAAATGAAGGATTTGGGTATTATTCTTGACCCAAAATTAAAGTTTGATTCTCATATATCGTGCATGGTTAATAAAGCCATCAGTGTCGTTGGTTTCATCAAGCGGTGGTCGAAAGAGTTTAACGATCCCTACACTACTAAAACACTTTATACATCCCTAGTGCGTCCCATCCTTGAATATGGATCTTGTGTGTGGTCTCCGCAATACAAGATTCATCAGGATAGAATCGAATCTGTTCAGAAGAAATTTCTTTTATTTGCACTTAGAAGTTTTAACTGGGTTCCCGGAGTTGATTTGCCTTCGTATTCAAGTAGACTTCTGTTAATTAACCTTCCTTCTCTTTTAAACCGTAGAACTATGCATGGAGTTTTATTTGTTACTAATCTGCTCAATGGTGAAATCGACTCACCTTCTTTATTAAGTCGAATAAACTTATCTGTCCCTATTAGATCTTCTCGTAACTTTGTACCTATTAACCTTGATCGTTGCTCTACTAACTATCTAATGCATGAACAGTTTCGAGTAGTGTGCGCAGACTACAATAAGATGTTTTCACTTGTTTCCTTTGAGGCCTCCATTCCCATACTAAAAAGATCCATACTGCTTTACTTATCTAGTCATAGTCACTAATCACTAATCTTATGATCTGATTGGGTTTTTCTGGGTTTTTCCCAATCCTTGCAACAAATGTTGGATCATTAAATTAAATTTTGTTAACTCCCCAGAATATTTTAATTTTTAAACTTTTTCATTTCATTTCAGTTTGTTTACTGATTTAATTTTAAATTTTGTTCATTAATCTTAAACATTTTTGTAGCTTAAGCTCTACTTTTAATTTGATTTAATTTTAATTTTTATGTCGACTGATATTAGTTGACAATAAATAAATAAATAAATAAATAAAGATGCAACACTGCAACATCAAGCGAACACCGTATTGAAGCCGGCGTTCCTCAGGGAAGCGTACTTGGGCCAACACTCTACGTTCTCTACACAGCAGACATTCCTACATGCAGGGGACTTACAACTTCAACCTTTGCTGACGATACAGCTATTTTTAGCCGATCTAGATGTCCAGTGTAAGCCACATCGCAACTCGCTCGTCATCTGGTAAACGTGGAAAAATGGCTATCCGACTGGCGAATTAAAGTTAACGAACAAAAAAGTAAACATGTAACTTTCACCCTTGGGCGAAAGGGGCAAGCGCCACGGGCGCCAAATCTAAGAGGCGCTAAATCGTGTCCGACTAGCAATATATGTTTCGAGAATTCATATTTTCCCGCGGCGCTGCGCATGTAACGCTCCCTATAGAATACAAGTGTAAGTGTTTTATGATGAGATCAAAAGCAAAAGGGACGCTCGAAACGTCATAATAATCTTCCTTGCTTAGAGAGAGAGAGAGAGAGAGAGAGAGAGAGAGAGAGAGAGAGAGAGCAATATACGTGTTAGGTTAAGGCCTGTTTACCCAAAAATTTAATTTAATTTAATTTAATTTAACAGTCAGCTGACTCAATCAAACCTATGCGAACTCTATGTGAGCGTTTACCCAAAATTTAATTTAATTTAGTTTAGTTCCGAACCTGCAGGTTGCAGATTCTTAAATATTTTCGGTGTTGGTAAGCATGAAAATACAAAACAGCTGATCAAAAAGTGTTGTGCAAAACGTTTACATATTCAAATATTTAAATGAACAAGCATAAGCCTTTTATTTTAGTTGAAAATCATGTTTGTTGTGTGATAAAATGTCAAAATACTTTAAAAATATAATTAAAAAAGATAAGTTTGGGCTTATATATTGCCATGAGCTCAAGTAAAAATGTGTTTGAATACCAATTCAAAATGTAACGGAGAGTTAACAACACTATTAACATAATTTTACACGCTTTACACACTGTTTCCTTAAATTAAATTAAATTTTGGGTAAACGCATACATTTTATTAAATTAAATTAAATTAAATTAAAATAAATTAAATTAAATTAAATTTTGGGTAAACAGGCCTTTATGAGCGCGTTTGTTTACATCAGGGGTGCTCAAAATTGTCTTACGGCAGTGCCCTTACCAACACAAGCAAAAGAATACACACGCACACATGTATCGACGCCGTTTTATTGCATCAAAATTAACACTGAGAGAAAAAAAATTTAATTAAAGAAAATAATAATTAAACACTGTATTTCACATTTAAAATTTAATGCGAAGTAATCACTTCGCAATGCATCACTCATTTTAACGCAACGCAAACAAAAAATCCAATGAAATGCACGTGTCACTGGTCCACAATAAACTATAATCAAACTTAAATCAAATTCTATCAAAACGCAACAAAAAAAGTGTCAGTGCAGAGCCGAGAACAAGACAACAATACTTTGCATTGTGAGTTGAGGATAAAAAAAATGCAATGGAATGCAATGCAAAAAATTTAACTCGCACGTGTACATGTTTGCGGATGACGTTAAATTATGTTTGTCCTATAATGAACCTTCTCTCAGTAACTTACTACAGTCTGATCTTAGTGCACTATCTGATTGGTGCAACTTTAACCAACTTAACTTAAATTGTTCTAAATGTAAAGTAATGTCTTTCCTCATACTGCTCAGTACTTGCTTGATGGCTCACCACTCGATCGCGTATTAGAAATGAAGGATTTGGGTATTATTCTTGACCCAAAATTAAAGTTTGATTCTCATATATCGTGCATGGTTAATAAAGCCATCAGTGTCGTTGGTTTCATCAAGCGGTGGTCGAAAGAGTTTAACGATCCCTACACTACTAAAACACTTTATACATCCCTAGTGCGTCCCATCCTTGAATATGGATCTTGTGTGTGGTCTCCGCAATACAAGATTCATCAGGATAGAATCGAATCTGTTCAGAAGAAATTTCTTTTATTTGCACTTAGAAGTTTTAACTGGGTTCCCGGAGTTGATTTGCCTTCGTATTCAAGTAGACTTCTGTTAATTAACCTTCCTTCTCTTTTAAACCGTAGAACTATGCATGGAGTTTTATTTGTTACTAATCTGCTCAATGGTGAAATCGACTCACCTTCTTTATTAAGTCGAATAAACTTATCTGTCCCTATTAGATCTTCTCGTAACTTTGTACCTATTAACCTTGATCGTTGCTCTACTAACTATCTAATGCATGAACCATTTCGAGTAGTGTGCGCAGACTACAATAAGATGTTTTCACTTGTTTCCTTTGAGGCCTCCATTCCCATACTAAAAAGATCCATACTGCTTTACTTATCTAGTCATAGTCACTAATCACTAATCTTATGATCTGATTGGGTTTTTCTGGGTTTTTCCCAATCCTTGCAACAAATGTTGGATCATTAAATTAAATTTTTGTTAACTCCCCAGAATATTTTAATTTTTAAACTTTTTCATTTCATTTCAGTTTGTTTACTGATTTAATTTTAAATTTTGTTCATTAATCTTAAACATTTTTGTAGCTTAAGCTCTACTTTTAATTTGATTTAATTTTAATTTTTATGTCGACTGATATTAGTTGACAATAAATAAATAAATAAATAAATAAAGATGCAACACTGCAACATCAAGCGAGCACCGTATTGAAGCCGGCGTTCCTCAGGGAAGCGTACTTGGGCCAACACTCTACGTTCTCTACACAGCAGACATTCCTACATGCAGGGGACTTACAACTTCAACCTTTGCTGACGATACAGCTATTTTTAGCCGATCTAGATGTCCAGTGTAAGCCACATCGCAACTCGCTCGTCATCTGGTAAACGTGGAAAAATGGCTATCCGACTGGCGAATTAAAGTTAACGAACAAAAAAGTAAACATGTAACTTTCACCCTTGGGCGAAAGGGGCAAGCGCCACGGGCGCCAAATCTAAGAGGCGCTAAATCGTGTCCGACTAGCAATATATGTTTCGAGAATTCATATTTTCCCGCGGCGCTGCGCATGTAACGCTCCCTATAGAATACAAGTGTAAGTGTTTTATGATGAGATCAAAAGCAAAAGGGACGCTCGAAACGTCATAATAATCTTCCTTGCTTAGAGAGAGAGAGAGAGAGAGAGAGAGAGAGAGAGAGAGCGAGCAATATACGTGTTAGGTTAAGGCCTGTTTACCCAAAAATTTAATTTAATTTAATTTAATTTAACAGTCAGCTGACTCAATCAAACCTATGCGAACTCTATGTGAGCGTTTACCCAAAATTTAATTTAATTTAGTTTAGTTCCGAACCTGCAGGTTGCAGATTCTTAAATATTTTCGGTGTTGGTAAGCATGAAAATACAAAACAGCTGATCAAAAAGTGTTGTGCAAAACGTTTACATATTCAAATATTTAAATGAACAAGCATAAGCCTTTTATTTTAGTTGAAAATCATGTTTGTTGTGTGATAAAATGTCAAAATACTTTAAAAATATAATTAAAAAAGATAAGTTTGGGCTTATATATTGCCATGAGCTCAAGTAAAAATGTGTTTGAATACCAATTCAAAATGTAACGGAGAGTTAACAACACTATTAACATAATTTTACACGCTTTACACACTGTTTCCTTAAATTAAATTAAATTTTGGGTAAACGCATACATTTTATTAAATTAAATTAAATTAAATTAAAATAAATTAAATTAAATTAAATTTTGGGTAAACAGGCCTTTATGAGCGCGTTTGTTTACATCAGGGGTGCTCAAAATTGTCTTACGGCAGTGCCCTTACCAACACAAGCAAAAGAATACACACGCACACATGTATCGACGCCGTTTTATTGCATCAAAATTAACACTGAGAGAAAAAAAAAATTTAATTAAAGAAAATAATAATTAAACACTGTATTTCACATTTAAAATTTAATGCGAAGTAATCACTTCGCAATGCATCACTCATTTTAACGCAACGCAAACAAAAAATCCAATGAAATGCACGTGTCACTGGTCCACAATAAACTATAATCAAACTTAAATCAAATTCTATCAAAAACGCAACAAAAAAAGTGTCAGTGCAGAGCCGAGAACAAGACAACAATACTTTGCATTGTGAGTTGAGGATAAAAAAAAATGCAATGGAATGCAATGCAAAAAATTGGCTTGGCTCGATACGCACAGCAACACAAAGAAGAGAAAAAAAAGTTTTATGGAATTGTTGTTGGCTTGGCACGATACGCACAGCGACACAAAGAGGAATTGGCGTGTGCCCTAGGAAAATATGGCATGTGCCGCTCCGTATGCTAAGTGCCAAAACAAAAACAAAAGTGCTCGTGTGCCATAGCATTGAGCACCCCACAAATAATAATGTTTTCTTCCGTTGTAACTGACAAAAGAACCGATATGAAATACAGTTCTTCAAACATATAAGCTTTTAATCTATACTAATATTATAAAGAGGAAAGGTTTGATTTTTTGTTTGTTTGTTTGTAATAAGTCTGAATTCTTTCTGACGATCTAACTCCAGAACGCAAGAACCGATTTGAACGCTTTTGCATCCGTTGGCAAGGTCTAGGGCTCCGTGAGGTTTTTAGCAACGAAATTTCAGGAAAATGTTCAACAGGAATGCAAGAAAACCGGGAAAGTTTTTTACACCCTTAACGAAAATCCTTTATCATGTTACCTTTGGATTACATGTCGTTACATTGTTTGACAGCTTCTCATTGTAGTATGTTCAGTTTTGACGATAAAGTTATTCGTTTGTTAACAGTTCAACTGGAAACGCGTTTATTGTGCAAACTTTTATTAAATTTCAACAGCAACTATTTGTCTTTAAGGTGGTAAGTTGATCTGTGTAAATTATGTGTATTGTGCATTTGAGGTTTAATTCTCCAGTCTGTTCATAGTCTGAAATGACTAAAGGACGACGATCAACCATCGGCCGCCGCACAAGACATGCAAGCCAGCAACAAGTGTATCAACAAAGCCAAAATATAATAAGAGAAAATGCTCGATTGAGTACGCGAAGATCATTAGTATCATACAATCGCTTGGCATTCCAATATGATCTCACTGCGAACTACAGTGATGATGACAATTTAGATATTGGACCAATGACGACTGTATGTCGATATTGCAGAGCGCCAAAGTTTAAAAGAGATACGGCTAGATTGTGTTGCGCAAGTGGAAAAGTTAAACTGGATCCATTACTTACACCACAACACCCACTGAAAGCATTGTTCGATGGAATTGATCCCGATTCCAACCATTTTCTTCAACACATCCTTGAATACCATAATTGCTTTCGCATGACTTCATTGGGAGCTAATATCATTCGAGAAGGCGGATTCATGCCGACTTGCAAAGTAAAATATCATACAACCAATTACTCACGCCAATGAATAACACCAAGACAATCAAGCGCACTAACAAATAGAAACTTAAGAAAATGTATGTATGTATATTTAATGCAAAAAGTTGTATAGATATGTACATACATATGTACATACATTGAATTTGTATTTGTTTTTTATATCGAGCCATTTGCGCGAAAATAATTAATCTTGATTATCTTTGTATAGTGGTAGATTTGCTTAATTGCTGCTTATCTAACTCAGACGTTACGTCGTACCACACAAAAATTGTTGATATACAATTTCGAACAAGCAAGCAAAGCACATATGTAAGTTTGTATGTATTTGTAAAGAATGGGGGTTTTGGGTATAAAAAGGCAGGCAGAAAAGGTAGGCGTGAAATTCAAATTTGTGATGCATATCTGTGGCGGATGGCACCTTCTATACCCCTACCAAGTTTGGAGACTTTAGCGCAAAAACTGAGAAAGATATTGAGGTGGGCGGTATAAGTGGGCGTGGCATCCAATATTGCACATTTGTTACGGATGTCACTAACAATGTTTTCAAGTTTGGTGACTCTAGCGCAAAAACTGGGAAAGATATAGAGTTTTCAGATTTAAGAAGGTGGGCGGTTTCAGTGGGGGCGTGGCGTTTTGATGCATATCTTTGCAAGACTTCAGCATCTACCTTCCCATCAAATTTTGTGAGTAAAGCTTTAAAACTGTGGGAAATACAGTCATTTTCGATTATAACTGAAGGGGGGCTGGGGGCGGAAGAGGTGGGCGTGGCATCCAAACTTTCGATGCAGTTTTTGAGGAATGTCATCGGCTATCTTGCCCCCAAATTTGGCTACTCTAGCTGCTAAAATGTGATATATATATGTGTTTCATCGATTTGCACATCGAGGGGTATCGTTTTGTTATCGATTTCCCAGGCCCCTGAGGTCGTAGGGCCAAAGTTCACACTTTGTCTGACGAAGGTATGTACCAAGATATTTGCAAAGTTGCAAAGCTCTAGCTTTAAGGGTGTTGAAAAAAGTTGCGTTCAAAATACTCCTAATGTTATTCGTACAGCAAATAGGGAGGGGCGGGTACGTTCGCAACGAAAACATTCAAAACGACTTAAACGTCCCACCAATCAAGAAAGTAATTGCGGACTACAAGAAAAATTACCTTGGCAAGCTGTCATCGCACCCAAACTATCTTGCTAGAGGACTCTCAAACTCAAGCAGCCGATCCCGTCTTCGTCGTAATGACTTTCCGTCCCAGCGATGATTAGAGGTACGCGGCCACCAACTATTTGTACAACAACAAATAGTTAACTAAGTAATACTTGTAAGATTTGTAAGCTTTTTGTAAGTTTCCCTATTATAAGGAAAGATTCAAAAAATTAAACCAGCAATAAAAAAAAAAAAAATCTTTCCCAATCCCTAAATCTCGAAACCAAATAAAATCATTTTTAGGCCTACTAGGGTACTACAGAAAGTTCATTAGAGATTTCACAAAAATCACAAAACCATTAACGCAATAGTTAAAAGGGAAAGCACAAATAGAAATAAGTGACGAATTCACTAGGGCATTTAACAAAAGTAAAACACTATTATGTAATGACCCAATTTTATGCTACCCAGACTTTAATAAACCACTTGTATTGACCAGTGATGCCAGTAACGTAGCCATTGGTGCGGTACTAGCTTAAGGACAATCTGGTGCAGAGCGCCCAGTATCTTTCGCAAGCAGAAAATTAACTGACACTGAACTCAATTATTCTACAGTAGAAAAAGAGATGCTATTATTTGGGCGACCAAATACTTCAGACCCTACCTATTTGGAAAAAAGTTCAAAATTAAAACTGATCACAGACCACTTACGTGGTTAATGAACTTCAAAGAACCGAATTCAAAGCTAGTACGTTGGAAGCTAAAACTATTAGAATACGAGGTAGAATATACAAAGGGGTCCCAAAATGTTGTGGCAGATGCATTAAGTCGCATCGAAGTAATTATACACAACACAGACATAACCAACCAACAAGGCGAAATCAAACAGACAAACTCCCCATTAAATGAATTTAATTGTCAGATAGTACTACAATAAGGTCCCGTATCGACTAGCACAATAGAGACACTTTTTAAGAATAAAATGAGAAGAACCATTACTGAACAAGTTTTTTCCGAAGAGAAAATAGTGGATATACTTAAAAATTACACCAAGATGAACAAATCATACGTTTTTTTATACTACCGATGACGTATTTTCAACACTAAATAACACTTACAAAAAATATTTTTCTTAATCAGGACTTTAAAAAGTACTCAGAAGTAAAACCATTTTAAAAGACATTATTGAACAAAATGAACAAGAATCCGAAATTAGAAATTATCACCTACGATCGAACCATAGAGGTATCGAGCAGACATACGAAAACCTTAAAAGACAAATATATTTTCCTTACCTAAAACTGAATTTATAAATAACAAATACCAGAAGTTCCGGACAGACCCCTGTCTATAATACACACCGACTTATATACAATCAACGGTCGCACAATACTCACGATAATCGACAAATTCTCTAAATTCGCTTTCGGGTACACAATCCCAACCAGAGATTGTCTAAACATCGTCAGATCAATTAATATCTTCATAAATACGTTTGGAATTCCAAAGAAATTAGTATTTGATCAAGGCGCAGAATTTTCGGGAAAACTATTTAATGATTTTTGTGAGCAATTTCAAATAGAAGCTCATGTCACTTCTTTTCAAAAGTCTTCTAGTAATGCCCCAGTAGAAAGACTACATTCCACACTTACAGAGATATATCGCATTATCATCGAGAAAAAGAAACAAGAAAAACGTACGATCAATCACGATGATATATTGACAGAAACTTTTATAACTTACAACAATGCAATTCATTCAGCTACTAAGCTAACACCTCACGAACTTTTCACGGGGCGCACCCATACGTTTTTAAAACAGACCACCTTCAACAATGAACATGACTACCTAAGGGAACTCAACGAATTCAAACAAAAACTTTACAAAGACATATAAGAAAAGACACAAAAAAATATTATCGACAGAACTGAAAAACTTAATCAAGACAGAAAAGACCCAGAGCCGATACAAATTAACGATACAGTATTTAGAAAGGAGAACAGGCGGAATAAACTAACTCCCAGGTTTTCACAGCATCAGGTTGTAGAAGACAATGGACCGACAGTAGTAACAAAAAAGAGACAAAAAATTCACAAATCAAAGATTAAAAAACGAATTAAAAAACAAAACTAAAAATTTACCCAATTGATTTCAACTAACTAGTAAGAAAAATGAACATTTTTACACAGTACACCAAGCACTTTATACAATATAAATAACGATAATTACCACAAACTTTCCAGCTTGGGCTACTCGTCCACACAAAAAATCGAGGCCCACTATCCCACACTAAATACCCCATTTTCAAAAATCGATTTAGGGGAGGCAAAAATTATAAAGTCATTTAAAACTCTAGCCCATATAATCGATCTTAACGATTATATTAACAACTTACAAAAGGTCGAAGAAAATATTGAAATGATTGAGAATATTCAATTTTCTAAAGAAACTGTCAACGTACTTAAACTTAAAATAAAACAAGTCTATACACGCATTCATGCACTCAACTCCAAAAATAGGCAAAGACGCGGTATAATAAACGGTCTAGGAAGCCTGATCAAAACGATCACAGGCAATATGGATGCATCAGATGCACAAAAAGTAAGTAATAAATTCAATGACATTAAGAAAAATCAAGAATATGTAACAAACGATATTAACAAACAAGTGTTAATAAATAACGAAATTACTAACAGATTTAAAAATATAACAGATCATATTAACAAAGAACAAGACATTATAAACATATTCTTTAATAATTATAAACAAGACGTTTTTAATAAATTATGCCAAGAACACAATGAAATTCATGTGTTACAATATTGCAGAAAGCCTATTATTGGCCAAATTGAAAATAATACCCAAATTTATTCTAACTCACTAAGAGTTAGAAATCATAAAACAAATATTAAACAAACAACAAATTATAGTGGAGTCTGAAGAGCATGCTTACAGACTTATAAATCTAGAGGTTTACAGCAAAGAAAATAAAATAATTTTTAATGTTCAAATTCCAATTTTCGAGCACAATAAATTCACATTAACTCACATTGTTCCACTTCCAATAAATAATACACAATTAATAGAAATTCCGAAGTATATATTGTACAACCAAAACTTAGATATAAGATACACTAGGGAACAATGCCCAAAAGTACATAATATATTCATTTGTCAAAAAGACGATAAAAGTAAGCCCATAAATGTCGAATGTATCAAAAACATACTTAGTGGACTAAACGCCAAGTGCGCCACCCAAGTACTTACCGATGAAGAAAATATCTTCGAAGCTGAAAGAGGAAAAATATTCCTGATTAACGTAAAAAATACAATAATCCAACCGTTATGTGATAAACCAATTGTAATTAATCAGACAGCAATTTTAATAACAGAAAATTATATAGTACTTATATCTATATATATAAAAATAAGTGGCAGTTTTCGATGTTCATGCAAAGCGCAAGAACGAGCTCATCTATTGAAACCAAATTTTTAGACATTGTTCGGACTATTTAGTAGATGGTTTGTGTAAAGTTCGACCCAAATCGGTATACCAGTTCTTCACTTATCTCATATTTTATAATGAGTTCAATAAATGCAAACAAATTTTGAAAATAGAAAACAGGGATTTTGCTGTCAAATTTAAAATTTTTTCAGTGTTGAAAGTAAACAATATTTTTTTCTGTTGTCATTTTATTTTGTGCGTGTACTTTTCAAAAAATATTTTTGCGGTGTTTCATATATTTAAAAAAAACACATTTGTTTTGAGTTCTTGAAGTTTTTTTCTGAGACAAAGAAAAAATGCCTCGAGCCAGGCGAGCAAATATAGAGCGCCGAACGCGTACCGCCACCCGATCCATTACATTCCTTAATCACTGGAGAATCGCCGACGTCTAAGCATTTCTTGAAGAATATTTAAGCATACAATTCATGCTTTCAAATGACTTCTTTTGGTGCAACAAAAATTGTTCAAGCATGAACATAATTTATAAACATCCGTAAACAAGGCTGCAAATATGTGCTGATGTACAAACATAAAATCATAACATAAAGTACATATGACATGAGTATTGATAAGGTTACACACATGCATTGTACTTAACGCACTAGCAGGTAGCAGCTAGGCTATCTGTAAGTGCAACGCACATGTTTGTAATCTTTAAATAGCCACGCTGAACCTTACACACTCAGCGATAGGATAAGAATAATTTAAGACCAACGCTGAGCCTTACAACCTCAGCAATAGATAAGTTAGATTTAAGGGATGAATTTATACATACTAAGTCAAGGTATAAAAACCGTGGCTCAAGAAAAATAAAGACAGTACTAAACAACATCTCTTAGACTCATTTACATTTGGTCCTTCGAGTATCTGTGTCTTTTTTGGTTCATAAAATTTTTGTTATCTTTGGTTTTCCAATACAGCTGTGAGTAGAGGCACAGCGCGATCAACTTGGCGATCAAAACAAAAACACCTCTATTGAGTAAAACCAAAGTATAAATATAACAAAAAATAAAAGGAAACATACAAGATGTCAAATCAAAGTCTTCAGCTGTTAAAAAAGCAAGCGGAGAAATATGAGGAAATCCAGCGGGCATTTGAAAAAAGGAAGCTTAATCAGCTATTGATAATTTGGCTGGAGAATTCATCATGTTATGCTGATGAAAATTTGAGTCATCAAACATCAATATTTTACTGAGAACATATATGATGTGACAATAGCAAACATTAGGACCTATAAAGAGTCCCTGATGAAGTCCCTGATGAAGGTCGAAGTTGCCGACCAAGCCAAAACAAGCGGACAACAAACATCAGTAAATGAAACTGATGTGGAAATGCTTCCTGGGACGTCCAAAGGAAAACATGTGCACGGGCAAGGTGAAATGTTTTCTCAACGGAGCCAAAGCCCAATGGACATATTGGTTGATATTTTGGACAAAAGAGCACAGAAGGTTAGGCAGCACATCAATAAAGTGAATGCCTGCCTAGAAATCAGCAATCAAGAAGATAAAACTGATCTGAAAATCAAACTTAACTTCCTTTGGAACAAGGTACAATCAACGATTACCGAATTAGAGGAACGTTACGAAAAGTTTGCATTTAACGTCGACGAGATCGATGATTTAGAGTGCAGTGTGGATATTCTTTTAATGAAATTAAACAAAAGAATAAGTGACATGCAGCAAACCAAAGAAGACGTTCCAGAGCTACCTAAAGTGGATCTTCCTCATTTCAATGGAAGTCCCAAAGAGTGGCCAACGTTCTTCGAGCTGTTCTCCGAGGTGATTCACAACAGGAAGGATATCAGCGACACAAGGAAGCTGAACTACCTAAAATCATGCCTCAAAGGAGAAGCAAAAATGGTTGTCGGCCATTTATTAATAGGATCAGAAGCCAGCTACAACGCAGCGTGGGAGCTAATATGCAAGCGCTACGAAAATACGCGCAAAATATTTGCTAACTGCGTAAATCAGCTGCTGGACTTGGATCTGCTGAAGAACAATGATGAAGGCAGTATCCGAACATTTTTGGACACAGCGACGGAGTGCATCTACATCATCAAAGAAAAGCAAAATTTCAAGTGATGCTGATGTTATGTTTGCACAGATGCTGCTGCGACAATTTTCTCCGGAAGTCCTTCTACTCTACGAGCAGCATGTAAAGAAGGCAAGAGAAATCCAGTCCTTGGAAAATGTGCTAGAGTTTATTGAGCAACTGTACAACTCAATAGACTCAGTGCAAAAAAGTTCCGCCCATACAATTATAGAAGCAAAGAAAACGAGCTACAAAAAATGCCGATTTTGCAAAATGGATGGCCATGAAATAACGAGATGCACGAAGTTTAGAGCCGAGCCCGTCAAAAAGCGCAAGGAATTTGTGACTAAAAGCTCGCTATGCTTCAAATGTTTGGGCACACATAGCATCAAAGATTGCAAGAAAGATTGGAAATGCAATCGATGCTCAAAAGCTCACAACAATTTGCTTCATGAGGATGCAAATCAAAAGGAGACCATCAGCAGCAATTGCCTCAAGGAAAATAAAGGGCAAGACACGTTGCTGGCTACTGCGCTCATTAGGATCCAAAATGGAAATTATGAGCAGCTTAGAGCCCTGATCGATGGAGGCTCACAAAAACGCTAAGAATATCAAAAAGGATTGGATAGGCTGCGAGCTAGCAGATCCACATTTCAACGAACCCAGCCTTATTGATGTTGTCATTGGCGTTGATTTACTTCCCCTAATAATGCTTGGAAATGTAAAGAAAATTAACAAAACTCTGGGTCAAAATACTGAGCTTGGATGGATTGTTTCTGGCAACATAGCGAGATCACCAAGCAACAAGGTAGTCAGCGCAGCAACAACAAACGTAGCTGGAAAGAAGGCAGACCCTGAAAACCAACAGCAGACGCAGGGCAAGCCAGCGCCGCCACCAAAGGAACTTATTGCCACCAAAGTTACAGGCACCGTCAAATGGTTCAACGTTAAGAGCGCATACGGCTTTATCAATCGCAACGACACCAAAGAGGACGTCTTTGTGCACCAGAGTGCCATAGCGCGCAACAATCCTAACAAAACGGTGCGCTCGGTAGGCGATGGAGAGCTTGTTGAGTTTGATATCGTTGTTGGTAAGAAGGGCAACGAAGCGGCTAATGTGACCGGACTGTCCGGCAAGCCAGTTCGCGGCAGTCTATATGCCGCTGAAAAGCGTCGCAACTTCCCATTTTGGATGAAGAAGAACGGCCGCATGCAAAAGGGGGTTGAGGGTTATGATATGGTATCACCCCAGCAGCAGAAGCAACAGAAGCAGAAGCTTTATGGACAGCAGATGCAGTCGGATCCACGCCAGCCACGTCAGAAGTATCGTCGCGTACCCGGTGGTGGCGGCCCTGGTGGTCCACGCGTTAGTGGCCCACGTAGTGGTTCAGGCGGTCCACCCGGTGGACCTGGACAGCGTGGCTACAAAACTACAATCCACGTCGTCAGAATCGCAAACCAAATGGCCCTGGCGGTGGTATGGATCAACCACAACAAAATGGCGCTCAAGAGCTGCAAAATACAACAACAGGAAGCACAGCATAGAGAAAAACGAATACACAATTAAGTTTTAACAACATCAAGAACATCAAGCATCATCAAAAAACAATAGCAACAGACGCAAATGCAACAAGTAATATAAAACAACACTACATGGTGGAAACCAATTGATGAGAAAGGCATCAAGTGGCACTTTATTCCGCCGGCAAGCCCCCACATGGGAGGAATTTAGGAAGCTAAAGTGAAGTCGGTGAAGCATCATCTAAAGCGGGTCATCGGCGAAAACAGCTTTACATTCGAGGATTTTACAACACTGCTTTGCCAAATTAAAGCTGTGTTGAACTCACGCCCCCTAATCACCTTAAATAGTGACACGGATGGGGACGACATTTTGACACCAGGTGGAGCTCCAGAACACTTTGATGACATCGGCAAATTAGGTCTTTAAACAGATGGAGACACATGCAGCGCATTAGAAGAAAATTCTGGAGTAAATGGAAAGATGAAACTCAGCGTCACAGCAGGATTAATAATAATTACACTAGTTTTATATTCTTGTATAAAAGAAAAAACCAAAGGCAGCAATTACGTGCCGTCACATTTTCTGGCCCCGGCAGAATGTTCAAGCATGAACATAATTTATAAACATCCGTAAACAAGGCTGCAAATATGTGCTGATGTACAAACATAAAATCTTAACATAAAGTACATATGACATGAGTATTGATAAGGTTACACACATGCATTGTACTTAACGCACTAGCAGGTAGCAGCTAGGCTATCTGTAAGTGCAACGCACATGTTTGTAATCTTTAAATAACCACGCTGAACCTTACACACTCAGCGATAGGATAAGAATAATTTAAGACCAACGCTGAGCCTTACAACCTCAGCAATAGATAAGTTAGATTTAAGGGATGAATTTATACATGAGTCAAGGTATAAAAACCGTGACTCAAGAAAAATAAAGACAGTACTAAACAACAACTCTTAGACTACTCATTTACAAAAATCATTAGAGATAAATTTATGCCGCCGTTCAAGGTTCAGGAACAAATATACCACCGAGCAGACTCGATCTTACCATTTGCCGATGCTGGCTATAAATTTTTGCAAATATAAGTTACAGTTTTAGAAAAATAAGTAAAACACAAACTAAAAACCATTAAGAGTTTAAATCGATACAGGTGTAGCGAAGTGCACCGGGTAACAGCTAGTATGTACATACATTCAATTTGTATTTGTTTTTTATAACGAGCCATTTGCACGAAAATAATTTATCTTGAAAATCTTTGTATAGCGGTAGATTTTGGTGGTTGTTTTGTAGAAAAAAAATGGAAAAAGAAAGAAGAAGAAGAGACAAAGCACTTAAGCAACGTATTGCTATAGACGTTGATGCTTAAGCATGCTTTTCGTTCAGTCTTGCTTCGTTGCACGTAAGCATCGTTTGGTTGGGCCTTGAGTTTGTATGTATTTATAAACTATGGGGGTTTTGGGTATAAATAGGCAGGCAGAAGGGGTAGGCGTGACATTCAAATTTGTGATGCATATCTGTGGCGGATGGCACCTTCTATCCCCCTATTAAGTTTGGAGACTCTAGCGCAAAAGCTGAGAAAGATATTGAGGTGGGCGGTATAAGTGGGCGTGTCATCCAATATTGCACATCTGTTACGGATGTCACTAACAATGTTTCCAAGTTTGGTGACTCTAGCGCAAAAACTGGGAAAAATATGGAAATTTCATATTTACGAGGTGGGTGGTGAAGGTGGACGTGGCTTATAAAACTTTGATGAAGATCGGTTACGGATATCACTAACAATGTTTCTACCAAATTTGGTGACTCTAGCCCAAAAACTGAAAAAGATATAGAGTTTTAAGATTTAAGAAGGTGGGCGGTATCAGTGGGGGCGTGGCATCCAATGTTTTTATGCATATCTTTGTAAGACTTCAGCATCTACCTTCCCATCAAATTTCATGAGAATAGTTTTAAAACTGTGGGAAAAACAGTCATTTTCGACTATAACTGAAGGAGGGCTGGGGGCGGAAGAGGTGGGCGTGGTATCCAAACTTTCGATGCAGTTTTTGAGGAATGTCATCGGCTATCTTGCCCCCAAATTTGGTGACTCTAGCTGCTAAAGTGTGATATATAAATGTAACAATGTGTATCGATAGGCGCTGATCGATGATCATCGCCAAGTGGACAGCGCTGGGAGAATGATCGTGGCGTGGCAGTCGAATGAAAACCGCGAACAAAAGCAGTCGTCGTCGTAGTCGCGAAAAGTAAAAGTTGAGTTGTTAAGTCTAGAGTACACAAACAAGTTGTACCGTTATAGTACGTCTGGAGGGCACATTCAAGTTGATGAGTCGTTGTATCCGACAAACTGCTGTAACCGCGTTAAAACATTCCGTATTTACCTTTCATTTCATTAAACATTTAAATAAGATAAACTATTGTATCGAGAGTAACAATAAATATCCTACATTTGGGGGCTCAACCGCTAAACCGTAAAAAAGAGTTGAAACAGTTGCAAAGTGTAGTTTAAAGGCTGATGCAATCATTAGACAGCGAATACGAAAGCATGAGTGATGATGAGAGAAAGGGACAGCGACAAGGTGCTGTCACGCGTACGATGGCAAAGCAACAAGAAAGTGTATGCCAAAATGCAGAAACGCACTCTGTACCAGAGTTGAATACAGACCAAATAACGGAGATGCAGAAAGAAAATAGTAGAAGTCTACAACAAATAATACAGTTGCTATCTCTTAAAATTGAAGCGGACGAATTAAATCAGAGAGAACCAAAATTGTCGGCAGAAAATTTTGCAAAAATTGTGCCAGACTTCGATGGCGCCAGTATACCAGTTAAAAATTGGTTCACAAATTTTGAACAGAATGCAGATGCATATGAGCTGACTGAAAAACAGCGGTATGTACAAGCACGCGGAAAAATGACGAAAATGTCAAAATTGTTCCTGGAATCGATGTTGGTGAGCACATATGAACAACTTAAAAGTGTTTTGGTTGAAGAGTTTAAGCGCGCATCAAAAAGTGCCGACATACATACAAACTTGTCACACAGAAAGCAGAAGAAAGATGAAAGCATGCATGAATACATACTGACAATGAAAAAAATAGCTGCACTTGGACAAGTAGATACCGAGTCTATTATTGACTATATAGTTGATGGGCTGGATATTAAAAGTGAATTTAAGTTTGCTTTGTACGGATGCAAATCTTACAACGATTTGTTAGAAAAGTATGAATTGTATGAGAGCAAATGTGCGAGTGAAAAATCACACAAACCATACAGTGGTGGTAAGAAAAATATACCCGATGGAAAGAATATACGCTGCTACAACTGTGGATCAAATGAGCACATAAGAAAAGATTGCAAAGCGGAAACAAAATGTTTTAAATGTGAAGGCAGTGGTCACATCTCAACAAACTGTCCGAAAGTTGTGAAAAGCGTACAAGTCGTAAAGGAGTCCAAGCGTTTGAAAATAATTTCTTTGAACGGTACAGAAATTACTTGCCTGGTGGATACAGGAGCTGATGTATCAATCGTACGCCAATCCGTGTTCAAAAAGCTTCCACATACAGCGCTGAATAAATGCTATACTGTGCTACGAGGCCTTGGAAACGTTAAGACGCAGCCGCTGGGTACATTTATGGGCAGAGTATGCATTGACGGGATTGAGGTCGAACAAAAGTTTGTTGTTGTGCCAAACAATCACATAGAGAATGATGCAATTCTAGGCTTCGATTTTGCATCTCAGTTCTGTGTAACGTTGGATGAAGAGGGATTCAGCTTTACAAAGGCAGTGGCGCGGCCGGAACGCGCCAAAACAAATGAGCTAAGTATATACAATATTGTTGAAACTGAGAATAATATAGATGCTCCCACAGTGTACAAGCCGATAATTGAATCAATGATAGCTGAATACAAGCCAGCCGAAGAAAACACTGAGTGCCCAGTGTTGATGAAAATAATACCAGAGGAGGGTATGAAACCATTTCGTCAACAAGCAAGCCGTCACTCAGCTGTGGAATGCGAGTCAGTCAGAAAACAAGTAAATGCTTGGTTGCAGGATGGAATTATACGCAAATCGTCATCGAACTTTGCCAGTCGAGTCGTAGTGGTCAAGAAGAAGGATGGCACGGATAGAATCTGCGTTGATTTTCGTCAACTAAACAGCATGGTACTTCAGGATTGCTTCCCGGTGCCACGCATGGACGACGTGTTGGAAAAACTTCAGTCTGCAAAGGTGTTTATTGTCATGGATCTGGAGAATAGCTTCCTCCACGTTCCAATTGAGGAGTCGAGTCGCAAGTTTACAGCGTTCATAACCAAGGAAGGGTTATTTGAATTTAATCGAGCACCGTTTGGGTTTAGCAACTCGCCAGCTGTTTTCAACCGTTTTGTTAATTGCGTATTCGAGGAATTGATTTTAAAAGATGCACTTCAGTTGTACATTGACGACATCATTATATACGGAAATACGGACGAGGAATGCATGTCCAAACTGAGAGATGTTTTAAAACAAGCAGCTAAGTATAAGCTTAAGATTAAATGGAAAAATGCCATTTTTTGAAACATAAGATTAACTTTTTGGGACACACAATAGAAATGGGCAAGATTTGGCCAGGACAAGAAAAGACACATGCTGTACAAAGATTCGGATGTCCCAAAAACATAAAAGGCGTTCAATCCTTTTTGGGTTTAACAGGATTTTTTCGAAAATTTATTCGAGGTTACGCTCAAATCGCACTCCCGTTAACTAACTTGTTGAAGAAGGATGCAGTTTTCAAGATGGAGGCAGCAGAGTTAAATGCTATGAGTTGTTTAAAAAACGCATTGTCGATGGAACCTGTGCTACGTCTATATTGTCGAGACGCACAGACTGAATTACATACAGATTCGTCTAAGGATGGATTTGGTGCAGTTTTAATACAGCTGTTCGAGGAGCAGCAGCATCCAGTATTTTATTGGAGCAAAAAAACGTCGTCGAGCGATTCGAAGCGCCACAGCTACGTACTGGAAGTAAAAGCAGCATACCTTGCGATGCAGAAATTACGCTACTACCTACTAGGTATTCGCTTTAAATTGGTCACAGATTGTGCTGCGTTTACGCAAACTGTAAAAAAGAAAGACGTACCGCGGGAAGTTGCGCAGTGGATACTGGCCATACAAGACTTTGATTTTGAGATCGAGCATCGATCAGGCAACAGGATGAAACACGTCGACAGCCTCAGCCGATATCCACAAGAAGTTTTTGCCTTTACTTCGGAGGTTTCAGCTCGGTTAAAGGTCGCCCAAGAGAAGGATAGCTACATTAAAGCTATTACAGAAATAATCAAATCACAGCCGTATGAGAATTTTAAACTTAAAGGTGGGATCTTGTACAAAGCAGTAGGCGGCAACGACTTGTTAGTCGTTCCGAAATCAATGGAAAAGGAGATAATAGCCGACGCACATAATATTGGTCATTTCGCAGTACAGAAAACTATGCACACTCTACAGCAGCAGTTTTGGATACCCCACATGGAACGTAAAGTAGCTCAGCTGATCAACACTTGTGTCAGTTGCATTATTGTCAACAAAAAGTTGGGAAAGCCAGAAGGGTTTTTAAACTGCATAGATAAGGGAGACAAGCCGCTTCATACCCTTCACATCGATCACTTGGGACCCATGGATTCAACATCGAAAGGCTACAAGTATATAGTTGCAATCGTAGATGGTTTTTCAAAGTTTGTGTGGCTGTTCACCACAAAAAGCGCTGGCAGCGACGAAGTATTGAAAAAGTTAGAAGAATGGTCCAATATTTTTGGTCAGCCGTCGCGTATTATAAGTGACAGGGGCGTGGCATTCACTTCAAACAGTTTTAAAGAATACGCAAAAGCAAATGGCATTAACCACGTATGGACAACAACAGGAGTTGCTCGTGGCAATGGCCAAATTGAACGGGTAAACAGATGCATATTATCGATAATCAGCAAATTATCGATCGGAGACACGTCAAAGTGGTACAAATACGTATCGCAGGTGCAAAAAGCGATTAATTCGCATGTTCATTGCTCTACAAAGAAGACACCGTTTCAAGTAATGTTTGGAGTAAACATGAGGAATAAGATCGGCGATAACATTATAATAACTTTAGAACAAGAACTAATAACCGACTTTGATGAAGAGAGAGCAGATATGCGCAAAGAGGTAAAAACACATATACTGCAGGCACAGAAGAAATACAAAGAAAGTTACGATCGTAAACGCAAAAGCGAGTATGGATACAAAGAGGGAGATCTGGTGGCTATTAAACGCACACAATTTGTTGCAGGCAAAAAACTGTCTAGTAGCTTCCTCGGTCCATATGAAGTAATTAAGGTAAAAAGAAACGGCCGATACGACGTAAGGAAAGGAGCGCAAGTAGAAGGCCCTATAACAACTTCAACATGCGCAGAGAATATGAAGTTGTGGAAGTACTCCTCTACAAATGAAGACGAGTTGTCGTCTGGGACAGACGACAGTGATCAGGATGACCGAATGTAACAATGTGTATCGATAGGCGCTGATCAATGATCATCGCCAAGTGGACAGCGCTGGGAGAATGATCGTGGCGTGGCAGTCGAATGAAAACCGCGAACAAAAGCAGTCGTCGTCGTAGTCGCGAAAAGTAAAAGTTGAGTTGTTAAGTCTAGAGTACACAAACAAGTTGTACCGTTATAGTACGTCTGGAGGGCACATTCAAGTTGATGAGTCGTTGTATCCGACAAACTGCTGTAACCGCGTTAAAACATTTCGTATTTACCTTTCATTTTATTAAACATTTAAATAAGATAAACTATTGTATCGAGAGTAACAATAAATATCCTACATATATATGTGTTTCATCGATCTGCACATCGAGGTATCGATTTGTTATCGATTTCCCAGGCCCCTGTGGTCGTAGAGCCAAATTAAACACATTGTCTGACGAAGGTATGTACCAAGATATTTGCAAAGTTGCAAGGCTCTAGCTTTAAGGGTGTCGAAAAAAGTTGCGTTCAAACGGACTGATAGATACCATGACGGACATTGCATAAACTCAATATAAGACGCGTCTGATTCTCAACCTCAATGGTGGCGTGAAAAGGATATATTAAATACTTTGATAATATGTTGCTAAACATTTTCTAACTTATTTATCTATATGTATAAAATAGTTTGTCCTGACTGACTGACTGATTGTTGAGAGACCCACAGCCTAAACGAAAAGAGCTAGAAGGCTGAAATTTTCACAAAATATTCCATTCTCGGTGAAAGTGAGCATTAAGAAAGGATTTTTAATTTGGAACAAATTTTGAACAAATCAATTTTTTGCATTAATCACTTTACCTCATTCCACCACTCTGGCGCCTCATTGTCGCACAAGCTGTGAGTTTCAACGCCACCAAGTGTACAAAAACAAAACACATGACCCATTCCACTACTGCCGTCTGCGCACAAGCTATTGCGGCCGAATTTACAAAAACAAAACAAATGACCCATTCCACTACTGCCGTCTGCGCACAAGCTATTGCGGCCGAATATACAAAAACAAAACACATGACCCATTCCACTTTTGCCGTCTGTACATGTCTCACCGTTATTCTCTTTTCTTCTTTGTGCCTTTGACGATTGTTTTTCGAATCAAGTAGCATTTGTTGTTGTTGCAAGTATTATTGTTGGGCTCGCAATGCTTCTCTTTGTTGGTATCATTGATTTAAAACAAATCAATTAAAACACAAATTGGTTTTGTACACCAGAATATGTTACGCGAGTGGTTTTACCTACATACTTGCTAATTATCAAACAAAACTTAACACACAAATACCTATTGCCATTGTTGTTGGTTTTATATATATAGACTAGTAGGGACCCGCTTGCTTCGCTGCGCCAATAGTTTTTACAAAATTTTAGCAATATATATAAAATAAATTAGTTAATGTTTAACAACATATTAGCAAAGTATTTAATACTCTCTTTTTCACGCCATCATTGAGGTTAAGAATCAGACGCGTCATATTACTTTGATACCAATAGTATCATATTATATTGGGCTTATGCAATGTCCGTCAAGGTGTCTGTCCGTCCGTCCGTCCGCCCGTCCGTTTGGACGCTACTTTTTTCAACACCCTTAAAGCTAGAGCTTTGCAACTTTTCAAATATCTTGGTACATTCCTTCGTCAGCCAAAGTGTTAAATTTGGCTCTACAACCAAAGGGGCCTGGGAAATCGATAAAAATCGATACACTTCGATGTGCAAATCGATAAAACACATATATATCCCACATCTTAGCATATAGTCACCAAATTTGATAGCAAGAAAGCTGGTGACATTCCTCAAAAACTGCATCGAAAGTTTGGATGCCACGCCCACCTCTTCCTCCCCCAGCCCCCCTTTCAGTTATAATCGAAAATGACTGTATTTCCCACAGATTTAAAGCAATACTCACGAAATTTGATGGGAAGGTAGATCTTACAAAGATATGCATTAAAATTTTGGATGCCACGCCTCACGTATACCGCCCACCTCCTAAAATCTGAAAACTCTATATCTTTTTTTAGTTTTTGGGCTAGAGTCACCAAATTTGGTAGAAACCTTGTTAGTGACATCCGTAACCGATCTACATCAAAGTTTTATATGGCACGCCCACCTTTTCCACCCACCTCGTAAAATTTTAAATTTCTATATCTTTCCCAGCTTTTGCGCTAGAGTCACCAAAGTTGGTAGAAACATTGTTAGTGACATCCGTAACAAATGTGCAATATTGGATGCAACGCCCACTTATATCGGCCACCTCAATATCTTTCTCATTTTTAGCGCTAGAGTCTCCAAACTTGATAGGGAGATAGAAGGTGCCATCCGCCACAGATGTGCATCACAAATTTGAATGTTACAACCCCCATACTTTACAAACTTACATATGTGCTTTGCTTGCTTGTTCGAAATTGTATATAAATAATGATTGTGTGTTACGTTTTGTCTGATTTAGATAAGCAGCAAGTTAAAAAATCTACCACAATACAAAGATGTTCAAGACTAATTATTTCGCACAAAGTGCTCGATATAAAAAAAAACAAGTACAAATTACATGGGGGGTTGAACAGGGTGCGGAGAAAAGGAATGATCGCTTAAAACCTTCCAGTTATCAACTTGACTACTGATGTCACTCGATACAAAGGTTATATCAAGGACCTCAGATCTATTCCTTATAACAAAAGTGGGTTCTGTACCCCTATTACATAAATGTAGGTTAGTGGTAAGAAGGTATTCAAAAAGAGACTCACCCCTCTCGTTGATATTGGTGCTGCCCCACTGTGAGTGATGGGCGTTGGCATCGCCTCCGATGATGAGGCTTTGTTTATCCATGGCACTTTGTGCAACCACCTCCTGGAATGTCCTGGAAGGAAGCAGGCCCTGGGTGTCATGGGCCAAATAGAAGGATGTCAGTCGGAGTTTGCGGGTTTCTAATTCCAGACTGATGGTTGTGGTGTCCCCGTCACTAAATTGAGGGAGAAGAAATGCGTTGAAATGTTTTTTAGTTAATATGCAGGTGCGCAGCTTATCCCTACCGTTGCCGTGGAAAATGGTGTACTTGGGAGTCCGCAAGCCGCAGATCCTGTTGCCAGGGATCCACGGCTCTTAGACAAGGATCATGTCTACTTCGCCCTGTGCCAAGCGAAGTAGAAGTGCAGCCGACGCTGCCTTACTATGATGCAGGTTTATTTGTACTATCCGCATCATGTAAGGCAGCGCTGCCCTCCGTCAGAGTGACCTCCGACTCGGCCTCCTCACCTACTTCGCCTAGCAGCTCCTCCTCCGTGTACATGCGTCCAAAGGCGGTGCCGTACTCGGAGCCGTAGGAAACGTTGTCATCGAGGACATCTGGTGCAGCTTCCTCTCCGACATCCATCTCCTCCTCCCCGTCGCCAGTTGGTGCGTCTTCCGGCTCAATGTCGACACCGCTAGCCAGGTTGTGCTGCGCCCCAGTGTCTGTCTTGTACACCTTCATGGCTACCTTGGCGAAGCCGTAGTTCACGACCTTCCCGTAGCAGCGTAGGTTCTCCGCGCTCGCGCCGTCAATCTGGAAGACCACCTGCATGCTAGCCCGGTTCGTCATCTCGACCTTGAGGACCCTCCAACTGTTTGTTCCCAGGTGCGGGTTAAACAGTTTGAGAGCCTCCAGGATCTCCGCTGGCTCCGATGGTTCACTCGGCAGCCACGCCCTCGCTCTCGGCCTAGACGGGATGTCCTTGGCATCCACCGCCTCCAGTTTCGCTCCTGGGTAGACCTCCTTTAGATGAGCTACGACCGCTTTGTACAGCACCACGGAACGCGCATCGCCACACGCGAAAAGTTTAACGGACCCTTGGTACCAGCCCGCGTCTTCGCAAGAGGGCGGCGGGCCAGGGTTCTCGCGCCACATTTTGATTGCTATTGGTGTCAGTGCAACCTGGATCCATCTCCACTGGTGTTTGGGGATTCGCCCTTCCGCGTTTTGTTTATCGACCACGCCAATTATGATTTTGTCCTTAGCCACTTCCGCGAAGGATTTCTTGGCTGGCGTCGGACCTTGACGTGGTCTTTTTGAGGTGCTCTGCACCTCCAGGGACGGCTTCCTCTTTTCAGCCATCTTAGGCTTGGTGGGGGTTTCCAGCGAGAAGCAACGTAGTACGGCCTTTGCCCACGCTATATCCTCCTGCACCTTCGCGAAGTCTTGCTCAGACGTCTGCTCCCTGGTAATCGGATTAGTGGCATTCCTGGTGAGAAAGCGCTTGGCTGTGCGCCTGTCATTTGGCTTAGCCTTGGCCTGGTCCGTCCTGGTGAAGTCGGCGGCTCTTCTGCTGATCACCAGCTCACCCCCATTCAGGATCGCGGCAGACACGCCAGCTACGCTGGTGGCTTTGATGTCGGATCCCTCTAGGGGTTCGCCAGGATTAGCCTTCTTGCTTTGGCCCACGGCTACCCTGCTACTTCCCGGTGCAGATCCCGATCCGCCGGCTAACACGCCAGCAGCCGAAGGCTTACTGGTGGCTTTGGTGCCGACAGAACTGGACTGTCCAGGTTTGGCATTAAGCGTGCAATGCCTGGGTGTGCTCGGGTGAGAGCCTGTAATGACGGAGCTGGTTGCTCCCTCCGGTTTTTTAGGTGCTCCGGACACCGTACCTTTTGTTGTTGTTGTTTCTTTGTTGTTGTTAAAATTCATATTAGGACCCACGAGTGGCGGAGAAGGGGATGGTGTCGTTGACTGTCGTCACTGAAAAAGTCGACGACAAAAACAGAGTCGTGTCAAGACAATATCGTCATCACTTTTAGTTACAGAATACGGATAATGTGACAATAGTTGTCGATAGGTATCGATAACGACAACGAGAATACCGAATTTTGATTGTCGTCGTCAGACGACGACGTTTTGCGTCGACGACGACAACGGGAATACGGGCGAATATCAATCTATTTTGGAATTACCAAAACTGGCGAATTGTACGGGGAATAAGATTTTCTTATAATTCCCTGCTCTAACATTACTTTGACTTGTTTGTCAATTTCTTCGTGCTGACTATGCGACAGTGCATACGGTCTCTTATAAATAGCATCTTCATGCCTTGTTATTATCGAGTGTTTTATGGTACTAGTAAAAGTCAAATTGTCGCCTTCGTGGTACTGAATATCTCGAAATTTATGTAATATTTTTGTAACTGCATTTTTCTCTTCTTCATTGAGGTGATCTAACCGAAATTCGTTGGATTCTCTTAATTCTTCTTCTATTGCAATTGCTAAATGCAAATCTCTTTCAGAAGGTGGATCTAAACATTCTGGATCAGTCTCTTCTTCCAAATTAATGTTGGTATCATATTTAAATACGAACCTATATTCTCCTAAAATTACTTCTTCATAATCAAGTTTAGCTTTGCAAGCTTCCAAATAGTTTCTTCCTATTAACATGTCATAATGATTTGAAAATTTGTGTAAATAAAATTTTTGTTTTGTCGGATTAAGTTTGCATGTGCCTATTGTTATACTTTCTGTTAATTCAATATTTCCGTTGATTGTGTGAACGTTTAAATGATCTTTATCGATTTTAAAGTCTAAAAAGTTTTTATTCATAATATTAATAGAAGAACCTGTATCTATTACGCATCTAAGTGGTTTATCATTCATAATGATGATTATGAATGGGTTTTTGTTCTTCATTGTTCCGAGGCTTGTGCTTGAAAATTTTTGGATGTGTCCATTTTTGACACACCGCTGTTACTCTCTCTTTGCCTCTTTTTAGGTTGGTTGTTGAAAGGGGGTGCTTGTGCATTAGAGTTTCTATTTTGTGAATAGTTCATGGTTCTGTTGTCTACCTTGTTGGAGTTTGTAATAAAATTCGTTTAATTTTTGTCTGTCTTCCTGTTGGGTGTACTGTCTGTTAGTCTGGTTGTAGTGGTTATTTTGATTTCGATAAGGGTTGTTAGTTATGGCTATGTGATGCTTGGTTAGTGGGGTTATGTGTTGGATTTTGGTTAAAATTTTCTTGATACTTTCTACCATGATAGTTTTTTGTTGAATTATTATCTTTGGGTTTTTCAACCACACTATTTTCATATAAACCTTCCCTTTGAGCTGCTACTTTTAGCATATGGCTAGTTGTTATATTATACCTAGCTAGGTTAGGTTATGTTAGGTTGAGGTGGCGCGGGCGTTGCCGCCCGACTACGTAAGCCATTGAGGCCCATTGTACTACCACATAATCACCTTTAAAACTACTACATCTTTCCCCTCTCAAGCCATTTTGAAGCCCTTAAAAACTTTATAAGCTTGGTTAGCTCTAATTCGGACGTATCCGATAATGTACTCAAGGTGGGTTTCCCTAGGTATAGCATTCGTCTACCACTAAGCGCCGGACAGTTGCAGAATAGGTGTTCTACACTCTCCTCTTCCTCTGCACATTGGCAGCTCCTACAGAAGTCATTGTGTTGGACATTTAGTCTACTGGCATGTGTGCCGATCAGACAATGGCCCGTAAGGGCCCCTATTAGAATAGAGATATTCTGTCTGCTCATACGCAGAAGGGTATTAGTGCGTTTCAAGTTATAGTATGGCCATGTGCTTCGGGATTTCGCACATGACAGGGTCGTTTTCCTTCTTTGGGTTGCTTTACACAGGGTGAAATTCCTATTTTGTAGTCTGAACGAGGCTAGTGGCATACCAACGTTACTACTCTTCGGTAGAAGAGCCTCTCAGGTACCCTTTCTAGCCAGCTCATCAGCCATTTCGATACCTTCGATGTTTCGGTGACCAGGCACCCATACCAGGCATATACAGAGGTGTTGAGCTATCTCATTAAGAGATTGGCGACACTCAGTCAGCGTTTGTGCGTTATTAATGTTCGAGTCAAGTGCCTTGAGGGCTGCCTGACTGTCTGAGAAGATAGTTACACTCCCAGGAAGGACTCTGAGCGACTTAAGGTGAATTGTGGCTCCTGGATAGCTCGCACTTCCGCCTGATAGATGCTACAGTGGTCCGGGAGTCTAAAGGAGATTTGTATACCTAAATCAGAGGAATAAACCCCCCCTCCAACCTTGTCGTCGAGTTTCGATCCATCAGTATAGATGGATACCGAGTTCGATTTAGGCTTATATTGACTTTGCCATGCCTCCCGTCTGGGTATAGTCACGCTGTACTTGTTGTTAAAAGCGAGCTTGGGGACACAGTAATCTGTGCGAGATGGAATGTTCGCTTGGAGACCTAGTATTGAGGTATGTCCCAGATTGCCTCCTCTCCATTCCATCGCCTCTCGAATCCGCAGGGCAGAGTTTGTAGGCAACTGCCTGGCTACGAGATCAAGAGGTAGCAGGTGAAGCATGGTGTTTAAAGCTTCATTTGGGGTAGTAGTGCTCCGCTTATGCAGATGGACGCACTTCTTTGCACTTTATGCAATGCTTTGAGATTAGCAGGTTTTGCTAGAGCTGGCCACCAGACTAGGTTACCATATAATAGAATTGGTCTTATCACGGCTGTGTAAGGCCAGTGTACTACTGACGGAGAGAAGCCCCACCTCAATCCTATTGATTTCTTACAAGCAAAAAGTGCCGTGTTTGCATTGGTTATACGTTGTCTAATATTTTCGTCCCAGTTTAGTTTCCTGTCCAAAACTACACCGAGATATTTGGCATTGCTGCACAGCGCGAGGCTCGTGTTGTCGAGCTTAGGTAGGGTGAAGTTCGGCAGCTTATACTTCCTTGTAAAGAGCACAAGCTCTGTCTTACTTGGGTTAACCTCTAATCCACATGTTGTGGCCCACTTTACCAATATATGCAATGCGTGCTGTAAACGATCGCTCAGGGTTTGAGCGTATTTACCTTGCACTATAATGGCCACATCGTCAGCATAGGCGATCGCTGTGTGCCCCTCTCTCTAGCAGTCGTAAGAGTTGGTTGACCGTCACGACCCAGAGAAAGGGGGACAACACCCCGCCCTAAGGGGTACCTCTACTGACATGTCTCTGAGCCTCCGAAGCCCCTAGTTTGGAAACAACAACCCTGCTGGTAAGCATGTTGTCGATAAGTTCCACTATTGGCTCGTCGACCCCGAGTACAGTCAGCGCTGCAGTAATGGCCCTTGGGAGAATGTTATTGAATGCCCCCTCTATGTCCAGGTATGCCACCATGGCTGTTACTGATTTAATTTAATTTGAATTTAACCGCAAATGCTTAGCGATACCAGTGCCCTAAACATGAAGACAGGCAGCCCTATTTTTTGATAAGCATCCATTATAATCGATATTTGTATGCGATATTTTCATTTTTGTTACCGATATTATTTTGTGCTATGCTGCAGTCGCTAGAAAACGCGATCAGAAAGAGTTGAAAGCACGGCACATAAAATACCATATTAATAAACACACACACTTTAGTTATACAATATCAGTATTATTAGTGTATTTATTCTGTGGTTCTGTTAATGGTATTTTGCATGGGACCCTAAGGGTCGCAACATTTTATTAATATGTATGCACAAAAGTGCCAAGTGACGCCGGTACATTAGAACTGTACGCTGAAGCTGTGTAGTAGCGTTGTCTCGCTTCATCTCAAGGCAAATACTATAAAGATTATTGCGCAAAATGATCAGAAATGCTACTGCGCAGTAAAAAGAAAATACAAGAATCGACGCCAATTAAAGTAAAAAAGAAGATGGCTAATTCTAATGACGATTCGGATGAAACCCATAGCGATGAGGAGACAACCATTAGAAAAAGAGAAGATTCGATCTCGATGGCGGACATTATGGAGCAAATGAAGGCGCTACAGCAATCATTAGGTGTGATCGCTAACACAGTGCAGCAGCTACAATACCAAGTAGCTGAAAATAAGAAAGACGAAGAGGCATCTACCCTTGATACCGCACAAGGCGGTGTATCTGGATCGGTTGATGAAGGGATTCAAGCTACTGCTCCAGAACGTCAGGCCACACAAGGCGGCTCCATTGGTTTTGATGGCCCACATCGGGGCTCACAGGAGTTTGGCTCATCCGCTGCACCACGCAAGATGTTATTTGAGGCCACGCAAGGAGGCTCCATTGGTTATGATGGCCCACATAGGGGCTCACAGGAGTTTGGCTCATCCACTGCACCACGCAAGATGTTATTTGAGGCCACGCAAGGCGGCTCCATTGGTTATGATGGCCCACATAGGGGCTCTCAGGAGTTTGGCTCATCCACTGCACCACGCAAGATGTTATTTGAGGCCACGCAAGGCGGCTCCATTGGTTATGATGGCCCACATAGGGGCTCACAGGAGTTTGGCTCATCCGCTGCACCACGCAAGATGTTACACGGGGCTGCACAAGGCGGCTCGATTGGTTTTGGTTTAAATGGAAACACGCAGGAGTTTGGCTCATCCGCTGCACCACGCAAGATGTTATTTGAGGCCACGCAAGGCGGCTCCATTGGTTTTCATGGCCCACATAGGGGCTCACAGGAGTTTGGCTCATCCGCTGCACCACGCAAGATGTTACACGGGGCTGCACAAGGCGGCTCGATTGGTTTTGGTTTAAATGGAAACACGCAGGAGTTTGGCTCATCCGCTGCACCACGCAAGATGTTATTTGAGGCCACGCAAGGCGGCTCCATTGGTTTTGATGGCCCACATAGGGGCTCACAGGAGTTTGGCTCATCCGCTGCACCACGCAAGATGTTACACGGGGCTGCACAAGGCGGCTCGTTTGGTTTTAATAGCTTATATGAAGGCATTGCTGAAGGAAGACGCGTAGACGACATAAAGGGTCCGGCACCGCATGTTTGTAGCGGTTCTGGATTGCCACAAGATGGAAACTCTAAGAATGAACAGGGTGAGTCTGTCTTTGTTGGTACGGGGCATTTGGGTCGTGATGCATTTGGTATAGTGAACAGCAATGAATTAAGCAATGGCTTAACTCGCAACTTGGGCAGCAAAATGGTAGATTTGGCAACATTTAATGGTAGGGTAGAAGATTGGCCGGTATTTCGCAGCATGTTCCTGCAAACTACCGAAACTCTACGCATTGGAAATTTGGAAAATTTGATAAGGCTTCAAAACTGTTTGAAAGGAGAGGCTAAAGAACAGGTCGAGGGAATGTTGATTGATCCAGCGAATGTGGAGTACATAATGAAACGCTTGGAATTTGTATATGGTCGACCAGGGCTTCTTATAAGAAGTCAATTGGAAAAAGTTTCGGAGATACCACCTATAAATGAAAATCGCCTAGATAAGATTGTTTCGTTTGCATCTAAGGTGGAAAATTTAGTAATTTATTTGCAGTCAGCTAGAGCGGACCAACATTTGAGTAACCCCGTGCTGTTGAGCGACTTGATTAACAAGTTACCAATGAGAACTAGAGTTGAGTGGGGAAGGTATGCTTGCTCCATTTACCCATCTGCTAATATTCGGCACTTCTGTCATTTTTTAAACGACTTGGCTGTGGGCATTGTCCAGGCAATGGACTCCTCTGCAACAGGTAAACAATACGAAAAGGAAGAGAGGCGATCCAATCAGAAGACCCTGTTGCAAACGACACGCCAGGTTGATAAATCAAATGTAGAGTCCGGATGTTTGGTTTGTGAAGGTAATCACACGATAGAAAAATGTGAACAGCTGGAAAATGCAGATTCACAAGAGAGATGGAACAAAATAAAGAAGGCACGCTTGTGTTTCGGTTGTTTGGGCACGGGACATAGCTGGAGATATTGCAGACAGAAACAAAAATGTGGAATTGATTCATGCAAGTCTAACCATCATCGAATGCTTCATAACAAAATTGACTCAAATAGCAAAAATGACGAGAGGATTGGCACAGCAATTGTAAATACAATTAAGGCAGTTAATTCAAAATATTTGTTCAAGGTTGTGCCAGTGGAGATTTGTGGACCTACAGGAATTAGTGTTAGTACATATGCCTTCTTGGATGAGGGATCCTCAGCAACTCTGATGAATGAAAACCTGGCTAAAAGTGTAGGCATCAAGGACACTAAAGAAATATTGACATTGAACTGGATCGGTAGTACTACAAAAGAATGTAGGTCGATGAAATTTAGTATTAAAATTCGAGGCGTGAACGGCAACAAGAAATGGGAAAGATTGTCGGGAAATACTGTGCCTGATATAAACTTGCCAAGGCAGAATTTTAATGCAGAGACTTTACGCTCCAAATACAAACAGCTATCTCGTCTTCCTATTAATGATTATTGTAATGCAGAACCTTTGATATTAATTGGAATAGATAACTGTCGTCTCACAAAAACGATAAAGAGCTTCAGCCTGGTTGATGGTATTATAGCTGCCAAGACCCCATTGGGCTGGTTGATCTATGGCTGTTCAGAAAATAGCCTGTCATCAGGGTCTGTGCAGCTGACAGCGGTATTTCACGCACATGAAAAAGACAAAATAAATGATGAGGTACACCAAATAATGTCTGAATATTTCTCCACAGAAGATTTTGGAGTCAAGGTCCCGATTAAGCCCTTAGAATCAAGAGAAATTATAAGAGCTAGAAAACTTTTGGCGGACACAACAGTGAACTTAGGTGGCGTCTACGAAACTGGATTGTTATGGACTGAAGATAACGTGCAATTGCCCGATAGCTATGATATGGCTTTAAATAGATTAAAAGCAGTCGAACGTAAATTGAGAAACCCAGACCAATATAAAAGGTATGAGGACGCTAGAGTAATAAAAGAACACGATTTTCATTGACGAAGACCAATTCTATAACTGATTTCTTAAATTTAGTGTCGTGCAAAGCAAACCTCGGTTTGAGTCTTTGAGTTGAGTCTTTTTTAGAGAACATGCTTAAGATTGCAATCCCACGCTTGTGGTTGAGTGAGAGTCACTCCTATCAATTATTTACGTTAAAATTACTCATACCGAAATATGCTTATGTTTACGATCTCACGCTTACGGCCTGATTTTAGAGTTATGTTTATGTCTAGTGCGTTTGTGACATTACGCATGATTTACAAATGTACTTAGGTTCTAGTCTTATGTCTGGCCCGTTTCCTGTGTTAGGGTTTAGGGTGTAATATGATCATTGTGCGTGCTTAATGTGTAAGGGTGCGATCTTATGTGAAACATATTTGAGGTATCAATATATGTGCATATTAGATATCTCACTCGCCCACACTTAGAAATTTACGTCACGTTAATTTGTTCCTATTTTAGGATACAAGGCGGGTTGATCTTGTTCGACATTCGGTAATTCTAATTGGTCATTACTTATTTCCTGTTCTTTAGGTTTACTATATTTTACAATAAGTGTTTTAGGTAGGCTTTTGGACTTATAGATTAAGTATAATAGTATGCTTAATATCGTAATTGTTAATAATGTGAAGGTTATTGTTTGAAATGTATTATAATATTTTGTGTGTTGCAATATTAATTCTTTAGTTTGGATATAAGACAATGGTTCAAGTTTAGTTACGTTATTGCTTACATAAATGTTTTGTGTGAAGTCTAATCTTGAATTGATTATTAAAATTTCATTTATTTGCAGTTCACAATTATAAATTTTTTTATTATTTCCTTTAATTTTAATTACATTTTTCATACAATTTTGATTGATTATTGATTCTGGAAAATTCCAAGTTAATACAATGTTTGGTTCTACATAATTAGTTTGAAAATTCTTACTTGTTTTAGTGTATTTGCATTCTGTTTTTGTTTGTTTAACAATTCCTATTATACAATTATTCATTATTTGTTTTTTTGTAATTGTGCCATATACTTTATTATCACTACATAGTATAAAATAAAGTCGATTTTTCTGTCCCCTTGACTGAACAGATCTTCAAAACTACGCAACGGATTTTGATGCGGTTTTTTTTAATAGATAGAGTGATTGAAAAGGAAGGTTTTAATGTTAAAAAACCCAATTAATAGTGGTCGAGCGATTCTTCATTTATCTCATTTTTTGTAATGAAAATAAAAATTTCAAATATCATAGTACGCCGGGATTTTGCTGTCAAATTTCAACTTTTTACAGAGTTGACAGAAAAAATTATTATTTGTATTGTTTGTGATACATATAGAACTGACTAAATTTTGTTCATTCAGAAATTATAAAGTCATGCCTGGACGTAGTCGTTCGAACTTAGGTCGTAGTACTGTGAACGCCAAAAGATTACGTTTAACAAGAAATGAAGAATCGTCTACGGAACATGAGGCTCGCCTTAGTCAGTCTCGGGATAGATATGAAGCTGAGATGGAGAGAGAATCTTCAGTAGAGCGTGGGGTTCGCCGCAGCCGAGATAGGGTAAGACATCAAATACAGAGAGCCAGAGAATCTTCAGCACGAGTAACTAATTCATGGGCAAACAAAGAAAATTCTGCCATGAATTATGCTCCTACAATTTCTTACAAGGACGATCGAAAAGACATTCTGTAATAAATTAATTGAGTCTTTCTGCTCATGAAATTATTTTTTATTTTAAACTTTTCAACATATACGTAGCGAAGCACGTACCGGGCCGCTAGTTATTTATAAAATATTTTTCTTGAATATTTTCTGTTAAAATATTATCATTCTCATCTGGGTAAGGTATTATTTCGAAAATAGGTGTTTTACTAATTGTTTGTGGAATATGTGATATTATGTAAATTTCTTTTGTTTCAGTTTTCAACCAAGTTGATGTTTTAATATTAAGAATTTTTTTCTGGTGTAACATTCAATAAGTAATCGTGTTTGAGTAATTTAGGGTTGAATATTCCTAATCTTGTTAGTTGCATTCCCATTTCTATGTCTTCTATATATTCGGTAAAATGTTCTAAATTGAAAATTAGTAAATCGAATTTCTTGTGTTTTTCTTCTTTTATTTTAAATGTATTCATGGTCTGAATTGCTTTGTTAATTGTTTCTATTATTTTGTTTAATTCATTGACTTGAATGCTATTTTCTGCTAAGTTACTTATTTTTTGTTCTAGTTCGTCTCTGTCATCTGTGTCTAATGTTCCAAATAAGTATTTGTATGTTTTGCCTACTAAGTTTATTAGTCCTCTCTTTTGTCTTTTATTAATAGTTATCCCGTTCATTTCCCTGTTTAATTTTTTCAATCAGATAATTTATTTTAGTTAAATTTTCGTAATCTTTTGCTTGTATTAAAAAGTTGTAGTAGACCTTTTCTATTTTTGTTAAATTTACAGTTAGATAATGGTATTCAAAATTTGTTGGTATATCCAGTGTTCCTGTTTTAAATATGAGGTAGCCGTTGTTTGCTTTTATAGGGTTTATTTCGATACTTTGTCCGTTAATTGTTACTGTTAGCAATGTTAATAATATTAGAATTCCCTTCATTAGTTGGTTCCCTGTAATTAATGTATTTACTTGTATTAGTTTTCTTTTTCTTCTTAAACTTTGATTTGTAATGGGTGACTTTTCTACCTCTATTTGTTTCTTCAAAATGTTTTTCATCTAATTGTTTCAAAGTACCTGTTTTTTTGAATGGGTTAGTTGTTTTTGATTTTACTAATGGTGACGCCCTAAATCTTGTATCTATTTTATACTCCTCTCGTGTCTTGTTAAGTTTTTCAATTTGTCTCTTTTTATTTTCATGTGTGTCATAGTTAGGTGTTCCTGTGTATAAGAATATGTCGGCTGGTGTTCTGTTAGTTGTCTTGTGTTTTGTTTTATGATTATATGTGTATAAAATAATTTCAAATTTTGTTTGTTAATTTTCTATGTTTGAGTCACTGTTAATGATTCGAAGTTTTTCATTGATTGTTTTGTGAAATCTTTCTACGTCTGCAATACCGTTCTTACTTGTAGTTATACTGATGTTCACTTTTTCTGATTTCAACCATTGTTGTAATGCTGCACATATGAATGCTGAATCTTTGTCTGCTTTAATTTCGATTGGTTAACCCATTCTAACCAATCTCTGCTGTTAACTGCTACTAATGTTTCAAATTTCTAATATATATCAATACATGATAAAAACTGTTTGTTGTCTACTATGTAAAAATCCATTACGTATTTTTCTTTGATAAAATTTGATTCTGGAGTTAACTCGAAACTTAATTTTATGTTTCTATGTTCTGTTTTTGAAATGTTACATATTTGACACTCATTTATAATATTTTGAATTATATTTTGATAATCTGGGTAATAATAATTTTCTTTAAACCAATTAATTGTTTTTTCAATTCCTGGGTGTAATAATTCGTTATGATTTGTTAATATTATCTCTTTGAACTCGGCATATGTTTGTAAGTCTTGTAATTTTAAATTACTCTTTATTGCTTTTATTTTGGCTTCAGGATTGATTATTTCTATGTAGGCGTTTTGAAAAATTGGGAAATCATTGTCGTTGTGAAAATATAAGACACTGTTTTTTGTACATAAATATTCGTTTATAATTTTTTTTGCTTTTTCAATAGTCATTTGTGTGTATGTGATTTTTATATTTTTCTTATGAAAGTAATTGGTTACTTCTGTCTTATTGTCCGAACCTTTGATTAATTCAATTTGCCTATTGTAATAGTTTAATGGTCTTTCTGTAATCTGAATACAATTTTGATTGTCTTCTTGGGCACTATGTATAGTTGCACAAGTTGTCTCGTTCGACTCTTCTCCTAATAGATTTTCGTCAAGTTGTATACGTGACAATGCATCTGCTACGTGATTTTCTTTACCTGGTACATACTTGATTGTGTAATCGAATTCATTTAACTTTATTTTCCAGTGTTGGAGTTTCATATTGGGTTCTTTTATATTGTTTAACCATACTAATGGCTTATGATCACTTAAAATTTCAAATTGTCTGCCATATAAATAAGTTCTAAATGTTTTTGTTGCCCAAACTATTGATAATAGTTCCTTTTCTATTGCTGAGTAATTTTCCTCATGTTTGTTTAGTGTTCTACTAGCGAAACACACTAGTTTATGATTTTGTGTCAATACTGCTCCTAATGCTACATTGCTAGCATCTGTTGTAAGACAAAATGTTTTATTATAATCTGGATGGGTAAGGATTGGGTCTGAAGTTACAAGTAGTTTTAACTTTTCAAAAGCTGCAGTATATGATTCCTCTTTTATGTCTATTTTTGCTCCCTTTTTTAGTTTTAATGTCATAGGCTTAACAACGTTTGCGAAATTTGGAATAAATTTTCTATAAAATCCACATAAACCTAAAAATTGTTTAATTTGTGTCGGAGTCTTATTGGGTAATTTCTAACTGCAATAATTTTATTCGGTTTGGCTTTTATCCCTTCAGTAGTAACAATATGTCCTAGGAATTCTGTTTCCTTTTTCAGAAATTCACACTTGTCTAATTGGCTTTCCTTAACCTTGTAAATACCTTATTTAGTGATAAAATATGTTCTTCCAATGAAGTGGAGTAAATAATAATCGCCCGTATTCCCGTTGTCGTCGTCGACGTCGACGTCAATTCAGAGTCGTTTTCAAATCACATCAACATCGTATCACGTCGACACTAAATCCGTATTCTGTAACAGACTTGTGACGACGACGTCTCGTTATCGATAGTTTAATCGAAAAAACACACTTCACTAAGAAATTTGACAGTTGTTTGCCGTTAACTTGATTTTTTTAGTTAAAGATTTGAAAGATTTGAGCTTTGGTGAACGTTGTCACCAATTATGTTTATTTAAACTTATATAAGGCGCTGCTTATAATTACCGAAACTTTATGTGTTATTCTAAGAAAAGTTGATCTGACGCTAGAGAGGGAAAACTTTTTAGCGCGCGTCGAGTCTGCGATCTATCGAGTTGCCGTTCGATTCATCGCTCCCAAACTCAGATGGCGTTGCCAGATATTTGGGTCGCTACAGTACTCCCCTTCCAGTGAAGTCGTCACGAATCATATGTTCTGAGGGGTTTAGGGTTCAATTCTTCTGCTTCCAACAGTTGGTCATCCTTTGCGAAAAAAACAGGTTTGAGGCGGTCAACTGACACTGCAGTTTCCTTTCCGTTTACTAGGAGAGTGAAAACTCTGTCGTTTTCGCGTTTAATAATTTCATAAGGGCCAGTGTAGGGAGATTCCAGAGGCTGCTTAACGGCGTCAGTGCGTATAAATACATGAGTGCAGCTATCAATTCCTTTCAAAAGAAACATCTTTTGTTTAATGTGATGTGCTGTTGATGTCGGTCGGATTTTCTGCATGTGTTCTCGAAAGGTACTTAAGAAGGTTGAGGGATGTACTGTGTCGTCTGACTCTGCGAAAAATTCGTTTGGCAGTCGGATGGGTGCTCCATACAACATCTCCGCTGCGGATGCTTTGATGTCTTCCTTGAAACAAGTGCGAAGTCCAAGCAGCGCAGTTGGCAGTAGTTGTGGCCATGGCGTTCCGCTGTGACACATTAATGATGATTTAAGTGATCTGTGCCATCTTTCTATGAGACCGTTTGACTGTGGATGGAACGCCGTCGTGTGTATGTGCTTGCTTCCAATAAGATTTGCAAGTTGCTTAAACAATGCCGACTCAAATTGGGTGCCTTGATCTGTAGCTATCGTTTTGGGAGATCCAAATCGCGAAATCCATTGAGTCCAAAAAGCCGTGGCTATTGTCTCAGCGGTAATGTTTGAAAGTGGCACTGCTTCTGGCCAACGCGAAAATCGATCTATCATCGTCAAACAGTATCGAAAGTTTTGTTGGAAGGGCATCACAATAATATCCAGGTGGACGTGGTCAAATCTGCCGTGTGGAACATTGATCTTTTCTGGAGAGAGATGATTGTGTTTGTGAATCTTTGAACGTTGGCATGGAAGGCAAGACCTGCACCATTGAAGAACATCTTTATTCATTGAGGGCCAAACAAACTTCTGTCGTACCTGACGCACTGTTGCTCGACCACTGGGATGCGACAAGTTGTGAATATGCGAAAGAACCTTATTCCGCAGAGATTTCGGTATATACGGGCGAACGGTTCCTGTGGATACATCGCAGTAAAGTGAGATGTCGTTATCGTATTGAACTTTTTGCAGTTTTAAGGATGTGGAATCTTGCAACAGTTGTGCTAAATCAGGATCCGAAGCTTGTTCTTCTTCAATTTGTGGCAAACTGATTGCTGTAGGCATTGTTATTGCGCACAACCTTGAGAAGGCGTCTGCGACTGTATTTTCAGATCCTTTTACGTGCAGAATTGTCGTGGAGAATTGTGAGATGTAGTTCAAATGACGCATTTGTCGGGGAGATGCTTTTTCTGGCCGCTGTTGAAATGCATAAACAAGCGGCTTGTGGTCGGTTTTTATAACAAAAATGCGGCCGTCGACAAGATGTTTAAAGTATTTGATGGCCTCAAAAATAGCCAGTAGCTCTCGATCATACGTAGAATAATTCATCTCAGTGGTGCTTAACTTTTTGGAAAAAAATCCAAGCGGCCTCCACTCGTCGTCTACGCGCTGTTCTAATGCTGCTCCTATTGCGCAATCCGATGCGTCGCACACCAACTGAAGTTCAGATTTGGGTGTTGGAAAGGACAGGAGCGCAGCGTCTGCAACACTTTTTTTGCATGCTTCAAAAGCTAAAATGAGTTCTGATGTCCACTCAATTTTGCGTTGATCGTTCTTTTTCACATCTTTTAGTAACTCAGAGAGCGGAGCTTGTAAATGTGACGCTCGTGCTATGCATTTGCGATAATAGTTTACGACGCCCAAAAATCGACCCAGTTGGCTGATAGTGTCTGGACGATCATAGTTGTTAATGGCATCTACGCGTTCGGATGGTGGTTTTATGCCATGTTCGTTGATTGTGTAACTAAGAAAATTTACTTGAGATTGCGCTAGCTGACATTTGCTCAGGTTGATACTTAGTCCATGCTTCTGAAGAACTTTTAAAACAGATCGAAGGTGTTGCTCGTGTTCGGTGATGGAAGATGACATTATTAAAATATCGTCTATATAGCAATATACAAAATCCATGCCACGGAATATGTTATCCATGAAACGCTGAAACGTTTGAGTCGCATTTTTCAAACCGAATGGCATGTACTGAAATTCTATCAGTCCGAAAGGTGTGCAAACGGCTGTTTTACTGATGTCATTTTCTGCCATGGGTATTTGGTAGTATGCTTTAACCAAATCCAGCGTTGAGAAAATGTTTTTCCCATGCAGCTGCTCAGTAAAATCGTGGATATGAGCGATCGGATAGCAATCTGGTACAGTTATTGCGTTCAGCTTCCGATAATCTCCACATGCTCGCCAGCCGCCATCTTTCTTGGTGACCATGTGTAATGGGCTGGACCAAGGACTTTTTGATGGACGACATATGCCTTGCTCAATCAGGAAGTTGATTTCCTTCTTGGCAGTGACAAGTTTCTCACCTGATAGGCGTCGTGGTCGATCAGCGACTGGTGTCCCATGCGTTTCGATATAGTGGCGTACGTCGTGTTGCCTGGTGGCTCTGTTGGAGGGCTTTGTCACGTCGACAAATTCGTTAAGGAGTTCTCGAAACTTGAACATACCTTGAACTGTGGAAACGGATATTTGTTTCGCCTGTGCCAGGCATGCGGTTGTTGAGAGACCAGTGGTCGAGTCGATTAGTCGTCGGTTTTTAAGATCGATGAGAAGCTGAAATTCTGATAAAAAATCTGCCCCAATGATCGGAGAGTGTACGTCGGCTATGATGAAGGGCCAACTAAAATTTCGGCGAAGATCAAGGTTCAGCTGGGTGACGTACTTTCCATAGGTGTGAATGATCGTCTGATTTGCAGCGTACAGTGTCAATTCGCTTCGGGTGGTTTTTTGCTTAACCAGCGTGCGTGGTATAACAGAAACCACAGATCCTGAGTCGATGAGGAAACGAATGTGGGATTTGCGATCGGTGACGTGTAGGCGCTGCTCTTGTGGGCCAGCTGATTGAATTTTGGTTTCGCTGATTATATTTTGCTGCCGCAGGCCAGCGTGTCGAGCGACAGCTTTTTTAGTTTAACGACGAAAAAAGGGCACAAGGTGGGCGGCACTTTTGGGCACTCTCGCCAAATCTCTCGTGGTAATAGCAGAGTTTGTCCTGTTGTCCAAATGTCTGTTGGCCAGAAGTTCCAGTCGATGTGGAGCTTCGTGATGAACCGTGTGAGCGCTCGCGTGACTGGAGGCGCTTGACTTCCTTTTGCAATATGTCATATTTTTGCGAAAGTGAACGTAGACTGTCAGCTATATCCATCAACGGTGTAGCAGCTGAGGCGGCGCATACAGTCGGACACACAGAAGGTGTTGGATTTTCGCCGATGGCAAAAGTAGCGTTTGTGTTACTTGCTTCTAGCATTTTGTCTGCTATTTTAGCAAGCTTGTCCAAGTCAGTTTCCTCCCAAACAGTAAGCAGTGGTCGAATAGACGCTGGCATTTCGGCCAAAAAAAGAGAGAGAATGATTTTCTCGCATCCGGGGTCCGGGGCTAGTCGACGCATGTTGGCCAGGATCTCTGAAGGCTTCGTGCCTGTAGCACCTCCACCCTGCAGCAATCGGCGTAGTTTCGAGTCTGAAGGTTCATCGAATTTTTGTAGCAAGCGATTTTTAATTGCTAAATATTTGTTTTCGTTCGGTGGTCGAGTTACTAAATCTTCCACTGTCAACACAACATCCTCCTCTAAGTGAAGTGTCACCAGGTCAAACATGTCAGTGTCGTCAGTAATCTGGTGCAAGCGAAATGAGCGCTCTACTTGCGCAAACCACAATGTAGGGTTGCTATGTGCAAATTTTGGCAAGCGTACGGTGGTGCGTGCGTGTGTGCGCGGCGTCTCATCTCTGTTTGTGGGCTCGCTTGCCCGAAGTGACTCAAGTTGCAGCTGAAGATCTCGGATTTGAGCAACTACGTCTGCATTGGAATCTGTCATGGTGTTGGGTGTGGCCGATGATTCTTCTTCTTCAACAAAAATGAGTCGTCTACCTTTTAAACTTCGCAGATCGTATGGCCGTGTACGCATAAAGTGCGCAGTTTCTTAATTGTGAAATGCACGTACGTGTGTGTGCGAAAATTCCACGGAATCAAGAGAAACTTGCACTGGGTCGAAGTTTAACGTGTTTTCGAACGTCGGGGTCACCACTTTGGTGAACGTTGTCACCAATTATGTTTATTTAAACTTATATAAGGCGCTCCTTATAATTACCGAAACTTTATGTGTTATTCTAAGAAAAGTTGATCTGACGCTAGAGAGGGAAAACTTTTTAGCGCGCGTCGAGTCTGCGATCTATCGAGTTGCCGTTCGATTCATCGCTCCCAAACTCAGATGGCGTTGCCAGATATTTGGGTCGCTACAGAGCTCAGTGCAAAGCGCCATCTGTATTTAATTTTCAAGTGCACCGAATGCATTATTTTATATATTTGTAATATTTACAATGTAAGCACAAAACATTTAATTTTCACTAATTTTCTCGCCCTTACCAAGGCGCCATCTATCATGATTTTCTATCAAAACGGTCATACAAAGTAATACTGCATAATGTATGTATTAAATATGCTACAAGTATGCGTGCGGAAATTGAAAATATCGAAGAAATTGGTCAAATGGACGTTGGAAACGGTGACATTGACCATTTACCAAGCTCTGAGGCTTCGGCTATACAAAACCAAATAAAACTAAGTTTTATTTAGTTTTAATTAAGTTTTTAATTATTTTTATTAAACATTTCTAGTTGTTGCTTTTTTAAGGCAATTTCAAGATTTTTTAATTCTATGTCTTTAGCGTGTTGCTCAGCTTCCCGCATTTCCCGATTTTCCATAATCTTAAGTTTTTTTTCTTTGATCTCAATAAGTTTTTTTGAGTATAGGGAGGCTTCCTCCACAGTGCGCTTGATAGAAGTTAAGCTCTTAGAAATTTCGGAAAGCACCCTGTGTTGCATTTCACTATGATTTTCGAGTAAAGTACGTTTGCTTGCTTGTGTGTTCCCGGTTGCATTTTCTCGGAATCGCGATGTTGTTGGTTCTTGTGCGTCTGTTACCTCTGTGTAATGGTCTGATTCCGTTTCCACGTCGGTACAAATGTCCGTTACTGTTTTTTGAATTTAAACCTTGAGCACTTCCTTCGGGGCTAGCTGCTTTTCAAATTGCAGCAAATTTGCAACACTCTCCTCCAAACAGCTAAGCGCAACATGTTTAGTTATTCCACCTCCGGTAGCCCTACACTCTGCCTTATTTCCAATCATTTTTTTTTTTTACTTTAAACTTTAAATCTCTCCAAACCTGAAATTTAATCATTTGTTGAAATCGCGGAAATCTAATGCAGTAAACCAAAATACCTTTTGCCAGCCATCACCATTTCTTATCGGCGGTCCAAAAGCGTTTAATATGGTACTTATTTTTGCCCATTCTTCATTGAAGTTGCATGGCACATGTCCTCTTTTGAACCCCTTTGCCAAAGATGGATTTTTTTCCATTTCTTCAACAAGTTTTTCGAATTGTTTGGAATTTGTAATTTTCATTTTGAAAAATTTATTTGTGTCGTTGACTGTCGTCACTGAAAAAGTCGACGACAAAAACAGAGTCGTGTCAAGACAATATCGTCATCACTTTTAGTTACAGAATACGGATAATGTGACAATAGTTGTCGATAGGTATCGATAACGACAACGAGAATACCGAATTTTGATTAAAATTTCATCCATTATTGGAATAGGAAATTTATCATTGATTGTAGCTTCGTTTAAGTATCTGTAGTCTATTACTACTCTATATTTTTCCTTACCATAGGCATCCATGGCGAATTGTACGGGGAATAAGATTTTCTTATAATTCCCTGCTCTAACATTACTTTGACTTGTTTGTCAATTTCTTCGTGCTGACTATGCGACAGTGCATACGGTCTCTTATAAATAGCATCTTCATGCCTTGTTATTATCGAGTGTTTTATGGTACTAGTAAAAGTCAAATTGTCGCCTTCGTGGTACTGAATATCTCGAAATTTATGTAATATTTTTGTAACTGCATTTTTCTCTTCTTCATTGAGGTGATCTAACCGAAATTCGTTGGATTCTCTTAATTCTTCTTCTATTGCAAATGCTAAATGCAAATCTCTTTCAGAAGGTGGATCTAAACATTCTGGATCAGTCTCTTCTTCTAAATTAATGTTGGTATCATATTTAAATACGAACCTATATTCTCCTAAAATTACTTCTTCATAATCAAGTTTAGCTTTGCAAGCTTCAAAATAGTTTCTTCCTATTAACATGTCATAATGATTTGAAAATTTGTGTAAATAAAATTTTTGTTTTGTCGGATTAAGTTTGCATGTGCCTATTGTTATACTTTCTGTTAATTCAATATTTCCGTTGATTGTGTGAACGTTTAAATGATCTTTATCGATTTTAAAGTCTAAAAAGTTTTTATTCATAATATTAATAGAAGAACCTGTATCTATTACGCATCTAAGTGGTTTATCATTCATAATGATGATTATGAATGTGTTTTTGTTCTTCATTGTTCCGAGGCTTGTGCTTGAAAATTTTTGGATGTGTCCATTTTTGACACACCGCTGTTACTCTCTCTTTGCCTCTTTTTAGGTTGGTTGTTGAAAGGGGGTGCTTGTGCATTAGAGTTTCTATTTTGTGAATAGTTCATGGTTCTGTTGTCTACCTTGTTGGAGTTTGTAATAAAATTCGTTTAATTTTTGTCTGTCTTCCTGTTGGGTGTACTGTCTGTTAGTCTGATTGTAGTGGTTATTTTGATTTCGATAAGGGTTGTTAGTTATGGCTATGTGATGCTTGGTTAGTGGGGTTATGTGTTGGATTTTGGTTAAAATTTTCTTGATACTTTCTACCATGATAGTTTTTTGTTGAATTATTATCTTTGGGTTTTTCAACCACACTATTTTCATATAAACCTTCCCTTTGAGCTGCTACTTTTAGCATATGGCTAGTTGTTATATCATACCTAGCTAGGTTAGGTTATGTTAGGTTGAGGTGGCGCGGGCGTTGCCGCCCGACTACGTAAGCCATTGAGGCCCATTGTACTACCACATAATCTCCTTTAAAACTACTACATCTTTCCCCTCTCAAGCCATTTTGAAGCCCTTAAAAACTTTATAAGCTTGGTTAACTCTAATTCGGACGTATCCGATAATGTACTCAAGGTGGGTTTCCCTAGGTATAGCGTTCGTCTACCGCTAAGCGCCGGACAGTTGCAGAATAGGTGTTCTACACTCTCCTCTTCTTCTGCACATTGGCAGCTCCTACAGAAGTCATTGTGTAGGACATTTAGTCTACTGGCGTGTGTGCCGATCAGACAATGGCCCGTAAGGGCCCCTATTAGAATAGAGATATTCTGTCTGCTCATACGCAGAAGGGTATTAGTGCGTTTCAAGTTATAGTATGGCCATGTGCTTCGGGATTTCGCACATGACAGGGTCGTTTTCCTTCTTTGGGTTGCTTTATGCAGGGTGAAATTCCTATTTTGTAGTCTGAACGAGGCTAGTGGCATACCAACGTTACTACTCTTCGGTAGAAGAGCCTCTCAGGTACCCTTTCTAGCCAGCTCATCAGCCATTTCGATACCATCGATGTTTCGGTGACCAGGCACCCATACCAGGCATATACTGAGGTGTTGAGCTATCTCATTAAGAGATTGGCGACACTCAGTCAGCGTTTGTGCGTTATTAATGTTCGAGTCAAGTGCCTTGAGGGCTGCCTGACTGTCTGAGAAGATAGTTACACTCCCAGGAAGGACTCTGAGCGACTTAAGGTGAATTTTGGCTCCTGGATAGCTCGCACTTCCGCCTGATAGACGCTACAGTGGTCCGGGAGTCTAAAGGAGATTTGTATACCTAAATCAGAGGAATAAACCCCCCCTCCAACCTTGTCGTCGAGTTTCGATCCATCAGTATAGATGGATACCGAGTTCGATTTAGGCTTATATTGACTTTGCCATGCCTCCCGTCTGGTTATAGTCACGCTGTACTTGTTGTTAAAAGCGAGCTTGGGGACACAGTAATCTGTGCGAGATGGAATGTTCGCTTGGAGACCTAGTATTGAGGTATGTCCCAGATTGCCTCCTCTCCATTCCATCGCCTCTCGAATCCGCAGGGCAGAGTTTGTAGGCAACTGCCTGGCTACGAGATCAAGAGGTAGCAGGTGAAGCATGGTGTTTAAAGCTTTATTTGGGGTAGTAGTGCTCCGCTTATGCAGATGGACGCACTTCTTTGCACTTTATGCAATGCTTTGAGATTAGCAGGTTTTGCTAGAGCTGGCCACCAGACTAGGTTACCATATAATAGAATTGGTCTTATCACGGCTGTGTAAGGCCAGTGTACTACTGACGGAGAGAAGCCCCACCTCAATCCTATTGATTTCTTACAAGCAAAAAGTGCCGTGTTGGCATTGGTTATACGTTGTCTAATATTTTCGTCCCAGTTTAGTTTCCTGTCCAAAACTACACCGAGATATTTGGCACTGCTGCACAGCGCGAGGCTCGTGTTGTCGAGCTTAGGTAGGGTGAAGTTCGGCAGCTTATACTTCCTTGTAAAGAGCACAAGTTCTGTCTTACTTGGGTTAACCTCTAATCCACATGTTGTGGCCCACTTTACCAATATATGCAATGCGTGCTGTAAACGATCGCTCAGGGTTTGAGCGTATTTACCTTGCACTATAATGGCCACATCGTCAGCATAGGCGATCGCTGTGTGCCCTCTCTCTCTAGCAGTCGTAAGAGTTGGTTGACCGTCACGACCCAGAGAAAGGGGGACAACACCCCGCCCTAAGGGGTACCTCTACTGACATGTCTCTGAGCCTCCGAAGCCCCTAGTTTGGAAACAACAACCCTGCTGGTAAGCATGTTGTCGATAAGTTCCACTATTGGCTCGTCGACCCCGAGTACAGTCAGCGCTGCAGTAATGGCCCTTGGGAGAATGTTATTGAATGCCCCCTCTATGTCCAGGAATGCCACCATGGCGTATTCCTTACCGTCAAGTGAATACTCTATTCTAGAGACTAGTCCATGAAGGGCAGTTTCTATGGACTTTCCTTTCGTGTATGCATGTTGAGTCCTCGAAAGTGAATCTGGTCTGATTAACTGTCTTAGATGAATCTCCAGCAACCTCTCCAGGGTTTTGAGTAGGAAGGAGGAGCGACTTATTGGTCTATAATCGTTTGGTCTAACATGGGATGGTTGGCCCGCTTTGGGTATAAAGACTACTTTAACTTTTCTCCAGGTATTTGGAATGTAGTTTGCCTTCAGGCATCCTAGAAGGATAGCCTCCAGCCATCCACTTATGTAGGGTAGGCTGTGTTGCAACTGTGCCGGAAATATCTTATCCGGTCCTGGCGATTTGAAGGGCTTAAAGGAGCTGATAGCCCATTTAATCTTTTCTGCATTAGCTATAGATTAAGGGTTATGAATAGTTGAGCAGTTTCGCTGGGTGTGGGTTGTTGTATGTGTGCACCCTGGGAAGTGGGTATTGAGAAGCAAATCTAAGGACTCGCCGCTGGACTGAGTCCATTTGCCCCTCTCGTCCTGTAGAAGTCCTGGTGGACTTGGTGTAGAAGACATTATCTTTCTAAGGCGGGAGGCCTCAGAGATACTCTCTATATTGGTGCAGAAAGTCTCCCACGAGGTTCTCTTCGCCCGTCTGATCTGTTTCTTATAGGAATATAATTCTTTCTTGTAAAGGTCCCAGCCCCTGTCTGTACCTGTTCTTTTGGCGAGGTTAAAAGTTTGACAACACTTCTTCCTTGCGTTTTCGAGACTTTTTGACCACCATGGTGGTTTGTGGGTCTCTATGTATCTACTTAGAGGGCAAGCTTTGTCCAGTGCCTTATTACACGCGGAGGTAAATGGGTTATTTATATTTTCTACGTACTCCTTGGTCAGGAGTTCCGTAAAGGGAGGTTTTTGCGGAAGGGTTTCTCGCAGAATCCTCATATACATTCCCCAGTTTGTCTTTTTTAGGTTTTGGGACTTTTGGGGGGTTGAACAGGGTGCGGAGAAAAGGAATGATCGCTTAAAACCTTCCAGTTATCAACTTGACTACTGATGTCACTCGATACAAAGGTTATATCAAGGACCTCAGATCTATTCCTTATAACAAAAGTGGGTTCTGTACCCCTGTTACATAAATGTAGGTTAGTGGTAAGAAGGTATTCAAAAAGAGACTCACCCCTCTCGTTGATATTGGTGCTGCCCCACTGTGAGTGATGGGCGTTGGCATCGCCTCCGATGATGAGGCTTTGTTTATCCATGGCACTTTGTGCAACCACCTCCTGGAATGTCCTGGAAGGAAGCAGGCCCTGGGTGTCATGGGCCAGATAGAAGGATGTCAGTCGGAGTTTGCGGATTTCTAATTCCAGACTGATGGTTGTGGTGTCCCCGTCACTAAATTGAGGGAGAAGAAATGCGTTGAAATGTTTTTTAGTTAATATGCAGGTGCGCAGCTTATCCTTACCGTTGCCGTGGAAAATGGTGTACTTGGGAGTCCGCAAGCCGCAGATCCTGTTGCCAGGGATCCACGGCTCTTAGACAAGGATCATGTCTACTTCGCCCTATGCCAAGCGAAGTAGAAGTGCAGCCGACGCTGCCTTACTATGATGCAGGTTTATTTGTACTATCCGCATGATGTAAGGCAGCGCTGCCCTCCGTCAGAGTGACCTCCGACTCGGCCTCCTCACCTACTAGCCTAGCAGCTCCTCCTCCGTGTACATGCGTCCAAAGGCGGTGCCGTACTCGGAGCCGTAGGAAACGTTGTCATCGAGGACATCTGGTGCAGCGTCCTCTCCGACATCCATCTCCTCCTCCCCGTCGCCAGTTTGTGCGTCTTCCGGCTCAATGTCGACACCGCTAGCCAGGTTGTGCTGCGCCCCAGTGTCTGTCTTGTACACCTTCATGGCTACCTTGGCGAAGCCGTAGTTCACGACCTTCCCGTAGCAGCGTATGTTCTCCGCGCTCGCGCCGTCAATCTGGAAGACCACCTGCATGCTAGCCCGGTTCGTCATCTCGACCTTGAGGACCCTCCAACTGTTTGTTCCCAGGTGCGGGTTAAACAGTTTGAGAGCCTCCAGGATCATTGGTGTCAGTGCAACCTGGATCCATCTCCACTGGTGTTTGGGGATTCGCCCTTCCGTGTTTTGTTTATCGACCACGCCAATTATGATTTTGTCCTTAGCCACTTCCGCGAAGGATTTCTTGGCTGGCGTCGGACCTTGACGTGGTCTTTTTGAGGTGCTCTGCACCTCCAGGGACGGCTTCCTCTTTTCAGCCATCTTAGGCTTGGTGGGGGTTTCCAGCGAGAAGCCACATAGTACGGCCTTTGCCCACGCTATATCCTCCTGCACCTTCGCGAAGTCTTGCTCAGACGTCTGCTCCCTGGTAATCGGATTAGTGGCATTCCTGGTGAGAAAGCGCTTGGCTGTGCGCCTGTCATTTGGCTTAGCCTTGGCCTGGTCCGTCCTGGTGAAGTCGGCGGCTCTTCTGCTGATCACCAGCTCACCCCCATTCAGGATCGCGGCAGACACGCCAGCTACGCTGGTGGCTTTGATGTCGGATCCCTCTAGGGGTTCGCCAGGATTAGCCTTCTTGCTTTGGCCCACGGCTACCCTGCTACTTCCCGGTGCAGATCCCGATCCGCCGGCTAACACGCCAGCAGCCGAAGGCTTACTGGTGGCTTTGGTGCCGACAGAACTGGACTGTCCAGGTTTGGCATTAAGCGTGCAATGCCTGGGTGTGCTCGGGTGAGAGCCTGTAATGACGGAGCTGGTTGCTCCCTCCGGTTTTTTAGGTGCTCCGGACACCGTACCTTTTGTTGTTGTTGTTTCTTTGTTGTTGTTAAAATTCATATTAGGACCCACGATTGGCGGAGAAGGGGATGGTCCACCCGGGCAGAGATCCGCAGTACCCGGGTAAGGCTCTTAATAGAACAGCGGTTGCCAAGACTGAACTATTTTTGGTAGACCTGGGCCTTCAGCCAGGCTGACTCTCGGCACGGGTCGGATAACACCTTAGTCCAGCCCAGGTATGAGATGTGTGGGATGGGATGGGTAGGTATATGTGTGGGAAGTTGGGTGTGTGTAAGACTGCAATTTTGAAGGCCGTCAAACAAACGCCTTATCACCAATACGTTAACATCCGCATGGCAGCTGCTCTCCGGGACTGCTTATTTGCCAAAAGGCTTATTCGCAGCTAACCACTAAATCTAGAGGCCGTTCGCTATCCGCAACCTGCGACCCGTCCGGTAGCCCCAGCTGGCCCTTCAGAACCATCTCATTAGTTCTTCCGGTCATCGGATCATACCTAGCTAAAATCATGTAAATTCTATCTGGTATTTTTCTTTTTATGACATCTTTAATTGTGTTGTTCATAGCATATGTGTAGACAATTGTGTTTTTTACATTATTATCTAATGTTAGCTTATTTGTTATTACATATGATTTGTGTTCTAGCTCTTCTATGAACTTACGGAGATTTCCTTGATAGCTGGTGTTGTATAGTTGTCGTAGTAGTTCCTCCACTGGAGTCTGGGTGGTATATTCCTCGATGATTGCTCGCTTCAACTCGCCCCAATTATTGGCATGTGATAACTGCGGGATCCTTTGGGCTTCTCCGATGACTTGCAATTCTATAGCACCGTATAGAATACTTTGTTGCCTTTGGTTTGTAGTAGGGTATAATTGTAATATGAATTCTGTCCTCCTGATGAAGGCGCTTAGCTCCTGTTTATTTCCTGAGAACTGGGGCACTTGTCGGATTTGAGACAATGCCTGGTTTAACTCTGCGTCACTTAGTACGACTGCCATGTTGATTTATTTTTTTGTTGCTTTGTTGTTGATTATGTTGCTTTGTTGTTTTATGTTGCTTTGTTGTTTTATTTTGCTTTGTTGTTTTATTTTTGTTGCTTAAATTATTTAAACACCATTAAATGTGTTTGCTGCACGTTAAGTTCTTTTGCGGATTAGTTTTTTATAAAGTATAGCAAGTTAATTAGTTTCACTTATTTTTCTTTAAGTATCGCAATTTAATTTATTTGCACTTGTTTTTTGTTGTTGTTTTGTTTGTTGGGAGACAACTTAAAAAAAAAACTATTTGATTAGTTTTTATTTATAACAATTTTATTTGAGAAATATAAGTCTAAGTCTAATTACAATTTTAGAGTAATAAAAGAACACGATTTCATTGACGAAGACCAATTCTATAACTGATTTCTTAAATTTAGTGTCGTGCAAAGCAAACCTCGGTTTGAGTCTTTGAGTTGTGTCTTTTTTAGAGAACATGCTTAAGATTGCAATCCCACGCTTGTGGTTGAGTGAGAGTCACTCCTATCAATTATTTACGTTAAAATTACTCATACCGAAATATGCTTATGTTTACGATCTCACGCTTACGGCCTGATTTTAGAGTTATGTTTATGTCTAGTGCGTTTGTGACATTACACATGATTTACAAATGTACTTAGGTTCTAGTTTTATGTCTGGCCCGTTTCCTGTGTTAGGGTTTAGGGTGTAATATGATCATTGTGCGTGCTTAATGTGTAAGGGTGCGATCTTATGTGAAACATATTTGAGGTATCAATATATGTGCATATTAGATATCTCACTCGCCCACACTTAGAAATTTACGTCACGTTAATTTGTTCCTATTTTAGGATACAAGGCGGGTTGATCTTGTTCGACATTCGGTAATTCTAGTTGGTCATTAATTCTTTCCTGTTCTTTAGGTTTACTATATTTTACAATAAGTGTTTTGGGTAGGCTTTTGAACTTATAGATTAAGTATAATAGTATGCTTAATATCGTAATTGTTAATAATGTAAAGGTTATTGTTTGAAATGTATTATAATATTTTGTGTGTTGCAATATTAGTTCTTTAGTTTGAATATAAGACAATGGTTCAATTTTAGTTACATTATTGCTGACATAAATGTTTTGTGTGAAGTCTAATCTTGAATTGATTATTGAAATTTCATTTATTTGCAGTTCACAATTATAAATTTTTTTATTATTTCCTTTAATTTTAATTACATTTTTCATACAATTTTGATTGATTATTGATTCTGGAAAATTCCAAGTTAATACAATGTTTGGTTCTACATAATTAGTTTGAAAATTCTTACTTGTTTTAGTGTATTTGCATTCTGTTTTTGTTTGTTTAACAATTCCTATTATACAATTATTCATTATTTGTTTTTTTGTAATTGTGCCATATACTTTATTATTATTTATAAAATATTTTTCTTGAATATTTTCTGTTAAAATATTATCATTCTCATCTGGGTAAGGTATTATTTCGAAAATAGGTGTTTTACTAATTGTTTGTGGAATATGTGATATTATGTAAATTTCTTTTGTATCAGTTTTCAACCAAGTTGATGTTTTAATATTAAGAATTTTTTTCTGGTGTAACATTCAATAAGTAATCGTGTTTGAGTAATTTAGGGTTGAATATTCCTAATCTTGTTAGTTGCATTCCCATTTCTATGTCTTCTATATATTCGGTAAAATGTTCTAAATTGAAAATTAGTAAATCGAATTTCTTGTGTTTTTCTTCTTTTATTTTAAATGTATTCATGGTCTCAATTGCTTTGTTAATTGTTTCTATTATTTTGTTTAATTCATTGACTTGAACGCTATTTTCTGCTAAGTTACTTATTTTTTGTTCTAGTTCGTCTCTGTCATCTGTGTCTAATGTTCCAAATAAGTATTTGTATGTTTTGCCTACTAAGTTTATTAGTCCTCTCTTTTGTCTTTTATTAATAGTTATCCCGTTCATTTCCCTGTTTAATTTTTCAATCAGATAATTTATTTTAGTTAAATTTTCGTAATCTTTTGCTTGTATTAAAAAGTTGTAGTAGACCTTTTCTATTTTTGTTAAATTTACAGTTAGATAATGGTATTCTAAATTTGTTGGTATATCCAGTGTTCCTGTTTTAAATATGAGGTAGCCGTTGTTTGCTTTTATAGGGTTTATTTCGATACTTTGTCCGTTAATTGTTACTGTTAGCAATGTTAATAATATTAGAATTCCCTTCATTAGTTGGTTCCCTGTAATTAATGTATTTACTTGTATTAGTTTTCTTTTTCTTCTTAAACTTTGATTTGTAATGGGTGACTTTTCTACCTCTATTTGTTTCTTCAAAATGTTTTTCATCTAATTGTTTCAAAGTACCTGTTTTTTTGAATGGGTTAGTTGTTTTTGATTTTACTAATGGTGACGCCCTAAATCTTATATCTATTTTATACTCCTCTCGTGTCTTGTTAAGTTTTTCAATTTGTCTCTTTATACCCTTAACCCATAAAATGGGTAAATAAGGGTATAATGGTTTTGTGCAAATGTATGTAACAGACAGAAGGAAGCATCTCCGACCCCATAAAGTATATATATTCTTGATCAGCATCAACAGCCGAGTCGATCTAGCCATGTCCGTCTGTCCGTCTGTCTGTCCGTCTGTCCGTCTGTATGAACGCGCCGATCTGAGAGACTATAAGAGCTAGAGACTTCAAACTTGAAACTTAAACTCTCCTTTACCATAAGCAGATCAAGTTTGTTTTAAATTTTCGATAACTTTTCTGGTTTCCGATATACACATGTGATCGATAACAAAAAATTCATGAATTTCAAAATTGTAAAAACGAGGTTTTAAACTATTGATAAAATAATGAACATTTCAAAAAATTTAATCAAAATCGGTTGAGAAACACCGAAGATATCGTAGTTTTAAATTTTGTAATTTTTGCCATATTGGTCACTGGGTAAATACACACAAAAGACTGTACACAATACGTATGGGGTTAAGGGTGTGTCCTAGTCGGGATTTCTCGACTAGAGCCTTCTTTCTTGTTTTATTTTCTTTTGTGTCATAGTTAGGTGTTCCTGTGTATAAGAATATGTCGGCTGGTGTTCTGTTAGTTGTCTTGTGTTTTGTTTTATGATTATATGTGTATAAAATAATTTCAAATTTTGTTTGTTAATTTTCTATTTTTTGAGTCACTGTTACTGATTCGAAGTTTTTCATTGATTGTTTTGTGAAATCTTTCTACGTCTGCAATACCGTTCTACTTGTAGTTATACTGATGTTCACTTTTTCTGATTTCAACCATTGTTGTAATGCTGCACATATGAATGCTGAATCTTTGTCTGCTTTAATTTCGATTGGTTTACCCATTCTAACCAATCTCTGCTGTTAACTTCTACTAATGTTGCAAATTTCTAATATATATTAATACATGATAAAAACTGTTTGTTGTCTACTATGTAAAAATCCATTACGTATTTGTCTTTGATAAAATTTGATTCTGGAGTTAACTCGAAACTTAATTTTATGTTTCTATGTTCTGTTTTTGAAATGTTACATATTTGACACTCATTTATAATATTTTGAATTATATTTTGATAATCTGGGTAATAATAATTTTCTTTAAACCAATTAATTGTTTTTTCAATTCCTGGGTGTAATAATTCGTTATGATTTGTTAATATTATCTTTTTGAACTCGGCATATGTTTGTAAGTCTTGTAATTTTAAATTACTCTTTATTGCTTTTATTTTGGCTTCAGGATTGATTATTTCTATGTAGGCGTTTTGAAAAATTGGGAAATCATTGTCGTTGTGAAAATATAAGACACTGTTTTTTGTACATAAATATTCGTTTATAATTTCTTTTGCTTTTTCAATAGTCAGTTGTGTGTATGTGATTTTTATATTTTTCTTATGAAAGTAATTGGTTACTTCTGTCTTATTGTCCGAACCTTTGATTAATTCAATTTGCCTATTGTAATAGTTTAATGGTCTTTCTGTAATCTGAATACAATTTTGATTGTCTTCTTGGGCACTATGTATAGTTGCACAAGTTGTCTCGTTCGACTCTTCTCCTAATAGATTTTCGTCAAGTTGTATACGTGACAATGCATCTGCTACATGATTTTCTTTACCTGGTACATACTTGATTGTGTAATCGAATTCATTTAACTTTATTTTCCAGTGTTGGAGTTTCATATTGGGTTCTTTTATATTGTTTAACCATACTAATGGCTTATGATCACTTAAAATTTCAAATTGTCTGCCATATAAATAAGTTCTAAATGTTTTTGTTGCCCAAACTATTGCTAATAGTTCCTTTTCTATTGCTGAGTAATTTTCCTCATGTTTGTTTAGTGTTCTACTAGCGAAACACACTGGTTTATGATTTTGTGTCAATACTGCTCCTAATGCTTCATTGCTATCATCTGTTGTAAGACAAAATGTTTTATTATAATCTGGATGGGTAAGGATTGGGTCTGAAGTTACAAGTAGTTTTAACTTTTCAAAAGCTGCAGTATATGATTCCTCTTTTATGTCTATTTTTGCTCCCTTTTTTAGTTTTAATGTCATAGGCTTAACAACGTTTGCGAAATTTGGAATAAATTTTCTATAAAATCCACATAAACCTAAAAATTGTTTAATTTGTGCCGGAGTCTTATTGGGTAATTCCTAACTGCAATAATTTTATTCGGTTTGGCTTTTATCCCTTCAGTAGTAACAATATGTCCTAGGAATTCTGTTTCCTTTTTCAGAAATTCACACTTGTCTAATTGGCTTCCCTTAACCTTGTAAATACCTTATTTAGTGATAAAATATGTTCTTCCAATGAAGTGGAGTAAATAATAATCGCCCGTATTCCCGTTGTCGTCGTCGACGTCGACGTCAATTCAGAGTCGTTTTCAAATCACATCAACATCGTATCACGTCGACACTAAATCCGTATTCTGTAACAGACTTGTGACGACGACGTCTCGATATCGATAGTTTAATCGAAAAAACACACTTCACTAAGAAATTTGACAGTTGTTTGCCGTTAACTTGATTTCTTTAGTTAAAGATTTGAAAGATTTGAGCTCAGTGCAAAGCGCCATCTGTATTTAATTTTCAAGTGCACCGAATGCATTATTTTATATATTTGTAAACGATAAACGCCATCTACCCAATTTACAATGTAAGCACAAAACATTTAATTTTCACTAATTTTCTCGCCCTTACCAAGGCGCCATCTATCATGATTTTCTATCAAAACGGTCATACAAAGTAATACTGCATAATGTATGTATTAAATATGCTACAAGTATGCGTGCGGAAATTGAAAATATCGAAGAAATTGGTCAAATGGACGTTGGAAACGGTGACATTGACCATTTACCAAGCTCTGAGGCTTCGGCTATACAAAACCAAATAAAACTAAGTTTTATTTAGTTTTAATTAAGTTTTTAATTATTTTTATTAAACATTTCTAGTTGTTGCTTTTTTAAGGCAATTTCAAGATTTTTTAATTCTATGTCTTTAGCGTGTTGCTCAGCTTCCCGCATTTCCCGATTTTCCATAATCTTAAGTTTTTTTTCTTTGATCTCAATAAGTTTTTTTGAGCATAGGGAGGCTTCCTCCACAGTGCGCTTGATAGAAGTTAAGCTCTTAGAAATTTCGGAAAGCACCCTGTGTTGCATTTCACTATGATTTTCGAGTAAAGTGCGTTTGCTTGCTTGTGTGTTCCCGGTTGCATTTTCTCGGAATCGCGATGTTGTTGGTTCTTGTGCGTCTGTTACCTCTGTGTAATGGTCTGATTCCGTTTCCACGTCGGTACAAATGTCCGTTACTGTTTTTTGAATTTAAACCTTGAGCACTTCCTTCGGGGCTAGCTGCTTTTCAAATTGCAGCAAATTTGCAACACTCTCCTCCAAACAGCTAAGCGCAACATGTTAAGTTATTCCACCTCCGGTAGCCCTACACTCTGCCTTATTTCCAATCATTTTTTTTTACTTTAAACTTTAAATCTCTCCAAACCTGAAATTTAATCATTTGTTGAAATCGCGGAAATCTAATGCAGTAAACCAAAATACCTTTTGCCAGCCATCACCATTTCTTATCGGCGGTCCAAAAGCGTTTAATATGGTACTTATTTTTGCCCATTCTTCATTGAAGTTGCATGGCACATGTCCTCTTTTGAACCCCTTTGCCAAAGATGGATTTTTTTTTCATTTCTTCAACAAGTTTTTCGAATTGTTTGGAATTTGTAATTTTCATTTTGAAAAATTTATTTGTGTCGTTGACTGTCGTCACTGAAAAAGTCGACGACAAAAACAGAGTCGTGTCAAGACAATATCGTCGTCACTTTTAGTTACAGAATACGGATAATGTGACAATAGTTGTCGATAGGTATCGATAACGACAACGGGAATACCGAAATTTGATTGATTTGACGACGTTTTGCGTCGACGACGACAACGGGAATACGGGCGAATATCATTTAGATAGACCAAACAACCTTTGTAGATTAAATCTTCCAATAAGTTGTTCATGCAACGTTGAAAAGTTGCTGGTGTATTTTTTCGACCAAACGGCATACGAGTATATTCGTAATGCCCATGTTTAGTGGAAAACGCTGTCTTAAGTATGGATTTTGGATCAATTTGGATTTGGTGATAGCCTTTTGCTAGATCGAGAGTTGTGAAGTATTGGCATCGGCCAAGCTTATCTAAAATTTCATCCATTATTGGAATAGGAAATTTATCATTGATTGTAGCTTCGTTTAAGTATCTGTAGTCTATTACTACTCTATATTTTTCCTTACAATAGGCATCCATCTATTTTGGAATTACCAAAACTGGCGAATTGTACCTGGAATAAGATTTTCTTATAATTCCCTGCTCTAACATTACTTTGACTTGTTTGTCAATTTCTTCGTGCTGACTATGCGACAGTGCATACGGTCTCTTATAAATAGCATCTTCATGCCTTGTTATTATCGAGTGTTTTATGGTACTAGTAAAAGTCAAATTGTCGCCTTCGTGGTACTGAATATCTCGAAATTTATGTAATATTTTTGTAACTGCATTTTTCTCTTCTTCATTGAGGTGATCTAACCGAAATTCGTTGGATTCTCTTAATTCTTCTTCTATTGCAAATGCTAAATGCAAATCTCTTTCAGAAGGTGGATCTAAACATTCTGGATCAGTCTCTTCTTCTAAATTAATGTTGGTATCATATTTAAATACGAACCTATATTCTCCTAAAATTACTTCTTCATAATCAAGTTTAGCTTTGCAAGCTTCCAAATAGTTTCTTCCTTTTAACATGTCATAATGATTTGAAAATTTGTGTAAATAAAATTTTTGTTTTGTCGGATTAAGTTTGCATGTGCCTATTGTTATACTTTCTGTTAATTCAATATTTCCGTTGATTGTGTGAACGTTTAAATGATCTTTATCGATTTTAAAGTCTAAAAAGTTTTTATTCATAATATTAATAGAAGAACCTGTATCTATTACGCATCTAAGTGGTTTATCATTCACTAGCGGCCCGGTACGTGCTTCGCTACGTATATGTTGAAAAGTTTAAAATAAAAAATAATTTCATGCATGTGGTCATCTTTCTGCTCAATTAATTTATTACAGAATGTCTTTATATACAACGTTCACAGCTTCTAATCAATTCTCTGTCAAGTGGCTGGGCAACACTTGAACACCGCGTAGATGCTTGTGAACCTGGATCTGCAATAAAATATATTTGCAGAAATTTGTGATCATCTGGTCGAAGTGGTAGCAAGCTCCCAGCTAAATGGTACACTTGCCCTTGAATTTTAAAAAGTAGGCATAAACCCACGCTCAACGACTTGCTTACTCTTAAAAGAGGTCATTTGAAATGCGTTATTATAACGGCGTATATTGCGAATGAATTTTTTCGACTTCTGATTATCACCATTAAGAAGAGCTTTAAGTGGTTCAGGTGGAGGAAGAATATGTTCTAATTTCACTTTTCCTTCTAAGCAACACATTCCTTTCGATTCATCCTTAAATTTCAAAGCCAAGCAATGTTCACACTCCACTGACATAGTACCTATTGATACTATTCGTTCAGTTCGAACGACTACGTCCAGGCATGACTTTATAATTTCTGAATGAACAAAATTTAGTCAGTTCTATATGTATCACAAACAATACAAATAATAATTTTTTCTGTCAACTCTGTAAAAAGTTGAAATTTGACAGCAAAATCCCGGCGTACTATGATATTTGAAATTTTTATTTTCATTACAAAAAATGAGATAAATGAAGAATCGCTCGACCACTATTAATTGGGTTTTTTAACATTAAAACCTTCCTTTTCAATCACTCTATCTATTAAAAAAAACCGCATCAAAATCCGTTGCGTAGTTTTGAAGATCTGTTCAGTCAAGGGGACAGAAAAATCGACTTTATTTTATACTATGTAGTGATAATGATGACTAGGATCGCTAAGTGGGGGAAAATCCCCCTGAACATACACGAAGCAAGCAAAAGGAACAGCAAAGAAAACGGAATGAAAAACAGCAATTTCATGCGCAACAGAGCTGCTGCCTGTGCTGTGTGCTACGCTGCCAGCGTCTCTGTGGCGCAATGAAATTGTTGTTGTTTCCGTTTCGTATGCTTCATATACGTATTTCTCGTTTACCTGAACTTAACAGGTAACATTGTCAAATTCAATTTTTTTTCATATTCTGCACATCTACAAATTAATACGAATCGAATGGTATATTCCGTTTCAAAATCGGTTAACGGGAAGTAGGGGAAAAAGGGATTACTAAAAAAGGCTTAGCCTATTAATATATAGATTATGAATGGGTTTTTGTTCTTCATTGTTCCGAGGCTTGTGCTTGAAAATTTTTGGATGTGTCCATTTTTGACACACCGCTGTTACTCTCTCTTTGCCTCTTTTTAGGTTGGTTGTTGAAAGGGGGTGCTTGTGCATTAGAGTTTCTATTTTGTGAATAGTTCATGGTTCTGTTGTCTACCTTGTTGGAGTTTGTAATAAAATTCGTTTAATTTTTGTCTGTCTTCCTGTTGGGTGTCCTGTCTGTTAGTCTGGTTGTAGTGGTTATTTTGATTTCGATAAGGGTTGTTAGTTATGGCTATGTGATGCTTGGTTAGTGGGGTTATGTGTTGGATTTTGGTTAAAATTTTCTTGATACTTTCTACCATGATAGTTTTTTGTTGAATTATTATCTTTGGGTTTTTCAACCACACTATTTTCATATAAACCTTCCCTTTGAGCTGCTACTTTTAGCATATGGCTAGTTGTTATATCATACCTAGCTAGGTTAGGTTATGTTAGGTTGAGGTGGCGCGGGCGTTGCCGCCCGACTACGTAAGCCATTGAGGCCCATTGTACTACCACATAATCTCCTTTAAAACTACTACATCTTTCCCCTCTCAAGCCATTTTGAAGCCCTTAAAAACTTTATAAGCTTGGTTAGCTCTAATTCGGACGTATCCGATAATGTACTCAAGGTGGGTTTCCCTAGGTATAGCATTCGTCTACCACTAAGCGCCGGACAGTTGCAGAATAGGTGTTCTACACTCTCCTCTTCCTCTGCACATTGGCAGCTCCTACAGAAGTCATTGTGTTGGACATTTAGTCTACTGGCGTGTGTGCCGATCAGACAATGGCCCGTAAGGGCCCCTATTAGAATAGAGATATTCTGTCTGCTCATACGCAGAAGGGTATTAGTGCGTTTCAAGTTATAGTATGGCCATGTGCTTCGGGATTTCGCACATGACAGGGTCGTTTTCCTTCTTTGGGTTGCTTTATGCAGGGTGAAATTCCTATTTTGTAGTCTGAACGAGGCTAGTGGCATACCAACGTTACTACTCTTCGGTAGAAGAGCCTCGCAGGTACCCTTTCTAGCCAGCTCATCAGCCATTTCGATACCTTCGATGTTTCGGTGACCAGGCACCCATACCAGGCATATACTGAGGTGTTGAGCTATCTCATTAAGAGATTGGCGACACTCAGTCAGCGTTTGTGCGTTATTAATGTTCGAGTCAAGTGCCTTGAGGGCTGCCTGACTGTCTGAGAAGATAGTTACACTCCCAGGAAGGACTCTGAGCGACTTAAGGTGAATTGTGGCTCCTGGATAGCTCGCACTTCCGCCTGATAGACGCTACAGTGGTCCGGGAGTCTAAAGGAGATTTGTATACCTAAATTAGAGGAATAAACCCCCCCTCCAACCTTGTCGTCGAGTTTCGATCCATCAGTATAGATGGATACCGAGTTCGATTAAGGCTTATATTGACTTTGCCATGCCTCCCGTCTGGGTATAGTCACGCTGTACTTGTTGTTAAAAGCGAGCTTGGGGACACAGTAATCTGTGCGAGATGGAATGTTCGCTTGGAGACCTAGTATTGAGGTATGTCCCAGATTGCCTCCTCTCCATTCCATCGCCTCTCGAATCCGCAGGGCAGAGTTTGTAGGCAACTGCCTGGCTACGAGATCAAGAGGTAGCAGGTGAAGCATGGTGTTTAAAGCTTTATTTGGGGTAGTAGTGCTCCGCTTATGCAGATGGACGCACTTCTTTGCACTTTATGCAATGCTTTGAGATTAGCAGGTTTTGCTAGAGCTGGCCACCAGACTAGGTTACCATATAATAGAATTGGTCTTATCACGGCTGTGTAAGGCCAGTGTACTACTGACGGAGAGAAGCCCCACCTCAATCCTATTGATTTCTTACAAGCAAAAAGTGCCGTGTTGGCATTGGTTATACGTTGTCTAATATTTTCGCCCCAGTTTAGTTTCCTGTCCAAAACTACACCGAGATATTTGGCACTGCTGCACAGCGCGAGGCTCGTGTTGTCGAGCTTAGGTAGGGTGAAGTTCGGCAGCTTATACTTCCTTGTAAAGAGCACAAGTTCTGTCTTACTTGGGTTAACCTCTAATCCACATGTTGTGGCCCACTTTACCAATATATGCAATGCGTGCTGTAAACGATCGCTCAGGGTTTGAGCGTATTTACCTTGCACTATAATGGCCACATCGTCAGCATAGGCGATCGCTGTGTGCCCCTCTCTCTCTAGCAGTCGTAAGAGTTGGTTGACCGTCACGACCCAGAGAAAGGGGGACAACACCCCGCCCTAAGGGGTACCTCTACTGACATGTCTCTGAGCCTCCGAAGCCCCTAGTTTGGAAACAACAACCCTGCTGGTAAGCATGTTGTCGATAAGTTCCACTATTGGCTCGTCGACCCCGAGTACAGTCAGCGCTGCAGTAATGGCCCTTGGGAGAATGTTATTGAATGCCCCCTCTATGTCCAGGAATGCCACCATGGCGTATTCCTTACCGTCAAGTGAATACTCTATTCTAGAGACTAGTCCATGAAGGGCAGTTTCTATGGACTTTCCTTTCGTGTATGCATGTTGAGTCCTCGAAAGTGAATCTGGTCTGATTAACTGTCTTAGATGAATCTCCAGCAACCTCTCCAGGGTTTTGAGTAGGAAGGAGGAGCGACTTATTGGTCTATAATCGTTTGGTCTAACATGGGATGGTTGGCCCGCTTTGGGTATAAAGACTACTTTAACTTTTCTCCAGGTATTTGGAATGTAGTTTGCCTTCAGGCATCCTAGAAGGATAGCCTCCAGCCATCCACTTATGTAGGGTAGGCTGTGTTGCAACTGTGCCGGAAATATCTTATCCGGTCCTGGCGATTTGAAGGGCTTAAAAGAGTTGATAGCCCATTTAATCTTTTCTGCATTAGCTATAGATTAAGGGTTATGAATAGTTGAGCAGTTTCGCTGGGTGTGGGTTGTTGTATGTGTGCACCCTGGGAAGTGGGTATTGAGAAGCAAATCTAAGGACTCGCCGCTGGACTGAGTCCATTTGCCCCTCTCGTCCTGTAGAAGTCCTGGTGGACTTGGTGTAGAAGACATTATCTTTCTAAGGCGGGAGGCCTCAGAGATACACTCTATATTGGTGCAGAAAGTCTCCCACGAGGTTCTCTTCGCCCGTCTGATCTGTTTCTTATAGGAATATAATTCTTTCTTGTAAAGGTCCCAGCCCCTGTCTGTACCTGTTCTTTTGGCGAGGTTAAAAGTTTGACAACACTTCTTCCTTGCGTTTTCGAGACTTTTTGACCACCATGGTGGTTTGTGGGTCTCTATGTATCTACTTAGAGGGCAAGCTTTGTCCAGTGCCTTATTACACGCGGAGGTAAATGGGTTATTTATATTTTCTACGTACTAGTTGGTCAGGAGTTCCGTAAAGGGAGGTTTTTGCGGAAGGGTTTCTCGCAGAATCCTCATATACATTCCCCAGTTTGTCTTTTTTAGGTTTTGGGACTTTTGGGGGGTTGAACAGGGTGCGGAGAAAAGGAATGATCGCTTAAAACCTTCCAGTTATCAACTTGACTACTGATGTCACTCGATACAAAGGTTATATCAAGGACCTCAGATCTATTCCTTATAACAAAAGTGGGTTCTGTACCCCTATTACATAAATGTAGGTTAGTGGTAAGAAGGTATTCAAAAAGAGACTCACCCCTCTCGTTGATATTGGTGCTGCCCCACTGTGAGTGATGGGCGTTGGCATCGCCTCCGATGATGAGGCTTTGTTTATCCATGGCACTTTGTGCAACCACCTCCTGGAATGTCCTGGAAGGAAGCAGGCCCTGGGTGTCATGGGCCAAATAGAAGGATGTCAGTCGGAGTTTGCGGGTTTCTAATTCCAGACTGATGGTTGTGGTGTCCCCGTCACTAAATTGAGGGAGAAGAAATGCGTTGAAATGTTTTTTAGTTAATATGCAGGTGCGCAGCTTATCCTTACCGTTGCCGTGGAAAATGGTGTACTTGGGAGTCCGCAAGCCGCAGATCCTGTTGCCAGGGATCCACGGCTCTTAGACAAGGATCATGTCTACTTCGCCCTGTGCCAAGCGAAGTAGAAGTGCAGCCGACGCTGCCTTACTATGATGCAGGTTTATTTGCACTATCCGCATCATGTAAGGCAGCGCTGCCCTCCGTCAGAGTGACCTCCGACTCGGCCTCCTCACCTACTAGCCTAGCAGCTCCTCCTCCGTGTACATGCGTCCAAAGGCGGTGCCGTACTCGGAGCCGTAGGAAACGTTGTCATCGAGGACATCTGGTGCAGCGTCCTCTCCGACATCCATCTCCTCCTCCCCGTCGCCAGTTTGTGCGTCTTCCGGCTCAATGTCGACACCGCTAGCCAGGTTGTGCTGCGCCCCAGTGTCTGTCTTGTACACCTTCATGGCTACCTTGGCGAAGCCGTAGTTCACGACCTTCCCGTAGCAGCGTATGTTCTCCGCGCTCGCGCCGTCAATCTGGAAGACCACCTGCATGCTAGCCCGGTTCGTCATCTCGACCTTGAGGACCCTCCAACTGTTTGTTCCCAGGTGCGGTTTAAACAGTTTGAGAGCCTCCAGGATCTCCGCTGGCTCCGATGGTTCACTCGGCAGCCACGCCCTCGCTCTCGGCCTAGACGGGATGTCCTTGGCATCCACCGCCTCCAGTTTCGCTCCTGGGTAGACCTCCTTTAGATGAGCTACGACCGCTTTGTACAGCACCACGGAACGCGCATCGCCACACGCGATAAGTTTAACGGACCCTTGGTACCAGCCCGCGTCTTCGCAAGAGGGCGGCGGGCCAGGGTTCTCGCGCCACATTTTGATTGCTATTGGTGTCAGTGCAACCTGGATCCATCTCCACTGGTGTTTGGGGATTCGCCCTTCCGCGTTTTGTTTATCGACCACGCCAATTATGATCTTGTCCTTAGCCACTTCCGCGAAGGATTTCTTGGCTGGCGTCGGACCTTGACGTGGTCTTTTTGAGGTGCTCTGCACCTCCAGGGACGGCTTCCTCTTTTCAGCCATCTTAGGCTTGGTGGGGGTTTCCAGCGAGAAGCCACATAGTACGGCCTTTGCCCACGCTATATCCTCCTGCACCTTCGCGAAGTCTTGCTCAGACGTCTGCTCCCTGGTAATCGGATTAGTGGCATTCCTGGTGAGAAAGCGCTTGGCTGTGCGCCTGTCATTTGGCTTAGCCTTGGCCGGGTCCGTCCTGGTGAAGTCGGCGGCTCTTCTGCTGATCACCAGCTCACCCCCATTCAGGATCGCGGCAGACACGCCAGCTACGCTGGTGGCTTTGATGTCGGATCCCTCTAGGGGTTCGCCAGGATTAGCCTTCTTGCTTTGGCCCACGGCTACCCTACTACTTCCCGGTGCAGATCCCGATCCGCCGGCTAACACGCCAGCAGCCGAAGGCTTACTGGTGGCTTTGGTGCCGACAGAACTGGACTGTCCAGGTTTGGCATTAAGCGTGCAATGCCTGGGTGTGCTCGGGTGAGAGCCTGTAATGACGGAGCTGGTTGCTCCCTCCGGTTTTTTAGGTGCTCCGGACACCGTACCTTTTGTTGTTGTTGTTTCTTTGTTGTTGTTTAAATTCATATTAGGACCCACGAGTGGCGGAGAAGGGGATGGTCCACCCGGGCAGAGATCCGCAGTACCCGGGTAAGGCTCTTAATAGAACAGCGGTTGCCAAGCGCTGAGCCCTCGCGTTAAAGACTGAACTATTTTTGGTAGACCTGGGCCTTCAGCCAGGCTGACTCTCGGCACGGGTCGGATAACACCTTAGTCCAGCCCAGGTATGAGATGTGTGGGATGGGATGGGTAGGTATATGTGTGGGAAGTTGGGTGTGTGTAAGACTGCAATTTTGAAGGCCGTCAAACAAACGCCTTATCACCAATAAGTTAACATCCGCATGGCAGCTGCTGTCCGGGACTGCTTATTTGCCAAAAGGCTTATTCGCAGCTAACCACTAAATCTAGAGGCCGTTCGCTATCCGCAACCTGCGACCCGTCCGGTAGCCCCAGCTGGCCCTTCAGAACCATCTCATTAGTTCTTCCGGTCATCGGATCATACCTAGCTAAAATCATGAAAATTCTATCTGGTATTTTTCTTTTTATGACATCTTTAATTGTGTTGTTCATAGCATTTGTGTAGACAATTGTGTTTTTTACATTATTATCTAATGTTAGCTTATTTGTTATTACATATGATTTGTGTTCTAGCTCTTCTATGAACTTACGGAGATTTCCTTGATAGCTGGTGTTGTATAGTTGTCGTAGTAGTTCCTCCACTGGAGTCTGGGTGGTATATTCCTCGATGATTGCTCGCTTCAACTCGCCCCAATTATTGGCATGTGATAACTGCGGGATCCTTTGGGCTTCTCCGATGACTTGCAATTCTATAGCACCGTATAGAATACTTTGTTGCCTTTGGTTTGTAGTAGGGTATAATTGTAATATGAATTCTGTCCTCCTGATGAAGGCGCTTAGCTCCTGTTTATTTCCTGAGAACTGGGGCACTTGTCGGATTTGAGACAATGCCTGGTTTAACTCTGCGTCACTTAGTACGACTGCCATGTTGATTTATTTTTTTTTGTTGCTTTGTTGTTGATTATGTTGCTTTGTTGTTTTATGTTGCTTTGTTGTTTTATTTTGCTTTGTTGTTTTATTTTTGTTGCTTAAATTATTTAAACACCATTAAATGTGTTTGCTGCACGTTAAGTTCTTTTGCGGATTAGTTTTTTATAAAGTATAGCAAGTTAATTAGTTTCACTTATTTTTCTTTAAGTATCGCAATTTAATTTATTTGCACTTGTTTTTCACTAATCCTACCGGCTGCGCAAATGAAATTGTTTGTTGGGAGACAACTTAAAAAAAAAACTATTTGATTAGTTTTTATTTATAACAATTTTATTTGAGAAATATAAGTCTAAGTCTAATTACAATTTTAGAGTAATAAAAGAACACGATTTTCATTGACGAAGACCAATTCTATAACTGATTTCTTAAATTTAGTGTCGTGCAAAGCAAACCTCGGTTTGAGTCTTTGAGTGGAGTCTTTTTTAGAGAACATGCTTAAGATTGCAATCCCACGCTTGTGGTTGAGTGAGAGTCACTCCTATCAATTATTTACGTTAAAATTACTCATACCGAAATATGCTTATGTTTACGATCTCACGCTTACGGCCTGATTTTAGAGTTATGTTTATGTCTAGTGCGTTTGTGACATTACGCATGATTTACAAATGTACTTAGGTTCTAGTTTTATGTCTGGCCCGTTTCCTGTGTTAGGGTTTAGGGTGTAATATGATCATTGTGCGTGCTTAATGTGTAAGGGTGCGATCTTATGTGAAACATATTTGAGGTATCAATATATGTGCATATTAGATATCTCACTCGCCCACACTTAGAAATTTACGTCACGTTAATTTGTTCCTATTTTAGGATACAAGGCGGGTTGATCTTGTTCGACATTCGGTAATTCTAATTGGTCATTACTTATTTCCTGTTCTTTAGGTTTACTATATTTTACAATAAGTGTTTTAGGTAGGCTTTTGGACTTATAGATTAAGTATAATAGTATGCTTAATATCGTAATTGTTAATAATGTGAAGGTTATTGTTTGAAATGTATTATAATATTTTGTGTGTTGCAATATTAATTCTTTAGTTTGGATATAAGACAATGGTTCAAGTTTAGTTACGTTATTGATTACATAAATGTTTTGTGTGAAGTCTAATCTTGAATTGATTATTGAAATTTCATTTATTTGCAGTTCACAATTATAAATTTTTTTATTATTTCCTTTAATTTTAATTACATTTTTTCATACAATTTTGATTGATTATTGATTCTGGAAAATTCCAAGTTAATACAATGTTTGGTTCTACATAATTAGTTTGAAAATTCTTACTTGTTTTAGTGTATTTGCATTCTGTTTTTGTTTGTTTAACAATTCCTATTATACAATTATTCATTATTTGTTTTTTTGTAATTGTGCCATATACTTTATTATTATTTATAAAATATTTTTCTTGAATATTTTCTGTTAAAATATTATCATTCTCATCTGGGTAAGGTATTATTTCGAAAATAGGTGTTTTACTAATTGTTTGTGGAATATGTGATATTATGTAAATTTCTTTTGTATCAGTTTTCAACCAAGTTGATGTTTTAATATTAAGAATTTTTTCTGGTGTAACATTCAATAAGTAATCGTGTTTGAGTAATTTAGGGTTGAATATTCCTAATCTTGTTAGTTGCATTCCCATTTCTATGTCTTCTATATATTCGGTAAAATGTTCTAAATTGAAAATTAGTAAATCGAATTTCTTGTGTTTTTCTTCTTTTATTTTAAATGTATTCATGGTCTCAATTGCTTTGTTAATTGTTTCTATTATTTTGTTTAATTCATTGACTTGAACGCCATTTTCTGCTAAGTTACTTATTTTTTGTTCTAGTTCGTCTCTGTCATCTGTGTCTAATGTTCCAAATAAGTATTTGTATGTTTTGCCTACTAAGTTTATTAGTCCTCTCTTTTGTCTTTTATTAATAGTTATCCCGTTCATTTCCCTGTTTAATTTTTCAATCAGATAATTTATTTTAGTTAAATTTTCGTAATCTTTTGCTTGTATTAAAAAGTTGTAGTAGACCTTTTCTATTTTTGTTAAATTTACAGTTAGATAATGGTATTCAAAATTTGTTGGTATATCCAGTGTTCCTGTTTTAAATATGAGGTAGCCGTTGTTTGCTTTTATAGGGTTTATTTCGATACTTTGTCCGTTAATTGTTACTGTTAGCAATGTTAATAATATTAGAATTCCCTTCATTAGTTGGTTCCCTGTAATTAATGTATTTACTTGTATTAGTTTTCTTTTTCTTCTTAAACTTTGATTTGTAATGGGTGACTTTTCTACCTCTATTTGTTTCTTCAAAATGTTTTTCATCTAATTGTTTCAAAGTACCTGTTTTTTTGAATGGGTTAGTTGTTTTTGATTTTACTAATGGTGACGCCCTAAATCTTGTATCTATTTTATACTCCTCTCGTGTCTTGTTAAGTTTTTCAATTTGTCTCTTTTTATTTTCTTGTGTGTCATAGTTAGGTGTTCCTGTGTATAAGAATATGTCGGCTGGTGTTCTGTTAGTTGTCTTGTGTTTTGTTTTATGATTATATGTGTATAAAATAATTTCAAATTTTGTTTGTTAATTTTCTATTTTTTGAGTCACTGTTACTGATTCGAAGTTTTTCATTGATTGTTTTGTGAAATCTTTCTACGTCTGCAATACCGTTCTACTTGTAGTTATACTGATGTTCACTTTTTCTGATTTCAACCATTGTTGTAATGCTGCACATATGAATGCTGAATCTTTGTCTGCTTTTAATTTCGATTGGTTTACCCATTCTAACCAATCTCTGCTGTTAACTTCTACTAATGTTGCAAATTTCTAATATATATTAATACATGATAAAAACTGTTTGTTGTCTACTATGTAAAAATCCATTACGTATTTGTCTTTGATAAAATTTGATTCTGGAGTTAACTCGAAACTTAATTTTATGTTTCTATGTTCTGTTTTTGAAATGTTACATATTTGACACTCATTTATAATATTTTGAATTATATTTTGATAATCTGGGTAATAATAATTTTCTTTAAACCAATTAATTGTTTTTTCAATTCCTGGGTGTAATAATTCGTTATGATTTGTTAATATTATCTTTTTGAACTCGGCATATGTTTGTAAGTCTTGTAATTTTAAATTACTCTTTATTGCTTTTATTTTGGCTTCAGGATTGATTATTTCTATGTAGGCGTTTTGAAAAATTGGGAAATCATTGTCGTTGTGAAAATATAAGACACTGTTTTTTGTACATAAATATTCGTTTATAATTTCTTTTGCTTTTTCAATAGTCATTTGTGTGTATGTGATTTTTATATTTTTCTTATGAAAGTAATTGGTTACTTCTGTCTTATTGTCCGAACCTTTGATTAATTCAATTTGCCTATTGTAATAGTTTAATGGTCTTTCTGTAATCTGAATACAATTTTGATTGTCTTCTTGGGCACTATGTATAGTTGCACAAGTTGTCTCGTTCGACTCTTCTCCTAATAGATTTTCGTCAAGTTGTATACGTGACAATGCATCTGCTACGTGATTTTCTTTACCTGGTACATACTTGATTGTGTAATCGAATTCATTTAACTTTATTTTCCAGTGTTGGAGTTTCATATTGGGTTCTTTTATATTGTTTAACCATACTAATGGCTTATGATCACTTAAAATTTCAAATTGTCTGCCATATAAATAAGTTCTAAATGTTTTTGTTGCCCAAACTATTGCTAATAGTTCCTTTTCTATTGCTGAGTAATTTTCCTCATGTTTGTTTAGTGTTCTACTAGCGAAACACACTGGTTTATGATTTTGTGTCAATACTGCTCCTAATGCTTCATTGCTATCATCTGTTGTAAGACAAAATGTTTTATTATAATCTGGATGGGTAAGGATTGGGTCTGAAGTTACAAGTAGTTTTAACTTTTCAAAAGCTGCAGTATATGATTCCTCTTTTATGTCTATTTTTGCTCCCTTTTTAGTTTTAATGTCATAGGCTTAACAACGTTTGCGAAATTTGGAATAAATTTTCTATAAAATCCACATAAACCTAAAAATTGTTTAATTTGTGTCGGAGTCTTATTGGGTAATTTCTAACTGCAATAATTTTATTCGGTTTGGCTTTTATCCCTTCAGTAGTAACAATATGTCCTAGGAATTCTGTTTCCTTTTTCAGAAATTCACACTTGTCTAATTGGCTTCCCTTAACCTTGTAAATACCTTATTTAGTGATAAAATATGTTCTTCCAATGAAGTGGAGTAAATAATAATCGCCCGTATTCCCGTTGTCGTCGTCGACGTCGACGTCAATTCAGAGTCGTTTTCAAATCACATCAACATCGTATCACGTCGACACTAAATCCGTATTCTGTAACAGACTTGTGACGACGACGTCTCGTTATCGATAGTTTAATCGAAAAAACACACTTCACTAAGAAATTTGACAGTTGTTTGCCGTTAACTTGATTTCTTTAGTTAAAGATTTGAAAGATTTGAGCTCAGTGCAAAGCGCCATCTGTATTTAATTTTCAAGTGCACCGAATGCATTATTTTATATATTTGTAAACGATAAACGCCATCTACCCAATTTACAATGTAAGCACAAAACATTTAATTTTCACTAATTTTCTCGCCCTTACCAAGGCGCCATCTATCATGATTTTCTATCAAAACGGTCATACAAAGTAATACTGCATAATGTATGTATTAAATATGCTACAAGTATGCGTGCGGAAATTGAAAATATCGAAGAAATTGGTCAAATGGACGTTGGAAACGGTGACATTGACCATTTACCAAGCTCTGAGGCTTCGGCTATACAAAACCAAATAAAACTAAGTTTTATTTAGTTTTAATTAAGTTTTTAATTATTTTTATTAAACATTTCTAGTTGTTGCTTTTTTAAGGCAATTTCAAGATTTTTTAATTCTATGTCTTTAGCGTGTTGCTCAGCTTCCCGCATTTCCCGATTTTCCATAATCTTAAGTTTTTTTTCTTTGATCTCAATAAGTTTTTTTGAGCATAGGGAGGCTTCCTCCACAGTGCGCTTGATAGAAGTTAAGCTCTTAGAAATTTCGGAAAGCACCCTGTGTTGCATTTCACTGTGATTTTCGAGTAAAGTACGTTTGCTTGCTTGTGTGTTCCCGGTTGCATTTTCTCGGAATCGCGATGTTGTTGGTTCTTGTGCGTCTGTTACCTCCGTGTAATGGTCTGATTCCGTTTCCACGTCGGTACAAATGTCCGTTACTGTTTTTTGAATTTAAACCTTGAGCACTTCCTTCGGGGCTAGCTGCTTTTCAAATTGCAGCAAATTAGCAACACTCTCCTCCAAACAGCTAAGCGCAACATGTTAAGTTATTCCACCTCCGGTAGCCCTACACTCTGCCTTATTTCCAATCATTTTTTTTTTTTACTTTAAACTTTAAATCTCTCCAAACCTGAAATTTAATCATTTGTTGAAATCGCGGAAATCTAATGCAGTAAACCAAAATACCTTTTGCCAGCCATCACCATTTCTTATCGGCGGTCCAAAAGCGTTTAATATGGTACTTATTTTTAAGTTGTTCATGCAACGTTGAAAAGTTGCTGGTGTATTTTTTCGACCAAACGGCATACGAGTATATTCGAAATGCCCATGTTTAGTAGAAACCGCTGTCTTAAGTATGGATTTTGGATCAATTTGGATTTGGTGATAGCCTTTTGCTAGATCGAGAGTTGTGAAGTATTGGCATCGGCCAAGCTTATCTAAAATTTCATCCATTATTGGAATAGGAAATTTATCATTGATTGTAGCTTCGTTTAAGTATCTGTAGTCTATTACTACTCTATATTTTTCCTTACCATAGGCATCCATCTATTTTGGAATTACCAAAACTGGCGATTTGTACCTGGAATAAGATTTTTTTATAATTCCCTGCTCTAACATTACTTTGACTTGTTTGTCAATTTCTTCGTGCTGACTATGCGACAGTGCATACGGTCTCTTATAAATAGCATCTTCATGCCTTGTTATTATCGAGTGTTTTATGGTACTAGTAAAAGTCAAATTGTCGCCTTCGTGGTACTGAATATCTCGAAATTTATGTAATATTTTTGTAACTGCATTTTTCTCTTCTTCATTGAGGTGATCTAACCGAAATTCGTTGGATTCTCTTAATTCTTCTTCTATTGCAAATGCTAAATGCAAATCTCTTTCAGAAGGTGGATCTAAACATTCTGGATCAGTCTCTTCTTCTAAATTAATGTTGGTATCATATTTAAATACGAACCTATATTCTCCTAAAATTACTTCTTCATAATCAAGTTTAGCTTTGCAAGCTTCCAAATAGTTTCTTCCTATTAACATGTCATAATGATTTGAAAATTTGTGTAAATAAAATTTTTGTTTTGTCGGATTAAGTTTGCATGTGCCTATTGTTATACTTTCTGTTAATTCAATATTTCCGTTGATTGTGTGAACGTTTAAATGATCTTTATCGATTTTAAAGTCTAAAAAGTTATTATTCATAATATTAATAGAAGAACCTGTATCTATTACGCATCTAAGTGGTTTATCATTCATAATGATGATTATGAATGGGTTTTTGTTCTTCATTGTTCCGAGGCTTGTGCTTGAAAATTTTTGGATGTGTCCATTTTTGACACACCGCTGTAACTCTCTCTTTGCCTCTTTTTAGGTTGGTTGTTGAAAGGGGGTGCTTGTGCATTAGAGTTTCTATTTTGTGAATAGTTCATGGTTCTGTTGTCTACCTTGTTGGAGTTTGTAATAAAATTCGTTTAATTTTTGTCTGTCTTCCTGTTGGGTGTACTGTCTGTTAGTCTGGTTGTAGTGGTTATTTTGATTTCGATAAGGGTTGTTAGTTATGGCTATGTGATGCTTGGTTAGTGGGGTTATGTGTTGGATTTTGGTTAAAATTTTCTTGATACTTTCTACCATGATAGTTTTTTGTTGAATTATTATCTTTGGGTTTTTCAACCACACTATTTTCATATAAACCTTCCCTTTGAGCTGCTACTTTTAGCATATGGCTAGTTGTTATATCATACCTAGCTAGGTTAGGTTATGTTAGGTTGAGGTGGCGCGGGCGTTGCCGCCCGACCATTGTACTACCACATAATCTCCTTTAAAACTACTACATCTTTCCCCTCTCAAGCCATTTTGAAGCCCTTAAAAACTTTATAAGCTTGGTTAGCTCTAATTCGGACGTATCCGATAATGTACTCAAGGTGGGTTTCCCTAGGTATAGCGTTCGTCTACCGCTAAGCGCCGGACAGTTGCAGAATAGGTGTTCTACACTCTCCTCTTCTTCTGCACATTGGCAGCTCCTACAGAAGTCATTGTGTAGGACATTTAGTCTACTGGCGTGTGTGCCGATCAGACAATGGCCCGTAAGGGCCCCTATTAGAATAGAGATATTCTCTCTGCTCATGCGCAGAAGGGTATTAGTGCGTTTCAAGTTATAGTATGGCCATGTGCTTCGGGATTTCGCACACGACAGGGTCGTTTTCCACCTTTGGGTTGCTTTACGCAGGGTGAAATTCCTATTTTGTAGTCTGAACGAGGCTAGTGGCATACCAACGTTACTACTCTTCGGTAGAAGAGCCTCTCAGGTACCCTTTCTAGCCAGCTCATCAGCCATTTCGATACCTTCGATGTTTCGGTGACCAGGCACCCATACCAGGCATATACTGAGGTGTTGAGCTATCTCATTAAGAGATTGGCGACACTCAGTCAGCGTTTGTGCGTTATTAATGTTCGAGTCAAGTGCCTTGAGGGCTGCCTGACTGTCTGAGAAGATAGTTACACTCCCAGGAAGGACTCTGAGTGACTTAAGGTGAATTGTGGCTCCTGGATAGCTCGCACTTCCGCCTGATAGACGCTACAGTGGTCCGGGAGTCTAAAGGAGATTTGTATACCTAAATTAGAGGAATAAACCCCCCCTCCAACCTTGTCGTCGAGTTTCGATCCATCAGTATAGATGGATACCGAGTTCGATTAAGGCTTATATTGACTTTGCCATGCCTCCCGTCTGGGTATAGTCACGCTGTACTTGTTGTTAAAAGCGAGCTTGGGGACACAGTAATCTGTGCGAGATGGAATGTTCGCTTGGAGACCTAGTATTGAGGTATGTCCCAGATTGCCTCCTCTCCATTCCATCGCCTCTCGAATCCGCAGGGCAGAGTTTGTAGGCAACTGCCTGGCTACGAGATCAAGAGGTAGCAGGTGAAGCATGGTGTTTAAAGCTTTATTTGGGGTAGTAGTGCTCCGCTTATGCAAATGGTCCACTACTTTGCACTTTATGCAATGCTTTGAGATTAGCAGGTTTTGCTAGTGCTGGCCACCAGACTAGGTTACCATATAATAGAATTGATCTTATCACGGCTGTGTAAAGTCAGTGTACTACTGAAGGAAAGAAGCCCCACCTCAATCCTAATGATTTCTTACATGCAAAAAGTGAAGTGTTGGCCTTGATTATGCGTTGTCTAATATTTTCGTCCCAGTTTAGTTTCCTGTCTAAAACTACACAGAGATATTTGGCACTGCTGCACAGCGCGAGGCTCGTGTTGTCGAGCTTAGGTAGAGTGAAGTTTGGCAGCTTATACTTCCTTGTGAAGAGCACAAGTTCTGTCTTACTTGGGTTAACCTCTAATCCACATGTTGTGGCCCACTTTACCAATATATACAATGCGTGCTGTAAACGATCGCTCAGGGTTTGAGCGTATTTACCTTGCACTATAATGGCCACATCGCCAGCATAGGCGATTGAAACATGAAACGATAAAACGGATCTGGTGAACACCAACTAAAGTTACAAATGTCAGTTTGAAAATTATATCAAAACAACAATGCCAATAGGTATTTGTGTGTTAAGTTTTGTTTGATAATTACAAAACCCAGTTATGTTTTTATTTTTATTTATTTGTTTTAAATCAATGATACCAACAAAAAGAAGCATTGCGAGCCCAACAACAACACTTACTAACAACAACAACAAATGCTACTTGATTCGAAAAACAATTGTCAAAGGCACAAAGAAGAAAAAGAGAATAACGGAGACACATCTACAGACGGCAGAAGTGGAATGGGTGATTTGTTTTGTTTTTGTATATGCGGCCGCAATAGCTTGTGCGCAGACGGCAGTAGTGGAATGGATCATGTATTTTGTTTTTGTACACTTGGCGGTGTTAAAACTCACAGCTTGTGCGACAATGACGCGCCAGAATGGTGGAATGAGATAAAGTGATTAATGCAATTAGATTTTGGGAGGTACTCGAAGGAGTGGTCCAAATTAAAAATCCTTTCTTAGTGCTCACTTTCAACCTGAATGGAATATTTGGTGAAAAATCAGCCTTCTAGCTCTTATCGTTTAGGCTGTGGGCCTCTCAACAATCAGGACAAACTATTTTATATATATAGATAAATAAATAAGTTAATGTTTAACAACATATAAGCAAAGTATTTAATATTCTCTTTTTCACGCCACCATTAGGTTGAGAATCAGACGCGTCATTTTACTTTGATACCAATAGTATCATATTAGATTGGGCTTATGCAATGTCCGTCAAGGTGTCTGTCCGTCCGTCCGTCCGCCCGTCCGTTTGGACGCAACTTTTTTCAACACCCTTAAAGCTAGAGCTTTGCAATTTTGCAAATATCTTGGTACATACCTTCGTCAGCCAAAGTGTGAAATTTGGCTTTACGACCTCAAGGGCCTGGAAAATCGATAAAAATCGATACACCTCGATGTGCAAATCGATAAAACATATATATATCCCACATCTTAGCATATAGTCACCAAATTTGATAGCAAGAAAGCTGGTAACATTCCTCAAAAACTGCATCGAAAGTTTGGATGCCACGCCCATCTCGTCCGCCCCCAGCCCCCCTTTCAGTTATAATCGAAAATGACTGTATTTTCCACAGTTTTAAGGCAATACTCACGAAATTTGATGGGAAGGTAGATCTTACAAAGATATGCATTAAAATTTTGGATGCCACGCCCTACGTAAACCGCCCACCTCCTAAAATCTGAAAACTCTATATCTTTTTTTAGTTTTTGGGCTAGAGTCACCAAATTTGGTAGAAACCTTTTTAGTGACATCCGTAACCGATCTACATCAAAGTTTTATATGGCACGCCCACCTTTTCCACCCACCTCGTAAAATCTTAAATTTCTATATCTTTCCCAGCTTTTGCGCTAGAGTCACCAAATTTGGTAGAAACATTGTTAATGACATCCGTAACAAATGTGCAATATTGGATGCAACGCCCACTTATATCGCCCACCTCAATATCTTTCTCATTTTTAGCGCTAGAGTCTCCAAACTTGATAGGGAGATAGAAGGTGCCATCCGCCACAGATGAGCATCACGAATTTGAATGTCACAACCCCGATACTTTACAAACTTACATATGTGCTTTGCTTGCTTGTTCGAAATTGTATATCAATAATGATTGTGTGTTACGTTTTGTCTGATTTAGATAAGCAGCAAGTTAACAAATCTACCACAATACAAAGATGTTCAAGACTAATTATTTCGCACAAAGTGCTCGATATAAAAAAAAAAACATGAATGTACATATGTACATATCTATGCCACGTTTATGCATTACGTATAAACATATGTAGACGTAGATTACATTTCTTAAGTTTCTACACTAACAGTGTGGTTGTTTTTGCACGGTATATACATATATTTGCACTTGCATTTTTTTCAAATATATGTATGTACAAAACAATGTAAAATGTAGGTACACACATGTGTATGTTTGTATGTATGTATGTACATATGTGCATTTGCAACACCAATCAATTGGGGTGTTCACCAGCTCGTTTTATCGTTTCATGTTTCATATTTGAAACGTCGTGCAACAACAACTCACATACAAAATTTCTTGAAACGTTTGAAACACCTCAGCCTATGTATACAAAAAGTGTTTCATGTTTCAAGAATGTAGAGATGGGAAGAGCACGAATTTTAATCGGTATTTGCTATCGATGCTTAGTATTTTTCAGTATAATTTGGTATAATTTTGTGCAAAAAAGTGTGAACACATATGATTAATGGCCGCCGCGAACAAAAGTAAATTTTAAATGTTAAAAGCATGTATTGAGAAACTTATTTAAACAAAGAGCTATTCTCACTTTCAATATCCTCTTTTTCCCTAACACTTTAAATTGCCTTTTTTTTTATAAATCTAGGCAGTATAAGCGCAGAAAACCGTAAAAGTGACAAAAATTTAAGTAAAGTAAAGTAAACAACAGCTGACTTTTCAAGTATGAAACGCTATGAAACACTAAATTCTGTTCACGAGCTAAGTCATTTCAAGCATGAAACATGAAACGATGAAACGGATCTGGTGAACACCACAAATGTTACAAATGTCAGTTTGAAAATTATATAAAAACAACAATGGCTATAGGTATTTGTGTGTTAAGTTTTGTTTGATAATTAGCATGTATGTAGGTAAAACCACTCGCGTAACATATTCTGGTGTACAAAACCAAGTATTGTTTTAATTGATTTGTTTTAAATCAATGATACCAACAAAAAGAAGCATTGCGAGCCCTTGTCCGCATCGAATCCAAATAACGGAAAGGCAATATGGGTTATTGCAAGTACAAAGCTGCTAATATCACTGTATGGAAAGTACAAGCCAAAGTTAGGCCATACTTTGCAAATTAAAACAAAAAAAAAAATGTGGGTGCAAATTGCGAAAGAACTTAAGGAGCATGGGTATGATTTTAATACGAGCCAAATTGAAAATAAATGGAAGACGCTCGATAGAAGTTTTAAAGCAAGTCAAAAAAACAACAAGCAGAGCTCGCTCTACGTGCGCATATCAGTAGTAAGTGTTTTTTACAAAATATCCCATACATTTAAGTAAAATAAAACTGTCATATTCTTTTTAGTGAGCTATCAGAGATATACGAAAACAATGACGCTGTGTTCCCGTCGTTCGTTTTGAATGCTCACGGTCCGGGAGAAAGGAATCATTCTTGTATTAAAATATATTTTTTTTGCTACTAATTAGTAATTCTTTTGTACTTGCAGCAACATCCAATTCTAATGTTGAGTCGACGAATAACTCCGAATTTAATGGCACTCGCACTGCAGTGCGCTCGTCCACCCTCTGACCACCATAAATCGACCAAATAAGCAGTCGATAATGACTGAGCTTTTTAAAAAACAAGAAGAGCGTCATAAGAATGGTACAAAAGGCGGAGATGATTGAGGCATACAAGCAGCGAACGGAGGCCATTCAAAGAAAAAATGAATTGTTGGAGCAGCTTCTCGCAAAGAATTCATAATATTTATTATTTATTTTTTATTTTATTTTTTATTATTAAATAAATGTTATAAATATGCAAAAAATCTTAATTCCTTATATTTCTAAGCATTATATTACATAATTCATCCCTTCGCTTGGCAGACCTAGGTGTTGAAACATACTCGTCTCCGCATGAAGGTGCATTTTCATGTACCAAAACAGGGATTTCTTCATTTAAAAATGAATTGTATGACAAATTTTCTTATTACCTCTAAGCTTGCAGTAGTACAATTGTCTAAATCGTTGCTTTAAGATGCCGAAAGCATGTTCAATGACCACTCTACATGAGCTTAGCTTGCAGTTGAACTCCTTCTGTTGCCTTGTCTAATGAACATTATCACGATATGGTATAATTACATTTTCTGAACACCCATATGCAGAATCAGCCAACACGTAAAATTGACCAAGAGCTGATACCTTTGAATAGGCTTCTGAGTTCTCAAACACGCGATTATCATGGACCGATCCGGGATAGCCAACAAAGATGTCGACAAATTTCATTTTCTCATTGCAAATAGCTTGCATTTGTTTAGAAACGTTTCCCTTTCTATTTATATAGACATCCTTGCCGCTTCGAGAAGGAAAAATGCGTGTGTGCGTTCCATCCATGGCACCTTTGAAAATAATAGTTATTTTCGGAAAGTAATTTTAAAAAACCATTGTTACCTATAACTCCTTCAGCAAAATCTTTTCCGCTGTTCAGCCCAGCATAATAAGCAGATGATCCTTGCTTCTCCATATCATTCGGCCAACGAATCATGTTGTCTGACAAACCGCTCACAAAAAAAGTAACTCTGCGGATTATAAGGCTTGTCGTGCTGATGGCAACATTAAACCTATCGGCTACATCTCGAAATGAGCAAGCCTCATGACCAGCAAACCACAAAAACAGCATAACATGCATTTCTGACGAATATGCTCTAGTTGTGTCCAGATTAGCATACTCCGAGGATTTTGTAAACTCCTTCGACAAGTACTGGTAAATGGTTCTGGTAACACGGAAATGCGTTTGAAATTCTTTGTCTGTGTAGCTTGGAACAGTTTTTGTAACGTAATCCATTACACAATTTCTTTTTTCCATTGGGAAATCTAACATTTGCACCATTAACAGCTCCCTCATCTTCGTCGCCACTTGGATCTGACGAGCTTGCAACCATTTCATCGTCACTGTCATCATCAATTAACTCACTTAAAGTTAAATAGTCAATGTCATTCAAACTCATGTTTAAATTGCGCTTCAATAAAAACGCTTTAAAACTTCAAATTTTCGCAACAGCTGATTTTGCCTGTCACGGTCAGCTGTTGTTTGCTTCATTTGCTCTAACTTACACCATTTTTGTTCGATAGTAGTTCTACACTTTTTTGCACTGAAAATTTTCAGGGTTGTATTTTTTGTGTTCTGTTCTGCACTGCACTGCCCTACACTTTTTACTAACGAACAAACCTCATATGTATGTATGTACTAAATAATAAAAAAAGCACGTAAATACATGTGTATGTATGTACATATGTGCATTTGCAACACCAACTAAAGTTACAAATGTCAGTTTGAAAATTATATCAAAACAACAATGGCAATAGGTATTTGTGTGTTAAGTTTTGTTTGATAATTAGCAAGTATGTAGGTAAAACCAATCGCGTAACATAACATTATGTAAACAAGACCAAGTTATGTTTTAATTGATTTGCTTTAAATCAATGATTTAATGATGAAAAAGAAGCATTGCGAGCCCAACAACAACACTTACTAACAACAACAACAACAAATGCTACTTGATTCGAAAAACAATTGTCTAAGGCACAAAGAAGAAAAGAGAATAACGGAGACACATGTACAGATGGCAGAAGTGAATGGGTCATGTGTTTTGTTTTTGTAAATTCGGCCGCAATAGCTTGTGCGCAGACGGCAGTAGTGGAATGGGTCATGTGTTTTGTTTTTGTAAACTCGTTCGGCGTTCAAACTCACAGCTTGTGCGACATTGAGGCGCCAGAGTGGTGGAATGAGGTAAAACGATAAACGCAGGACCTTGATTTGTATGGGAGGTACTCGAAGGAGTGGTCCAAATTAAAAATCCTTCCTTAGTGCTCACTTTCTACCTGAATGGAATATTTGGTGAAAATTTCAGCCTTCTAGCTCTTATCGTTTAGGCTGTGGGCCTCTCAACAATCAGGACAAACTACTTTATATATATAGATAAGCACGCTCCATAACATAAGTGTATGGGAGGTGTCCCAAGGCGTTGTCGGATCAGGTCCAAATTTTGCATCCATGATTTTTTTACACGCCTCCATGTCCTGACCAAGTTTTGTAATAATTAATTAATTTTAAAGCATAGCTCTAGTACAAAAGTTGGGAAAAAATGGACTTAAGTGCTCAGGAGGTACTGGAAGGAGTGGTTCAAATTCAAAATTCTTTCTTAATGCTCAGCCTTCTAGCTCTTTTCGTTTAGGCTGTGGGTCTCTCAACAATCAGTCAGTCAGTCAGGAAAAACTATTTTATATATAGAGATTGTAATGGTCGCCATAGGAAGTTTTGTTTAGTTAATTTAAATCTTATAATAGTAACTAGAAAACCCAGCGAACTCCGTTATGCCACTTCGTTTTTTTAAACATTTCGTTTGGGGATTAAAAGATGAAGAATGAAATACCACCACCACCACCACCACCACCACCACCACCACCACCACTACCACCACCACCACCACTAACGCTCAAACGCCGATCGCGTCGCGTGCATTTATATGCCCAAAAATAATACTTCATACGCCAGCTTCAATTTGTGCTGTGTCCCACGTGTATAATCTGGACCCATCCATGATAACCGAGCAGGCTTAGAGACAGTCGTTTCATTTTTGTGCAGTGCACAATCAAAGGTATGCCCGGCTGGGTTTATTTTTGTTTTAACAAGTTGCTAATGTCTTGTTTCAACCCAGATCACTGGTGTACGAAGGTCCCAGCAGCTCCCAAAGCCCACACCAATAGATTTCGCCTCACATACGGCAACTTGGTGTGGGCCACCAAAAAATGGCCCAAAGAAGACTCAAACGGCCCATCCAAAAAAATAAAAACGTCGCTCCAATCATGCGTATTAAACAACATAACCTAACCTACTTCGCCCCAATGTGCACAGCTGCATATATGCGTGAACATAGTCAAAGCTTTTGGCGGAGTAAGCTTTTTCTGCAGTCTTCTAGACAGCTGTCAATTCCGCCAATAAAATTCTATTAAGTTTTGTTAAAACTCTTAAAATAGTCATAACTGCAGACAAAATTGTTAGTAAAGTGTTGTTATTGCTTACTGGAAAGAAAATAACGAAGTTAAGTGTTAATAATACAGGTTAAACTTGATCGTACTTGTTTCCCCTTCTGGTGCCGCAGTCACCCACCCAATTGTGTAAATTTTACTGCCAAATTATAAACTCGCGACACCATAAAAACAATTATAATTTTTTCCCCGAAATAGCGCTTAAACAAAATACAATTTCTACAACGTTACATCAACATCATCTGCATCGCTGGAAGGCCTTTCGTTCAACGAGGAGAGATTCACGTAAGTGTGAAAATAACCTAATTGTTTTAATATGGTGAAAACTTGACCTTAAATTTTTATATTAATCCATCTGATTAGTAAAGTTCTTATTGTGAATTGTGTGTAAGCGAGTCCATGTACATATGTATGCATGTATACTCGTAAAGATCAGCTTACGCTACGTGGCCGTATACATACATACATACATACATGTAAGCTCACCGATTTACCCCCACGCAACTTATGTTTATATATCTTTAAATACACCTTAATACAATAGGTTAGGTTAGGTTAGGTAGGACCGGCTTACCCATCCCGGAGGAAGTGTCACACATAGACCACTGAGGGTCCTTAGTGAGGCCGGCAGTTGGATAACTTGGACTATCTACTTGTGTGGTCCTGCGGCGTTAGTATGCTTCGTGCAAGCGCTAGAAGCTTGTTTGGTTCCAGCTTGCTGGCCTCCTCTAGAGATGCCAGGAAGGAGAGCCTGGATGTGTAGTAAGCGTTTTGCTGCCAGTGCGGGGCAGCTGCAAAGTAGGTGTTCTAGTGTTTCCTTGACACCTGATTCCTTGCATTTCCTGCATTCATCGTTGTCTGTCATGCCTAGCCTTTTTGCATGTACTGCGACAAGGCAATGGCCTGTCAGGAGTCCCGTAAGCATGCGGCAATCATGCCTTTGTAGCTTCAGCATGTATTGCGATAGCTTGTCGCTGAATGTTTTGCACATTATTTTGTAGATCCTGCAGTTGTAGGTGTTTGTCCACCTTTGTGCTGCCGAATCCATTGCCTGTGTTTCCATGTGTGAGTGTAGCGTTCGCTGGGAGATCGGAATTTATGCCGTGCGACTGTAAGGCTTTTATTGCTGCCTGGCTGTCAACGAATATATTTACCTTGTTAAGTGCTGTATTCGATTGTAAGACTGATTCCGCCGCTTTCCTTATTGCGATTATTATCTCCGCCTGGAATATGCTGCAGTGGTCTGGTAATTAATAGGACAGGCTCAGGGGCGGTTCGGCGCCGTACACTGCTGCGCCGAACCCCTCTTTCATTTTTGAGCCGTCTGTGTATATGTTGATTGCTGTCTGCTCTGCTCCTGAGCGCCAATCAACTATTCCTAAGAGCATGGGCGTGAAGTTAAAATTGTTTTTTGGGATCATGTAGTCTGTTTCGACCCGAGTCCCTATTCCAATTGTACTATGCCCGTAGTTATGTATTGTCATGTTGCCTATCGTGCAAAGACGTTGAGCAGTCTTTTTTGCTACTTGGCGGGCCTGTATGTCCACTGGGTTGACATTCAAAATGGCTTGTAGTGCTTTCGTGGGAGTGGTCCTCAGCGCCCCTGTGATGCACATTAGTGCATGTCGCTGGGTTTTTTCCAATCGTTTTAGGTACGTAGATTTCTCTGTGGCTTTCCACCATACCAGTATTCCGTAGAGTAGTATGGGGCGCACAATTGAGATCAGAATACAATGTGTTAGTCTTGGCGAGAGACCCCAAGTGCTACCCAACATCTTTTGCGATGTGTAGAGTGCATTGGTGGCTTTCTTCACCCTTTCTTCTACATTAAACTTCCAGCTCAGCTTGCTGTCCAATACTATTCCCAGATATTTCATACTCTCCTTAGGTATCAGCGGCTTATGGTTTATTTTGGGGGGCGTCCTGCGTGGTACCTTGTATCTCTTGGTAAAGAGGATGAGGTCCGTCTTGTCCGCGTTGATACTTAGACCGGCTTCCGTTGCCCATGCTAGTATCTCATTTAGTGTGTTTTCCATGACATGGCTGATTGTCGATGGACATTTGCCCGTGATAATTATGCTTATGTCGTCCGCATAGGCAGTTATCTTTGGTGCTTTTCGTTTGAATTTCTTTAAGAGGCCGTTTATCACCAAGTTCCACAGTAGGGGAGTGCCGCATTTTGCTTCCCTGATAGTGGTTGTGGTTCCCCATTCCGCTAGTATTTTCCTGTTGCTCAGTAGGTTATGAACCCAGGATTGTACTGCTGCTGTTGGGTACGCAGCTCTGAGGCTGTGCATAATTGCTTCCGTCGACACGTTATTAAATGTGCCTGAGATGTCTAGAAATGCACCTAGGGCGTATTCTTTGTGGTGAAGTGCCTTCTCTATGGTTGCTACAAGGGAGTGTAGCACTGTTTCCACCGATTTACCCTTTGTGTACGCGTGTTGATTGCATTCTAGAGACATCTCTGTATTCTCTCTGATATGGAGGTCTATCAGATTCTCTAGTGTTTTTAAAAGGAATGAGGTCAGGCTGATGGGTCTGAAGTCTTTAGGCAGCACGTGGCTGCATTTCCCCGCTTTCGGAAGAAATATCACCCGCGCTGTCCTCCAGGCCACCGGCACATAGCCATGATTTAGACATCCCCTAAATATTTCTTTTAGCCATGGAGCGATCGTGTGTTTGACCTTCTTCAGCGTGGCTGGGAATATTCCGTCTGGACCTGGCGATTTGTAGCTCTTGAAGTAGTCTATTGCCCACAGTATCCTTTGTGTTGTTATGATATCTTCAGGAATTTCCACTCTAGTGGTTAAAGATATCATTTGTCAGTTTGTGTGAACTTCTGTGCAGTTAGGGAAATGAGCCTCTAGGCCCATCTTCACCGCTTTCTGTCCATCGGCCGTCTTCAGTTTTAAGTTGGCTTTGTACTGTCTGTTGGCTAGCAAGCAGCTTTCTTAACCTTGCGGTGTCAGCTGTCTTTTCTATGCCTGAACAGAAGTCTTGCCATGCGTGCCTTTTGGCAGCTCGGACGTTTTTCTTGAAGTCACGCAGCCGTACTTTGTATTCGTTCCATACTAGCTCTTCTTCTGCTTGTTTCGCTAGTTTAAAGAGTTCTAGTACATCTTCCCTTTGTCCTTTGAGTTCTGGAGTCCACCACGGGGGCTTGTGTTTCTTCTTCTCTCGGGATAGTTTACACGTCTTATGATAGGCCGTCAAGAGATTTTTATTGAGTGTCTCCAGGGACTTCTCTAATTTATCAAGTGAGGCTATCTTAGGCGGTCGAGAAAGGCTTCTTTCAACCTCTTTTTCAAACTGCTCCCACTCCGTGTTACGTGGGTTCCTGTACACTTTCTTTTGCACTATTCTTTCAAAGTTAAGTCGGAATTGAATGTACCTGTGGTCTGAGAAGGAGTGTCTGCTGAGGATTCTCCAATCTTTAACCACGGTATTCGTTACCGACGCGAGGGTTAAATCTAAGACGTTGGAGGTGGTAGGACCCACATATGTTGGTTCTACCCCCTCGTTCGCACTCTTAAGATTAGTTTGTAAGATAAAATCTAGCAGTGACTCACCCCTATCGCTGATGTCTCTGCTTCCCCATACAGTATGGTGTGCGTTGGCGTACTGTAATTAGACAATAAGTAAGCATAGATACCCATTCTTACTAGGATCGCGGTCCTTGCTCTACTCACTGTTGTTGGATAGAATACGTTGTAATTCGGGTGTCTTAGCCCAGAAACCTTGTTCCCCGAAGCTATCCAAGGTTCCTGGATAAGTGCGACGTCGACGGGCCCTATCTCCAGGATTAGCAGGAGCTCCGCCGAAGCCAACTTACTTTTATGTAAGTTGACCTGGATGACCCTCAGCTCCTTTAGTGGCTGTGGTGTCCTCCACGTATGCGACTTCCACTACGGTGATGTCTGCATCCTCGTCGTCCTCTATCTCCAGGCTCTTGGTGGCGTGGGTGACCACCGCTAGGTCCCTCTCCACTTCATTCTCGTCCTTGTCGTCTGGATGACGTTTTTTGAGACGCAGGTACACGCTCCTTACGCCCCACGCCATTTTCCCGTGTCTAGCGTTTAGCAGATCGTCGGCCTCCTTATTGATCTGAATGACCATTTGCTGGCCCTTGTTATCGGGTTTCGCAACATGGATCACTTTCCAATCAATCGTTGGCACGTCCGGATTCTGCCACTTCAATAGCTGCAACGCCTGCTCCGCTGGGACGACCCTTGGGAAGAGCACCTTTGCCTTTGGCACGGACGGAATGCAAGTTCTGTCCACTACCTCCAGCTTAGCACCCTCCCACGGGGCGGCCATTGCAGCCACGACGCCGGTGACCCACTTCAGAGTGTGGTCATCCATGCAGCTCTTAATACAATAACTAATCCGACAAAATAAAACGATCAAGTCAAACTATATATGTATTAACTAATTACTAAAAAGCTTGTATATATTGAAATAACTGAAACCATGAGAGCGATAACAACAGCCAATATTGATGCGCATAAAACAGCTGTTAGGGTCATTAAGCTTTGCGCCAGTCGTGATTAAATTACAGTCGCGTCCAGCAAAAATGCAGTTGGATCCTTTGTTTACATTTAGTATGCTATGTATAGTTATGTATAGTTTAAATAATAACGAATTTATTAACTATGGAAAGATAAAGTGATGACATTTTCCTGATGGCATGGTAGCATAAAATTGTAGGTATAGAATTTTTACATGGGATATTCAAATTAACACCGGTTGAATATCATGGTTGGGTAGGGTAAAGACAGGCGAATGTTGAACAACACCTTAGACATCGTCACACCCCTACTAATTCAAAGTCGTTGACGAGCATCCCTCCTTTATCTTAAAGTTAGTTAAACTACACTAATTCAGATGGATATATTAGTTATTCTTACATATAGTAGAGTCTGCAGAGGTCTTAACTAAACTAACGCATCGTGATTCTTGGACTGGCCAAATCCACTCCCCCTATCTACCGACGAGACGGTCAAGAAGATCTCGAACGCTAGATCCCAAGATCGCTAAGGATACGGTGTTTGGTTAGGGTTAACCCGCAGCCAAACCCTTTACACCACCGAGGTATCCAAGGGCATGATCTCTATTTATCTTTTCATAATTAGGTTGGAACCCGAAACGAGTAGATGCTACAAATATTTTTGGCGCCAAACGTGGGGCATGTTAGAGAAGTATTTTGCCCAAAACGTTCGGTAAGTTATCTTGGCAATTAGTAAAAATATTAACAACATTTTTCTATTGTTATGTTGCTTTCCTTACAAAAACCCCTTTATTATTATTATTATTATAAATATGCAAAAAATCTTAATTCCTTATATTTCTAAGCATTATATTACATAATTCATCCCTTCGCTTGGCAGACCTAGGTGTTGAAACATACTCGTCTCCGCATGAAGGTGCATTTTCATGTACCAAAACAGGGATTTCTTCATTTAAAAATGAATTGTATGACAAATTTTCTTATTACCTCTAAGCTTGCAGTAGTACAATTGTCTAAATCGTTGCTTTAAGATGCCGAAAGCATGTTCAATGACCACTCTACATGAGCTTAGCTTGCAGTTGAACTCCTTCTGTTGCCTTGTCTAATGAACATTATCACGATATGGTATAATTACATTTTCTGAACATCCATATGCAGAATCAGCCAACACGTAAAATTGACCAAGAGCTGATACCTTTGAATAGGCTTCTGAGTTCTCAAACACGCGATTATCATGGACCGATCCGGGATAGCCAACAAAGATGTCGACAAATCTCATTTTCTCATTGCAAATAGCTTGCATTTGTTTAGAAACGTTTCCCTTTCTATTTATATAGACATCCTTGCCGCTTCGAGAAGGAAAAATGCGTGTGTGCGTTCCATCCATGGCACCTTTGAAAATAATAGTTATTTTCGGAAAGTAATTTTAAAAAAACCATTGTTACCTATAACTCCTTCAGCAAAATCTTTTCCGCTGTTCAGCCCAGCATAATAAGCAGATGATCCTTGCTTCTCCATATCATTCGGCCAACGAATCATGTTGTCTGACAAACCGCTCACAAAAAAGTAACTCTGCGGATTATAAGGCTTGTCGTGCTGATGGCAACATTAAACCTATCGGCTACATCTCGAAATGAGCAAGCCTCATGACCAGCAAACCACAAAAACAGCATAACATGCATTTCTGACGAATATGCTCTAGTTGTGTCCAGATTAGCATACTCCGAGGATTTTGTAAACTCCTTCGACAAGTACTGGTAAATGGTTCTGGTAACACGGAAATGCGTTTGAAATTCTTTGTCTGTGTAGCTTGGAACAGTTTTTGTAACGTAATCCATTACACAATTTCTTTTTTCCATTGGGAAATCTAACATTTGCACCATTAACAGCTCCTCATCTTCGTCGCCACTTGGATCTGACGAGCTTGCAACCATTTCATCGTCACTGTCATCATCAATTAACTCACTTAAAGTTAAATAGTCAATGTCATTCAAACTCATGTTTAAATTGCGCTTCAATAAAAACGCTTTAAAACTTCAAATTTTCGCAACAGCTGATTTTGCCTGTCACGGTCAGCTGTTGTTTGCTTCATTTGCTCTAACTTACACCATTTTTGTTCGATAGTAGTTCTACACTTTTTTGCACTGAAAATTTTCAGGGTTGTATTTTTTGTGTTCTGTTCTGCACTGCACTGCCCTACACTTTTTACTAACGAACAAACCTAATATGTATGTATGTACTAAATAATAAAAAATGCACGTAAATACATGTGTATGTATGTACATATGTGCATTTGCAACACCAACAAAAGTTACAAATGTCAGTTTGAAAATTATATCAAAACAACAATGGCAATAGGTATTTGTGTGTTAAGTTTTGTTTGATAATTAGCAAGTATGTAGGTAAAACCAATCGCGTAACATAACATTATGTAAACAAGACCAAGTTATGTTTTAATTGATTTGCTTTAAATCAATGATTTAATGATGAAAAAGAAGCATTGCGAGCCCAACAACAACACTTACTAACAACAACAACAACAAATGCTACTTGATTCGAAAAACAATTGTCTAAGGCACAAAGAAGAAAAAAGAATAACGGAGACACATGTACAGATGGCAGAAGTGAATGGGTCATGTGTTTTGTTTTTGTAAATTCGGCCGCAATAGCTTGTGCGCAGACGGCAGTAGTGGAATGGGTCATGTGTTTTGTTTTTGTAAACTCGTTCGGCGTTCAAACTCACAGCTTGTGCGACATTGAGGCGCCAGAGTGGTGGAATGAGGTAAATCGATAAACGCAGGACCTTGATTTGTATGGGAGGTACTCGAAGGAGTGGTCCAAATTAAAAATCCTTCCTTAGTGCTCACTTTCTACCTGAATGGAATATTTGGTGAAAATTTCAGCCTTCTAGCTCTTATCGTTTAGGCTGTGGGCCTCTCAACAATCAGGACAAACTATTTTATATATATAGATAAGCACGCTCCATAACATAAGTGTATGGGAGGTGTCCCAAGGCGTTGTCGGATCAGGTCCAAATTTTGCATCCATGATTTTTTTACACGCCTCCATGTCCTGACCAAGTTTTGTAATAATTAATTAATTTTAAAGCATAGCTCTAGTACAAAAGTTGGGAAAAAATGGACTTAAGTGCTCAGGAGGTACTGGAAGGAGTGGTTCAAATTCAAAATTCTTTCTTAATGCTCAGCCTTCTAGCTCTTTTCGTTTAGGCTGTGGGTCTCTCAACAATCAGTCAGTCAGTCAGGAAAAACTATTTTATATATAGAGATTGTAATGGTCGCCATAGGAAGTTTTGTTTAGTTAATTTAAATCTTATAATAGTAACTAGAAAACCCAGCGAACTCCGTTACGCCACTTCGTTTTTTTAAACATTTCGTTTGGGGATTAAAAGATGAAGAATGAAATACCACCACCACCACCACCACCACCACCACCACCACCACTACCACCACCACCACCACTAACGCTCAAACGCCGATCGCGTCGCGTGCATTTATATGCCCAAAAATAATACTTCATACGCCAGCTTCAATTTGTGCTGTGTCCCACGTGTATAATCTGGACCCATCCATGATAACCGAGCAGGCTTAGAGACAGTCGTTTCATTTTTGTGCAGTGCACAATCAAAGGTATGCCCGGCTGGGTTTATTTTTGTTTTAACAAGTTGCTAATGTCTTGTTTCAACCCAGATCACTGGTGTACGAAGGTCCCAGCAGCTCCCAAAGCCCACACCAATAGATTTCGCCTCACATACGGCAATCCCAACTTGGTGTGGGCCACCAAAAAAAGGCCCAAAGAAGACTCAAACGGCCCATCCAAAAAAATAAAAACGTCGCTCCAATCATGCGTATTAAACAACATAACCTAACCTACTTCGCCCCAATGTGCACAGCTGCATATATGCGTGAACATAGTCAAAGCTTTTGGCGGAGTAAGCTTTTTTCTGCAGTCTTCTAGACAGCTGTCAATTCCGCAATAAAATTCTATTAAGTTTTGTTAAAACTCTTAAAATAGTCATAACTGCAGACAAAATTGTTAGTAAAGTGTTGTTATTGCTTACTGGAAAGAAAATAACGAAGTTAAGTGTTAATAATACAGGTTAAACTTGATCGTACTTGTTTCCCCTTCTGGTGCCGCAGTCACCCACCCAATTGTGTAAATTTTACTGCCAAATTATAAACTCGCGACACCATAAAAACAATTATAATTTTTTCCCCGAAATAGCGCTTAAACAAAATACAATTTCTACAACGTTACATCAACATCATCTGCATCGCTGGAAGGCCTTTCGTTCAACGAGGAGAGATTCACGTAAGTGTGAAAATAACCTAATTGTTTTAATATGGTGAAAACTTGACCTTAAATTTTTTATATTAATCCATCTGATTAGTAAAGTTCTTATTGTGAATTGTGTGTAAGCGAGTCCATGTACATATGTATGCATGTATACTCGTAAAGATCAGCTTACGCTACGTGGCCGTATACATACATACATACATACATGTAAGCTCACCGATTTACCCCCACGCAACTTATGTTTATATATCTTTAAATACACCTTAATACAATAGGTTAGGTTAGGTTAGGTAGGACCGGCTTACCCATCCCGGAGGAAGTGTCACACATAGACCACTGAGGGTCCTTAGTGAGGCCGGCAGTTGGATAACTTGGACTATCTACTTGTGTGGTCCTGCGGCGTTAGTATGCTTCGTGCAAGCGCTAGAAGCTTGTTTGGTTCCAGCTTGCTGGCCTCCTCTAGAGATGCCAGGAAGGGAGCCTGGATGTGTAGTAAGCGTTTTGCTGCCAGTGCGGGGCAGCTGCAAAGTAGGTGTTCTAGTGTTTCCTTGACACCTGATTCCTTGCATTTCCTGCATTCATCGTTGTCTGTCATGCCTAGCCTTTTTGCATGTACTGCGACAAGGCAATGGCCTGTCAGGAGTCCCGTAAGCATGCGGCAATCATGCCTTTGTAGCTTCAGCATGTATTGCGATAGCTTGTCGCTGAATGTTTTGCACATTATTTTGTAGATCCTGCAGTTGTAGGTGTTTGTCCACCTTTGTGCTGCCGAATCCATTGCCTGTGTTTCCATGTGTGAGTGTAGCGTTCGCTGGGAGATCGGAATTTATGCCGTGCGACTGTAAGGCTTTTATTGCTGCCTGGCTGTCAACGAATATATTTACCTTGTTAAGTGCTGTATTCGATTGTAAGACTGATTCCGCCGCTTTCCTTATTGCGATTATTATCTCCGCCTGGAATATGCTGCAGTGGTCTGGTAATTAATAGGACAGGCTCAGGGGCGGTTCGGCGCCGTACACTGCTGCGCCGAACCCCTCTTTCATTTTTGAGCCGTCTGTGTATATGTTGATTGCAGTCTGCTCTGCTCCTGAGCGCCAATCAACTATTCCTAAGAGCATGGGCGTGAAGTTAAAATTGTTTTTTGGGATCATGTAGTCTGTTTCGACCCGAGTCCCTATTCCAATTGTACTATGCCCGTAGTTATGTATTGTCATGTTGCCTATCGTGCAAAGACGTTGAGCAGTCTTTTTTGCTACTTGGCGGGCCTGTATGTCCACTGGGTTGACATTCAAAATGGCTTGTAGTGCTTTCGTGGGAGTGGTCCTCAGCGCCCCTGTGATGCACATTAGTGCATGTCGCTGGGTTTTTTCCAATCGTTTTAGGTACGTAGATTTCTCTGTGGCTTTCCACCATACCAGTATTCCGTAGAGTAGTATGGGGCGCACAATTGAGATCAGAATACAATGTGTTAGTCTTGGCGAGAGACCCCAAGTGCTACCCAACATCTTTTGCGATGTGTAGAGTGCATTGGTGGCTTTCTTCACCCTTTCTTCTACATTAAACTTCCAGCTCAGCTTGCTGTCCAATACTATTCCCAGATATTTCATACTCTCCTTAGGTATCAGCGGCTTATGGTTTATTTTGGGGGGCGTCCTGCGTGGTACCTTGTATCTCTTGGTAAAGAGGATGAGGTCCGTCTTGTCCGCGTTGATACTTAGACCGGCTTCCGTTGCCCATGCTAGTATCTCATTTAGTGTGTTTTCCATGACATGGCTGATTGTCGATGGACATTTGCCCGTGATAATTATGCTTATGTCGTCCGCATAGGCAGTTATCTTTGGTGCTTTTCGTTTGAATTTCTTTAAGAGGCCGTTTATCACCAAGTTCCACAGTAGGGGAGTGCCGCATTTTGCTTCCCTGATAGTGGTTGTGGTTCCCCATTCCGCTAGTATTTTCCTGTTGCTCAGTAGGTTATGAACCCAGGATTGTACTGCTGCTGTTGGGTACGCAGCTCTGAGGCTGTGCATAATTGCTTCCGTCGACACGTTATTAAATGTGCCTGAGATGTCTAGAAATGCACCTAGGGCGTATTCTTTGTGGTGAAGTGCCTTCTCTATGGTTGCTACAAGGGAGTGTAGCACTGTTTCCACCGATTTACCCTTTGTGTACGCGTGTTGATTGCATTCTAGAGACATCTCTGTATTCTCTCTGATATGGAGGTCTATCAGATTCTCTAGTGTTTTTAAAAGGAATGAGGTCAGGCTGATGGGTCTGAAGTCTTTAGGCAGCACGTGGCTGCATTTCCCCGCTTTCGGAAGAAATATCACCCGCGCTGTCCTCCAGGCCACCGGCACATAGCCATGATTTAGACATCCCCTAAATATTTCTTTTAGCCATGGAGCGATCGTATGTTTGACCTTCTTCAGCATGGCTGGGAATATTCCGTCTGGACCTGGCGATTTGTAGCTCTTGAAGTAGTCTATTGCCCACAGTATCCTTTGTGTTGTTATGATATCTTCAGGAATTTCCACTCTAGTGGTTAAAGATATCATTTGTCAGTTTGTGTGAACTTCTGTGCAGTTAGGGAAATGAGCCTCTAGGCCCATCTTCACCGCTTTCTGTCCATCGGCCGTCTTCAGTTTTAAGTTGGCTTTGTACTGTCTGTTGGCTAGCAAGCAGCTTTCTTAACCTTGCGGTGTCAGCTGTCTTTTCTATGCCTGAACAGAAGTCTTGCCATGCGTGCCTTTTGGCAGCTCGGACTTTTTCTTGAAGTCACGCAGCCGTACTTTGTATTCGTTCCATACTAGCTCTTCTTCTGCTTGTTTCGCTAGTTTAAAGAGTTCTAGTACATCTTCCCTTTGTCCTTTGAGTTCTGGAGTCCACCACGGGGGCTTGTGTTTCTTCTTCTCTCGGGATAGTTTACACGTCTTATGATAGGCCGTCAAGAGATTTTTATTGAGTGTCTCCAGGGACTTCTCTAATTTATCAAGTGAGGCTATCTTAGGCGGTCGAGAAAGGCTTCTTTCAACCTCTTTTTCAAACTGCTCCCACTCCGTGTTACGTGGGTTCCTGTACACTTTCTTTTGCACTATTCTTTCAAAGTTAAGTCGGAATTGAATGTACCTGTGGTCTGAGAAGGAGTGTCTGCTGAGGATTCTCCAATCTTTAACCACGGTATTCGTTACCGACGCGAGGGTTAAATCTAAGACGTTGGAGGTGGTAGGACCCACATATGTTGGTTCTACCCCCTCGTTCGCACTCTTAAGATTAGTTTGTAAGATAAAATCTAGCAGTGACTCACCCCTATCGCTGATGTCTCTGCTTCCCCATACAGTATGGTGTGCGTTGGCGTACTGTAATTAGACAATAAGTAAGCATAGATACCCATTCTTACTAGGATCGCGGTCCTTGCTCTACTCACTGTTGTTGGATAGAATACGTTGTAATTCGGGTGTCTTAGCCCAGAAACCTTGTTCCCCGAAGCTATCCAAGGTTCCTGGATAAGTGCGACGTCGACGGGCCCTATCTCCAGGATTAGCAGGAGCTCCGCCGAAGCCAACTTACTTTTATGTAAGTTGACCTGGATGACCCTCAGCTCCTTTAGTGGCTGTGGTGTCCTCCACGGATGCGACTTCCACTACGGTGATGTCTGCATCCTCGTCGTCCTCTATCTCCAGGCTCTTGGTGGCGTGGGTGACCACCGCTAGGTCCCTCTCCACTTCACCAGCGTATTCTCGTCCTTGTCGTCTGGATGACGTTTTTTGAGACGCAGGTACACGCTCCTTACGCCCCACGCCATTTTCCCGTGTCTAGCGTTTAGCAGATCGTCGGCCTCCTTATTGATCTGAATGACCATTTGCTGGCCCTTGTTATCGGGTTTCGCAACATGGATCACTTTCCAATCAATCGTTGGCACGTCCGGATTCTGCCACTTCAATAGCTGCAACGCCTGCTCCGCTGGGACGACCCTTGGGAAGAGCACCTTTGCCTTTGGCACGGACGGAATGCAAGTTCTGTCCACTACCTCCAGCTTAGCACCCTCCCACGGGGCGGCCATTGCAGCCACGACGCCGGTGACCCACTTCAGAGTGTGGTCATCCATGCAGCTCTTAATACAATAACTAATCCGACAAAATAAAACGATCAAGTCAAACTATATATGTATTAACTAATTACTAAAAGCTTGTATATATTGAAATAACTGAAACCATGAGAGCGATAACAACAGCCAATATTGATGCGCATAAAACAGCTGTTAGGGTCATTAAGCTTTGCGCCAGTCGTGATTAAATTACAGTCGCGTCCAGCAAAAATGCAGTTGGATCCTTTGTTTACATTTAGTATGCTATGTATAGTTATGTATAGTTTAAATAATAACGAATTTATTAACTATGGAAAGATAAAGTGATGACATTTTCCTGATGGCATGGTAGCATAAAATTGTAGGTATAGAATTTTTACATGGGATATTCAAATTAACACCGGTTGAATATCATGGTTGGGTAGGGTAAAGACAGGCGAATGTTGAACAACACCTTAGACATCGTCACACCCCTACTAATTCAAAGTCGTTGACGAGCATCCCTCCTTTATCTTAAAGTTAGTTAAACTACACTAATTCAGATGGATATATTAGTTATTCTTACATATAGTAGAGTCTGCAGAGGTCTTAACTAAACTAACGCATCGTGATTCTTGGACTGGCCAAATCCACTCCCCCTATCTACCGACGAGACGGTCAAGAAGATCTCGAACGCTAGATCCCAAGATCGCTAAGGATACGGTGTTTGGTTAGGGTTAACCCGCAGCCAAACCCTTTACACCACCGAGGTATCCAAGGGCATGATCTCTATTTATCTTTTCATAATTAGGTTGGAACCCGAAACGAGTAGATGCTACAAATATTTTTGGCGCCAAACGTGGGGCATGTTAGAGAAGTATTTTGCCCAAAACGTTCGGTAAGTTATCTTGGCAATTAGTAAAAATATTAACAACATTTTTCTATTGTTATGTTGCTTTCCTTACAAAAACCCCTTTATTATTATTATTACAAGGCCATAGTTCGTACACCTCGACCAGATTGATCTTTTGTGCTGGCCAGTAGGATTATGGATTCTCCTGTAGCCCTAGGCTGCGAATAAAGCTTAGAACTTTATTCGGATAAAGACTCCATATCCTGTGTGGTGGCACGATTACCTCCCCAAGATGTTGTGCTCTGCGCCTGCAGAGTGCTGGGCATTCGCACAGTATGTGAGAAGACGTCTCCTGGTCTGAGTTACAAAACCGACAGACGTCAGTGTCCGATAAGTTCAATTTCTTGAGGTGATATCTCAGGCAGCAATGGCCAGTGAGAAAACCCGTAAGCGTACGAATGTCATTCTTGTTTAGGTTGATAAGACGTTTGGATATATTCTTATGTGGGGTTAGGAAATTTTTGGCTTGGCGTAGCCCCAAGCTGTCGGACCAACTTTTCTTTATTTCCCTTTCTTCCCATGTTCTGAGTACAGCTTTCCTGTGTCCCTTGGTGAGTCCACAGAATGGCTCAGGTCCTACTAGCGGCCTACCCGCTCCTTGCTTAGCTAGAGCATCGACCAGTTCGTTACTGTCATGTCCTTCATGTCCTGGAACCCATCCCACTGTAAGCGTGTTATTTTTTCCCAGAGAGTTCAATAGATGGAAACATTCTTCGACTAGCCTTGACGAGAATTGGAATGATCTCAGGGCATTTAGAGATGCCTGGCTGTCGGAGAAAATATAGATCGTAACACTTGTCAACAACATTTGTCTTCCTACGAAGGCATTCTCGGGCGCAGATCTCTATCGCGTGAATGTCTGCTTGAAAGATGGTAGGTGTTTTACCCATGGCTATGGCTTTTCTGAACCGTAGTCCAGTAATGCCCGCCCCGGTGTCACCATTCTCTAGTTTAGAGAATTCTATTCTGAGTATTTGAGTAGGATTCTTCCAATTGTAATGCGACCGGAAGATATTGATAGTTTCAATAATGCCATTATCTATATATATAAAAATAAGTCTGAATTCTTTCTGACGATCTAACTCCAGAACGCAAGAACCGATTTGAACGCTTTTGCATTCGTTGGCAAGGTCTAGGGCTCCGTGAGGTTTTTAGCAAAGAAATTTCAGGAAAATGTTCAACAGGAATGTAGGAAAACCGGGAAAGTTTTTTACACCCTTAACGAAAATCCTTTATCATTTTACCTTTGGATTACATGTCGTTACATTGTTTGACAGCTTCTCATTGTAGTATGTTCAGTTTTGACGATAAAGTTATTCGTTTGTTAACAGTTCAACTGGAAACGCGTTTATTGTGCAAACTTGTATTAAATTTCAACAGCAACTATTTGTCTTTAAGGTGGTAAGTTGATCTGTGTAAATTATGTGTATTGTGCATTTGAGGTTTAATTCTCCAGTCTGTTCATAGTCTGAAATGCCTAGAGGACGACGATCAACCATCAGCCGCCGCACAAGACATGCAAGCCAGCAACAAGTGTATCAACAAAGCCAAAATATAATAAGAGAAAATGCTCGATTGAGTACGCGAAGATCATTGGTATCATACAATCGCTTGGCATTCCAATATGATCCCACTGCGAACTACAGTGATGATGACAGTTTAGATATTGGACCAATGACGACTGTATGTCGATATTGCAGAGCGCCAAAGTTTAAAAGAGATACGGCTGGATTGTGTCGCGCAAGTGGAAAAGTTAAACTGGATCCATTACTTACACCACAACACCCACTGAAAGCATTGTTCGATGGAACTGATCCCGATTCCAACCATTTTCTTCAACACATCCTTGAATACAATAATTGCTTTCGCATGACTTCATTTGGAGCTAATATCATTCGAGAAGGCGGATTCATGCCGACTTGCAAAGTAAAATATCATACAACCAATTACTCACGCCAATGAATAACACCAGGACAATCAATTGCAACACAAACCAACTACACATACACCACACTCTACACCATGATACGATCAGAAGTCACACAGTATTCTTCAACAAATAATTCATTGCAATTACAGATACAAGGACAAATATATCATTTGCATGGTTCAATGGTGCCAACGTTAAATAAACCGCATCAATTTTTGCAAATATATTTTATTTCGTCAATGGTGGATCAGCTGAATGTGCGGTGCAATATACAGGGAGCACAACAGTTAAAGAGAGGATTAATTGAACAGTTGCAAGCATTTTTTCATGCTAATAACGCTGTGGTCAATATGTTTAAAACAGCATTTTAAACTTTAGCGCATTGCAATATCGACATACAGTGGACATTGGTCTAATATCCAAATTGTCATCATCATCTTCATTCTTCATCTTTTAATCCCCAAACGAAATGTTTAAAAAAAAGAAGTGGCGTAACGGAGTTCGCCGGGTTTTCTAGTTTATTTATATTTATATTTATTTATATTTATTATATGGAAAAATTCCTAGCGCTACAAGTATTTCTACTTTTAGTTTAAAGCACTAGTCACAATGTTTTGGCAATTAATTTAAAGTCAATTAGTGAATACTATCCTACACTTATCTCTATTACAGTAATTATCTTCTTAACATTTTACTTATAACTAACATTGTTTTAGATTTTTGGCTTACGTTATTTTTAAATTTAAACAAGTAATGCCATTTGGTTTCACATTTGTGGTAATCATTTAGACAACGATGAAAGGGTCAGAGATCGTTGTCACTTGACTGGTCGTTTTAGGGGAGCTGCACACAACAAGTGCAATTTGAGCTACAAAATAGGTCCTTTCATTCGAGTCTTTTTCCATAACTTTTCACTTACTTGTTTCAGTAACCTTACAGATACTGAGTGTTCAGAAGTCGATTGTGCTCATGCACTTAAAGTGTGGACCGAATTTGCATGCATAACAATGAAAGATTACCTAGAATTGTATTTGAAACGGATGATTTGCTTCTGACTGATGTTTTCAAAAACTTCAGGCGGATATGCATGAGCATTCATAAATTAGATCCTGCTCACTATTACCACTAAGCGAAGAATAGTATAAAGACTTCAAAAGACTTTGAAATTTCATCATTGACATCAGATCCAGAGCGCGAGCTTTGCAAAGCTTTGTATCTCATCGCAGCTTGTAAGTATGGGAGCGTATGTGAGCAAGCACACTTTCATACTTTACTCACTGTATGTGATCGCAGTTTATATGTATGCGAGTGTATGTAAGACAGTGCACACAGTCTGTGTGACCCCACATTGACTAGATCTTGTTGTGATGTATATGTATGTGAGAAAGCACTCAGTCATTGTGAGCACACATTGACTGGATCTCATAGCAATTCATATATATGTATGCAGGATGTATGTTCTGAGTACAGCTTTCCTGTGTCCCTTGGTGAGTCCACAGAATGGCTCAGGTCCTATTAGTGGCCTACCTGCTCCTTGCTTAGCTAAAGCATCGGCCAGTTCGTTACCATCATGTCCTTCATGTCCAGGAACCCATCCCACCGTAAGAGTGTTATTTTTTCCCAGAGAGTTCAATAGATGGAAACATTCTTCGACGAGAATTGGAATGATCTCAGGGCATTTAGAGATGCCTGGCTGTCGGAGAAAATATAGATCGTTACACTGTCAACAACATTTGTCTTCCTACGAAGGCATTCTCGGGCGCAGATCTCTATCGCGTGAATTTCTGCTTGAAAGATGGTAGGTGTTTTACCCATGGCTATGGCTTTTCTGAACCGTAGTCCAGTAATGCCCGCCCCGGTGTCACCATTCTCTAGTTTAGAGCCATCCGTATACCAGATTTGAGCTCCATTGGGTATGCAAGATAAATCAGCATTCCAAGTGCTTCTGTTTTGTATTGATACAAGGAAGTTTCTTTCAAAGAAGGGGCCCGATAAACTATAGTCCGAAAGACGAATGATAGGGTCATTGAATATAGGCGTGAGAGCCTTTAAGTGACCCGTTAGGTCCCCGAGCTTTAGTTCACCGATGTTAGTAAGTCTTAGGGCAGCAGACGAGCCTCCTTCTTAATAAGAATCGGGATCGCCGGGATGCCTGTTATGACTCCTAGTGCTTCAGTCGGGCAAGTGCGCATCGCTCCCGTGATGCCCATGCAGACTAAGCGTTGTATTTTCGATAGTGTTTTCATTGCAGTTCTTTGCTCGACCTTGGTGCACCATGCTAGGGCAGCATAGGTAAGAATGGATCGTATAATAGTATCGAAGGACCAGTAGATTATTTTTGGACTGAGTCCATATGTTCTGCCAAAGAGCCTGTTACAGGCAAAGAATGCCCTAGTGGCTTTAGTGACAGTGCTGTTTAGGTGAGGCGTCCAATTGAGCTTGGAATCAAGGATCACCCCAAGGTATTTCGCTTCACTAGAAAATTCAATTTTCGTACCGTTAAGGATTGGGTTTTATAGTGTCTGAGTCCTTTGTCTAGTGAAGGGGACTAGGACTGTTTTAGATGGGCTTATCGATAAACCCTTATCTTGACACCACTTGTTGGCTATATTGAGTGCTTGTTGCATGCGATCTGAGATCGTTGGAGCATGCCAGCCCTCGATGTAGATAACAAGGTCATCTGCGTAACCCTGGGTGGTGAGGCCAGCGTTATTGAGTGTGTAAAGAAGTTCATCTATAACCAGAGTCCACAATAGAGGAGAGAGTACACAACCTTGAGGGCAACCCCTTGTGGCTGCTATAGATGTGAGTTTGCCATTAAGGTCAATTGAGATAATTCCGGATTTTAACATTTGCAGAATCCATTCAAAAATTATGGGAGAGACTCCTTTTTGATTGAGAGCAGTCTTTATGGCTACATATGAAGTGTTATCAAACGCCCCTGAGATGTCTATAAAGGCACCTAGGCCAATCCGCTGAGAGCTTAGTACCTTTTCAATTTTGGTTGTAAGGCAATGTATAGCAGGCTCAGTAGACTTTGTTTGATATGCATAACGATGTATGGGCTTTTCCTTGAGGTTAATAACCCGAATGTGGTGGTCAAGGAGTTTTTCCAATGAGCTAAATGAGCTAAGGCTGATCGGTCAGTATGCTTTTGGCATTTGGGAATCTTTCTTTCCTGCCTTGGGCGAGAACACGACCCGAACCGTAGCCCATTTGTTTGGAATATGTCCAAGAGCTAGACTAGCTCTGGAAAGCCGGACTAAAGATGGCACCACCATGTCCGCCCCATGTTGCAGATGGCATGGTTGGATACCATCCGGTCCAGGGGATTTGTATGGGCTGAAGTTGTTTATAGCCCATTGTACACTTTTGTGATAGAATATTCCATGTGGGAGCTTATTGCGCAGTGGAGATGGTGGGGTTGGTCATCGTCCGCCACTGGAATAGTGCCTGTACCAGAAGTGTTGGTGGGATTCATGGTTGTGGCCATTGGTCCCTTCTCCACTTCTGGTGGGAACACACAGCCCGGGAAGTGGGTTTCCAGCAGAAGTTTGCTGGTTTCCTCAGGGCTATTGGTGTAGGTACCATCCGGGTTCTTAAGTGTGCACAACCCATTTGAGTGGTCTTTACTGATTGCTTTTTGAAGGCGAATCGCTTCGGGAAGTTTTGTGATCTTCCCACAGTGATCTCTCCATGTAACTCTCTTAGACCTTCTCAGCTCTTTATTATAGAGCGTTAGGCTACTTTTGTAGGAGAGCCATGTGGCTTTCCCATCTTTGGCCTTATTGAAGAGTTTCCTGGCAGTCCTTCTGAGCTTTTCAAGAGTGTCGTTCCACCATGGGACGTCACGTTTAGCTCTGTGGATTTTTTCAGGGCATCCTCTATGGAATGCATCTTCAATGTGTTGGTGAAGCTCATTTGCTTCTGCTTCAAACTCGAAAGGTGTTAAAATTGAACGAGTGGAGCGGTTTACACGATGCTCAAATTCAAGGTGAAAGATATCCCAGTTGGTTCTTCTAGGATTTCTGGTAACTGAGTTTTGTATCTCGGTGCTGGTTATGTCGAATCTTATGTGTTGATGATCCGACATTGAGACCGCCCCTGATACATGCCAGTTGGAGATAGCGGACAACATATTGGTGCTACAGAGCGTTAGGTCTAGGACTTCGCCTCTAATGGCATTTATAAATTTAGGTTCGTTACCCCTGTTTATTATGCTTATATTGTTGCTAATAATGTATTCAAGAAGGTAATCACCTCTCTTATTCGTATTCGTACTTCCCCATACCTCATGGTGTGCGTTTGCATCACAGGCGATGATCCATCGGAGATTTTTTCGACGACAATGCTCAACCAGGGAGCGGACTTCCATTGTTGGAGCCTTGTCGGTGTCTCCCGGCAGGTATACAGAGGCCAGCACTATCTCTATAGCACCCTGAGCTGTGGGCATCTTTACCCAGACCGCCACCAGGTCATCAGTAATGAACTGTGTGAGGGGAACGAAAGTTAATTGCTTATTAATAAGCAGTGCTGTCCTTGGACGTGGTGAGTTAAGTTTATAAAGTAACTTACCAGACACTGAATGGAGTCCACGGACCTGTCCTGAGCCAATCCATGGCTCTTGGATAAAGGCGACGTCCATGATCTCGGTTGCGAACCTCATGGTGGAGATTCGCCTGGAGACATTTAGCCCGTCTCCGTGGGCTTGCGGGTGTTGATGTGGGTGGGGGCATCAGAGTGCCCGCCTGCGGCCCGCTGCCGCCACCTTACGCCCTCGGTTGCTCCTCAGTAGAGCAGACTCCTCGTCCGACAGCCGCTCGCCCATACTGCGCCTTGTGTGTTTTTGGAGGCGACCATGGGGGGGCCGGTGTTGTGCCTGAGGTGGGAACGTTCCTCTGGCTGCCGGACGTTGAGTTGGCACAGCTGCTGCCCTAGGACCGCTTGCGTTGGCCGCTGTGACATTTGCCACTGCCTCGCCCTGGGTAGGGTTAGCATAGGCGCTGTCTCTGCGACTGCCGGCTGCGCATCCTTGGAGCAACAGGGTGCCTTCTCCGTTGGTGGTAGAGTTGGTAGGACCACGTCATCGGGCTGGGCACGGGATTGCTTACCCTTGGCTTTGAGGCAGACCTTACCAAATGCAAAATTGAGTTGCCCCTGCTGGCTGCGAAGTTGGTTTGCGGAGTGGAGGTCTAGTGCAATGGTCAGACCGACCATAGGACCCTTTTGCTCCTTGTGGAGCACTCTCCAATCCCCTACTCGCATACCCGCGTTCTATCCCTCAATCAGACCTAGGATATTGTCGGCTTTGCTATCCTTCCCAAAGGTCGGAAAATAGCCAACAAATACCTCAGGCCGAGGAACGTCGGTTTCAGGTAAGACCTGCAGCTTCGCATCCTTCCACAGATTCAGCTTAGGCACTGTTACCTTCAGCCATTCTGCGGTTGGGGCGTCACCACAGGTCATCACCATCCACCCAGGGCGGAAGGTGCAGCCGCTGAATAGGGGCTTAAAAGTTCCTTTTCGTTGTGCTACTATCGTGCTCAGCACCTCCATTTGCACTCTGCTGAGCTGGTCTGTGGTTAACAGCACCTCCGGATAGCCATGTGTTATTATGGCCATCTTGTGTGTTGCTGCCACTTCTATATAGGAGGGTTTGGCACTGCTAGCGGGCGTTGTGGTTGCGGCATGTATTGGAGCATTCACATCAGCTGCAACTGCAGCATGATGCTTTACCACTGATACCGAACCTGCGCCTTTAGCAGTGACCAAGCCAGTGGGTCGCTTGTGTCGACCGCATCCGTTTGGTCGTCGGGGTGGGGCTAGCCGCCTTGCTTCCTCAAATGGCATACCCTTGTCGAGGAGTACGCGGAGTCTTCTCCTGGCTGCGCCGCCAAGTTTAGGTTTGGCGGAATTTGTGTTTGCCGCTGGTGGTGGTGAGGCTAACAGAGCCTCTTCCTGCTCCTCGGAGATGGAGTTGGAGGCTAGGCTTTCTGGATTGACATCCATAGCCTGGGCATCCGTCTCCATCTGCTCAGCTGCAACTTTCGTTTCCTGCCATTCATCCCCTGGGCACGGTATGATTGACACCCGAGATTACGGGTTTTTTCGAGTTGTCCTCTCTAGATCCACCATATTTTGTCGAGAGCAGGGGCACCTCGAGCAGGATGTGGCTCTTCACCACGTATGGTCGGTCATTCACTGATGGACAGGGATGTCACAAGCAGTGCTGATTGGTTAGCAGTAGGCTGTAGGCGAAAGACACTTTTAGCCTTATACTAAACAAGTTTAGCCCCCAAAAGTTAGTAAGTTTTCTTGGCAATTAGTAAAAAATTAACAACATTTTTCTATTGTTATGTTGCTTGCCTTACAAAAACCGCTTTAATGAGTTGGAAATTTTATTTTGTTGTATGAAAAGCAGGACTGTTGACGTTGTTAAGACAGTTAGTCTAGCTTTCGCTTATACTGATGTTTAAAATGCTAGCAATTTGTTATTTCTACGAATGTTGGTTATTCTGAGTTGAATAGCTTCCGAGAAAAATAAATTTTATCATTAACAGCAATTAATAAATCAATTAATACAGAATGCTCGCTTGCCTTCGTTTGATTATGGTCAGTAAGATAATCAATTTAGATGATGCGGGAAACACTGCCATATACAATTTCAGAATATTTTGCTATAGCCGAAGGAGCATACAAATACTCATTGTCCCTTTGACACTAAGTTCTTGCATAACTAAAATTTACATGAATAAAACCATTTTCAAACAAACAGATCGAGTCTAGTTTAGTTTGAGCTACCAGTTTAAGGTAACAAGGTTGTTGTCCGGAACTGGTGGTTATGTGAGATGTGCATACACTTGCCGAGCAACTGAATTATCCAAGAAAGTAACCCAAATTAACCAAAACTTATCTTCTAGCTTCAATAGCCCAAACATAAGGAACAATAGAAATTTTCCTATTTATTATTTTAGTTGACGCTAGGAATTATTTAACCTACATTTTATTTACCAGTATATGCCGATTCAGGAAAATTAAGTAAATATGCCAGTTACAAAAAGCCCTATGAATACGCCAATGCCGTTAGCAGCGTTAGCTTGTGTGGAAAGCAAATCCGCTATATGTGATCGAGTGATGGATAATACTCATCCATGTTATTCTCTTGCATGTAGACATGTATTTCACAAGCAGTGCCTTGACGAGTGGTTGATAACCAACTCCGTTTGCTATTCTTGCAAACAGTTTATTAACCCAGCCAATCTTAAATTAGTAGTGGGTACGCCGCCTAGAGCGCAGTAAGCCGCACCTCGAGCAACCCAGGTTGCTCAGGCCCCCTCTCGAGTTATGACTCGGAATTTGACTAAGTCTTTAGAGCAAGCTCAAGCCCCAAGCACGTCCCAGAATCTAGAGCCTCGCTCTTTAAATCATAGTGCTTCAGCTTTTGAAGCTAGCAATAGCTCAAATCTTCAAGAAGCCCATCCAGGTAGAGCCACCCAAGGTAGGCAAAGAGGCCGACCTAGACAACACCATAATGCCCGCCGCTCACAGTATATTGATTACGCAATAGTTCAAAGTATGATTGAGCAAACGGTAGCTCGACTGGTATCTTGTTTAAATATTAGTAATCCCACCAATCAACCTCCACCACATGCCGGATCTATATCCATACGCGAGACTCCGACTCCTTTGTTAGCAACACCCTACACTCGAAAGACCGCCGAAGTTATGCAAAATTGGAACGTTTACTTTGATGGTTCTGCCGACGGCTTAGGAGTAGAGGAATTTATTTATAGAGTTAAGTCCCTTACGGATGAGACTTTAGATAGTGATTTTACGGCTATGTGCAAACATTTTCATATACTGTTTACCGATAAGGCCCGTGATTGGTATTGGAGATACCACAAGCAAGTAAGCCGGATAGTTTGGTCTGAGATGTGTGCCACCATTCGTCAGCACTATTAAGACTACCACTCAGATTTTATGAGTATGGAATTAATTCGATCTCGCAAACAACAGTTTGGCGAATCCTTTTCTTTTTTTTATGAGAACGTGGCTTCAATGGTCGATAAATTTTCGTGCAAGATTTCCGTAGAAGAATTTATTAAAATTTTGCGAAATAATTTGTTGCCTGACATTCGTCAGAAACTTTTATATCAGCCTGTTCATTCCCTTGGCCACGTACGTCGTTTAGTTCAGATGAGTGAGAACCTAGCATACGAACTCACCGGTCGCGCTGAGAATGTTTGTAAAAGTAAGCCCAGTGTGCAGCGCAGACAGATATATTCTCTAGATAATGAGGAAGAAAATGAAAGTGAAGACAACCCTCCAGTTGATTCCGAACTTGCCGCTCTTCGAAGTGCCCACGCTCAAGTTAAGTGTTGGAATTGCGATGAGCATTTTTGGTAAAACTGTTTAGCTGCCCGTCGTATTTTTTGCTATGGCTGTGGCACACCCTCAGTGTGTAAGCCACAGTGCAAAAATTGTCAGAAAAAGCAGTCGGAAAACCGCCGACAGGGTGCACCCAACAACAACCGGCTGCCCACTTAACACCAATCACTGAGATTGAGATCCCACCCTATAGTAGTTCCCCAGGGTCTGTTAAGCAAACTTGGTTGCCTACAGTACCAGACTCAGTAGTTGATCCCGTTCCGCTGTATCATCAATCCTACGATGATCGACTTAAAAATTATATTTAAGTTAAAAATCGAATATTTAATCATATGCCCTTAAGAATAAGCCAGCGTATAGAACGCTTAAAAACGCATTACCAAAATGTGAAGCGAACTCAAAAATTATAAGTTTCTACTATTTTCAATAAAGTAAAGACCTGCGCAGTTACGCAGAAGTTTCGTTTTTAGGTTTCACAGAACTTGGTCTGTTGGATACCGGAGCAAACATTAGTTGTATAGGTTCAGTTCTTGCCACTGGAGACTTCTCAAAGTTTGCACAATTTAAGCCTTTTAAGTCTCACGTGAATACAGCATGTGGAGAAAAGCAAACAATTATTGGAGTTTAAGAAGTAGATATCACGTATAACAGCGTCACGAAGCCGCTCAAGCTTTACATAATACCGTCAATTAAGCAAAAATTTATCTTAGATCACGATTTTTGGCGTGTGTTTGAATTAGCACCCAATATTATAAGTTCATTAGATATAAAACCCAAACCACAAAACACGGTCGATGAGAACGCGTATCCTTTGAGCTCGCAACAGTTACAACAACTTGCTGCTGTAAAAGCATTATTTCCGGATACTTCCGAAAGACTTGGTCGCACGTCGTTAATCGAGCACCACATTGATGTCGGTGATGCGAGGCCCGTCAAACAGCGATTTTATCCGGTTAGCCCTGCTGTGGAGAAGTTGCTTAATCCGAAATCGATCGTATGGTACAACTTGATGTGATTGAACCTTCAGTTAGCTCGTGGAGCTCTCCTATGCGCCTTGTGGTTAAGGCCAACAAAGTTCGTCTTTGTCTAGATTCAAGAAGGCTTAACGATGTTACAAAAAAGGATGCCTACCCTTTACCGAGCATCGATGGTATTTTCTCTCTGTTACCGAAAGCAAATATAATTACTAAGCTCGATCTAAAGGATGCATATTGGCAAATTCATCTCAGTCCCGAATCTCGACCTTTAACTGCGTTTACCGTACCCGGCCGTCCCCTTTATCAGTTTTAAGTCATGCCGTTTGGTCTGTGTAATGCCTCGTCAACCATGTGTCGCCTCATGGATGAAGTTATTCCGCCCGATCTTAAACATTGTGTTTTTGGTTATTTGGACGATCTGTGTATTGTGTCCGAAGACTTTCCGTCCCACTTGGCAGTATTAGTTCGACTGTCCGAACATAATATGATTTAACTTTTAACTTAGCAAAAAGCCAGTTTTGTGTAACTAGTATAACCTATCTTGGTTATGTTATTGGGAGCGGTGGAATTTGCGTAGATCCTACTAAGATAACATGTATTTTGAATTGGCCATCTCCAAAAAACTTAAAACAAGTTCGAGGATTTTTAGGAGTATGCGGATGGTATCGGCGTTTTATTAATAACTTTGCACCAGAGAGAGTATTAGATTTTTGTTCACAATCGAGTGTTCATTGAAACTCGTATGTGCTCATACAATTTTGTGTGTGTACCGGTCGATACCCGTTTTGAAAACGAGCTCGAAGCAAACATATACTACGTTTATGCTTGCGGTATCATGATTTTTTAAAATCACGCTTTTAAAAAAACGCCTGTTTATGCTATTTTATAAATATCATGATATTTTTGAAGTGAGGAGCCACTTGAAAAAATTAAAATATGTGGCCAGCTTTATATAAAATAGGTGGCAACACATCAGCAAAAACATGGACCAAAAGCAAAGCGTTAAGCGGTTAAATCGTCAAAATGAAAAAAAATGCTAAGCTTTGCCGACTAGTTGCGTAGCATATTATCATATTTAATAATGTTGAGAAGCTCATTTGTTTCCTCAGTCGTCTAGTGGCTTTTATTGCTTTCCATTTGTAACGTACTCAATCCATTGTTTAAATTAGCTTCAGTGCATGACAGCTGACAGTAGCCTTGCCAGACTTTTTTCACAAAAAATCATGATTTTTCCAAAAAATCATAGTCAAAATACGTGTGTAGAAAAACTCATGATATTGTGTTTATGCTTGTACTTTTTTGAAAAATCATGATCTGAAATCATGCTTTTTTGTAAGCATAAACGTAGTAATAGATTTTGAATCACAACACCCGAACTCGTGAAGTGTCAAACCTACACGAACATGTTTGGCTACTGTCGAGTATTACTCGTCAAGTTCGATAGAGTTTTTTATGAAGCTCGAGTTCGTCCATGACAATGACAAGCGAGTTTATTTAACACATGCGATAGAGTTTATTTGTTTTAGAGATGTGAAATATCGATGATTAAGTCATCATTACGGGTTGTCAGTTTGACAATAAAAAATATATTCATAAGTCGAGAAGTTAAGGAGTTGAGAAGTCACAAAAGTAAAATAAAAAAAATGGCAAACCAAGAAATTAAAGACTATATTACTACTGGGAGGTACACGTTGTCTGGCCAGCGAAAAGGAAAGAGTTTTGTTTGGAATATTCTGTCTGAAGTAATAAAGAAAGATGGATCAGTTTTAAGCGGTTACGTATACTGCCGTGCATGCAGCCAAATATTGCGATACGTTAACGGTCAAACATCCAATTTGACAAGACACCCGTGCTGCAAAGCAGTCAAAGAATCAAACGTTTTAATAACGGTTCCCGAAGCTTGTAAAACGGAGGCAATCCAAAAGTGTTGTGCATGGGTAGTTGAAGATTGCAGACCATTTTCTGCCGTCCGCGGGTCTGTGTTCCTCCAAATGGCAAAGTTTTTAATAAAAATCGGGGCAACATATGGAGAACACGTTGACATTGAGGACCTCCTCCCTGATCCCACAACTGTTTCAAGACACGTCCAACAGGCCGCTGCCGAAAAAAGAAATGAAATGAAGCAGGAGATCCGCAGCGTTGTTTGCAGTGGTGGAGCATCAGCTACGGTAGATATGTGGACTGATAACTACGTAAAACGTAATTTTCTGGGAGTAACTTTACACTACCAAAGGGATGGCCAGTTCTTCGACTTCACACTAGGATTAAAATCAATGGATTTTACAAAATCTACAAGCGCAAATATTTTGAACTAGCTAACTCAGCCACGCGTTGCAGCGGCGGACCCGACAGACTTCTTCCTGTCAAAAAAATTTGTAATGTTGAATTGTTTTGATTCTACGTATTTTATAGCCGGGGCAAAAAATTAACCCTTTAGTACAATGAAATTATTTACGAACAAAGACGAAAATGTTGAATTTTGAATGTAGTTTCAAAATTACGTCCATCGGGTGCACGATCACAATTTTTAGTTGCCCCAAATGACGTCATTTGGAAGCAAGAATTTAATTTGCGTATCTTACGCAAAAATAATTTGGAATCATCTGAATTGCCAGTAAGAAGGGATAATAAAGGCTCCGGCGGAGCGGGTAGAGGTGACAGCACAACTTTTCCTGATGCGCAGCACATGCCGGCTGCTTCATTCCGAAATTTCAATGCCTGACAATATTGACATACTTTATCCATTCCACCGATAGCAATTTTTGAATGCGCTGAGTAGTTAATATCTGGTGCATATGCAAAGGCAAGCCGAACGAATGATGCACGTGTTAATGAGCGGCTGATCCGTTGCCTTTGTCGATCTAGTACTCGTACTGTAGCTATGTTTCGTTCTCGTGCCGCTCTTTGTATCGTAATATTCTGTTGCAGACGTTCGTCACGCTGTTCTTGAGATTCTTGTGCACGACTTTGTGCAGTCCTGATTCTTTGAGCTGCAATTCTTGTTTCGATTTGTTATGGTAATTGCTGAGCTCTTTCAACACGTTTGCGTCGTGTCCCATTGCTGATCGCGTTGTTGAGGTTAGCTCCTCTGCGTATTGCAGGCATTTTAAAATGTACGATTTTAAACAGTAAAAAAAAAACTGTTTTGATTCAGAAGCTAAACTTTTTTGTTTTTTAAAATTTTTTTTTTATTTATTTTAGTTGTTGGCGAAGCAACGCGCTCCGGATAACTAAATAATTTCATTTATACGTTGAATAGAATTATTTTTCCTACTAAATTTTAAATGTAGCCTACTAAGATTTTGCAGAACACAGCTCTAGGACACCTTGGATTACGTTATCGTAATTTTAGTAAGGATGCCTATTTTTTTTGAAAATGAAATATAGCCTATGTCACTCAGGAATGATGTAGCTTTCCAACAGTGAAAGAACTTTTCAAATCTGCCAAGTAGTTTCGGAGCCTATTCAATTCATACAAACAAACAAAAAATCAAACCTTTCCTCTTTATAATATTTGTATAGATAAGCTTAAAAGCGTTTTTTCTGAATTTGGGGTTGAGGACATTCAGCCTATAAAATTTATAACGGATAGAGGGGCCAATATTAAAAAGGCTCTACAAGACAACAAGCGTCTTAACTGCAGTAGCCATTTACTGTCAAAAGCCCTCGAAAAATCATTTTCTGAGACAACAGAGCTGTAAAAAAAATTGTAAAATATTTCAAGAAGGCAAATTATCAGCATTTTTTAAAAACAACGCTGAAAAATCAATGCCCGACAAGGTGGAACTCTCACTATACCATGCTGAAATCAATTCGTGACAATTGGATTCAAATGAACAGTATTTTAGCAGCAAGTGAGGACTGCAGCCGAATGCTAAGCCTTAATTTAACAGTGGTTAAAGTACTGGATAATATTTGCGAAAAGTTTGAAATTATTTTCCAAAAACTTCAATTAATTTCTGCGCTATCTCTATGTTATGTGTTGCCATCAATTTTAAGAGCTAAAAACTTCTGCGAACCGGATTTGGATGACCCAATACCAATTTCCATTCTTAAAGAAAATATTTTAAAAAACTTGGACGAGATATTTCTTGCAAACTTGGATATGTACCATAAAGTTGCGTTTTTTCTTTATCCACCAGCCGCTAATATGCAGCTTTGTGATATGATGGATATAAAAAAGTTTTGTATTGAAAACTTTAAGCCCAATAATGAAATCAAGGAAAATCCTCAAACTCATCATGATCATGTTCCTTGTCACAAACATCAATTTTTTTATTGGAAACCAAATCCCCAGAGATATTAAGTTTGGACCCATTACCATCTAATAGTTCCGGTGACGCATCCTTTTTTCCACAATTATTGGATTTGACAAAATCAAGAAACCAATACAGAGAAGCCCCCGAAGAAGAATTTAAAAGATATGGAAATGAAGTCATAGACATGACTGAAAGCTTTAATTTGTTGGAGTGGTGGACAACGAATAAAGAAAAATAGCCGTACCTTTTCAAATTGGCAATGCAAGTTCATTCAATGCCAGCAAGCAGCGCAGCTGCTGAAAGATCATTTTCAATGGCAGGAAACTCAATAACAGAAAAACGAAATAGGCTGGCACCAGGATCTTTGGACAGCATACTTTTTTTAAACTCAATTTCAAAAAATAGAAATTTTTAATAAAAATAACATTTAACTTAAGAATTAAGTTTATTTTTGCTTATACAAAAATGCCTAACAAAACTAACTTTCGTTGGTGACGGTTGTGTTTTTGAGTGCTCCTGCTAAATAATTATTTTTCGAGTGTTTGTGCTGTGCATTAATTGGTTTAATTGTGGTAATCATACTAAATAGTGATCGCAGATATACGGTGTACGGATTTATGTGTTTAAAGTTACTTTGCTTAAACATTTAACTTATTTTATTTTGCAGTCAAGCGGACGCTGCTTTGTCTTGAAAATACATACATACATACATACGTATATTTGCTCTCGCTTGCTTTCGTTTGTTTTCGTTTACTAACAAAAATTACCTATTAACGCACTCTTGCTCTCCTGATTCTGGAGATTCTCGCTCTATTTCACCGTTCTTGCGGTTTTATCTGCCTACGCGCTCACGCCTTTTCACTCAAGTGCTATTACACTCAAGCGCTCTCCCACTATTGTCCGTTATATTGCGCTCTTTGCTACGCTTACATTCTTGCACCTACTTTACTTTGATCAAGCACATTAATTTGCCCATATTTTATTTTATTAACTTTTAATAATAATGTTTGTCTGCTGCAGTAAGAACTGTAAAATTGTTGCTGCTTCCAGCGCTGATTTCATCGTATGTAGGATGTGCGATAACACGATCCACTTAAAATGAGCAGGTTTTACTGCCAAAATCAAAGACTGTTTAGGAATTGACTCTGGCCTTAAATGGTTTTGTGACGCCTGCAATGTGGTTGAGAAGGAGATGTCAAAATACATGAGGCAGACCTATAATTGTTTTAAAGCTGTGCATCTTGCTTTTGACAATCTTCATGCCAATTTTAAAGACCTCGAATTAAAATTTAAAAATGGAAAGATGCTAGACGACTCTTCAAAGCGCAAAAAGACTTCGGGCTCTTGCCCTCCTATTGCCCCTCTTGTCCTGCCTAAGCCACTTCTGGCTGCCAGCATGAATAGCCCAAATCCCATTGCGGGCCCGTTAATGGTATTTAACTCACCGGCAAATAATCCGATACTGCCCGGTGGTAATATTACCCCGTTCCACGTTCCTGTTGTTGAACCGTCTTGTTCAAATGTTCGATTAGCCATTCCTAGTAGCGTAGCTGCAGCACATAAGCCGCTTGTAGTTGTCCCTACTAAAAATATATTTTTGTATCTAGGCTAGCTTCTGATACCTCCTCAGAAGATGTTAGTGCCTATATTAAAAGTAATATCGACTCCCCTTTGATTGTTGTTGAAAAGTTTAAATTTAAACACGCTCGTAACATATCTTCGTTCAAGTTGAGTGTGCCGCCTGAACTTTTCTCGACAATTAGTTCTGAAAAGTTTTGGCCGCCGAACATCCTCGTGAAAGAGTATGTGAACAGGCGAAATAGCAATAATACTAACAGTAATACTAGTAGTGCCATCCCTATTAGTAACTCACTTCCTTCTACGTCTGTATCAAAAAACTAACTGAAGTAATGAGTCTATCCTATCAAAATGTAAGAGGCCTTAATACTAAACTTTCAAAACTTTACGTTAATAGCCTATCCTTTGATTCTCAAATAGTTGCGCTTACTGAAACCTGGTTAAAACCTGATATTTCTGATTACTCTGTTTTTTCAAATAAATTTAACTTATACCGATGTGATCGCACAACCCGTAATTGTGGTGGGGTTCTTATCGCTGTTGATTCCTGCATTTCTTCTGAACAAATTCAATCCAATGATCTTCCGGATACAGAGTTTGTATGTGTTAAAGTATCTTATGGTAGTCGTTCACTTTTTATTACCTGTTCTTACATTCCTCCTAATTGTGACACTAACATTTATTCGTCCCATTTAAGTGCTTTGCAACATGTTTCGTCCTTATTGTTAGACATGGATCATCTAATTGTGGTTGGTGATTTCAATCTGCCAAATGTGGGATGGTCTGCATGTGACTCATATTCCACAAAATTACCAACCACATCTGATGATTTTATAGATGGTATCCTGGAGTTGGGGCTATCGCAAGTAAGCGATATACTTAATTGTAGTGGTAGAATGTTAGACTTGGTATTTGTTTCTGATGTTGATTGTTGTAACGTAAACAGAGTACCCAGCAGCCGGAAGACTCTTACCATCCCACTTTAGAACTTTCCCTTGAAATACTAAACCCAAACTCAAATACTTATATTTCTGCAAAATCACGTTGTTTCCGTAAGACTAACTTCATTAAATTAAATCAACTTTTGAATGCAACTAATTGGTCTCAGCTTTATTCCTGTAGTGATTTAGAAACTGCCATTGCCATATTTTATGGGACCTTGAATTCACATTTGGACAGATGTGTTCCCCTCTGTCACTCCTCAAGTGATAACAAACTACCTTGGTTTACAAGGGAATTATCAAAACTGAAAAATGCGAAGACAAGATCTTATAAAAAATTCAGAAAATCGGGAAATAGTATTGACTTATCAACTTATATAATAGCAAAGTCTAATTTTCTTTCTGTTAAAACTTCTATAATAACTATCTTAATAAATGTAGAATGAATTTCTCTCGAGATCCTAAACAGTTTTATAAATTTGTTAACTCTAAACGTAAATCCTCCTGCTTGCCATCCTCAGTTTTTCTTGATAATACGAAAGCAAATTCGAATCAGGCTGTGGCCGATCTATTTGCTGAATATTTTCAATCAGTATACTCTTTGAGTTCTCATAGTTCTAGTAATACTTATCCCTTTCAAATTCAAACTTTAAATTGCATATTTGCCCCTGTCTTAACTGAGTGTTCGCTGCTAAGTGACCTAAACCTGATCAAACCAGGCTTCTCGCCTGGTCCTGATGGAGTGCCCGGTTGTGTACTTAGATATTGCGCTGATACACTGTGCAAACCTTTACTAAAACTATTCAAATTGTCTGTTGAATCTTCAGTATTCCCTGATATGTGGAAGCAATCTTTTATTATTCCACTTCATAAAAATTCTTCAAAGTCCAATGTTAAAAATTATAGAGGGATTTCGAAATTGTCTGCCATTCCGAAAGTCTTCGAAAACTTATTTGCTCTCAATTGCAACACTCATGTAGTGCAATTATGTCGCCTTATCAACATGGTTTCGTAAAGCGTAGATCTACTACCACCAACCTTCTAGAATTTACATCTCTTGTTATTAAAGGATTTCAGAGCAAAATGCAAACTGATGTCATTTATACCGATTTTTGTAAGGCATTTGATTCTGTTAGTCATTCACTTTAGCTTCATAAATTAAACATTATTGGGCTCCCAACTAACCTCCTTTCATGGCTTTCCGAGTACTTGTGTGGCCGTACACAAAAAGTTGTCTTTAAATCATCTGTCTCTAAACCAATTTATGTAACATCAGGTGTCCCCCAAGGTAGTCACCTTGGGCCTTTATTATTTAATCTCTTTATTAATGATCTTCCTGCAGTAATATCTAACTCGCACGTGTACATGTTTGCGGATGACGTTAAATTATGTTTATCCTATAATGAACCTTCTGTCAGTAACTTACTACAGTCTGATATTAATGCACTATCTGCCAACTTAATTTCAATTGTTCTAAATGTAAAGTAATGTCTTTCTGTAGAAGTACTCCTCATACTGCTCAGTTTTTGCTTGATGGCTCACCACTCGATCGCGTATTAGAAATGAAGGATTTGGGTATTATTCTTGACCCAAAATTAAAGTTTGATTCTCATATATCGTGCATGGTTAATAAAGCCATCAGTGTCGTTGGTTTCATCAAGCGGTGGTCGAAAGAGTTTAACGATCCCTACACTACTAAAACACTTTATACATCCCTAGTGCGTCCCATCCTCGAATATGGATCTTGTGTGTGGTCTCCGCAATACAAGATTCATCAGGATAGAATCGAATCTGTTCAGAAGAAATTTCTTTTATTTGCACTTAGAAGTTTTAACTGGGTTCCCGGTGTTGATTTGCCTTCGTATTCACCCATTTTATTAAGTCGAATAAACTTAACTGTCCCTATTAGATTTTCTCGTAACTTTGTACCTATTAACCTTGATCGTTGCTCTACTAACTATCTAATGCATGAACCGTTTCGAGTAGTGTGCGCAGACTACAATAAGATGTTTTCACTTGTTTCCTTTGAGGCCTCCATTCCCATACTAAAAAGATCCATACTGCTTTACTTATCTAGTCATAGTCACTAATCACTAATCTTATGATCTGATTGGGTTTTTCTGGGTTTTTCCCAATCCTTGCAACAAATGTTGGATCATTAAATTTTTGTTAACTCCCCGGAATATTTTAATTTTTAAACTTTTTCATTTCATTTCAGTTTGCTTACTGATTTAATTTTAAATTTTGTTCATTAATCTTAAAAGTTTTTTTAGCTTAAGCTCTACTTTTTAATTTGATTTAATTTTAATTTTTATGTCGACTGATATTTGTTGACAATAAATAAAGAAATAAATATTTATTTAAGATAATACCTTCAATTTGCCCCTTCCACTATCCAAAAATTGCCACAGGTGCATATTAACAGAGCAACTTGCTGTATGCACATCTTTGTTATCAGGTAGTCCCAATGGCGCCATCAGTTTCTTGTTTGAATACAATTTGTTGCTAGACTAAGGTACTCGTCATCGTCAAGTAATAATCTATATATATAAAAATAAGTCTGAATTTTTTCTGACGACATAACTCCAGAACGCAAGAACCGATTTCCACGCTTTTGTATTCTTTTGAAAGGTCTAGGGGTACGTGATGTTTGTAGCATACAAATTTCAGGAAAATGCTCAACAGGAATGCAGGAAAACCGGGAAAGATTTTTACACCCTTAACAAAAATCCCTAATCAAGTAACCATTCGATTACATGACGTTACAAGGTTAAAGTTATTCGTTTGTTAACAGTTCAATTGGAAACAAGATTATTGTGCAAACTTTTTTTAAATTTCAACAGCAACCATTTGTCTTTAAGGTGGTAAGTTGATCTGTGTAAACTATGTGGATTGTGCATTTGAGGTTAAATTCACCAGTCTGTCCATAGTCTAAAATGCCTAGAGGACGACGTGCGAACATCGGCCGCCGCACGAGACATGCAAGCCAGCAACAAGTGTATCAAAGCCAGAATATAATAAGAGAAAATGCCCGATTGAGTACGCGGAGATCATTGGCATCATACAATCGCTTGGCATTCCAATATGATCCCACTGCGAACTACAGTGATGATGACAGTATTCGAGGATGTGTTGAAGAAAATGGTTGTAATCGGGATTACTTCCATCTAACAATGCTTTCAGTGGGTGTTATGGTGTAAGTAATGGATCCAGTTTGACTTTTCCACTTGCGCAGCACCATCCAGCCGATTCTCTTTTAAACTTTAGCGCATTGCAATATCGACATACAGTCGTCATTGGTCCAATATCTTAATTGTCATCTTCACTGTAGTTCGCAGTGGGATCATATTGGAACGCCAAGCGATTGTATGATGCCAATGATCTTTGCGTACTCAATCGGCCATTTTCTCTTATATTTTAGCTTTCTTCGCTTAAGTTCTGTCCATACACTTCTTGCTGTTACTTAATGAAATAAAAATATTGCTTTTCAAAAATTTCATTCTTCATCTTTTAATCCCCAAACGAAATGTTTAAAAAAACGAGGTGGCGTAACGGAGTTCGCCGGGTTTTCTAGTAGAGTATAGAAAAACGATACTTATCGTATAAAATAACTTAATTTAGAATCAGGCACTCGAGTGTAGCTCAAGTTTATTTATGTCGAGACTCAAGCAAGCGAGTGTGCTGCGAGTTCCGATGAACTGTTTTTACTCGTACTACTATAGGCTCGCTCTAAAAACACTCGTTTGTAAACTAGTATCGAATAAGTTTGAACATTTTGTTGACGTGTGTGTTAATCATTTTGACTTATGTTCAACTAGGTTGTACGAACGAACTCGAACACACTCGTTGCAGCTCTATGCTTTGCACACCATACTAGTCCGATTACAGACACATTATCCACGAAAAGTACCTTTGCGTGGACCGCAGAAGCCCAGTTGGCTATGGACAAACTTAAAACTGTCCTAACCACAGCCCCAGTTTTGACAAACCCGGATTTTTCGAAGAAATTCTATTTACATTTCGATGTCAGTAACTATGGTATTGGCGCAGTGCTTGTTCAATTGTCTGACAAACAGGACGAAAGGCCAAAAAAATTAAGTCGCGCGCAACGTAACTATAGCGTTACGGATTGTGAATGTCTATCAGTAATCTTAGCCATCGAGAAGTTTCGTTGTTATTTAGAGCTTCAAGAGTTCGAAGTGGTAACGGATCGTTCCAGCTTAGTATGGCTGTTGCGCCAACAAAACGTTTCCGGCCGCTTAGCTCGTTGGATTTTCCGTTTACAACAGTATAAGTTCTCAATGTCTCATCGTAAAGGTAAAGAGCATATTGTTCCTAATGCGCTCTATAGGCTTAGCGAAAGGGAAATTGCAGAATTTGATATGAACCCCGTGATTGATTTAAAATCTCCAGCTTTTCAAGACGTTTCGTATAATAATTTAAAGCAAAAGTATACAGAAAACAAAGAACGATTTGCGGATCTTAAAGTGGTTGATCCATTTTTGTATATTCGAACAGAACATGCAGTGGGTAACGCTGTAGAAGATCAAAGATCTTGGAAATTATGGGGCCCAGAAAGTCTGAGAAATGACGTGCTTAAGCAAGCACATGATGGTAGCACTTCTGCACACGCAGGCAAGCATAAGACTATTGACAAAATTCGTCGCCACCTCTTTTGGCCGGGCTTGGCAAAAGACGTGCGTGAATATGTTCGTTCTTATGACACTTGCAAAGAGAGTAAAGCGCCAAATTATACGCTTCGCCCTCCCATTGGTGCACACAGTCCGACGTGTAGACCTTTTCAAAGGCTCTACATCGATCTGCTTGGTCCTTACCCTAGAAGTAAAAGTGGTCACGTAGGTTTTCTTATTGTATTGGATCACTTTAGTAAGTATCATTGGTTACAGCCGCTCAGGAAGTGTACCTATAAAGCTGTAACAGAGTTTTTATTAAAACAGATTTTCATTGTTTTGGTGTACCTGAGACTATTGTCAGCGACAATGGTAGTCAATGTAAAGCCCATGATTTTAATGCTTTTCTTACTAAGCTAGGCATTAATCATTTATATACGGCCTTGTATTCACCGCAAAGCAATGCCGCGGAGCGTGTTAATCGTTCTCTATTAGTTGCTGTTAGGTCCTATTTAAAAAATGATCAGACCGAATGGGATTTACATCTCACGAGCATATCGTGCGCACTCCGTTCCGCGCTGCATCAATCAATAGGTTGTTCCCCATATCGAACACTATTTGGCCTGGACATGATAACTCATGGCTCAGATTTTAAGTTGCTTAAAGGACTGTCCCTTCTTGAAGAACCTGTTGTACCTGTTTCGCGATCTGATAACTTAACTTTGCTTCGTAAAGACATTAAAGCTAATATTTACCAGGCCTATGAACGCAATAAGTTACAATATAATCTTCGCAGCAAGCCTGTATCGTTTTAAGAAGGGCAAGAAGTTTATCGACGCAATTTTTCTCTTAGCCAGTTTTCTCAAAACTATAATGCTAAACTTGGCTCCGCCTTTGTCAAATGTAGGGTTGGGAAAAAGTTGGGTAATTGTTATTACCAATTACAAGACTTGCAAGGCAAAGATATTGGCACTTATCATGCGAAGGATATTCGAAACTAATTCCCGCTAATATTTCCGTCTTACGGTGTCATATTATCGGGTGGTGTAATGGTCGCCATAGGAAGTTTTGTTTAGTTAATTTAAATCTTATAATAGTAATATAAGTTCTGTGTTGAGATACGTAGCTTGTGTTGATTAGGTTGGTAACATGACTAATCACACATGTTGCTAAGCTTTCGCTCTCAACTTTTGTGTATATTCGCAATGTTGCTGGCCTTGTCTACCGCTGGATCGAACGCAGCAAAATTATAAATGATGCAGATAATGATAAGCTCGGCACCGACATAAAAGCTTTGTCATGCGATATTTTGCGTAGAAGAGTGTAGTACCGCATGCTAAAGCTTTCAATGCAATTCACGTCAGCATCAAAGCTTTTTCTATCGCAGTGTCGGCCTATATAAGATCCACTCTGCCTCAATTTGACCTCTTTGCTGTTCGTTTAACAAACATATTAAGTATTATCCACGTCGGTTAGCTCCGCATGCTACACGTGTTGAGACTAAAATCGCGCTACGTCGATAAACGTAAAAAGAAAAGTTGTGGGTGTAAAAAATTATCTATATATATAAAATAAATTGTCCTGACTGACTGACTGATTGTTGAGAGGCCCACAGCCTAAACGATAAGAGCTCGAAGGCTGAAATTTTCACCAAATATTCCATTCAGGTAGAAAGTGAGCACTAAGAAAGGATTTTTTATTTGGACCACTCCTTCGAGTACCTCCAATAAATATCAAGGTCCTGCCTTTATCATTTAACCTCATTCCACCACTCTGGCGCCTCATTATCGCACAAGCTGTGAGTTTCAACGCCACCGAGTTTACAAAAAAATACACATAAGTAACTGTAAGCGTTAAGTATAGGGTTAAAGGTGCTGTCACACGAAGCAATTTTTTCAAGCAAGCGATGATTTAATTGCTTGCAAAACTACATTGCTTTGTCTGACGAGGTTGCAATTCATTGCAGAAATGAATTTTGAGCAATGACAACAATTTCAAGCAATCGATTTCACTTTTAAAATTGCGTCGTCTGACTGCTTCAAGCAATCGATTTTTGAAAATGAAATCTAGTGTTGGCAATCATTGCTCATTGCTAGTGCTACAAATGAAATGAAAAACAAATGCAGCAATGAGAATGGATTTCTTCTTCTTTTTCTGTTTCAAACTGTCAATTTAATACGACAATTTTTGTAAAAAGTTTTTGCTCACTCGTAGTTTGGAAGCAATGGTATCTACATCGAAAAAGGTAAAGGAAATTAAATTAAATATTAAAAAAAATATATATATAATAAAAAAATATAATAATAAAATATATTTTTAAACGAATAAAATTAAAGGTCATTTGGTCCAATGAATCTGTATTCAAGCTGATTGAAGAGTTGGAGGGCAAACCGTGTCTTTGGCAAAAATGCGACAAAAATTATAAAAATAAACACGCTAAGGAAGCGGCAGTGGAAGCAATAGCTGTTTTGATTGAAGCGCCGGCGAGCGCGGTTAAGGAAAAAATAAGGAATTTAAGAACAAACTTCCTTGCAAATCATAAAAAAACCACTAGCAGTGGAAGTGCTGCAATGGTGCAACCGAAGTGGGAGTTTTATAAAGCCCTACTTTTTATGGCTAATGAAAGAACAGCAGCTGCTTATATTTTATTATTTAATAATTTTCTAGCTCAATGCATAGCGCCATTTGTCTTTAATTTTCAAGTTTATCGTTTACAAATAGATAAAATAATGCATTCGGTGCAAGACAGATGGCGCATTACATAATATATTTGTAAGCCATAAACGCCATCTACCCAATTTAAATGTAAGCACAAAACATTTCATTTTTACCACTTTTCTCACCCTGACCAAGGATCTATCTATCATGTTTTTCTATCAAAAACACAACTATTCATAATTGATATAATATTTTGATAGCCAAGGTGGTGGATAGCAATTAAAACAAGTAAAAACGTTACAGTCGGACGCAACCGACTGCGATATACTTTGATACCAGTTTACATAGCTGTTTTAAGGATTCCTAGTGCAAATAGTAATATATGAGGGCTCTGGGTATAAAAATCAGGCAGAAGGGGTAGGCATGACATTTATCTGTGGCGGATGGCACTTTCTATCCTCCTACCAAGTTTGGAGACTCTAGAGCAAAAACCGACAAAGATATAGAGGTGGGCGGTATAAGTGGGCGTGGCATAAACAATTTTATGCACACCTGTTTCGGATGTTACAACCAATGTTCATTTAAAATTTGGTGACTCCAGCCCAAAAACTGAGAAAGATATAGAGGTGGGCGGTATAAGTGGGCGTGGCATCCAAAAAATTGATGCAGTTTTTTGGGGAATGTCATCGGCTATGTTGCCCCCAAATTTTGGTGACTCTAGCTGATAAAATGTGGGATATATTTGTGTTTTATCGATTCGCACATCGAGGTGTATCGACTTGTTATCGATTTCCCAGGCCCCCTGAGGTCGTAGAGCCCTACATTTAACACTTTGTCTGACGAAGGCATGTACCAAGATATTTGCAAAGTTGCAAGGCTCTAGCTTTAAGTGTGTCGAAAAAAGTTGCGTTCATACGGACGGACGGACAGACGGACGGACGGACAGACACCATGACGGACATTGCACAAACCCAATATACTATGATACCTTTGGTATCAAAGTATAAAAAGCAATAAATAAAAAACACCTTGGTTGCTTTATCAAACAAATAAAATTAAAAATTTGAATTCGAAAATTTCATTGCAGAGAGTAATTTCAGAAATGTATTTCTATTGCTCCGTCTGACTAGGTAGCAATAATTGCTGAAATGACTTGACGCAATGAGCATTTTTGAAATGAAAAAATCATTGCTTGCTTAAAAATTATTGCTTCGTCTGATAGCTCTGTGCAATAGCTTTCAGCAATTGTTTATATGTCAATGTCTGAAAATTCATTGCTTGCTTGAAACAATTGCTTCGTGTGACAGCACCTTAAGGGTATGTCCTAGTCGGGATTTCTCGCCTGGAGCCTTCTTACTTGTTTGTTGTTGCAATTGCTTTCAATCATAGGAAACCAATTTCGTATGTGCATAAGCCGAAAGCGATAGACAAAAACAGCAAGAACAAATTTTTTGCATTTACAGATATTTTTATACCCTGATCCCATGAACTGGGTTAAAAAATGGTACATATATTTGTTTTGTGCAAAAGTATGTAACAGAGAGAAGGAAGCATCTCCGATCCAATAAAGTGTATATATACTTAAACAGCATCAACAACCTCGTCGGTATAGCAATGTCCGTCTGCCTGTCCGTCCGTCCGTCTAACCTATGTATGCACGCGTCGATTTCAAAGACTATAAAAGCTAAAGACTTCAAATTAAGAACATAATTCTTCTAAGCCATAGGCAGATCAAGTTTATTTCAAACTATCGATAACTATTCTGAGCGGATATACAGATTTAGTCGATAACGAAAGAAAAGGGAAGTTTGAAAATATAAAAATTTAAACTATGACTAACTTAAATTTGGTCGAAATGGGCTAAGTTTTTCTATATCTATATCCAAAGATAATTGATATTAAAGTTTAGTCAAGAAAAACTGCACTTCTGCAAGTCAATAAAATTCAAGGTATCTTTTAGTCGGTATTACACAACTAAAGCCTTCTTACTTGCTTTCCGACTCTCTCATTCTCGTGTTATGGTGACAGTCGGCATAGGAACACCTGCATCATGAATAAATACATTCATAGAATAGAGCGAATCTACGCATGTCTGTGTCATTCGTGTGAGTCGCGCTCTTGGTCCCAAAACCAAAGAGGCGGCTTAAAACTTGAACACGCGCGCGCATCGCTCTTCATGCTCGATGCTGGATAACAAATTATTTTTAAATCTCGCTCCGATCATGCGCCTTTGTTGTTACAGATATCGGCTTATTAGGGTTACTAAACTCATGCAAAGCGCGCGCATAAAAAAGAGAGTGAACGCAAAATATTTAATATCTCACGCCGGTTATAAGAGAAACGCGCGCGCTCTGTTAAGTTTTAAACGCTCTTTGGGTTTGGAATCAAGAGCGTTATGCAAATGCATACAAACTTATATGCTTTGCTTTGCTTGTTCAAAATTGTATATCAATAATGTTTATGTGTTACGTTTTGTAATTTAAATAAGCAGCAAGTTAACAAATCTACCACAATACAAAGATGTTCAAGACTAATTATTTTCGCACAAAGTGCTCGATATAAAAAAAAAAAAAAAATACAAATTACATGAATGTACATATGTACATATCTAAGCCACGTTTATGCATTACGTATATATGTAGATTTAGATTACATTTCTTAATTTTCTACACTAACAGTGTGTTTGTTTTTGCACGGTATACATATATTTGCACTTGCATTTTTTTCAAATATATGTATTTACAAAACAATGTAAAATGTAGGTACACACATGTGTATGTTTGTATGTATGTATTTATATGTGCATTTGCAACACCAACAAAAGTTACAAATGTCAGTTTGAAAATTATATAAAAACAACAATGGCAATAGGTATTTGTGAGTTAAGTTTTGTTTGATAATTAGCAAGTATGTAGGTAAAACCACTCGCGTAACATATTCTGGTGTACAAAACCAAGTTATGTTTTAATTGATTTGTTTTAAATCAATAATACCTACAAAAAGAAGCATTACGAGCCCAACAACAACACTTACAACAACAACAAACGCTACTTGATTCAAAAAACAATTGTCAAAGGCACAAAGAAGAAAAGAGAATAACGGAGACACATTTACAGACGGCAGAAGTGGAATGGGTCATGTGTTTTGTTTTTGTAAATTCAGCCGCAATAGCTTGTCCGCAGACGGCAGTAGTGGAATGGGTCATGTGTTTTGTTTTTGTACACTTGGCGGTGTTAAAACTCACAGCTTGTGCGACAATGAGGCGCCAGAGTGGTGGAATGAGGTTAAGTGATTAATGCAAAAAATTGATTTGTATGGGAGGTACTCGAAGGAATGGTCCAAAATAAAATTACTTTCTTAGTGCGCACTTTCAACCTGATTGGAATATTTGGTGAAAATTTCAGCCTTCTAGCTCTTTTCGTTTAGGCTGAGGGTCTCTCAACAATCAGTCAGGACAAACTCTTTTATATATATCGATATGCACGCTCCATAACATAAGTGTATGGGAGGTGCACCAAGGAGTTGTCGGATCGAGTCCAAATTTTGCATCAATTATTTGTATACACACTTCCATGTCCTGACCAAGCTTCGTTCAGAACAAAAGTTGGGAAAAAAAAGTACTTAAGGAGGTTCTCGAAGGAGTGGTCCAAATTTAAAATCCTTTCTTAGTGCTCACTTTCAACCTGAATGGAATATTTGGTGAAAATTTCAGCCTTCCAGCTCTTTTCGTTTAGGCTGTGGGTCTCTCAACAATCAGACAGTCAGTCAGGACAAACTATCTATATATATGTCGATTTATTATCCAGATTTTCTCCCGAGTTGTTATTCATTGTTAATTTTAATGCTTCTTAAATTGCCTATGGCGAAGAATACTGAGTGCACTGCTTTCTTTGATTGTCAAAACGTTAATCATCCTCGCATCTTCAATGCAACCCTGCTCACACGCTTTCTGTGAACTATGTCACTACTGTCATCTCAGTATTACACGCACAACAATTATCTCCTGCGTTACTCTTTCTTCAAACCTCAGTCTAACCTTATTTAGGCCACGTACGCCACTTAGAACCTTACGCAACATTTCTCTACATGTGCATCGAACTTAACTGACCATCTGGCAAAACCGGCACATAGCGCAGTCGCCAATAGTTACGATAGTGTTCTACTACAGTGTCGTCCACAATAAAGACCCGACACGGCCATACTGACACTTACACGTCCTCGTGTACTTTCGAACATCAACAGACTTTACCCATACAATCTAAAAGTAAATTAACAGACGTTACTCAAATATTATTTCCTAATTTACATTTTCATTTATTATCTCAATATTACTATCTTGTTTTATTACATAACTAGTAAGTGCCCCGCTTGCTTCGCTGCGCCAATGGTTTTAGCAATATATATAAAATAAATAAATTAGTTAATGTTTAACAACATATTAGCAAAGTATTTCATATTCTCTTTTTCACGCCACCATTGAGGTTGAGAATCAGACGCGTCATTTTACTTTGATACCAAAGGTATCATATTATATTGGGTTTATGCAATGTCTGTCATGGTGTCTGTCCGTCCGTCCGCCCGCCCGTCCGTTTGAACGCAACTTTTTTCAACACCCTTAAAGCTAGAGCTTTGCAACTTTGCAAATATCTTGGTACATACCTTCGTCAGACAAAGTGTGAACTTTGGCCCTACGACCTCAGGGGCCTGGGAAATCGATAACAAAACGATACCCCTCGATGTGCAAATCGATGAAACACATATATATATCACATTTTAGCAGCTAGAGTAGCCAAATTTGGGGGCAAGATAGCCGATGACATTCCTCAAAAACTGCATCGAAAGTTTGGATGCCACGCCCACCTCTTCCGCCCCCAGCCCCCCTTCAGTTATAATCGAAAATGACTGTATTTCCCACAGTTTTAAAGCTTTACTCACAAAATTTGATGGGAAGGTAGATGCTGAAGTCTTACAAAGATATGCATCAAAACGCCACGCCCCCACTGAAACCGCCCACCTTCTTAAATCTGAAAACTCTATATCTTTCCCAGTTTTTGCGTTAGAGTCACCAAACTTGAAAACATTGTTAGTGACATCCGTAACAAATGTGCAATATTGGATGCCACGCCCACTTATACCGCCCACCTCAATATCTTTCTAATTTTTTGTGCTAGAGCCTCCAAACTTAATAGGAAGATAGAAGGTGCCATCCGCCACAGATATGCATCACAAATTTGAATTTCACGCCTACCTTTTCTGCCTGCCTTTTTATACCCAAAACCCCCATTCTTTACAAATACATACAAACTTACATATGTGCTTTGCTTGCTTGTTCGAAATTGTATATCAACAATTTTTGTGTGGTACGACGTAACGTCTGAGTTAGATAAGCAGCAAGTAAGCAAATCTACCACTATACAAAGATAATCAAGATTAATTATTTTCGCGCAAATGGCTCGATATAAAAAACAAATACAAATTCAATGTATGTACATATGTATGTACATATCTATACAACTTTTTTGCATTAAATATACATACATACATTTTCTTAAGTTTCTATTTGTTAGTGCGCTTGATTGTCTTGGTGTTATTCATTGGCGTGAGTAATTGGTTGTATGATATTTTACTTTGCAAGTCGGCATGAATCCGCCTTCTCGAATGATATTAGCTCCAAATGAAGTCATGCGAAAGCAATTATTGTATTCAAGGATGTGTTGAAGAAAATGGTTGGAATCGGGATCAATTCCATCGAACAATGCTTTCAGTGGGTGTTGTGGTGTAAGTAATGGATCCAGTTTAACTTTTCCACTTGCGCAACACAATCCAGCCGTATCTCTTTTAAACTTTGGCGCTCTGCAATATCGACATACAGTCGTCATTGGTCCAATATCTAAATTGTCATCATCACTGTAGTTCGCAGTGAGATCATATTGGAATGCCAAGCGATTGTATGATACTAATGATCTTCGCGTACTCAATCGAGCATTTTCTCTTATTATATTTTGGCTTTGTTGATACACTTGTTGCTGGCTTGCATGTCTTGTGCGGCGGCCGATGGTTGATCGTCGTCCTTTAGTCATTTCAGACTATGAACAGACTGGAGAATTAAACCTCAAATGCACAATACACATAATTTACACAGATCAACTTACCACCTTAAAGACAAATAGTTGCTGTTGAAATTTAATAAAAGTTTGCACAATAAACGCGTTTCCAGTTGAACTGTTAACAAACGAATAACTTTATCGTCAAAACTGAACATACTACAATGAGAAGCTGTCAAACAATGTAACGACATGTAATCCAAAGGTAACATGATAAAGGATTTTCGTTAAGGGTGTAAAAAACTTTCCCGGTTTTCTTGCATTCCTGTTGAACATTTTCCTGAAATTTCGTTGCTAAAAACCTGACGGAGCCCTAGACCTTGCCAACGAATGCAAAAGCGTTCAAATCGGTTCTTGCGTTCTGGAGTTAGATCGTCAGAAAGAATTCAGACTTATTACAAACAAACAAACAAAAAATCAAACCTTTCCTCTTTATAATATTAGTATAGATTGGATATCTTAACATTTTAGTCATTTGCATATTAATGGTTCACAATTCGCCTTTAGTTATTCTCTCTATGATTATACTTTGATACCAAAGGTATCATAGTATATTGGGTTTGTGCAATGTCCGTCATGGTGTCTGTCCGTCCGTCTGTCCGTCTGTCCGTCCCTCTGTCCGTCCGTCCGTATGAACGCAACTTTTTTCGACACCCTTAAAGCTAGAGCCTTGCAACTTTGCAAATATCTTGGTACATGTCATCGTCAGACAAAGTGTTAAATCTGGGGCTCTACGACCTCAGGGGGGCTGGGAAATCGATAACAAGTCGATACACCTCGAAGTGCAAATCGATAAAACACATATATATCCCACATTTTAGTAGATAGAGTCACCAAATTTGATGGCAAGATAGCTGGTGACATTCCTCAAAAAATTACATCAAAAGTTTGGATGCCACGCCCACCTATTCCGCCCCCAGCCCCTCTCCGATTATAAACAAAAATGCCTGTATCTTCTACAGTTTTGAAGCTATAGCCACCAAAATTGACATGAAGGTAGATGCTGACATCTGACAAAGTTATGCATCAAAACATTGGATGCCACGCCCCAAAACAACGGAACATGCCCCACCGTCCTAAAAAAAAACCGAAATGCACGTATCTTTGCCAGTTTTTAAGCTAGAGTCACCAAATTTAGTATGAACATTGGTAGTGACATCCGTTACAGATCTGCATCAATGTTTTGGATGCCACGCCCACTTATACCGCCCACCTCTATATCTTTCTCAGTTTTTGGGCTAGTCACCAAATTTGGTATGAACATTGGTTGTGACATCCGTAACAGGTGTGCATAAAAAATTTTTATGCCACGCCCACTTATACCGCCCACCTCTATATCTTTGTCGGTTTTTGCGCTAGAGTCTCCAAACTTGGTAGGGGGATAGAAAGTGCCATCCGCCACTATTTGCACTCAGAATCCTTAACACAGCTATGTAAACTGGTATCAAAGTATATCGCAGTCGGTTGCGTCCGACTGCAACGTTTTTACTTGTTTCCTTTTGATTATGAGCAAAGTTCCGTCAAGAGCGCCACACGCCATGTTCCAACTTTCGTTTTTCACTTGTGCTTGCCCATTGACGCAGATATCTCAAATCTCAAAACCATATTTCAGAATCAACCAAATATTACTTTGCCACTACAATGCATCAATTATACATTAGCCAGGTTATTTCCACTCGAATCACATCCGCCATTCACAAAAACTTCCATATCTAAGGTTATTGCAACTCCATTGCCACTAACCACATCATAAATGGACAATTTTTCTCACACATTATATCCTCTCACACGGATATCTCTCAAATCTCAAGCGGGTATTCCAATTCCTCCGGAACATAACCATCTAACATCTTTCTCAAATTCTCATGGCAATATTTATATTTTCTCTTATTATGCAATGACTTCAAAATGTATCTGTCGCCTTCTAAAACTTCACTTCCTCTAAACTTTGCATAAAACTTGGTCTGATGCCGCTCTTTATTTTTCAATAGCACATAATCCCCAACTTTGTGTCTACTGACAGCTGACTTATTTTTATCGAATCTGGTTTTGACGTAAATAGCCTGGTTATTAATGTTTTCTAATGCCCCATCTCTAATATCTGTTTTGTCGATCTCAATCTCTGTATCGCACGGTAAAATCAAACCCAGGGGACGTGCCTCTTTGCCGATTAGCAACTCTACAGGACTTGCTTTGGTTACACTACTAACTGTGCAATTCAACGCAAGCTGTATCCCGCCAAGAGCATTCTGCCACGACCGAGGACTTGATTCAACCGCGGGCAAGAGGTTTTTAAGGGTGCTCATAATGCGCTCAACTTGTCTATTCGCGCGACTTCCTCCTGTAGCTATAAGATGTAGTTTAATCTTCTGTGACGCAGAAAACTCTGAAAATTTTTCACTAAGCTTTCCTGTCATGTCGATATGGACGCCTCTGCACCGTTTTGTTGGGGTTAATCAACCTAATGGTCATTTCACCAGTATTAACCTTTGTGCAAAGGATTCCATCAATAAATGCTGCAGAATAATTTTTAAGTAAGTTAATCAAGTAAGTTTAATCAAGTTTGTTTTATCGTTACCAAGTAACTCAGTATCAATATTAAATGAAAGAGCAGATGGCTCAAACACTGCACAAGAATTTGCAGACTTTGTCTTAACAATTTCAAATTTATCGGAATTTAACAAAATTTCATATCCTTGAGTAAGGATTTCTCTACATCATTGGTAAGATGCTTGTCTGATATAACATGGATATGTATTTCTATGATATTTTTGTTAATCGAACATTTCCATAATTTTTGGTGGGTGCTGTATATGCCAGCGTCGCCAATACCCCGTATTATGACAACATTATTAACGAGCTTGCCATCAAATTTATCGGCAACACTGCTTCGAATAAGCGAGTATTCCGCTCCGGAGTCAAAACAAATCGGAAAGGTCTCACCTCGGTGTGTCATAACTCCCTTTGGCTCAGACACAGAGCACATTTATTACATTTTTTTTCAAAAACCGCTCCAGATTTTGTTGCATTACCCATGCACCGATTTGCAAGATGTCCAAGTTGTCCACATCGGTAACAGGTTACACTTCGGAAGTCACGCTGTGGTTTATTTTCCGATCCAGAACGTTTGATTTTACAGTCCGCCATTTTGTGTCCTGTTTCCTTGCATAAGTGACACACAATTTTTGCTCTTTTACAGTCGCCACTAGCTCCATCAGAACCTTCAAGACTGCGCTTTTTGTCAAATGAAAACGCCTTCAGTTCCATTTGAAGTTGGCTTCTCGTTTGTATATTGGACGAAAACACCATGCGCTGCAAACGACTGTCGAAATTTGCCATGTGCGCAAGCACAGTCGATACAGCTATCTCCTCTGTATTCATGTTTCGCCATTTTGAGGTTAGGGACGTAACCATGCGGCTTGCATATAGTGCGAGACACTCGCTAGGCTCTGGACGGCTATGCAGCAGGTTCAAGAATGAAGCTGCTAAAGTTTCCTTGATTTCGAAACACTGCAAAAACAATTCTTTGAACTGTTCCCAATTGATGCCATAAAACTGCTTAACAACACAATAAGCGCGCTTCCATCCACCGGCTGCTCATCCATAATTATGCTTGCTGTTGCGCACCATTGAGTTGCATTAGCATCAGTCGCATCAGGATTAAATTTTGGTAAAACCACATGATTTTGCGGACGCGCAGACGCCTGCATAGCTTTGCACATTTCCATAAAATTTCGATTTTGCATTTCCAAAATAACACGCCACTGCTCTGTACACAATGCAGGAGTTGGCACTGATCCCACTTCTGATGTCGAGTTATTATCCAGATTTTCTCCCGAGTTGTTATTCATTGTTAATTTTAATGCTTCTTAAATTGCCTATGGCGAAGAATACTGAGTGCACTGCTTTCTTTGATTGTCAAAACGTTAATCATCCTCGCATCTTCAATGCAACCTTGCTCACACGCTTTCTGTGAACTATGTCACTACTGTCATATCTTTCTCTTTCTGTGACTCAGTATTACACGCACAACAATTATCTCCTGCGTTACTCTTTCTTCAAACCTCAGTTTAACCTTATTTAGGCCACGTACGCCTTAGAACCTTACGCAACATTTCTCTACATGTGCATCGAACTTAACTGACCATCTGGCAATACCGGCACATAGCGCAGTCGCCAATAGTTACGATAGTGTTCTACTACAGTGTCGTCCACAATAAAGACCCGACATATATAAAAACTAGTAAGGGACCCGCTTGCTTCGCTGCGCCAATAGCTATTGTTTTTACAAAATTTAAGCAATATATGGGCAATTATCCAGAAAGGTCAACCGCAGCCAAAAAAATCAGAGTTCATAAAAGTATGTTTTTTTGCATATTTGTGTAGGAAATCAATAAATTAAACTAATATAAGCAAATTTTACGTTTACTTTTAACACATTTTGAAATATTTCAATGCAAAGTAGACCAAGTGCGTAAGTTCGGCTTTGAGCATTTCTAATGCACGTTTTGTGTTGATTAATTTTCTTAAAGAGAGTCATTATGCATTGATATTCGCTCTTCTAAATCTCTATTTATGTTCATAACGGTGAATTTCTTATCTGCTTATTCGTTTTTACCAATGTCGCGTGCGACAGTGAAAAAGAATACTTTTCATCAGTGCATCCAAGGTTTTGGTGCAATGAGCATCAAAATTGAAATATGGAATATATAAAAAATAATTTAAATACATGTTATGCACTTCTAATTACTTAAAAAGAACAAAAACAACATAAAAAATTATAATGGAAGAAAATGTCGCGTGCGACATGTAGCGTGCGACAGTGATTCAAATTCATTTAAAAAAAAAACTACTCAATATTTTTAAGTCAAATCAAATGCATTATTAAGAAAAATCAAAACATAAGATTTTAAAATTAATGGCATTACAATTTTCCATCATGTTTCGCTGAAATCAGTGCTTGAGCTAGTTTTCGAAAAAGTGACTTCTGTCTGTGTCGCGTGCGAATGCCTTACATTTTTGTGATTATCTTGAAAATGAACAAATGCCCAAAATCGATCTTAACACAGATTATAGTGCTAACCAAGACCTATAAAATTCGCATTTAAAAAAAATAAAACAAAATCTAGGCACATGTTTTTTTTCAGTTTGATTGCGTACAAATGTCGCATTCGACATCAGAGAATTGCCCATATATAAAATAAATTAGTTAATAATAACAACATATTAGCAAAGTATTTAATATTCTCTTTTTTCACGCCACCATTGAGGTTAAGAATCAGACGCGTCATTTTACTTTGATACCAATAGTATCATATTATATTGGGCTTATGCAATGTCCGTGAACACCCTTAAAGCTAGAGCTTTGCAACTTTGCAAATATCTTGGTACATACCTTCGTCAGCCAAAGTGTTAAATTTGGCTCTACGACCTCAGGGGCCTGGGAAATCGATAAAAATCGATACACCTCGATGTGCAAATCGATAAAACACATATATATCCCACATCTTTGCATATAGTCACCAAATTTGAAAGCAAGTAGCTGGTGACATTCCTCAAAAACTGCATCGAAAGTTTGGATGCCACGCCCACTTATATCGCCCACCTCAATATCTTTCTCATTTTTAGCGCTAGAGTCTCCAAACTTGGTAGGGGGATAGAAAGTGCCATCCGCCACTATTTGCACTCAGAATCCTTAACACAGCTATGTAAACTGGTATCAAAGTATATCGCAGTCGGTTGCGTCCGACTGCAACGTTTTTACTTGTTTATTTTAATTTAATTGCGTGGTGAAAAAAAAGTATTGCGTGTTACACACATACACACGTAAATACATGATGAAATAAAATTGAACTTGTTAAAACTTGATGGAATTACGTAGTAAGAAACTACTTGTGAGTGTTGGAGAAATGTCTGGATCCTCAACACCCAAGAAATCTGACGACATGGAGTCAGATAGTGATAAGCAGGATGATGAAAGTCAGACAATTGTGGCCAGAGAGAGGGAAGACGCCAACACTACTCTCATGAAACAAATGTTGGAGCAGATAACTGCAATGTCTACACAAAACAATGCACTGGCTACACAGATGTCGATCGTTACACAGAATATGTCTGGACGGATGGACCAGCTTGAGAAGTTGGTTGCTACAAACTGTATGGGTGCAACTGGCACAGCCACACAGGGTGGCACTGGCGTCTCTACAATGGGCAGCGGCGCTATTATGGGTGCAACTGGCACAGCCACACAGGGTGGCACTGGCGTCTCTACAATAGGCAGCGGCGCTATTATGGGTGCAACTGGCACAGCCACACAGGGTGGCACTGGCGTCTCTACAATGGGCAGCGGCGCTATTATGGGTGCAACTGGCACAGCCACACAGGGTGGCACTGGCGTCTCTACAATGGGCAGCGGCGCTATTATGGGTGCAACTGGCACAGCCACACAGGGTGGCACTGGCGTCTCTACAATGGGCAGCGGCGCTATTATGGGTGCAACTGGCACAGCCACACAGGGTGGCACTGGCGTCTCTACAATGGGCAGCGGCGCTATTATGGGTGCAACTGGCACAGCCACACAGGGTGGCACTGGCGTCGCTGCAATGAGCAGTAACGCAACTGGACTATTTGACTTTATGGCCGTACAGGGTGGCAATAGCGCTTCTTCAAAGGGAATAATCGCAGCTGCACACCAATTCGGCAATGCTACACAGGGTAGCTTGGGCATTGACGGAAGACAACATGGCGCATTAAGAACAGCTGATTATGGCAGAGTTGCTCAACATGATGGTGTTATTCCAAGTTTCAGCGATGGCGCATTCTTGACATCTGCACTGGGCCCTTCAGGCTCTGCATATCATATGGCAAATATGCACGCAGATTATGGTGGCTCACACTGGGAATCCACACATGACGGCTTCGACAATGATAGAAGGATGACAATGCGCGCCAACAGATGCTCGATTGGCACAATTAATTGTAATAAGGAAAATAAAGGTACGTATGAGCTGAATGAGGGATATAATACGGCAAGGTCTGATTTGGCACAAGGTAGGCAAACAGAAAATATTTGTGTCTCTCACCCACAGCATAATTTATTTATTTATTTTTATTTATTTATTTATTATTAACATCCTAGTGCTACAAGTTTCTGGGAACTTAAATTTAATGCACTAGTCACAAAGAAATATCGGGATATTTTTAACATTAACACAAAAAAGTATATATATATATAAACGATTAAAAAAAAGTTAATTAAAGTTTAACAGAAAGAAAGCTTAAAAACTAAATACAATTATAAATATGTAAATTCTATTAGTGTATAAATATTAAGGTTATTTTATTAAGATTATTTGTTTATGGGGCTAGATAGATACTATTTTGTAAATGTAGAAAGAGACTGCTTTTAAATTTTGGTGCGCTTTTAATTGTCTTTAGATCTTGTGGCAGGTTGTTCCACAGGCGAACAGTGTGTATAAAGAATTGTTGTTGCGAAATAGATAACCGATGCCGGGTATGTATTATATTATTCGTTCGACGTGATGTTGTAAAGGTTAATTTATTAAAAAGGTAAAGAGGCTCTTTTGTGTGAATGATTTTGTGTAACAATATTAATGCTCTCCACTTAATCCAATTTTGCATGTTAATGTTATATATTTTGAGTGCATATGGGGTAACATGGTCTTGTCTGCCTAAGTTAAACACATAACGCGCAATACTATTAAAAACAACATTCAGCTTATGCTTACTATTAGCGTCAGGATTTGAAAAAATTTCTACTCCATAGAAGAGAGTTGGTATTAAGTAGGTTTTAGCAATAAGTAGTTTTATTTTTACATTCAAGATATGCTGTGTCAGGTACAGAATTCGCAAGGCCGCATACGTTTTTGCTATTGATTTTATGATATGATCGCTCCAAGATAGAGTTTTATTGAATAATATACCTAGGTTGGCTACCCTGTCAACATAGTTGATTATACTGTTATCAATTTTTACTTTAGGCAGATTTTTCGTATCTATGGGCTTTCTGAAGATAACAATACACTTGGTTTTCATTGTGTTTAAGCTGAGACCATTGTTTTTTGACCACTCACTAACTTTTTTTAATTCTCTATTTGTTACACTTACACATTCACCAATTTTTGACAATGGACTACAACAGTACAACTGCACATCATCGGCATACATATGAACGTTACATTCAGAAAAAACATCAGGCAAATCATTGACATAACACGAGTACAGTAAAGGCCCGAGAACTGATCCCTGCGGTACTCCCCGGTTTAGAGACAGAAATGATGACGAACTGGACGGTGTTACGACAGATTGGAGACGGTTTTCTAAATATGAGCGTAATAGGGAGTCTGCAGTGGGTGTAAAGCTATATAATCTTTTCATTTTGGTGCATAAAATGTTGTGGTTGACAGTATCAAAAGCTTTGCTGTAGTCAAGCAGTGTCAATAAGGTAACATTACCATCATCCATGTTCCTACGTATATCTTCAACAATATTAAGGATTGCTGTAGTGCAGCTTCTGTTTTTCCTAAACCCAGATTGGCTATTGTTGAGTAGGTTGTTGGAAATCAAGAACTCGTTAATCTGAGATGCTAGTAAGTTCTCAAACACTTTTGATAAAAATGGGAGAACCGAGATTGGTCTGAAATCCCCGTTGCCCTTAGGAACCGGTAAAATCTTGGCAAGTTTCCATTTTTTGGGAAAGACCGAGGTAGTGATAGCTGTGTTAAAGATGTGGGTGACTTGATTTAAAATTGATGGAATTAATATTTTAATAAATTTTGGGTTAATATCGTCAAGTCCAACTGCATTTGATTTGACATTTAACAAGGATTCTAGGACTTCACAATTACTAACACATCTAAAACTAAAGCTAATATCACAGATAAGGGGGTCACAGTTATGGTAGTTATTGGTTAGGGCCTCAGGTACAGTGCAGTTGACAAACTTTTGATTAAGTTCTTCAGCATTAACTTCGATGTTGCATCTTAATTTTTCCTTCCCCACCCCGATTTCTTTTAGGAGTCTCCACTTATCTCCTGACGAGATGGATTGTTGGAGTTTTTGAGCATAGAATCGCTTCTTACCATTTTTTATAAGTGAAACCACTACTCGTCGTAAGCTTTTAAAATGCTCATGAAGAAAGTCAGTTTTGAATCTCTTCCATTTGTTGTAGGCTTCATTTCTTTTCAATATTGCCCTTTTAACGGAATGTGTTAACCAGGGTTTCTCAGCGGGACGGGGAAGTTTGGTTTTTAAAGGGACACAAGCATTATACAGATCTATTATTCTACCCTGCAGATATTCAACCTGGTCGTCAGCTGTAGTCATGTTATACACTAAGGTCCAGTCATATTTGTTGAATTCTTCAGATAAGAAATTCATGTCAATGTTTCTATAGTCTCTATAAGTGTACGTCAGGTCTAACTTATCAATATAAACATCATAAGACACAAAAACTAAATCATGCTTGGAAAAACAAGGGACAGATATTTGGTCAGACAGTAAGATTTTTGTTAAATTGCTGACAAAGACTAGATCCAAGAGTGTACTGGAGGTGGAAGTGAAGTGGGTTGGATTAGTCGAGTTAACTAGGTGTAAGCCAAGTGATTCCATATTGTTGGTGAGATGTGTCTCGTTTAGTACGTTGCTATTAAAATCTCCCATAATTGCAATGTCGACATACGAAACAGTTAACGTAGAAATTAGGGAAATAACATTTGTGTACGCCGTTGCACGGTTTGGACGATAGACACAACCAACAAGCATTTTACGCAGATATTTAGGACAGCAGATTTCTACAAAAATGAACTCCGTTTTGCTTCCTTCTTCGTGCTTACTCACAAACTTGGATCGCAGTTTATTATTAACAAAAATTGCAACACCCCTCCATGCCCAACACGATCTGCACGAAACACATTGAAACCTTCACATAAGACTAAAAGATCACACATTTGAGACATAAACCATGTTTCCGATACACACACTACATCGATATTAGACTTGACAAACATATATTTAAACTCATCCATTTTATTAACTAAGCTTTGAGCATTAATATGACAGATGTTTAGCCCATTGTGTTGTTTTGCCAGAATTTTAAGCAACATACAACTGTTCGCCTGTGGGTTAATTATATCTGGAAGCATAAGAGAGGAGACCTGACAAAAACGCACCAAAGAATCTTAAAGCTAGTATCTAACTTAGTAATAATCAAATGTTTACGCAAGAGAGCTGTTGGGCTACATAAGTAATTAAAAAGTTGATTAAGAGCGAAATAAGTTCACCGCAGTAGAAGAGGTCGGGTCCAAAGCGCCAGTAGCCAAGGTGTTATCCGCTACTTGGTTTTTTTGTAAGAGAAAAAAGCTCTTCCATACTCTCTATACAGATGCAATCACTGCCTCCGCCTTGCCTGACATACACCTGAGCAGAGCGCGTAAAGACCGATAAGAGAGCTTTGTGCTTTTTTAATTTGAGCGCCTCTTTGAAAATCGTATAGTTGCGCTTTGACAGCTGTTCATTGATATAAAAGGGCGCTTGAGAGTCTAGACCCAAGAGATTAAGAGTCAGTGGCATCTTGGAGCTCCGTCGGTATGCTCCCGCAGCGCGTAAAAGTGCCTTTTTTATCTCGTAAACTATCAAATTTTACGATCACAGTGGGATCTAAGACGGTGTGTATTGGCCCGCTCGGTTTAATTCTAAAAATCTCTCTAATTCGCAGCGGCGGTGATGCAAGATTTAGTGAAAAAAACAGGCTGTGCATGAGTGTTTTTAAGTTTTCATTCTCACTCATTGGAATACCATGCATGCGAACATCATTTGCGATATTTGCATTCTCCTCCGACAGTTGCCGTGCCCACAGTTTCGCCTCGAGATCTGATACTCTATCACGTAGCGCTAGGATACTATCCTCCTCGATGTGCTGAACTCTCTTTCCAAGTTGATCAAGCTCGCCTGCAATGCTGTTGAGCTTGGTGTCGAGCTCCATCAAGATTCTCCCCTCAGCCTCCTTAATTTTGGTGCTAATGAGCTCCGCCTGCTCAGAGAAGCGCGCATTGATAAGCTCAATTAGCAGTGGCGAGAGTGCATCCGAAGTGCGGCCAGTAAGATCAGCGTTCGATTCACTTCGCACACGTTTTGCAGCAGCTTTCGACATTATGACGTTTTCTCTCTCTCACTGATATTCGTATCACTTGTTCAGTTTTGGTAAACAGTTAGAGTTATTTTGAGTTACTTTGTGTGTTGAGTGATTCGTGCTTGTAGCAGAGAAGAGCGGCTCTCACGGATTGTTATTGTTGTTGTTATGATATTTGCCGCGCCAAGCTAGGAGCGATTTTTCTTATTGTTTTTGATTTGTAATTGTTAATACAATATATGAACAACAACTATGATGTCACTTTGTGAGCAACTATGGTAAGTTTTATCTTTTAAAAGTTTGTAAACAAAACTTATTTGTGAATTATCAGTGAAAACTCCACAATCTAACGCAGCGCACAGAAAACACGTCCGTCCACAGTAAAGCACATTAGTATTTTCTTTCTGTCATACAACCCCGTAAATTAATTGATCTTCCAGTATTTAGTGGAAATGCAATGGAATGGCCTGTATTTTTTACCATGTTTACGGAGTCAACTGCTGCTTATAGGTATACAAACTTAGAAAACCTCTTGAGACTTCAGAAGTGTCTTGTGGGAGCAGCAAAAAATGAGGTCGAGGCTCTTTTAGTGAATCCTGTTAATGTAAACCACATAATTGATAGGCTGCAATTTAGATATGGGCGTCCGGAGTTATTAATAAAATCCCAAATGGATATCGTAAACAATTTACAAAGCGTCCCGGAAAATAGTTTAGAGAAGCTGATACCTTTTGCCTCCAAGGTCGAGAATTTTGTAATTTATTTAAGGTCGGCGAACGCAACTCAGTATTTACAAAACGCTGCAATGTTGGATCAGGTGGTAAGTAAGTTACCATTGTCAAAGCGCATATTATGGAATGAATACACTGGGAACATCTTACCTTATCCGGACTTAAGTCATCTTAGCACTTGGCTGAATGAAGTGAGCCGCAGCATTGCAAGGGCGTCGACGACTTCGAAGGATCAACCAGCGCCAGGAAAACAGAGTTTACAGCGAAAAGCAGTAATGCAGGTTACAAAGGCCTCTTATGATCAGACTGCAAACAAGGATATGTGCTACAAGTGCAAAGGTGATCACAAGTTGCTGAAATGTGAGGATTACAACTTGGCGTGTGCTGTAGTTGTTTGCATCGAGGTCACAGCATGTTACAATGCAAATTTAAACGTACATGTAAAATAAACGGATGCGTCGGGATGCATCATAGATCGTTGCATAGCGACCAAGTAAAACCAGCCGAGGAAAGAGAGAAAAAAGAGACGGCAGCTACGATTAGCACGATTAAGTCGAGCATGTCAAAAATACTCTTTAAGGTAGTCCCAATCGAGCTAATGGGTTCAAACAGACAAATTATTAAGACATTTGCCTTTATAGATGAAGGCTCGTCTACTACTTTGATAAACACACAGTTAGCACATAAATTGGGTATGAAGGAGGAACCCGTAGAGTTAACACTGAACTGGATTGGGAAACATGCGATGAATGTAAATTCTATGATTTGCAAACTTAAGATACGACAACAGGATGGAAACAAGAAATGACTACGCATAAAGGGAAACACTGTTCCTGAGCTTCAGTTGCCCTTGCAGACCTTGGATGTGCAGGAATTAGAGAGCCAGCACAAGAAATTAAAGAACTTACCAATAAAAGGGTATGTAAATGCTGAACCAATGCTTCTTATTGGAATAGATAACTGTCCGGCTATTCGTGGTATAAAAAGCGTGTCGTTGAATAAGAACTTAATTGCAACGAAAACCGAATTAGGGTGGTACATTTATGGATTGACTCATAAACAGTCAAATATATTACCTATTTGTACAGTCGTACTGCACACAACTGTGACAAATACAGAAATGGAAATAAACAAATTAATGGTGGATTATTTTTCGACAGAAGGTTTTGGCGTCGAATTATCTGGAAAGCGTTTGGAATCTGCAGCAGTCACTAGAGCCAGGAAAATATTACAGGATACTACAAAACAGTTAGAAGGAGCTTATGAGACAGGATTACTGTGGGCTGAAGATGATGTGAACTTACCTGATAGCTATAGCATGGCCTTACACAGACTACGTGGAATCGAAACAAAAATGCGCAAAATGAATAAGATGGAGGAGTATGATCGAGCTGTAATGGATTTCGTAGAGAAAGGATACGCAGTAAAGCTATCCAAAGAAGAGGCAGCTATTATACATCCTTGCACATGGTACTTGCCGCATTTTGGAGTACACAACGTCAACAAGCCCAAAAAGATGCGGCTGGTATTTGACGCAGCAGCTACAATTGATGGTGTCTCTCTGAATGTCAAACTTTTAAAGGGCCCAGATGAGAACCCACCATTAACGAAAATATTGTTTCAGTTCCGCCAGGGAAAGATTGCAGTACGCGCTGATATAAAAGAAATGTTTCTGCAAGTGCGAGTAAGAGAACCGGATCAGCAGGCTCTCCGCTTCTTATGGAGACACGGAAACCCGGAAAAGGAAGTGGCAACATACAAGATGACTGCCATGATATTCGGAGCTGCTTGTTCGCCATGCTGCGCACAATACGTTAAAAACATAAACGCCCAAAACGCTATGAAATATAGAGAAGCTGTTATAGATTCCATCATAACAAAACATTATGTAGATGATTTTGTGGCGAGTTTTAATTCAGAAAGTGAGGCCTATAACGTCAGCAGCGAAGTAAAAAATGTTCACAAAATGGCACATTTCGATCTCAGAGGATTTGTCTCTAATTCACTGGATGTTCAAAGAAGGCTAAACTGCATAGGACAAGGAGTTCCAAATGCAACAGTCAGAATGGACTGTGAAAAGATTGATAAAATACTAGGAATGTATTGGGATAGTAGAAGCGACGAGTTTTATTTTGATCTACAACTAAATCGCGTCGACAAGGATATAGTTAAAGCCCTGAAGTGTCCAACTAAACGACAATTGCTGAGTTTGGTAATGTCGGTATACGATCCGTTTGGAATGTTGGCAGACCTGATGGTACACGGCAAACTATTGATCCAAGATGTTTGGCGTACCGGAATAGATTGGAACGAAATGCTACCGGACTGTTTGTTCGAGCGTTTTAAGCAATGGGTTCTGCAACTGGAGAACGTGAAACGCTTTAAAATGGGTAGATGTTATTCCCTGAATTTCTTTGACCATGACACACAGATCGAACTACATGTGTTTGTAGATGCAAGCGAGTTAGCATTTGCATCGGTCGCCTTTTGGAGAATTGACTTTAAAGGTTTAGTCGAAATAAAATTTATAGCAGGCAAGACGAAGTGTGCACCATTGAAAATGCTTTCAGTGCCACGGCTCGAGCTTCAAGCAGCTGTATTACGAACACGCCTGCGAAATACAATTCTGTCTTGCCACGATATCAAGGTGCAGAGAACAACACTATGGTTGGACTCGATGACAGTGATTTCTTGGATAAACTCCGATCAGCGTCAATATAAACCGTTCGTAGCTCACCGTATAAGTGAAATCCTAGAAACAACGACTGAAAGCGATTGGAGATGGGTACCAACGGATTTAAACGCTGCCGATAAAGCTACGAAGGCACCTAAAGGACTTAAATATGAAGCAGGAAACGTCTGGACTAAAGGACCGGAGTTTTTACTGCAAGAAAGACAGTTCTGGCCTTCCCCAAGTAAAACGGTCAAGCCGACTGATGAGACAAATGAACGTAAGAAGATGGTATTGATGGTGCTACAGAATTCCATGATTGACATTAATAAGTATTCAAACTATTTGTTTTTGAAACGCACCATGGGGTGGATAATAAGATTCGTCAATCGATTACGTCACCAGCTCACGGACGAAATTAATGGAGAACTTTCTTCGGACGAATTGCGGTGGGCGGAAATTGGCCTATGCAAGATAGCACAGTAACAAACATACAATCAGGAACAGACGGATCTAAATAATGGAGGGACTGTTGCGAAAAGCAGCACGATCTACTCTTTATGTCCAACTTTATCAGCTGATGGCATTTTGGTGGTTGGCGGAAGGATGGATTATGCCGCAGCCTTACCTGCATTAGCTCGGCGCCCTATAATCTTGCACAATAAACATCCTTTGACCAATCTGATTATTAAATGGTATCATGAGACTTACCATCACCAAAACGAAGAATTGATTGTAAACGAAATAAGGCGTAAATTTTGGATAGTGCATTTGAGAAAGGCTGTAAAGCGGGCTAAAGCAACTTGCCAAATATGCAAAAATAATAGAGCCGTTCCGATACCGGCACAGATGGGGCAGTTACCTAAAGATCGAGTGACTCCATACCAGCGACCGTTCTTTTACACAGGATTGGATTATTTTGGACCGATCATGGTAACGATAGGTCGCCGTCATGAGAAGAGATGGGTTGCTTTGTTCACGTGCCTCACAGTAAGAGCAATGCACCTCGAATTAGCAGCAGAGCTATCTACTGATGCATGCATACTATGCATTCGGAATTTTGTAAATCGTCGAGGTGTACCAGTGAAGATTAGATCAGATATGGGAACCAACTTTGTCGGAGTAGACAACGAAATTAAGAAGACGAAAGATCTGTTCGATTGGGAGGCTATCAAAGCAGAAACGGCAAATAAGGGTATCAAATGGGAGTTTAATTGTCCAGCTAATCCAAGCTCGGGAGGCTGCTGGGAGCGGTTAGTACGATCGACAAAACGAGTCTTAGCTGTCACTCTTAAACAACAAGTTCCTCGGGTGGAGACTCTGTTGAGCCTACTTATAGAAGCCGAAAATATTATAAATAGTAGACCACTCACACATTTGCCTGTTAGTATTGATGATCCAGAGCCATTAACTCCGAATCATTTCTTATTGGGAACGACAAATTCTACACAAACACCAGGAGATGTTGGCAATTTCTGTTTTCATAAACAGTATAGAATTGCAAAACAGCTTAAGGACAATTTTGGCGACGTTGGATAAGAGAGTATTTGCCTATATTAACCAGACGTACCAAATGGCTTACCCGAACGAAGCCAATCAGCGTGGGCGATGTTGTCATAATTTGCGACAGCAACCAACCACGCAGCAATTGGAAAAAAGGAATCATTGTTAGAAAAATACCAGCAAAGGATGGACAGATTCGAATCGCCGAGGTAAAAACCTCATCTGGAACATTAAATCGACCCGTTTCGAAGTTAGCTGTATTGGATGTGTTGGGTAAAACTCCAGACTAGTTTTACGGTGGGCGGGATGTTGCGAGTTCGTTTAAAAATAACTGCCAAGCCTTGCCGTGTTGTTTTCCTATTTAGTTCATACAACCAAACTATGCGATATATATTTAAATATCGTTGAATTACATTTTGTTATCGATGGATGCGATAGAATCGCGCTGTGATGCGACCCTGCGATCGATGTCAATCTTCATCACTAAGTTTCGCACGCAGCAGCATATTAAAATAAATTCTTCTTTTTCCTTTCTCTTTTTACTTAAAATGTCTTATAAATATAATTTCGTTGTAATGTAGTAAAGAATTCTATTTTGTGTTGCTAAGACGTGTTTTGGTTGAAGCCAGAACACTACGTTTAATTAACGTTAAAATCGTGATATGCTAAAAGCAAAAAAAAAAAAGTGTTGAACTAAATTGCATAACAAATAAACATGTGAAAAAAAAAGTATATTTCTATAAAAGAAATCAATCAAATTTGTTAAAAGTTAAATACAATATTCTTTTAATACTACCCTAATCACACCGCAACAAACTTATTTAGACATACAAAACTAAACATTACACTCATAAAAACCATGCAATGAGATTGCTTACATTCACCCACACGACCTTAAGCTAAATGAAATATGTTAATTAATCGTATAATCTAAGTTCAAACAAATTCAATCCCAAAATTAATTAAAATTTAAAATAAAATAAATATTCAGGAAGTGAAAAGAAAAATTTCAAATTAAAATATATATTTGTACATCAATTACACCAAATTAAAATAAAAAGGAAACACAACACATGCATAACTAAAGCCAAAAACTATAATTGAGTCAAAGCTCAATAACAGTTGTTCTATCAATTCCGCTTTGTTTTAAGAGCCCCAACCAACCACCTTTTTTGTTTTGATGCAGCTCTCACCGCTTCAAAAGATCTTTTGGACGCCGAGGAGTAATGTAAGTGCATTATAATATTTTAATTATTTTCTCTTATTGTTTATTACAGCAAGTGATAAAGTGAAGCGGTGCTACAAAAAAAAAATGTTGTAAATAATAAATAATATTGTTGTTAAAGAAAAAAAAAACGTGCAAGACCGCTCTCTTAACCCTCTAGTGCCCAAGACCGCCTCTAGACGGGTATGGTTAAAAACACAGTTATTTTATTCTTTTCATTCCTTTTGACTCGGTTTTGCGTTTTTTCTAATTCGGGGAAGTCCAAAGCTTAAGTTCGTTGCGTTTGGAACACATACTAGAGCTTGCGCAAACTGCTGTAGTCATTTGAAGCAGAAAATTTGTGCAATTCGGACGAAATAATTATTTTGTAAAAGTGCAAAATATAAATAATTTTTTTAAAATATAAGCAGTTTGTTGCTGGAAAAAAATATTGTACCGGGTTGCTGATAGTCTCAAGGTCTTAAAATATGAAACCCACACTAAAAATAAGTTTTCGTTAGCTTTCTATTGCTTTTATAAGGTACCCCGTCTAGAGGCGGTCTTGGGACAATTCGGGAAAAAAAATTATAAGGTAAATTTGAAAGTGGAACAACCTATGACATATTTAAGTACAAATAATTGCTTTAGTAGACATGGAACGCCGACAAGTGAATAAGCTATTAGCTCTTTCCGACGTAGAGATTGAAAAATTTTTAAATTCAATTGATTTTGCCATTTATACGGACAGAGAAGAAGATTTGGAGGACGATTTGACTGATGATGTTTGCGAGGCAGCGCTTCCTGACAATGAGGAAGATGAAGAAGCGATTGAAAAAGAGCTACATATGTCGGATTCTATGTTGACTAGAGAGATTTGTGTAACTTCAAGCGGAAGTCCTACTCCATTTGCAAAATTGTTGTCACCCTCAAGTTCGACTGCATCCAATTCACCTCAAGCACAGAAACGCAAACGCAAAGCGCCTGCTGATATTATTGCTCATGTTAAAGAAAGCACAATAGCTGAATGTGTAGGATCTGTTTGGGCTATCGACCCAAAATCAACGCTTTTCAAAAGGATGTTGTGGCGCCATATGAACCTTGTCATGGATAAATCTGCAATTTCCTTTACTGAGCCTGACCTCGGAGTACTTGAAAATCTGGATACGTCATTCAAGTGTTTTCAATTCTTTTTGAATGATATTGTCATTGAGCATATCACCCAGCAAACAAATTTGTATGCTGCCCAAAAGGATGCCAATACTTCGTTTTCTACAACCAATTTAGAAATTCGACAATTTATTGGCATTTTATTTCTGATGTCAGTTTTTCGCTACCCAAACGTTCGTTCATATTGGGGGAAATACGCAAATGGAACAATTCAGAACACAATGTGAACTTAGCAGAGGCGTAACTAAGGTATGGCAAGCAGGGCACGTGCCATGGGCGCCACTCTATTGGGGGCGCAAAGTGACACCTCAACTTTGAGTATTCAATCGTGATTTTGAACTTCAGTTTTGAATAAAGATACAAAAAGTCAGGGTAGTCGACTATGTATGCTCGCCAGCGAGAAAAACTGAAACGTATACTGTCCAGAAGAGGGGCGGTCCTTCGCTTCCCATCTCGATGTTTTTTCTCGTTCGCACATACTGCTTTCTCCGTCGCGCTCGCGCCCCTCCACGCTAATCTTTGCATGCAACCAACTTCCTACGTCACGGCACTTCTGGTGTAAACATAACCTTCGCTGAGTGTTTTTCATCTTATTTTTCTCAACACAGTAAAATATTGTTGATTCGTTTGATTGTCACATAAAGATAAAAATTGTGTAAGGAGCGACCATTTCGGTAAGTATTCATTTTTATCGCAGAATATATTTTTATTTGTTATATGATGTCTATAATCACTAATTTTGGAAATGCATTATCGAAATTGCATTTTGTTATATGTACATATCAGATCGTCATTTAAATTTTAATAAATATGACTGAATTACTTTTTTACATTATATGCTGCCCTAGCAAACGTTCATTGATTTTTTTACCGCATGATTTTTACTTTTTCACCAACAAATTTTCTAGTAGTGACATTACGACAAAATCGGAATTTAGCATAAAGAAAAAAGTTGAGCAACTTTTCACGTGTTTCAATTCTGCTAAAATCATGTACAAAAATAAACTACGCTTGGTTGAATGAAATCGATGAAGAATTTGGATTCCTTCTCGATGTCAAAGGTCTTATTTATGACGAAAAAGAATACGATCTCAAAAAAAAATGCAACGAGCTAGGTCAATTCTACGTAAGTGATATTGATGGAAATAAACTTTATGAAGAAATCCTTGACTGCAGGATGTTGCTCACGAGCCGAAAAAACATCATTTCAAGTCCAGAAACACTCCTCGAATTTATTGTTCAGTTCGGAGATGAAAGCGTGTTCCCGATCCTTCGCGTCGCAATTCAAATTCTACTGACAATAGCAGTTTCCATTGCTAGCTGCGAGAGATCCTTCAGCAAGTTCAAACTTATACTGTCTTATTTAAGAACTACAATGGGTCAAGAAAGATTGTGCGATTTGGCGTTATTAAGTGTAGAAAGGGATAAAACTGAAAAAACTGATTTCAATAATCTTATTAATGAACTCGCGTCAAAAAAAGCAAGAAAAGAACAACTGTAATTTTCACGAAAGCTTTGATTGTTCTAACAAATTAGTTAAAGAAATATTATTGTAACGATGCGACGATGCAAGATCTTGTAATAAATAATTTGAATCTTACCTTAAACGTGTTATGTAATTATTGAAAACCAGCATCCTGGAATAATATATAATCTTGAAAGTGCAAATTTTATTTCCATTCTTTAGCATTATGATATTGAAACAAATTACGAAGAATTTCTTATTAAATTACTATTAAAATTTTTTTAAATTCATAAGAATTAAGAACAAATATATAATAATTTAATACAACAAATTAATAACTTTATAGAAAAAAGAGGAGTGGGGGGGGCGCAATTTTTTCGCTGCCATGGGCGCTACGTCCTCCAGGTACGCCTCTGGAACTTAGTAACAATGTAACTTTAGCTTTAATTGTTATTTTATTTGTTTTTGGAACCTTTCTTTATATCATTTATAAGAAAACGTGTAAACAAAAGAATTGATTACCTAATTTTTTGTTGTCCTACCTTCCCAAGGCCGCCTCTAGGCGGTCCAAGGATACAGTCCTATAAACTCGATCCGTGCAAAAGAAAAAGTTTTTCTAAAAAAACAATCACTTTTGATACATACTGAATCCAAAAATAATTTTTTTCTTAGAAAAGAAAATTTGGGCACTAGAGGGTTAAGGGGGGTGGGGCGGAATAGGTGGGAGTGGCATCCAAACTTTTGATGCAATTTTTTGAGGAATGTCACCAGCTTGCCCCCAAATTTGGTGACGTTAGCTGCTCAAATGTGGGATATATTTGTGCTTTGTCGATTTGCACACCGAGGTGTATCGACTTGTTATCGATTTCCCAGGCCCCCTGAGGTCGTAGAGCCCTAAATTTAACACTTTGTCTGACGAAGGCATGTACCTAGATATTTGCAAAGTTGCTTTAAGGGTGTCGAAAAAAGTTGCGTTCATACAGACAGTTAAAGACTTGTGCCTATCAAGCAACGCGGTGTTAGGAGTACTGAAGGAGAAGTCCCATTAGATAATATCGCACTTATCGTAAATATCGCTTATCGCCCTTATCGCAATTATCGTTTATCGAATATTGCTTATCATATTTACCGTTTTTAGCGTAATTATCGCTTATATCGTATTTCTTGTTATCGTTTGAAATCAGTAAACATGGCGGTTGTCCGTAGTTCTGAAGACTTACGTGCGTTAGCAAGTAACGCATATGAAGCAGTGTCATGTGCCATCTGCAATGACACTAGTTCCGACGCAGAATTTAGAGAAACCAGTTGTAAACATCGTTTTCATAAATCATATTTATCTTAGTGGTCAATTAACAACAACGTATGCCCAAGGTGTAGGCAGGCGTTTACGTTATCGCAGAGCTTAGAAAATATTACAGCTCGGCCTAGTGCCAATTCCAGTGGATTTAGGGGTAGACCACGTGCTACCGCTGTGAGAAATCAAACAGGTGCTATTCCACGTAGACCAGCTACGAGAGCAAATAATAGAAAAACTCCCAATTTGAGTCAGCCATTGACTTCGCAATCAGGTCCTAATTCAGCTAATAATGCTGTTGAAAGTGTTGTTGTATCAGAAGATCGCATTCAACAGATTATTGAAAGTTCCTTGGAAAATTATCGTAGTAGTATTGCATCGACGGTAGCTGATCAAATCAGTGCCGCAATACAAAATTTAAATTTGTCTGCTCCCACTAGAGAGACTCGAGACGAACCTCAGCTGGAATGGGATAATGACATTCAGACATTCGACGTCTGAGCTTTGAGCGTGATAATCCCCCGAGAGATAGGCGTGGTCCATCTCGCGAGAACGCCAACAATACTAATTATTCACTAGATCGTCCAGATAGAATTTCTAATGTCATATCGAACTGGAAAATACAATTTACAGGTGCGTCGAATGACATTCCCATTGAAGATTTTATATACCGAGTCAATTGTCTTACGGCTCAGTATTTTAACAATAATTTTGACTTATTGTACCAGTTTGCTAAATTACTTTTTAAAGGCCCAGCTCTATCATTCTATTGGCGTGTGCGTAGAACTGTGGGTTGCATGGGATGGTTTAAGCTGTGCAACCGTTTAAGAGAAAGATATCAAGATCAGCGAACTGATCGAGACATCAAAAATGTCATGCGACGTCGCAAGCAAGGCGTTAACGAAAACTTCGATGAATTTCTAGACGCGATGCTAGCGATAGCTGATTCCCTTCGAGAACACATGTCGGAGAATGACATCATTATAGAAGTAAGGCACAATTTAAAGCCTCAATTAATTCATGAACTTCTTCATGTTGATACCCCAAATCTCGCAATCCTTCGCAAGGAGTGCCATCGTCATGAAGAATTCTTTCGTAGTTTACGATAAAAGCCTTTAATCCGTTCAAATGTGCAAAAGCGTTTTGTTAATTCTGTTATGCTTGAAGACGATACTGAAGAGTTGACTGACACGGACACTGGCAATGCTGATAAGATTTGTGCACTATGAGTAAACGAAAAACTAAAATGTTGGAATTGTGATGAGTTAGGTCACAGGTACCATGATTGTCTAAAGTCGCGTCGAGTTTTAATTGTGCTCATTGCAAATTAAAATCGGAAAAAAGTTCCGAAAGTGGACGTCCGACATTAGCCTTGGAACCAAACACAAACTCACTGGAGATACCTTCACCTGACAAGTCTTATTTACCTGATATACAAAATAATTCCCGGATTTTCAGACCCTATCACTTACGTTTGCGAGAATATAAGGAAAGCAGAGCAGCTATTTTCAATTTAAATACTCTGGACGTTCAAAAGAATCGTTCTACTTTGCGTATGAGAGATTTTTGGCGTAATAAACGTCGACTAAAAATCTTTACTATATCCTCGATAGTGAATAAGCCAAACGATATAAGACCTTTTACTCAAATAGAAATATTTGGTAAACAATATTTAGCCCTGTTGGACAGCGGTGCCAATAAGAGCGTTATCGGGGCTTAGCTAAACACCTTAACTCAGAACCGATTAAAGTAGATAAATTAAATGGCGTCGTTCAGACAGCAGATGGCCACAAGCAAGATGTTATATGTGGAATGGATTTTTGGAAAGCTTTTGGCATTTCAATCCAGCCTACATCTATCTTATATATATAAAAGAAAGTCGTGTTAGTTACAGAGCTAAGATCTCAAAACAGAATTGGGTGTAAATTGGTAGGGAGGTTGCTTAGAGCCAGGGGAAGGTTTACGACAAACAAAATTCAGGAAAATGTTCAACAGGAATGAAGGAAAACCGGGAAAGTTTTTTACACCCTTAACAAAAATCCCTAATCAAGTAACCATTCGATTACATGTCGTTACATTGTTTGACAGCTTCTAATTGTAATCTGTTCAGTTTTGGGGTAAAAGTTATTCGTTTGTTAACAGTTCAATTGGAAACACGTTTATTGTGCAAACTTTTATTATATTTAATTGGAAACACGTTTATTGTGCAAACTTTTATTAAATTTTAACAGCAACCATTTGTCTCTGTCCATAGTCTAAAATGCCTAGAGGACGACGTGGGAACATCGGCCGCCGCACAAGACATGCAAGCCAGCAACGAAATACTACAAACGAAAGAACTGAAGAAGAACAAGAAATTGCACGTTAACAGCGCCGCGATAGTATGGCTCGACTTCGTGCTTCTCAATAACAAGAGCAAAGTGAAGCAGCCCGTGAAACAGCTCGGTTGGCAATGCGGAATCGTCTAGCGAACAACAGAGGTCAACAAATAGATGGTTTGCGACGCAGAAGATATTTATCAAGAGCTGATTTGAATCGAGCAGCTTTTCGATACGATTGCCGCGATGATTACAGCTTGCATCGTAGCGTTTGCATTGGGCAAATGGATGTTGTTTGTGAGTATTGTGGTGCATTAAAGTTTACCGGAGAAACGGCTGGATTATGCTGCCTTAATGGTAAAGTAAAATTGCCGTTGTTGACTCCGCCACATGAGCCATTGTATTCATTGCTTTGTGGCGAAACACAAGAATCACGCCACTTTCTTGCAAACACTCAAAAATACAATGGTTGTTTCCAAATGACGTCATTTGGGGGGCAGATATTATCGAAGAACGAGGATTTAATCCGACATTTAAGATACAAGGACAGATTTACCATCGAATTGGATCATTACTACCTTTCGAAGATACACAGAATAAATTTTTACAAATATATTTTATGGGCAACATAGAAGAACAACTTGATCGACGCCTAGGAATCAATGCAGGAATGAAGCGAGCAATTCTTCAAGACTTGCAGTGTCTGCTTCATGAACATCATGCGTTGGTCAGGTTATTTAAGAGTGCTTTAGAGCGCATGCCAAATGATGACTATAAAGTTGTCATTAAAGCAGATAAACGACCATCTGGAACACACGAACGCACATTTAATGCTCCAACATTAGACGAAGTTGCCATCCTGATTGTTGGTGAACAATTTGAAAACGCGATATTGTGCTTACACGTCGCAATACTGGGCAACTACAACATATATCTGAAACTCATCGATCATATGACGCATTGCAATACCCGCTGATGTTTTGGCAAGGAGAAGATGAATATTATTTTAATATTAAAATGATAAATCCATTGAATGGGGAAGAAACTACAAAGAAAGTTAGCTCAATGAATTATTACGCATATCGTTTGATGATTCGTCAAAATGCTGACAACTATATGCTGCGGTTTCGTCGATTATTTCAGCATTATTGCGTTGACATGTATGTAAAATAATGTGCATTAGAAGCACTAAACCGAACATTAAAAGATTTACGCAATGTTTTGGAGGAGCAATGATTTTACTGTCTGGCGATTTCCGCCAAATACTGCCAGTAATTCCAAGATCTACGGCTGCCGACGAAATAAACGCTTGCCTCAAATCGTCAAATCTATGGCGCTATGTGAAGAAACTGCAGCTGACAACAAACATGAGAGTTACATTGCTTAATGATACATCTGCAAGTACCTGTCGATGAATCGAGCGGATTAATATCATTTCCAAATAATTTCTGTAATTTTATGGCATCAAAAGACGAACTTATCAATGAGTGAGCGAGCAATTTTAGCGGCAAGGAATAAACATGTAGATGACTTGAACTACATAATTCAAAATAAGATTATTGGAACAGAGCATTCATTCAAATCTATTGACTGCGTCACAAATGAAGATGAAGCAGCTTTTGCACTCGAATTTGGTTCCAAACGAATCTGCCAAAACGCATCTTTGAGATCAATTTTAGATATGCGATGCACTGGGGGAAGTCTACTAATAAGACCATCATGAATCGGCATAGGATATGCGTCCTTTATTGTAACAGCGTTTAATTTTCGTGCATCCAGACAAACCTTTCGAGGCTTAACAACGAGTGTAACGGGAGAAGACCATGGAGATGTCGGTGCTTCTTTTATGACGCCTAGTTTAATCATTCGATCAACTTCTTCGCATAAAAGCTTCTCTTTAGCAAGGGACAAGGGATAAAACCTTTGCTTAATTGGTTTGGCATCCGCTGTGTCGATCTCATGCTCAACCAGAGATGTTTCACCAAGACCACTACATTCTGAAGAGGAAATAGATTTGTAATAGATTGTAACTTTGCTCTTTGTGAATTATCAAGTTTGGTTTTGTTCGTTTCTTCTGCATAGCTGTCGTTTATTTCATTTATCACATACTAGAAAACCCGGCGAACTCCGTTACGCCACCTCGTTTTTTTAAACATTTCGTTTGGGGATTAAAAGATGAAGAATGAAATTTTTGAAAAGCAATATTTTTACTTCATTAAGACAGAACTGAAGCGAAGAAAGCCAAAATATAATTTGAGAAAATGCCCGATTGAGCACTCGAAGATCATTGGCATCATACAATCGCTTGGCATTCCAATATGATCCCAATGCGAACTACAGTGATGATGACAATTTATATATTGGACCAACGTCGACTGTATGTCAAAATTGCAATGCGCTAAAGTTTAAAAGAGAAATGGCTGGATTGTGCTGCGCAAGTGAAAAGTCAAACTGGATCCATTACTTACACCACAACACCCACTGAAAGCATTGTTCGATAGAAGTGTTCCCGATTCCAACTATTTTCTTCAACACATCCTTGAATACAATAACTGTATTCGCATGACTTCATTTGGAGCTAATAAAGATAAAACGCATACAACCAATTAGGCACCCAATATTGGACCTGCGGTTTGCCCAAGTAAACCATTTTCCGGTTGGATCGATATAACCAAATAAGATTGTGTGCGTGCAGCAGGCCTCACTTTTGCCATTCGATTGAATACATCCAGCATCGAGTATTTCCAAAGACGCGTTGTTTAACAATAAAGTTCATCAGGGACCGAATTTTTTCCCTGAATATACGTGCTGTGATGTCGTGTCAGCAATTGAGTAATTTCTATCCATTTTGGATTACACGTAAAAGTAATAAAGAGATCTGGCCGACCGTAATGACGAACATATGTCATTGCATCCTGTGCATATTCATGCATATGACGTGAACTACCAATGTACGTCGCCGGCAGAATAGTTAATCGACCAATATTAGGTGCATTTCCTTCAGTACTAACTGAATCACGTAAATGGATGTACTCCTCAGAACGCAGTTTGGCTTGGTTCAACCTAATGAATGTTAAACGTTCCGTTTCTATTTTTACATACATGTCAACGCAATACTGCTGAAACAATCGACGAAACCGCAGCAAATAGTTGTCAGCATTTTGACGAATCATCAAACGATATGCGTAATAATTCATTGAGCTAACTTTCTTTGTAGTTTCTTCACCATTCAATGGATTTATCATTTTAATATTAAAATAATACCCATCTTCTCCTTGCCAAAACATCAGCGGGTATTGCAATGCGTCATATGTATTGCGACGTGTAAGCACAATATCGCGGTTTTCAAAATCTACCAATATTTGCTGCATTTCCTTCAGTACTAACTGCATCACGTAAATGGATGTACTCCTCAGAACGCAGTTTGGCTGCTCTTCACTTTTTTGTTTTATTATCATGCGCAAAAACAAACAACTCAGATGGTCTTCCGACCCGTGAACATGCCACGTATAATTGGCCATGGGAAAACAAGGATTTTCTAGGTTTAAGCCACAAGCCAGGCACGTCCAAAGAGTTTAAAAATTCAAATTCGAGTGCAAAAGCTGCTTTTACTATTCCAAATCGACCCCAATACCAATTTAAGCGGATGCCTTATGGCCTTACCAATGCTCCACAAACCATGTGCCGGTTGATGGACCAAGTCATTCCGTACCAGTTAAAATCTCACGTATTTGTATACCTTGATGATCTTAGAGCATCTAAATACTGTCTCAAAACAGTCCCTGATAAAATTCAAGCTGGAAATGAATTTCCCGTGCCAAAGACGCGCAAGCAGCTTAGAAGATTCCTAGGGATGACAGGGTGGTATCAACGCTTTATTTCCTAGTATTCATCCGTAATTTTTCCGCTCACAGAACTTTTGCGAGAAAAATCATTCGAGTGAAATGACCAAGCTCAAGCAGCATTTGTTGAAATTAAATGAATGTTATGTACCGCTCCGTTTTTGATACATCCAAACTATGAGAAGCCTTTTATCTTACAATGTGATGCGCCGTTGGGGTAGAAGCAGTACTAGCCCAAGTTGATGAGTCAGGATGCGAAAGACCTATAGCATATGTCAAAAAAGTTAAATAAGGCCCAGCGTAACTATACAGTTACCGAGCTTGAATGTTTACCTGTCGTCTAAGCGATTAAAAAGTTTCGAATGTATGTCGAGGGACAGTCTTTTAAAGTCGTTACCGATCATGCAAGTCTTCGTTGGCCAATGAACCAAGCAGATTTGAGTGGCCGATTAGCACGATGGGCAATTAAATTGCAAGGATTTTCCTTCGATATCGAGCATCGAAAAGGTAGTGAAAATGTCGTAGCGGACGCGTTATCCCGATGTTTCAAAGAGGTTGACGATATTGCTACCCTCAGTTTTGATATTTTACCTGAAATCGATTTAGATTCGGATGGCTTTCAATCTGAAGAATTTCGCAAGTTGAGAGACAACTATCAGAAAGCTAATCTCCCGGATGTTCAAGTCATAGATAAGTTTATATATCGGCGTAGTATCCTTTGTGAAAACAGTGATACCGATGATTGTTGGAAACTGTACTTTCCAGAATCACTGCGTGAACAAGTGATCCGTTCCATACATGATCAGCCTTCGTCTAGTCATTGTGGCATTGCCAAATGCTTAGAGCGAATTAAACGAAGATTCTTTTGGCCAAAAATGGTCGTCGATGTGCGCAGGTATATAGGCAATTGTGATGACCACCAAGTATCCAACATGCGCTTTAAAACCGCCAATGGGTAGTCAAGTGTCTAGTGAAAGACCCTTTCAAATATTGTATATAGATTTTATTGGACTATTTCCGCGTACGAAAAAAGCAAATGTAGGAATTTTTATCGTTCTTGATCATTTTTCGAAATTTACTTTCCTCAAAGCAGTAAAGAAATTTAATTCGCAGGTAGTAATTGACTACTTGAGAAATGAACTTTTTACATGCTTTGGAGTGCCCGAAATAATTGTCAGTGATAATGGTACTCAGTTTAAAAGCCATGATTTTGCCACATTTATCTCACAGTTTGGTATTCAGCACATATGCACCGGAGCATATGCCCCTCAGTCAAACGCAGCTGAAAGGGTAAATCGGTCAATAAACGCAGCTTTAAGAGCCTACGTTCGTACCGATCAGCGAGCATGGGATGTATTTTTACCTAGTGTCACCAGTCGGTTGGAATGTCGCCTTACCGTATAGTATTCGGCCAATACATGATAGTTCATGGCCAAGACTATAAGTTGTTGAAAAACATGAATGTACTTAGCGATGGTACGCAACAGCTAAATCGAACGGACGAGTTTCATCAAATCCGCTCAAACATTGAAAAGCATTTGACGAAAGCTTATGAGAAAAATCAGCATACTTATAATTTACGTACCCGACCTAGATCATTTGAAGTCGGGCAAAACGTTATTAAGCGTAATTTTGCTTTGAGTAATGCAGCAGCTAATTTTAATGCAAAATTAGCGCCAGTCGGAACTTAAGCACGCATCAAATCAAAGGCGTACCGACTATTATACCCACTACTGTAGCCCACAAGCATTCTGACCCCAGCTTTATAGCTTTGTCTTAGACGAGTGGATAGCGCTGCAGAAGTGCAGCTGATGCAGTTGAGCTTCTGATCTGTCATTAGAGAGCTTTTCAGTTTGCATTCTTATTGCCGGCAGTCTAATCAGATCATTTTATTTTCGCACATGTTCTAAAACAGACGTGCTTATTAAACCTCTAAGCTAATATCTATATATATAAAAGAAAGTCGTGTTAGTTACTGATTTAATATCTCAAGAACGGCAAAACAGATTTGGGTGTAAATTGGTAGGGAGGTTGCTTAGAGCCAGGGGAAGGTTTACCACAAACAAAATTCAGGAAAATGTTCAACAGGAATGCAGAAAAACCGGGAAAGTTTTTTACACCCTTAACAAAAATCCCTAATCAAGTAACCATTCGATTACATGTCGTTACATTGTTTGACAGCTTCTTATTGTAATCTGTTCAGTTTTGGGGTAAAAGTTATTCGTTTGTTAACAGTTCGATTGGAAACACGTTTATTGTTCAGTTTTGTTGTAAAATTTATTCGTTTGTTAACAGTTCAATTGGAAACACGTTTATTGTGCAAACTTTTATTAAATTTCAACAGCAACCATTTGGTGGTAAGTTGATCTGTGTAAATTATGAGGATTGTGCATTTGAGGTTAAATTCACCAGTCTGTCCATAGTCTAAAATGCCTAGAGGACGACGTGGAAACATCGGCCGCCGCACAAGACATGCAAGCCAGCAACAAGTGTATACACAGCAACGAAATACTGCAAATGAAAGAACTGAAGAACATGCACGTGAACAGCGCCGCGAAAGTATGGCTCGACTTCGTGCTTCTCAATCACAAGAGCAAAGTGAAGCAGCCCGTGAAACAGCTCGGTTGGCAATGCGGAATCGTCGAGCGAACAACAGAGGTCAACAAATAGATGATTTGCGACGCAGAGGATATTTATCAAGAGCTGATTTGAATCGAGCAGCTTTTCGATACGATTGCCGCGTCGATTACAGCTTGCATCGTAGCGTTTGCATTGGGCAAATGGATGTTGTTTGTGAGTATTGTGGTGCATTAAAGTTTTCCGGAGAAACGGCTGGATTATGCTGCCTTAATGGTAAAGTGAAATTGCCGTTGTTGACTCCGCCACATGAGCCATTGTATTCATTGCTTCGTGGCGAAACACAAGAATCACGCCACTTTCTTGCAAACACTCAAAAATACAATGGTTGTTTCCAAATGACCTCATTTGGGGCAGATATTATCGAAGAACGAGGATTTAATCCGACATTTAAGATACAAGGACAGATTCACCATCGAATTGGACCATTACTACCTTTCGAAGATACACAGAATAAATTTTTACAAATATATTTTATGGGCAACATGGAAGAACAACTTGATCGACGCCTAGGGATCAATGCAGGAATGAAGCGAGCAATTCTTCAAGACTTGCAGTGTCTGCTTCATGAACATCATGCGTTGGTCAGGTTGTTTAAGAGTGCTTTAGAGCGCATGCCAAATGATGACTATAAAGTTGTCATCAAAGCAGATAAACGACCATCTGGAACACACGAACGCACATTTAATGCTCCAACATTAGACGAAGTTGCCATCCTGATTGTTGGTGAACAGTTTGAAAAACGCGATATTGTGCTTACACGTCGCAATACTGGGCAACTACAACATATATCTGAAACTCATCGATCATATGACGCATTGCAATACCCGCTGATGTTTTGGCAAGGAGAAGATGAATATTATTTTAATATTAAAATGATAAATCCATTGAATGGGGAAGAAACTACAAAGAAAGTTAGCTCAATGAATTATTACGCATATTGTTTGATGATTCGTCAAAATGCTGACAACTATATGCTGCGGTTTCGTCGATTGTTTCAGCAGTATTGCGTTGACATGTATGTAAAAATAGAAACGGAACGTTTAACATTCATTAGGTTCAACCAAGCCAAACTGCGTTCTGAGGAGTACATCCATTTACGTGATGCAGTTTGTACTGAAGGAAATGCAGCTAATATTGGTAGATTAACTATTCTGCCGGCGACGTACATTGGTAGTCCACGTCATATGCATGAATATGCACAGGATGCAATGACATATGTGCGTCATTACGGTCGGCCAGATCTCTTTATTACTTTTACGTGTAATCCAAAATGGATAGAAATTACTCAATTGCTGCTTCCCGGACAAACATCAAGTGATAGACACGACATCACAGCACGTATATTCAGGCAAAAAATTCGGTCCCTGATGAACTTTATTGTTAAACAACGCGTCTTTGGAAATACTCGATGCTGGATGTATTCAATCGAATGGCAAAAGCGAGGCCTGCCGCACGCACACATTCTTATTTGGTTAGTGGAAAGAATTCAGCCTGACCAAATAGATGATATCATATGTGCCGAGATTCCTGATCATGAAGTCGATCCAGACCTACATGATGTTGTTACTACTAATATGATTCATGGACCGTGTGGTGCCATCAATCCCCAATCACCTTGCATGGTCGATGGAAAATGCTCTAAACGATATCCACGGAAATTAACGGCGGAGACTGTCACTGGCAACGATGGTTATCCGCTGTATCGGCGTCGATCACCAGATGACAACGGTCGAACTGTCACAACGAAAGTGAAAAGAATGGATTTCGTTGTCGACAACAGTTGGATTGTTCCATATTCGCCACTTATTTCTAAAACGTTCAAGACACATTGCAACGTTGAATACTGCAATTCAGTTAAGTCCATAAAATATATTTGCAAATATGTCACGAAAGGCAGTGATATGGCGGTTTTTGGATTGCAATCCTCGAACACCAACGATGAAATTTCACGCTATCAAGTTGGTCGTTATGTGAACTGTAATGAAGCGATTTGGCGTATACTCTCATTTCCCATTCACGAACGTCATCCAACTGTTATGCATTTGGCGGTGCATCTGGAGAATGGTCAACGAGTATATTTCACGGCTTCGAATGCTATGCAACGTGCTGAAACACCTCCAGCAACTACATTGACCAGTTTTTTTGCAATCTGCCAAAGCGATCTGTTTGCACGAACTTTGCTTTACTCGGAGATGCCACATTATTATACTTGGAATGCTTCATCGAAGAATTTTCAAAGACGGAAGCAAGGCGATGCGGTGCCTGGGTATCCAGATGTGCGTTCTACTGATGCTCTTGGTCGTATGTATACAGTTCATCCAAAGAATGATGAATGTTTCTATTTGCGGTTGTTACTGGTAAATGTGCGTGGGCCAACGTCATTTGAGACACTACGAACTGTTAATGGTGTAATATTTTCAACATATCGTGCTGCATGTGAAGAATTGAAATTATTAGAAAACGATACTCATTGGGATACGACAATCGCTGAAGCCATTATTTCTGCGTCTCCAAGTCAGATACGCACATTATTCGCTATCATAATTTCGACATGTTTTCCATCAAACCCATGTAACCTGTGGCACAAATACAAGGATAATATGTCAGAAGATATTTTACATCAAATTCGTGTCAGTTCCAGAAATCACGATATTGAGATGAATGAGGAGATACATAATCGTGCTTTACTCTTGATCGAAGATATGTGTTACCTTATGTGCGGTAATTTATTAATCAGGTTGGGAATGCCAGCGCCATATCGTCAAATGAATGACGCATTTAATCGAGAATTGGAACGGGAACGTGAATATGATCACCAGGAATTAGATTTAGTAGTTCAAACGAATGTACCCATGTTGAATTACCAACAAAAGGAAGCTTATGATACTATAATGAAGGCAATCGATGATGAAAATGGTGGTTTATATTTCCTAGATGCCCCTGGTGGAACTGGCAAGACATTCCTTTTGTCATTAGTTTTAGCAACTGTTCGGGCGAGATCCAACATAGCGGTTGCAGTTGCTTCTTCTGGAATAGCAGCCACATTGTTAGAAGGATGCCGTACGGCTCATTCAGCATTAAAATTACCGTTAAATCTTCAAACTATTGAAGAACCAACGTGTAATATTGCAAAACACTCAGCAATGGCCAAAGTTTTAGCGGCATCGAAAATTATCATATGGGACGAATGCACAATGGCGCATAAACGTGCATTAGAAGCACTTAACCGAACATTAAAAGATTTACGCAATGACTCGAGATGTTTTGGAGGAGCAATGATTTTACTGTCTGGCGATTTCCGCCAAACACTGCCAGTAATTCCAAGATCTACGGCTGCCGACGAAATAAACGCTTGCCTCAAATCGTCAAATCTATGGCGCTATGTGAAGAAACTGCAGCTGACAACAAACATGAGAGTTACATTGCTTAATGATATATCTGCTGAAGATTTCTCGAAGCAATTGCTGACTATCGGTAATGGTCAAGTACCTGTCGATGAATCGAGCGGATTTATATCATTTCAAAATAATTTCTGTAATTTTGTCGAATCAAAAGAAGAACTTATCAACAATGTATTTCCATACATTATTACTAACCACAAAAATAATGAATGGTTGAGTGAGCGAGCAATTTTAGCGGCAAGGAATAAAGATGTAGATGACTTGAATTACATAATTCAAAATAAGATAATTGGAACAGAGCATTCATTCAAATCTATTGACTGCGTCACAAATGAAGATGAAGCCACCAACTATCCCATTGAATTTTTAAACTCTTTGGACGTGCCTGGTTTACCACCACACAATTTACGCCTAAAGGTTGGGTCCGTAATAATCATGCTACGAAACATAAACCAACCAAAACTGTGCAACGGTACGCGTTTGGTGGTTAAAAAATTGATGAACAATGTCATTTACGCCACGATAATGATAGGAAAATTCAAAGGTGAGGAAATTCTTATTCCGAGGATCCCGATGATCCCAAACGATATGCCCTTTGAATTTAAAAGACTTCAATTTCCGATACGTCTTGCATTTGCAATGACCATTAACAAATCACAAGGCCAATCCTTAAAAGTTTGTGGCTTAAACCTAGAAAATCCATGTTTTTCCCATGGCCAATTATACGTGGCATGTTCACGGGTCGGAAGACCATCTGCGTTGTTTGTTTTTGCGCATGATAATAAAACAAAAAATATCGTTTATCACAAGGTACTTAAGTGAAGAGCAACCAAACTGCGTTCTGAGAAGTACATCTATGGCTATGGTAATCAAACAAAAAACATCGTGTTTCATAAAGCACTACAGTGATTTGTTAATAATTATGATTCTCATGATTAACAATAAAACGTTTACTTTTAAATCCTTATATAATGTTTTTTTAATTTTTTTTTTTTACAACACCCTATCACGGGTGTCTGTCGGGTCCGCCGCTGCAACGCGTGGCTGGGTTAGCTAGTAAAATATATATTCAACGTGTGACGCCTCGTGATACCAAACTGTACTCTAACAGCATCCAACACGCGTAGCGCAGGTTTTGCGCAAAACTAGGGCTCACTTTGTTTTAATCTGCTCCCAAAACGCGGTGCCAGATTTATTTCGTGGATTTTTTGAATTTAGCGCGATTTACTTTAAGCACCAGGTAAGCCTTTAAAAGTGATAATGTGCAGTGCTTAAAGTTTGAACTTTCACCAGGTTGCATGCCTCGGAAAACTCCAGCAAGTGGCTAGTCCGCAGACTGCAGCCAAATCGGGTGCTATGCCCAGTCAGGGCTAAAACCAACCCTAACCTAATTTAAAAATGAAAGGTTAACGTCTTAAGGTAGACGTCGCCACGGGTCACATGGGGCAAGGCTAATCCCATGCGCCTGCAATACCAACATTTGTGTCTTGCTAAGAAGCCTAACACCGGTCGGATGAACATAGTGAAATTATAGTGCCCATCCAGACCAACCCGTCTGTGTTTGTCGTTACGTGTCCACGCAGATTGGCTAATCATAATTAAGCCATACCGAATCTTGCTGCGTGGGTGCATCCCTACCATAGAAGTACCAAGGAATTGTCAAAGCCCGGATATAGTCATTGGAATTTCTAATGCCAAGTGGAAAAAGTTTTGAATTTATAAATTATAACCTTATTTAGTTTTGCATTAAAGCTAATTCCATATGTTTTGTTCATCTAGCTTTGGACAAGTTTTTGTTGCGCATTTAACTTATGAAAAAAATTTAAACTCCACAGCAACACACATCAGCGTCAACAGAAATGCTGACATCGATGGACCTTGTATTATATCGATGGACCTTGTATTATAGTGAGTACGGCATAGCCGAAAAAGTGTAACAAAACCAAACGCAACAAAAACACAACCGATCCTACATGAGCTTAGGATCCAAAAAAAGCTTAATCGATACCCGCTTCAATGCATATACACATACCCAAATAAATGCCTATAATTGAGTGCATTTAGGAACAGCTGTCTGTTCTGATTATCGTAAAAGCTTTGAAGCGTATGTTTGTATGTATGGAGCGTTGATTAATGTGCATCCGAGTTTGATAATTAAACTTAATAGGTTCATAGTTTGCTTAAAGTTATACGTTCTTGATTAATAATATAAATTTGATATACATTTAGTATTAGAGCGATTGAACGCTAAAGTTAATATTGTTTGAAAACTAGTGACACAAAATATGAATTGTCTGAAAATAATAATAATAGTTAAGTACACTCTTCAATTACAAATTTTATAACTATGAACTAATTTACTCTTATTACAGGGCACCGGAAGTCTCTAACCACCAGGTAAAAAAAAAGGGTATCATTGACTGCGTGAAGTTAATGTTACAGGTAGGGAGGGTATAGATCAGAGAAACAAATACACCTCAGTTTCTCAATTTACTGATAGCGCACTCGTCACTTCTTCTTGTATGAATTACCTTTCCGTCGTCTCCCGCAACTGTCTACGATTTTAATTGTATGTAGGACATTTGTATGAAGCAGCACCAAAACCCACCCCACTTTCCCTGAGCACGGTCGGCAAAATTAGTAGACATGGGTGCTGCCGATGCAACTCTTTATGAGGTTCGTTATATACTAATAAAATGGCTCCCAAAGCGTGTGGCCTTATACCGATTGGCATTACATATTAATAAAGCACGCCCAATGCGTGAGGTCTTATATCAATTGGCAATGCATACATAAGTAGAAAATAACACTAAATTTGCCATGTGGAGCCTGGAAATGTTCTGTACGCCTCGAGCAAAATACCAAACCTTAGTTCCCGCTCAACTGCCTTCATTGAAGACCTTCAACATCCAATCTTGTTATTTCAGTAGTTTCAGATAGTAACTCTTATTTTACATGGAATTATTGGCTGTGGTGATTATTATCGGAGCCAAGCCGTAAATAAAAAGTACTTTTATTAATTCTCAACATTAAGCAAGCTAAAACTGACGCAAGCTGACGCCTTCTCTTTGTGCTCCACTATTTTCGCAAATTTAATTTGATTAAATAAACAAAAATTGTCAGAAAAGGTCAAAAAAGTTAAAACTTAAAACCGGCTACAAAACTGTGTCTAAAGTTTTTCTACTGAATCGAAATTCTACGTGTTAAAATCATTTTTAATATTAACACAAAGCGCAGCGCGGATAACATAAAGAAAAGCAACAAGCAACAATCATTTGAGTGAAACCTGCACATCAGCTGAAAAGACGCGGACCCACAACAATTCGCCGCAACGTCGCTTAGCTGAACACTAAAGTCACTCATTTACACTACTCAACAAAGCTCTTGATTTCACTAACTTACACACGATGTCATCTGCTAGCAAGCGCGTGAGGGAAAACTCCTCTGGTGAGCTGAAGGCGTTCAAGGGAGCTGATGCTGCCCTTATCACCCAAATCATCAGCAGCAAATTCAAGGAGCAGACTGAGACAATCGCAGCAACGTTGAGGGAGTCGGAAGCGCGCATGCTGGCCGGACTAAATGAGCGTCTGGAAGGCATGAGTAAGGAAATTCAGCTTCTGATGAAACGGGTCCAGAAACTGGAGCAGATCACAGAAGATGTAGCTGGGCTAAAGGCACAGGTATGCGCGTTAGAGGTCAAGCTCTCGACGCAAGCACGTGCAAATGTAGCGAACGATCTTCGGCTACACGGCGTGCCTGTCACAGAAGGCGAATCATTAAAAACTATTTTTAATTCACTGTGTTTTGCCCTGGAAGTAACACCGACACCGAAAGTAAATGAAATATTTAGGGTCAGGCAAGCCAAATCTGCTCGCACCGTGGCTGACCCCACAATAATAATTAAGTTTAATAATAACACCGAAAAACTAGCTCTTATTCGGGCGGCTGGTCTGTTTAGAAGAGCGACAAAACAACAACTAAGCTTGCAATTGCTTGGCTTTCAATCATCTGCTCCAATTTACTTGAATGAGCAGCTTACGAGAGACGGCTATGCTATATTTAAAGAGGCCATAAAACTAAAGAAGCAAAAGCTCCTAACGGCAGTTTTCTGTCGTCGTGCAGAGATTTTTGTCAAGCAGAGCGAGGGAGGGGAGGTGATCTGCATTGATAGCTTTCAAAAGCTTTCGCAACTGCAGAGCGAACGGGCCGTCGGTTGTGCTTCGGAGTCAACGGCTGGTTAGCTGTTCTGCCTCATACATAGTAATAATTTTCGTAGTGTGTAATATAAGTGTAATAATTGTTCTCTTTTCAATGATCTTTAGAATATTAAGTGCGCAACTAATTAGTTTTCTCTCATTCTTTCTCTTAAATGATACGTAACGTGAGTTCAACCAAAGCGAATAGCCATGTTATGGTTAGGATTCTGGGCAAGCAGAAAATTGGTCTTCAAATGTGTCATATTAATGCTCAAAGCTTGTCAAATAAGATGGATGAGTTTCGTTTTATGTTTGTTAACTCTAATATTGATATTGTCTGTGTGTCCGAAACGTGGTTTGTCCCAAATTTGAATGATTCGTATATTCTTTGTGATGGTTATAATGTTTTCCGTTCAGACCGTATTGGTCATGCAGGGGGAGTGGCAATATACGTAACTAAGAGACGGAAATGCAAAATAATATTAAAGCAACCTCCTGACAGCCAAATGGAATATATTTTTTTAGAGTTAATGAATTTAAACTGTGATACAAAAATGCTAGTCAGCTGTATATATAGACCACATAAAAATATTGATTACGGTAATCTGATAGAACAAATAACTAACCTAACACTGACGTACACGGACATTATACTAACAGGTGATCTTAATTGTAACATATTAAAAGAACAACATCTCTTAAATGAAATGGAGTCCATTGGAATGAATCCTGTTAACACAATAGTACCAACGCATTTCTCGCAGACCATTAACACTTTATTAGATGTTATTTTTGTCAACAAACCAGAAAATATTCTGCTATATGACCAAGTCTCAGTACCTGCTTTTTCAAAACATGACCTTTTATTTCTAACGTATGATATGCAACTTGACAGTAACATACAGACCATTCAGTACAGAGATTTTAAGAATATTGACCATAGTAGTTTAATTGAAAATTGCAGTCTCTGCGATTGGAACATTTTATATTCCCTCCCAATGGTTGACACCCAACTACATATAATAACCTCGTACATTGGCTACCTATATAACAAATTTGTTCCGATAAAAACTAGCACTGTCAAGCCAGTTATTGCATCTTGGTTTAATAGTCGTATTAGAAGTGCAATAGAAATGAGAAATGAGGCTTATGACAAGTGGAAACGCTATAAAACGGAACATTGTTATCATATTTTTAAAGAAGCTCGACGTAGTGTAAATAGCATGATAGCAATTGCCAAGAAAAATTATTATGGCAATAAATTCAAAAGCGCAATGACTACAAGGCAAACTTGGAAAACACTTAATACTTTAGGAATAGGCAAAACTAAATCTGTGATAAAGGAAGATATCGACGTTAATGTTTTAAACCATCAATTTTTAAACTTAAATATTCCTGTTATCTCGTGCAATCCGTACATTAGTTCTGTTTCGTCTGGTAATGTTAATATGTTTGAGTTTGCTTGTGTTAGTGAGTGTGAAGTCTTAGAAGCCATGTTCAAAATTAAGTCAAACGCCATTGGGCTGGATGAAATAGATCCAAGATTTTTAAAAATTTTACTACCTTGGATTATTCAGCATATAACGCATGTTATTAATACTGCAATAACTTCTTCGACCTACCCAGATCAATGGAAGGATGCGAAAATAATTCCGATACCCAAATCTAATAATGACTATAGACCAATATCTATTTTGCCATATCTCTCCAAAACATTTGAAAACATAATGGCGAAACAAATAAAAACCTTTTTCGAAACAAATAATCTTTTAAATAATAAGCAGTCCGGGTTTAGAAAAGGTAGAAGCTGCACGACAGCAATAATTAAAATAGTTGACGACATTAGAGCAAAACTGGACAATAGTGAAGTAACCTTTTTAACGCTACTTGACTTCAGTAAAGCTTTTGACACGGTTAATCATGAGATTCTCTTAACCAAGCTAATAAGATTATATAATTTTTCTACTACTGCAAGTAAACTGATGTCTTCTTACTTAACTAATAGAAAACAATCAGTTATAACAAATAAGTCGAGTTCTAATGTTCTAGTTAATTTCCGTGGTGTCCCTCAGGGATCGGTGCTAGGCCCGCTTTTGTTTACAATTTATGTTAATGATCTGCCTAATGTCCTCTCTATGTGTGATGTCCATATGTACGCTGATGATGTCCAAATGTATGTGAGTCGTCCTCTTAGTCAAATAAATGAATGTATTAGATTGTGCAATTATGATCTGTCTTGTGTGTCCAAGTGGGCAAGTCATAATGGTTTATGTCTTAATCCGTCCAAGTCTAAATGTATAGTAATCTACAAAAAGTATCTGAACACGGACTATTTAAGTAAACTTGTAATTGACAATGCAGAAATCAGCTATGTGTATAAGGCAGATAACCTAGGCATAACAATTAACAACACTCTCTCCTGGACAGACCATACAAACAAAGCAACAGGAAAGGCGTATGGAGTCCTACGCCAACTGTCTTTGGCACAACCATTTTTGCCAATAAACATAAAAATGACGGTTGCAAAAGCTTTAATTATTCCTGTCTTAATGTATGGTATAGAAATTTTTTGTAAATGTGACGCCGTTAGTCAGCATAAGATAAAAGTAGCTTATAATAGCATAGCTAGATTCGTGTTTTCTCTAAGACGTAAAGATCATGTTACTAGTTTTGCCAACAAAATACTTGACTTGGACATAAATAGCTGGACGAATTTTAAAATTTTGACTCAGCTTCATAAAATCATTTACACAAAGACTCCAGATTATCTATTCGAGAAGCTGCGTTTCAACCTGTCACAGAGGACCAATAATATTGCTTGCATTAGAACCAAACTTTCTTGTTCTCAAATTCACTTCTTTATCTGGGCTATTCGACTTTGGAACCAGTTACCTTCTCACTTGAAAACAATTAGTAGCGCACCCCTTTTTAGCAATAAACTGAAATGTTATTTAAGAAATCAAAATATTGCTTAAACTAGACATATATTACGAAATTTCAAAATCATTAAAAGAATAAAATGTTTAAAATTGTTTGCTTGTCATGTGATATGTTTAGTATTTTAAATAATAGTCTTATAGTTCGTAAGTTTAATTTTTAATTTTTTATTTATTTTATTGTATTGTATTTTATTTATCTTAAATCTGATTGTGACTAGTGCATTAACTTAAAAGTGTAAAACTTGTAGCACTAGGAATATTTTTTGAATAAATCTAAATCAATAAATCTAAATCAATTATCAACATATGTATATGATACTAACGTAGATTATTGCGTTGGAGTTTTATTTTGATTCAATTCGGTTAAAACCAAGCAATTGCTATTTGAATATAAATACATACACATATACAAATTTTTAACTTATTTGGAATCGAGAATAGTTCATGTTGAAAATTTTAGCACGTTCCTCTCCCAAATAGTATGTAGAAAACAAACAGAGTTAATTAATTTAGAGTTTAGAATTTCGTTTTTCTTTTGAATCGAGACTTGTTTAAGCTGGAAAATTTCAGCTTGTTCCTCTTCTACTGAAATCGAAATACATACAATTTTATAAGACAGTAAAAGCAGAATTAAAAAGTTAAAGACATTGATATTAATCAATGTCAACACATGTCCGCACAGCTCGAACAGCTGACAAGTTGCATTAACAATGACGATGGTTGCATTCACAATGACACTGATAATAGGAGGTAAAAAAGGTGGGAAAATTTAAAAACAAACGTGCACAAGATCGAGAAAGTTGAGAATGTGGAAACAAAAATTGACAACAAAATATTAATTATCAAGTCGGTTTGACTTTCGTAGTGGAAAATTATGTGGAAAAATTATCTATGGGGGGGTTAGAACCCCCAAAACCCCCCTGCGCACGGGCCTGGGCATGACATTTATCTGTGGCGGATGGCACTTTCTATCCCGCTATCAAGTTTGGAGACTCTAGCGCAAAAACCGACAAAGATATAGAGGTAGGCGGTATAAAAAATGTTTATGCACACCTGTTACGGATGTCACAACCAATGCTCATACCAAATTTGGTGACTCTAGCCCAGAAACTAGAAAAGATATAGAGGTGGGCGGTATAAGTGGGCGTGGCATCCAAACATTGATGCAGATCTGTTACGGATGTCACTTACAATGTTCATACCAAATTTGAAGAGCCTAGCTCGAAAACTGAGAGAAATATAGCGGTTGGCGGTATAAGTGGGCGTGGTATCCAAAATTTGTATGCACACCTGTTACGGATTTCACTACCAATGTTCATAACAAATTTGGTGACTCTAGCTTAAAAACTGGCGAAGATACATGCATTACGGTTTTTTTAAGGGCGGTGGGGCATGTCCCGTTGTTTGGGGGCGTGGCATCCAATGTTTTGATGCAAAACTTTGTCAGATTTTAGCATCTACCTTCATGTCAATTTTGGTGGCTATAGCTTCAAAACTGTAGAAGATACACCCATTTTTGTTTATAATTTAACCCTCTAGTGCCCATGACCGCATCTAGACGGGTAAGGTTAAAAACACCGATATTTTATTCTTTTCAATCCTTTTGACTCGGTTTTGCGTTTTTTCTAATTCGGGGAAGTCCAAAAATTAAGTTCGTTGCGTTTGGAATACATAATGGAGCTTGCGCAAACTACTGTAGTCATTTGAAGCAGAAAATTTGTGCAACTCGGACGAAATAATTAGTGGTGTTCACAAAGTGTAGTATCATGGCATAAGTGTATCGATACAACACTGCTATCGTGAACACCCAATTGCACAGCACGAGTCTTGCAAGCTTGCTATCTCTGAATTTGCTATTGTGTATTTATTGATTAATAAATAAGAAATAAATTGAAAATGCCTTTTAAAAGCATAAAATCAGCTATTTTAGAATAGAAAGCATCCCAAGCACTTGAGGAAATTCTTGCAATTAAAGGAATATACGTTAATATGCATTTTGTGGTAATTTAAGTACGTTAATTAATTATTATTGCAGATATTATTGAACATTCAAAAGGCCGATTCTGCATCGGTCGAATTTTGGGATTATTGTGTCCATGATGTAATTTCCATTCATAAGAGCCGCAGAGGTGATATAGTAAATGTACCAAAGTCAATTTGTTGGCGGGATTACAATTGACAGCTGATTGATTTGATTTAGCACCTAAAGCACTTAATTATACCAAAAAATACCAAAATATCGTCTGATTTCTTGGCGACTTTTGCAACACTTTTCAAGTTTTTACTGTTGTTTAGCACTAGTTTCTATGCAATACTTGCCATGATTTTTGTAGTCAAGGGTTGGGGTCTAGCACAAAGTGCAAACTACACTCAGTACAAATTGTTGTTGGAGATGCTTGCACTTTTGCTCTTATGCCATGATACTACACTTTGTGAACACCCTAATTGTTTTGTAAAAAGTGCAAAATATAAATAATTTTTTTAAAATATTATAAAGTTTGTTTGCTGGAAAAAAATTGTACCGCGTTGCGGATAGTCTGGAGAACTCAAAATACGAAACCTACATTAAAAAAAGTTTTCGTTAGCTTTCTATTGCTTTTATAAGGTATCCCGTCTAGAGGCGGTCTTGGGACAATTCGGGAAAAAAAAATTATAAGGTAAATTTGAAAGTGGAACAACCTATGACATATTTAAGTACAAATAATTGCTTTAGTAGACATGGAACGCCGACAAGTGAATAAGCTATTAGCTCTTTCCGACGTAGAGATTGAAAAATTTTTAAATTCAATTGATTTTGCCATTTATACGGACAGAGAAGAAGATTTGGAGGACGATTTGACTGATGATGTTTGCGAGGCAGCGCTTCCTGACAATGAGGAAGATGAAGAAGCGATTGAAAAAGAGCTACATATGTCGGATTCTATGTTGACTAGAGAGATTTGTGTAACTTCAAGCGGAAGTCCTACTCCATTTGCAAAATTGTTGTCACCCTCAAGTTCAACTGCATCCAATTCACCTCAAGCACAGAAACGCAAACGCAAAGCGCCTGCTGATATTATTGCTCATGTTAAAGAAAGCACAATAGCTGAATGTGTAGGATCTGTTTGGGCTATCGACCCAAAATCAACGCTTTTCAAAAGGATGTTGTGGCGCCATATGAACCTTGTCATGGATAAATCTGCAATTTCCTTTACTGAGCCTGACCTCGGAGTACTTGAAAATCTGGATACGTCATTCAAGTGTTTTCAATTCTTTTTGAATGATATTGTCATTGAGCATATCACCCAGCAAACAAATTTGTATGCTGCCCAAAAGGATGCCAATACTTCGTTTTCTACAACCAATTTAGAAATTCGACAATTTATTGGCATTTTATTTCTGATGTCAGTTTTTCGATACCCAAATGTTCGTTCATATTGGGGGGAATACGCATTTGGAACAATTCAGAACACAATGTCAAGAAATCGCTTTGAAAAAATACGAGGTAATTTGCATTTTAATGATAATAGTAAGTTGCCCTCCAAGGATTCTGCCGACCACGATCCTTTATACAAAATACGGCCGCTCGTGAATCACTTCAATGAGAAGTTTCAGTCAGTTCCGATGCGCCAACGCTTATCTGTGGATGAACAAATGTGTGCAACGAAAATAAAGACCTTTCTGAGACAATATTTACCTGACAAACTACACAAATGGGGAGTGAAATTCCTCAATTTGTGACAACGTGACAACGTTGTTCAAACTGGCTCGCCAGATCTTGGTGCGGCAGCAAATGTAGTTGTTCGATTGTCACGCAATGTTCCGGATTTCAAAAATCAGATTATCTACTTTGACAATTATTATACTTCCTTGCCGCTTCTTGTATATCTCAAGACCCGGGGAATATTTTCTTTGGGAACTATTCGCTCGAATCGCATTCCAAATTGTAAGCTGCCATCTGACAGCGACCTAAAGAAACAAGTGCGTGGATATTCTACAGAATTTTGTGGATCTGTATCAGGAGTCGAACTGTCTTTGACGATTTGGAAGGACAATAAGGCAGTTCGACTTGCTTCGACTTACGCGGGCACAAAACCTTTCCTGAATGAACCGAATTCAAAAGGTCAGGTTTCACGTTTTGTTCGTTCCGAAAAAAGTACGTTGACATAAATTGCCCAAATGTTATCCACGAATACAACAGCCACATGGGTGGTGTCGACTTAATGGACGGACTTATTGGTCGATATAAAATTCCCGTAAAGAGCAACAAGTACACAAATCGACTATTTACACATATGCTTGATTTAGCCATGGTAAACGCTTACATTTTGTTCCACCGAATAAACCAGCCCGACGCTAATAACACAAAATACCAATTGCCAAACTTCCGATCAGAGGTCGCACATGTGCTTTGCATGCAACAAACTCCTTATGTGGCAAAACGACCCGGGCGCCCGCGACAAGTTGATGGAAAGGAAAATAAATGCACAGGAAAGAAAACTTTCCTTCCGATTAATGATGTACGTTATGATACCGTCGAGCATTTTCCAATGTTTTTATCACGCGCTGACAAAAAAACCTGTAAGCTTCCTAGTTGTACTTCCGAAACTCAAATTGTCTGCCGTAAATGTAATATAAACCTGTGCTTTTCCCAGAAAAAAGACTGTTTCTATGATTTTCATCACAAATAAGTAATCGAACTTTTTGAACACAAATATTTAAAGCTTTGTGAATTTAAGTAACTTTAGTTTTAATTGTTATTTTATTTGTTTTTGGAACCTTTCTTTATATCATTTATAATAAAACGTGTAAAAAAAGAATTGATTACCTAATTTTTGTTGGCCTACCTGCCAAAAAGCCGCCTCTAGGCGGTCCAAGGATATAGTCCTATAAAACTCGATCCGTGCAAAAGAAAAAGTTTTTCTAAAACAAACATTCACTCTTGATACATACTGAATCCAAAAATAATTTTTTTCTTGGAAAAAAAAATTTGGGCACTAGAGGGTTAAAATGAAGAGATTTTAAGAGAAATCCAACAAAGCAAAGCTTGCGCTTGCAGCGTTCAAGCTCTTGTTCGTGCATATTAATGATGAGTTTTTAATACGCGAGAATAATTCACAGCCTAGATGTATGCCACCAAAATCACTTTATCACCTGCAACGCTATGCCATTATAATATCAATACTAATAATTATTGCCGCCCTAATTAATACTACACAAACATAAAATAAATAAAATTTTGTGAAGTATCTATCTAACAGAAAAATTTTGTTTTTATCTTATATCTATAAATGGATAATTAAAATAAATTATAGTAAAGAAAAAAAAAAAAAAACAATAAATAAAATAAGCGGTAAATATTTACTATCGCGGCACCAGCGATTTTCGGGCTGATTTTTTTTTCACGCTTATGACTTGGAAACATGATTGCCAGTCATATTATGCTGGCGCATCGCATTAAAAAAAAAAAAAAATTTTTTTTGTCGTTTTACAGATTTTACAAATTTCACAAATTTTGCAAATCCATTCGTTTATGTATGCATAGGTGTGTGTGCGTGCGTGAAAAAAATGTGCCCGATAGTGTGATCTGCTCCGAAACATAGCCAATAGTGCCAATAGCAGTGGCGTGAGCCACTGCTTTACGGCGTTTGAAAGTTTAAAATGGCGTAAAAACTTTCAAACGCCGTAAAAGCAGTGGCTCACGCCACTGCTATTGGCACTGTTGGCTATGTTCCGGAGCTGATCACACAAACAAAAAAAATTTTTTTTTTTTTTTATTTATTATTATAGTGCCAATAGCAGTGGCGTGAGCCACTGCTTTACGGCGTTTGAAAGTTTAAAATGCCACTGCTATTGGCACTGTTGGCTATGTGCCGGAGCAGATCACACAAACAAAAAATTTTTTTTTTTAATAAAAAAAAACGTCATGCGACTGCATGAGAAACCTTTTTCTATCATTCACAGGTGATAAAAAACTCGTAAAAAAAAATCAGCCCGAAAATCGCTGGTGCCGCGATAGTAAATATTTACCAAATAAACTAAATAAAAATAAAACTAAAATAAATAAATATATTAATTACATAAATGATATAAAAATAAATAAGTATGAATTAATAAATAGATAAATAAAATTTACTAAATAAAAGTAAAATAAATAAAATGCTTAAAAAAGGCGAATAAATTAGTTTAAAAACATTTATAAAACATATATATAAACTAGTAAGTGTCCCGCTTGCTTCGCTGCGCCGATAGTTTTTACAAAATTTTAGCAATAGATATAAAATTAATAAGTTAGAAAATTTTGAACAACATATTAAAGCAAAGTATTCTATATTTTATTCAGTGTGCCATTTCTTTATTTCATTTCCAAAAGTGACTGACCATGAATGGTTATAATTTCTGGATTCCTTTGACACCGCAGCAATATTTTTTGCCGCCGCTTCAGCCTCAGCAGCAAATCCACCCCGTATCATATTCTGGTGTGCTTTCTTTTCTAGACGCACACTATGTGTATTTTGTTTTTGAAATTATCTGCAAGTGCGACGCGAGACGTCACCCTCAGTGTGTGCAATAGTCTGGGGCCTAGTTTTAAAAATAGGAATGAGTCAAACTGAGTACGCTCCAGGAGTTGTTGGATAGAGTCCAAATTTTGCATAAATAATTTTTACACGCTCTCATGTCCTGACCAAATTTCGTAATAATTGATTAATTTTAAAGCATAGCTCTAGTACAAAAGTTTGGAAAAAATGGACTTAAGTGTTTATGAGGTACTCGAAGGAGTGGTCCAAATTAAAAATCCTTTCTAAGTGCTCACTTTCACCGAGAATGGAATATTTTGTGAAAATTTCAGCCTTCTAGCTCTTATCGTTTAGGCTGTGGGCCTCTCAACAATCAGTCAGTCAGTCAGGACAAACTATTTTATATATATAGATATATGCACGCTCCATAACATAAGTGTATGGGAGGTGTCCCAAGGCGTTGTCGGATCAGGTGCAAATTTTGCATCCATGATTTTTTTACACGCCCACATGTCCTGACCAAGTTTTGTAATAATTAATTAATTTTAAAGCATAGCTCTAGTACAAAATTTGGGAAAAAAGGACTTAAGTTTTCAGGAGGTACTCGAAGGAGTGGTCCAAATTCAAAAAATTTTAGCCTATGTGTTATTCTGATGTATAAGCTATATTGTGGTGAAGTTTCATTCAAATCCATTCAGTAGTTTTTACGTGAAAGAGTAACAAACATCCATACATCCATTCATCCATATTTACAAACTTTCGCCTTTATAATAGTAGTAGGATTTATATGAAATTTGAAATTGATTTGGATTACTTTATAAATAATATTTTCTCTCTTTTTATACTTTGATACCAAAGGTATCATAGTATATTGGGTTTGTGCAATGTCCGTCATGGTGTCTGTCCGTCCGTCTGTCCGTCCGTCCGTATGAACGCAACTTTTTTCGACACCCTTAAAGCTAGAGCCTTGCAACTTTGCAAATATCTTGGTACATGTCTTCGTCAGACAAAGTATTAAATCTGGGGCTCTACGACCTCAGGGGGGCTGGGAAATCGATAACAAGTCGATACACCTCGATGTGCAAATCGATAAAACACATATATATCCCACATTTTAGCAGCTAGAGTCACCAAATTTGATGGCAAGATAGCTGGTGACATTCCTCAAAAAATTACATCAAAAGTTTGGATGCCACGCCCACCTATTCCGCCCCCAGCCCCTCTCCGATTATAAACAAAAATGCCTGTATCTTCTACAGTTTTGAAGCTATAGCCACCAAAATTGACATGAAGGTAGATGCTGACATCTGACAAAGTTATGCATCAAAACATTGGATGCCACGCCCCAAAACAACGGAACATGCCCCACCGTCCGAAATGCACGTATCTTTGCCAGTTTTTAAGCTAGAGTCACCAAATTTGGTTTGAACATTGGTAGTGACATCCGTTACAGATCTGCATCAATGTTTTGGATGCCACGCCCACTTATACCGCCCACCTCTATATCTTTCTCAGTTTTTGGGCTAGTCACCAAATTTGGTATGAACATTGGTTGTGACATCCGTAACAGGTGTGCATAAAAAATTTTTATGCCACGCCCACTTATACCGCCCACCTCTATATCTTTGTCGGTTTTTGCTCTAGAGTCTCCAAACTTGGTAGGGGGATAGAAAGTGCCATCCGCCACTATTTGCACTCAGAATCCTTAACACAGCTATGTAAACTGGTATCAAAGTATATCGCAGTCGGTTGCGTCCGACTGCAACGTTTTTACTTGTTTTATTTATTTTAGTTGTTGGCGAAGCAACGCGCGCCGGATAACTAAATAATTTCATTTATACGTTGAATAGAATTATTTTTCCTACTGAATTTTAAATGTAGCCTACTAAGATTTTGCAAAACACAGCTCTAGGACTGTCAGACAAATAATTAGCAATAAATTAAAATTGCGACAATAATTTGAGATTTAGAGCGGGTTTACAATGTCAGCGTGAAATTGGATTAAAGCTTTTAACAATCTGAGACGTACACTGGTAGTTTACAAAGTCAGCGTGAAAGTATGTTCGAATTTTCGAAATCAGCTGTTAGCTGTCAATTAGCTGTGAACAGCTGATGTTCATTTTATGTTTGTGGCAAAAATTGTACAGAAGTGTATTAAAATTTATTATAAATCATGGAAAACAAACAGGCTATTGTTTTATCATATGATGATGCAGGCAGCTCTTGCTGCTGCTGCTGTATATTTGTATATTTTTTAAGTTAATTTATTTTTACCCGCGCGTTAACAATGTCAGCTGAATTGTGAACATAAATGCAATTCGAACAATCAGCTGATTGTTTTTCGAACTCGGCTAACATATGTGAAATGGCGCAAAAATTATCGATTTGCTTTTTTATATAACAATGATTTTATTGTTATATATTCGTTAATATGCACTAAATGAATGCTAAATTGTGATTTATATTATTATTTGCCTCTGTATTGAGTAAAATAGAGGTAAAAACTGTGGAGCACATGTAACTAATTTCGAAAAAAGCCATCTATTGAGAGCTTTTAAAACTAAATTTTCGAAAAGCTTTTTTCCACTCCAATCTGAGATGCAAGTGAGGTCGGTTTGAGATTGGAAATGAGTGAGACGAACTTATGTGAAAAATATTTGTGTCAGACAGGGACAAAACATTTTCCAGTCTCACGCTGACATTGTAAACCCGCCTTTAAGCTACCTTATCTTTAAAGTTGGATCGAACTGCACATGGTGTGCGAATTTTATTAAAATCGGTTAAGTGGTTTAGGAGGAGTTTGAGGACAAACATCGTGACACGAGATTTATATATATTAAGATGTTAAAAGTACGGAAATACATGTGTATGTATGTACATATGTGCATTTGCAACACCAACTAAAGTTACAAATGTCAGCTCGAAATTATATCAAAACAACAATGGCAATAGGTATTTGTGTGTTAAGTTTTGTTTGATAATTAGCAAGTATGTAGGTAAAACCACTCGCGTAACATATTCTGGTGTACAAAACCAAGTTATGTTTTAATTGTTTTGTTTTAAATCAATGATACCAACAAAAAGAAGCATTGCGAGCCCAATAACAACACTTACTAACAACAACAACTAATGCTACCTGATTCGAAAAACAACTGTCAAAGGCACAAAGAAGAAAAGAGAATAACGGAGACACATCTACAGACGGCAGAAGTGGAATGGGTGATTTGTTTTGTTTTTGTATATGCGGCCGCAATAGCTTGTGCGCAGACGGCAGTAGTGGAATGGGTCATGTATTTTGTTTTTGTACACTCGGCGGCGTTGAAACTCACAGCTTGTGCGACAATGAGGCGCCAGAATGGTGGAATGAGGTAAAGTGATTAATGCAATAAATTGATTTGTATGGGAGGTACTCGAAGGAGTGGTCCAAATTAAAAATCCTTTCTTAGTGCGCACTTTCAACCTGATTGGAATATTTGGTGAAAATTTCACTTTCACCGAGAATGGACAGACCGACTTTCACCCGACAGACTTCTTAATGTCAAAAAGATTTGTAATGTTGAATTGTTTTGATTCTACGTATTTTACAGCCGGGGCAAAAAATTTCACTACTATAACCCTTTAGTACAATGAAATTATTTACGAACAAAGACGAAAATGTTGAATTTTGAATGTAGTTTCAAAATTACGTCCATCGGATGCACGATCACAAATTTTCGTTGCCCCAAATGACGTCATTTGGAAGCAAGAATTAAATTTGCGTATCTTACGCAAAAATAATTTGGAATCATCTGAATTGCCAGTAAGAAGGGATAATAAAGGCTCCGGCGGAGCGGGTAGAGGTGACAGCACAACTTTTCCTGATGCGCAACACATGCCGGCTGCTTCATTCCAAAATTTCAATGCCTGACAATATTGAAATACTTTATCCATTCCACCGATAGCAATTTTTGAATGCGCTGAGTAGTTAATATCTGGTGCATATTCAAAGGCAAGCCGAACGAATGATGCACGTGTTAATGAGCGGCTGATCCGTTGCCTTTGTCGATAAAGTACTCGTACTGTAGCTATGTTTTGTTCTCGTGCCGCTCTTTTTCTCGTAATATTCTGTTGCAGACGTTCGTCACGCTGTTCTTGAGATTCTTGTGCACGACTTTCTGCAGTCCTGATCCTTTGAGCTGCATTTCTTGTTTCGATTTGTTCTGGTAATTGCTGAGCTCTTTCAACACGTTTGCGTAGTGACCCATAGCTGCTCGCGTTGTTGAGGTTAGATTTTATGGTATCTCCTCTGCGTATTGCTGGCATTTTAAAAATGTACGATTTTAAATTGTTAAAAAAAAATACAGTTTTGATTCAAAAGCTAAAATTTTTTGTTTTTTAAAAATTTTTTTAAATTTATTTTAGTTGTGGGCGAAGCAACGCGCTCCGGATAACTAAATAATTTCATTTATACGTTGAATAGAATTATTTTTCCTACTGAATTTTAAATGTAGCCTACTAAGATTTTGCCATACTATTTGTATGGGAATATCTGTGTATCTTCAAAGTATCACAACAGCGCCATCTATGGGCAAAAATCAACATTTCAAATTTCTAAACCATCTACAATACTTCATCTTTCGAACGGATGCTAGAACATTGAAATCGGTTCAGCCGTTCTCGAGTTAAAAACAGACATCACTTTTTGAATTGATTTATATATATATAGATAGTTTGTCCTGACTGACTGACTGACTGATTGTTGAGAGGCCCACAGCCTAAACGATAAGAGCTAGAAGGCTGAAATTTTCACAAAATATTCCATTCTCGGTGAAAGTGAGCACTAAGAAAGGATTTTAAATTTGGACCACTCCTTCGAGTACCTCCTGAACACTTAAGTCCTTTTTTTCCCAACTTTATTACAAAACTTGGTCAGGACATGGAGGCGTGTAAAAAAATCATGGATGCAAAATTTGGACCTGATCCGACAACGCCTTGGGACAGCTCCCATTCACTTATATCACATTTGTATACATTCTATTTTTAAATGGGACTATTGCTGATTTGTGTTTGAAATCTATTGAATAGCAGGGCAATAACTGAAATAATCCAGATCATTGCTAATCCACACTCTCCAAAAACTTCTCCGCAAAGTGATACTACTGAAAGCCTTACATAAATTTAATATCGCAAGGGTATCTCGGATCCAATATATATATATAAAATCCTCAATTTCGGATTGCAATCAAAGTCCAATATCAGATTCCAAATTCTATATGACAGATTTTGAAAGCTTTTAATAACTTGAATACAAATTTGTGAAATTAGATGGATATTTTGTTAGAGCTAAAGTGGTTTTCCCCCCAACTGTTAAAGTGTTGTGGCAACGAGCATTGAATCTAAAGAGGTTGCCATTGCCGAAAGCTCTTTCGTCTCAGGGTAGCACTATGGGACATTGGTTTTGATTTGCTTTGCTCTGTATACCACAAGAATGCCCTTTGTTTTTTACATGCTTTATACAAATAGCTTTCTAGTCTGCGATCGGACACGAGCTTCGTGGTTCAGTGGTAGAGTGCTCGCCTGCAACGCGGGCGTCCTGGGTTCAATTCCCGGCCAATACAAATTTTTTTTTCATATGGAATTGAAAATATCAAAAGCAGAAACTAACATAAGAAAAAAAGAGGGAACCTAAGCGGCAAGCATATAGTATATTGCTGTTCACTCTCAACGGGACTTTCTTGTTGGAGAGGGGGACGCTGTAAAAATGCATTAGTGTTCGTATGCGGATGTCACATTCTATCCTTCTATCAAGTTTGGAGACTCTAGCGCAAAAACCGACAAAGATATAGACGTGGGCGGTATAAGTGAGCGTGGCATAAAAAATTTGTATGCATACCTGTTACGGATGTCACAACCAATGTTCAAACCAAATTTAGTGACTCTAGCCCAAAAACTAAGAAAGATATAGAGGTGGGCGGTATAAGTGGGCGTGGCATCGAAAATATTGATGCAGATCTGTTACGGATGTCACTAACAATGTCCATACCAAATTTGAAGAGCCTAGCTCGAAAACTGAGTAAGATATAGAGGTGGGCGGTATAAGTGGGCGTGGCATCCAAAATATTGATGCACACCTGTTACGGATGTCACTACCAATGTTCATAACAAATTTGGTGACTCTAGCTTAAAAACTGGCGAAAATACATGCCTTGCGGTTTTTTTTAGGGCGGTGGGGCATGTCCCGTTGTTTGGGGGCGTGACATTCAATGTTTTCATGCAAAACTTTGTCAGATGTCAGCATCTACCTTCATGTCAATTTTGGTTGCTATAGCTTCAAAACTGTAGAAGATACAGTCATTTTTGTTTACAATTTAAGGGGGGGTGGGGGCGGAATAGGTGGGCGTGGTATCCAAACTTTTGATGCAGTTTTTTGGAGAATATCACCAGCTATCTTGCCATAAAATTTGGTAACTTTAGCTTAAAAACATGCGAAGATACATACATTCCGGTTTCTATTTGGGCGGTGCATAGTGGATCCAATCTAAAATCTAGCTTTAAAACTTAACTTATTTGCGGCACGTGTCTACACAAAGATTTGAGGTTGTTTGTGATTCGTTTTAAGTTATCAAAATAAGTGATATATTTGAGTATATTATTATAAATAACTTTTGTTTCCCTTAAAATACGGTATGTACTAATTACAAATTACATGTTCGTGGCCCGTCTTTTCCTGTGTAGCTTAAAAATGTGTTATTTGTAAGTTGACTTAGCGAGAATTGTTTTTGACCGTTTTACTGTCTTCATTGGACTGAAATTAACGTTATTCCATCGTATTCAAGCTAATTTTAGTATTTATGTAAAGTGTGAGTTCTTGTGGTGTGAAAATGTCCAAAATGTCCAGCTCTTAAGTCTATTGCACTTTTTAGGGAAAATGTCAGTCCTAAAGCGCGTTCTGTTTTGCATGCGGCTTAGCGAAAATGTCGCATCAATGAAATTGTTGGTACTTAATGAATATGAATTTTTAACACTATCTGAACACACTGTTTCGTTTTATTACCCGTCAACGCATAATAATGTTTGATTTATTGCCCTCCGGGCTGACGCAAATAAAGACCTATTCAAATAAAAAAAAAATAAAACAAGTAAAAACGTTGCAGTTGGACGCAACCGACTGCGATATACTCTGATACCAGTTTACATAGCTGTGTTAAGGATTCTGAGTGCAAATAGTGGCGGATGGCACTTTCTATCCCCCTACCAAGTTTGGAGACTCTAGCGCAAAAACCGACAAAGATATAGAGGTGGGCGGTATAAGTGGGCGTGGCATCCAAAACATTGATGCAGATCTGTAACGGATGTCACTACCAATGTTCATACCAAATTTGGTGACTCTAGCTTAAAAACTGGCAAAGATACGTGCATTTCGGTTTTTTTTTAGGACGGTGGGGCATGTTCCGTTGTTTTGGGGCGTGGCATCCAATGTTTTGATGCATAACTTTGTCAGATGTCAGCATCTACCTTCATGTCAATTTTGGTGGCTATAGCTTCAAAACTGTAGAAGATACAGGCATTTTTGTTTATAATCGGAGAGGGGCTGGGGGCGGAATAGGTAGGCGTGGCATCCAAACTTTTGATGTAATTTTTGAGGAATGTCACCAGCTATCTTGCCATCAAATTTGGTGACTCTATCTACTAAAATGTGGGATATATATGTGTTTTATCGATTTGCACTTCGAGGTGTATCGACTTGTTATCGATTTCCCAGCCCCCCTGAGGTCGTAGAGCCCCAGATTTAACACTTTGTCTGACGAAGACATGTACCAAGATATTTGCAAAGTTGCAAGGCTCTAGCTTTAAAGGTGTCGAAAAAAGTTGCGTTCATACGGACGGACGGACAAACGGACGGACAGACACCATGACGGACATTGCACAAACCCAATATACTATGATACCTTTGGTATCAAAGTATAAATACAACTAGTTACCGGCTATTCATTACTTGAGTATATTTTTCATTCCCAATAGACAATGATTTTGAAATAACAAAGAAGTTCAAGGTATTTATACAAAATCTCTCTTTATATGATTTTTATACTTTGATACCAAAGTATCATGTTCATCATTGTCAGGCTTTATCAATATTCGATTCTTATTTTCATTAACAATTTCTTGAAGTGGCAGCGTAATTGGCTTAAATGTGTCCTCCAGTTCACGAGCACTCTGAGAGTTCATTAATTTGAGTGAAAGAAATTTTCGCTTTAAGGCTGTTGCGAGTTCGTTTAAAAATAACTGCCAAGCCTTGCCGTGTTGTTTTCCTATTTAGTTCATACAACCAAACTATGCGATATATATTTAAATATCGTTGAATTACATTTGTAATCGATGGATGCGATAGAATCGCGCTGTGATGCGACCCTGCGATCGATGTCAGTCTTCATCACTAAGTTTCGCACTCAGCAGCATATTAAAATAAATTCTTCTTCTTCTTTTTCTTTCTCTTATTTGCTTAAAATGCCTTATAAATATAATTTCGTTGAATCATTTAATAAACGTAGCAAAATGTAGTAAAGAATTCTATTTTTGTGTTGCTAAGACGTGTTTTGGTTGAAGCCAGAACATTTTTATTTTAATTTAATTGCGTGGTGAAAAAGAGTATTGCGTGTTACACACATACACACGTAAATACATGATGAAATAAAATTGAACTTGTTAAAACTTGATGGAATTACGTAGTAAGAAACTGCTTGTGAGTGTTGGAGAAATGTCTGGATCCTCAACACCCAAGAAATCTGACGACATGGAGTCAGATAGTGATAAGCAGGATGATGAAAGTCAGACAATTGTGGCCAGAGAGAGGGAAGACGCCAACACTACTCTCATGAAGCAAATGTTGGAGCAGATTACTGCAATGTCTACACAAAACAATGCACTGGCTACACAGTTGTCGATCGTCACACAGAATATGTCTGGACGGATGGACCAGCTTGAGAAGTTGGTTGCTACAAACTGTATGCGTCTCTACAATGGGCAGCGGCGCTATTATGGGTGCAACTGGCACAGCCACACAGGGTGGCACTGGCGTCTCTACAATGGGCAGCGGCGCTATTATGGGTGCAACTGGCACAGCCACGCAGGGTGGCACTGGCGTCGCTGCAATGAGCTGTAACGCAACTGGACTATTTGACTTTATGGCCGTACAGGGTGGCAATAGCGCTTCTTCAAAGGGAATAATCGCAGCTGCACACCAATTCGGCAATGCTACACAGGGTAGCTTGGGCATTGACGGAAGACAACATTGCGCATTAAGAACAGCTGATTATGGCAGAGTTGCTCAACATGATGGTGTTATTCAAAGTTTCAGCGATGGCGCATTCTTGACATCTGCACTGGGCCCTACAGGCTCTGCATATCATATGGCAAATATGCACGCAGATTATGGTGGTTCACACTGGAAATCCACACATGACGGCTTCGACGATGATAGAAGGATGACAATGCGCGCCAACAGATGCTCGATTGGCACAAATAATTGTAATAAGGAAAATAAAGGTACGTATGAGCTGAATGAGGGATATAATACGGCAAGATCTGATTTGGCACAAGGTAGGCAAACAGAAAATATTTGTGTCTCTCACCCACAGCATAATTCTGTCATACAACCCCATAAATTAATTGATCTTCCAGTATTTAGTGGAAATGCAATGGAATGGCCTGTATTTTTTACCTTATAGGTATACAAACTTAGAAAACCTCTTGAGGCTTCAGAAGTGTCTTGTGGGAGCAGCAAAAAATGAGGTCGAGGCTCTTTTAGTGAATCCTGTTAATGTAAACCACATAATTGATAGGCTGCAATTTAGATATGGGCGTCCGGAGTTATTAATAAAATCCCAAATGGATATCGTAAACAATTTACAAAGCGTCCCGGAAAATAGTTTAGAGAAGCTGATACCTTTTGCCTCCAAGGTCGAGAATTTTGTAATTTATTTAAGGTCGGCGAACGCAACTCAGCATTTACAAAACGCTGCAATGTTGGATCAGGTGGTAAGTAAGTTACCATTGTCAAAGCGCATATTATGGAATGAATACACTGGGAACATCTTACCTTATCCGGACTTAAGTCATCTTAGCACTTGGCTGAATGAAGTGAGCTGGAGCATTGCAAGGGCGTCGACGACTTCGAAGGATCAACCAACGCCAGGAAAACAGAGTTTACAGCGAAAAGCAGTAATGCAGGTTACAAAGGCCTCTTATGATCAGACTGGTTATGTGCTACAAGTGCAAAGGTGATCACAAGTTGCTGAAATGTGAGGATTACAACTTGGCGTGTGCTGTAGTTGTTTGCATCGAGGTCGCAGCATGTTACAATGCAAATTTAAACGTACATGTAAAATAAACGGATGCGTCAGGATGCATCATAGATCGTTGCATAGCGACCAAGTAAAACCAGCCGAGGAAAGAGAGAAAAAGAGACGGCAGCTACGATTAGCACGATTAAGTCGAGCATGTCAAAAATACTCTTTAAGGTAGTTCCAATCGAGCTAATGGGTTCAAACAGACAAATTATTAAGACATTTGCCTTTATAGATGAAGGCTCGTCTACTACTTTGATAAACACACAGTTAGCACATAAATTGGGTATGAAGGAGGAACCCGTAGAGTTAACACTGAACTGGATTGGGAAACATGCGATGAATGTAAATTCTATGATTTGCAAACTTAAGATACGACAACAGGATGGAAACAAGAAATGGCTACGCATAAAGGGAAACACTGTTCCTGAGCTTCAGTTGCCCTTGCAGACCTTGGATGTGCAGGAATTAGAGAGCCAGCACAAGAAATTAAAGAACTTACCAATAAAAGGGTATGTAAATGCTGAACCAGTGCTTCTTATTGGAATAGATAACTGTCCGGCTATTCGTGGTATAAAAAAGCGTGTCGTTGAATAAGAACTTAATTGCAACGAAAACCGAATTAGGGTGGTACATTTATGGATTGACTCATAAACAGTCAAATATATTACCTATTTGTACAGTCGTACTGCACACAACTGTGACAAATACAGAAATGGAAATAAACAAATTAATGGTGGATTATTTTTCGACAGAAGGTTTTGGCGTCGAATTATCTGGAAAGCGTTTGGAATCTGCAGCAGTCACTAGAGCCAGGAAAATATTACAGGATACTACAAAACAGTTAGAAGGAGCTTATGAGACAGGATTACTGTGGGCTGAAGATGATGTGAACTTACCTGATAGCTATAGCATGGCCTTACACAGACTACGTGGAATCGAAACAAAAATGCGCAAAATGAATAAGATGGAGGAGTATGATCGAGCTGTAATGGATTTCGTAGAGAAAGGATACGCAGTAAAGCTATCCAAAGAAGAGGCAGCTATTATACATCCTTGCACATGGTACTTGCCGCATTTTGGAGTACACAACGTCAACAAGCCCAAAAAGATGCGGCTGGTATTTGACGCAGCAGCTACAATTGATGGTGTCTCTCTGAATGTCAAACTTTTAAAGGGCCCAGATGAGAACCCACCATTAACGAAAATATTGTTTCAGTTCCGCCAGGGAAAGATTGCAGTACGCGCTGATATAAAAGAAATGTTTCTGCAAGTGCGAGTAAGAGAACCGGATCAGCAGGCTCTCCGCTTCTTATGGAGACATGGAAACCCGGAAAAGGAAGTGGCAACATACAAGATGACTGCCATGATATTCGGAGCTGCTTGTTCGCCATGCTGCGCACAATACGTTAAAAACATAAACGCCCAAAACACTATGAAATATAGAGAAGCTGTTATAGATTCCATCATAACAAAGCATTATGTAGATGATTTTGTGGCGAGTTTTAGTTCGGAAAGTGAGGCCTATAACGTCAGCAGCGAAGTAAAAAATTTTCACAAAATGGCACATTTCGATCTCAGAGGATTTGTCTCTAATTCAATTGATGTGCAAAGAAGGCTAAACTACATAGGACAAGGAGTTCCAAACGCAACAGTCAGAATGGACTGTGAAAAGATTGATAAAATACTAGGAATGTATTGGTATCGGTATACGATCCGTTTGGAATGTTGGCAGACCTGATGGTATACGGCAAACTATTGGTCCAAGATGTTTGGCGTACCGGAATAGATTGGAACGAAATGTTAACGGACTGTTTGTTCGAGCGTTTTAAGCAATGGGTTCGGCAACTGGAGAACGTAAAACGCTTTAAAATGGGTAGATGTTATTCCCTGAATTTCTTTGACCATGACACACAGATCGAACTACATGTGTTTGTAGATGCAAGCGAGTTAGCATTCGCATCGGTCGCCTTTTGGAGAATTGACTTTAAAGGTTTAGTCGAAATAAAATTTATAGCAGGCAAGACGAAGTGTGCACCATTGAAAATGCTTTCAGTGCCACGGCTCGAGCTTCAAGCAGCTGTATTAGGAACACGCCTGCGAAATACAATTCTGTCTTGCCACGATATCAAGGTGCAGAGAACAACACTATGGTCGGACTCGATGACAGTGATTTCTTGGATAAACTCCGATCAGCGTCAATATAAACCGTTCGTAGCTCACCGTATAAGTGAAATCCTTGAAACAACGACTGAAAGCGATTGGAGATGGGTACCAACGGATTTGAACGCTGCCGATAAAGCTACGAAGGCACCTAAAGGACTTAAATATGAAGCAGGAAACGTCTGGACTAAAGGACCGGAGTTTTTACTGCAAGAAAGACAGTTCTGGCCTTCCCCAAGTATAACGGTCAAGCCGACTGATGAGACAAATGAACGTAAGAAGATGGTATTGATGGTGCTTCAGAATTCAATGATTGACATTAATAAGTATTCAAACTATTTGTTTTTGAAACGCACCATGGGGTGGATAATAAGATTCGTCAATCGATTACGTCACCAGCACACGGACGAAATTAATGGAGAACTTTCTTCGGACGAATTGCGGTGGGCGGAAATTGGCCTATGCAAGATAGCACAGAGACAAACATACAATCAGGAACAGACGGATCTAAATAATGGAGGGACTGTTGCGAAAAGCAGCACGATCTACTCTTTATGTCCAACTTTATCAGCTGATGGCATTTTGGTGGTTGGCGGAAGGATGGATTATGCCGCAGCCTTACCTGCATTAGCTCGGCGCCCTATAATCTTGCACAATAAACATCCTTTGACCAATCTGATTATTAAATGGTATCATGAGACTTACCATCACCAAAACGAAGAATTGATTGTAAACGAAATAAGGCGTAAATTTTGGATAGTGCATTTGAGAAAGGCTGTAAAGCGGGCTAAAGCAACTTGCCAAATATGCAAAAATAATAGAGCCGTTCCGATACCGGCACAGATGGGGCAGTTACCTAAAGATCGAGTGACTCCATACCAGCGACCGTTCTTTTACACAGGATTGGATTATTTTGGACCGATCATGGTAACGATAGGTCGCCGTCATGAGAAGAGATGGGTTGCTTTGTTCACGTGCCTCACAGTAAGAGCAATGCACCTCGAATTAGCAGCAGATCTATCTACTGATGCATGCATACTATGCATTCGGAATTTTGTAAATCGTCGAGGTGTACCAGTGAAGATTAGATCAGATATGGGAACCAACTTTGTCGGAGTAGACAACGAAATTAAGAAGACGAAAGATCTGTTCGATTGGGAGGCTATCAAAGCAGAAACGGCAAATAAGGGTATCAAATGGGAGTTTAATTGTCCAGCTAATCCAAGCTCGGGAGGCTGCTGGGAGCGGTTAGTACGATCGACAAAACGAGTCTTAGCTGTCACTCTTAAACAAGAGTATTTGCCTATATTAACCAGACGTACCAAATGGCTTACCCGAACGAAGCCAATCAGCGTGGGCAATATTGTCATAATTTGCGACAGCAACCAACCACGCAGCAATTGGAAAAAGGGAATCATTGTTAGAACAATACCAGCAAAGGATGGACAGATTCGAATCGCCGAGGTAAAAACCTCATCTGGAACATTAAATCGACCCGTTTCGAAGTTAGCTGTATTGGATGTGTTGGGTAAAACTCCAGACTAGTTTTACGGTGGGCGGGATGTTGCGAGTTCGTTTAAAAATATCTGCCAAGCCTTGCCGTGTTGTTTTCCTATTTAGTTCATACAACCAAACTATGCGATATATATTTAAATATCGTTGAATTACATTTTGTTATCGATGGATGCGATTGAATCGCGCTGTGATGCGACCCTGCGATCGATGTCAGTCTTCATCACTAAGTTTCGCACGCAGCAGCATATTAAAATAAATTCTTCTTCTTCTTTTTCTTTCTCTTATTTGCTTAAAATGCCTTATAAATATAATTTCGTTGAATCATTTAATAAACGTAGCAAAATGTAGTAAAGAATTCTATTTTTGTGTTGCTAAGACGTGTTTTGGTTGAAGCCAGAACAAAGGCTTCTCTTCAAACTTTAAACTTAAACTCTCCTATACCATGAGAAGATCAAGTTTGCTTTGAATTTTCGATAACACTTCTGGTTTCCGATATACACATGTGATCGATAACACAAAAATCTTGAATTTTAAATTTGTAAAAATTAGGTTTGAAACTACGGATAAAACAATGAACATTTGAAAAAATTTGATCAAAATCGGTTGAGAAACACCGGAGATATCGCAGTTTGAAGTTTGGTCATATTGGTCATATCAGTCACTCGAAAAATAGACACAAATGACTGTAAGCGTTAAGTATCGGGTTAAGGGTATGTCCTAGTCGGGATTTCTCGAGTAGAGCCTTCTTACTTGTTTTTGATTTGCTTTCTGTGTGTTTGTGTGCGTGTGCAATACCAACAGAGGAAGCCACAACAGCAGCAACAGCCACAGCTGCGAGCAGAAAAACTGATTTTCCGCCACCGCAAACGATTCCAACAGCTAAAAACAATAAAAAACAGAAGAAGAAGAAGAATAGCAGCTAAACAGAACAGAGCTGTTGTTGAGATGTTGTTGTTTCGATGTTGTTGTTGTTGTTGTTCTTGTTGATGTCTCTAATAAAGTGTAGAGAATAGGAATACAACACCTTGTATTTATATAAGGATGAAAAGAAAACTTTTAAATAACAGATAATGATAAATCGTTTTGTTTTGTTTTTATTTGTTTAAAATAGTGTTTTATTTTGATCAATCAATAGGAATACAACACCTTGTATTTATATAAGGATGAAAAGACAACAACAAATAACAGATAATGATAAATCCTGTCCCAGACAATAGATTCATATACGATCAGTTTGAGTAAAATAATTCTAATAACAGAAGGTCACTGATGAGAATGATTGGCAGCATTCGAAATAGCGCTATCTGGCCAGCCAAAAAATTCAGTCACAATTTTAAAAAAAACAAGTAAAAACGTTGCAGTCGGACGCAACCGACTGCGATATACTTTGATACCAGTTTACAAAGCTGTGTTAAGGATTCTGAGTGCAAATAGTGGCGGATGGCACTTTCTATCCCCCTACCAAGTTTGAAGACTCTAGCGCAAAAACCGACAAAGATATAGAGGTGGGCGGTATAAGTGGGCGTGGCATAAAAATTATTATGCACACCTGTTACGGATGTCACAACAAATGTTCATACCGAATTTGGTGACTCTAGCCCAAAAACTGAGAAAGATATAGAGGTGGGCGGTATAAGTGGGCGTGGCATCCAAAACATTGATGCAGATCTGTAACGGATGTCACTACCAATGTTCATACCAAATTTGGTGACTCTAGCTTAAAAACTGGCAAAGATACGTGCATTTCGGTTTTTTTTTAGGACGGTGGGGCATGTCCCGTTGTTTTGGGGCGTGGCATCCAATGTTTTGATGCATAACTTTGTCAGATGTCAGCATCTACCTTCATGTCAATTTTGGTGGCTATAGCTTCAAAACTGTAGAAGATACAGGCATTTTTGTTTATAATCGGAGAGGGGCTGGGGGCGGAATAGGTAGGCGTGGCATCCAAACTTTTGATGTAATTTTTTGAGGAATGTCACCAGCTATCTTGCCATCAAATTTGGTGACTCTATCTACTAAAATGTGGGATATATATGTGTTTTATCGATTTGCACTTCGAGGTGTATCGACTTGTTATCGATTTCCCAGCCCCCCTGAGGTCGTAGAGCCCCAGATTTAACACTTTGTCTGACGAAGACATGTACCAAGATATTTGCAAAGTTGCAAGGCTCTAGCTTTAAGGGTGTCGAAAAAAGTTGCGTTCATACGGACGGACGGACAAACGGACGGACAGACACCATGACGGACATTGCACAAACCCAATATACTATGATACCTTTGGTATCAAAGTATAAATACAACTAGTTACCGGCTATTCATTACTTGAGTATATTTTTCATTCCCAATAGACAATGATTTTGAAATAACAAAGAAGTTCAAGGTATTTATACAAAATCTCTCTTTATATGATTTTTATACTTTGATACCAAAGTATCATGTTCATCATTGTCAGGCTTTATCAATATTCGATTCTTATTTTCATTAACAATTTCTTGAAGTGGCAGCGTAATTGGCTTAAATGTGTCCTCCAGTTCACGAGCACTCTGAGAGTTCATTAATTTGAGTGAAAGAAATTTTCGCTTTAAGGCTGTTGCGAGTTCGTTTAAAAATAACTGCCAAGCCTTGCCGTGTTGTTTTCCTATTTAGTTCATACAACCAAACTATGCGATATATATTTAAATATCGTTGAATTACATTTTGTAATCGATGGATGCGATAGAATCGCGCTGTGATGCGACCCTGCGATCGATGTCAGTCTTCATCACTAAGTTTCGCACTCAGCAGCATATTAAAATAAATTCTTCTTCTTCTTTTTCTTTCTCTTATTTGCTTAAAATGCCTTATAAATATAATTTCGTTGAATCATTTAATAAACGTAGCAAAATGTAGTAAAGAATTCTATTTTTGTGTTGCTAAGACGTGTTTTGGTTGAAGCCAGAACATTTTTTATTTTAATTTAATTGCGTGGTGAAAAAGAGTATTGCGTGTTACACACATACACACGTAAATACATGATGAAATAAAATTGAACTTGTTAAAACTTGATGGAATTACGTAGTAAGAAACTGCTTGTGAGTGTTGGAGAAATGTCTGGATCCTCAACACCCAAGAAATCTGACGACATGGAGTCAGATAGTGATAAGCAGGATGATGAAAGTCAGACAATTGTGGCCAGAGAGAGGGAAGACGCCAACACTACTCTCATGAAGCAAATGTTGGAGCAGATTACTGCAATGTCTACACAAAACAATGCACTGGCTACACAGTTGTCGATCGTCACACAGAATATGTCTGGACGGATGGACCAGCTTGAGAAGTTGGTTGCTACAAACTGTATGCGTCTCTACAATGGGCAGCGGCGCTATTATGGGTGCAACTGGCACAGCCACACAGGGTGGCACTGGCGTCTCTACAATGGGCAGCGGCGCTATTATGGGTGCAACTGGCACAGCCACACAGGGTGGCACTGGCGTCTCTACAATGGGCAGCGGCGCTATTATCGGTGCAACTGGCACAGCCACACAGGGTGGCACTGGCGTCTCTACAATGGGCAGCGGCGCTATTTTGGGTGCAACTGGCACAGCCACACAGGGTGGCACTGGCGTCTCTACAATAGGCAGCGGCGCTATTATGGGTGCAACTGGCGTCGCTGCAATGAGCTGTAACGCAACTGGACTATTTGACTTTATGGCCGTACAGGGTGGCAATAGCGCTTCTTCAAAGGGAATAATCGCAGCTGCACACCAATTCGGCAATGCTACACAGGGTAGCTTGGGCATTGACGGAAGACAACATTGCGCATTAAGAACAGCTGATTATGGCAGAGTTGCTCAACATGATGGTGTTATTCAAAGTTTCAGCGATGGCGCATTCTTGACATCTGCACTGGGCCCTACAGGCTCTGCATATCATATGGCAAATATGCACGCAGATTATGGTGGTTCACACTGGAAATCCACACATGACGGCTTCGACGATGATAGAAGGATGACAATGCGCGCCAACAGATGCTCGATTGGCACAAATAATTGTAATAAGGAAAATAAAGGTACGTATGAGCTGAATGAGGGATATAATACGGCAAGATCTGATTTGGCACAAGGTAGGCAAACAGAAAATATTTGTGTCTCTCACCCACAGCATAATTCTGTCATACAACCCTATAAATTAATTGATCTTCCAGTATTTAGTGGAAATGCAATGGAATGGCCTGTATTTTTTACCTTATAGGTATACAAACTTAGAAAACCTCTTGAGGCTTCAGAAGTGTCTTGTGGGAGCAGCAAAAAATGAGGTCGAGGCTCTTTTAGTGAATCCTGTTAAAGTAAACCACATAATTGATAGGCTGCAATTTAGATATGGGCGTCCGGAGTTATTAATAAAATCCCAAATGGATATCGTAAACAATTTACAAAGCGTCCCGGAAAATAGTTTAGAGAAGCTGATACCTTTTGCCTCCAAGGTCGAGAATTTTGTAATTTATTTAAGGTCGGCGAACGCAACTCAGTATTTACAAAACGCTGCAATGTTGGATCAGGTGGTAAGTAAGTTACCATTGTCAAAGCGCATATTATGGAATGAATACACTGGGAACATCTTACCTTATCCGGACTTAAGTCATCTTAGCACTTGGCTGAATGAAGTGAGCTGGAGCATTGCAAGGGCGTCGACGACTTCGAAGGATCAACCAACGCCAGGAAAACAGAGTTTACAGCGAAAAGCAGTAATGCAGGTTACAAAGGCCTCTTATGATCAGACTGCAAACAAGGTTATGTGCTACAAGTGCAAAGGTGATCACAAGTTGCTGAAATGTGAGGATTACAACTTGGCGTGTGCTGTAGTTGTTTGCATCGAGGTCGCAGCATGTTACAATGCAAATTTAAACGTACATGTAAAATAAACGGATGCGTCAGGATGCATCATAGATCGTTGCATAGCGACCAAGTAAAACCAGCCGAGGAAAGAGAGAAAAAAGAGACGGCAGCTACGATTAGCACGATTAAGTCGAGCATGTCAAAAATACTCTTTAAGGTAGTCCCAATCGAGCTAATGGGTTCAAACAGACAAATTATTAAGACATTTGCCTTTATAGATGAAGGCTCGTCTACTACTTTGATAAACACACAGTTAGCACATAAATTGGGTATGAAGGAGGAACCCGTAGAGTTAACACTGAACTGGATTGGGAAACATGCGATGAATGTAAATTCTATGATTTGCAAACTTAAGATACGACAACAGGATGGAAACAAGAAATGGCTACGCATAAAGGGAAACACTGTTCCCGAGCTTCAGTTGCCCTTACAGACCTTGGATGTGCAGGAATTAGAGAGCCAGCACAAGAAATTAAAGAACTTACCAATAAAAGGGTATGTAAATGCTGAACCAGTGCTTCTTATTGGAATAGATAACTGTCCGGCTATTCGTGGTATAAAAAGCGTGTCGTTGAATAAGAACTTAATTGCAACGAAAACCAAATTAGGGTGGTACATTTATGGATTGACTCATAAACAGTCAAATATATTACCTATTTGTACAGTCGTACTGCACACAACTGTGACAAATACAGAAATGGAAATAAACAAATTAATGGTGGATTATTTTTCGACAGAAGGTTTTGGCGTCGAATTATCTGGAAAGCGTTTGGAATCTGCAGCAGTCACTAGAGCCAGGAAAATATTACAGGATACTACAAAACAGTTAGAAGGAGCTTATGAGACAGGATTACTGTGGGCTGAAGATGATGTGAACTTACCTGATAGCTATAGCATGGCCTTACACAGACTACGTGGAATCGAAACAAAAATGCGCAAAATGAATAAGATGGAGGAGTATGATCGAGCTGTAATGGATTTCGTAGAGAAAGGATACGCAGTAAAGCTATCCAAAGAAGAGGCAGCTATTATACATCCTTGCACATGGTACTTGATGCATTTTGGAGTACACAACGTCAACAAGCCCAAAAAGATGCGGCTGGTATTTCACGCAGCAGCTACAATTGATGGTGTCTCTCTGAATGTCAAACTTTTAAAGGGCCCAGATGAGAACCCACCATTAACGAAAATATTGTTTCAGTTCCGCCAGGGAAAGATTGCAGTACGCGCTGATATAAAAGAAATGTTTCTGCAAGTGCGAGTAAGAGAACCGGATCAGCAGGCTCTCCGCTTCTTATGGAGACATGGAAACCCGGAAAAGGAAGTGGCAACATACAAGATGACTGCCATGATATTCGGAGCTGCTTGTTCGCCATGCTGCGCACAATACGTTAAAAACATAAACGCCCAAAACACTATGAAATATAGAGAAGCTGTTATAGATTCCATCATAACAAAGCATTATGTAGTTGATTTTGTGGCGAGTTTTAATTCGGAAAGTGAGGCCTATAACGTCAGCAGCGAAGTAAAACATTTTCACAAAATGGCACATTTCGATCTCAGAGGATTTGTCTCTAATTCAATTGATGTGCAAAGAAGGCTAAACTACATAGGACAAGGAGTTCCAAACGCAACAGTCAGAATGGACTGTGAAAAGATTGATAAAATACTAGGAATGTATTGGTATCGGTATACGATCCGTTTGGAATGTTGGCAGACCTGATGGTATACGGCAAACTATTGGTCCAAGATGTTTGGCGTACCGGAATAGATTGGAACGAAATGTTAACGGACTGTTTGTTCGAGCGTTTTAAGCAATGGGTTCGGCAACTGGAGAACGTAAAACGCTTTAAAATGGGTAGATGTTATTCCCTGAATTTCTTTGACCATGACACACAGATCGAACTACATGTGTTTGTAGATGCAAGCGAGTTAGCATTCGCATCGGTCGCCTTTTGGAGAATTGACTTTAAAGGTTTAGTCGAAATAAAATTTATAGCAGGCAAGACGAAGTGTGCACCATTGAAAATGCTTTCAGTGCCACGGCTCGAGCTTCAAGCAGCTGTATTAGGAACACGCCTGCGAAATACAATTCTGTCTTGCCACGATATCAAGGTGCAGAGAACAACACTATGGTCGGACTCGATGACAGTGATTTCTTGGATAAACTCCGATCAGCGTCAATATAAACCGTTCGTAGCTCACCGTATAAGTGAAATCCTTGAAACAACGACTGAAAGCGATTGGAGATGGGTACCAACGGATTTGAACGCTGCCGATAAAGCTACGAAGGCACCTAAAGGACTTAAATATGAAGCAGGAACGTCTGGACTAAAGGACCGGAGTTTTTACTGCAAGAAAGACAGTTCTGGCCTTCCCCAAGTATAACGGTCAAGCCGACTGATGAGACAAATGAACGTAAGAAGATGGTATTGATGGTGCTTCAGAATTCAATGATTGACATTAATAAGTATTCAAACTATTTGTTTTTGAAACGCACCATGGGGTGGATAATAAGATTCGTCAATCGATTACGTCACCAGCACACGGACGAAATTAATGGAGAACTTTCTTCGGACGAATTGCGGTGGGCGGAAATTGGCCTATGCCAGATAGCACAGAGACAAACATACAATCAGGAACAGACGGATCTAAATAATGGAGGGACTGTTGCGAAAAGCAGCACGATCTACTCTTTATGTCCAACTTTATCAGCTGATGGCATTTTGGTGGTTGGCGGAAGGATGGATTATGCCGCAGCCTTACCTGCATTAGCTCGGCGCCCTATAATCTTGCACAATAAACATCCTTTGACCAATCTGATTATTAAATGGTATCATGAGACTTACCATCACCAAAACGAAGAATTGATTGTAAACGAAATAAGGCGTAAATTTTGGATAGTGCATTTGAGAAAGGCTGTAAAGCGGGCTAAAGCAACTTGCCAAATATGCAAAAATAATAGAGCCGTTCCGATACCGGCACAGATGGTGCAGTTACCTAAAGATCGAGTGACTCCATACCAGCGACCGTTCTTTTACACAGGATTGGATTATTTTGGACCGATCATGGTAACGATAGGTCGCCGTCATGAGAAGAGATGGGTTGCTTTGTTCACGTGCCTCACAGTAAGAGCAATGCACCTCGAATTAGCAGCAGAGCTATCTACTGATGCATGCATACTATGCATTCGGAATTTTGTAAATCGTCGAGGTGTACCAGTGAAGATTAGATCAGATATGGGAACCAACTTTGTCGGAGTAGACAACGAAATTAAGAAGACGAAAGATCTGTTCGATTGGGAGGCTATCAAAGCAGAAACGGCAAATAAGGGTATCAAATGGGAGTTTAATTGTCCAGCTAATCCAAGCTCGGGAGGCTGCTGGGAGCGGTTAGTACGATCGACAAAACGAGTCTTAGCTGTCACTCTTAAACAACAAGTTCCTCGAGTGGAGACTCTGTTGAGCCTACTTTTAGAAGCCGAAAATATTATAAATAGTAGACCACTCACACATTTGCCTGTTACTATTGATGATCCAGAGCCATTAACTCAGAATCATTTCTTATTGGGAACGACAAATTCTACACAAACACCTGGAGATGTTGGCAATTTCTGTTTTCATAAACAGTATAGAATTGCAAAACAGCTTAAGGACAATTTTTGGCGACGTTGGATAAGAGAGTATTTGCCTATATTAACCAGACGTACCAAATGGCTTACCCGAACGAAGCCAATCAGCGTGGGCAATATTGTCATAATTTGCGACAGCAACCAACCACGCAGCAATTGGAAAAAGGGAATCATTGTTAGAACAATACCAGCAAAGGATGGACAGATTCGAATCGCCGAGGTAAAAACCTCATCTGGAACATTAAATCGACCCGTTTCGAAGTTAGCTGTATTGGATGTGTTGGGTAAAACTCCAGACTAGTTTTACGGTGGGCGGGATGTTGCGAGTTCGTTTAAAAATATCTGCCAAGCCTTGCCGTGTTGTTTTCCTATTTAGTTCATACAACCAAACTATGCGATATATCATATTAAAATAAATTCTTCTTCTTCTTTTTCTTTCTCTTATTTGCTTAAAATGCCTTATAAATATAATTTCGTTGAATCATTTAATAAACGTAGCAAAATGTAGTAAAGAATTCTATTTTTGTGTTGCTAAGACGTGTTTTGGTTGAAGCCAGAACAAAGGCTTCTCTAGCTTTAGTCAAGCTGTTTAGAATATTGTGGTTCATTTTTGATTTGCTTTCTGTGTGTTTGTGTGCGTGTGCAATACCAACAGAGGAAGCCACAACAGCAGCAACAGCCACAGCCACAGCTGCGAGCAGAAAAATTGATTTTCCGCCACCGCAAACGAATCCAACAGCTAAAAACAATAAAAAACAGAAGAAGAAGAAGAATAGCAGCTAAACAGAACAGAGCTGTTGTTGAGATGTTGTTGTTTAGATGTTGTTGTTGTTGTTGTTCTTGTTGATGTCTCTAATAAAGTGTAGAGAATAGGAATACACCTTGTATTTATATAAGGATGAAAAGAAAACTTTTAAATAACAGATAATGATAAATCGTTTTGTTTTGTTTTTATTTGTTTAAAATAGTGTTTTATTTTGATCAATCAATAGGAATACAACACCTTGTATTTATATAAGGATGAAAAGACAACAACAAATAACAGATAATGATAAATCCTGTCCCAGACAATAGATTCATATACGATCAGTTTGAGTAAAATAATTCTAATAACAGAAGGTCACTGATGAGAATGATTGGCAGCATTCGAAATAGCGCTATCTGGCCAGCCAAAAAATTCAGTCACAATTTTAAAAAAAACAAGTAAAAACGTTGCAGTCGGACGCAACCGACTGCGATATACTTTGATACCAGTTTACATAGCTGTGTTAAGGATTCTGAGTGCAAATAGTGGCGGATGGCACTTTCTATCCCCCTACCAAGTTTGGAGACTCTAGCGCAAAAACCGACAAAGATATAGAGGTGGGCGGTATAAGTGGGCGTGGCATAAAAATTTTTTATGCACACCTGTTACGGATGTCACAACCAATGTTCATACCAAATTTGGTGACTCTAGCCCAAAAACTGAGAAAGATATAGAGGTGGGCGGTATAAGTGGGCGTGGCATCCAAAACATTGATGCAGATCTGTAACGGATGTCACTACCAATGTTCATACCAAATTTGGTGACTCTAGCTTAAAAACTGGCAAAGATACGTGCATTTCGGTTGCGGGGCGTGGCATCCAATGTTTTGATGCATAACTTTGTCAGATGTCAGCATCTACCTTCATGTCAATTTTGGTGGCTATAGCTTCAAAACTGTAGAAGATACAGGCATTTTTGTTTATAATCGGAGAGGGGCTGGGGGCGGAATAGGTAGGCGTGGCATCCAAACTTTTGATGTAATTTTTTGAGGAATGTCACCAGCTATCTTGCCATCAAATTTGGTGACTCTATCTACTAAAATGTGGGATATATATGTGTTTTATCGATTTGCACTTCGAGGTGTATCGACTTGTTATCGATTTCCCAGCCCCCCTGAGGTCGTAGAGCACCAGATTTAACACTTTGTCTGACGAAGACATGTACCAAGATATTTGCAAAGTTGCAAGGCTCTAGCTTTAAGGGTGTCGAAAAAAGTTGCGTTCATACGGACGGACGGACAGACGGACGGACAGACGGACAGAAGGACGGACAGACACCATGACGGACATTGCACAAACCCAATATACTATGATACCTTTGGTATCAAAGTATAAATATATATATAAATATATCCTACTACTATTATAAAGGCGAAAGTTTGTAAGTATGGATGTATGGATGTATGGATGTTTGTTACTCTTTCACGTAAAAACTACTGAATGGATTTGAATGAAACTTCACCACAATATAGCTTATACATCAGAATAACACATAGGCTAAAATTTTTTAAATTTGGACCACTCCTTCGAGTACCTCCTGAACACTTAAGTCCTTTTTTTTTGCAATTTTTTACTAGAGCTATGCTTTAAAATTAATTAATTATTACAAAACTTGGTCAGGACATGGAGGCGTGTAAAAAAATCATGGATGCAAAATTTGGACCTGATCCGACAACGCCTTGGGACACCTCCCATACACTTATGTTATTGAGCGTGCATATATCTATATATATAAAATAGTTTGTCCTGACTGACTGACTGATTGTTGAAAGGCCCACAGCCTAAACGATAAGAGCTAGAAGGCTGAAATTTTTACAAAATATTCCATTCTCGGTGAAAGTGAGCACTAAGAAAGGATTTTTAATTTGGACCACTCCTTCGAGTACCTCATAAACACTTAAGTCCATTTTTTCCAAACTTTATTACAAAATTTGGTCAGGACATGGAGGCGTGTAAAAAAATCATGGATGCAAAATTTGGACCTGATCCGACAACGCCCTGGGACAGCTCCCATTCACTTATATCACATTTGTATACATTCTATTTTTAAATGGGACTATTGCTGATTTGTGTTTGAAATCTATTGAATAGCAGGGCAATAACTGAAATAATCCAGATCATTGCTAATCCACACTCTCCAAAAACTTCTCCGCAAAGTGATACTAATGCCCGTCAAGGTGTCTGTCAGTCCGTCCGCCCGTCCGTCCGTTTGAACGCAACTTTTTTCGACACCCTTAAAGCTAGAGCCTTGCAACTTTGCAAATATCTTGGTACATACCTTCGTCGGACAAAGTGTTAAATTTGGCTACGACCTCAGGGGCCTGGGAAATCGATAACAAATCGATACTTCGATGTGCAAATCGATGAAACACATATATACATCACATTTTAACAGCTAGAGTCACCAAATTTGTGGGCAAGATAGCCGATGACATTCCTCAAAACTGCATCGAAAGTTTGGATGCCAAGCCCACCTCTTTCGCCCCAGCCCCCCCTTCAGTTATAATCGAAAATGACTGTATTTCCCACAGTTTTAAAGCTATACTCACGAAATTTGATGGGAAGGTAGATGCTGAAGTCTTACAAAGATATGCATTTAAACTTTGGATGCCACGCCCCCACTGATACCGCCCACCTTCTAAAATCTGAAAACTCTATATCTTTTTCAGTTTTTGGGCTAGAGTCACCAAATTCGGTAGAAACATTGTTAGTGACATCCGTAACCGATCTACAACAAAGTTTTATATGCCACGCCCACCTTTTCCACCCACCTCGTAAAATCTGAAGTTTCTATATTTTTCCCAGTTTTTACGCTAGTCACCAAATTTGGAAACATTGTTAGTGACATCCGTAACAAATGTGCAATATTTGATGCCACGCCCATTTATACCGCCCACCTAAATATCTTTCTCAGTTTTTGCGCTAGTCTCCAAACTTGATAGGAAGATAGAAGGTGCCATCCGCCACAGATATGCATCACAAATCTGAATGTCACGCCTACCCCTTCTGCTTGCCTTTTTATACCCAAAATCCCCACACTTTACAAATACATACAAACTTACATATTGTAACGAACACTTACAAAGTTGTTTCGGCTAGCACACTCTGTCTATCATTGTGCCGGCCGTGCTCAGGGAAAAGTGGCGTGAGTCTTGTGCTGCCTAAACCAACGGTGTCACAGAATAAAAATCTAGACAGAGACGACAATAAAGGAAAAGGGAACCAGACAAAACTAAACAGAATTAATATGTATAAACCCTATATGTATTGGGAAGAACTGAGGTGGTGTTGTTCTTCCTCTTCACCCACCCAACCTGTAGGAGTCAATGATCATTAGTATTTGACCCTACCCTTGTATACCTGCGCTGCTTTTAGCTTAAGGTGCCTTTAAAGAAAGATATTACTCCATTTTCATAATGTATGTATATATAATTAAATTCAAAATAATACTCATGGTAACATGTTCCAAAAATTCAAATAATTCCTATACTTTACTCTTAAATATATTCTATAAATTCATTTCTAATCCAGTATGTTCTACGAAATCATACAAACTAACGAAAATGAACGTTTGGGCGCTTTATTTAAAAATCGCATACATCTATGTATCTACTTTCGGCTATGCCGTACTTACAATCTCCTTTATGTAATTTTAATCCATCGCTGTCAGCAGGCCTGTCGACGTAGATGAGCTGGAGATGACGGGAATCAAAACAACATAGGTTTATGCAATAATTTAAAATAAAGCGTTTGACTGAAAGATATAATTCAAATTTATAAGTACTTATTCAGCAAAAAGAACTTAATTTCAAAAACAAAAAAAAACTTATGCGGCATAGCTCTCGGTGCTGATACGATCGGTAGCACCTCCAGAATAGGTTCACTCAAGCACTAGGGCTGCGCTGGTAATTCGAAGATCCGCCGAAATTAGGTGTGGTTGAGTAGCGTCAAACAACTCGAAGTGGGCAAAACCACAGCAATATGTTTCCTCCGGATGATAAGGACAACACTGGATGTCAATGTCTCGTGCCGTGGTCGACGTGTTGGGTGAGCTGGGTGTCGATAGGTCGTGCCGTGGTCTACGTGTTGGGTGAACTCGGTGTCGACTGCCAGAGTGGTGTTAGTGCCGTAAGTATGAACAGGAACAGGGTGCATGGTTGGCAGCAACCATTGGTTGTGCGTTAAAACATCATGACGGTGCCACTACTGAGAGTACAACCAGATTGGGCCACTGGCGACAACATAGGCACGTTTTTTTTTTTTAATGGTTTGATGGACACACACACACTCGCATTTTGCCGTCGCACACCATCACAGATTTAGACACACGCGCAACGTCGAAAATTCCCCAAAATCATTCAAACTTCCAGTAAATACATGCAGCGTCGGGTAGAGCTTCCTCTCCACTTTATGTTGGCGTAAATATTTAGACAAAAAACACCCAGATGTCTTGGGATGGTCCCAGATTAAGTTTTTGAGGCTCACGCAAGACAATTTGGCGTGTTGCCGGTGCCAATAAATAAAAAAAAACCAATACACTTCAACAAGCGCTTGTCACTGCAGTTTCGGCAAGAGTGAATCTGCTGCCCTGAGCGCAAGTGCATCAAGCCTAATTGTTCCAGTGCTGTATGAGTGAAACTTACGCACGTGGGCAGTGTTGAAAGAGCGCAAGCTTTCGCTCGCCGCATCCGAACATGTGCAAGCTAAGCTTTCTCTCGCAGTATCCGAACATGTGCGAGCTAAGCTTTCTCTCGCAGTATCCGAACATGTGCGAGTTAAGCTTACAAGAGATCGTATATGCTAAGTCAACACACATACAAAGAAACATATGCGTGTGTTGCTGATAAGCTTTTAACGTACGCTAATATTTTACAAGCATGCTCCTAATGCTCTTATATGCATGCTCTTAAATAACTACATATAACATAATACAGAATGTTATCATTCGCACCCTCACACCACATATGTCTTTAGCGTGAAAGTTTCCCAACACTTTCCCGTTCATATCTTCTAGCACATAAATTGATTGGCCTAATTTTTCTTTGATGCGGGCCTTAACTCCAATTGGTGCAAGCTTGGCATTAAAATGTGTTGCTGCATTGCTCATGGTGAAGTTTCTTTTGATCACTTCCTGACCAACTTGAAAAGTACGTGGCTTACTACGCAAATTGTAAGTACATTTGTTCTTGTCATAGGCCTTTTTGAGATACTTGTCTATATCAGACCGAATTTTCTGAAACTCATCAGCCCTTGACAATCTCGTTTCGCCCTCCTTAAGCAAATCGAGTTTTCGCAACAGATTATAATCTTGACCGTGGGAAATCATATGTTGGCCAAAAGTTACGAAATACGGCGAACCACCAATCGATTGATGTATGAAGTTGCGAAGAGAACTATTAATGCTGCTCAGGAAGGTATCCCATTCCCGCTGATCTGAACGCAAATATGCTCTCAAAGCGGCATTAATTGATCTATTTACTCTTTCTGCTGCATTAGACTGTGGAGCGTAAGCACCAGTACACATGTGCTTAACCCCATATTTCGCTAGAAAATCATCAAAGACACGGCTTTTAAATTGAGTGCCGTTGTCGCTGACAATTATCTCTGGAACTCCAAAACACGAGAAAATATCGTCTCTTAGATAGTCAATCACTACATTCGATGTGAACTTTTTAACTGCCTTTAGAAACGTGAATTTAGAAAAATGGTCGAGAATAATAAATATTCCTATATTTCCTTTTTTGGTGCGAGGGAACGGACCAATGAAGTCGATATACAGTCTCTGAAACGGTCTCTCGCTGCTTACTCGAACACCCATAGGAGTTTTTAGACAGCGGGTTGGATATTTCGTCGTTCGGCATATCTCACACTCGCTAATATATTTTCGTACGTCAACAACCATCTTGGGCCAATAAAAGCTACGCCTAATTCGCTCCAGACACTTTGCGATGCCGCAGTGTGCTGATGAAGGTTGGTCGTGAGCTGATCTGATAACGCTTTCTCGCAAAGAGTTTGGCACAAATAATTTCCAAATATCTTCAACTTGATCGTTATCGCTGTTAGGGAATTCAGTACGATAATATATATACCCATCTACTATTTGGTAATCAGGCAATTTTGAAGAGCTTAAGTCGTTTCTTAAAGAACAATACTCTTCTGACTGAAAAGCATTCGATTGCAAATCTATTTCCGGCAGCATTTCAACACTTGAAATGGTGATATCGTTAGAAGATTCAAAAGAACGAGACAGGGCATCAGCGACTTTATTCTCGCTGCCTTTACGGTGTTCAATTTTGAAACCATAGCCTTGTAAACTTATGGCCCATCGCGCTAGTCTGCCACTCAGATCAGAAGTGTTCATCAACCACTTAAGACTGGCATGATCTGTAACGACGGTAAAATTATGCCCTTCGATATACATGCGAAACTTTTTAATACCCAGAACAACAGCAAGACACTCTAACTCCGTGACGGTATAGTTCCGCTGAGCTTTGTTCAGCTTCTTTGACATGTAAGCTATAGGACGCTCACAGCCTGAATCGTCGCACTGGGCTAAGACAGCACCTACTCCATGGAGAGAGGCGTCACATTGCACGATGAATGGTTTATCATACTGTGGGTGAACTAAAAATGGGGCTGAGCATAGTTTATTTTTAATATCTTCGAAGGCAGATTGAGCTCGATCATTCCAATCGAAAGATTTGCCTCGAAGCAACTCAGTGAGCGAAAAAACTACGGACGAATAGTTAGGAATAAAACGTTGATACCAACCCGTCATACCAAGAAACCTTCTGAGTTGTTTTTGCGTTTTCGGAATCGGAAATTCCTCGACAGCACGAACTTTATCGGGATTGGCATGCAGTGTACCTTCTCCTACTATATATCCGAGATAATCAACCTTTTTAAGACAAAACTGACTTTTCTGTACGTTAATGGTAAGACCAGCTTTACGCAATTGCGTTGCTACTTCAGCGAGATGTACCAGATGGGATTCGAAGCTGTCAGATAATACTAGCAAATCATCTAAGTAAACTAACACATGCGATTTTAATTGGTAGGGAATTACCAAATCCATGAGACGGCTCATAGTTTGCGGCGCATTAGTCAACCCAAAAGGCATTCTTTTAAATTGATAAAGAGGTCTATTTGGAACTGTAAAAGCTGTTTTTGCGCGTGAATTTTGCTCTAAACAAATTTGCCAGAAGGCGTCTTTCAGATCAATCTTCGAAATGCAGTGAACTGGCGGAAGGCGACTAAGCAGACCATCCATAATTGGAATCGGGTATGCGTCCCTAACCGTGACTGCGTTAAGTTTACGTGCATCTAAGCAAAAACGAACTTTTCCGGGTTTTATATGAAGGGTAATGGGAGATGACCATGGTGAGTTTGGGGCTTCTTCAATTACATCCATCAGAATCATTCGGTCAATTTCCTGGCACAAAAGCTTTTCCTTTGCAGGAGAAAGTGGATAAAATCTTTGTTTGATCGGCTTTGCGTCTGCCGTGTCGATTTCATGTTTAATTAATTTAGTAAGGCCGAGTCCATCCCTTGCAAACGACGGAAAGAAATCAACAATGGTTTTGAGTTGGGCTTTTTGGAAGGACGACAAGTCTAATTTGTTGGGCTCATCAGAAACTTCGACTTCAATCTCATTGAGATCACCTAATGAAGAAATCGATATTCCGAATTTCTTCCAAAAATCCATACCACAAATAACGTTCTGCTTAATAGAAGATACAATAAGAAATTGAAAATCTGCATGTATTGAGTTGTAAATCAGGGGAATTGTTATTAAACCAACTACCGATTGTGTTTGACCATCAGCTGTACGCACAGCTCCTTTCATTTTTTCGATGTTCGAACATTCGGCAACAATTCTTTTAGCTAGATCGCCTCCAATAACACTTTTATTGGCACCGCTATCTAAAAGAGCTAAATGATCTTGATCAAGAATTCGCAAATTGATAAAGGGTCGAATATCGTTGTTTTTATGGACAATTGCATTTATAAAGCAGGTTCGTAAAAACCGTTTACGTTGCCAAAACTTTTGCATTCGCAAGGAAGAACGAGATTTTCGGGAGATTATTTCATTCACGTTAAATATTTTAGATCTCCGCACATTATACTCCTTTAATCGCACATGGTAAGGTTTAAAACGCAATAGATTAGATACATCCGGTGAAGAAAGAGATATGGCAGGTAAATTTTCAAGTGTGGATTGGGCATCAAGTGAATCCGAGGCTAACGTCGGATATCCCCTTGCAGAATACGGCGGACATCCGATATCGAGTTTTCCGAATTCGGATTGCACTTAACACAATTGGGCTTATACGTTTCTATGGCTCCACAACCATAACAAAAAATACGACGAGGCTTGAGGCAGTCTTGGTATCTGTGACCCTGTTCGTCACAGTTCCAACACTTAAGGTTTTTCAATGTACGAACAGCACAGATCTCCTCTGAATTTTCATTTTTGTCATTTGCCTCCTGTTCAGGGAATTGTTCGAGAGAGATAGAATTCACAAAGTTTCTTGGCAAGGTTGGTCGAGGGGGTGGTTTAGAGCGAATGCTACGATAAAATTCCTCGTGCCGATGACATTCTTTGCGCAAGCTTGCCAAATCAGGGGTATCGATATGTAACAATTCATGTTTTAACTCGGGTTTAAGGTTATGTCTAACCTCGACAGCTAAATCACAATCTTGCATGGGCTCACGTAACGAGTCAGCAATCGCTAGAACAGCATCCAAGAAATCATCAAAGCTTTCGTTGTTGCCTTGTTTGCGACGACGCATCGCATCCTTAATATCACGATCAGTTCGCTGATCCTGATATCTCTCCTGCAAACGACTGCACAGCTCATACCAATTCAAATGATTAGCGGTTCGATGGACACGCCAATAAAATGATAATGCCGGACCTGAGAACAAGAGGTGTGCAAACTGTACTAGAAGATCATGATTTCCATTCAAGCATTGAGATGTCAAGCAATTTATTCTGTAAATGAAATCTTCGATTGGAATGTCATTAGCTAGGCCACTAAATTTTATATGCCAATTAGAAATGACACTCGAAATTCTCTCAGGGTGATCAACAACTGAACTATTAGAGTTTGGCCGGACATTAGAATACTCTGGCCTCTGGCTATCATTGCGAGCATTACTCGAGTTACTTTGTCGGGATGGTGGTGTCAATCTGTCAGTCTCGCGTTCAGGTCGACCGTCCTCACGGGCATTACGAGATTGAGCGGACAATGTTAAGCTCCGAACTGCTGAATTAAGTTGCTCAGTCATGACAGTAGTCATGCTGACTCGGAAACTTTCTAGGGAACTTGAAATAAGTTGCTGGATACGATCCTCTGTCAAATCACTTGGACCTGAGTTTATCCTAGATCGGGGAGCATCGCGTTTTGCATTTGCGTTAGGGTTATGTCGGGCGTTATTGGAATTCGATGTTTGGCGAGAAGTCGATCTAGTGGTTACACGCGTTTTAGGAATAGCCCCAGACCGAGTCTGCTGATTGGCTTGAGGGTCTGAACCACGCTGTGAAAACGGAGTCCTAGATTCCATTGTGTATTCTCTAACTTGCGCCAAGGCTCGTGAACAAGGATGCCTACATATAGGACAAGTTTCACTTTTCGCCAACCATTCCAAAAGACAAGATTGGTGAAATTTATGTTGGCAGGGCGTTTCTACCACTTCTGTGTCTGTAGCTGTGTCATTACAAATAGTGCACACAGCAGGTTCATTTGAAGCTAAAGCTCTTAAGTCTTCCTGACTCCTTCTTACAGACATAGCTCAAAATGTTTTCTTTCTACTCTGAGACAAGTTATTACATTAAAGCTGAGATAATTAAACAAGATGGAATAATGAATAAAGACAAATGCGTTGTCAAAAGGAATTCGATATGAAAATATATGTAAACCAAAAAAATATAAAAGGACTTATCCCAAGGCTTAGCAACGCAGGTCTACTTGATAAGGGTATACACATTAAATCTGTAAACAGAATCTAATAACAAAATTAAGAAAGATTTATATTCCAGAATTTAAAGAGGATCGGACCGGTATCGCCAGTCTGAGCAATCTCAATCTAAACTAGAAATATGAATAATATTTTTGATATTGATTACGTGGCATAGAACCGACTTATTATCAGTACTATAAAATCCTACGCAATGCAGTACCAAAAGAACAATTGATACACTATCTAAATATGTAATTTTGAGATTGCAAATAAGTTATCAATATAAATCACGGTTCTGAACTTACTCTATTTACTGGTCTGGTTCCGATATAAAATCAGAATACCAGCATTTCCGAAGTAAATAGGAAGTCACTACTGAATCTAAAAAAAATTAAAGTAGGGGGTGGTATCTGGTTACCAAGAAGGAATTGGGAAGGTAATTCGGGAAGCGCGGGGTGTAACTATTCAAAGTTAAGCATATGCTTCGTGAAATTAAATCTCCTCGGCCCCACGTTGGGCGCCATTTATCTGTAACGAACACTTACAAAGTTGTTTCGGCTAGCACACTCTGTCTATCATTGTGCCGGCCGTGCTCAGGGAAAAGTGGCGTGAGTCTTGTGCTGCCTAAACCAACGGTGTCACAGAATAAAAATCTAGACAGAGACGACAATAAAGGAAAAGGGAACCAGACAAAACTAAACAGAATTAATATGTATAAACCCTATATGTATTGGGAAGAACTGAGGTGGTGTTGTTCTTCCTCTTCACCCACCCAACCTGTAGGAGTCAATGATCATTAGTATTTGACCCTACCCTTGTATACCTGCGCTGCTTTTAGCTTAAGGTGCCTTTAAAGAAAGATATTACTCCATTTTCATAATGTATGTATATATAATTAAATTCAAAATAATACTCATGGTAACATGTTCCAAAAATTCAAATAATTCCTATACTTTACTCTTAAATATATTCTATAAATTCATTTCTAATCCAGTATGTTCTACGAAATCATACAAACTAACGAAAATGAACGTTTGGGCGCTTTATTTAAAAATCGCATACATCTATGTATCTACTTTCGGCTATGCCGTACTTACAATCTCCTTTATGTAATTTTAATCCATCGCTGTCAGCAGGCCTGTCGACGTAGATGAGCTGGAGATGACGGGAATCAAAACAACATAGGTGTATGCAATAATTTAAAATAAAGCGTTTGACTGAAAGATATAATTCAAATTTATAAGTACTTATTCAGCAAAAAGAACTTAATTTCAAAAACAAAAAAAAACTTATGCGGCATAGCTCTCGGTGCTGATACGATCGGTAGCACCTCCAGAATAGGTTCACTCAAGCACTAGGGCTGCGCTGGTAATTCGAAGATCCGCCGAAATTAGGTGTGGTTGAGTAGCGTCAAACAACTCGAAGTGGGCAACACTGGATGTCAATGTCTCGTGCCGTGGTCGACGTGTTGGGTGAGCTGGGTGTCGATAGGTCGTGCCGTGGTCTACGTGTTGGGTGAACTCGGTGTCGACTGCCAGAGTGGTGTTAGTGCCGTAAGTATGAACAGGAACAGGGTGCATGGTTGGCAGCAACCATTGGTTGTGCGTTAAAACATCATGACGGTGCCACTACTGAGAGTACAACCAGATTGGGCCACTGGCGACAACATAGGCACGTTTTTTTTTTAATGGTTTGATGGACACACACACCTCGCATTTTGCCGTCGCACACCATCACAGATTTAGACACACGCGCAACGTCGAAAATTCCCCAAAATCATTCAAACTTCCAGTAAATACATGCAGCGTCGGGTAGAGCTTCCTCTCCACTTTATGTTGGCGTAAATATTTAGACAAAAAACACCCAGATGTCTTGGGATGGTCCCAGATTAAGTTTTTGAGGCTCACGCAAGACAATTTGGCGTGTTGCCGGTGCCAATAAATAAAAAAAAACCAATACACTTCAACAAGCGCTTGTCACTGCAGTTTCGGCAAGAGTGAATCTGCTGCCCTGAGCGCAAGTGCATCAAGCCTAATTGTTCCAGTGCTGTATGAGTGAAACTTACGCACGTGGGCAGTGCTGAAAGAGCGCAAGCTTTCGCTCGCCGCATCCGAACATGTGCAAGCTAAGCTTTCTCTCGCAGTATCCGAACATGTGCGAGCTAAGCTTTCTCTCGCAGTATCCGAACATGTGCGAGTTAAGCTTACAAGAGATCGTATATGCTAAGTCAACACACATACAAAGAAACATATGCGTGTGTTGCTGATAAGCTTTTAACGTACGCTAATATTTTACAAGCATGCTCCTAATGCTCTTATATGCATGCTCTTAAATAACTACATATAACATAATACAGAATGTTATCATTCGCACCCTCACAATATGTGCTTTGCTTGCTTGTTCGAAATTGTTTATCAACAATGTTTGTGTGGTACGACGTAACGTCTGAGTTAGATAAGCAGCAAGTTAGCAAATCTACCACTATACAAATATGTTTAAGATTAGTTCTTTTTGCGCAAAGGGCTCGTTATAAAAAACAAATACAAATTGAATGTATGTACATATGTACATATCTATACAACTTTTTTGCATTAAATATACATACATATGTATGCATATTACATTTTCTTAAGTTTCTATTTGTTGGTGCGTTTGTTTTTGCACTGTATATACATATATTTGCACTTGCATTTTTTGTTGTATACATGTGTAAGTAAAGTTGTTCTTCCTTCTTGGCAGTATCCAACGAGGCGTGGCACTATTTAGGAGGATTAGGTTGGAAGGCTTGACTTCGCCTTCAGATACTATTGGCCTTGTGGCTCAGCAGTAATATCAATTTAATTATAATCAATTGATTGTGTGCGGCTGGTTGCCGGAGTAAAGTGAGTTTATTTTATAAAGTCATACACAGAACTGATTCAAGAATACAAAAATGCTTAACCACTAACTTACAGAACTCGAGCTCGAGCAGCCAAGTCATAGCCGGCAAGCCGACTCAGCATAATCATAACTATGCTCTTGCGACATTCGCCAGAGTCATGTTACCATAGCTGACTTTGTTGCTCGGGCATTGGCTTAGCATATTGCATCAGCGCAACGCCCGCTACTCGGCCACTGACTTGCTGCCTTGCAGCGTCAGCGCTACGCCCTGTGAGGGCTGGGCACTCTGAGTGCGCGGGTTACTTGATAACTGCTCCCCCTTAAAGTTGCGCCGTCCCGGGGCACTCCATACAAGTCCATCAGTTTTTTTTATCTCCCTCGACGCTCGTCTTCTTCTCAGAACCAGGCAGAGAAGGATAGAACCGCTGGAGACCAGACTGACTCCTACCCCGGCCAAAAACCAGACCTTGGGCGACCACTGGGCTTCTGCATGATCCTTAACTTCTTGTATCACTCGGAGGTTATGCTCGTTCATCCGGTTCAGTAGTGGTAGACTTAGTACTGGGTCGTGGCCGATGACGTTCAGCAATGGGGACGTAGCTACTCCTGGTGCCTTACTTAATACCATCTTGCGGTTTGCGTATTTAGTCCCGTTTATGATAGCCAGGCGCTGGAACGTTATTAAATTCGTGCCTCGTACCAATCTCTCTGGTCCGTCATCTGTACTGACTTGTGCCGGATGGTCGTTGATGATTATTGTTCCCTCATCCACCAATGTAATCGGCTTAAGGTGGCTGGCCTGAGTATGGCAGAGAGCCGAGCCTCCCGAGTGCAAGCCGCTGGCGCAAGTTTCATGATCCGCCAATTTGCAGAAGGAGGTGTAGCTGGTGGTCGCGCAGTCTGTGACGGCCATGATTCCGCTGGTGCATTCCGCCACTGTGTCGTCTGTCAGCTGGAGCATGATGTTTTTGTGTGCCACGGGAAACATTGTTATCTTCTTGCAAATGAACTTAATTTGGGGGTAGTCAATTAATATACGGACTATGTTATCGGACTGGAAGATCTTTATATTAGATACTTCCATTAGGTTGACTATGGGCACCTCTGTGGGATGTTCAATTAGAATGGACTTTAAGTCGTCGTGGTCAAAAATACTAGGATTTATAATATTGGATTTAGCTAAAGTGATTGACAACATTAAATTCTGAATTTCCGAAATTAGCATTCTATTTCTTGCCAATAATGACTCGTAAAGGTGGGGTGTGTCTGTAAGGTCTCCCTTTCTTTCTTTAAGTAATTTATTTACTGTTTCCGTAAGCTCATTAATTCGTTTTTGTGCTATGGTGTTAATTACCACTTGTCTATTGTTGGACTCGATGAGTTGGGACTCAGTCATTCTAATTCTTTCGAAATCCGCGGCATCTGGTGTTCCAGCTACTACCTTTAATACGGTACCCAAAAAGTCTATACCTCTGGCTATACGGTGGTGAATTTTTAAAGCGGACAACAAGTTTCTGGCATGGTCAATATCTATATCTAAAAGTTTTCGCATATGCGATTGGGGGAATAAATTCGTCAATCTGTCAGTCTCGTCTAACATCGCAACGAACTCTGAAAGGTTGCTCGAGTGTCTTAAATAGTTGCGTTGCTCCCATACCATTACCTCTCCGTCCATAACGGGAATGTAATTGGAATGCGAGTAGTCTGTGATTCGCGCATTTACAACTGCGAAAAGAGTAAGAACGATGCCCACGAACCTGCAAGAGACAACTTATTCCTATGAGTTTTTTTGCTCATTTTCTTAAATACTATTCTTAACTTGGTTATTATGGTTTATAAAAGGAAAAGAAAATATGAGCAGCTACCTTAGGTTGTCCTTGTGGACCACCCTCCCCTTAATAAGAACAGACGTTCCTAGGTCTGCTTGAATGGTCTAATCAGAACACAAGGGGGTCAGCTTGTTGCCCAATCTTTTATTATTGTTTACAAATACCTTTTCCCCTACTTCAAAAACCCTATTTTGCCTTGATGCATTATTCCGATCTAGCTGAGTCTGCTGAGCGTTAGTTATTTTGCTTCTAATGTTTTCCTTGAATTCTTCGGTTGACGCGTGAATTACCTCTATGGGCTTCTTCCCGGTAACCGAATGAATCGTACGGTTGTACCTAACGGTCGCCTGCATTATGAGCTCAATAGTGTCTTCGAATTTCTTTTCTAACTTAAGACACCTCGCTATTTCTGATAATGTGCTGTGGAAGCGTTCCACCTGCCCGATGAGCTATGCATTGGGGGCGCATTGACCACATCAATCCCGAATTGGTTTTTTAATAGAGACGTGATAGTCTCTGAATTGAATGCTGCTTCATTGTCACAGTATATTGTCTTGGTTTTGGGAAAAGAATTTACCAGCTGGATAATTGGGATCTTTAGATCTGTTATTGTCCGAGATACTATAGGCTGCGTGATGGCAAACTTAGAAAATTTATCGATACATGTTAAGAACTGTTTTTTATCAGTAGAAAATATATCGATATGCAGCATCTCGCCGGCATATGTTGGTACCGGTGTCACACCAAGCTGTTGTTTTTTCGGATGCCTATTATACTTAGCTTTAGTGCATATCTTACAGTTGGCTATTACCTCCTATACTAGCTTAGACATTTTTGGGAAATAATAGTCGCACAGAATTTGTTTAACATTTTCTTGTGCAGCCCTATGGGCGCGACTATGCTCAGCTATAACGATCTCTCTTTGTTCGTTCTGGTCAGTAATGTCAGTTACAAGATTTTTGCAATGCCAAAATTTAGTTGCCCGAAAAACCCTTACCATAGATTGCAATGAATTGCATTTACCACGCCTGGTTGCACCACTTGTTTTAGCTCGCGGAGAGCTTCGTCATCCCGCGTGAAATATATGGTGTGCCTAATTTTCTCTCGGAAAAGCACAAATGTGCGTTTCAACGGAAACTGTGCCTCTTCCAGGATTATCTGGTTTTTGAAGCAATTAAGCGGCTTATCTGTGGCATCAATAGTGTAGGTCAACGATAGCTCACTGTGTATAGTGGCAACATCGGACTCTATCTCGTTTTGTAAAGCGTTAATATTTTGACGCGAAAGCGCGTCTGCCACAAAGTTCTCTTTACCGGGTTTGTAAAAAATTTTGGCATTATGTTCGTCAATAAAGGCCTTCCATCTTTTGATTTTGGCATTTGGATTCTTATCTGAGACCGCAAAAGTAAGAGGCTGATAATCTGTATAGATATTGATGTCGCGCGTTCCATACAAATACTGCTGTAACTTTCCCAGTGCCCATACTATTGCGAGTAGCTCCCTCTCGTTGGTAGCATAATTTGTCTCGCATTCCTTTAGGGCTCTAGAAATCATGGTAATTGGCTTGCCTTCCTGCGAAAGCACAGCCCCGATTCCACAGCCCCGTTAAGTCAAAGGGCTTCTTAAAGTCCGGATATCTTAACATGACGTCTTCTGATGCCAGAATATTTCTTACCCTATCGAATGCCTCTCTTTCTGTGTCATTGAAAGTGATCGGAATTTTTCTCGACATATGCTTACTAACGGAGCCATTCTCGCCCCGAAGTAAGTTTGTCAGAGGTCTTGCAATCGCTGCAAAGTCCTTAATAAATCTTCTATAGTAACTAGCAAGACCCAAAAAAGACCTGAGTGCGTACAAACTTTTGGGTTCTTCGAACTCTCGAATAGCGCGCACTTTTTCAGGGTCCGTTTTAGCTCCGCCCTTTGTTACAATAAAGCCTAAGTATTCTACGCTTTCTTTGAAGAAATGGGTCTTTTCCCTTGAGACTTTCATGTTGGCGTCACAGAGGCATTTTAGGACCCAGTCGATATGCTTAACATGATCGGACTCATTTTTAGAGAAGATTATGACGTCATCTATGTACACATAGCACGTCTTACCTATCTGCTCCCGCAAAACGTCATCTATTGTTCTTTGAAAAATGCTTCCAGCATTTTTTAACCCGAAAGGCAGTCGACAGAACTCGTACTTGCCCCCGTTGTCAGAAAATGACGTTTTCTCGCGGTCCTGCTCTGCAAGATATATCTGATGGTAGCTAGACTTAAGGTCTAACGTGGTAAAGTATTTAGCTTTACCTAAATTGGCTAAGATCATGGCAATATTGGGCATGGGGTACCTATCTGGTATAGTCTGTTCGTTTAGTTTCCTAAAATCGATTACCAATCTCTTATTTCTATTGCCGTGTTCATCAAAACCCTTTTTGTCAACAACCCAAGTAGGATTGTTGTATGGCGACTTAGAGGGGCGAATGATCCCATTATGCAACAAGTTCTTTACTTCCTTGTTTACAAACTCGGCTACTCCCATTGGATGTGGGTACAGCTTGGAGTAAATGGGGTTATTGTCGGTTGTGCGAATTGTCGCAACGACTGATGTGTTGAAAGGCAGCGCCTCGTTAGGGGTCGAAAATGCCTCAATTCTGTTCAAAATCATCTTCTTAAATTCGCTTTTGATTGTTGACGGAACTACTATATCGTCAACACGGGTGAAATTTACATTATCGCACTTATGGTACTGCAACATTTCTGTTGTGTCACCGTAATTGATCGTACTAGACTTTAAGTCCAATGTAGCCCCTACTTGTGTTAACAAGTCTAGACCTATGATGGCATCGAACGTATTTAGAGAGTCAAGCAGAAAGAATGGGGCTTTTTGCCCAAAAATGTACATGTAACATTTTTTATTTATTTTGTTAGAGCCGTGTATGGAACTAATAACGAATGGGGAGTCGACCAATACTACTCCTTTGAGCTCCTTTAAAAAAATTGAGCAATCCGGCTTCATTGCCAGAGTCACTATCATCATCTATGCTGGCTACGGGTGCCGTAGCTGCCTCCTGATACTTTTGTGAGTCTTCAGGTTGAGTCTGTTGAGTTATATTGTTTACCCTCTGCCGTCTCTGCCCTGTCATGCGCTCGGAATTACTGCTTCTTTTCTGATTTCTATTGTTATCAGAATTGGGGTCGTTCTTTTGGGGGTTAAAGTTAGTCTGCTGCCTGAACTTAGAAGATGAGTCCACTTCCATGGGCTCTTGTGGTGGCCTGTCGTTACTCTTTGGGGTATTTTCTGCCTGCTGAGGCCTACTCTGACCCTGTTTCTTTGTATAGTGGGGATTCCTTTCGGGAGCCCGCTCATTACCACCACTCCTACCCTGCCTATCATACTGGCGGTTTGGCTGCCTATTGCTTTCAGAAGCATGATTTCTGTCTTCCATTGCTTTGGCATAGGAATTAGCGAACATACTTCGCTCGATGCTTGCCTCGGCTTCAATGGCTAAGGCTAGTGCGGCCGGCAAATCTTTGGGTTGCTCGGGGTGCACTATTGCTTTCAAAGATCTCTTCAGACCTGAGATGAAGGCGTGAAGTGCATCATTTCTCACTTCAGCATTAAGTAACACGGCAGCGTTCGCATCGTGTGACATAACGACTTTATTAGTCACAAGTGTCAAATTTCTCTGCACTTCATCATAATACTGCATCAAGCTTAGCTCTCCTTGCCTAACCATTTCCAATCTTTGGCGCAGAACTCGAAGTGAAGTCTTATCTGCGTAAGTTACATCTAACCTAGCAATAATGGCGTCAAAATTCAATACCGTACTATGTGACACTAATAGCGCTCTTGCCGGGCCACGAATTTTATTTCTTAAAATCGTGACGGCTTGATAGTGCGCCTCACTGTTCTGGTATGGCCTAAAGAATTCATACGCGTCAATGGCTGACTGCCGCCAAGCCACGTAATCACTTTGTTCGCCGTCGAACTCTGGGATAGATTTTACAATGTCAAGTTTTACATCGCAGCTAACAGTGCGATCTATAATTATGCGGCTATAGGCTTCTACCTGTGGTGTATCTATCTGTAAGCTATTCACTTGCTGTTGTAAAGCCTCAACCTCTGCACGAAATTCTAGTTTTAAGCGGTTTTCCTGTTCGGCTAACGCGCTTCTAACGGCACCGTCTATAATAGCATTTAACTGATTCGCGTCGATATTCATAGCGAGTTCGTTTTGCACAGTAATTTCACTTATATTTAGTACGTTTAAGCTGTCGTCACTATCGTATTCTTGCTTAATTTCCCTTTGTACCCAACTCATCAGCTTTAGCAGACAAAATTGACACGCACAGTGTAGCAGCGAAAACAATAAATATTATACAACAGGGGACATAAATTGCGCGCAGATAGTTTATATTTTATAATCAGAGTTTTTTGTTGTCTCACTGTTTACGATTTCGTTTACGATTTTGTATTATTTTATATGTTTGAACACTTAACACACACGACTTAAAGTTTCAGATTAAACATTCCACTTACATTTTGTGAGGTGGCCTTCTAACGGGTGTGGCTTCTTAAAAAACGTTGGGCGTCAGTAAAGTTGTTCTTCCTTCTTGGCAGTATCCAACGAGGCGTGGCACTATTTAGGAGGATTAGGATGGAAGGCTTGACTTCGCCTTCAGATACTATTGGCCTTGTGGCTCAGCAGTAATATCAATTTAATTATAATCAATTGATTGTGTGCGGCTGGTTGCCGGAGTAAAGTGAGTTTATTTTATAAAGTCATACACAGAACTGATTCAAGAATACAAAAATGCTTAACCACTAACTTACAGAACTCGAGCTCGAGCAGCCAAGTCATAGCCGGCAAGCCGACTCAGCATAATCATAACTATGCTCTTGCGACATTCGCCAGAGTCATGTTACCATAGCTGACTTTGTTGCTCGGGCATTGGCTTAGCATATTGCATCAGCGCAACGCCCGCTACTCGGCCACTGACTTGCTGCCTTGCAGCGTCAGCGCTACGCCCTGAGAGGGCACTCTGAGTGCGCGGGTTACTTGATAACTTGTATGTATGTACATATGTGCATTTGCAACACCAAGCAAAGTTACAAATGTCAGCTCAAAAATTATATTAGAATAACAATGGCAATAGGTATTTGTGTGTTAAGTTTTGTTTGATAATTAGCAAGTATGTAGGTAAAACCACCCCCGTAACATATTCTGGTGTGCAAAACTCTTCTAGGCGCACCAAGTTATGTTTTAATTGTTTTGTTTTAAATTAATGACACAATCAAAAATAAGCATTGCCATCCCAACAACAACACTTACAACGACAACAAACGCTACTTGATTCGAAAATCAATTGTCAAAGGCACAAAGAAGAAGAGAAAAAGACTCATGTGTTTTGTTTTTGTAAACTCACTCGCGGTCAAACTCCCAGCTTGTGTATTTATGTACATGTGGATTACATTACTTAAGATCCTATTATGTATTAATATATATGTATGTACTAATAATGAAAAATGCACGTAAATACATGTGTATGTATGTACATATGTGCATTTGCAACACCAACTAAAGTTACAAATGTCAGTTTGAAAATTATATAAAAACAACAATGGCAATAGGTATTTGTGTGTTAGGTTCTGTTTGATAATTAGCAAGTATGTAGGTAAAACCACTCTCGTAACATATTCTGGTGTACAAAACCAAGTTATGTTTTAATTGATTTGTTTTAAATCAATGATCCCAACAAAAAGAAGCAACAACAACACTTACAACACAACAACAAATGCTACTTGATTCGAAAAACAATTGTCAAAGGCACAAAGAAGAAAAGAGAATAACGGAGACACATCTACAGACGGCAGAAGTGGAATGGGTGATTTGTTTTGTTTTTGTATATGCGGCCGCAATAGCTTGTGCGCAGACGGCAGTAGTGGAATGGGTCATGTATTTTTTTTGTACACACGGCGGCGTTGAAACTCACAGCTTGTGCGACAATGAGGCGCCAGAATGGTGGAATGAGGTAAAGTGATTAATGCAATTAGATTTTGGGAGGTACTCGAAGGAGTGGTCCAAATTAAAAATCCTTTCTTAGTGCTCACTTTCAAACTGAATGGAATATTTTGTGAAAATTTCTGCCTTCTAGCTCTTATCGTTTAGGCTGTGGGCCTCTCAACAATCAGGACAAACTATTTTATATATGTATATAGATAAATAAATAAGTTAATGTTTAACAACATATAAGCAAAGTATTTAATATTCTCTTTTTCACGCCACCATTAGGTTGAGAATCAGACGCGTCATTTTACTTTAATACCAAAGGCATCATAGTATATTGGGTTTGTGCAATATCCGTCATGGTGTCTGTCCGTCTGTCCGTCTTTCCGTATGAACGCAACTTTTTTCGACACCCTTAAAGCTAGAGCCTTGCAACTTTGCAAATATCTTGGTACATACCTTCGTCAGACAAAGTGTTAAATTTGGCTCAACGACCTCAGGGGCCTGGGAAATCGATAACAAATCGATACACCTCGATGTGCAAAGCGATGAAACATTTACATATATATATACTAGCTAACTCAGCCACGCGTTGCAGCGGCGGACCCGACAGACTTCTTCCTGTCAAAAAGATTTGTAATGTTGAATTGTTTTGATTCTACGTATTTTATAGCCGGTGCAAAAAATTTTACTACTATAACCCTTTAGTACAATGAAATTATTTACGAACAAAGACGAAAATGTGGAATTTTGAATGTAGTTTTAAAATTACGTCCATCGGATGCACGATCACAAATTTTAGTTGCCCCAAATGACGTCATTTGGAAGCAAGAATTAAATTTGCGTATCTTACGCAAAAATAATTTGGAATCATCTGAATTGCCAGTAAGAAGGGATAATAAAGGCTCCGGCGAAGCGGGTAGAGGTGACAGCACAACTTTTCCTGATGCGCAACACATGCCGGCTGCTTCATTCCGAAATTTCAATGCCTGACAATATTGAAATACTTTATCCATTCCACCGATAGCAATTTTTGAATGCGCTGAGTAGTTAATATCTGGTGCATATTCAAAGGCAAGCCGAACGAATGATGCACGTGTTAATGAGCGGCTGATCCGTTGCCTTTGTCGATCTAGTACTCGTACTGTATCTACAGTGGCGAGCAGTGGTGAGTTTATGTTTTCGAAACTGATTTTCGTCGCTAATAAAAAATATATCACACAAGCAAATGTATTCGTTGGATAGGTAATTTAAATTCCGTTTTTATGATACAATACTCTTCTTAACCCATTAAGTACCCATTGAAAGTTTTCAACTCTTGTAAAGTCTACTTTTTCACTTTTTCCCCAGGCTTGAACAAAAAATGTGTTGATGCAAATAGATGAGTTAAACAATTCTAATAGTGTCTGAAAAAAAATTTTAAAAATCTCTTCGCATGTATTTTTTAAGATTTTTGAAAATGGCAAAAATGACCATTTTTGATGAAAAAAGGGTTAAAATGGTCATTTTTGCCATTTTCAAAAAATCATAAAAAATACATGCGAAGAGATTTTTTAAAATTTTTTTTTCAGACACTATTAGAATTGTTTAACTCATCTATTTGCATCAACACATTTTTTGTTCAAGCCTGGGGAAAAAAGTGAAAAGTAGACTTTTACAAGAGTTGAAAACTTTCAATGGGTACTTAATGGGTTAAGAAGAGTATTGTATCATAAAAACGGAATTTAAATTACCTATCCAACGAATACATTTGCTTGTGTGATATATTTTTTATTAGCGACGAAAATCAGTTTCGAAAACATAAACTCACCACTGCTCGCCACTGTATGTTTCGTTCTCGTGCCGCTCTTTGTCTCGTAATATTCTGTTGCAGACGTTCGTCACGCTGTTCTTGAGATTCTTGTGCACGACTTTGTGCAGTCCTGATTCTTTGAGCTGCATTTCTTGTTTCGATTTGGTATGGTAATTGCTGAGCTCTTTCAACACGTTTGCGTCGTGACCCATAGCTGCTCGCGTTGTTGAGTTTAGATTTTATGGTAGCTCCTCTGCGTATTGCTGGCATTTTAAAAATGTACGATTTTAAATAGTAAAAAAAACAGTTTTGATTCAGAAGCTAAAAGTTTTTGTTTTTTAAAATTTTTTTTTAATTTATTTTAGTTGTTGGCGAAGCAACGCGCTCCGGATAACTAAATAATTTCATTTATACGTTGAATAGAATTATTTTTCCTACTGAATTTTAAATGTAGCCTACTAAGATTTTGAAAAAAACAGCTCTAGGACTGTCAGACAAATAATTAGCAATAAATTAAAATTGCGACAATAATTTGAGATTTAAACTACCTTATCTTTCAAGTTGGATCGAATTGCACATGGTGTGCGAATTTTATTAAAATCGGTTAAGTGGTTTAGGAGGAGTTTGAGGACAAACATCGTGACACGAGATTTATATATATTAAGATATCACATTTTAGCAGCTAGAGTCACCAAATTTGGGGGCAAGATAGCCGATGACATTCCTCAAAAACTGCATCGAAAGTTTGGATACCACGCCCACCTCTTCCGCCAGCAGCCCCCTTCAGTTATAATCGAAAATGACTGTATTTCCCACAGTTTTAAAGCTATACTCACAAAATTTCGTGGGAAAGTAGATGCTGAAGTCTTACAAAGATATGCATCAAAACTTTGGATGCCACGCCCCCTCTGATACCGTCCACCTTCTAAAATCTGAAAACTCTATATCTTTTTCAGTTTTTGCGCTAGAGTCACCAAATTTGGTAGAAACATTGTTAGTGCCATCCGTAACAAATGTGCAATGTTGAATGGCACTTCTCAATATCTTTCTCAGTTTTTGCGCTAGAGTCTCCAAACTTGATAGGGAGATAGAAGGTGCTATTCGCCACAGATATGCATCACAAATTTGAATGTCACTCCTACCCCTTCTGCCTGCCTTTTTATACCCAAAACCCCATTATTATTATTATTATTACAAGGGCCCTATTACACTGCGACCAGATGTTAGATCTTTTGTGCCGGCCTGTAGGATTAGGGTAGAGTCTCTGTACCGAGGCTTTTGATAAAGGAGAGCACTTTGGTAGGGTCTATATGTTCCCAAATCCTGTAGGGGGGGATAAGTTCACCTCCTAGGTGTAGAAGTCGACGCCTGCTTAGCGAGGGGCATTCACATAGAACATGTTCTGATGTTTCTGGCTCCAGCTCACAGAATCTGCATGTGTCGATCTCTAAAAGTTTTAATTTCTTAAGGTGATACCTTAGGTTGCAGTGACCTGTTAGGTAGCCTGTTAGAGTGCGAATTTCGCTCTTTTTAAGATTGATGATGCGTTTTGATCGCATCATCTGGGGGACAAGAAATTGTTTGGCTTGTCTCAGCCCTGCACTGTCGGTCCAGTGACGTCTTATTTCCGTTTCCTCCCATTTCCTGAGCAGTTCTCTTTTGTGTCCTTTCGAGAGTCCACAGAACGGTTCAGGGCCGATTAGTGGTGTCGACGCTCCGCGTTTAGCTAAGGAGTCAGCCACCTCGTTTCCTATATGGCCTTCGTGCCCCGGCACCCAGCCTACCGTTAGGGTGTTTTTGGAGGCAAGGGCGTTCAGCTGATGGAAACAGTTCTCTACAAGTTTGGAGGAGATTACAAAGGATCTTAGCGCTATGAGTGCTGCCTGACTGTCAGAGAAGATGTAAATCCGTGCACCTTGCATTTTTCTGCGTAGGCATTCACGAGCACAGATTTCTATGGCGTATATCTCTGCTTGGAAGATGGTTGGAGACTTTCCCATGGCTATGGATTTATTGAACCTTGGTCCGAAAATACCAGCCCCGGTGTTACCATTTTCCAGTTTTGACCCGTCAGTGTACCACGTTTGTGATCCACTGGGCAGAGATATTGATTTGCTTTCCCACTCGTGTCTGTTATGCAAGACTATCGAAAAGTTTCTGTGGAGGATAAGCTTAGGTTTCTGTTCGTCCGTTACGCGCAGAATGGGCTCGTTTATTAGGGTTCGAGAACCCGAAGATGCCCGATAAGATCACCACTTTTTATGTTGGTGATGTTTTGAAGGCGAAGTGCCCCCAGGCAGGCCTCCTTTTCAGGGTGATGGGTAAAGGGGGTATGCCGGTTATGACTCCAAGTGCTGCAGTGGGACATGTACGGATGGCTCCAGTAATGCCAATGCAAACAAGTCGTTGTATTTTGGTAAGTGCAGCCGAGGCTGTCTTTTGGGTAGATTTCGTCCACCAAGCAAGAGATGCATAGGTTAAGATCGGTTTTACCACAGTATTGAAAGACAAGTAGATCATTTTGGGACTTAAGCCCCATGTTCTACCGAACATGTAACGAACACGGACTACGCATCAGACACTGCTCTGTCCTAGCTGCGGCTCAGCTCAGGGTACGGGTGGTCAAGGTTCGGTTTGGCAGAATAGCGCAGGCGTTACATAGCTAAAGTTGGGACAGAGCGTAGACTAGTACCAATTGCTAGGATCAATGATTAAAAACGCGATGGTTCTGATTATCGAAGCCGCTTCACTACCGTTGGTCTCGGGTAACCACTCCCATAATTAACAAAACTTATTCACAATTCATTTTCATGCTAAGTTGACGATAAATTCATTTAATCTGCTTTTATATAGCATTGGGTTCTTTTTAAAGAACAAATTTCACTTAAATGTAATTTAATTTAATTTATTTTCCTGCGTCAACTCAGATACCGATTTCACTTAATAAAAAAAACTTGACCGGGCCGAAGACAATGATAAACAATAATGATAACTATAAGCACTCACTCAGCATGTTTTGTTTACGTTTAGCTTACAGTTGTAATCACAACTTTTTTATTATTCCCACGTAGTCAGCAGGCCTGATGACGACGAGTCGACGTTCTCCATAGCTTTAAAGATATTAAATAGTTATATTTATGGTTCCTCGATGATCAATTAATAAGTATATGAGTAGACGCTGGGGGAAGACTTAATTGTATCAAATTTTAGTTTTTATACTTTGATACCAAAGTATGCTCGCTCATTTTATTTCTTTATTCCAACGGGATTATTTTGGGATGAATTATAGGATAAATTGATTGATTATTTCACTGTCTCAATTTTTATACTTTGATACCAAAGGTATCATAGTATATTGGGTTTGTGCAATGTCCGTCATGGTGTCTGTCCGTCCGTCTGTCCGTCTGTCCGTCCGTCTGTCCGTCCGTCCGTATGAACGCAACTTTTTTCGACACCCTTAAAGCTAGAGCCTTGCAACTTTGCAAATATCTTGGTACATGTCTTCGTCAGACAAAGTGTTAAATCTGGGGCTCTACGACCTCAGGGGGGCTGGGAAATCGATAACAAGTCGATACACCTCGAAGTGCAAATCGATAAAACACATATATATCCCACATTTTAGTAGATAGAGTCACCAAATTTGATGGCAAGATAGCTGGTGACATTCCTCAAAAAATTACATCAAAAGTTTGGATGCCACGCCTACCTATTCCGCCCCCAGCCCCTCTCCGATTATAAACAAAAATGCCTGTATCTTCTACAGTTTTGAAGCTATAGCCACCAAAATTGACATGAAGGTAGATGCTGACATCTGACAAAGTTATGCATCAAAACATTGGATGCCACGCCCCAAAACAACGGAACATGCCCCACCGTCCTAAAAAAAAAACCGAAATGCACGTATCTTTGCCAGTTTTTAAGCTAGAGTCACCAAATTTGGTATGAACATTGGTAGTGACATCCGTTACAGATCTGCATCAATGTTTTGGATGCCACGCCCACTTATACCGCCCACCTCTATATCTTTCTCAGTTTTTGGGCTAGTCACCAAATTTGGTATGAACATTGGTTGTGACATCCGTAACAGGTGTGCATAAAAAATTTTTATGCCACGCCCACTTATACCGCCCACCTCTATATCTTTGTCGGTTTTTGCGCTAGAGTCTCCAAACTTGGTAGGGGGATAGAAAGTGCCATCCGCCACTATTTGCACTCAGAATCCTTAACACAGCTATGTAAACTGGTATCAAAGTATATCGCAGTCGGTTGCGTCCGACTGCAACGTTTTTACTTGTTTTACTTGACTTAAGTATATACAAATTTCATAGCTGACATATATGTCACTGATATTGCCGGACCAAAATTCTGGGTGTTGAGTCGGGCTAATGCCACAATCGTAGAGGCAGGGCTGGCAAGCTGTTGTTGCCAAATAATTGGCCGTAGCGCACGCAGGCGCAGGTGGAGGCGGTGGAACCTGTTGCTAGTCCACGACGAGGGGGGTGGTCGCTAGAGTGGTCAACCAAACTTTGTGTGCCGACTCGGGCGAAGGCTGCATTCGTAGAAGCAGCGCTAGCAGGCTATCGTTGGCATTAATTGCCTTAGCACAAGCATGCGCAGGTGGTTGTTGTTGGCACGGTTGCCAGTCCACGGCGATGGGGGTGGTCGCTAGTCGCTAAAACACTGCGTTTAGCGCGAGCCGCTGTTGGTGCGTGGCTTGGCCGAAAGATTGGCGGCAGAAACTCCACTTGTCGCTTCGTTGACAGGGCAGATTAACCGCGTAGAAGGCGATGTGCGTCGTCGCCCAACAGACGGGTTTGGAAATCCACTAAATTAGGATCCGAGGCCCGAAATATCTGTCTAGACTACAGCTAGACTGTTGTCCGGTCGTCGGAAAACCTTGACTTTTGGCCGATGGCAATTTAAACTCCAGAAATTTTAAGATTTAAATTGGGAGTTGCCCACAGACGATATAAAAATATAACTTGGCACAAATTTGCCGTGGCGCGTCTTTCTCTGGGTCGTTCGTCTGCAAGAGTGAAAGCTCAGCTTTTCAGAACACGCGATCTGACCCCTCAAGCAAAGAAGCAAATCTTGACATCTGTCGTTATCAGCAGCTTATCAGCTGATTAGTTGAAGCTCTAAAATTGAGTTAAAGCTTTCTGAAAGCTTGCACCCACGCAAGCGACAGTGGTGTCTAAAATAAAAGGCATACGTGTGAACTCACACCCTCACACCAACAGGTTGAATCATAGTTACCTTACTAATGATTAAAGCTGAGAAAAGGGTGTTAACTCTTACATTCCCAAATGTCCTTGGCATGAAACGTGCCTAATTCTTTTCCATTAAGGTCTTCAAGTAAATATAAGGCATTCCCGAATTTTCGTTTAACGCGTACTTTCACACCTACTGGCGCTAATTTAGCATTGAAATTAGTCGCTAAATTGCTTTGGGCAAATGAACGTTTTATTACCAACTGACCTACTTTAAATGAACGCGGTCTAGTACGTAAATCATATGTTTTTTTATTAGTCTGATATGCTTTTTCTACATATTTTGCTATATCTGATCTTATTTTAGCAAATTCGTCTACTCGATCTAATTTTACAGTTGGTTCATTTAACATATTCAGATTTCGCAATACTTGATAATCGTTTCCATGAGTGATCATATTCTGTCCAAAGAGCACTAAATAGGGAGAATTACCAATTGATTGATGAATGCTATTACGTAGAGAACAATTTATACTGCTTAAATAGCTATCCCAATGTCTTTGTTCGGTGCGTATGTAGGCTCTTAATGCTGCGTTTATGGATCGATTGACGCGTTCCGCGGCATTTGCTTGCGGTGAGTACGCACCAGTATAAATATGTGATACACCATATTTTGTTAGAAATGCTGAGAAATCTTGACTCTTAAACTGTGTTCCATTATCACTGACCAGCGTTTCTGGAACACCAAAACAGGGAAATATTTCATCGTTTAAGAAATTTATTACAACCTTAGATGTGAAACGTTTGACTGGTTTAAGGAAGGTAAATTTAGAAAAGTGGTCAAGGAGAATGCAAATGCCTACGTTTCCCTGTTTGGACCTAGGCAAGGGTCCGATAAAATCAATATAAAGCCTTTGAAATGGCCTCTCACTTTGTGTTTGGGTTCCCATTGGAGGTTTAAGGTTTCTTGTTGGATATTTACACGTTTGACAAATCTCACACTTGCGAATATAATCACTCTTTTCCACTACCATATTTGGCCAATAAAAGTTTCTGCGTATTCGTTCTAGGCATTTGGCTGCGCCACAGTGTGCCGAAGAGGTCTGATTATGCGCTGCACTGATCACCTGCTCACGTAGTTGACTTGGAATCATTAACTTCCATCCCTCGTTAAGATTTTCATCAGCGTCTGATGTAGTGCTGACCCGATAATAAACAAACTTGTCAATAACTTGAAAGTGCGGTAATTTTTCTTCGAGTAACTTTGTCTTTAACTGTGTGTATTCTGCGGATAAAAAGGCATCGGAATTAAGATCTATTTCCGGAAGTGTATCCAAATTGAGTGAGGCTATTTCTTCAAACGATCTAGAAAGGGCATCTGCCACAACATTTTGACTGCCTTTCCTATGCTCAATATCGAAATTAAATGCTTGTAACTTTAACGCCCATCTGGCTAACCGACCGCTTAAATCCTTTTGGCTCATAAGCCATTTCAAGCTAGCGTGATCGGTAACTACCTTAAACGCGTGACCTTCTATATACATTCTGAATTTCTTTAAAGCTTGAACTACTGCTAGGCACTCGAGCTCGGTTGTGGAGTAATTTCTTTGTGCTTTATTAAGTTTCTTGGACATATACGCGATGGGTCGCTCGTCACCTTCTTCATCTACTTGAGCCAGTAGTGCACCAACACCATGAATTGATGCGTCACACTGCACTATAAACGGCTTTTCATAATCAGGGTGTCGTAAAAATGGAGCTGAACAAAGTCTATCTTTGATTTGTTCAAACGCTTGCTGTGCTGAATCATTCCACTCATATTTTGTTCCGCTTAACAGCTCGGTTAGAGCAAATGTAATGCTCGAATAATGGGGAATAAATCGTTGGTACCAGCCAGTCATTCCAAGAAAACGTCTTAGTTGACGGCGTGTTTTGGGAATTGGAAATTCTGATACCGCATTTACCTTCTCTGGGTTAACTTGTAGTGTCCCTTCGCCTACCACATGTCCCAAATACTCGACTTTAGTAAGGCAAAATTGACTTTTGCGAACATTAATAGTGAGTCCCGCTTTGCGTAAACGCGTGGCGATCTCTGAGAGATGGATTAAATGTTCTTGGAAGGTTGATGACATCACAAGTAAATCATCTAGGTATACAAATACATGTGATTTTAAGTCATACGGAACTACTAAATCCATTAAGCGACACATGGTATGGGGTGAATTACATAAACCAAAAGGCATTCTAGTAAATTGGTATAGTGGCCTTTTAGGAATTGTGAAGGATGTTTTAGGACGCGATTGCTTACTTAGGCCAATTTGCCAAAATGCGTCTTTTAAGTCGATTTTGGAAATGCAATGAACGGGTGGCAGTCGGCCAAGCAATCCTTCTAGACTGGGCATGGGATAAGCATCCTTTTTTGTGACTTCGTTCACCTTGCGTGAATCGAGGCAAAAACGAATCTTTCCGGGCTTTACAATAAGCACTCCTGGTGATGACCAAGCTGAATCTTGCGCTTCTTCTATAACACCAAGACTTAGCATCCTATCAATTTCTGTACATAACAATTTTTCTTTGGCAGGTGAAATTGGATAGTATTTTTGCTTAATTGGCTAAGCGTCGCCTGTGTCTATGACATGCTCAATTAAATTTGTTTTTCCAAGGCCATCTCTTTCACAAGATGGGAAAAATTCTATAACGGCTTGCAGACTTTTTTTGCTGTTCTATACTTAACTGAAGCTTGTCCGTTTCTTCAACAATTTCGTTTACCGAATTTTCTAACTTAAGTTTTATACCAAATTCTTGCCAAAAGTCAATGCCGCAAATAACATTCTGAGCAATTGAACTGACTATTAAAAATGTAAAGTCTTTCTGAATCGAATTATAATTGATTGTAATTGTAATTTTTCCATCTATTTTCTGTCTTTGGCCATCAGCAGTACGAACTGCTCCCTTTACCTTTACTATTTGTTTGTTAGAGGTCAAAAGGTAAGTAGCTAATTCACCGCCGATAACACTTTGGTTAGCTCCGCTATCCAATAGGGCTAAATAAGGCTTGTCAAAAAGATGGACCTGTGTAAATGGTCGAATGTCATGGCCTTTTTGTATTATGGTTGAAACAATCACCTTTTTTAAAGAGTTTTGTTCTTCCCAATACTTTTTCATACGTCTTGTGGAACGGGTAATCGATGCAACTGTATTGCATGGTTTATCAGTGTTTATCCTATAATGTTTTCTTAAACTAATATGATATGGCAAAAATTTGTATTTACTAACTATATTATATATATTGTCAGACCTTATTGAGTCATAATCAATATCATCCTGACATAAATATTCTACTTTTGACTCGTTTTCTGGATATCCGTTTTCGGTTTTGGGCGGATACCCTGTTTTAAGTTTCCCGAACTTGATTGACAATTCTCGCAATTGGGCTTGTATGTATCTAATTTCCCACAGCCATAACAGAATATGCGCCTGGGCTTAAGACAGTCTTGGTAACGATGCCCAATTTCCTCACAGTTCCAACACCTGATTCTATCAGCTGCTCGAATTGCATTTATTTCTGCCTCATCCGTAGTGTCAGAGTACTCATTTTCCTCTGCCTGGATTTCTTGAACATAACGTTTTGGCTGCCCAGGTTTCGGGGCTGACTTGTTCGACATGCTAGTGTAAAACTCTTCATGCCTGTGACACTCGCGACGTAAAGCGGCCACGTTTGGAGTAGGCACATGCAACAACTCATGTCGAAGTTCTGTTCTAAGATTTCGTTTAACATACAAAACAAATTCTTTATCCGTAAGGCGAATTTGAAGGGTGTCTGCAATGCCTAACATAGCATCCAAAAATTCATCAAAATTTTCAGTATGTTTTTGTTTACGACGTCTTAAGATATCTTTAATGTCTTCATCGGACATATCATTTTGGTATCTGTCGGACAAGCGATTGCAAAGATTGTACCAATTTTGATGCGGAGCGTGTCGATGGAATCGCCAGTAAAATGTCAATGCAGGACCAGCAAACAATAGATTTGCAAACTGATATAAGGTATCAAAGTCACCGCTAAGACATCTGTCTGTCAAACAGTTTACTCTATAAATAAACTCTTCTACAGGCATATCATCTGATTTGCCGCTAAACTTTAAATGCCAATTTGAGATTATACTAGAAACTCTATCTGGTCGTCCCGTTGAGTCATCATTTCTTCTCAAGAAATACTCAGGAGACCGCTGATGTCTAACCCTGACTGGATCACTATGTACTGACTCTGCTGTGTTCTGAATTTCATTGTCCCATTCTAATTGAGGTTCATCGCGGTTCTCGTGTGCAGAAGAACCTACTTGAAGGTTTCTCATTGCAGCTGAGATCTGTTCGGACATTGCCGCTGTCAAGGATGCGCGCACGTTTTCTAGCGAAGAAGATATAAGATTTGTGAGACGTTGCTCTGTGGTCGTCCTTGTAGCTCCAGCTTGGTTTTGGGTTTGGGCAGAAGAGTACGGTTGCTTTTTAGCGGTTGCTGGCTGCTTCCGTTGATAAGCCCTAGTATTGGGTCGGCCTCTTGTGCTAGGCGTATTATTAGCGCTACGACTTGATTGATTAGGTGGCTTGAGAGAGTGTGCCATACTTAGAGGTTCGCGTTGTTCGGAATCATAGCTTGACTGACAAGGTAGTTGACATGTTGGACATAAAGTGTTGGACTTAAGCCATTCGGTAAGACATTCTTTATGAAATTTATGTTTGCATAGGGTCTCAGTAAAATTTACATGCGTTGATGCATCTTGGCATATACTGCATGTTGTAGGGGTTTCCCTATGGTAAAGGTTTTCTTGGCTTCTTATAACCGACATTTTTCTAATTTAAGTTTAATTTAGCGATAATTTAATCAACAAAGATAGTTCATAATTTTGGGTGTGGTTATCCTCTGACACAACTGCTGCTTCTCGGCTCCGTTGCTACGCTTTAGACTATAATCATTATATTCTGAAACTACTAAAGAATTTAATTTTGAATGTTAAATCTATATAAAAGAGTATCTTGCCGAAATTATCCAGTAAAGATCCAATCTCAATTCTATATAGTTAACTCTCGATCTGTCTTGTAATATTACTTGGCAAAGAACCAATTATAAAACCATTAGAACTAAGAGTCCAAAGTAGTATTACAAGAATGTGGTTATTAGGAGTTACGAGTTTCCCAATATTTTAACCTATTATTGTCGTTCGGTCTGGGTATAACACAGTGTTACACCCCAGCATTTCCAGAGACGAAAATTTCTAAGTTTTTTTTTTTTTTTTTTTTTTTGTCTAAATGCAAAGTGTTATGTGGATAAACGGTAACTGGTACTTCGTAAGGAAGTGGAAAAGGGAATCGGACAGCATATGTCAAGTTGACTTGTTTTTCTATAATCACATTTTTTTTTATATGCTCGGTGTTGGGCGCCATTTAGTATGTAACGAACACGGACTACGCATCAGACGCTGCTCTGTCCTAGCTGCGGCTCAGCTCAGGGTACGGGTGGTCAAGGTTCGGTTTGGCAGAATAGCGCAGGCGTTACATAGCTAAAGTTGGGACAGAGCGTAGACTAGTACCAATTGCTAGGATCAATGATTAAAAACGCGATGGTTCTGATTATCGAAGCCGCTTCACTACCGTTGGTCTCAGGTAACCACTCCCATAATTAACAAAACTTATTCACAATTCATTTTCATGCTAAGTTGACGATAAATTCATTTAATCTGCTTTTATATAGCATTGGGTTCTTTTTAAAGTACAAATTTCACTTAAATGTAATTTAATTTAATTTATTTTCCTGCGTCAACTCAGATACCGATTTCACTTAATAAAAAAAAAAAACTTGACCGGGCCGAAGACAATGATAAACAATAATGATAACTATAAGCACTCACTCAGCATGTTTTGTTTACGTTTAGCTTACAGTTGTAATCACAACTTTTTATTATTCCCACGTAGTCAGCAGGCCTGATGACGACGAGTCGACGTTCTCCATAGCTTTAAAGATATTAAATAGTTATATTTATGGTTCCTCGTTGTCTATGCCACAGTATCTAAATAAACGATGATCAATTAATAAGTATATGAGTAGACGCTGGGGGAACACTTAATTGTATCAAATTTTAGTTTTTTTACTTTACTTAAGTATATACAAATTTCATAGCTGACATATATGTCGCTGATATTGCCGGACCAAAATTCTGGGTGTTGAGTCGGGCTAATGCCACAATCGTAGAGGCAGGGCTGGCAAGCTGTTGTTGCCAAATAATTGGCCGTAGCGCACGCAGGCGCAGGTGGAGGCGGTGGAACCTGTTGCTAGTCCACGACGAGGGGGTGGTCGCTAGAGTGGTCAACCAAACTTTATGTGCCGACTCGGGCGAAGGCTGCATTCGTAGAAGCAGCGCTAGCAGGCTATCGTTGGCATTAATTGCCTTAGCACAAGCATGCGCAGGTGGTTGTTGTTGGCACGGTTGCCAGTCCACGGCGATGGGGGTGGTCGCTAGTCGCTAAAACACTGCGTTTAGCGCGAGCCGCTGTTGGTGCGTGGCTTGGCCGAAAGATTGGCGGCAGAAACCCCACTTGTCGCTTCGTTGACAGGGCAGATTAACCGCGTAGAAGGCGATGTGCGTCGTCGCCCAACAGACGGGTTTGGAAATCCACTAAATTAGGATCCGAGGCCCGAAATATCTGTCTAGACTACAGCTAGACTGTTGTCCGGTCGTCGGAAAACCTTGACTTTTGGCCGATGGCAATTTAAACTCCAGAAATTTTAAGATTTAAATTGGGAGTTGCCCACAGACGATATAAAAATATAACTTGGCACAAATTTGCCGTGGCGCGTCTTTCTCTGGGTCGTTCGTCTGCAAGAGTGAAAGCTCAGCTTTTCAGAACACGCGATCTGACCCCTCAAGCAAAGAAGCAAATCTTGACATCTGTCGTTATCAGCAGCTTATCAGCTGATTAGTTGAAGCTCTAAAATTGAGTTAAAGCTTTCTGAAAGCTTGCACCCACGCAAGCGACAGTGGTGTCTAAAATAAAAGGCATACGTGTGAACTCACACCCTCACAAACAGCCTGTTGCAGGCGAAGTATGCCCGAGTGGCTTTGTTTATGGTCTTTTCAAGGTGTACATTCCAGTTAAGCTTGGAGTCAAGTGTAACTCCTAAGTAGTTAGCTTCAACCGAAAAGTCAATGAGGGATCCATTTAGGGACGGTCTTGTTAGAGAAAGACACCTTTTCCTTGTAAATGGAACTAAGACAGTTTTTGACGGGTTTATGGACAATCCTTTGTCCTGGCACCATCTATTGGCTATATTGAGGGCTTGCTGCATGCGATCCGAAATGGTTTGCTCATGCCAGCCCACTATATAGATGACTAGATCATCTGCGTAGCCTTGAGTGGAGAACCCTAAGTCGTTGAGCTTATGGAGTAGCTCATCGATGACCAGAGTCCACAGGAGAGGAGAGAGTACTCCCCCTTGAGGGCACCCCCTTGTGGCTACGATTGAGGTCATGGTTCCTCCCAGGTCTACAGTTATGGTTCTGGATTTAAGCATTTCCAGAATCCACGTAATGATGGATGTGGAGACATTTTTTTGTTCAAGGGAGGCACGGATAGCCTCATATGACGTATTGTCAAAAGCTCCTGAGATGTCTAAATAGGCACCTAGTGCTATTTGTTGAGCGCCAATGGCCTTTTCAATGGTTGTTGTGAGGCAATGAATGGCGGTCTCAGTTGACTTACCAGCTTGGTACGCATATTGGTACTTGTGTAGGGGATGGTGCTTGAGATTCACCTCCCTGATGTGCTGGTCAATTATCTTCTCCATAGTTTTAAGGAGGAAGGAGCTGAGGCTAATCGGTCTATAGGACTTAGGCAATTGGGAATCTTTCTTCCCTACATTTGGAATAAACACGACTTTTACTTTAGCCCATTTGCTTGGTATGTGTCCAAGCACGAGACTTGCTCGAAATAAGCGGACCAGGGGGAGTGCGAATTGGTGCAGTCCCCGCTGCAACAAGCATGGATAAATTCCATCTGGTCCAGGGGATTTGTATGGACTGAAGCTTTGTATAGCCCATTGTACACTATTTTGATGAAACAGTCTATAGGGCAAGTTTCCAATCCGGTCTGAAAGATAGGGGGGTTCCCCTCTCTCAGCCCTATTGGAGTCTGCCACCATAGCCACGCGCAGGTGCGGGCACTCTCCAATCCCAGAGATGTAGGTTGGTGCCTCGCTCTCTGAGATGGGTTGGTCCACAGTCACGCACCCAGGAAAGTGAGTAGCCAGGAGTAAGCTACTCGTTTCCTTCGGGTTGTTTGTATGTGTTCCATCTGGCTTCTTGAGCGTACAGATGCCGTTTGAGTGGTCTTTTGAGAGGGCTTTTTGTAGCCTGACAGCTTACGGGAGAGTTGTGATCTGCCCGCAGTGTTGACGCCACGTAGCCCGTTTAGACCTTCTCAGCTCTTTATTGTAGAGCGTTAAAGCATCTTTGTAGGACTCCCATGTGGTTTTCCCACTCTTCGCTTTATTGAAGAGCCTTCGCGCAGCCTTTTTAAGATCGTCAAGGCTCCTGTTCCACCATGGAACAGCCCTTCTGATCTTGCGAACTTTTTGTTCGCAGCTAGCGTGATATGCTGATTCAATGTTTGAATGAAGCACAGTAGCTTCACACTCTAACTCGTCTATGGAAATTATCGGACGGGTGGAGCAGTTTCTGGATTGCTCAAGTTCAAAACAGAAAAGATCCCAGTTGGTATTTTTGGGATTTCTAGTAACTAGGCTACATTGCGGGGCGCACCCTATATCAAATCTAATGTGCTGGTGATCTGACATTGTGATCTCACTCGCAACATGCCAGTTTGAGACAACGGACAACATATTCAAGCTACAGATGGTTAAGTCTAGGACTTCCTCTCTTATCGCGTTAATGAATGTGGGCTCGTTGCCTCGATTTAGTATACCTACGTTATTACTAATAATGTACTCAAGAAGGTACTCACCTCTTTTGTTGATGTCACTGCTCCCCCAGACCGTGTGATGTGCGTTAGCATCACAGGCGATTAACCACCGGAGCCGGTTCCTCTGGCAATGCTCTATAAGGGCACAGGTAGCCACCGTAGGCACAGCGTCTGAGTCGCCGGGCAGATAGGCGGAGGCCAGCACTACCTCCTGCTCGCCATGGGCAGTGGGTATTTTAATTCAGTGATGAACTGAGATAGGGGAACAAATGTTAGATGTTTGTTAATTAACAACGCCGCTCTAGGGCGAGGTTGGTCATTTGCATATAGCAGCTTACCAGATGGGGTGCTTAACCCCAGGACACGTCCGGCATTTATCCAAGGCTCCTGGATAAATGCTATGTCCGTTTTAGCAAACCTCTCGCATAGGACGTCAGAAGCAGCCTTTGCGTGGTGGAGGTTTGCTTGGAGACATCTATAGTGTCTCCGAGTGTTAGGGGGGTGAGGGGAGGGGGACAGGACATTAGTCCGCCCTCTTGCGGCCCCTAGCCGCCATCTTCCGGCCTCGGTTTGTGCGCAGAAGGGCCTCTTCCTCCGGTGTGCGCCTCGCACCCTTATTCATGCGCCCCGTTCCGCGCGTGATGCGTGATGTTTGCCGCGGGCAGCCCAGGGGTCGCACGAGTTTCCTCAGCGGCACCCTGTGGCGGCGTTGCAGTCGCGTCCAGGTTGATGGCCTTGGAGCAGGTGGGCTTCTCCGCTGCGGGAGCAGGAGCCACTGCCTGTTCTTTGGGCTGCGCACTGGCCTTGGGCTTAATGGTAGCCGTGCCCCACGCAAAGTTCACTTCGTTGCCAAGTGATTTGAGCCTGTTGGCCGAGATAGGATCAAGCGCCAGCGTAATAATCGCCATCGTTTGCCTCATCTCGCGATGGAAGACGCGCCAGTCTCCCACTCGCAGGCCGCTGTTCTGGCCTTCCACGAGCTTCAGGATCTCGTCCGTCTTCATGTCCGCATTGGGGAGCGGAAAGTAGCCTATAAAGACAGCGGCACGAGGAGCCTCCGCTTCAGGGACCACCTTGATGTGGGCGTCCTTCCACAGTCGAAGCTTGGGCACCTCAGAGCTTAGCCACTCAACTGTTTCTTTGTTGCCACACGTGATGGCCATCCATCCTGGTCGGAAGGTGCAGCCAGAGAACAGCGGCTTCACAGAGCCGTGTCTCAAGGCCATCACCCTCGACAAGATGGCAGTCTGTATCTCGTTGAGCTGCGGCGTAGTCAACAAGCGGTTGGGGTAATCGGCAGGGAGTATTGCCATCTTCGTGGAGCTTGCAACATCCCTGTAGGAGGCCATGGTACCGACTTGGGGTACCTGCTCCTGTATCACTTGCCCAGCTGCTACTGCGGCTGTGGAGGCTACTGGAGCCCCCGTGGCAAGCGATACGCTTGCAGATACACCCTTCGTCAGGGCACTAGGTGCCACGGTTTTCATGGCCCTCTTTGTCGACACCTCTTCTGGGGTCGTGTTGGCCGATCTAACCCTCTTATGGGTTGCACCACTCATGCTGGGCACCGCCCTTGGAGGGTCCATAGGCTTCTGAGCGAGCCTTTTGGCCTTATCCATGGGGATGCCGTTCGCAAGGTGTCTGCGCAACCTCTTCCTTGCAGCGCCCGAAAGCGCGACCCTCTTGGGTCTCTCGGCCTTGGGAGAGGCGAGAAGGGCTTCTTCCTCTTCCTTGGTCAAAGTTTCGGTCCCTGAGCTTTGTGAACAGATGTCCATAGCCACATCGGGTTGCCGTGTTGGTTCGATATCAATCGATTTGGGGCTGCTTGAGCACCCTGTTGGTTGGGGGGTAATGTTTTCATTTTGTGTATCCATAAGTTGGTCCCACGAGTGATGAGGAAGGAAGTATCCCCGGGGCAGAGCCTCATACCCCGGATCGGGCACTTATACGACCGGAGGTGCCAGGTATCCGGAAGCCACCGTTAAAAGACACACTGATGTAGTGCCATTCATCACAGGGGCACGGTTCGGTAACACCGGTGATTAAGGGTTTTTTCGAGTTGTCCTCTCTAGATCCGCCATATTTTGTCTAGAGCAGGGGCACCTCGAGCAGGATGTGGCTCTTCACCACGTATGGTCGGTCTTCGGTAGTCGGCATGTGACTGCCAATTACCACTGGCTGGGTCAGTATGGCGCGGCGACAGGCACACACGCTACACTAACAAAGCCTTAGCCCCCCACCCAAAACCCCATACATACAAACTTACGTATGTGCTTTGCTTGCTTTTTCGAAATTGTATATCAACAATGTTTGTGTGGTACGACGTAACGTCTGAGTTAGATAAGCAGCAAGTAAGGAAATCTACCACTATACAAAGATGTTTAAGATTAATTATTTAATTAATTTAATTAATTATCGAAGGAGTGGTCCAAATTAAAAATGCTTTCTTAGTGCTCACTTTCAACCTGAATGGAATATTTTGTGAAAATTTCAGCCTTCTATCTCTTATCGTTTAGGCTGTGGGCCTTTCAACAATCAGGACAAACTAGTTTATATATATAGATATAGATTACATTTCTGAAGATCCTATTTGTTAGTGTGTTCGTTTTTGCACTGTTGGTGAACATGTTTATTGCTTTCATTTAGCTTGCTACAGATACAACAATGTATGCGTGCATTAACCAATATTTGCATTTGCATTTTTGTTAATATATATGTATGTATTAATATATATGTATGTACTAATAATGAAAAATGCACGTAAATACATGTGTATGTATGTACATATGTGCATTTGCAACACCAACTAAAGTTACAAATGTCAGTTTGAAAATTATATCAAAACAACAATGGCAATAGGTATTTGTGTGTTAAGTTTTGTTTGATAATTAGCAAGTATGTAGGTAAAACCAATCGCGTAACATATTCTGGTGTACAAAACCAAATTATGTTTTAATTGATTTGTTTTAAATCAATGATACCAACAAAAAAGAAGCATTGCGAGCCCAACAACAACACTTACTAACAACAACAACAACAAATGCTACTTGATTCGAAAAACAATTGTCAAAGGCACAAAGAAGAAAAGAGAATAACGGAGACACATCTACAGACGGCAGAAGTGGAATGGGTGATTTGTTTTGTTTTTGTGTATATGCGGCCGCAATAGCTTGTGCGCAGACGGCAGTAGTGGAATGGGTCATGTATTTATACTTTGATACCAAAGGTATCATAGTATATTGGGTTTGTGCAATGTCCGTCATGGTGTCTGTCCGTCCGTCTGTCCGTCTGTCCGTCTGTCCGTCCGTCTGTCCGTCCGTCCGTATGAACGCAACTTTTTTCGACACCCTTAAAGCTAGAGCCTTGCAACTTTGCAAATATCTTGGTACATGTCTTCGTCAGACAAAGTGTTAAATCTGGGGCTCTACGACCTCAGGGGGGCTGGGAAATCGATAACAAGTCGATACACCTCGAAGTGCAAATCGATAAAACACATATATATCCCACATTTTAGTAGATAGAGTCACCAAATTTGATGGCAAGATAGCTGGTGACATTCCTCAAAAAATTACATCAAAAGTTTGGATGCCACGCCCACCTATTCCGCCCCCAGCCCCTCTCCGATTATAAACAAAAATGCCTGTATCTTCTACAGTTTTGAAGCTATAGCCACCAAAATTGACATGAAGGTAGATGCTGACATCTGACAAAGTTATGCATCAAAACATTGGATGCCACGCCCCAAAACAACGGAACATGCCCCACCGTCCTAAAAAAAAACCGAAATGCACGTATCTTTGCCAGTTTTTAAGCTAGAGTCACCAAATTTGGTATGAACATTGGTAGTGACATCCGTTACAGATCTGCATCAATGTTTTGGATGCCACGCCCACTTATACCGCCCACCTTTATATCTTTCTCAGTTTTTGGGCTAGAGTCACCAAATTTGGTATGAACATTGGTTGTGACATCCGTAACAGGTGTGCATAAAAAATTTTTATGCCACGCCCACTTATACCGCCCACCTCTATATCTTTGTCGGTTTTTGCGCTAGAGTCTCCAAACTTGGTAGGGGGATAGAAAGTGCCATCCGCCACTATTTGCACTCAGAATCCTTAACACAGCTATGTAAACTGGTATCAAAGTATATCGCAGTCGGTTGCGTCCGACTGCAACGTTTTTACTTGTTTTTTTTTGTACACACGGCGGCGTTGAAAATCACAGCTTGTGCGACAGTGAGGCGCCAGAATGGTGGAATGAGGTAAAGTGATTAATGCAATTAGATTTTGGGAGGTACTCGAAGGAGTGGTCCAAATTAAAAATCCTTTCTCAGTGCTCACTTTCAACCTGAATGGAATATTTTGTGAAAATTTCAGCCTTCTAGCTCTTATCGTTTTAGGCTGTGGGCCTCTCAACAATCAGGACAAACTATTTTATATATGTAGATGTATGCTCAATTCCAAGAGAGCTACTATAACCGTGATCCACTTCCACTTCTAACACCTTCAGAATTTAAGGAAAGGCCACCGATGTTTGTTGTTGACCTTTCGTATCAGAATGAAGCTGTTAAAACGGGACCAATCGATGTTAGAGTTTCAACCGAACTATTGACAGCAAGTGCAGCAGCCACAAAAGTCTATTGCCTGCTAATCCATGATCGTTTAGTCGAATACAATCCATTGACTGGGTTAGTTCAACGGATAGTCTAAAATAGATCCACACACACACACACACACACACACACACACACACACACAAAACACACACACACACACACACACCACCAGTAATAATGGACGATCATGATGATGAAGAGGTGGTGGCTATTGATGTTCAAGGATTTTATGGGAACAATGATGAGTTTATTTTAATGGAATTTGCCATTGCATTTAAAAAAGAAAAGAGCTTAATGTAGAAGTTTCTAGGCTAGATACTAAACCTGGTGCTAAGTTAAAGGCTTTCCAAAAATCAATGCCCAAAATTAACCGTTTGTCCAATGATGGAATAACGAATAACTTAAGAGCGCTACTTGTTTTATTGTACTCAATTGTTAATTTAATATATCCATGAACTAAATGCGCTTTGCCGTCGGCAGTTTTAACACTAGACGAAATGCCCTTAAATTCTGGATATTTAAACCAATCTATTTGAGCCAGGTCTGACCCTATACAACTGTATTCGCTGCTGTATCCAGAAGACCAAGTTCTTCAAAACTTAAAAAGTGTACTGTTGCATAAAAGCGTCCATCCTTTTTACAATTTATAATGTAATTTACGATTTTTCTTAACTTCTTGCCAATACTGAACGCCACGATTTTTGTTTTCTCGCCTTGTTAGTAATTTTTTCTCCAAATATTATTCTTCGAGCGGCTTCATAACTTTCCACACGTTCTTGATACGTTTTATTTAAAAATTTGTTTTGTATGTCCGGCAGGATTCTACCATGATTGGGTTTTAAAATAGTCATTTTTGATTATAAAGGTAGTAGTTGTTCATGTTCTAAGTCTTTTTTTGAACCTCCTACCGATGTTTACAATTTAGAAATTATTCTAGGACCATTTGATTGCGTTGTTCGAATGGGCCCTCCCTGAGGATTTTCGGCTTTTTGTTTAAACATGTGTTGCACTGTGGCTTATAAATGTTTTTCGCACCGCAACCGTAGCAAAACACATTTCTTGCCTGCAAACACATATCCCAGCAGTGTCCCTCCTGATCACATTTCCAACATATTAGCGTTCGTTTAATATGTTGTACTGCGTTCACTTCCAAACCACTGCTTTCTGCATCGCTTTCTAAACTCTTGCCTGATTCGAGTGTTGCCTTTTGTTTTCTGCCTATATAAGAATTTATTATTTTCTTTTGCGACTTTAAGTTAGCTTGTTCTGCTAACAAATTTTCTCGCATCCGACACATTTTCCGTAATTACCCTACTGAGGTTATTTCTTCATAAAGTATTTTATGTCTTATTTCCATGCGTAAGTTGCGAATAAGGAGTTTTATTAAACGAGATTCTTCGATCGGAATGGTATAATCTTGTAGCGATATTCATTACGTTATCATAAAATTCGTCAAAAGACTCTGCGTTTTCTTGTTTTCGCGCTCGCATTTCTTCCTCAATTTCGTCATCTGTTTTAAAATCCCCAAATTGCCTTTTAAGAGCGGTACAAAATTCTTGCCAATCATTCACGCCATTTTCCTTGCGATATTGCCAATACCACTCCCTTGCTTTGCCTGTTAGAAGGCTATGTAAATTCTTGCAAATCGCCCTAAAATCGCTGTTAAGAAAATCATGAGTGAACGATCAAACTCTATACAAAAATTCATCAAATGGAAGTCCTTTTGCTGAGCCGTCGATCTTTAAGTTCCAACTTTGAATTAGGTTGGTTACTTTCTCAGGCCCCAGTGAACAATGATTATCGTTATAGACCCCATTGCTAGAATTTCTTTCCCTGAAACCTTGATGCGGTATTTGATTATTTGACTCCATTGCCACAAACCTAGACTGTGCATTATTTATTGACAAAGTTGCTAGTTAAGTGTCTATAACTGATTCTAAACGATGCATTAAGTCGTCTATCTTCATATCTCTTACTCGAGATCCCACGTTATAAGATGCTTTACTCAATGCTTGAGCGTTTCCCATCTGGAATGTTTTCGGTCTTCCCTGGGCCTTCTTACTTGCTGTTCTATTTACCTGATCTCGTGTCTGTGACCAAGTATTATGCTGTACCCTAGGAATTGTTCCTGTACCTTTTGAAATTTCTATTACCGAGTTCTCGCCACTCGAACCCACTTGCGTTTTTTCTTATATCATTTGGATGTATTAGCCTTTTACACATAAAGCATTCTTTGTTATCTTCAATATATGCCAGAATGCAAGCCATATGGAAGATGTGATCACATGGTGCTATGCCACAATTCTCATGGTATTCTACTTCTTGCGTACAGATACTACATTCAAATCCTGCCTGCCGCATGGTTTTACGTTGATCTGTTGAACGGGATGCCTCTTTTGGTGTATGTGCAACTGTAGCCATTGTAAATAACTTTTTTTTATTTGACGAAACTCTCTTGAAATAAAATTGATGTTTATACCTTCCTATCCGTGATTGCGTTGAAAGGGGGTAACAGTAGTTAATTTATTTGCTTAATTGACTTTTGATATGATAAAACATATAAAAGAATGAAAACTGTCATTAAACGGAGTGTAAGCTGCAACTATGCCATATGAGCGTTAAAACTTTCGTACATTTTCACAACTATTTTATTCGACTCACACTAGCTTTAGTGCGATTCTTATTCAACCTTTCGTTTAATTGCCTTATTACTTCATGATAACACTATTGTTTTTTTGCCTCATCACTATTCATACAACGCAGTTTATTTCGAATCAAATCCAAAACAAATTCTGAACGAATTGTATGTTGCATTTCTGCTTAACACACGAAACAAGTCACCTCAGCCTAACCTAGTAATCCGCGAAATTACCACTTTAACTGATGATGCTTTTTAATAAACTATGTATGCTTCAAGTCAGGCTTTACGCACGATAGCTTCTAATAGCGATAGAATCTTGGTCACTGCCATCAATCTATTTAATTATCTTCAACCTACCTATACCCTTTCCTGAAGGCACTCAAATTTTTACACAAAAATCTATTCAGCTTGGAACTATTGAAAACCATGTAGAATTTAAACAGTCCATAGACAGACTGTCTTCTTAGCCCCACGACGTTGGGCGCCAACTATGTAATGTACCCACTTTGCTTGATCGAAAAGAAACGGTACTTAAGCTTCACGGATCTACCTAGTAAGGGTTATACGCTTCAGGGATCCCGATAATAGAGCAATATATACCCCGGCCTCGAACAAAGTGGTACTGCCTGAGTTATGCTGAAAGAGAAGAAGATCGATTGGGACACGACTTTTGACCTTTGACCTTTTCAATCTTCAACCTCAGGATACATAATATTTTGATTATGTCCCTTTGCCTTTTTAATTTGAGAAAACGAAAGACATACAGATACAATCAACCAAAACCTAAAGATACATTGCAATAATAGGCATACTAAGCTGTAGTATGACTGCAATGCACCGGCTACACTCTTGTTATAGCAGAAGCGTGTCACAACCCTCCCTACCGTTGAGTTTTCCGCACGCAGAACATGTTTTTGAAAACTTCCAAATTTGTTTACACTTGATACTACCCCACGTTCACAAGACTTCCAGGAATTGACAAACTCAATTTAGCAATCCATATTATTCATTCTCAATTTATTCAAATATACAAACTTCATTTTCAAAGGTTTGTTTTGGTTTTTGCTTGGACTAGTTAAATTTCTAAAATATTATGATTGTAGTTAACAAAAGCTTTTTCTTTTTATGCCTTGAAAAACTATTTAAAACAAAATATTGATTTCTATTAATTGTTATCATTTTTGTAAACCTACGCTAGGTGTGTGTTTCTTATACCTGGATTTTATTCAATATATATATAGTGAGATATCTAATATGCACACATATTGATACCTCAAATATGTTTCACATAAGATCGCACCAGGGCCGTAGCTAGAGCCTCGGGGGCCCTGGGGCAACAAGTAAATTTGGGGCCCCCTATACGGAAGTCTTTTGTCAAATTTAAAAGAACGCTTAGGGTTGTCTATGTGTGGAACGTTTAAATTACCCGCTCGTATAGTGGTCGCGAACACTGTTCGATACCTCGATTGACGCGAACCAGCTGCTCAATTGAGGTGCTATTGACAAACAATAGTATCAGACAATTGTATAATTATTCTGCGTACAATTATATAATTGTTAACTTGCGCGATGAAACGTATCTATCCCAGCGGAGGGAGAATGAAGCAAAAAAAGATTTCCGAGAAATTCGTTAATTGGTTATCATCCACGCCTGCATCGTCTCTTGATACGGGAACTGTTCAAGGTATGTGAAGGCGTGCAAACATTTTTTTCAAATACTTTCAACAATTTGATGAACCCATCGCATAATAAAAAAGACTTATCAAATATAGGTTACATAAGTGTGAGGTAGAAAAAAAAGAAAACATTTTATTGATATATAAATAAAACAAGTAAAAACGTTGCAGTCGGACGCAACCGACTGCGATATACTTTGATACCAGTTCACATAGCTGTGTTAAGGATTCTGAGTACAAATAGTAATATATGAGAGTTTTGGGTATAAAATTGGAGACTCTAGCTCAAAAACTGACAAAGATATAGAGGTGGGCGGTATAAGTGGGCGTGGCATCCAAAACATTGATGCAGATCTGTTACGGATGCCACTAACAATGTTCATAAAAAATTTGAAGAGCCTAGCTCAAAAACTGAGAGAGATATAGCGGTGGGCGGAATAAGTGGGCGTGGCATCCAAAACATTGATGTACACCTGCTACGGATGTCACTACCAATGTTCATACCAAATTTGACTCTAGCTTAAAAACTGGCGAAGATACATGCCTTCCGGTTTTTTTTAGGGCGGTGGGGCATATCCCGTTGTTTGGGGGCGTGGCATCCAATGTTTTGATGCATAACTTTGTCAGATGTCAGTATCTACCTTCATGACAATTTTGGTGGCTATAGCTTCAAAACTGTAGAAGATACAGGCATTTTTGTTTATAATCGGAGAGGGGCTGGGGGCGGAATAGGTGGGCGTGCCTTCCAAACTTTTAATGCAGTTTTTTGGGGAATGTTACCAGCTATCTTGCCATCAAATTTGGTGACTCTAGCTGCTAAAATGTGGGATATATTTGTGTTTTATCGATTTGCACATCGAGGTGTATCGACTTGTTATCGATTTCTCGGGCCCCCTGAGGTCGCAGAGCCCTACACTTAACACTTTGTCTGACGAAGACATGTACCAAGATATTTGCAAAGTTGCAAGGCTCTAGCTTTAAGGGTGTCGAAAAAAGTTGCGTTCATACGGACGGACGGACGGACAGACGGACAGACGGACAGACGGACAGACACCATGACGGACATTGCACAAACCCAATATACTATGATACCTTTGGTATCAAAGTATAAGAATTGAGACAGTGAAATAATCAATCAATTTATCCTATAATTCATCCCAAAATAATCCCGTTGGAATAAAGAAATAAAATGAGCGAGCAAGAAAGATCGATTTCAGCCAAGCGATCGACGAATTTGCGGCTTGCAAAGCAAGAAAGCGGCGTTTTTAATGGTATTTACCAAATGAGATACTGAGATATGTTGAAATAAAGCGAAAACATGTTGTCTTGTACATTATCTAATAAAACTGTAAAAATTTTAGAATTTTTTTATTTTGTTGGACTATTGTGATCCATTTAAAGCACATTCAGAAAGTCCGAAAGCCATGGTAAGGCTTTTTCAGAACTAAAAAAGTGGTCGATAAGAAGGGACCTGGCGGGGCCCCTTCCCTTCGGGGGCCCTGGGGCACCGCCCCACCTGCCCCATGCTAGCTACGGCCCTGGATCGCACCCTTACACATTAAGCACGCACCCTGATCATATTACACCCTAAACCCTAACACAGGAAACGGGCCAGACATAAAACTAGAACCTAAGTACATTTGTAAATCATGCGTAATGCCACAAACGCACTAGACATAAACATAACTCTAAAATCGCGCCATAAGCGTGAGATCGTAAACATAAGCATATTTCGGTATGAGTATTTCTAACGTAAATAATTGATAGGAGTGACTCTCACTCAACCACAAGCGTGGGATTGCAAAAAGACTCAACTCAAAGACTCACACCGAGGTTTGGGCACGTCTACGGTTTCTCCGGCGCCAAGATCTAAAAATTGATTTTTTTAGAACTCATCAAAATAAGACGAAAAACTTAAATAAAATTTATCGATAACTCGCTTGGTTATCGAGATATAGTTAGTCTAAATTTAAAAAAAATAGTGAAAAATTAATTTTTTTTGTGAAGTTAAATGTATTTTGGATAAAAAAAAAAAAAAATTAATGCAATTTATAGATTTTTCGATTTATTTTCGAGTTATCGAGGAAAAATGTTCTTCAATAAAATTTGTTTGTGTATTTTTATAGATTTCTGAAAAATAAATCGAAAATATTAAATACAATTTATCGATAACTTACCTAGTTATCGAATTATAGCCACTTAAAAGTCGGAAAATTAAAATAATTATGTATGCGTGTATATAATTTTTAACGAAACTTGCAGCGCAACGGTGAATCATACGAAAGTGTTGCTGCACCAGACAAAAAGAACAGAGTTATAAAACGAAACACGCAAAATAGCTGTTGTTGTACCTGAAGTGGATTGGTAAGATTTATGGAAATAATGTGCAGTTATTCCCCGTAGGCGAAAAAATTTTTTTAACAAAAATCGCGCGATTTTTGTTCAAAAAATTGTTACCCCTGCGACATTAGCATACATAACGTCATATGCTACTGTAGACAACAACAACAACTATTTTGCGTACTTCGTTTTACATTTCGAACATTTTTTCTCGATAACAAATCGATAAATTGCATTAAGTATTTTCGTTTTTTTCCCAAAATACATTTAACTTCACAAAAAAAAAATTATTTTTCACTATTTTTTTAAAATTTAGATAAACTATATCTCGATAACCAAGCGAGTTATCGATAAATTTTATTTAAGTTTTCGTCTTATTTTGTTGTGTTCTACCAAAATCAATTTTCAGATCTTGGCGCCGAAGAAACCGTAGAGTCCCCGAGGTTTGCTTTGCACGACACTAAATTTAAGAAGTCAGTTTTAGAATTGGTCTTCGTCAATGAACATCGTGTTCACTTTAATATTACTCTAAAATTGTAATTAGACTTAGACTTTTATTTCTCAAATAAAATTGTTTTATATAAATACTAATCAAATAGTTTTTTTTTTTAAGTTGTCACCCAACAAACAATTTCATTGGCGCAGCCGGTGGGATTAGTGAAAAACAAGTGCAAATAAATTAAATTGCGATACTTAAAGAAAAATAAGTACAAACAAATTAACTTGCTAAACTTTAAAAAAAAAACTAATCCGCGAAAGAACTTAACGTGCAGCAATCAGATTAAATGGTGTTTAAATAATTTAAGCAACAAAAATAAAACAACAAAGCAACATAAAACAACAAAGCAACATAAAACAACAAAGAAACAAAAAAAAAAAATCAACATGGCAGTCGTACTAAGTGACGCAGAGTTAACCCAGGCATTGTCACAAATCCGACAAGTACCCCAGTTCTCAGGAAATAAACAGTAGGAAAAAATGGAAAATAATGGAAAATAATTAAAAATAATGGAAAATAATGGAAAAATATTAAAACCATTATTTTCAATTATTTTTAATAATTTATGGTAATTTTCCATTATTTTTCGATTTTTTGTAATCCCAATCATTAAATAATCATAAATTTTTCACTAGCCAACTATTTAATCACTACGACTATTTTCCAAAAATAATTTAATTGAATAGTAATTCTAATGGCAACTTAACAGGTATGGTAATAACAAATAAGCCAACATTAGTTATTAAGGTATTATATGAAAATAGTGTGATTGAAAAACCCAAAGATAATAATTGAACAAAAATCTTTCATAACTACCAAACCAATTACAATAACAACCCTTATCGAAATCAAAATAACCACTACAACAAACCAAACTATAATCAAACCAACAGACAGTACACCCAACAGGAAGACAGACAAAAATTAAACGAATTTCATTACAAACTCCAACAAGGTAGACAACATGGGGTTCATGAACAACACAAAAACTCTAATGCACAAGCACCCCCTTTCAACAACCAACCTAAAAAGAGGCAAAGAGAGAATAACAGCGGTGTGTCAAAAATGGACACATCCGAATATTTTCAAGCACAAGCCTCGGAACAATGAAGAACAAAAACCCATTCATAATCATCATTATGAATGATAAACCACTTAGATGCGTAATAGATAAAGGTTCTTCTATTAATATTATGAATAAAAACTTTTTAGACAATCAACGGAAATTGAATTAACAGAGAGTATAACAATAGGCACATGCAAACTTAATCCGACAAAACAAAAATTTTATTTACACAAATTTTCAAATCATTATGACATGTTAATAGGAAGAAACTATTTGAAAGCTTGCATGGTTAAACTTGATTATGAAGAAGGAGCAGTAATTTTAGGAGCATATAGGTTGGTATTTAAATATGATACCAACATCAATTTAAAAGAAGAGACTGAACCTGAATGTTTAGATCCACCTTCCGAAAGAGATTTGCATATAGCATTTGCAATAGAAGATGAATTAAGAGAATCCAACGAATTTCGGTTAGATCATCTCAATGAGGAAGAGAAAAATGCAGTTACAAAAATATTACATCAATTTCGAGATATTCAGTATCAAGAAGGCGACAATTTGACTTTCACTAGTACCGTAAAACACTCGATAATAATAAGGCATGAAGATGCTATTTACAAGAGACCGTAAGCACTGTCGCATAGTCAGCACGAAGAAATTGACAAACAAGTCAAAGAAATGTTAGAGCAGGGAATTATAAGAAAATCTTATTCCCCGTACAATTCGCCAGTTTTGATAATTCCAAAAAAGATGGATGCCTCTGGTAAGAAAAAATATAGAGTAGTAATAAATCCATACCTAAGACAGCGTTTTCCACTAAACATGGACATTACGAATATACTCGTATACCGTTTGGTCTAAAAAATGCGCCAGCAACTTCAACGTTGCTTGAACAACTTATTGGAAGATTTAATCTACAAAGGTTGTTTGGTCTATCTAGATGATATTATTATTTACTCCACTTCATTGGAAGAACATATTTTATCACTAAATAAGGTATTCACAAGATTAAGGGAAGCCAACTTAAAATTGCAATTAGACAAGTGTGAATTTCTGAAAAAGGAAACAGAATTCCTAGGACATATTGTTACTACTGAAGGAATAAAAGCCAATCCAAATAAAATTATTGCAGTTAGAAATTACCCAATACCTAAGACTCCGACACAAATTAAACAATTTTTAGGTTTATGTGGATTTTATAGAAAATTTATTCCAAATTTCGCAAACGTTGTTAAGCCTATGACATTAAAACTAAAAAAGGGAGCAAAAATAGACATAAAAGAGGAATCATATATTGCAGCTTTTGAAAAGTTAAAACTACTTGTAACTTCAGACCCAATCCTTACCCATCCAGATTATAATAAACCATTTTGTCTTACAACAGATGCTAGCAATGTAGCATTAGGAGCAGTATTGACACAAAATCATAAACCAGTGTGTTTCGCTAGTAGAACACTAAACAAACATGAGGAAAATTACTCAGCAATAGAAAAGGAACTATTAGCAATAGTTTGGGCAACAAAAACATTTAGAACTTATTTATATGGCAGACAATTTGAAATTTTAAGTGATCATAAGCCATTAGTATGGTTAAACAATATAAAAGAACCCAATATGAAACTCCAACGCTGGAAAATACAGTTTAATGAATTCGATTACACAATCAAGTATGTACCAGGTAAAGAAAATCACGTAGCAGATGCATTGTCACGTATACAACTTGACGAAAATCTATTAGGAGAAGAGTCGAACGAGACAACTTGTGCAACTGTACATAGTGCCCAAGAAGACAATCAAACTTGTATTCAGATTACAGAAAGACCATTAAACTATTACAATAGGCAAATTGAATTAATCAAAGGTTCGGACAATAAGACAGAAGTAACCAATTACTTTCATAAGAAAAATATAAAAATCACATACACACAAATGACTATTGAAAAAGCAAAAGAAATTATAAAAGAATATTTATGTACTAAAAACAGTGTCTTATATTTTCACAACGACAATGATTTCCCAATTTTTCAAAACGCCTACATAGAAATAATCAATCCAGAAACCAAAATAAAAGCAATGAAGAGTATTTTAAAATTACAAGACCTACAAACATATTCAAAGAGATAATATTAACAAATCATAACGAATTATTACACCCGGAATAGAAAAAACAATAAATTTGTTTAAAGAAAATTATTATTACCCAGATTATCAAAATATAATTCAAAATATAATAAATGAGTGTCAAATATGTAACATTTCAAAAACAGAACATAGAAACACAAAATTAAGTTTCGAATTAACTCCAGAATCAAATTTTATCAGAGAAAAATACGTAATGGATTTTTACATGGTAGACAACAAACAGTTTTTATCATGTATTGATATATATTCCAAATTTGCAACATTAGTGGAAGTTAACAGCAGAGATTGGTTAGAAACTAAACGTGCTATTTTAAAAATTTTCAACTTAATGGGTAAACCAATCGAAATTAAAGCAGACAAAGATTCAGCATTCATATGTGCGGCATTACAACAATGGTTGAAATCACAAAAAAGTAAACATCAGTATAGTAAGAACGGTATTGCAGACGTAGAAAGATTTCACAAAACAATCAATGAAAAACTTCGAATCATTAACACTGACTCTGTTAAATAACAAGAGGCAGAGAGTCAGTTTAGTTTTAAGTTATTATTTGTAATATTAACTTAGTACAATATTAATTATATGAAATAATCTAATTAACACAAGAGTCTTAAACACAGTATACTTAAATCTGATACTTAGCTAGAATTGTCTTTGCACAAAATCAGGATAAGTCTCGAACGACTAGAAATCTCTTTAGTGAAGTCTCGGGTGACTAGAACACAGAGGTGCTGACTGAAAGAAGGAACCGACTTCTAGAGTGTGTTCAAGAGAGCCTCCAGGTGAACCTCACAAGGTGATGATCAGCCGGGCCTTGGTGGGTACGATGATTTTCTATGAGGTGTACCTCAAGGGAGCTTGTAGGCCACCTGGCAGGGTGAAAGCAATAACCGAGTCTTGAACACGATGATTTTCTCGTCTAGAAGCCGTCAAAGAGCCGTCAAAGAGGTGCTGACTCAAAAAAGGAACCGACTTCTAGAGTGTGTTCAAGAGAGCCTCCAGGTGAACCTCGCAAGGTGATGATCAGTCGGGCCTTGGGTACGATGATTTTCTATGAGGTGTACCTCAAGGGAGCTTGTAGGCCACCTGGCAGGGTGAAAGCAATAACCGAGTCTCGAACAAGATGATTTTCTTGTCTAGAAGCCGTCAAAATACTCAATAGCACACTTAGAAATATTACAATGTACAACACAGTGGTAATATTTATATTTTCTCTGTTATTATTAATTACACTCCACTTAGTATAACTTTGAAAGATGAAAGATGACTCAATTTAGACTTTTACTTTTCTTTTTATCACGATGTGAACAGTAGCGAGTTTAATTTTAGACTGACGTGCAGCGCCGATCGGACCGGCTTATATACTCTACTGGCAGGATTCGAGAAATCTCGGCTGGAAGTTTCTCGAGTGATTTCGAGAGAATTCTTTTTGTAAATTTTACTTATTTCATGATTGGAATGTATGATTGTTAATGCATTATGAGTGTAGATTCTATTCTTAGTAATATAGTTATGACTTTGTAGCTATTTAATAGAAAATTAATAGAAAATAGATAAATACTTCGAGAACCTTCCGGTACGAGAGGTTTCTAGAAACGGGTGGAAGCTTCGCGAAGGCGCGAGTTTGAATTGTTTATTGGAGTACTCATGGGGCTCAATAGATGGCGCCACTGCGCACTTCTTATAGTTGTTTAGTAGTTTAAACATTTCCGCCCGCCTTTGTTAAACTGGTTTAACAAATTATTCTTCTTTGACTGGTAAGAATCTCAGCTTGGCGATAGGTCTTTGATAAGTACTTGTAGCCGTTTTAACAGTAACCACTCGGACGTGGCCAACTTTTCCGGGATGAGTCTTGATAATGCGTCCTAGAGGCCATTTCGATGGTGGATACCTTTCGTCCATGATAAGTACCAGTGACCCTGGTTGAATTTCAGGCAGAGGTTGATTCCACTTATAAATGGATTGGTATTGTTGCAGATATTCTTTGGACCACTTAGACCAGAAATCATCAGTCATACGTCGCAAGAGTTGCCATCGTGATAGACGAGATATTTTAATATCTTCTAAGGAAGGTTCTGGTACAACATTCAGTGGTCCTCCTATGAGAAAATGCCCAGGAGTCAGTACAGAAAGGTCATCAGGATCATTTGTAAGCGGACAAAGAGGTCTTGAATTTAAAACAGCTTCAACTTGAGTTAGGAAAGTATTCATTTCTTCATATGTCAGATGTTGTTCTCCAATAACTCGATAAAGATGATGTTTTGTTGATCTGACTCCAGCTTCCCATTTTCCACCAAAATGAGGAGCGGAAGGAGGATTAAATTACCATTGAGTGCCGTTATTGGCGAGGAGTGCAGCTAGATGACCAAGCTGCTTAGATGTTGCGGAGAAAAGATTTCGAAGTTCCGAGTCCGCTCCTTTGAGGTTAGTTCCACAATCACTTCTTAGAGTTGCACAAATCCCACGTCGGGCAGTAAACCGTTTATAGGCTGCGATAAAAGCGTCAGTTGTATACTCAGTGACAAGTTCTAGATGAATAGCTGAGGTAGCTTCACAGACAAATAAGGAAATGTATGCTTTATATTCACGAGCATTGCGTCCTCTCCAGGTTTTTAGCATGAATGGTCCAGCATAGTCAACATCAGTGTGCAGAAAAGGACGAGAAGGAGTAACCCGATAAGTTGGTAATTGACCCATTAGCTGTTGGCTCTTAATTTGTCGGAATCTTCCACATCGTATACATTTCCAGATAGCTGATTTGACTGATTGTCTTCCTCTGAGGATCCAAAATTCTTCTAGAATGTAGGATAAAGTCTTTTGAATTCCTCCATGAAGAGTTTTTCGATGGGCTGTGTCTATGATTTTCTCAGTTAATGGAGAATCTCGAGGAAGGATAGTGGGATGTTTGGCACCAAATGGCAAGTTAGATGATTCCAATCTTCCTCCTACTCAAAGAATGCCTTGTGAGTCGATGAAAGGTGTTAATCTCACTAGAGGATTAGTGTTAGACAGCAGTTCTCCTCTGGATAATTGTTTTATTTCTTGATTGAAAGCGTCTTGTTGAGTTATCTTGACCCAGTAGATTTTTGCATCTTTCAATTCTTGTACAGTAATGGGCTCAGTCTCAAGATTTGACTTTTTCTTTTGTAATCTTAAAATGAATCTTTTACAAAATGCAGTGATGCGAAGCAGTCGGGTTAGATTGTGATAAATATGATTGAGTTGCTCAAATGGTTTAGGTGTAGTTTTCCGAAAAAACTCCTCAATTGATTTGGTAGTCATAGCTCTGGTTGGACGTTCTTCCAAATTGTCGTTGACCTCTGGAATTGCTGCACCATCCGGCCATGCCGATGAAGGTTGTTGGAGCCATTCTCGACCAGACCACCAGATGGGATATTTAGCTAACTGAATTGGAGTAAGTCCTCGAGTGGCACAATCGGCAGGATTCTCTTTCCCTGGTACGAAATACCATTTGGCAGCAGGAAGAGTTTCTTGGATAAAGCAGACTCTGTTATGAATGAACTCTTTCCAACGAGATGGGTGATTATTGATCCATGTATGTGTGGTTGCAGAGTCTGTCCAAAGATCAACTGGAGGTTTCTCTTTTTCAAACTCTTGGAGAACGTGATGATCTAATTTTGTAAGTAGTACAGCAGCTGATAATTCTAACCGAGGGATTGTTAACCTCTTAATAGGGGCCACCTTGGTCTTTGATCATAACAACACAGTTTTAGTTTTACCAGTTGAGTCTTTTGTTACGACATAGATGACAGCAGCGAGCGCTTGCTGGGATGCATCACAAAATCCATGAATTTCACAAGGATTACTGCGTAATGTTTGAAGCCAGCGAGGAATTGACATCTGGTTCATTTCTTGAAAACTCTGAACTAAGTCCTTCCATTGGTTGGAGAGATCTAAAGGTAATGAATCATCCCAGCCAAGCTGATTTGTCCAGAGTTGTTGGATGAATATCTTTGCATTGATCACTTACTGGAGCCAGGAGTCCAAGTGGGTCGAAGAATCGAGCAATAGTTGATAAGATCGTTCGTTTAGTAATTTTAGAGTAAGCAGGAATATTCCATGTGATCTGGAACTCATCAGTCATTGGACTCCAATTCATGCCAAGTGCATGTACGACTGTGCTTTTATCAATGTTTATGGATGAGGCGAGAAGTTAATCCGCAGATGATAGTGATTGAAGAGTTGAAGGTTCATTACTTATACATTTCTTCAGAGGGAATCCGCCCGCCATGCAGAGATCGTTTACTTGTAACCCTTTGTTTTTTTTTTTTTTTTTTTTTTGTGCTTCTTGAATCGAGTATTTACTACCGTAGACATCATCAACGTAACGACCTTTAGTTAGGGTTGATATAGCTAAAGGATACTTTGATCCTTCATCTTCAACTAGTTGTTGCATAACTCGTAAGGCTAGAAAAGGAGCACAAGCCATTCCGTAAGTGACCGTCTTTAGCTGATAACTGACTGATTCATCCTTTTTATTTTTCCACAAAATTCTTTGTAGATCCCAATCATTTGGATGAACGGGGATTTGTCTATGTCGGAGAATGTAGTATGCGGTACTACGTTTGACATGTCCGCGAACTGTGTGATTCGCTGTTCTTTGTGTCAGCCCTGGTTTAGTGGGACTCTAGGTGTATGAACTAGAGTCGAGTGTGGCCCCGTATGCATTGCTAGTGTTGGAAAAGGTATGAACGGTCTAATGACAGTTGACGTGTGGATAGACGTTCTCGCCTTCCTTTTTGGTTACCGAACAAGCAACACGGCTGCGGAGACTCGCTGCGCTAATCCAGTTAATATAAAAGCATCAAACGTAAATTTATAGAAAAGATGGCTGATAAATTGCAAGATGATGTCGTCCTGACTGGGGAAGGTAATATTTCCCCGACATCAGAAGTGGGATTCAGCTCTCGTCCAACAACCTTTTCGGAGCAGTTTTATGTGTTGTTCGACCAGCAAAATCGAAATTTTCTGGAGCTGGCGAAAAGTTTAAGGGCATCGGCAAGCGAACCACAGCAACAAGGCGTACTAACACTGCCGAAGTATAATCCGGACATTTCTGGAGGTGATGCTACTCAGTGGTGTGCTACGGTGGAGCTTATTTTTGACGAGAAACCACTAATCGGCAGTGCGCTCATAATGGCATTGAGCAAATCTTTGGAAGGAAGCGCATCACAATGGCTGCCATCCAAATAACGGTGAAGGCTTGTCTGCATATGCAAGCCGCATTGTGACGTCGCTATGCACAAAAATTCGTAACATGGATCACGAGCAAATCGCCGTGGCGTTTGTGCTAGGACACATGGCAAATTTCGATCGACGTTTGCAGAGAACTGCATACACGTCGAACATAAAGAATAGACGTGACTTACAATCGGAACTACAAGTTTTTAACTTACTGAAAAGTCAAAGCAATACACCATATTGGGAACCGGAAACCAAGCGTGCCAAAACAATGGAGGTTAAGTGCTATCTTTGTGGCAAACTGGGCCATAAAAAGGTGGACTGCAGAGCCGGAAAAGGGTTCAAAAATTCACCAGCTGAAGGAGTACGTCGTTCCGGAGAGTCTTTTCATCAAGGAAAACATGATCAACATCTGTTGCAGGGAAAGCCGAAAGTGACATGTTACCGTTGTCGTGAGCCGGGCCACATCGCCCCTAAGTGCCCCAAAAACGTGTTGACAGGAGGAACAGGATCCAGGTCAGAAAAGAGGATAGAACTATGCGTCGTGGATGAACCTAAGTCTTTTATGATGGTACAAGGTGAGAAGTTTCCAATATCATTCGACTCTGGAGCAGAGTGCTCATTGGCTAAAGAAAGTAATTCCAATAAGTTAGTTGGTAAGAGAACAAATAATGTAATTTCCTTAAAAGGTATAGGTAATGCCAATATCTACAGCACAGTTCAAATTGAAAGTAACGCTATTATTGACGGCAATTGTTTAGAAATCTTGTTTCACGTAGTTCCGGATGATTGCATGAAAAGGAATGTTATTATTGGTAGAGAAGTATTGGCTCAAGGGTTTACAGCAGAAATTTCTTATGATGGCTTTAAAATTGTACGATCTAAAATTGTTAACACATGTAACTTATCGGAGCCAGCTAATTTCGATAATTTAGAAACAGAAGTTGTTGCTGATGAAAGAGTAAAATTAATATCATTGTTGAAGAAGTACTCAACGTCTTTTATTGAAGGCACTCCGCAAACTCGTGTTGATACTGGTGAAATGTGTATTCGTCTGCGGGAACCGACTAAAACTGTACAGAGACGACCGTATAGATTCAGCCCAAGTGAGAGAGAGATAGTACGTACTAAGATCAATGAACTAATAGAATCTAAAGTCATTAGGCCAAGTAGCTCGCCGTTTGCTAGCCCTGCGTTGAGAGTAAAGAAAAAGAATGGGTCTGCCAGGCTATGTGTCGATTATCGAGAATTAAATAGCAATACAGTGGCCGATAAGTTTCCGTTGCCTTTGATATCGGACCAAATTGCTAGGTTGCGTGGTGCGAAATATTTTACCTCTCTGGACATGGCTAGTGGATACTACCAGATTCCAATGCACCCAGAATCAATTGAATATACTGCCTTCGTTACCCCTGATGGGCAGTATGAGTTTTTGTCAATGCCGTTCGGTTTGAAAAACGCACCGTCAGTGTTCCAAAGAGCTGTAATGAAAGCATTGGGTAATCTCGCACATTCATTTGTAATTGTTTATATGGATGACATATTGATTGTTGCGTCGACTAAAGAAGAAGCATTTGACAGGTTGCAACTTGTGCTAGAAGTGTTGGTAAATGCTGGATTTTCCTTTAATATTTCGAAATGCTTTTTCTTGAGGACTACTGTGCGATATCTTGGCTACGAGGTACAAGCGGGAGAAATACGACCTAATGCAAACAAAATTGAGTCGTTGGTTGCGTTGCCACCTCCAAGATCAGTTGCGACTTTACGTCAGTTTATTGGGTTAGCATCATATTTCCGTCAGTTCGTTTCGGGATTTTCACAGATGATGAAGCGTTTGTATTTTCTTACATCGGAGAAAAATAGTTTTGAATGGAAAGCAGAACATGAAGAGGTTCGTAAGAAAATTATCCACATACTTACAAACAAACCGGTGTTGACCATTTTTGACCCCAAGTATTCAATTGAGTTGCATACTGACGCCAGCTCTATCGGTTATGGAGCCATTCTGTTGCACAGAATAGACAACAAACCCCATGTCATCGAATATTATAGCAAAACGACCAGTTCTTGTGAGTCAAGGTACACTTCATATGAATTAGAAACCCTGGCAGTTGTAAATGCCGTAAAACATTTTCGTCATTACCTTCACGGAAGAAAATTTGTTATATTCACTGATTGTAATTCTCTAAAGTCGTCGCGAACTAAAATCGAGCTGTCACCTAGAGTTTACCGTTGGTGGGAGTTTCTTCAAACGTTTGATTTTGAAATCCAATACAGAGAAGGAAAGCGAATGGCACATGTAGATTTTTTGTCAAGAAACCCAATTCGTCAACAATTGGTTCAAAATAATGTGCAGGAGAAGCGGGTTGACTTGACAGAAATATCCGAAAATTGGTTACACGTGGAACAACAAAGAGATCCGAAATTACAGAAATAATTACAAAATTGACTAATGATGATTTGCCATTGGCTTTGGTTGCAACATATGAACTGAGATCGAATGTTTTATACAGAAAAATTCAAAGACACTCTAAAACACGTTGTCTCCCTGTTGTTCCTCGATCTTTCCGCTGGTCTGTAATAAACCAAGTGCATGAGTCTATCATGCATTTGGGGTGGGAAAAAACGTTAGATAAGGTATACGATCATTACTGGTTTACTGGCATGACAAAATATGTTCGCAGATTTGTTGAGAATTGCATCACTTGCAGAGTGTCGAAATCTGCATCTGGTAAAACACAAGTAGAGCTACACTCAATTCCGAAAATTAGTGTTCCCTGGCATACAATTCATATTGACATATCTGGCAAGCTAAGCGGTAAAAGCAACCGCAAGGAGTACATAATCGTACAAATTGACGCCTTCATGAAATATGTTTATTTGTATCACACCTTTTCGCTTGATTCTAACACCTGTATCAATGCACTAAAATCTTCGATTTCCATGTTTGGAGTGCCAACTCGATTGATTGCGGATCAAGGAAGAAGCTTTACAGGTACAAAGTTTGCGGAATTTTGTTCGTCGCAAAAGATACAACTGCATCTGATTGGTACTGGTGCTAGTAGAGCTAATGGCCAGGTTGAGAGGGTAATGAGTACACTTAAGAATCTGTTGACTGCTGTTGATACAAGCTCTAGATCCTGGCAGGATGCATTGGGGGAGGTGCAGTTGGCACTTAATTGTACGTTAAATCGGGTTACCAAAGCAAGCCCATTAGAACTTTTAATTGGTAAAGTGGCTCGACCGTTGGGGTTGACCCCTATTAGTAATTAAGAAACCGAAATTAATCGGTCAGTGTTGAGAGAGCAAGCAGTTAAAAACATGCAAGATGCCGGCGTGTACGAAAAAAAACGTTTTGATAAAAATAAAGCTAAGGTAATTAGATTCAACGTGGGCGACTATGTATTGCTAAAAAACAGCGAAAGACAGCAAACCAAACTAGATCCAAAATTTAGAGGCCCGTTTTTGGTTACAGAGGTTTTGAACGGAGACCGATACATGTTAAAATCCACGAAATATAATAGACTTTATAAGTATCCACATGAAAGTTTGCGTAAGATGCCAGATGTTGAGATACCAGAAGAGCTGGATATTGACAGAGAAAACTTAAGTTTGTCGAATGAGATAGTTGAATTAGACGAGGATAATCGTGAAGCCATGGTTTATGGTGATGGACGAGGATAATCGTGAAGCCATGGTGTATGGTGATGGACGAGGATAATCGTGAAGCTGTTGTGTACGGCGACGGACGAGAAGTAGTTGTGTTGTCATTGAGTATGACAAAGTTCGAGCGATATGTTTGCTATTAATTCCGTGAAGAAATTTTAAATTTTAAATGCAAGCACAAGTGCAAACTTTCAATTGACATGGCGTGCTGGGCATCGAATAAAATAAAGCAGTTGATAAAAAAAAAAAAAAAAAAAAAAAAAGTTAAGAAATGAAAATTGAATTTGATATCATGGTTGTGTACCTTGATTTAAGAGTTTATATACTATAAGACAGTTTAAGTAACGCAATGTAATTTGATCGATCTAATCCAAGACGGATAAATATTTTGTTTGAAATAATTCATAAAGAGAATGTAAAATTTGAGATTATGTTTATGATCTAAGAAGTTAAATTATAATTATAATAAACGAAATCAGACAAAGAAGTAAGATTCTGTGACACGAGGACGTGTGAATGTCAGAATGGCCGTGTCGGAGAATGTAGTATGCGGTACTACGTTTGACATGTCCGCGAACTGTGTGATTCGCTGTTCTTTGTGTCAGCCCTGGTTTAGTGGGACTCTAGGTGTATGAACTAGAGTCGAGTGTGGCCCCGTATGCATTGCTAGTGTTGGAAAAGGTATGAACGGTCTAATGACAGTTGACTTGTGGATAGACGTTCTCGCCTTCCTTTTTGGTTACCGAACAAGCCGTCTGCGGAGACTCGCTGCGCTAATCCAGTTAATATAAAAGCATCAAACGTAAATTTATAGAAAAGATGGCTGATAAATTGCAAGATGATGTCGTCCTGACTGGGGAAGGTAATATTTCCCCGACATCTATATATCTTCTCAATGTCTGATACGAAGACATACTTGAAAAGAGCACTTCAATTAAATCAGTTTGTAGTTTTGATCCCGTGTGAAGAATGTCGTTTAAAGATAATCCACTTGAAGTTTTACAAGATGCATTGAAGACGACTCTCAATTTAGTTGTAAGACTTTGTTATCGAATTACTCCATGACGAGGTAAATAATAGTTGTATTTTTGCTCAGCAGTTGATTCAGATTCCAATTTCATATGTTGTAGTTGTTGTTAGATAAGGATGTTATTTAGTGCGATGATTTAGCGCCAGCATGATATTTGAGTGTGCGTGAGTGGGAGACAATAAATCAATGCATATAAAGTAAACAAAGAGAGTGAGAAAAAAAGAAAATTCGGTTAATGATGGCTAACGGTTGATGAGCTCCAATTGCTCCTCAATATGATTTTTGATGTGACTGACTCTCATCTTGCCACTGTTTCACTTAAACCTTGCTCTGCTACCAAAAAATGTTAAATAACAAGAGGCAGAGAGTCAGTTTAGTTTTAAGTTATTATTTGTAATATTAACTTAGTACAATATTAATTATATGAATTAATCTAATTAACACAAGAGTCTTAAACACAGTATACTTAAATCTGATACTTAGCTAGAATTGTCTTTGCACAAAATCAGGATAAGTCTCGAACGACTAGAAATCTCTTTAGTGAAGTCTCGGGTGACTAGAACACAGAGGTGCTGACTGAAAGAAGGAACCGACTTCTAGAGTGTGTTCAAGAGAGCCTCCAGGTGAACCTCACAAGGTGATGATCAGCCGGGCCTTGGGTACGATGATTTTCTATGAGGTGTACCTCAAGGGAGCTTGTAGGCCACCTGGCAGGGTGAAAGCAATAACCGAGTCTTGAACACGATGATTTTCTCGTCTAGAAGCCGTCAAAGAGGTGCTGACTCAAAGAAGGAACCGACTTCTAGAGTGGGTTCAAGAGAGCCTCCAGGTGAACCTCACAAGGTGATGATCAGCCGGGCCTTGGGTACGATGATTTTCTATGAGGTGTACCTCAAGGGAGCTTGTAGGCCACCTGGCAGGGTGAAAGCAATAACCGAGTCTTGAACACGATGATTTTCTCGTCTAGAAGCCGTCAAAGAGCCGTCAAAGAGGTGCTGACTCAAAGAAGGAACCGACTTCTAGAGTGTGTTCAAGAGAGCCTCCAGGTGAACCTCACAAGGTGATGATCAGTCGGGCCTTGGGTACGATGATTTTCTATGAGGTGTACCTCAAGGGAGCTTGTAGGCCACCTGGCAGGGTGAAAGCAATAACCGAGTCTTGAACAGTCTTGAACGAGTCTTCTTGTCTAGAAGCCGTCAAAATACTCAATAGCACACTTAGAAATATTACAATGTACAACACAGTGGTAATATTTATATTTTCTCTGTTATTATTAATTACACTCCACTTAGTATAACTTTGAAAGATGATTGACTCAATTTAGACTTTTACTTTTCTTTTTATCACGATGTGAACAGTAGCGAGTTTAATTTTAGACTGACGTGCAGCGCCGATCGGACCGGCTTATATACTCTACTGGCAGGATTCGAGAAATCTCGGCTGGAAGTTTCTCGAGTGATTTCGAGAGAATTCTTTTTGTAAATTTTACAAAATTTCATGATTGGAATGTATGATTGTTAATGCATAATGAGTGTAGATTCTATTCTTAGTAATATAGTTATGAGTTTGTAGCTATTTAATAGAAAATTAATAGAAAATAGATAAATACTTCGAGAACCTTCCGGTACGAGAGGTTTCTAGAAACGGGTGGAAGCTTCATGAAGGCGCGAGTCTGAATTGTTTATTGGAGTACTCATGGGGCTCAACAGATGGCGCCACTGCGCACTTCTTATAGTTGTTTAGTAGTTTAAACAGACTCAAACATAGAAAATAAACAAACAAAATTCGAAATTATTTTATACACATATAATCATAAAACAAAACACAAGACAACTAACAGAACACCAGCCGACATATTCTTATACGCAGAAACACCTAACTATGACACACAAGAAAATAAAAAGAGACAAATTGAAAAACTTAACAAGACACGAGAAGAGTATAAAATAGATACACCCAACTCTTTTTTTACACGGTTTTTTTTTACACGGTTTTGAAGTTACACGGTTGAAAAATTTCCTTTTTTTTTTTTTTTTTTTTTTTTATCTAGTACGAATTTGTAATTATGTTCGATTTTACAACACTTGGCACCATTGCTGAAATGAACATACATAGTAGTAACTGGGAAAATCCCCTTATTCGATAATTATCGAATATAATTATAATTATTAAGGCGCGTTTTGGAAAATGTTTTGTCTCTGTCTGACACACATATTTTTCACATAAGGTCTATAAAAGATTTCTTAATATAAAAAGTCGACGGCGCAAGACCTTTCGGAAAGTAGTCTGATAGTTCAAAACTCTATTACCGGAAGACACTCACCATTGGATTTGATGAATATCTCCAGTGGTGATACCGCCTTTAGTCCAGATCGTCGCAAACAATTGCTCTTGTTATCAAGTAGCGACAAATAATTATGTAGCTATGTAAATATTTTTTCTTTATTTCCATTCTAATTTTTCTGTTCTTTAATTCTGGATTAACAGATCCAATATGAATTATGTATTTTAAGTTTAAATGCTCATTAAAATGCCATATGAACATACAATTTGTATGAAATTTTATAGTTTTTAACTTTTTTTACACGGTTTTTCGAAGAAAATTTCTTTATTTCATCTTACACGGTTTTCAAATCACATGGAACGTATCCCCCCTTTTACTATAGAAAACGCCTCTTTTTTTACACGGTTTTTTTTTACACGGATTTCTGAGGAACGTATCTACCGTGTAAAAAGAGAGTTGGGTGTACAAGATTTAGGGCGTCACCATTAGTAAAATCAAAAACAACTAACCCATTCAAAAAAACAGGTACTTTGAAACAATTAGATGAAAAACATTTTGAAGAAACAAATAGAGGTAGAAAAGTCACCCATTACAAATCAAAGTTTAAGAAGAAAAAGAAAACTAATACAAGTAAATACATTAATTACAGGGAACCAACTAATGAAGGGAATTCTAATATTAATAACATTGCTAACAGTAACAATTAACGGACAAAGTATCGAAATAAACCCTATAAAAGTAAACATCGGCTACCTCATATTTAAAACAAGAACACTGGATATACCAACAAATTTAGAATACCATTATCTAACTGTAAATTTAACAAAAATAGAAAAGGTCTACAACATCTTATTAATACAAGCAAAAGATTACGAAAATTCAACTAAAATAAATTATCTGATTGAAAAATTAAACAGGGAAATGAACGGGATAACAATTATTAAAAGACAAAAGAGAGGACTAATAAACTTAGTAGGCAAAACATACAAATACTTATTTGGAACATTAGACACAAATGACAGAGACGAACTAGAACAAAAAATAAGTAACTTAGCAGAAAGTAGCGATCAAGTCAATGAATTAAACAAAATAATAGAAACACTTAACAAAGCAATTGAGACCATGAATACATTTAAAACAAAAGAAGAAAAACACAAGAAATTCGATTTACTAATTTTCAATTTAGAACATTTTACCGAACATATAGAAGACATAGAAATGGGAATGCAACTAACAAGATTAGGAATATTCAACCCTAAATTACTCAAACACGATTACTTATTGCATGTTACACCAGAAAAAATTCTTAATGTTAAAACATCAACTTGGTTAAAAACTGATACGAAAGAAATTTACATAATATCACATATTCCACAAACAATTAGTAAAACACCTATTTTCGAAATAATACCTTACCCAGATGAGAATGATAATATTTTAACAGAAAAAATTCAAGAAAAATATTTTATAAATAATAATAAAGTATATGGCACAATTACAAAAAAACAAATAATGAATAATTGTATAATAGGAATTGTTAAGCAAACAAAAACAGAATGCAAATACACTAAAACAAGTAAGAATTTTCAAACTAATTATGTAGAACCAAACATTGTATTAACTTGGAATTTTCCAGAATCAATAATCAATCAAAATTGTATGAACAATGTAATTAAAATTAAAGGAAATTATATTATAAAAATTTATAATTGTGAACTGCAAATAAATGAAATTTCAATAATCAATCAAGATTAGACTTCACACAAAATATTTATGTAAGCAATAACGTAACTAAACTTGAACCATTGTCTTATATCCAAACTAAAGAATTAATATTGCAACACACAAAATATTATAATACATTTCAAACAATAACCTTCACATTATTAACAATTACGATATTAAGCATACTATTATACTTAATCTATAAGTCCAAAAGCCTACCTAAAACACTTATTGTAAAATATAGTAAACCTAAAGAACAGGAAATAAGTAATGACCAATTAGAATTACCGAATGTCGAACAAGATCAACCCGCCTTGTATCCTAAAATAGGAACAAATTAACGTGACGTAAATTTCTAAGTGTGGGCGAGTGAGATATCTAATATGCACACATATTGATACCTCAAATATGTTTCCCATAAGATCGTACCCCCTTACACATTAAGCACGCACCCTGATCATATTACACCCTAAATCCTAACACAGGAAACGGTTCAGACATAAAACTAGAACCTAAGTACATTTGTAAATCATGCGTAATGCCACAAACGCACTAGACATAAACATAAATCTAAAATCACGCCATAAGCGTGAGATCGTAAACATAAGCATATTTCGGTATGAGTATTTTCTAACGTAAATAATTGATATGAGTGACTCTCACTCAACCACAAGCGTGGGATTGCAATCGTAAGCATACTCTCTAAAAAAGACTCAACTCAAAGACTCAAACCGAGGTTTGCTTTGCACGACACTAAATTTAAGAAGTCAGTTTTAGAATTGGTCTTCGTCAATGAACATCGTGTTGACTTTAATATTACTCTAAAATTGTAATTAGACTTAGACTTCTATTTCTCAAATAAAATTGTTATAAATAAAATCTAATCAAATAGTTTTTTTTTTAAGTTGTCACCCAACAAACAATTTCATTATATACATAATTTTCTGTTCTTATATGGATTTGAAGTTGACTGTGTACAGAATATGCTGTACTTCTCTAATTAATTTTGCATAAATCTTTCAAACACACAGCTGGAATAAAAAATAATTAATGTTTGTATATAAAACGATATGATCGTACAATTAGCAAGCAGTGCTCATAACTACGTTAAGAGTTACGATAAAAGTAAAATCAAATGTACAAGTGTGCATACACGCATGCTTCCAAACAAAAGCTTTCGCGAGATCATAAAAGATGCATAGCCAATAACGAATGTATTCAATGCGTAAAGCGATTGCTTAAATCATAACTGTGCTAATTGCTGAACCAAGCTTTAGGATAAGCTTTTTTTTTAACATAACACGATCCCATTTTCTCTAATGAGTCGTTAGGTCATTATGGTTGTTTAGCACTCACTTTGGTTAAGCAACTAGGTTAATACTTTAGTCATTTACTTTAACTTGGTTCTTATGATGTTATTTCATATTGTAAATTTTGTAACTCTATTATTGCTTTGCTCTGGTTTCTTTGGTTTCACTCACCCCATACAAGATGTCGATGAAGGCCTTCACGATGATCCAGTTGTGATGGTGTTGATTAAATTTTAGTGTAGAGTGTTTTTGGTGTCAAGTTCTTTTTAAAATGGTTTGCATGATATATGTTTGACGTATAAGTATTAGTTACGCGTGGGATAGTTTTTGTTTTCTTTTACAGCTATTGATTTGTACTTTATTTTTAACACATGTTCCTTGGTATCAAAGTATATTGGGTTTGTACAATGTCCGTCATGGTGTCCGTCCGTCTGTCCGTCCGTCTGTCCGTCCGTCTGTCCGTCTGTCTGTATGAACGCAACTTTTTTCGACACCCTTTAAGCTAGAGCCTTGCAACTTTGCAAATATCTTGGTACTTGTCTTCGTCAGACAAAGTGTTAAATTTGGGGCTCTACGACCTCAGGGGGCCTGGGAAATCGATAACAAGTCGATACACCTCGATGTGCGAATCGATAAAACACAAGTATTTCCCACATTTGAGCAGCTAAAGTTACCAAATTTGGGGGCAAGATATCTGGTGACATTCCTCAAAAAATTGCATCAAAAGTTTGGATGCCACGCCTACCTATTCCGCACCCCACCCCCTTTAAATTATAAACAAAAATGCCTGTATCTTCTACAGTTTTGAAGCTATAGCCCCCAAAATTGACATGAAGGTAGATACTGACATCTGACAAAATTATGATTCAAAACTTTGGATGCCACGCCCCCAAACAAGGGGAAATGCCACACCGCCCTAATAAAAACCGGAATGTTTGTATCTTCGCTAGTTTTTAAGCTAAAGTTACCCAATTTTATGGCAAGATAGCTAGTGACGTTCCCCAAAAAACTGCATCTAAAGTTTTGGATGCCACGCCCACTTATACCGCCCACCTCTATATCTTTCTTAGTTTTTGGGCTAGAGTCACTAAATTTGGTATGAACATTGTGAGGGTGCGGATAAAATTTTAAAATAACGCTCAATCCATTATCCGCTTATATTAGCGTACCGACTATTATACCCACTACTGTAGCCCACAAGCTTTCTGATCCCAGCTTTAAAGCTTTGTCTTAGACGAGTGGATTGCGCTGCACATTGTGCAGTGCACAAGTGCAGCTGATGAAGTTGAGCTTTTGATCTGTCATTAGAGAGCTTCTGATCTGTCATTAGAGAGCTTTCCCCTTTGCATTCTTATTGCCGGCAGTCTAATCAGATCATTTTATTTTCGCACATGTGCTAAAACAGACGTGCTTATTAAACCTCTAAGCTTATCTTCTTAATATATATAAATCTCGTGTCACGATGTTTGTCTACAAACTCCTCCTAAACCACTTAACCGATTTTAATAAAATTCGCACACCATGTGCAGTTCGATCCAACTTGAAAGATAAGGTAGTTTAAATCTCAAATTATTGTCGCAATTTTAATTTATTGCTAATTATTTGTCTGACAGTCCTAAAGCTGTGTTTTGCAAAATCTTAGTAGGCTACATTTAAAATTCAGTAGGAAAAATAATTCTATTCAACGTATAAATGAAATTATTTAGTTATCCGGCGCGTTGCTTCGCCAACAACTAAAATAAATAAAAAAAATTTTTTAAAAACAAAAAATTTTAGCTTCTGAATCAAAACTGTTTTTTTTTACTATTTAAAATCGTACATTTTTAAAATGCCTGCAATACGCAGAGGAGCTAACCTTAACAACGCGAGCAGAAATGGGTCACGACACAAACGTGTTGAAAGAGCTCAGCTATTACCAGAACAAATCGAAACAAGAAATGCAGCTCAAAGAATCAGGACTGCAGAAAGAACAGCGTGACGAACGTCTGCAACAGAATATTACGAGAAAAAGAGCGGCACGAGAACGAAACATAGCTACAGTACGAGTAATAGATCGACAAAGGCAACGGATCAGCCGCTCATTAACAAGTGCATCATTCGTTCGGCTTGCCTTTGAATATGCACCAGATATAAACTACTTAGCGCATTTAAAAATTGCTATCGGTGGAATGGATAAAGTATTTCAATATTGTCAGGCATTGAAATTTCGGAATGAAGCAGCAGGCATGTGTTGCTGTCACCTCTACCCGCTCCGCCGGAGCCTTTTTTATTATCCCTTCTTACTGGCAACTCAGATGATTCCAAATTATTTTTTCGTAAGATACGCAAATTTAATTCTTGCTTCCAAATTACGTCATTTGGGGCAACTAAAATTTGTGATCGTGCATCCGATGGACGTAATTTTAAAACTACATTTAAAATTCAACATTTTCGTCTTTGTTCGTAAGTAATTTCATTGTACTAAAGGGTTATTGTAGTAGAATTTTTTCCCCCGGCTATAAAATACGTAGAATCAAAACAATTCAACGTTACAAATCTTTTGACAGGAAGAAGTCTGTCGGGTCCGCCGCTGCAACGCGTGGCTGAGTTAGCTAGTATAAAATATATTTTCAACGTGTGACGCCTCGTGATACCAAACTGTACTCTAACAGCATCCAACACGCGTTGCGCAGGTTTTGCGCAAAACTAGGGCTCACTTTGTTTTAATCTGCACCCAAAACGCGGTGCCAGATTTATTTCGTGATTTATTGAATTTAGCGCGATTTACTTTAAGCACCAGGTAAGCCTTTAAAAGTGATAATGTGCAGTGCTTAAAGTTTGAACTTTCACCAGGTTGCATGCCTCGGAAAACTCCAGCAAGTGGCTAGTCCGCAGACTGCAGCCAAATCGGGTGCTATGCCCAGTCAGGGCTAAAACCAACCCCTAACCTAATTTAAAAATGAAAGGTTAACGTCTTAAGGTAGACGTCGCCACGGGTCACATGGGGCAAGGCTAATCCCATGCGCCTGCAATACCAACATTTGTGTCTTGCTAAGAAGCCTAACACCGGTCAGATGAACATAGTGAAATTATAGTGCCCATCCAGACCAACCCGTCTGTGTTTGTCGTTACGTGTCCACGCAGATTGGCTAATCATAATTAAGCCATACCGAATCTTGCTGCGTGGGTGCATCCCTACCATAGAAGTACCATGGAATTGTCAAAGCCCGGATATAGTCATTGGAATTTCTAATGCCAAGTGGAAAAAGTTTTGAATTTATAAATTATAACCTTATTTAGTTTTGCATTAAAGCTAATTCCATATGTTTTGTTCATCTAGCTTTGGACAAGTTTTTGTTGCGCATTTAACTTATGAAAAAGATTTAAACTCCACAGCAACACACATCAGCGTCAACAGGAATGCTGACATCGATGGACCTTGTATTATAGTGAGTACGGCATAGCCGACAAAAAGTAACAAAACCAAACGCAACAAAAACACAACCGATCCTACATGAGCTTAGGATCCAAAAAAAGCTTAATCGATACCCGCTTCAATGCATATATACATACCCAAATAAATGCCTATAATTGAGTGCATTTAGGAACAGCTGTCTGTTCTGATTATCGTAAAAGCTTTGAAGCGTATGTTTGTTTGTATGGAGCGTTGATTAATTTGCATCCGTATTTGATAATTAAACTTAATAGGTTCATAGTTTGCTTAAAGTTATACGTTCTTGATTAATAATATAAATTTGATATACATTTAGTTCTAGAGCGATTTAACGCTAAAGTTAATATTGTTTGAAAACTAGTGACACAAAATATGAATTGTCTGAAAATAATAATAATAGTTAAGTACACTCTTCAATTACAAATTTTATAACTATGAACTAATTTACTCTTATTAATGGGCACCGGATGTCTCTAACCACCAGGTAAAAAAAAAGGGGAATCATTGACTGCGTGAAGTTAATGTTACAGGTAGGGAGGGTATGGATCAGAGAAACAAATACACCTTAGTTTCTCAATTCACTGATAGCGCACTCGTCACTTCTTCTTGTATGAATTACCTTTCCGTCGTCTCCCGCAACTGTCTACGATTTTTATTGTATGTAGGACATTTGTATGAAGCAGCACCAAAACCCACCCCACTTTCCCTGAGCACGGTCAGCAAAATTAGTAGACAGGGGTGCTGCCGATGCAACTCTTTATGAGGTTCGTTATATACTAATAAAATGGCGCCCAAAGCGTGTGGCCTTATACCGATTGGCATTACATATTAATAAAGCACGCCCAATGCGTGAGGTCTTATACCAATTGGCAATACATACATAAGTAGAAAATAGCACTAAATTTGCCATGTGGAGCCTGGAAATGTTCTGTACGCCTCGAGCAAAATACCAAACCTTAGTTCCCGCTCAATTCCCTTCATTGAAGACCTTCAACATCCAATCTTGTTATTTCAGTAGTTTCAGATAGTAACTCTTATTTTACATGGAATTATTGGCTGTGGTGATTATTATCGGAGCCAAGCCGTAAATAAAAAGTACTTTTATTAATTCTCAACATTATCAACATATGTATATGATACTAACGTAGATTATTGCGTTGGAGTTTTATTTTGATTCAATTCGGTTAAAACCAAGCAATTGCTATTTGAATATAAATACATACACATATACAAATTTTTAACTTATTTGGAATCGAGAATAGTTCATGTTGAAAATTTTAGCACGTTCCTCTCCCAAATAGTATGTGGAAAACAAACAGAGTTAATTAATTTAGAGTTTAGAATTTCGTTTTTCTTTTGAATCGAGACTTGTTCAAACTGGAAAATTTCGGCTTGTTCCTCTTCTACTGAAATCGAAATACATACAATTTTATAAGACAGTAAAAGCAGAATTAAAAAGTTAAAGACTTGTGCCTATCAAGCAACGCGGTGTTAGGAGTACTGAAGGAGAAGTCCCATTAGATAATATCGCACTTATCGTTAATATCGCTTATCGCCCTTATCGCAATTATCGTTTATCGAATATTGCTTATCATATTTACCGTTTTTAGCGTAATTATCGCTTATATCGTATTTCTTGTTATCGTTTGAAATCAGTAAACATGGCGGTTGTCCGGTTGTTCTGAAGACTTACGTGCGTTAGCAAGTAACGCATATGAAGCAGTGTCATGTGCCATCTGCAATGTCACTAGTTCCGACGCAGAATTTAGAGAAACCAGTTGTAAACATCGTTTTCATAAATCATATTTATCTTAGTGGTCAATTAACAACAACGTATGCCCAAGGTGTAGGCAGGCGTTTACGTTATCGCAGAGCTTAGAAAATATTACAGCTCGGCCTAGTGCCAATTCCAGTGGATTTAGGGGTAGACCACGTGCTACCGCTGTGAGAAATCAAACGGGTGCTATTCCACGTAGACTAGCTACGAGAGCAAATAATAGAAACACTCCCAATTTGAGTCAGCCATTGACTTCGCAATCAGGTCCTAATTCAGCTAATAATGCTGTTGAAAGTGTTGTTGTATCAGAAGATCGCATTCAACAGATTATTGAAAGTTCCTTGGAAAATTATCGTAGTAGTATTGCATCGACGGTAGCTGATCAAATCAGTGCCGCAATACAAAATTTAAATTTGTCTGCTCCCACTAGAGAGACTCGAGACGAACCTCAGCTGGAATGGGATAATGACATTCAGACATTCGACGTCTGAGCTTTGAGCGTGATAATCCCCCGAGAGATAGGCGTGGTCCATCTCGTGAGAACGCCAACAATACTAATTATTCACTAGATCGTCCAGATAGAATTTCTAATATCATATCGAACTGGAAAATACAGTTTACAGGTGCGTCAAATGACATTCCCATTGAAGATTTTATATACCGAGTCAATTGTCTTACGGCTCAGTATTTTAACAATAATTCTGACTTATTGTACCAGTTTGCTAATTTACTTTTTAAAGGCCCAGCTCTATCATTCTATTGGCGTGTGCGTAGAACTGTGGGTTGCATGGGATGGTTTAAGCTGTGCAACCGTTTAAGAGAAAGATATCAAGATCAGCGAACTGATCGAGACATCAAAAATGTCATGCGACGTCGCAAGCAAGGCGTTAACGAAAACTTCGATGAATTTCTAGACGCGATGCTAGCGATAGCTGATTCCCTTCGAGAACACATGTCGGAGAATCACATCATTATAGAAGTAAGGCAAAAATTTAAAGCCTCAATTAATTCATGAACTTCTTCATGTTGATACCCCAAATCTCGCAATCCTTCGCAAGGAGTGCCATCGTCATGAAGAATTCTTTCGTAGTTTACGATAAAAGCCTTTAATCCGTTCAAATGTGCCAAAGCGTTTTGTTAATTCTGTTATGCTTGAAGAAGATACTGAAGAGTTGACTGACTGGTTATGCTGATAAGACTGTATAAGACTGGCTATGCTGATAAGATTTGTGCACTATGAGTAAACGAAAAACTAAAATGTTGGAATTGTGATGAGTTAGGTCACAGGTACCATGATTGTCTAAAGTCGCGTCGAGTTTTAATTGTGCTCATTGCAAATTAAAATCGGAAAAAAGTTCCGAAAGTGGACGTCCGACATTAGCCTTGGAACCAAACACAAACTCACTGGAGATACCTTCACCTGACAAGTCTTATTTACCTGATATACAAAATAATTCCCTGATTTTCAGACCCTATCACTTACGTTTGCGAGAATATAAGGAAAGCAGAGCAGCTATTTTCAATTTAAATACTCTGGACGTTCAAAAGAATCTTTCTACTTTGCGTATGAGAGATTTTTGGCGTAATAAACGTCGACTAAAAATCTTTACTATACCCTCGATAGTGAATAAGCCAAACGATATAAGACCTTTTACTCAAATAGAAATATTTGGTAAACAATATTTAGCCCTGTTGGACAGCGGTGCCAATAAGAGCGTTATCGGGGCAGGCTTAGCTAAACACCTTAGTTAGTTAGTTAGTTTAAACCGGTCGACCTCCAGAGTGGTCGCGCATAGACCTGCTGGTCCCTAGCGATGCCGGATAGGTTGGGGGAGTAAAACGGAGCTTTAGAGGTTTTTCATCACGTTCACACTTTTAGCGAATTTGAGCATTGCTCTGGGGCAGAGCTTCTTCGCTGCTTCGTTGATTGAGTCCATGAACGGACTGTTGAGGTGCATGAGTCTGGATGGAGCCAGCGCCGGGCACTTGCATAGCAAGTGTTCCAGCGTTTCCTCCACTCCAGGCTCTTTGCATCTCCTGCAGCCATCTTCTATGGTTAGGCCCATCTTTTTTGCATGCGAGGCTGTTAGGCAGTGACCTGTTAATATGCCTGTGAGCAGTCTGCAGTCATTCCTTTGTAGACTCAGCACGAAGTCAGAGAGTTTTCTGCTCCGTTTACTGCACATCGTTTTTGCTACTCTGCATCCGCCGGTGTTCCTCCATATGCGGTCTGCATCATAGTTGGCCTTTGCCTCCATGTCGGCGTATAGAGCCCGTAGGGAGACTTGAACGTGTTCAGCAATGTTTCGCGTTCGCACGCCATTTTTTGCTAATTGGTCTGCGTGCTCATTGCCTTCAATGCCCTGATGGCTGGGAACCCAATAGATGTGGACCTCTCTGGACTCCATAAGTTCATCTATCGCATCCCTGCTCGCCAGGACATTTTTGGAGGTTGTGAGAGCAGACTGTAGCGATTTTATGGCTGCTTGGCTGTCCACAAAGATATTGACCCTGTTCGTTGAAGACCCCGATCTGATTGCCGCTTCCACGGCCATCCGTATCGCGAAGACTTCAGCCTGAAATATGCTGCAGTGGTCTGGCAGCTTGTATTCTAAGCTTAATTCAGGCGAGGCGCAGTATACCGCCGCCCCGACTCCTGCGTCCATTTTGGAGCCGTCCGTGAAGATGTTGACCGCATTTTGTTGTTGAACACCTGCGCGCCAGTCTTCAGGTCCCATTAGTGTTGGCACTTGCCTTAGGTCAATTTGGGGAGTCATGTAGTCCGTGCCACTTGTGAGCTCCCTTCCCACTGCGCCATGACCGTAGCCTAGCAGTCTCATATTTCCCGTTGCACAAAGGCGTTGGGCGGCTTTCTGTGCAGTTAGACGGGCTTGTACGTTGATTGGTAGCACCCCTGTTATCGTCTCCAGTGCCCTTGTTGGAGTAGTCCGAAGGGCTCCCGTGATGCAGATTAGGGATTGCCGTTGTACCTTTTCCAACAGCTTTAGGTATGTGACTTTCTCCGTGGCCTGCCACCATACCAGTACGCCGTATAGTAGTATTGGCCTCACTACCGAAATGAAGATCCAGTGCATCAGTCTGGGTGAGAGACCCCATTTGCTGCCTAACATCCTCCGCGAGGTGTAGAGCGCGTTGGTAGCCTTTTTCACCCTTTCTTCAGCATTGAGTCTCCACGTCAGTTTTGAGTCCAATATCACACCTAGGTATTTCACGTGAGTCTTGGGAAGTAGTTGTATGTTGTTGATTCTTGGTGGGCTCCATCTCGGCACCTTGTATCTCTTTGTGAAGAGAATGAGGTCCGATTTGTCAGCGTTGATGCTGAGACCTGCTCTTGTGGCCCAGTTCAGCACTTCCTTTAGCGTTTCATCCATGACTGAGCTAATCGTCGATGGACATTTGCCAGTGATGATTATGTCTATGTCGTCCGCATAGGCAGTTATCCTTGGCGCTCTTCTTTTAAATTTCTTGAGGAGATCGTCGACCGCCAGGTTCCACAGTAGAGGGGATAGGACTCCGCCTTGCGGCGTGCCCCCGTAAACCTCTCTGGTCTGCGTTGTTGGTCCCCATTCGGCACGAACTTTCCTGCAGCTCAGAAGGTTCCGTACCCATCGGTTTATTGCTTGGTTCGAGCAGTTGGTCATGAGTCCTTGCATGATCGCGGCGGTTGATACATTATTGAATGCACCCGAGATGTCAATAAAAACACCTAGTGCATAGTCCTTGTGGTGTAGCGCGTTCTCTACAGTGGAAACTACCGAGTGAAGCGCCGTTTCCACAGACTTACCCTTGGTGTATGCGTGCTGATTCGGTTCTAGCTTATATCTGGTGCTAGTTCTTATGTGTAGCTCAAGTAGTTTCTCCATCGTCTTAAGAAGGAACGATGAAAGACTAATCGGCCTGTAGTCCTTGGGTTGGACGTGGCTGCATTTGCCCGCTTTCGGCAGAAAGACCACCCTCGTATTTCTCCATGCTACAGGCACGTATCCTCGTTCCAGGCACGCTGAGTAGATCGCGTGGAGCCATGGTATGACGCTTGCTTCTTTGAGCATGGCCGGGATTATGCCATCAAGCCCCGGGGATTTGTAGCTCTCAAAGGAGCTGATAGCCCACCGGATCTTGTCGTGTGTTACGATATTTTCGAAGTTTAAAAGTACTGGTGTCTGCTCGGTGCGCCGTGATGACGCATCCTCATCGCAAACCAAGCAGCCCGGAAAGTGCGCTTCCAAGAGCGCCTCAAGTGCTTCCGTGCTGTTCTCAGTCCAGCGTCCTTCATTCGTTTTCAGCTGGCTTTGAACGGCTGGCTGTTTAGAGAGTAGTTTTCGCAACCTGGCTGTCTCCGTGACTTTCTCTAGGCCGGTGCAGAAGGTTCTCCAAGAGTCACGTTTGGCTTTCCGAGTTTCTCGTTTGAATACTCTGAGCCTTATCTTATATTCGTCCCAGACGATTTCGTCATCTGCTTTTTTAGCCAGACTGAAGAACTCGTGGACGTCTTTCCTCATTGTCCTAAGCTCAGGAGTCCACCATGGTGGCCTTTGGCTGCGCTTGGACCTCGTCGGTTTGCATGTTTTATGATAGGCTTGCACGAGGTGGTTTGTCAGGAACATCAGAGATTCCTCTATACCCGCCTCCGTGTTTATATGTGGTACTGATGGTAGCGCGTTTTCGAGCCTGCATCTGTACTCCCCCCAGTTTGTGTTCCGAGGGTTTCGGAATGCTACATTGGTTACGGGTTTTAGGTTTGAACTTGTAGTGAAAGAGATGTACTTGTGGTCTGAGAAGGATGGTCTCTCAAGAACTCTCCATTCTTCCACATCGACATCGTTTTTTGAAAAAGTTATATCTAGCACGTTGGATGAAGTCGGTCCTATGTATGTACTGGACTCTCCTACGTTTCTTATGTTTAAGTCGTAATCTAGGATGAAATGGAGTAGTGACTCACCTCTTTCGTTGATGTCAGGACTCCCCCATACCGTGTGGTGGGCATTGGCGTCTGCTCCGACTATCAATGGCTGCCCTTTCGTTGATACATCCCTCAGAAGGCGATGTAATTCTTCAGGTGGTGTCGTGTTGTCGTGTGCCATGTAGCAGGATGCCAGCAGCAGCGGCTGACTTCTCATGCCCTCTATTGCGACGACTGTTAGGTCATCGGTGCTGTAATTAGACATTAAATAGGCATAGATCCCCTTCCTTACTAGGATGGCAGTTCTAGTTCTACTTACTGTGGTCGGGTAGAAGACGTTGAAGTTGTTCGACCTTAGCCCCGAGACTTGGTTGCCCAACGCTATCCAAGGCTCTTGAACTAAGGCCACATCGGCAGGCCCTTCCTCCAGGGTTAGAAGGAGCTCCGCCGACGCCAGCTTGCTCTTATGTAGATTGAGCTGGAGTGCCCTCAGCATTTTGGCTGTTGGATGCACCCAGCTCGGATGTGGCGACTGTCAGCGTCGTGTCAACATCCTCCGTCTCATCTTCGTCGCAGCTGGCTTCTGAGGCCGTGCTAGCGATTTCCAGGCCGCTTGTCGCCTCAATCAGACCAAGATCCTGCTCTACCTCGCCTTGAATGAGTGTAAACTCATTGTTGTCAGTGGGGTGGCGCTTTCTGAGGCGCAGGTAGACACTACCCATGCCCCACGCCATCTTCCCGAATCGCGGATAAAGCAAATCCTCGGCCACCTTGCTGATTTGCAAGATCATGTGCTGGCCCTTGCTATCGGGCTTCGCCACATGAAGCACCTGCCAGTCAGCGGTTGGCACATCCGGGTTTTGCCACTGTAGTAGTCGCAGCGCCTGCTCCTTAGGCACGACTCGCGGAAGGAGCACCTTCGCCTTTGGTACGGAGGGAATCTTTGTTCTCTCCACTACCTCCAGCTGGGCGCCCTCCCACGGAGCCGCCATGGCTGCCACTGCCTGCGTTACCCATTTTAGCGTGTTTTCGTCCTTGCAGCTGAGAATCTTAACTCCTGTGTACCACCCCGCGCTATCAAACGAAATGGGTGTGGCATCGGGCTCCAGCATTCTCACCATCAGCGCATCTAGTAGAGCTGACTCCACCTTCTGCCACTGATCTGCTGACATCTTCCCGTTAGGATCGCTCCTGTCGATGAGCGCAACGACTAAGTGCCGCTTCGCCACATCGCTGGCGGTTTCCTTCTTGGCTCTCGGGGGCTTTGGCCGCTTGCTGGCCGGCACCTCCGATTTGGCTGTCTCCAAGGAACGCTGTCGTTTGGCTGCCAGCTGCTCCTCGACCCTGTTTGCGTAGGCGCTGGTGGTGGCCTGCATCTGCGGTTTCTGCGCAAAATGCCGCCTGCCCTCCTCAATCTTCTGTTCGGCCCATTGCAGCTTGCTCCTCTCCTCGGGGGTGAGGTTGCTGCTGCTCTGTAGCCGAGCTCTGATCTTTAGAGCCGCCTTGTAGTGTGCCTTCGCTCTCATACCCTCCTTAGACCGCTTGGACCCTGCCATACTAGTGGCCTTGGCATCCTCCTGGTTCAGGATGGGTAGAAGCTTTTCGTCGGCTTCGGTATCTGATGGTTTGCTTGACTCGCAATCGGATTCTGAGCCGAATTCCGCATTGCTTCGCCAAAGCGTGGGTTTTTTTTTTTTGGCAGTAGCGATGCAACTGCTGTGGCCTGCTCCAACCACCGCAGAGGTGTGACCGCTGGCGACACGTTGAGGAGTTGCCTCCCCCCGTGCCCGCCGGTGGTAGCGGTCGCGCCTTCCACCGACGTTTGGGCTGATATCCCAGCCCGAGTTGCTCCAATCTTTTTGTCCTCCATTGTGATTAATTGTTGTTAGGGAATCACCCCTTAGCGTTTTTAGCCTACCGCCAGGCACCTCCAACCATGGCTTTTTGGTCTCAGTACCTCCAATGTGCCGAGGCCATCGAAGTGTACTGTACCAAAGCCTTAGCTAGGCACTGTACCACCATGGGTGCAGTCGCGCGAGTCGCAGGACAATGCCCGTCTGCTCAGTGGCAGTACAGTGCCTATTGCCCAGCCGGCACCCTCGGGGAGGGTTCAGTTGGAGGATTTTCGCCAGCTAAACACCTTAACTCAGAACCGATTAAAGTAGATAAATTAAATGGCGTCGTTCAGACAGCAGATGGCCACAAGCAAGATGTTATATGTGGAATGGATTTTTGGAAAGCTTTTGGCATTTCAATCCAGCCTACATCTATCTTATATATAAAAAAAGATCGTGGTTAGTTACTGATTTAAGATCTCAAAAAAGAATTGTGTGTAAATTGGTAGGGAGGTTGCTTAGAGCCAGGGGAAGGTTTACGACAAACAAAATTCAGGAAAATGTTCAACAGGAATGAAGGAAAACCGGGAAAGTTTTTTACACCCTTAACAAAAATCCCTAATCAAGTAACCATTCGATTACATGTCGTTACATTGTTTGACAGCTTCTAATTGTATTCTGTTCAGTTTTGGGGTAAAAGTTATTCGTTTGTTAACAGTTCAATTGGAAACACGTTTATTGTGCAAACTTTTATTATATTTAATTGGAAACACGTTTATTGTGCAAACTTTTATTAAATTTCAACAGCAACCATTTGTCTTGAAGGTGGTAAGTTGATCTGTGTAAACTATGTGGATTGTGCATTTGAGGTTAAATTCACCAGTCTGTCCATAGTCTAAAATGCCTAGACGACGTGGGAACATCGGCCGCCGCACAAGACATGCAAGCCAGCAACGAAATACTGCAAATGAAAGAACTAAAGAAGAACAAGAAATTGCACGTGAACAGCGCCGCGATAGTATGGCTCGACTTCGTGCTTCTCAATAACAAGAGCAAAGCCCGTGAAACAGCTCGGTTGGCAATGCGGAATCGTCTAGCGAACAACAGAGGTCAACAAATAGATGATTTGCGACGCAGAAGATATTTATCAAGAGCTGATTTGAATCGAGCAGCTTTCCGATACGATTGCCGCGATGATTACAGCTTGCATCGTAGCGTTTGCATTGGGCAAATGGATGTTGTTTGTGAGTATTGTGGTGCATTAAAGTTTACCGGAGAAACGGCTGGATTATGCTGCCTTAATGGTAAAGTAAAATTGCCGTTGTTGACTCCGCCACATGAGCCATTGTATTCATTGCTTTGTGGCGAAACACAAGAATCACGCCACTTTCTTGCAAACACTCAAAAATACAATGGTTGTTTCCAAATGACGTCATTTGGGGCAGATATTATCGAAGAACGAGGATTTAATCCGACATTTAAGATACAGATTCACCATCGAATTGGATCATTACTACCTTTCGAAGATACACAGAATAAATTTTTACAAATATATTTTATGGGCAACATGGAAGAACAACTTGATCGACGCCTAGGGATCAATGCAGGAATGTAGCGAGCAATTCTTCAAGACTTGCAGTGTCTGCTTCATGAACATCATGCGTTGGTCAGGTTATTTAAGAGTGCTTTAGAGCGCATGCCAAATGATGACTATAAAGTTGTCATTAAAGCAGATAAACGACCATCTGGAACACACGAACGCACATTTAATGCTCCAACATTAGACGAAGTTGCCATCCTGATTGTTGGTGAACAATTTGAAAACGCGATATTGTGCTTACACGTCGCAATACTGGGCAACTACAACATATATCTGAAACTCATCGATCATATGACGCATTGCAATACCCGCTGATGTTTTGGCAAGGAGAAGATGAATATTATTTTAATATTAAAATGATAAATCCATTGAATGGGGAAGAAACTACAAAGAAAGTTAGCTCAATGAATTATTACGCATATCGTTTGATGATTCGTCAAAATGCTGACAACTATTTGCAGCGGTTTCGTCGATTGTTTCAGCAGTATTGCGTTGACATGTATGTAAAATAACGTGCATTAGAAGCACTAAACCGAACATTAAAAGATTTACGCAATGTTTTGGAGGAGCAATGATTTTACTGTCTGGCGATTTCCGCCAAATACTGCCAGTAATTCCAAGATCTACGGCTGCCGACGAAATAAACGCTTGCCTCAAATCGTCAAATCTATGGCGCTATGTGAAGAAACTGCAGCTGCCAACAAACATGAGAGTTACATTGCTTAATGATACATCTGCAAGTACCTGTCGATGAATCGAGCGGATTAATATCATTTCCAAATAATTTCTGTAATTTTATCGCATCAAAAGACGAACTTATCAACAATATATTTCCAAACATTTTTTCTAACCACAAAAATAATGAATGGTTGAGTGAGCGAGCAATTTTAGCGGCAAGGAATAAAGATGTAGATGACTTGAACTACATAATTCAAAATAAGATCATTGGAACAGAGCATGCATTCAAATTTATTGACTGCGTCACAAATGAAGATGAAGCCACCAACTATGCCATTGAATTTTTAAACTCTTTGGACGTGCCTGGCTTACCACCGCACAATTTACGCCTTAAGGTTGACTCCGTAATAATCATGCTACGAAACATAAACCAACCAAAACTGTGCAACGGTACGCGTTTGGTGGTTAGAAAATTGATGAACAATGTCATTTACGCCACGATAATGATAGGAAAATTCAAAGGTGAGGAAATTCTTATTCCGAGTATCCCGATGATCCCAACCGATATGCCCTTTGAATTTAAAAGACTTCAATTTCCGATACGTCTTGCATTTGCAATGACCATTAACAAATCACATGGCCAATCCTTAAAAGCTTGTGGCTTAAACCTAGAAAATCCATGTTTTTCCCATGGCCAATTATACGTGGCATGTTCACGGGTCGGAAGACCATCTGAGTTGTTTGTTTTTGCGCATGATAATAAAACAAAAAAGTGAAGAGCAGCCAAACTGCGTTCTGAGGAGTACATCCATTTACGTGATGCAGTAAGTACTGAAGGAAATGCAGCAAATATTGGTAGATTTTGAAAACCGCGATATTGTGCTTACACGTCGCAATACATATGACGCATTGCAATACCCGCTGATGTTTTGGCAAGGAGAAGATGGATATTATTTTAATATTAAAATGATAAATCCATTGAATGGTGAAGAAACTACAAAGAAAGTTAGCTCAATGAATTATTACGCATATCGTTTGATGATTCGTCAAAATGCTGACAACTATTTGCTGCGGTTTCGTCGATTGTTTCAGCAGTATTGCGTTGACATGTATGTAAAAATAGAAACGGAACGTTTAACATTCATTAGGTTGAACCAAGCCAAACTGCGTTCTGAGGAGTACATCCATTTACGTGATGCAGTTAGTACTGAAGGAAATGCAGCTAATATTGGTCGATTAACTATTCTCCCGGCGACGTACATTGGTAGTCCACGTCATATGCATGAATATGCACAGGATGCAATGACATATGTTCGTCATTACGGTCGGCCAGATCTCTTTATTACTTTTACGTGTAATCCAAAATGGATAGAAATTACTCAATTGCTGCTTCCCGGACAAACATCAAGTGATAGACACGACATCACAGCACGTATATTCAGGGAAAAAATTCGGTCCCTGATGAACTTTATTGTTAAACAACGCGTCTTTGGAAATACTCGATGCTGGATGTATTCAATCGAATGGCAAAAGTGAGGCCTGCCGCACGCACACAATCTTATTTGGTTATATCGATCCAACCGGAAAATGGTTTACTTGGGCAAACCGCAGGTCCAATATTGGGTGCCTAATTGGTTGTATGCGTTTTATCTTTATTAGCTCCAAATGAAGTCATGCGAATACAGTTATTGTATTCAAGGATGTGTTGAAGAAAATAGTTGGAATCGGGAACACTTCCATCAAACAATGCTTTCAGTGGGTGTTGTGGTGTAAGTAATGGATCCATTTTGACTTTTCACTTGCGCAGCACAATCCAGCCATTTCTCTTTTAAACTTTAGCGCATTGCAATATCGACATACAGTCGACGTTGGTCCAATATATAAATTGTCATCATCACTGTAGTTCGCAGTGGGAGCATATTGGAATGCCAAGCGATTGCTTGATGCCAATGATCTTCGAGTGCTCAATCGGGCATTTTCTCATTTTATATTTTGGCTTTCTTCGCTTCAGTTCTGTCTTAATGAAGTAAAAATATTGCTTTTCAAAAATTTCATTCTTCATCTTTTAATCCCCAAACGAAATGTTTAAAAAAACGAGGTGGCGTAACGGAGTTCGCCGGGTTTTCTAGTATGTGATAAATGAAATAAACGATAGCTATGCAGAAGAAACGAACAAAACCAAACTTGATAATTCACAAAGAGCAAAGTTACAATCTATTACAAATCTATTTCCTCTTCAGAATGTAGTGGTCTTGGTGAAACATCTCTGGTTGAGCATGAGATCGACACAGCGGATGCCAAACCAATTAAGCAAAGGTTTTATCCCTTGTCCCTTGCTAAAAAGAAGCTTTTATGCGAAGAAGTTGATCGAATGATTAAACTAGGCGTCATAAAAGAAGCACCGACATCTCCATGGTCTTCTCCCGTTACACTCGTTGTTAAGCCTCGAAAGGTTTGTCTGGATGCACGAAAATTAAACGCTGTTACAATAAAGGACGCATATCCTATGCCGATTCATGATGGTCTTAATAGTAGACTTCCCCCAGTTCATCGCATATCTAAAATTGATCTGAAAGATGCGTTTTGGCAGATTCGTTTGGAACCAAATTCGAGTGCAAAAGCTGCTTTTACTATTCCAAATCGACCCCAATACCAATTTAAGCGGATGCCTTTTGGCCTTACCAATGCTTGTAGTGTCTGTATGTTAGTCGGTTGGGTTGTGATCACCACCTAAGTATGACGAGATTTTGCCAGGTGTGCACCTCTTGCTATGCTCTTAGCTTGCTCGTCGGATTGGTCGGGGTCCTTGCTTCTCTCTATTATGTCATACGCACACACTCACATAATAATTTAGGTGCACATCTATATATATAAAAGAAAGTCGTGTTAGTTACTGATTTAAGATCTTAAGAACGGCAAAACAGATTTGGTTGTAAATTGGTAGGGAGGTTGCTTAGAGCCAGGGGAAGGTTTACCACAAACAAAATTCAGGAAAATGTTCAACAGGAATGAAGGAAAACCGGGAAAGTTTTTTACAACTTTAACAAAAAATCTCTAATCAAGTAACCATTCGATTACATGTCGTTACATTGTTTGACAGCTTCTTATTGTAATCTGTTCGGTTTTTTATTTATTTATTTATTTATTTATTGTCAACTAATATCAGTCGACATAAAAATTAAAATTAAATCAAATTAAAAGTAGAGCTTAAGCTACAAAAATGTTTAAGATTAATGAACAAAATTTAAAATTAAATCAGTAAACAAACTGAAATGAAATGAAAAAGTTTAAAAATTAAAATATTCTGGGGAGTTAACAAAAATTTAATTTAATGATCCAACATTTGTTTTTTTGGGGTAAAAGTTATTCGTTTGTGACCAGTTCAATTGGAAACACGTTTATTGTGCAAACTTTTATTATATTTACCAACCATTTGTCTTGAAGGTGGTAAGTTGATGTGAGTAAACTATGTGGATTGTGCATTTGAGGTTAAATTCACCAGTCTGTCCATAGTCTAAAATGCCTAGACGACGTGGGAACATCGGCCGCCGCACAAGACATGCAAGCCAGCAACGAAATACTGCAAATGAAAGAACTAAAGAAGAACAAGAAATTGCACGTGAACAGCGCCGCGATAGTATGGCTCGACTTCGTGCTTCTCAATAACAAGAGCAAAGCCCGTGAAACAGCTCGGTTGGCAATGCGGAATCGTCTAGCGAACAACAGAGGTCAACAAATAGATGATTTGCGACGCAGAAGATATTTATCAAGAGCTGATTTGAATCGAGCAGCTTTCCGATACGATTGCCGCGATGATTACAGCTTGCATCGTAGCGTTTGCATTGGGCAAATGGATGTTGTTTGTGAGTATTGTGGTGCATTAAAGTTTACCGGAGAAACGGCTGGATTATGCTGCCTTAATGGTAAAGTAAAATTGCAAACACTCAAAAATACAATGGTTGTTTCCAAATGACGTCATTTGGGGCAGATATTATCGAAGAACGAGGATTTAATCCGACATTTAAAATACAAGGACAGATTCACCATCGAATTGGATCATTACTACCTTTCGAAGATACACAGAATAAAATTTAACAAATATATTTTAAGGGCAACATGGAAGAACAACTTGACGCCTAGGGATCAATGCAGGAATGAAGCGAGCAATTCTTCAAGACTTGCAGTGTCTACTTCATGAACATCATGCGTTGATCAGGTTGTTTAAGAGTGCTTTAGAGCGCATGCCAAATGATGACTATAAAGTTGTCATCAAAGCTGATAAACGACCATCTGGAACACACAAACGCACATTTAATGCTCCAACATTAGACGAAGTTGCCATCCTGATTCAATCGAATGGCAAAAGCGAGGTCTGCCGCACGCACACAACCTTATTTGGTTATATCGATCCAACCATTGCGGAAAATGGTTTACTTGGTCAAACCGCAGGTCCAATATTGGATGCCTAATTGGTTGTATGCGTTTTATCTTTATTAGCTCCAAAAGAAGTCATGCGAGTACAGTTATTGTATTCAAGGATGTGTTGAAGAAATCCCCAAACGAAATGTTTAAAAAAACGAGATGGCGTAACGGCGTTCGCCGGGTTTTCATCAGAACTGCTGGTTCTATTTGGGTTCAGCTGCAGCTGAGATAATTGTGATAGCAAAGTTTGTTCAATGGACGATTTGATAAAGGAACTAAGATTGTCCATTAGGTCTTTTTGTTGTTGTTGAAACACAGTTTGGATGTAATTTGCCACCTCTACACTGGGTTCATTATTCAGAGATCTATTTTCGTGACTCCCTAGTGAGAAAAGGCTAGCCGACTGATCTCGGTTCAAAAAAGTTTGGTAACGTGTTTGCATACCGCGCTTAGGAGTTGCCCCTCGTCCCCTGTTTGGCTTCCTACCTTTGGCTCTAGCTGCTCCTAAATTTTGCGGCTCTACTTGTTCTGCGATTGCGCTTGTACTTGGATCAGTCAGCAATTCAGCTGCCACGGTGTTACCTTCATAACTTAACCCATCTATATCGCATTCTATCTTACAATTTGGACAGAAGCGAATATTTCTTAAGTGTTCTCGTATGCAAACATTATGAAATTTGTGCTCGCAACGCGTAGTTGCAACAAGTTGGTCATCTCTTATGACTTGATGACAGATGCCACAGAAAGTATTCTGATTATCTATAGCCCTCGCTATATTTTCAGTGCTACGGTGCACTGACATGTTGTATAATGTTTAAAACAGTTCGTGCTAACACTGTTTAAAATTTAACTGTTTACTAATTCTGGTAAAATATTGTCCTTTTCTAGCTTGATCGTCGATGGCAAAATGACTTAATAGTTTGTTAGTTCCGATTGGCAATCCTTGTGCTTTAATTGTTCTATTGCTAGTTTACCGAAGATTTTGGAATCAGGGCTAGACATTCTTCACCTATTTAAGTACAAGACTGTTATTCAAAGATCTGAGTTCCTTTCTTAATAAACTATATTTGTCGCGGGATTTCTCTAAATAATATTGGGTTAACATGTTTGAATATAGTTTGGTCAGTTCACCCACGCTGTGAATTGATAACCGCACTTCCAAAACTAACATCATTTGTTGTCCGGTTTATTGAGATCCTTGCTGAGGGTTTCAAATATATAATGCTGAACTACCTCTGTTGAGCCTAAGAGCTTTTTCTTAAGCGCTTATACACGAAACTTCATTAAAAAAAGAATCTGTTTAAATTATTGTGTTTTATTTATTCACGTTATAATTATTACTAGGACCGCTAAGTGGGGGAAAATCCCCCTGAACATACACGAAGCAAGCAAAAGGAACAGCAAAGAAAACGGAATGAAAAACAGCAATTTCATGCGCAACAGAGCTGCTGCCTGTGCTGTGTGCTACGCTGCCAGCGTCTCTGTGGCGCAATGAAATTGTTGTTGTTTCCGTTTCGTATGCTTCATATACGTATTTCTCGTTTACCTGAACTTAACAGGTAACATTGTCAAATTCAATTTTTTTTTCATATTCTGCACATCTACAAATTAATACGAATCGAATGGTATATTCCGTTTCAAAATCGGTTAACGGGAAGTAGGGGAAAAAGGGATTACTAAAAAAGGCTTAGCCTATTAATATATAGATTGTTATATATGTGCTAAATTTATAAGCGAGCGGTCGGGCTCGTGCATTTGAGTTTGAAACGTTTATGAGTATGACTCGGCGCTGTGGCCTCTTGTCAATACAACTGAATATTAAAAACTGAACGCTGCAGCCATAGCTGCAGACGCTTGAGCCTTGGCAGATTGCAATAGAACAAACGATAAGAAGATGATTCTGATAAATGAGCGTGCAAGACGTGCGACGTTCAAGCGCTCTCTTGCTACGCAGAGCGAATCAAATATTTAAACAAGTTATATGTTAGGCTATGTTCAGCTGCACTATTTTGGGAGCTGGCCCGAACATCCTCCCCCGTTGAAAGCTTAGGGTTGCTTTCAACATCATCCTTTACTGGCAGCAAGCAAAGTTTGTTGACAGCTCTTCGGGTGCGTCCAGCAGCTGTTTGAAGAATGGCGACTCTAGCAACACCGTCTGCGCCGGTGATAACCTCAACGACCCTGGCAAGGGGCCATTTGAGCGGTGGTGTGTTCTCATCCTTAAGGAGAACAACGTCGTTGGGTTGCAGATTTGGTTTTTCGGAGCGCCACTTTGACTTCTCTTGAAGAAGCGATAAATATTCCTCGCGCCATCTGGTCCAAAAGTTCTGCTGTAAATAGGCCACCTTTTGCCAGCGATCAAGCCGGTCGAAGTTAAGTTTGGACAAGTCAGGTTCGACGAACGATGATATTGGGGCGCCAATCAAGAAGTGAGCTGGTGTGAGAACATCTAAGTCGGCTGGGTTTTCTGAAAGAGGAAATAGTGGGCGAGAGTTAATTATAGCAGCAACGTTGCAGATGAGCGTTCGGAGATCATCATATTCTAACGTCGTGGACCCAAGAGATCGGCGCAGATGATGTTTTGATGTCTTAACGGCAGCCTCCCATAGACCTCCAAAATGTGGTGATCGAGGTGGTATAAAACGCCAGTCAATGTGGTCGTCCAAACAAAATTGATGAACTGCAGCTTGATGTTCATCGCTAAGTACAATCCTTTTGAACTCAGCAAGCTCATTTCGAGCTCCAACAAAATTGGTTGCGTTGTCAGTCCATATGCATGCAGGTCGTCCACGAGTACAAATAAAACGCCGAAGACACGCTAGAAATGCCGGTGTCGACAAGTCCTTGACAAGCTCAAGGTGAACTGCCTTTGTTGCAAAACATATGAAAACGCTGATATAGCATTTGATGGGAGGCCGCTTGCGGACTTCAGATTTGTACATGAAGGGTCCACAATAGTCTATTCCAGTCACTAAAAATGCTCGGGTACCGCTTACACGCTCCTCTGGAAGATCAGCCATGATGTGTTCAATGGTGCGCGGCTTGGCTCGCACGCACCGAATACATTTTTGAACAACTTTGGCAATGGTTTTCCGGCCGCCAATGGGCCAATAGCTAAGTCGAATGAGCGCTAAGAGAGCTTGAGGTCCCGCATGCAAATTGTGCTCATGATAGTGGCGAATTATGGAAGTTGTGATTGGGTGCTGTTTAGGCAAAATAATTGGGTGTTTGGCTTCAAAATCCAATGACGCATTCCTTAAACGGCCTCCAACACGAAGAAGTCCAACGCTGTCTAAAAATGGAGAAAGTGTAGAGAGACTATTTGATGGCTTAAGGCCCATTTTAGCTTGCAGTATTTTAATCTCTGCTCCCAGGCAACTTTGCTGAACTACTCTCAGAAGCAGTTCAGTCCCACGGCGCAAATCAAGTACGCTAATTGCAGGCGATTTGATCCTGTGTATAAATTTAGCAACATAGCCAAAAATACGCTGCATTTTTTGAAAATGAATTTACGAATTTAAAATTGTCGATGCTGTATGCGGGGCTTGTTGCAGTAGTCAAAACCTGTTTCCTTAATTCCGGTAATTGTGCTGGTCCCGGAGGCGAGGATGGCCAATCGTCCTTTGATAGGCAGAGATAAGCTGGTCCGAATTTCCAAATCTTCAGGTTGATCAACTCGACTGGAAAGGATTCTCGAGATAGTACATCTGCAGGGTTGAGGCCAGTGGGCACATATCGCCACTCCATTCCATTTGTGAGCTCCTGAATGATAGAAATTCTGTTAGCAACGAATACATTAAAATTAGCAGGGTGGCCCTTGATCCAAGCTAGTGTGACAGTAGAGTCGCTCCAGCAGAAATATGAATTTGCTAATTTTATTTCAGCTACTTCGTTTATAAGTTGAGCAAGTAAGGCGGCAGCACAAAGTTCAAGTTTGGGAATAGTTACAGTTTTTACCGGGGCTACGCGAGACTTGGAACAAAGCAAGTGGGCCTGTTTGCCCTTGCTGGTGTTAGAGACTGCGTAGAGACATGCTCCATATGCGCTGATGCTGGCATCACAGAAACCATGAATTTCAACCATATCCTTTGGAGTTATAGCAAGGCGAGGAAACTCAATTTGATGCATGCTGCTGAATGCCATGAATGTTATCCAAGCAGTGTTCAATGCTAACGGTAGGCTCCCATCCCAGTCTAGCTGTTCCTTCCAAAGTTGTTGCATAAAGATCTTTGCCTTGCAAATAACAGGCCCTATTAAACCGAGCGGGTCATAGAGGCGAGCAATTGTAGACAACACTGTGCGTTTGCTAGGCCTTGCAGAACATTGACTGCTAAACGAAAATAACAGGCTATCAACGACAGGATTCCAGGCAAGTCCCAATGTTTTCGTGACGTCTGTGCCATCTGTGAACTTGACAAACGTTTCCTTGTCTTCACTAGGGACTTGGTTAAGAAGAGCAGGACTGTTAGAGCACCATTTCCTAATTTTAAAATTGCCCCTTTGAAGAAGCCCTGAAACTTGCCGCATTATTTCCTTCACCTCATTGTCAGAATTGCCACCCGTTAGAAGATCGTCAACGTAAAAATCTTGAAGAGTAACTTTTGACCCAATGGGATAAGCCAACATTTCATCATAAGCTAACTGATGCATAGCACGAATTGCTAAAAACGAGGCTGGCTTTGTGCCATATGTAACAGTGTCTAATTTATACACCTTTATCTCGTCTTTGGGCGAGTCCCTCCACAGAATGCATTGCAAAAATGAGTCAGGCTGCTGCATTTGCACACATCTGTACATTTTGCATATATCTCCAGTTAGTGCAACAGAAAATGTGCGAAACCGAAGCAATGTTGTAAACAATTTAGGTTGAATAGTGGGTCCGGACATCAGAATATTATTAAGCGACAGACCAGAGGAGGTGCGGGCAGAACCATCGAAAACAACACGAAGTTTTGTGGTGGTCTTATCTTCGCGAATCACGCAGTGGTGTGGCAAAAAATATTTGCATTGATTGAACTTCCTTTGTTCAACAACTGACATATGTTGCAACTCTTCGTATTCCTTTATAAAATCTGAGTATTGAGCCTTGAGCTGAGGTTTGCGCTCAAGCTTATGCTCTAAATTGAGAAACCGTTTGTAAGCTTACTTGTATGAGTCTCCAAGCAGATCTATACCTTTATTGAGCGGAAGACGAACGCAATATGTGCCGTTGGGCAAACGAACAAAACTTGATTTAAACTGATGCTCACAGTCTAAATCCTCGGCAGTAGTTTCGCTATTAGAATTGAACGAGTTTTCTAATTCCCAAAATCGGCGTATTAGTGCGTCTAACTTACAGTCAGCAGTCTGATCTGACTCGGCATGATTTTGTGTTGCAATTAAAGATGAATTGTGAACTTAATTATTGCCGCCAGTGACGACCCATCCCAATCGGGTTTTTTGAAGAAGCGGAAGGCCTGACAACAATTTGATTTGCCCAGCGCATAGCAAGTCAAAGAATAAGCTAGCTCCAATTAGTAGATCAATTTTCTGAGACTTATAGAACGATGGGTCGGCGAGACGAATGTTTGGTGGTATTTTCCAGTTGGAAATATCAAACGAAAACGCAGGGTGATTTTCCGTTATATTTTGTGCAACGTGGGCGGTTATTGGAACCGCATAGTCGGATGCAAGAGATTGCAAAAACATGTTGACAGTGGCTCCTTCAGTAGAAAATGACGAATTTCCAATTCCAGAAATTGATGCGCACACCTTTGTGCGCTTCAACTGTAGATGCTGAGCAAAACGGGAAGTGACAATGTGTATTTGAGATCCTGAGTCTAAAAGCGCTCGACATGGAAGGTCTACACCTGTCTGGCTCTTTACTGTGATTACTGCAGTAGCTAGGAGCACAATGTTCGAACTGAGATTCTGGGCAGAAAGGGTGGCCGTGGTAGATTGGGCGAGAAGACTACTCGCTTCAGGTGAAGTTTGTTCCGATGATTGGCGAGCTGGAGCCTTTGATTGGTGTTGGTTATTACCAAGGTGCAATAACGTGCGGTGTTTCGCTCCGCAGGTTCGACAGTTACCAGAACTACACGCTGTATTACGATGCCCCTTTTTTAAACAATTAAAACAGACTCCTAACTTTTTTACCTCTCTCAAACGAATAGATGGAGATAAATTTCCAAACCGAGAGCAATTATATATAGTGTGACTTGAGCTGCCACAAAATGCACAGTCAGGAATGTTATATGTATTAGTAGCAACTAGGGCATGTTTGGGATTGTATGTCTTTTTTAATTTTCCAACCTGATTGTTGTGGCTACTCATTGCCTGTTGGATGTTCTCCATTGTTTGACAACGTCCTTCTAGAAACGACGAAGTAGCTCCCACGTTGGCACAACATCTGAAGATGCCTGCTCTTCCCACTTAGCCCTGGTTTCATTATCCAAAAACTTGAAGAGCGTGTGTACTAGGATACATCCGGCTATTTCCTCCATTGATGCCATCGTTTTAAGCGCACGCATGTGTGAGTTTAACGTGTCCGAAAGCTTTCGCAGCTCAACGACTGAGTTATCCTCCACCCTTTCTTGCCTTAGAATCTCCGAAATGTGTGCCTGAAAAATTAAGCGTTTATTATTAAATCGTTTGTTTAATATTTCAAGAGCGGCATTATAGTTGGCGCTCGACATTTCGAGAGAGCGGACGGAGTCAAGTGCAGATCCATCCAAGCAAGAGATCAGGTACTGCAGCTTTTCCACTTCAGTCAGGTTGTTATCCTTGTGAATAATGCTGTCGAAAATGGTGTGGAAATTGGCCCACTCCGTATATCCACCACGAAACGTTGGCAACTTTATTTCAGGCATTCGCGGCTTGGACCTTGTCATGATGACTGTGGGCTGATCCTCAACAGACCCAGTTGAGCAGCGCGGCGGAGTCTGCAACGATCGTTAACGTAGAGCCGAGTATACACGCACTTCAAAGATATTATAATTTCGTCAAAATTGACGCGCATATCACTACCAATCTCATCAAAATCAAGTTCTTCAAGAGCGCTATGAGACTGGTCAAATGATTTATGCAACTGCTAAGATGCTAAGATGCACAGTTAAACCGTCGTAATCAAGCGAGGTTATTTTATTCGGTTCAAGCTGCGATTGAATTTTATAAACGCGCTCATAAAGTGAGATTGTTTTGCGCTTATAAAAAATTGCTTTATTTCAAGCAGCAGAGTCAGTTGTATTGTTGGTCATTTTTAAGCCGTCAACAATTACAACGAAGCAAAATTATCACTGATAATAACACGCACAAAGAGAGCACCGATTGCAGCTGTTCAGATTTGGAGGGCAACGAACCTTTTTCGTTAGCCTTGACCGTGAAACGATCGCCGTCTAAGCACAAAACGAAAACCGATTGCGGGCGCTCAGAGAATATGTAAGCAACAGCAAATGTTACAGCATAAGCACAAGTGCAGTGATAGAGAGATAAGTAAAAGGCAACGAACTCTTTAAACTGGCCTTGATCTTGACACGAACGAAGTTTAGGCACAAAACGAAGACCGAATTTAGAGAACTGTATCAATACAGGGTGCCTTTTAATTAGTACACATGTTCTTTAATTAGTCTTTAACAATGTTTGATGCACCAATGATTTCCGTTTATGTATTGTATATATGTTGCATAAATAATTAACGCGAAAATAAAGTTAACAAGACAGTTATAAGAAAAAAATTCACGTCGGGGTCACCAAATGTTGAGCCTAAGAGCTTTTTCTTAAGCGCTTATACACGAAACTTCATTAAAAAAGAATCTGTTTAAATTATTGTGTTTTATTTATTCACGTTATAATTATTATTGTTATATATGTGCTAAATTTACAAGCGAGCGGTCGGGCTCGTGCATTTGAGTTTGAAACGTTTATGAGTATGACTCGGCGCTGTGGCCTCTTGTCAATACAACTGAATATTAAAAACTGAACGCTGCAGCCATAGCTTCAGACGCTTGAGCCTAGGCAGATTGCAATAGAACAAACGATAAGAAGATGATTCTGATAAATGACCGTGCAAGACGTGCGACGTTCAAGCGCTCTCTTGCTACGCAGAGCGAATTAAATATTTAAACAAGTTATATGTTAGGCTATGTTCAGCTGCACTATTTTGGGAGCTGGCCCGAACAACCTCCCTTTTGCCAAGAAGTCAAAAGATTATACGTAGGTCGATGTATCCAGCTGTTTTGAATAACATTCGCATTATCCATACGCAACTTCTTTGCTCTTAACATTTGAGAGAGCATCCCAAACACAATATAATATTTAAACTATTTTTTTGGATGGATTGGTGAGCTTTGTGTGAGACTGGTTCTAAAAGCTTCTGTGATTTAATTGCTATTGCAAATTGTAAGAAAATGCCTCTTCGGGCCCCACGTTGGGCGCCAATTATGTAGTGTCTGTATGTTAGTCGGTTGGGTTGTGATCACCACCTAAGTATGACGAGATTTTGCCAGGTGTGCACCTCTTGCTATGCTCTTAGCTTGCTCGTCGGATTGGTCGGGGTCCTTGCTTCTCTCTATTATGTCATACGCACACACTCACATAATAATTTAGGTGCACATGTACCAAAAGGGTATAAAAAAAAAGTATATATAAACCAATCTAATTCCTTATCTGGATCGCTTCCCGATACTATACAGACTATTAAAAAGGGAAACTCTGGTCTTGTCGAGCCCCCATCAATTCTTTACCCACCCTACCTTTGCGTCATCTTGATGAAAAGTGATGTCGCCCTTGTAGAAGAAAACTTCTTTTCTAGTCTACCATCGTTTCGACCACGCTATACTCAGGACAGATGAAAATAATATTAACAAATCATTTCAAGCATATAACTTTCTCGATATATTTCATTTTCTTGTAAATTTCGCTCTGCTATGGTATTCATCTTCATTCAAGAAAGGTTATATGGCTAACGATAAAACTTATAGAACTATTTTAAAGTAATAACATAAGTAATAGTTCAACTAGGAATGACCGTATATCGGTTTGGCTTATTTTATAAGTACGTGTATATATATAAAAAAAACTATGGTTATTGGTTATATGTATGTATACGAATTGGCATGAGTGAATATAAAACTCTACATGTTTCTACTTTTCTTTACAAATAAAACTCACGTAACTCCATGATGATGACAAAGTTTATTCCATCCACGATCGTTGAGCTCAAGATGGTGTGTGGTTTCTAATTTCTGTTCAGGAAGGAATGGATTAAATACAATTCGTGTATATATAAATATAAACCATAAGATAAACAAGTTCAATACTTTAACGACCGATATATGCTCATTTTAGTTAGATAACACATTAACCTAATTTTGCTTCTTAATTATAATCGTTTCTATTACTTATATTATAAATTCATTATTAGTTTCATTTTCAGTTCACGAAATCAAAACATCTACAGTTTAGCAAGCACTGACTATTCGTCAAGCTTAATTGAGTGCAATTTAATCTTTTTAATATGTTCATAACGTGCTCAAAAAAAAAACTCAAAGCTTACTCCACGTTCGTATAAAAAAAAACTCAACATCGCTGTGTTCTAACTATACGCTTTCTTAGCGATCGGGCTTATAAGAATTTATGCGTCTATGAGCACATTATCTTTTTATTAAACGTCTATGAGCACATTATCTTCTTATTAAACGTCTATGAGCACATTATCTTCTTATTAAAAGTCTATGAGCACATTATCTATGATCGGGCTTTGACACTTTGACCTTCACGGTCACCTGTTTATCCGACTTCGCCTGGTAATTTCGCCTAGCTGCTTTCTGGTTCGCTTTCAGATGTTACTTCTTGTACCTTCCTTTGCTCCTAAAGGCGTTTCTGTAGGCGGAGAAACCTTCTCGTCTTCCCCAAGGGATGCCAATAATTGTGCCGCGTTCGCACCGGCACTATTATAATAAAAGGAACGTGTCACTTTATGCAAACACATTAGGCCGAACAGATATACCTGGCTCCCTTTGTTGTTTTTAAACACGATTGAATTTTTATATAAATTAGGATGTTTCCAAGTATAAGGGTATATTAACACTCCACACTTCTTGTATGGATCGCTTTTAGGTTATACCACGCGGTCTGAATCACATATATATATCTTTTACTTATTGACGTGCTTTGGGCGTTGATGTAACACTCCATGAGGTTTCTGGACAACTAATTTCTAACCTCGATTTGCCGATCTAATTAAGCTGAACCGACGGAGCTAAGCTTTCGACTCATAACTGTTTTTCCGCAAGCTCTACCGATTTCTCTCCTCTATTAGTGCTCTCTTTAGTCGTAAACTATAACGGCTTATTATAAAGCTCATTACCATGTATTTGACTCATCTGGTATCCAAATATGATCCAACTTTAGTTAAGACACCCACCTAATCACTCAATTTAACAAAACACAGTAGTGTCCATGGGAATGGATAAATGCTGCCACTACAGCACAGTTAAAGTTGAAGAATAGCCATGCTATACTGACTTGAACTGAAAAAGGCACTATTTATGTTTTAATCTGTATATCTTTAAGATGATATACCCCTAGATTTTTCCCACTTTCGTCAGCTAACTGATAATTCGGTTGGTTACTATAACTGGTTGAAAAACTGGTGCTAACTTAGCACAAAATTTCTTGCTAGCGTTACTCTGACAGAATTTTCGGGCGTAAACCTTATCATTTACTTTAAGCGTTCTATTACGAGAGCGCAAATTATATGTTTTAGCGTTCCTCTCATGTGACTCCTCGATTTTCTGTTTAGCCACTTGTCGAATGACCTGCATGACATTGGAGTTTTCGATTCTGGTATCATCTGATAGCAGGTTCAGTCGCCTTAGCAAATTATAGTCTTGACCATTTAAAACCATATTTTGTCCAAAGGCCAGGAAATAAGGTGAAAATCCTGTACTTTGGTGTATGTTAGCTCTTAACGCTGCACTTATTTCCGGTAGCTTAACATCCCAGTTTGTATGATCTTTTCCTATGTAGGCTCTAATAGCGGACAATAAGGATCTGTTTAAGCGCTCACTAGCATTAGCCTGTGGCGAGTAAACAGCTGTGCACACATGAGAAATTCCAAACTTCGTTAGAAATGCTTTGAATGCACCACTCACGAACTAAGAACCATTATCGGTTAGAATGGTTTCTGGTACCCCGAATGTAGAAAACAACTCGTGTTCCAGATATTGACTAATCTTATTTGAAGTAAATCGCTTAAGCGGACATAGGAAATGAAATTTAGTATTATGGTCTACCACAACTAAAAGTCCTATATTTCCACTTTTGGAGCGAGGGTACGGTCCTAAAAGATCCATATAAAGTTTTTGAAACGGCCGATCTGAAACCATTGGTTTCCCCATTGGCGGCTTCAAAACTACGTTTGTACTTTTAGTCTGACGACAAATTGAACATTGGGATACATATTCACGTATCTGCTTTGTCATTTTTGGCCAGAATAAACATCGTCTTATCTTTTCTATAGTCTTAACTATGCCACTATGCGCAGCATTTGGAGGATCATGAGCTCTCGTGATCACGTCTGCCGTGAGTCCTGAAGGTACCCAAAGTCTCCAAGATGATGCATTGCCGTCTTCGTCATATAAAGTCGGACCATTCTCTTATAGACTAGATCATCTCGGACCTGTAAATCGGGCAATTTAGATTCGTTTGATTGAATTTGTTTTATTAAGTCCATGTATTCCTGAGATTTAAATTCAGTTGATGACAGATCGATGATTGGACCTTGTTCATCAAGCTCTGTGACACTTGGGTAATTTTGACGCGATAACGCATCAGCCACTACATTTTGCGATCCTTTTCGGTGCGAAATTTCAAAATCAAATCCTTGTAATTTAATCGCCCAACGGGCTAATCTTCCTGCCACGTCTTTTTGCTTCATAAGCCACTGTAGCGATGCATGATCCGTCACAACAGCGAACTCTTGACCTTCTATATACGCTCTAAACTTTTTAATTCCCTTAATCACTGCGAAACACTCTAGTTCCGTAGTTGAATAATTTCTTTGAGCCTTTGTGAGTTTTTCTGACATAAAGGCTACAGGTAACTCGACTCCCTCTTCATTTGTCTGTGCCAATACACAGCCTAAACCAAATGTACTTGCGTCACAAACTAAAAGAAACGGTCTAGTAAAATCAGGCGTCGAAAGAATTGGTGCAGTGGTCAAATAAGACTTTAGTTGTTGAAATGCTTGCTCTGCAGCATCATTCCAGCTGAGCGGTTGATGTTTCTTTAACAGTTCTGTTAAAGGATGACACACCGTTGCATAATTATCAATAAATCGACGATACCATTCTGCAAGACCCAAAAACGTCGTAACTGTTTCACCGTCTTTGGTATTGGAAAATCGACAATCGCTTGTATCTTGTGGGGGTCTGTTTTCAGTTGACCGTGCCCAATTATAAGACCCAGATACTTAATTTCCTGCATGCAGAAATTTGATTTGGCCACGTTAATCGTCAGATTAGCTTTTCGCAAATGAACTGCTACTTCTTGCAAAAGCAACATATGTGATTCGAAGTCTTCTGACAAGATAAGCAAGTCATCTAAATAGACAAAAACACGAGTTCTGAGGTTGGCTGGTATCACCTGATCCATAAGCCTACAGAGCGTTTGCGCGGCATTCGTTAGACCAAACGGCATTACCTCATATTGGTATAGGGGCCTATTCGGGACCGTGAAGGCTGTAAACTGACGTGAACTTTCTTCTAAGGGTATTTGCCAGTATGCATGCTTCATATCTAACCCTGTTATGTACCTAGCTGGAGGTACGCGACTAAGGATACCATCTATATGAGGTAACGGGTAAGCATCTTTCCTCGTATATTTATTAATCTCTCTAGAATCAAGACAAAGTCGATTTTTCACCCCCTTTTTAACTAAAACGCAATTACTGCTCCAAGGACTGTTAGATTCCTCGATTACATCTAATGCTATCATTTTCTCTACTTCCTCAAACATTAATTTTTCTTTGGCTGGCGAAATGGGCCAGTAGCGTTGCTTAATAGGTTTAGTCTTTTCCATCTCTATTGAATGCTGAATAAGTTTAGTTCGTCCCAGCCCTTCAAGTTCATACGACGGAAATATCTTAATAATTGCACTTAACTTTCTTTCCTGTTCTTCTTTTAAAATATGCATCTTTGGGGATTCTTTAGATTTTTCTGTGTTTCCCACATCTAATTCGTTAACCTGTTTCTCGTTAAGACTTAACATTCCTTTTAAAAGGCCGAATAATTTCCAAAAATCTATACCTAAGTATACATCCTGTTTGAGATCTGGAATTATGTAGAATTCGATTTCATGCACCATATTTCGAAATTGAATTGGAGATATTAATTTGGCTACTACCGAACAGGCACCATGGTTGGCGGTTCTAACCTTTCCTGAACATTTTGGCCCATTTGGAAGTAAAATAAGAGATTTAGCCGCTTTTCCTCCGATACAGGCTCTAAAATTTTGACCTTCTATGCTTATTTCGGTATATAAACGGTCATCGGAGTCCTTTAAAATGACTTCAATGAGTTTCTTTCTAACCTCCTTTATCTCCTTCCAATACTTTCTCATCCTTAGTGTGGAACGTTTTGGTTGTACTATTATCTCCGTTATTTTTCTTAATTGGGGTTTTAAATCAGAATTGTCTGTTTGACACTGAGCGTCAGTGTACGATTTATGTAAAGCCGGTTTATAATTTGAACTGTCTGAGTGTAAGTCGCGCTCTGTATCTTGAGTCGACTTAAAGTTATTCGAATGTTTTAATTCGGGATTTAGTTTGGATGCGTCACAGCTGTATTGGCTTGCGCATCCCTCTTTCGGTTTTCCGAGAGTTTACAATTGTTACACTTGGGTCGGTAGACATTTTTAACGCCACATCCGTAGCAAAATACATGTTTCTCTTCCAAGCAATCTTCCCAACGGTGACCAGGTTTGTCGCAATTCCAACATATTAGTCGATTACGACGTACCTCTAAGATACTTTCATCTTCTATCTCCTCACTTTCATTAAGAATCTCCGAAACATTTTGTCTACCGTATTTTGGTTTTGATTGGTAAGAGCCTGATATATAACTTTCATGTTTTCTTACTTCATCTCTTAATTCACACATATTTTGAATTTTTAAGTGAAGAAGTTCATATCTAAGCGCACTTTTGGCGTTTCGCTTCAAAATATCTATTACTTTAGCTTCACTGATTTCATGTGATAATCTTGACACTATTTCTTCGACTGCTGACTGATAATCGTCAAAAGACTCGTTTTCTTTTTGATGACGTTTCCTTATCAATTCCCAGATATCGAAATCATCTTTCGAATCGTCGAACCGCTGCCGAAAGGATACGCAAAACGATTGCCAAGAATATTGGGGATTTTTCTTTTGGTAGTTCCAAAACCAATCAGAAGCTTTGCCAGCAAACAGCAAATGTTGATTGTCACACAGTAACTGGTAGTCGCTGTTTAGAGTCTGAGTTGTCAGAGAACGAATTCGATATAAAAACGATTCTATCGACATTGAGTCTTTAGAACCATCGTATTTGATGCGCCAGCTTAACAAAATATTTGCGACTTTTTCTGGAGCTATTGTTCCAGACGAAAAGTGACTTCTTGGACTGCTTATTATCGGATTACTTGTGTGATTTTCGATATTTGGAATACCATTATTGTTGTTTACTGTTGGTCGTGTCATACGTTCATCAGAACTGCTGGTTCTATTTGGGTTCAGCTGCAGCTGAGATAATTGTGATTGCAAAGTTTGTTCAATGGACGATTTGATAAAGGAACTAAGATTGTCCATTAGGTCTTTTTGTTGTTGTTGAAACACAGTTTGGATGTAATTTGCCACCTCTACACTGGGTTCATTATTCAGAGATCTATTTTCGTGACTCCCTAGTGAGAAAAGGCTAGCCGACTGATCTCGGTTCAAAAAAGTTTGGTAACGTGTTTGAATACCGCGCTTAGGAGTTGCCCCTCGTCCCCTGTTTGGCTTCCTACCTTTGGCTCTAGCTGCTCCTAAATTTTGCGGCTCTACTTGTTCTGCGATTGCGCTTGTACTTGGATCAGTCAGCAATTCAGCTGCCACGGTGTTACCTTCATAACTTAACCCATCTATATCGCATTCTATCTTACAATTTGGACAGAAGCGAATATTTCTTAAGTGTTCTCGTATGCAAACATTATGAAATTTGTGCTCGCAACGCGTAGTTGCAACAAGTTGGTCATCTCTTATGACTTGATGACAGATGCCACAGAAAGTATTCTGATTATCTATAGCCCTCGCTATATTTTCAGTGCTACGGTGCACTGACATGTTGTATAATGTTTAAAACAGTTCGTGCTAACACTGTTTAAAATTTAACTGTTTACTAATTCTGGTAAAATATTGTCCTTTTCTAGCTTGATCGTCGATGGCAAAATGACTTAATAGTTTGTTAGTTCCGATTGGCAATCCTTGTGCTTTAATTGTTCTATTGCTAGTTTACCGAAGATTTTGGAATCAGGGCTAGACATTCTTCACCTATTTAAGTACAAGACTGTTATTCAAAGATCCGGTTTATTGAGATCCTTGCTGAGGGTTTCAAATATATAATGCTGAACTACCTCCCTTTTGCCAAGAAGTCAAAAGATTATACGTAGGTCGATGTATCCAGCTGTTTTGAATAACATTCGCATTATCCATACGCAACTTCTTTGCTCTTAACATTTGAGAGAGCATCCCAAACACAATATAATATTTAAACTATTATTTTGGATGGATTGGTGAGCTTTGTGTGAGACTGGTTCTAAAAGCTTCTGTGATTTAATTGCTATTGCAAATTGTAAGAAAATGCCTCTTCGGGCCCCACGTTGGGCGCCAATTATGTAGTGTCTGTATGTTAGTCGGTTGGGTTGTGATCACCACCTATGACGAGATGTTGCCAGGTGTGCACCTCTTGCTATGCTCTTAGCTTGCTCGTCGGATTGGTCGGGGTCCTTGCTTCTCTCTATTATGTCATACGCACACACTTACATAATAATTTAGGTGCACATGTACCAAAAGGGTATAAAAAAAAAAAAGTATATATAAACAAATCTAATTCCTTATCTGGATCGCTTCCCGATACTATACAGACTATTAAAAAGGGAAACTCTGGTCTTGTCGAGCCCCCATCAATTCTTTACCCACCCTACCTTTGCGTCATCTTGATGAAAAGTGATGTTGCCCTTGTAGAAGAAAACTTCTTTTCTAGTCTACCATCGTTTCGACCACGCTATACTCAGGACAGATGAAAATAATATTAACAAATCATTTCAAGCATATAACTTTTTCAATATATTTCATTTTCTTGTAAATTTCGCTCTGCTATGGTATTCATCTTCATTCAAGAAAGGTTATATGGTTAACGATAAAACTTATAGAACTATTTTAAAGTAATAGCATAAGTAATAGTTCAACTAGGAATGACCGTATATCGGTTTGGCTTATTTTATAAGTACGTGAATATATATAAAAAAAACTATGTTTATTGGTTATATGTATGTATACGAATTGGCATGAGTGAATATAAAACTCTACATGTTTCTACTTTTCTTTACAAAAAAAACTCACGTAACTCCATGATGATGACAAAGTTTATTCCATCCACGATCGTTGAGCTCAAGATGGTGTGTGGTTTCTAATTTCTGTTCAGGAAGGAATGGATTAAATACAATTCGTGTATATATAAATACTAATATTATAAAGAGGAAAGGTTTGATTTTTTGTTTGTTTGTTTGTTTGTATGAAAAGTCTGAATTCTTTCTGACGATCTAACTCCAGAACGCAAGAACCGATTTGAACGCTTTTGCATTCGTTGGCAAGGTCTAGGGCTCCTTGAGGTTTTAAACAAAGAAATTTCAGGAAAATGTTCAACAGGAATGCAAGAAAACCGGGAAAGTTTTTTACACTCTTAACGAAAATCCTTTATCATGTTACCTTTGGATTACATGTCGTTACATTGTTTGACAGCTTCTCATTGTAATATGTTCAGTTTTGACGATAAAGTTATTCGTTTGTTAACAGTTCAATTGGAAACACGTTTATTGTGCAAACTTTTATTAAATTTCAACAGCAACTATTTGTCTTTAAGGTGGTAAGTTGATCTGTGTAAATTATGTGTATTGTGCATTTGAGGTTTAATTCTCCAGTCTGTTCATAGTCTAAAATGCCTAGAGGACGACGATCAACCATCGGCCGCCGCACAAGACATGCAAGCCAGCAACAAGTGTATCAACAAAGCCAAAATATAATAAGAGAAAATGCTCGATTGAGTACGCGAAGATCATTGGTATCATACAATCGCTTGGCATTCCAATATGATCCCACTGCGAACTACAGTGATAATGACAATTTAGATATTGGACCAATGACGACTGTATGTCGATATTGCAATGCGCTAAAGTTTAAAAGAGAAACGGCTGGATTATGTTGCGCAAGTGGAAAAGTAAAACTGGATCCATTACTTACACCACATCACCCACTGAAAGCATTGTTCGATGGAACTGATCCCGATTCCAACCATTTTCTTCAACACATCCTTGAATACAATAATTGCTTTCGCATGACTTCATTTGGAGCTAATATCATTCGAGAAGGCGGATTCTGCAAAGTAAAATATCATACAACCAATTACTCACGCCAATGAATAACACCAAGACAATCAATTGCAACACAAACCAACTACACATACACCACACTCTACACCATGATACGATCAGAAGTCACACAGTATTCTTCAACAAATAATTCATTGCAATTACAGATACAAGGACAAATATATCATTTGCATGGTTCAATGGTGTCAACGTTAAATGAACCGCATCAATTTTTGCAAATATATTTTATTTCGTCACCTTATGTGCGGTAATTTATTAATCAGGTTGGGAATGACAGCGTCATATCGTGTCTTGAAGGTGGTAAGTTGATCTGTGTAAACTATGTGGATTGTGCATTTGAGGTTAAATTCACCAGTTTGTCCATAGTCTGAAATGCCTAGAGGACGACGTGCGAACATCGGCCGCCGCACAAGACATGCAAGCCAGCAACAAGTGTACACAGATGATAATTGGTTGTATGCGTTTTATCTTTATTAGCTCCAAATGAAGTCATGCGAATACAGTTATTGTATTCAAGGATGTGTTGAAGAAAATAGTTGGAATCGGGAACATTTCCATCGAACAATGCTTTCACTGGGTGTTGTGTTGTAAGTAATGGATCCAGTTTGACTTTTCACTTGCGCAGCACAATCCAGCCTTTCTCTTTCAAACTTTAGCGCATTACAATATCGACATACAGTGGTCATTGGTCTAATATCCAAATTGTCATCATCATCTTCATTCTTCATCTTTTAATCCCCAAACGAAATGTTTAAAAAAACGAAGTGGCGTAACGGAGTTCGCCGGGTTTTCTAGTATAAATATAAACCATAAGATAAACAAGTTCAATACTTTAACGACTGATATATGCTCATTTTAGTTAGATAACACATTAACCTAATTTTGCTTCTTAATTATAATCGTTTCTATTACTTATATTATAAATTCATTATTAGTTTCATTTTCAGTTCACGAAATCAAAACATTTACAGTTTAGCGAGCACTGACTATTCGTCAAGCTTAATTGAGTGCAATTTAATCTTTTTAAAATGTTCATAACGTGCTCAAAAAAAAAACTCAAAGCTTACTCCACGTTCGTATAAAAAAAAACTCAACATCGCTGTGTTCTAACTATACGCTTTCTTAGCGATCGGGCTTATACGAATTTATGCAACATAGTGGCAGAGTACATATTTCTTTTAATTCGCCCACGTACACATTTTATGCGGACCGATCGACTCGATTGTCTTTTCGGTCTTATTTTCTTATTAAACGTCTATGAGCACATTATCTTTTTATTAATCGTCTATGAGCACATTATCTTCTTATTAAACGTCTATGAGCACATTATCTTCTTATTAAAAGTCTATGAGCACATTATCTATGATCGGGCTTTGACACTTTGACCTTCACGGCCACCTGTTTATCCGACTTCGCCTGGTAATTTCGCCTAGCTGCTTTCTGGTACGCTCTCAGATGTTACTTCTTGTACATTCCTTTGCTCCTAAAGGCGTTTCTGTAGGCGGAGAAACATTCTCGTCTTCCCCAAGGGATGCCAATAATTGTGCCGCGTTCGCACCGGCACTATTATAATAAAAGGAACGTGTCACTTTATGCAAACACATTAGGCCGAACAGATATACCTGGCTCCCTTTGTTGTTTTTAAACACGATTGAATTTATATATAAATTAGAATGTTTCCAAGTATAAGGGTATATTAACACTCCACACTTCTTGTATGGATCGCTTTTAGGTTATACCACGCGGTCTGATTCACATATGTATATATATCTTTTACTTATTGACGTGCTTTGGGCGTTTATGTAAGACTCCATGAGGTTTCTGGACAACTAATTTCTAACCTCGATTTGCCGATCTAATTAAGCTGAACCGACGGAGCTAAGCTTTCGACTCATAACTGTTTTTCCGCTAGCTCCGATTTCTCTCCTCTATTAGTGCTCTCTTTAGTCGTAAACTATAACGGCTTATTATAAAGTCATTACCATGTATTTGAGTCATCTGGTATCCAAATATGATCCAATTTTAGTTAAGACACCCACCTAATCACTCAATTTAACAAATCACAGTAGTGTCCATGGGAATGGATAAATGCTGACACTAGATGCTCCACAAACCATGTGCCGGTTGATGGACCAAGTCATTCCGTACCAATTAAAATCTCACGTATTTATATACCTTGATGATCTTAGAGCATCTAAATACTGTCTCAAAACAGTCCCTGATAAAATTCAAGCTGGAAATGAATTTCCCGTGCCAAAGACGCGCAAGCAGCTTAGAAGATTCCTAGGGATGACAGGGTGGTATCAACGCTTTATTTCCTAGTATTCATCCGTAATTTTTCCGCTCACAGAACTTTTGCGAGAAAAATCATTCAAGTGAAATGACCAAGCTCAAGCAGCATTTGTTGAAATTAAATGAATGTTATGATGCGTCGTTGTATGGGGTAGAAGCAGTACTAGCCCAAGTTGATGAGTCAGGATGCGAAAGACCATAGCATATATGTCGAAAAAGTTAAATAAGGCCCAGCGTAACTATACAGTTACCGAGCTTGAATGTTTACCTGTCGTCTAAGCGATTAAAAAGTTTCGAATGTATGTCGAGGGACAGTCTTTTAAAGTCGTTACCGATCATGCAAGTCTTCGTTGGCCAATGAACCAAGCAGATTTTAGTGGCCGATTAGCACGATGGCCAATTAAATTGCAAGGATTTTCCTTCGATATCGAGCATCGAAAAGGTAGTGAAAATGTCGTAGCGGACGCGTTATCCCGATGTTTCGAAGAGGTTGACGATATTGCTACCCTCAGTTTTGATATTTTACCTGAAATCGATTTAGATTCGGATGGCTTTCAATCTGAAGAATTTCGCAAGTTGAGAGACAACTATCAGAAAGCTAATCTCCCGGATGTTCAAGTCATAGATAAGTTTATATATCGGCGTAGTATCCTTTGTGAAAACAGTGATACCGATGATTGTTGGAAACTGTACTTTCCAGAATCACTGCGTGAACAAGTGATCCGTTCCATACATGATCAGCCTTCGTCTAGTCATTGTGGCATTGCCAAATGCTTAGAGCGAATTAAACGAAGATTCTTTTGGCCAAAAATGGTCGTCGATGTGCGCAGGTATATAGGCAATTGTGATGACCACCAAGTATCCAACATGCGCTTTAAAACCGCCAATGGGTAGTCAAGTGTCTAGTGAAAGACCCTTTCAAATATTGTATATAGATTTTATTGGACTATTTCCGCGTACGAAAAAAAGCAAATGTAGGAATTTTTATCGTTCTTGATCATTTTTCGAAATTTACTTTCCTCAAAGCAGTAAAGAAATTTAATTCGCAGGTAGTAATTGACTACTTGAGAAATGAACTTTTTACATGCTTTGGAGTGCCCGAAATAATTGTCAGTGATAATGGTACTCAGTTTAAAAGCCATGATTTTGCCACATTTATCTCACAGTTTGGTATTCAGCACATATGCCCCGGAGCACATGCCCCTCAGTCAAACGCAGCTGAAAGGGTAAATCGGTCAATAAACGCAGCTTTAAGAGCCTACGTTCGTACCGATCAGCGAGCATGGGATGTATTTTTACCTAGTGTCAATTGTGCGTTACGCAATTTTCTTCACCAGTCGGTTGGAATGTCGCCTTACCGTATAGTATTCGGCCAATAAATGATAGTTCATGGCCAAGACTATAAGTTGTTGAAAAACATGAATGTACTTAGCGATGGCTAAATCGAACGGACGAGTTTCATCGAATCCGCTCACACATTGAAAAGCATTTGACGAAAGCTTATGAGAAAAATCAGCATACTTATAATTTACGTACCCGACCTAGATCATTTGAAGTCGGGCAAAACGTTATTAAGCGTAATTTTGCTTTGAGTAATGCAGCAGCTAATTATAATGCAAAATTAGCGCCAGTCGGAACTAAAGCACGCATCAAATCAAAGGTTGGACAGAATATTTATATTTTAGAGGACATAAATGGCAAAGAACTAGGAAAATTTTATGCCAAAGATATCTGTTAAGAATTTGTGCAAGCCGCACCGTGTTAGTTTTCTTCAGCTTTTATCTTAGCCTGGTAGTCAAAGATCAAACCTGTGGTGTGAGGGTGCGGATAAAATTTAAAAATAACGCTCAATCCATTATCCGCCTATATTAGCGTACCGACTATTATACCCACTACTGTAACCCAAAAGCTTTCTGACCCCAGCTTTATAGCTTTGTCTTAGACGAGTGGATAGCGCTGCAGAAGTGCAGCTGATGCAGTTGAGCTTTTGATCTGTCATTAGAGAGCTTCTGATCAGTCATTAAAGAGCTTTTCCCTTTGCATTCTTATTGCCGGCAGTGCTAAAACAGACGTGCTTATTAAACCTCTAAGCTAATCTTCTTAATATATATAAATCTCGTGTCACGATGTTTGTCGTCAAACTCCTCCTAAACCACTTAACCGATTTTAATAAAATTCGCACACCATGTGCAGTTCGATCCAACTTGAAAGATAAGGTAGTTTAAATCTCAAATTATTGTCGCAATTTTAATTTATTGCTAATTATTTGTCTGACAGTCCTAAAGCTGTGTTTTGCAAAATCTTAGTAGGCTACATTTAAAATTCAGTAGGAAAAATAATTCTATTCAACGTATAAATTAAATTATTTAGTTATCCGGCGAGCGTTGCTTCGCCAACAACTAAACTAAATAAAAAAAAATTTTTTTAAAAACAAAAACTTTTAGCTTCTGAATCAAAACTGTTTTTTTTTTACTATTTAAAATCGTACATTTTTAAAATGCCTGCAATACGCAGAGGAGCTAACCTCAACAACGCGAGCAGCAATGGGTCACGACACAAACGTGTTGAAAGAGCTCAGCTATTACCAGAACAAATTGAAACAAGAAATGCAGCTCAAAGAATCAGAACTGCAAAAAGTCGTGCACAAGAATCTCAAGAACAGCGTGACGAACGTCTGCAACAGAATATTACGAGAAAAAGAGCGGCACGAGAACGAAACATAGCTACAGTACGAGTAATAGATCGACAAAAGCAACGGATCAGCCGCTCATTAACACGTGCATCATTCGTTCGGCTTGCCTTTGAATATGCACCAGATATAAACTACTCAGCGCATTCAAAAATTGCTATCGGTGGAATGGATAAAGTATTTCAATATTGTCAGGCATTGAAATTTCGGAATGAAGCAGCAGGCATGTGTTGCTGTCACCTCTATCCGCTCCGCCGGTGCCTTTATTATCCCTTCTTACTGGCAACTCAGATGATTCCAAATTATTTTTGCGTAAGATACGCAAATTTATTTCTTGCTTCCAAATGACGTCATTTGGGGCAACTAAAATTTGTGATCGTGCATCCGATGGACGTAATTTTAAAACTACATTTAAAATTCAACATTTTCGTCTTTGTTCGTAAGTAATTTCATTGTACTAAAGGGTTATAGTAGTAGAATTTTTTTCACCCGGCTATAAAATACGTAGAATCAAAACAATTCAATCTTTTGACAGGAAGAAGTCTGTCGGGTCCGCCGCTGCAACGCGTGGCTGAGTTAGCTAGTATAAAATATATTTTCAACGTGTGACGCCTCGTGATACCAAACTGTACTCTAACATCATCCAACACGCGTTTTGCGCAAAACTAGGGCTCACTTTGTTTTAATCTGCACCCAAAACGCGGTGCCAGATTTATTTCGTGATTTATTGAATTTAGCGCGATTTACTTTAAGCACCAGGTAAGCCTTTAAAAGTGATAATGTGCAGTGTTTAAAGTTTGAACTTTCACCAGGTTGCTTGCCTCGGAAAACTCCAGCAAGTGGCTAGTCCGACTGCAGCCAAATCGGGTGCTATGCCCAGTCAGGGCTAAAACCAACCCTAACCTAATTTAAAAATGAAAGGTTAACGTCTTAAGGTAGACGTCGCCACGGGTCACATGGGGCAAGGCTAATCCCATGCGCCTGCAATACCAACATTTGTGTCTTGCTAAAAAGCCTAACACCGGTCGGATGAACATAGTGAAATTATAGTGCCCATCCAGACCAACCCGTCTGTGTTTGTCGTTACGTGTCCACGCAGATTGGCTAATCATAATTAAGCCATACCGAATCTTGCTGCGTGGGTGCATCCCTACCATAGAAGTACTAAGGAATTGTCAAAGCCCGTATATAGTCATTGGAATTTCTAATGCCAAGCGGACAAGTTTTTGTTGCGCATTTAACTTATGAAAAAGATTTAAACTCCACAGCAACAAGAACTTTTGCGAGGAAAATCATTCGAGTGAAATGACCAAGCTCAAGCAGCATTTGTTGAAATTAAATGAATGTTATGTACCGCTCCGTTTTTGATACATCCAAACTATGAGAAGCCTTTTATCTTACAATGTGATGCGCCGTTGTATGGGGTAGGAGCAGTACTAGCCCAAGTTGATGAGTCAGGATGCGAAAGACCTATAGCATATATGTCAAAAAAGTTAAATAAGGCCCAGCGTAACTATACAGTTACCGAGCTTGAATGTTTACCTGTCGTCTAAGCGATTAAAAAGTTTCGAATGTATGTCGAGGGACAGTCTTTTAAAGTCGTTACCGATCATGCAAGTCTTCGTTGGCCAATGAACCAAGCAGATTTTAGTGGCCGATTAGCACGATGGCCAATTAAATTGCAAGGATTTTCCTTCGATATCGAGCATCGAAAAGGTAGTGAAAATGTCGTAGCGGACGCGTTATCCCGATGTTTCGAAGAGGTTGACGATATTGCTACCCTCAGTTTTGATATTTTACCTGAAATCGATTTAGATTCGGATGGCTTTCAATCTGAAGAATTTCGCAAGTTGAGAGACAACTATCAGAAAGCTAATCTCCCGGATGTTCAAGTCATAGATAAGTTTATATATCGGCGTAGTATCCTTTGTGAAAACAGTGATACCGATGATTGTTGGAAACTGTAAGTTCCAGAATCACTGCGTGAACACGTGATCCGTTCCATACATGATCAGCCTTCGTCTAGTCATTGTGGCATTGCCAAATGCTTAGAGCGAATTAGACGAAGATTCTTTTGGCCAAAAATGGTCGTCGATGTGCGCAGGTATATAGGCAATTGTGATGACCACCAAGTATCCAACATGCGCTTTAAAACCGCCAATGGGTAGTCAAGTGTCTAGTGAAAGACCCTTTCAAATATTGTATATAGATTTTATTGGACCATTTCCGCGTACGAAAAAAGGAAATGTAGGAAATTTTATCGTTCTTGATCATTTTTCGAAATTTACTTTCCTCAAAGCAATAAAGAAATTTAATTCGCAGGTAGTAATTGACTACTTGAGAAATGAACTTTTTACATGCTTTGGAGTGCCCGAAATAATTGTACGTGATAATGGTACTCAGTTTAAAAGCCTTGATTTTGCCACATTTATCTCACAGTTTGGTATTCAGCACATATGCCCCGGAGCACATGCCCCTCAGTCAAACGCAGCTGAAAGGGTAAATCGGTCAATAAACGCAGCTTTAAGAGCCTACGTTCGTACCGATCAGCGAGCATGGGATGTATTTTTACCTAGTGTCAATTGTGCGTTACGCAATTTTCTTCACCAGTCGGTTGGAATGTCGCCTTACCGTATAGTATTCGGCCAATAAATGATAGTTCATGGCCAAGACTATAAGTTGTTGAAAAACATGAATGTACTTAGCGATGGCTAAATCGAACGGACGAGTTTCATCAAATCCGCTCAAACATTGAAAAGCATTTGACGAAAGCTTATGAGAAAAATCAGCATACTTATAATTTACGTACCCGACCTAGATCATTTGAAGTCGGGCAAAACGTTATTAAGCGTAATTTTGCTTTGAGTAATGCAGCAGCTAATTATAATGCAAAATTAGCGCCAGTCGGAACTAAAGCACGCATCAAATCAAAGGTTGGACAGAATATTTATATTTTAGAGGACATAAATGGCAAAGAACTAGGAAAATTTTATGCCAAAGATATCTGTTAAGAATTTGTGCAAGCCGCACCGTGTTAGTTTTCTTCAGCTTTTATCTTAGCCTGGTAGTCAAAGATCAAACCTGTGGTGTGAGGGTGCGGATAAAATTTAAAAATAACGCTCAATCCATTATCCGCCTATATTAGCGTACCGACTATTATACCCACTACTGTAACCCAAAAGCTTTCTGACCCCAGCTTTATAGCTTTGTCTTAGACGAGTGGATAGCGCTGCAGAAGTGCAGCTGATGCAGTTGAGCTTTTGATCTGTCATTAGAGAGCTTCTGATCAGTCATTAAAGAGCTTTTCCCTTTGCATTCTTATTGCCGGCAGTGCTAAAACAGACGTGCTTATTAAACCTCTAAGCTAATCTTCTTAATATATATAAATCTCGTGTCACGATGTTTGTCGTCAAACTCCTCCTAAACCACTTAACCGATTTTAATAAAATTCGCACACCATGTGCAGTGCGATCCAACTTGAAAGATAAGATAGTTTAAATCTCAAATTATTGTCGCAATTTTAATTTATTGCTAATTATTTGTCTGACAGTCCTAAAGCTGTGTTTTGCAAAATCTTAGTAGGCTACATTTAAAATTCTATTCAACGTATAAATTAAATTATTTAGTTATCCGGCGCGCGTTGCTTCGCCAACAACTAAAATAAATAAAAAAAAATTTTTAAAAACAAAAAATTTTAGCTTCTGAATCAAAACTGTTTTTTTTTACTATTTAAAATCGTACATTTTTAAAATGCCTGCAATACGCAGAGGAGCTAACCTCAACAACGCGAGCAGCAATGGGTCACGACACAAACGTGTTGAAAGAGCTCAGCTATTACCAGAACAAATTGAAACAAGAAATGCAGCTCAAAGAATCAGAACTGCAAAAAGTCGTGCACAAGAATCTCAAGAACAGCGTGACGAACGTCTGCAACAGAATATTACGAGAAAAAGAGCGGCACGAGAACGAAACATAGCTACAGTACGAGTAATAGATCGACAAAAGCAACGGATCAGCCGCTCATTAACACGTGCATCATTCGTTCGGCTTGCCTTTGAATATGCACCAGATATAAACTACTCAGCGCATTCAAAAATTGCTATCGGTGGAATGGATAAAGTATTTCAATATTGTCAGGCATTGAAATTTCGGAATGAAGCAGCAGGCATGTGTCGCTGTCACCTCTACCCGCTCCGCCGGAGCCTTTTTTATTATCCCTTCTTACTGGCAACTCAGATGATTCCAAATTATTTTTCGTAAGATACGCAAATTTAATTCTTGCTTCCAAATTACGTCATTTGGGGCAACTAAAATTTGTGATCGTGCATCCGATGGACGTAATTTTAAAACTACATTTAAAATTCAACATTTTCGTCTTTGTTCGTAAGTAATTTCATTGTACTAAAGGGTTATTGTAGTAGAATTTTTTCCCCCGGCTATAAAATACGTAGAATCAAAACAATTCAACGTTACAAATCTTTTTGACAGGAAGAAGTCTGTCGGGTCCGCCGCTGCAACGCGTGGCTGAGTTAGCTAGTATAAAATATATTTTCAACGTGTGACGCCTCGTGATACCAAACTGTACTCTAACAGCATCCAACACGCGTTGCGCAGGTTTTGCGCAAAACTAGGGCTCACTTTGTTTTAATCTGCACCCAAAACGCGGTGCCAGATTTATTTCGTGATTTATTGAATTTAGCGCGATTTACTTTAAGCACCAGGTAAGCCTTTAAAAGTGATAATGTGCTGTGTTTAAAGTTTGAACTTTCACCAGGTTGCTTGCCTCGGAAAACTCCAGCAAGTGGCTAGTCCGACTGCAGCCAAATCGGGTGCTATGCCCAGTCAGGGCTAAAACCAACCCTAACCTAATTTAAAAATGAAAGGTTAACGTCTTAAGGTAGACGTCGCCACGGGTCACATGGGGCAAGGCTAATCTCATGCGACTGCAATACCAACATTTGTGTCTTGCTAAGAAGCCTAACACCGGTCGGATGAACATAGTGAAATTATAGTGCCCATCCAGACCAACCCGTCTTTGTTTGTCGTTACGTGTCCACGCAGATTGGCTAATCATAATTAAGCCATACCGAATCTTGCTGCGTGGGTGCATCCCTACCATAGAAGTACCAAGGAATTGTCAAAGCCCGGATATAGTCATTGGAATTTCTAATGCCAAGTGGAAAAAGTTTTGAATTTATAAATTATAACCTTATTTAGTTATGCATTAAAGCTAATTCCATATGTTTTGTTCATCTAGCTTTTGACAAGTTTTTGTTGCGCATTTAACTTATGAAAAAAATTTAAACTCCACAGCAACACACATCAGCGTCAACAGGAATGCTGACATCGATGGACCTTGTATTATAGTGAGTACGGCATAGCCGACAAAAAGTAACAAAACCAAACGCAACAAAAACACAACCGATCCTACATGAGCTTAGGATCCAAAAAAAGCTTAATCGATACCCGCTTCAATGCATATATACATACCCAAATAAATGCCTATAATTGAGTGCATTTAGGAACAGCTGTCTGTTCTGATTATCGTAAAAGCTTTGAAGCGTATGTTTGTTTGTATGGAGCGTTGATTAATTTGCATCCGTATTTGATAATTAAACTTAATAGGTTCATAGTTTGCTTAAAGTTATACGTTCTTGATTAATAATATAAATTTGATATACATTTAGTTCTAGAGCGATTTAACGCTAAAGTTAATATTGTTTGAAAACTAGTGACACAAAATATGAATTGTCTGAAAATAATAATAATAGTTAAGTACACTCTTCAATTACAAATTTTATAACTATGAACTAATTTACTCTTATTAATGGGCACCGGATGTCTCTAACCACCAGGTAAAAAAAGGGAATCATTGACTGCGTGAAGTTAATGTTACAGGTAGGGAGGGTATGGATCAGAGAAACAAATACACCTTAGTTTCTCAATTCACTGATAGCGCACTCGTCACTTCTTCTTGTATGAATTACCTTTCCGTCGTCTCCCGCAACTGTCTACGATTTTTATTGTATGTAGGACATTTGTATGAAGCAGCACCAAAACCCACCCCACTTTCCCCTGAGCACGGTCGGCAAAATTAGTAGACAGGGGTGCTGCCGATGCAACTCTTTATGAGGTTCGTTATATACTAATAAAATGGCGCCCAAAGCGTGTGGCCTTATACCGATTGGCATTACATATTAATAAAGCACGCCCAATGCGTGAGGTCTTATACCAATTGGCAATACATACATAAGTAGAAAATAGCACTAAATTTGCCATGTGGAGCCTGGAAATGTTCTGTACGCCTCGAGCAAAATACCAAACCTTAGTTCCCGCTCAATTCCCTTCATTGAAGACCTTTAACATCCAATCTTGTTATTTCAGTAGTTTCAGATAGTAACTCTTATTTTACATGGAATTATTGGCTGTGGTGATTATTATCGGAGCCAAGCCGTAAATAAAAAGTACTTTTATTAATTCTCAACATTATCAACATATGTATATGATACTAACGTAGATTATTGCTTTGGAGTTTTATTTTGATTCAATTCGGTTAAAACCAAGCAATTGCTATTTGAATATAAATACATACATATATACAAATTTTTAACTTATTTGGAATCGAGAATAGTTCATGTTGAAAATTTTAGCACGTTCCTCTCCCAAATAGTATGTGGAAAACAAACAGAGTTAATTAATTTAGAGTTTAGAATTTCGTTTTTCTTTTGAGTCGAGACTTGTTCAAGCTGGAAAATTTCGGCTTGTTCCTCTTCTACTGAAATGGAAATACATACAATTTTATAAAACAGTAAAAGCAGAATTAACAAGTAAAAACGTTGCAGTCGGACGCAACCGACGGCGATATACTTTGATACCAGTTCTCATATCTCTGTGTTTTTAGGATTCTGAGTGCAAATAGTAATATATGAGGGTTTTGGAAATAAAAATCAGCCAGCAAGGGTAGGCATGACCAGGCCCGTGCGCAGAATTCGTTTATGGGGGGGGGGTTTGACATATGTGTATCATGTTAGGTTATGAAGTTATAAAAAAAGAATAAGAAACTTTTCTTATAAATGAAGACATTTTATTGTGTCTTGACTTGATATTCAGTTATTATATAATAAATTAACTCTGCGAGGTGTAGAAAAAAACTTCTCCAAAACTCCTTGCGGATCGACCCCTTCTCTCTCCGAGTACGCCAGCCATGAGTATGTCAGAAGCCAAGAGCGTTGGAACTTTAAATTTCTAGGGCCCGATGCGGGAAAACTGTAGCCGTCAGGTGGAGTCCAAATTTTCTTTTGCAATCCAGGGATTAAATTTATCCCATCAGTCGATGACCTTTGTACGAATAATCCTATATCGTATGAACTTAGATTTTCATTCGTAGAGCCAACTGGCGAAGATGGACTTTTCGGAACTTCAGGAATAACTTTATCTTGATTACATTCACCCACGTCCTATCAATAAACAAAAGGTATCTTCAATACTATAAACTGTAGCACAATAACCTGCAAATCCTTGCTGTGATTGATAATCTACTGAAATCAACAGCATTCGATACTTCAATCCGCGGATTTTTACACAAAAAGCGACGAATGTCCATGCTAATAAATATAAGGATCGAAAATCAATCAATGTCAACACATGTCCGCACAGCTCGAACAGCTGACTAGTTGCATTCACAATGACGATGGTTGCATTCACAATGACACTGATAATAGGAGGTAAAAAAGGTGGGAAATTTTAAAAACAAACGTGCACAAGATCGAGAAAGTTGAGAATGTGGAAACAAAATTGACAACAAAATATTAATTATCAAGTCGGTTTGACTTTCGTAGAATAAGGACTATTGCTAGTGGAAAATTATATGGAAAAATTCTCTATGGGGGGGGTTAGAACCCCAAAAACCCCCTGCGCACGGGCCTGGGCATGACATTTATCTGTGGCGGATGGCACTTTCTATCCCCCTATCAAGTTTGGAGACTAGCGCAAAAACAGACAAAGATATAGAGGTAGGCGGTATAAAAAATTTTTATGCACACCTGTTACGGATGTCACAACCAATGCTCATACCAAATTTGGTGACTCTAGCCCAAAAATTAAAAAGATATAGAGGTGGGCGGTATAAGTGGGCGTGGCATCCAAACATTGATGCAGATCTGTTACGGATGTCACTTACAATGTTCATACCAAATTTGAAGAGCCTAGCTCGAAAACTGAGAGAGATATCGCGGTGGGCGGTATAAGTGGGCGTGGCATCTAAAACATTTATGTACACCTGTTACGGATGTCACTACCAATGTTCATACCAAATTTGGTGACTAGCTTAAAAACTGGCGAAGATACATGCCTTGAGGTTTTTTTAGGGCGGTGGGGTATGTCCCGTTGTTTGGGGACGTGGCATCCAATGTTTTGATGCATAACTTTGTCAGATGTCAGCATCTACCTTCATTTCAATTTAGGTGGCTATAGCTTCAAAACTGTAGAAGATACACCCATTTTTGTTTATAATTTAAGGGGGGGTGGGGGCGGAATAGGTGGGAGTGGCATCCAAATTTAACACTTTGTCTGACGAAGGCATGTACCAAGATATTTGCAAAGTTGCAAGGCTCTAGCTTTAAGGGTGTCGAAAAAAGTTGCGTTCATACAGACAGACGGACGGACGGACAGACGGACGGACAGACATCATGACGGACATTGCACAAACCCAATATACTATGATACCTTTGGTATCAAAGTATAAAAAGTTAAAGACTTGTGCCTATCAAGCAACGCGGTGTTAGGAGTACTGAAGGAGAAGTCCCATTAGATAATATCGCACTTATCGTTAATATCGCTTATCGCCCTTATCGCAATTATCGTTTATCAAATATTGCTTATCATATTTACCGTTTTTAGCGTAATTATCGCTTATATCGTATTTCTTGTTATCGTTTGAAATCAGTAAACATGGCGGTTGTCCGTAGTTCTGAAGACTCACGTGCGTTAGCAAGTAACGCATATGAAGCAGTGTCATGTGCCATCTGCAATGACACTAGTTCCGACGCAGAATTTAGAGAAACCAGTTGTAAAAATCGTTTTCATAAATCAAGTTTATCTTAGTGGTCAATTAACAACAACGTATGCCCAAGGTGTAGGCAGAAAATATTACAGCTCGGCCTAGTGCCAATTCCAGTGGATTTAGGGGTAGACCACGTGCTACCGCTGTTAGAAATCAAACAGGTGCTATTCCACGTAGACCAGCTACGAGAGCAAATAATAGAAACACTCCCACTTTGAGTCAGCCATTGACTTCGAAATCAGGTCCTAATTCCGCTAATAATGCTGTTGAAAGTGTTGTTGTATCAGAAGATCGCATTCAACAGATTATTGAAAGTTCCTTGGAAAATTATCGTAGTAGTATTGCATCGACGGTAGCTGATCAAATCAGTGCCACAATACAAAATTTAAATTTGTCTGCTCCCACTAGAGAGACTCGAGACGAAACTCAGCTGGAATGGGATAATGACATTCAGACATTCGACGTCTGAGCTTTGAGCGTCATAATCCCCCGAGAGATAGGCGTGGTCCATCTCGTGAGAACGCCAACAATACTAATTATTCACTAGATCGTCCAGATAGAATTTCTAATGTCATATCGAACTGGAAAATACAATTTACAGGTGCGTCGAATGACATTCCCATTGAAGATTTTATATACCGAGTCAATTGTCTTACGGCTCAGTATTTTTACAATAATTCTGACTTATTGTACCAGTTTGCTAATTTACTTTTTAAAGGCCCAGCTCTATCATTCTATTGGCGTGTGCGTAGAACTGTGGGTTGCATGGGATGTTTTAAGCTGTGCAACCGTTTAAGAGAAAGATATCAAGATCAGCGAACTGATCGAGACATCAAAAATGTCATGCGACGTCGCAAGCAAGGCGTTAACGAAAACTTCGATGAATTTCTAGACGCGATGCTAGCGATAGCTGATTCACTTCGAGAACACATGTCGGAGAATCACATCATTATAGAAGTAAGGCACAATTTAAAGCCTCAATTAATTCATGAACTTCTTCATGTTGATACCCCAAATCTCGCAATCCTTCGCAAGGAGTGCCATCGTCATGAAGAATTCTTTCGTAGTTTACGATAAAAGCCTTTAATCCGTTCAAATGTGCCAAAGCGTTTTGTTAATTCTGTTATGCTTGAAGAAGATACTGAAGAGTTGACTGACACGGACACTGGCTATGCTGATAAGATTTGTGCACTATGAGTAAACGAAAAACTAAAATGTTGGAATGTGATGAGTTAGGTCACAGGTACCATGATTGTCTAAAGTCGCGTCGAGTTTTAATTGTGCTCATTGCAAATTAAAATCGGAAAAAAGTACCATCGAATTGGATCATTACTACCTTTCGAAGATACACAGAATAAAATTTTACAAATATATTTTAAGGGCAACATGGAAGAACAACTTGATCGACGCCTTGGGATCAATGCAGGAATGAAGCGAGCAATTCTTCAAGAGTTCCGAAAGTGGACGTCCGACATTAGCCTTGGAACCAAACACAAACTCACTGGACATACCTTCACCTGACAAGTCTTATTTACCTGATATACAAAATAATTCCTGGATTTTCAGACCCTATCACTTACGTTTGCGAGAATATAAGGAAAGCAGAGCAGCTATTTTCAATTTAAATACTCTGGACGTTCAAAAGAATCGTTCTACTTTGCGTATGAGAGATTTTTGGCGTAATAAACGTCGACTAAAAATCTTTACTATATCCTCGATAGTGAATAAGCCAAACGATATAAGACCTTTTACTCAAATAGAAATATTTGGTAAACAATTTTTAGCCCTGTATATAATATAAGATATAAGACCTTTTACTCAAATAGAAATATTTGGTAAACAATATTTAGCCCTGTTGGACAGCGGTGCCAATAAGAGCGTTATCGGGGCAGGCTTAGCTAAACACCTTAACTCAGAACCGATTAAAGTAGATAAATTAAATGGCGTCGTTCAGACAGCAGATGGCCACAAGCAAGATGTTATATGTGGAATGGATTTTTGGAAAGCTTTTGGCATTTCAATCCAGCCTACATCTATCTTATATATATAAAAGAAAGTCGTGTTAGTTACAGAGCTAAGATCTCAAAAAAGAATTGGGTGTAAATTGGTAGGGAGGTTGCTTAGAGCCAGGGGAAGGTTTACGACAAACAAAATTCAGGAAAATGTTCAACAGGAATGAAGGAAAACCGGGAAAGTTTTTTACACCCTTAACAAAAATCCCTAATCAAGTAACCATTCGATTACATGTCGTTACATTGTTTGACAGCTTCTAATTGTATTCTGTTCAGTTTTGGGGTAAAAGTTATTCGTTTGTTAACAGTTCAATTGGAAACACGTTTATTGTGCATACTTTTATTATATTTAATTGGAAACACGTTTATTGTGCAAACTTTTATTAAATTTCAACAGCAACCATTTGTCTTGAAGGTGGTAAGTTGATCTGTGTAAACTATGTGGATTGTGCATTTGAGGTTAAATTCACCAGTCTGTCCATAGTCTAAAATGCCTAGACGACGTGGGAACATCGGCCGCCGCACAAGACATGCAAGCCAGCAACGAAATACTGCAAATGAAAGAACTAAAGAAGAACAAGAAATTGCACGTGAACAGCGCCGCGATAGTATGGCTCGACTTCGTGCTTCTCAATAACAAGAGCAAAGCCCGTGAAACAGCTCGGTTGGCAATGCGGAATCGTCTAGCGAACAACAGAGGTCAACAAATAGATGATTTGCGACGCAGAAGATATTTATCAAGAGCTGATTTGAATCGAGCAGCTTTCCGATACGATTGCCGCGATGATTACAGCTTGCATCGTAGCGTTTGCATTGGGCAAATGGATGTTGTTTGTGAGTATTGTGGTGCATTAAAGTTTACCGGAGAAACGGCTGGATTATGCTGCCTTAATGGTAAAGTAAAATTGCAAACACTCAAAAATACAATGGTTGTTTCCAAATGACGTCATTTGGGGCAGATATTATCGAAGAACGAGGATTTAATCCGACATTTAAAATACAAGGACAGATTCACCATCGAATTGGATCATTACTACCTTTCGAAGATACACAGAATAAAATTTAACAAATATATTTTAAGGGCAACATGGAAGAACAACTTGACGCCTAGGGATCAATGCAGGAATGAAGCGAGCAATTCTTCAAGACTTGCAGTGTCTACTTCATGAACATCATGCGTTGATCAGGTTGTTTAAGAGTGCTTTAGAGCGCATGCCAAATGATGACTATAAAGTTGTCATCAAAGCTGATAAACGACCATCTGGAACACACAAACGCACATTTAATGCTCCAACATTAGACGAAGTTGCCATCCTGATTCAATCGAATGGCAAAAGCGAGGTCTGCCGCACGCACACAACCTTATTTGGTTATATCGATCCAACCATTGCGGAAAATGGTTTACTTGGTCAAACCGCAGGTCCAATATTGGATGCCTAATTGGTTGTATGCGTTTTATCTTTATTAGCTCCAAATGAAGTCATGCGAATACAGTTATTGTATTCAAGGATGTGTTGAAGAAAATAGTTGGAATCGGGAACACTTCCATCAAACAATGCTTTCAGTGGGTGTTGTGGTGTAAGTAATGGATCCAGTTTGACTTTTCACTTGCGCAGCACAATCCAGCCATTTCTTTTTTAAACTTTAGCGCATTGCAATATCGACATACAGTCGACGTTGGTCCAATATATAAATTGTCATCATCACTGTAGTTCGCAGTGGGAGCATATTGGAATGCCAAGCGATTGCTTGATGCCAATGATCTTCGAGTGCTCAATCGGGCATTTTCTCATATTATATTTTGGCTTTCTTCGCTTCAGTTCTGTCTTAATGAAGTAATAATATTGCTTTTCAAAAATTTCATTCTTCATCTTTTAATCCCCAAACGAAATGTTTAAAAAACGAGGTGGCGTAACGGAGTTCGCCGGGTTTTCTAGTATGTGATAAATGAAATAAACGATAGCTATGCAGAAGAAACGAACAAAACCAAACTTGATAATTCACAAAGAGCAAAGTTACAATCTATTACAAATCTATTTCCTCTTCAGAATGTAGTGGTCTTGGTGAAACATCTCTGGTTGAGCATGAGATCGACACAGCGGATGCCAAACCAATTAAGCAAAGGTTTTATCCCTTGTCCCTTGCTAAAAAGAAGCTTTTATGCGAAGAAGTTGATCGAATGATTAAACTAGGCGTCATAAAAGAAGCACCGACATCTCCATGGTCTTCTCCCGTTACACTCGTTGTTAAGCCTCGAAAGGTTTGTCTGGATGCACGAAAATTAAACGCTGTTACAATAAAGGACGCATATCCTATGCCGATTCATGATGGTCTTAATAGTAGACTTCCCCCAGTTCATCGCATATCTAAAATTGATCTGAAAGATGCGTTTTGGCAGATTCGTTTGGAACCAAATTCGAGTGCAAAAGCTGCTTTTACTATTCCAAATCGACCCCAATACCAATTTAAGCGGATGCCTTTTGGCCTTACCAATGCTTGTAGTGTCTGTATGTTAGTCGGTTGGGTTGTGATCACCACCTAAGTATGACGAGATTTTGCCAGGTGTGCACCTCTTGCTATGCTCTTAGCTTGCTCGTCGGATTGGTCGGGGTCCTTGCTTCTCTCTATTATGTCATACGCACACACTCACATAATAATTTAGGTGCACATCTATATATATAAAAGAAAGTCGTGTTAGTTACTGATTTAAGATCTCAAGAACGGCAAAACAGATTTGGGTGTAAATTGGTAGGGAGGTTGCTTAGAGCCAGGGGAAGGTTTACCACAAACAAAATTCAGGAAAATGTTCAACAGGAATGAAGGAAAACCGGGAAAGTTTTTTACAACTTTAACAAAAATCTCTAATCAAGTAACCATTCGATTACATGTCGTTACATTGTTTGACAGCTTCTTATTGTAATCTGTTCGGTTTTTTATTTATTTATTTATTTATTTATTGTCAACTAATATCAGTCGACATAAAAATTAAAATTAAATCAAATTAAAAGTAGAGCTTAAGCTACAAAAATGTTTAAGATTAATGAACAAAATTTAAAATTAAATCAGTAAACAAACTGAAATGAAATGAAAAAGTTTAAAAATTAAAATATTCTGGGGAGTTAACAAAAATTTAATTTAATGATCCAACATTTGTTTTTTTGGGGTAAAAGTTATTCGTTTGTGACCAGTTCAATTGGAAACACGTTTATTGTGCAAACTTTTATTATATTTACCAACCATTTGTCTTGAAGGTGGTAAGTTGATGTGAGTAAACTATGTGGATTGTGCATTTGAGGTTAAATTCACCAGTCTGTCCATAGTCTAAAATGCCTAGACGACGTGGGAACATCGGCCGCCGCACAAGACATGCAAGCCAGCAACGAAATACTGCAAATGAAAGAACTGAAGAACAAGAAATTGCACGTGAACAGCGCCGCGATAGTATGGCTCGACTTCGTGCTTCTCAATAACAAGAGCAAAGTGAAGCAGCCCGGAGCAGTACCGGAGAAACGGCTGGATTATGCTGCCTTAATGGTAAAGTAAAATTGCCGTTGTTGACTCCGCCACATGAGCCATTGTATTCATTGCTTTGTGGCGAAACACAAGAATCACGCCACTTTCTTGCAAACACTCAAAAATACAATGGTTGTTTCCAAATGACGTCATTTGGGGCAGATATTATCGAAGAACGAGGATTTACCATCGAATTGGATCATTACTACCTTTCGAAGATACACAGAATAAAATTTTACAAATATATTTTAAGGGCAACATGGAAGAACAACTTGATCGACGCCTTGGGATCAATGCAGGAATGAAGCGAGCAATTCTTCAAGACTTGCAGTGTCTACTTCATGAACATCATGCGTTGGTCAGGTTATTTAAGAGTGCTTTAGAGCGCATGCCAAATGATGACTATAAAGTTGTCATTAAAGCAGATAAACGACCATCTGGAACACACGAACGCACATTTAATGCTCCAACATTAGACGAAGTTGCCATCCTGATTGTTGGTGAACAATTTGAAAACGCGATATTGTGCTTACACGTCGCAATACTGGTCAACTACAACATATATCTGAAACTCATCGATCATATGACGCATTGCAATACCCGCTGATGTTTTGGCAAGGAGAAGATGAATATTATTTTAATATTAAAATGATAAATCCATTGAATGGGGAAGAAACTACAAAGAAAGTTAGCTCAATGAATTATTACGCATATCGTTTGATGATTCGTCAAAATGCTGACAACTATTTGCAGCGGTTTCGTCGATTGTTTCAGCAGTATTGCGTTGACATGTATGTAAAATAACGTGCATTAGAAGCACTAAACCGAACATTAAAAGATTTACGCAATGTTTTGGAGGAGCAATGATTTTACTGTCTGGCGATTTCCGCCAAATACTGCCAGTAATTCCAAGATCTACGGCTGCCGACGAAATAAACGCTTGCCTCAAATCGTCAAATCTATGGCGCTATGTGAAGAAACTGCAGCTGACAACAAACATGAGAGTTACATTGCTTAATGATACATCTGCAAGTACCTGTCGATGAATCGAGCGGATTAATATCATTTCCAAATAATTTCTGTAATTTTGTCGAGTCAAAAGAAGAACTTATCAACAATGTATTTCCAAACATTTTTCTAACCACAAAAATAATGAATGGTTGAGTGAGCGAGCAATTTTAGCGGCAAGGAATAAACATGTAGATGACTTGAACTACATAATTCAAAATAAGATTATTGGAACAGAGCATTCATTCAAATCTATTGACTGCGTCACAAATGAAGATGAAGCCACCAACTATCCCATTGAATTTTTAAACTCTTTGGACGTGCCTGGCTTACCACCGCACAATTTACGCCTTAAGGTTGACTCCGTAATAATCATGCTACGAAACATAAACCAACCAAAACTGTGCAACGGTACGCGTTTGGTGGTTAGAAAATTGATGAACAATGTCATTTACGCCACGATAATGATAGGAAAATTCAAAGGTGAGGAAATTCTTATTCCGAGGATCCCGATGATCCCAACCGATATGCCCTTTGAATTTAAAAGACTTCAATTTCCGATACGTCTTGCATTTGCAATGACCATTAACAAATCACATGGCCAATCCTTAAAAGCTTGTGGCTTAAACCTAGAAAATCCATGTTTTTCCCATGGCCAATTATACGTGGCATGTTCACGGGTCGGAAGACCATCTGAGTTGTTTGTTTTTGCGCATGATAATAAAACAAAAAAGTGAAGAGCAGCCAAACTGCGTTCTGAGGAGTACATCCATTTACGTGATGCAGTTAGTACTGAAGGAAATGCAGCTAATATTGGTAGATTTTGAAAACCGCGATATTGTGCTTACACGTCGCAATACATATGACGCATTGCAATACCCGCTGATGTTTTGGCAAGGAGAAGATGGATATTATTTTAATATTAAAATGATAAATCCATTGAATGGTGAAGAAACTACAAAGAAAGTTAGCTCAATGAATTATTACGCATATCGTTTGATGATTCGTCAAAATGCTGACAACTATTTGCTGCGGTTTCGTCGATTGTTTCAGCAGTATTGCGTTGACATGTATGTAAAAATAGAAACGGAACGTTTAACATTCATTAGGTTCAACCAAGCCAAACTGCGTTCTGAGGAGTACATCCATTTACGTGATGCAGTTAGTACTGAAGGAAATGCAGCTAATATTGGTCGATTAACTATTCTGCCGGCGACGTACATTGGTAGTCCACGTCATATGCATGAATATGCACAGGATGCAATGACATATGTTCGTCATTACGGTCGGCCAGATCTCTTTATTACTTTTACGTGTAATCCAAAATGGATAGAAATTACTCAATTGCTGCTTCCCGGACAAACATCAAGTGATAGACACGACATCACAGCACGTATATTCAGGGAAAAAATTCGGTCCCTGATGAACTTTATTGTTAAACAACGCGTCTTTGGAAATACTCGATGCTGGATGTATTCAATCGAATGGCAAAAGTGAGGCCTGCCGCACGCACACAATCTTATTTGGTTATATCGATCCAACCGGAAAATGGTTTACTTGGGCAAACCGCAGGTCCAATATTGGGTGCCTAATTGGTTGTATGCGTTTTATCTTTATTAGCTCCAAATGAAGTCATGCGAATACAGTTATTGTATTCAAGGATGTGTTGAAGAAAATAGTTGGAATCGGGAACACTTCCATCAAACAATGCTTTCAGTGGGTGTTGTGGTGTAAGTAATGGATCCAGTTTGACTTTTCACTTGCGCAGCACAATCCAGCCATTTCTTTTTTAAACTTTAGCGCATTGCAATATCGACATACAGTCGACGTTGGTCCAATATATAAATTGTCATCATCACTGTAGTTCGCAGTGGGAGCATATTGGAATGCCAAGCGATTGCTTGATGCCAATGATCTTCGAGTGCTCAATCGGGCATTTTCTCATATTATATTTTGGCTTTCTTCGCTTCAGTTCTGTCTTAATGAAGTAATAATATTGCTTTTCAAAAATTTCATTCTTCATCTTTTAATCCCCAAACGAAATGTTTAAAAAAACGAGGTGGCGTAACGGAGTTCGCCGGGTTTTCTAGTATGTGATAAATGAAATAAACGATAGCTATGCAGAAGAAACGAACAAAACCAAACTTGATAATTCACAAAGAGCAAAGTTACAATCTATTACAAATCTATTTCCTCTTCAGAATGTAGTGGTCTTGGTGAAACATCTCTGGTTGAGCATGAGATCGACACAGCGGATGCCAAACCAATTAAGCAAAGGTTTTATCCCTTGTCCCTTGCTAAAGAGAAGCTTTTATGCGAAGAAGTTGATCGAATGATTAAACTAGGCGTCATAAAAGAAGCACCGACATCTCCATGGTCTTCTCCCGTTACACTCGTTGTTAAGCCTCGAAAGGTTTGTCTGGATGCACGAAAATTAAACGCTGTTACAATAAAGGACGCATATCCTATGCCGATTCATGATGGTCTTATTAGTAGACTTCCCCCAGTGCATCGCATATCTAAAATTGATCTGAAAGATGCGTTTTGGCAGATTCGTTTGGAACCAAATTCGAGTGCAAAAGCTGCTTTTACTATTCCAAATCGACCCCAATACCAATTTAAGCGGATGCCTTATGGCCTTACCAATGCTCCACAAACCATGTGCCGGTTGATGGACCAAGTCATTCCGTACCAGTTAAAATCTCACGTATTTGTATACCTTGATGATCTTAGAGCATCTAAATACTGTCTCAAAACAGTCCCTGATAAAATTCAAGCTGGAAATGAATTTCCCGTGCCAAAGACGCGCAAGCTGCTTAGAAGATTCCTAGGGATGACAGGGTGGTATCAACGCTTTATTTCCTAGTATTCATCCGTAATTTTTCCGCTCACAGAACTTTTGCGAGGAAAATCATTCGAGTGAAATGACCAAGCTCAAGCAGCATTTGTTGAAATTAAATGAATGTTATGTACCGCTCCGTTTTTGATACATCCAAACTATGAGAAGCCTTTTATCTTACAATGTGATGCGCCGTTGTATGGGGTAGGAGCAGTACTAGCCCAAGTTGATGAGTCAGGATGCGAAAGACCATAGCATATATGTCGAAAAAGTTAAATAAGGCCCAGCGTAACTAAACAGTAACCGAGCTTGAATGTTTAGCTGTCGGCTTAATGATTAAAAAGTTTCGAATGTATGTCGAGGGACAGTCTTTCAAAGTCGTTACCGATCATGCAAGTCTTCGTTGGCCAATGAACCAAGCAGATTTGAGTGGCCGATTAGCACGATGGGCAATTAAATTGCAAGGATTTTCCTTCGATATCGAGCATCGAAAAGGTAGTGAAAATGTCGTAGCGGACGCGTTATCCCGATGTTTCGAAGAGGTTGACGATATTGCAAACCTCAGTTTTGATATTTTACCTGAAATCGATTTAGATTCGGATGGCTTTCAATCTGAAGAATTTCGCAAGTTGAGAGACAACTATCAGAAAGCTAATCTCCCGGATGTTCAAGTCATAGATAAGTTTATATATCGGCGTAGTATCCTTTGTGAAAACAGTGATACCGATGATTGTTGGAAACTGTAAGTTCCAGAATCACTGCGTGAACACGTGATCCGTTCCATACATGATCAGCCTTCGTCTAGTCATTGTGGCATTGCCAAATGCTTAGAGCGAATTAAACGAAGATTCTTTTGGCCAAAAATGGTCGTCGATGTGCGCAGGTATATAGGCAATTGTGATGATGTTAGCTAGTAATATATAATATATAATATATAATATATAATATATAATATATAATATATAATATATAATATATAATATATAATATATAATATATAATATATAATATATAATATATAATATATAATATATAATATATAATATATAATATATAATATATAATATATAATATATAATATATAATATATAATATATAATATATAATATATAATATATAATATATAATATATAATATACTAGCCAATTCAGCCACGCGTTGCAGCGGCGGACCCGACAGACTTCTTCCTGTCAAAAAGATTTGTAATATTGAATTGTTTTGTTTCTACGTATTTTATAGCCGGGGCAAAAAATTCTACTACTATAACCCTTTAGTACAATGAAATTATTTACGAACAAAGACGAAAATGTTGAATTTTGAATGTAGTTTTAAAATTACGTCCATCGGATGCACGATCGCAAATTTTAGTTGCCCCAAATGACGTCATTTGGAAGCAAGAATTAAATTTGCGTATCTTACGCAAAAATAATTTGGAATCATCTGAATTGCCAGTAAGAAGGGATAATAAAGGCTCCGGCGGAGCGGGTAAAGGTTACAGCACAACTTTTCTTGATGCGCAGCACATGCCAGCTGCTTCATTCCGAAATTTTAATGCCTGACAATATTGAAATACTTTATCCATTCCACCGATAGCAATTTTTGAATGCGCTGAGTAATTAATATCTGGTGCATATTCAAAGGCAAGCCGAACGAATGATGCACGTGTTAATGAGCGGCTGATCCGTTGCCTTTGTCGATCTAGTACTCGTACTGTATCTATGTTTCGATCTCGTGCCGCTCTTTGTCTCGTAATATTCTGTTGCAGACGTTCGTCACGCTGTTCTTGAGATTCTTGTGCACGACTTTGTGCAGTCCTGATTCTTTGAGCTGCAATTCTTGTTTCGATTTGGTATGGTAATTGCTGAGCTCCTTCAACACGTTTGCGTCGTGTCCCATTGCTCGCGTTGTTGAGGTTAGCTCCTCTGCGTATTGCAGGCATTTTAAAAATGTACGATTTTAAACAGTAAAAAAAACTGTTTTGATTCAGAAGCTAAAATTTTTTGTTTTTTAAAATTTTTTTTTTTTATTTTAGTTGTTGGCGAAGCAACGCGCGCCGGATAACTAAATAATTTCATTTATACGTTGAATAGAATTATTTTTCCTACTGAATTTTAAATGTAGCCTACTAAGATTTTGCAAAACACAGCTCTAGGACTGTCAGACAAATAATTAGCAATAAATTCAAATTGCGACAATAATTTGAAAATTAAAGTACCTTATCTTTCAAGTTGGATCGAACTGCACATGGTGTGCGAATTTTATTAAAATCGGTTAAGTGGTTTAGGAGGAGTTTTTAGACAAACATCGTGACACGAGATTTATATATATTAAGATAATATATAATAATACCAACATTTTTGTCTTGCTAAGAAGCCTAACACCGGTCGGATGAACATAGTGAAATTATAGTGCCCATCCAGACCAACCCGTCTGTGTTTGTCGTTACGTGTCCACGCAGATTGGCTAATCATAATTAAGCCATACCGAATCTTGCTGCGTGGTTGCATCCCTACCATAGAAGTACCAAGGAATTGTCAAAGCCCGGATATAGTCATTGGAATTTCTAATGCCAAGTGGAAAAAGTTTTAAATTTATAAATTATAACCTTATTTAGTTATGCATTAAAGCTAATTCCATATGTTTTGTTCATCTAGCTTCGGACAAGTTTTTGTTGCGCATTTAACTTATGAAAAAGATTTAAACTCTACAGCAACACACATCAACGTCAACAGGCCTGCTGATATCGATGGACCTTGTATTATAGTGAGTACGGCATAGCCGAAAGAGTGTAACAAAACCAAACGCAACAAAAACACAACCGATCCTACATGAGCTTAGGATCCAAAAAAAGCTTAATCGATACCCGCTTCAATGCATATTCACATACCCAAATAAATGCCTATAATTGAGTGCATTTAGGAACAGCTGTCTGTTCTGATTATCGTAAAAGCTTTGAAGCGTATGTTTGTATGTATGGAGCGTTGATTAATTTGCATCCGTATTTGATAATTAAACTTAATAGGTTCATAGTTTGCTTAAAGTTATACGTTCTTGATTTATAATATAAACTAGCTGTTACCCGTTGCACTTCGCTACACCTATTTCGATTAAAACTCTTTTTAGTTTGTGTTTTACTTATTTTTCTAAAACTGTAACTTATAAAACATTTTGGTAAACTACATTTTTTGTTTTTCCACCTTTCGCGTAAATGAATAAACTCCTTGGTGTTCCCACTCTCGAGCATGCGACGTAAAATTGGCCGTGGGAGAAGCACGGTTCTTCCAAATTGGCGCCACACACTCGAAACGTTTGCCCCTGCGATTTGTTGATGGTCATCGCAAAGGCAAGACGTACTGGCAACTGCAAGCGCTTAAATTCAAACGGCATGTCCGTTGGTATCATTGGAATGCGTGGTAAGGGTACAACTTCTCCTGCTGCCTTTCCATTTAGTATGGTTGCTTCAATCAAATTTGGCCACAATTTTTTTACTGAAAGTCTTGTGCCATTACACAATGTCGGTGGCTTCAGATTTTGAAGAAGTATAATGGGTGAACCGACTTTCATGACTAAACGATGCGGTGGCAGTACGGGGGGATCCAAAGAATTCAAGAATTCATTTGGATAATTAATTGCTTCATCTTGATTTAAAATGCTATTAATCGATGTATATATTGTAGCTTCTCCTGGTAGTTTTTCCAGAAAGGCAAAATTGATTTCGGAGACGTGTATATTTTTTGGTGACAATAATGCGCGTTCACTTAAGTAATCATGGAGTTGATAGTTTTTGATTTTGAACAATCGAATCAATTCATTTTGTTCATTTTGCAAATTCAGTACGATTTCTCTCCTTGTGCCGGTCCCAATTGTACACCGTTGATTCAGTTGGTCAATTCCATTACCGATAAAATATATTTGCAAAAATTTATGGTCAGCATCGGCAAATGGTAAGAGCAAGCCTGCTCGATGGTATATTTGTCCCTGAACCTTCAACGTTGGCATAAATTCATCTCTAATGATTTTTGTTGCACCAAAAGAAGTCATTTGAAAGCATGAATTATATGCTTGAATATTCTTTAAGAAATGCTTAGACGTCGGCGATTCTCCAGTGATCAAGGAATGTAATGGATCGGGTGGCGGCTCCAATGCTGGCAGTTTCACTTTGCCATTGGAGCAGCACATGCCAGCTGTTTCTCCTCGAAACTTCGCTGCATTGCAATGCGTACAGATATTACTCACTGCTCCAATGTCACCATGCAGGCTGTAGTCGCAGTCAGGATCTATTGAAAGCCAGCATATTCCATTTGATCCCTTCACGATAATTTGTACCTACTCGTGATCGCCGTGCAAGACTCTGTGCAGGTATAGTGTTAACCGTTCTATTTTGTTCATTTCGTTCACGCTGCGATGCATTTGCTTGCGTTCGTTCATATTCAGTCTGAATTTTATACCCTTAACCCATAAAATGGGTAAATAAGGGTATAATGGTTTTGTGCAAATGTATGTAACAGACAGAAGGAAGCATCTCCGACCCTATAAAGTATATATATTCTTGATCAGCATCAACAGCCGAGTCGATCTAGCCATGTCTGTCTGTCCGTCTGTATGAACGCGCCGATCTCAGAGACTATAAAAGCTAGAGACTTCAAACTTGAAACTTAAACTCTCCTATACCATAAGCAGATCAAGTTTGCTTTTAATTTTCGATAACATTTCTGGTTTCCGATATACACATGTGATCGATAACAAAAAACTTGAATTTCAAAATTGTAAAAATGAGGTTTAAAACTACGGATAAAATAATGAACATTCAAATTTGATCAAAATCGGTTAAGAAACACCGGAGATATCGCAGTTTGAAATTTGGTCATTTTGGTCATATTAGTCACTCGAAAAATAGACACAAAAGACTGTACGCGTTACGTATGGGGTTAAGGGTATATCCTAGTCGCGATTTCTCGACTAGAGCCTCTTACTTGTTTTTATATATATAGATTTACTTATTACGTATCAGCTTAAGTAAAAATATGTACACCTAACTCTTTTTTTACACGGTTTTGAAGTTACACGGTTGAAAAATTTTTTTCAAATTTTTTTAGTTTTTTTATTTAGTACGGTTTTGTAATTATGTTTGTTTTTACAACACTTGGCACCATTGCTGATATGAACATACATAGTAGTATCTGGGGAAATCCCCTTATTCGAAATTTCTTAAGGCGCGTTTACAATGTCAGCGTGAGATTGGAAAATGTTTTGTCTCCGTCTGACACACATATTTTTCACATAAGTTCTATAAAAGATTTCTTAATATAAAAAGTCGACGGCGCAAGACCTTTCGGAAAGTAGTCCGACAGTTCAAAACTCTATTACCGGAAGACACTCACCATTGGATTTGATGAATATCTCCAGTGGTGATACCGCCTTTAGTCCAGATCGTCGCAAACAATTGCTCTTGTTTTCAAGATATGCTCCAGATATGCACGCGATGCTCGTATGTACCAACCATACATATATTACAAATATTTGATGTGGTTGTAGCTGCTTCTACACAGCGTTTCAAAATCAACAACGAAATTGTGTTTATTTGCACAGGGTAACGCGAATCTCCCTTTAAAACCAATCAAAATTTTTATAAAAATTAGAAACTTGAAATTTTATCGTACTGCCGAAATAGTTACCTTCGCAATCAGATAATTGAAGCTTTATTCAAATTAGCTGGTTTTAGCTATATTCTTTGCAATGATGCAACGATTAAAGGAGGATTTTTCCGTGCAAAGTTGCAGGCGTGGCAACTTAAAATTAGATTTATTTATTTTTTTAAAAACCAAATATGCGTCTGCCTTGATGTGTGGTCCGAATTGAAAAGAACAATCCATGCCACCGGATCTAACCATAAGCCGTTAAACGTTAAGCCGTCAACCTTCGGCCTTTACCGAACCAAAAGCGCGCATAGTTGCACTGTACTTGATCGTCAATTGCTACATGGGTGCTGACCTAATCTAATTTGAATATCGTAAGCCGCGCTAAACGTATATTTAAATTCAAATTTTGAAATTTCAAGGTTAACAAAAAAATTGTTCTCTCTCTGTTTTCTCCAAAAGATAAAATATATATATATAAACTATAATTGTACTCTACAAGCGAGGCACTCATTTATAATTTTAATGTCATTTTACGTGCATTAGCTTGTGGCTATGAAATCAATATCGATGCATTTAGTTCCTATGCCATGAAATCAGCTGAAATGTTTGTCGACTTGTATCCATGGTTTTATATGCCATCATCTGTCCATAAGATATTAATTCATGGTGCAGACATCATAAAGCATGTGGGTCTTTATATTGGCATGATGTGTGAAGAAGCCCTGGAAGCCAGGAATAAGGATTGCCGGAATATACGGGAGAATCATTCTCGAAAGAGCAATAGATCTAATACAATGGAAGATGTTATTACTCGTGTCTTCTGATCCACTAATAACATCATTATCTAAAATATCAAAAAATTCGGTTAAATCAATTAAAATTGATAAAGCTGTTGTTGGTCTTCTTATAAATTTCCCACATAATAGTAGCGAATAATAAATAGAAAACAAACTCATTAGTTAAAATGTAAATTAAAAAACAAAACACTGTAACTGTAAGTACAAAGTTTCATTAAAATATCTATTAATTTACTAAAGTTATTAAACTAATTCTGCTAGCAGAGCTATTGGACCCACTGTGCGGTGGGGCATTTTCCGTTGCTTGGGGGCGTGGAATCCAAAGATTTGGATCTTAACCTTGTCAGATGATAGCATCTACCTTCATGTCAATTTTGGTGGCTATACCTTCAAAACTGTAGAAGATACATGCATTTTTGTTTATAATTTAATTGGGGGTGGGGGCGGAATAGGTTAGCGTGATGCAGTTTTTTGGATAATGTCATCGGCTATGTTTCCCCCCAAATTTGGTGACTAGCTGCTAAAATTTGGTATATGTTTGTGTTTTATCGATTCGCACATCGAGGTGTATCGACTTGTTATCGATTTCCCAGGCCCCCTGAGGTCGTGGAGCCCTAAATTTAACACTTTGTCTGACGAAGGCATGTACCAAGATATTTGCAAAGTTGCCAGGCTCTAGCTTTAAGCGTGTCGAAAAAAGTTGCGTTCATACATATGGACGGGCGGACGGACGGACAGACACCATGACTGACATTGCACAAACCCAATATACTATGATACCTTTAGTATCAGAGTATAATAAAAATGCGCGACAGAATAGCATAAAAATATAATTATGTATAAATAAACGAATGTTTATTATATCAACAAAAATAAGAAAAAAAGATATAATGAATCAGATACCGACGCAATCAAATATGGGTATAATCGTGTTAATTGGTCTTGTAGAGATGCTAAAGGTGTTAGTTGCTCTCTCTCTGTACCCACCCGACCATGACAACTGCGTTGTCCCTTACATAAAGGCCGTTATTCCTCTATGGCAGCCATGCCCATCCTATCGCTTTTTGGGCTCGCTTTGTTTTTGTAATTGCTCCCGAGATAGCAAAGCTATGAGCGTATACATGCACGGCACCAAGTATAGGCAAACACAACTTTGCAAACAATTACTTGTGTATGCACTGCACCGTTATAATTCTCTTCTTTGTATTGGTTTGTGCACGTGCAAGCAAACTGACCATCAACAATTTCAATGATTTTGTTTTTGCTTACCAAAATTTATTGTAATTTTGTTGGTGTCTTGTCTTCGAGTTTGCACTTGTAAAAATCGGTATAGAGTTTAACCTGCCTGCAAAATGTTTAACATCGCAACATGTAGACAATGTTTACTTTTTTCCAGTGCACAAATTAAACTACAAACAAATAAAAACGTTGCAGTCGGACGCATCCGACTGCGATATATTTTGACACCAGTTTACATATGTAGCTGTGTTAAGGATTCTGAGTGCAAATAGTAATATATGAGGGCTTTGGGTATAAAAATCAGGCAGAAAGGATAGGCATGACATTTATCTGTGGCGGATGGCACTTTCTATCCCCCTACCAAGTTTGGAGATTCTAGCGCAAAAACCGACAAAGATATAGAGATGGGCGGTATAAGTGGGCGTGGCTTCCAAAACATTGATGCAGATCTGTTACGGATGTCACAACCAATGTTCATACCAAATTTGGTGACTCTAGCCCATAAATTAAGAAAGATATAGAGGTGGGCGGTATAAAAGGGGGTGGCATTGATATTGATGCAAATCTGTTACGGATGTCACTAACAATGTCCATACAAAAATTGAAGAGCCTAGCTCGAAAACTGAGAGAGATATAGATATATGAGTGGGCTTGGCGTCCACACACCTGTTACGGATGTCAATGTTCATACCAAATTTGGTGACTCTAGCTTAAAAACTGGCGAAGATACATGTGTTGAGCTATTGAGATTTTTCAATAGCTATCGAGATTCCACAAAATTTAATAAATATAAATGCGACGAAACTTGCATGAATACAAATTTGATTTATTTGCCTTCGTGGCCAAACTTAAGTCTATTAGAAATGTTAATTGTTAATTGCAGGCTCCGAATTGAGCTGTGCAATGAAATTTACAAAAACGAATTGGCAGGTGTCGAAAACCGTGCCGCGACTTGAATTCTCGAGTGATCGAACAGAACTAAATTAGCTGCCGAATTGAAGCAGCTGCCTTTCCCTTAGTTAATTCCAAGGGCAAGCAATAGAACAATGCAAGGTAAAGAGCTACGATGAGCGTAACAACAGTTATGTGAGTAAAGTTAATTTGCTCTTATGATGCGTAGAGCACAACTTATAAAAGAGATTAAACATTAAGAGATGAAGCTGCTTTGTTGTTGTTTGGTGTAAGTAGCTGCGTAACCAAACATTCTCCCCCCGTTGAAAGATACGGGCTTTCAGCAACATCTTCTTTTGAAAGCGCACACAATTTGCGCTCAGCTCTCTTAATGGTTCCAGTTGACGTCTTAAGAACAGCTACTCTGGAAACGCCGTCAGAACCAGCAACAAGCAGAAGCGTTAAGTATTCATTACGCCAACGACTCCAGAAAATTTGCTGATAGTACGCTGTACGCTGCCAGTGGCGCAGTGCCAAGGAAGTGTGCAGGCGTTAACACATCAAGATCTGCAGGGTGCTCTGAAAGTGGAAAAAGAGGTCGAAAGTTTATTAAGGCGCCAATGTGGCAGACGAGTGTTCGCAGATCATCCAGGGGCAGAAGCGAGGGTCCGGCCGACCGATCAAAGTGGTATTTCGCTGTTTTCACCGCCGCCTCCCAAAGACCACCGAAATGCAGGGAGCGAGGTGGGATGAATTCCCATTCGATGTCATCAGCGACACAAAACTCTCGAACAGAGTTGATGTGCTTCTCGCTGAGGAAGAGTCGCTTAAGTTCAGCTAGTTCATTCTTGGCTCCAATGAAATTTGTCGCATTGTCCGACCATATGCGAATAGGTTTACATCTGGTGAGAATGAACCACTTAAGAGCATTAAGAAAGGCTGCTGTTGACAAATCAGGAACCAGTTCGAGATGCACTGCCTTTGTTGCGAAGCAAATGAAGATGAGATGTAGCATTTTACGGGTCCTTTGTTACGAAACGGTAGTAAAACGGTTCAAAAGAGTCCACTCCAGTAACAGCGAAAGGATGCGAGCCACTTACACGATCCCTAGGAAGATCCGCCATGATAGTCTTAGCCAATACAGGTTTAGCTCGAAAGCACATGATGCATTTGCTTGTTACGCTGGAGACAGTCTTACGGACACCAACAGGCCAATAGTGGAGCCGAATATGAGCAAGCAGAGACCGAGGTCCAGCATGCAGCTGACGCCTATGAAAGTGCATGATGATGGCGCGTGTGACAGGATGATGACTCGGAAGTATGATCGGATGTTGAGCATCGAAATCATGGCTCGAGTGCTTTAGACGGCCACCAACACGAAGAAATCCAGAATCATCCATGAATGGGGTAAGCGAGTCGATAGAGCTGGATGATTTGATCGTTCTTCCGTCTTAAAGAGCCCTATAATCATCACTCAGATTCGCCATCTGGATGCTCCGCAAGAGTAATTGAGTGCCCTTTGTATCCAATCTATTGTGAGACTGGGATGCCTGATGCGATTCCGAAATTTATATATGTAACCGAAGACACGACGCAGGTTATGAAAGGAGTTTGCAAACTTGCCTCCTATGCTGACATCAGAGCATTTAGAAATACCAACTAGCACCTTTTGTCGTAGCTCAGGAAGCGTCCGGGCCGGTAAACACGATGCAGGCCAGTCGCTCTCCTTTGGTTAAAAAGTCGGGACCATTAGACCACAACGCCATTCCATTTCTGTCGTTAGCTTTTGTGTTAAAGATATGCGATTAGCTGTGAACGTTTGGAAGCGCGAAGGCTCATCACGTATCCAGGATAAAACAACTGCCGAATCCGACCAACAATAGTATCTGCAATTAAATAGATTCATTTGAGCTACTTCGCGAATGAGTTGAGATAGGAGTGCAGCAGCAGATAGTTCCAGCTTTGGTACTGTCAGAGTTCGCAAGTGTGCCACTCGAGACTTAGAGCACAACAAACGAGCTATGCTCCGTCCCTCTGTTATGGATACGACGTAAATGCATCCACCGTGAGCCTCAATGCTTGCATCACTAAAACCATGAACTTCGATGATGCCTTTTGGAGCGATGACAAGTCGATGGAGTTTTATTTGCTCTGTATTGCAAATATCGGTACACAAGCTATTCCAAGAAGAATGCAAAGATGCAGGAAGACTTTCATCCCAATCCAATCGCTCTCTCCAAATGCGCTGCAAAAAGATCTTGGCCTTGGCTACCACGGGTCCGATAAGTCCAAGTGGGTCATAAAATCGAGCAATGGTAGACAGCACAGACCGTTTGTTTGGTTTTCCAAGCGCTTTTATAGGAGAAAAATTAAACAGAAGGCAGTCAGAAGCTGGATCCCATGCAAGTCCGAGAGTCTTTGTTACATCTGTGCCATCGTCAAACTTTAAAAAAGTTTCCTTTTCCTCATCAGGAATATGTTGAAGCACGTTAAGATTATTGGAGCACCACTTCCTAAGCTTAAAATTTCCCTTTCGAAGCAGACTGACTGTTTGCTCCATAATGTCCAATACTTCCTCAACAGAGTCACCTCCAGTAATAAGATCATCTACATAAAATCGCTCATGACCACTTTAGATCCAACAGGAAACGATCTTCTTTCATCAATAGCCAATTGCTGCATAGAACGAACAGCCAGAAAACTTGAATTTCCTGATGAGGAGAATCACGCCAGAGGTTGCATTGCAAATAGGAATCGGGTTCAACCATCCTAACGCACCTATACATTTTGCAAATGTCGCCAGTCAGGGCTATTGGGAACGTCCTAAACTGCAACAGCGTACTGAACAGCATGCGTTGAATAGTTGGGCCTGCCATGAGGATTTCATTCAGGGAATAACCAGACGAAGACACGGCTGAACCATCAAAAAACACTCGAAGCTGAGTTGTTGAGCTGTCTTCCTTAAGAACACAATGATGAGGAAGATAATACTTGCAGCGACTTAGCATGTGCGACTCCACAAGAGACATGTGATTCAAATCCACATACTCCTTGATAAATTCTGAATATTGAGATTTTAACCCAGAATGACGCTCTAATTTGCATTCTAGGTTACAAAACCGACGATATGCTTGCTGATACGAATCCCCAATCAGATCCACAGCATGCTTGACTGGAAGGCGAACCGAATATTCGCCAGTGTCCAAACGAGCAAAGGTTTGTTTAAAATGCGCTTCACAATCAAGTTCCTCCTTGGTAGATTCGTTAACTAAACGAGAACAAGATTCTACCTCCCAAAACCGACGATCGATTTCATCAAGCTTGTTATCAGGGCTGGGATTTGCCATAGGAACCGAGCGAGTGACCGTCAATGAGGCAGGGCTCGCCGAAGACGTTCCTCCTGTCACTATCCAGCCCAGTTGAGTTTTTTGCAAAATAGGCAAGCCAGGATCGATTTCCAGTTATAGACGGAGCTACAAGAACCGAGATGTTAGCAGCGTACTCAGATGCTCGCGATTGAAAACTTATATCGGCTGAAAAACCATAATCCAGAAATCAAAGTAGATGAGCGATGCTTGCGCAGCTGGAGGTGTTGAGCTAAACGAGACGTAATAATGTGCACCTGCGACCCAGAATCAAGCAGAGCTCGGCAAGGAACCAACACTCCACTACGACTTCTAACGTTAATTACAGCAGTTGCCAAGAGCACTATGTCTTGACTGAGATTTTGGGCTACAAGTGTTGTAGAGGGTTTTGTCGCAGGCGGATGCGGAGCGGAGTTAAACTGAGAACCGTCAATCTGATTCTCAAAATGCAGAAGCGTATGATGCTTGGCCTTGCAACGGTTGCAGGCAGTTGAGCTGCACTCCTTTAGCCGATGATCTTTGCGCAGGCAATTAATGCAAAGAGAAAGTTTCTTTACCTCTCGTAGACGCAATTGCGGAGACAGATTTCCAAAACGGGAACAGTTGTAAATTAAGTGGCCAGAGGTCTCACAAAACACACATTCATTTGTGCTGGAGTAAGTAGCGACAAAGGCTTTTCTACTGGTGTTAGAGATTTTGCTACTTTTTCCCACCTTCGAGCTAGGCGTATACGTTGCCATAGCGTGCTCCACATTTTCCAATCTTTGACAGCGTTGATACAGAAATGCCAAGAAATGCTCACCGGTCGGAATAGTATCCATCGGTGCTGTCTCCTCCCAACTGGTCTCCGTTGCCTTGTCCACTTTCTGCAGCAAACTGTGCACGATAATAAAGCCCGCAATCTGCTCAACGGTGCCCAGGCTTTGTAGAGCGCGGATGTTGGCGTTGACCGTATCCGAAAGGGTTCGAAGTTGTACAGCTGTCGATGACTCGATGAAATACAAACCCAAAATCTCAGCGACATGTGCCTGGAAAATAAGACGTTTGTTATTAAACCGTTTTTTAAGTAGCTCTAATGCAACTGGATAGTTGGCGCTGCTAATTTCCAAAGAAGAAACACTGTCTAAGGCTGGTCCTTTCAGGCACGATCGCAAATGTTGAAACTTCTCCACATCAGACAGTCCTGAATCCGCATCAATGATGGACGAGAACATAGCTCTGAAATCTGCAAACTTTGTATATCCTCCACTAAACTCTGAAAGTTTGATCTCAGGCAATCGAATCCGACTTTGAGACAATGTGTGATTGTCAACAGATGCATCTTGCCTCATAGTGGAGCACAATGGTGACGATAGCTTTCGTTTGTGGATTTCGCGACGCAAGCTAGTTTCAACTAATATTGAAAGTTGATCAAAAGATTCTCGTAACTCACTCCCGATTTCATCATAATCCAGCTCCTCCAATGTGTTATGCATATTGGTAAATGCTTGCTGAGCATTTTCTATCGCCTTAAGCCGAACAGCCAACTCTTCTTCGCTGAGATGCACAATTTGCTCTGGAGCGATTGCTTTGGCCATCCGTTTTACTTGCTCGTCAATAGCTTTGACCTTGGCTTTGTAAAACGGTGCACCAGGAGTGCTGCAGCAGTGCTTTGCATTTTTAACTATTCATTTATTTATATATCTGCATTTTATTACAGTTTAGAAGTCATTGACTGTAATACACTTTTGGTATATAGTTTTGGATGTACTGGATGTGAAGCACTTGCACGGTGTATGTTAATGTTCAGTAAATGTCAAACACTGTCACTTTAGTGCCTCCACTAACGCTTCAATACATTACAGTTGTTGCTGCACCTGCACGCGCTATTTAAAGCTTAAAATATTGAATTTTATTTAGGCTTATTGAAAATGGTGTGTGTGTAGTAGTATTTGTCGACGTATTTGTAGTTGTTGTAGTTGTTGTCGTTGTTGTAGTATTTGACGTTGTTGTAGTAGTTGTCGTTGTAGTTGTTGTTGTTGTAATTGTTGTAGTTGTAGTTGTTGTAGCACGTTGTAGCGAAAAAATTAGTAGTCTGCACTCACAGCCAGCCACGATCGCTTCACTTTTTCAACTCCTCTCTCATGCTATTCACATGGCAAACAAAAAACGCGTTACAGTTCAATGTTATGTTAACTAATGTTACAGTTCAGTTTAATGCGTTACAGTTCAATGTTACACATTAACCTTGAACTGTAACGCATGTTATTATATAGATTATCTGTTCGAGCTTTCACCCAGCTGGGCTGCATAGCAGTTCTGCGCGGTAACAACAGTTTTAAATGCACTGACGTTCAAAAGACGTAATGTCAATAGCAATGCAGCAGTTCAAAACGTAATTTAAATTGCACCGAAGCCACAATGTCAATTTGAGGGCAAACGCTTTTGTCACAAGCGAATGAAAAAACGAAACGGGAGAGGCAATAACATTGCTGAGACGGCTGCTGCAACGGTTCTAGCAAAAGCGACGAGAGAATCGACAGCGCAGGCGCGAATGCAGGTCAAACACCTGAAGCGAAAGCGAACACAAAAACGACTCGAGAAATGCGAAACGATGCAAAGGAGCGCGGGCGCGCGCTTTATTAACTCTTTAATTTTAATAAATATTATTTATTTAAACAAAACACAGAGTAATCACGTCGGGGTCACCAAATGTTGAGCTATTGAGCTTTTTCAATAGCTATCGAGTTTCCACAAAATTTAATAAATATAAATGCGACGAATCTTGCATGAATATAAATTTTATTTATTTGCCTTCGTGGCAAAACTTAAGTCTATTAGAAATGTTAATTGTTAATTGCAGGCTCCGAATTGAGCTGTGCAATGAAATTTACAAAAACGAATTGGCAGGTGTCGAAAACCGTGCCGCGACTTGAATTCTCGAGTGATCGAACAGAACTAAATTATCTGCCGAATTGAAGCAGCTGCCTTTCCCTTAGTTAATTCCAAGGGCAAGCAATAGTACAATGCAAGGTAAAGAACTACGGTAAGCGTAACAACAGTTATGTGAGTAAAGTTTAGTTGCTCTTATGATGCGTAGAGCACAACTTATAAAAGAGATTAAACATTAAGCGATGAAGCTGCTTTGTTGTTGTTTGGTGTAAGTAGCTGCCTAACCAAACAACATGCATTCTGTTTTTTTTTTTAGGACGGTGGGGCATGTCCCGTTGTTTGGGGGCGTGACATTCAATGTTTTCATGCAAAACTTTGTCAGATGTCAGCATCTACCTTCATGTCAATTTTAGTGGCTATAGTTTTAAAACTGTAGAAGATACAGGCATTTTTGTTTACAATTTAAGGGGATGGGGGCGGAATAGGTGGGCGTGGCATCCAAACTTTTGATGCAGTTTTTTGGGGAAGAAAAAAATTAGACAGAACCTTACAAGATCTACGGAGAAATTATAAATGATTTGGTGGTGCATTGATTTTATTAGCACGAGATTTTCTTTAAACATTGCTAGTGATTCCTCGATCAACCAGCAGATGAACTCAATGCATGTCTAAAGTCCTCCAATTTGTGGAAACATGTCAAAATACTTCATTTGCAAATGAATTAAATTTCAAAATTTAAGAACAAATTACAGGCGAATCGACGATATATAAATCAGTTGATTCGGGTACTAACCAAGATGATGTAGTCAACTATCCACCGGAATTTTTAAACTAACCGGACTTGCCAGGACAACACCCTATCACGGGTGACGGTTCTGTTCACGAGAATTTTTTGCCCCGACTATAAAATACGTAGAAACAAAACAATTCAACATTACAAATCTTTTTGAAAGGAAGAAGTCTGTCGGGTCCGCCGCTGCAACTCGTGGCTGGGTTAGCTACTAGTTAATAAGTACCTAGCTCAGAATATGAATAGTTGAAGATTGCTAGGAAGGCCCTTTATTGTTTAATATTAATATAATAAGCTGTAAGAAATAATTGTTAAGATCTATAATGTACGATACCACCCAATAGTATAATAGTCAATAAGCAACGTCGGTTTCAAAACAGAACGGCCATTAGAAGCAGAGTGGCCAGATGATGCGAAAGCACTAAGCAGAGCTTTCGACCCTCAAGACGCGATCCACCAAACTATAAAAGCTCGAGTGGATCGGCGAAGAAAAGCCGAGCGTGAGCCCAATTCAACATTACAAATCTTTTTGAAAGGAAGAAGTCTGTCGGGTCCGCCGCTGCAACGCGTGGCTGAGTTAGCTACTAGTTAATAAGTACCTAGCTCAGAATATGAATAGTTGAAGATTGCTAGGAAGGCCCTTTATTGTTTAATATTAATATAATAAGCTGTAAGCAATAATTGTTAAGATCTATAATGTACGATACCACCCAATAGTATAATAGTCAATAAGCAACGTCGGTTTCAAAACAGAACGGCCATTAGAAGCAGAGTGGCCAGATGATGCGAAAGCACTAAGCAGAGCTTTCGACCCTCAAGACGCGATCCACCAAACTATAAAAGCTCGAGTGGATCGGCGAAGAAAAGCCGAGCGTGAGCCGCGAATATGCGGCGAGGGAGTCTAGCACGAGCATCGAAAGTGCGTGGAAGGGCCGCACGCAAAGCGGAAAAGTAAGGGAGTCGAGCGCGAGCATGGAAGGTGCGTGGAAGTGTCGCACGCCAAGCGGGAAAATTAACAAAGTAGAAAAGTGAGAGCAGCAGGGAGAGAGAAGCGAGCAGGAACTGGAAGAGGAACGGCGCTAGGTACAGCACCCAAACCAACAGAAGAGGATCGATCGGAAACAGAGTATAGGGGAAGGGCTAGAGTAAGCACGTGAGTAAGACACCCACACATTTATATTGGATTTAAACCCCCTCTCTCCATAAGACTAACGCGCGTCGAGTATCGCGTTTTATGTGCATATAGAGAATAAAGCGAATGATAAGAATATAAAACGCGTGGCTATTCTGTTTAATATAGTTGTCTGATACCCTGTGATTCAAATCCGCAGAGGCACGTGTTCGAACGGCGTTAAGGTGTAGTGGCGATTGAGGCAACGACCCGATTAATACCCTCAAAAGCATACTTACCAAACGATACCCGCGAGGCTGGCCCGCGGTGACGTAAGGCAAGCTTAGTGATCGGATAGAGTAACAATTGTGGTGTCGGCCCGGTTGATGCTCTAACTGATCTGTAGTCGGCAGAACACGGTTTCGCGTTAGACCATTATTTAACTTTCATAAAAGCTATACTTTAGGTTTCAGCAAGTTATAAATTTCTTGTAACCAGCCTTGGCCAGACTGAGATCTGTACCTCGGCAAATCACTACTTTACAAGTGGCGCCCGGGCAGGGACCTAAAGTACAAGCGGGTGGTGTAACCTGGAATAAAAGCCCCAGTAACATCACTAAAAAGTGCAAAAATTTTGGTTCAAGTAAAGTACGCGTATACCCGGTGATACCCTGTTTTGCTACGCGCATGTAAAACGGTGGACGTTAAACGGATCTCGGGCATCGAGATTTTGTGCAATTGTCGCGGCACAACGAAAGCAAACGAAAACGGGCGTAGCGATAAAACCAACGGGATCACAGCGGACAGAGTGTGTAAGGCGTTTTGAATCGGTCGCAGCTGCAGAATAGAGAATAAAACGTGAATGGCGATAAAGTAACGGGCCTTGCTTGAGTCCGCGCAGTCGACAAAGATTTGAGGCGCAGCGAACGAGACGGTGAAAACGTGCGCGCCGATTACCTAACGGAACTCGTGCAAGTTATTGCTGCTGGCAAACGTCGGTGAACGCAGCGAACTTGTCGACAAAGCGGGTGAGTCGATCACCTAACGGAAAACTCTCGCGTCGACGCGAGCAGCACAGGGTGCTTAAAGTTTTGTAAAGTCAAGGCGGTTGACCTAGAAAAATAAGGCACAGTGGGACGATACCAACGAAAGTGAACGCTGTTCGGTTTAAGAGTAGATCGTCATGCTAACCATTAAAAACGAAATAAGTAAACGGATTGGCTGTTGTTATGAAAGTTAAAAAAAAAAAAAATTTTAAATAAAAGGGGAAAAAATAAGATTTTAAATAAAAGGAAAAAAAAAGTGAGAACATTTATTTTTTTGGTTTCATTAAATAAATTGTTGAGAATTTTTTTTACACATAACACAACTGAGATTTTTGGGGAAAAAAAAATACAATAATAGTCCGCGATTGAGAAACCATTAGTCAACGAGTCTGCCGGCATGGAGCCTGGAGGCTGTACCAAACCAGGGGTGGGCCGACAATGGGTCTACGACTGCCGGAAGGAGGACTTAGAATATATTTCTGAGGAGTTAGGGCTGGGAAAATGCGCAACAGTGTCAGATTACCGGGCAATAAGTGAAGCGCTAACAGACCTGGCCGCGGGGTGGTTTTCTGTCATTCAATTGATGGACGCCACATGGGCCACTTTTAGGAGCGCATTTTTAGACTTCTTCCTGCCGCCGGAATATTATCAACGACTCTAGGATGATATCAGGTTCCGCCGACAGCGTGCTGGAGAGAGTTTTAAGGAGTACATGATTGACCTCCGAAGGATGATGCGACACGCTAGGTATACGGCGGAGCAGGAGCTATATAGGGTGTATGAAAACTTGACGTCAGACAATCGACGAAACATTCGCAGGCGCGAGTTCAAAACATTTTAGGAACTAACACAGTTAGCGGCAGAATACGAGACTCTGGAGGAACGGGATCGGAGAGATGCAGCGGCAGGTTACGGCGCGCGGACTTTCCCTAGACACTACAATCCGTTCAGATCATCAGCACAGCCAGTTGCGTGGTTTGAGAAGCCGGGTGCGGTACCGCATAGCGAAACGGGGGTAATAGCGAATCGAATGCTGAGTCACGAGATGCCTAGAACGCCCATGAATAAGCGAGGATGCTATAACTGTTCGCAGGCGGGGCACTTTGCCAGAGAGTGTCCTAATCCGCGAGTGCAGTTTTGTAGGGAGTGTGGTACCCGAGGAGTCAGAACGAACGAGTGTTGTCGTAGGCCCGGGGCGGGAAACGATCCACGGCACCAGCTGGGACGGGATCAGTTGGGAGCCGATTCAAAGCAGTCCCGGAGTTAGAATACCCGTTAAGAGTAGAGGATGGGCGGATAGTCGCTATAGTTAAGGTCGGGGATCAGGTAGCGACAGCAACGGTGGATTCAGGGGCAACCAGAAGTTTCATAAGTGAGGAATTTTCCCGAGGGTTAAAGAAAAGATGTGAAGTATTGACAGCCAACGCGAAGATTCGCTTAGCAGATGGGTCGACATTGGAGGTGAAAGAATTATTCAGGGGAAAGGTTAGTTTAGCGGGGACAGAGGACACGATGGACATGCTCGTGATGCCTTCGATGCTAGATAACCTAATATTGGGAATAGATTTTTAAAGCCTGGTGGGGACGACCATACAGTGCGGGAACGCGTGGCTGATATTGGAAGCCGAGAGGGCGCTGAACACGGACGGTGACAGGGTCATAACAGAACCCGAGTCAGCCGCAAGGCAAGGATACACTAGCGGGAAGCAGAGGGAAACAGGAGAAGTCCAGGAAACGCGTCAGCTAGACGTAACCGTAAGAACCATCACCAACACAGGAAAGGATACAGTGCCGGGCGCTGTGAAACAAATATCAGACGAAGTAGGAGAACAAGGTACAGATACTACAATCCCTGCCAAAACGCTGCCAGACAACGTAGCTGTAGACGAACAGGAGTGGCCGGCGGATTTGGAACCCGGGATACGGAAATTGTTAAAGTCGGAATTGGCTCTCGTCGATTGACTCCAGGGTGTGTCCAACGTTGCCGAGCACAGGATCATCATGAAGGATGACAAGCCTATAAAACAAAGGTATTACCCGAAGAACCCGGCGATGCAGCAGGTAATCAATACACAAGTGGACGATCTACTGCAGGCCGGCGCGATAGAGCCATCTCGTAGTCCGCACATTGCACCAACTGTACTTGTTCGCAAGAAAACGAACGAGTGGCGGAATTACAACCTCAGACAAAGAGAGTGGCGGCCGGGAATCAACACGTTGGTGTTACTGAGGACACACCAACTATCGAAGGCTAGCGACGGGCTTGCGGCAAAACTCGCTCCCAAATACGATGGCCCATTCCTCGTAAAGAAGTTTTTGTCACCAAACATTGTACGATTGCTGAAAATAGGACAGCGTAAAGGCCGAGTCGCAAGCAAAGCCCAGCTAAAACCATTCTACCAGGAAGGCGAAGACTACGAGGAACACCAAGTGGTAGAAGGACAAGACCTGGACACAGAGCGAAAGACGTCATAAACCAAGTCGGAAATGAGAAAAGAGTCGAATAGAGTGAAAGAAAAAAAAATAACACACTCCCAACTCTGACAAATTTTTTTTTCCCAACCAAAACATACAAAGGGAATAGATTAATAACGATTCAAATTTTACTTCACAGGAAAATGAGCGACGATATCGTAGTCATCAGCAGCGACGAAGAGGTACCGTCCGGCAAGGAAAGCCCGTCGGACGAGGAGACGACAAGTACGGAGGAAAGCAGCAGCGAAGCCCCGCCGAGTGTCCGCGTGGAAGATGCCGGCTTAACCAGCGACGAAGAAGACTGCAACCAGGGTGGGCAGCAAGAGCAATATCCGAGGGATCCCCGCAGAAACCATCCTACCTACCAGAGGCAGGAACGCGAGGACAGCCCGCCGACGTACGGCCACACGATTTACCGTTCAGAACAAGTAACGGCGTACCAAGTGGACGGGGCAGTAGTACTGATGAGGGTGGAGACGGCCACGGCAGTCATCGAGAAGGAGGGCGCGCAGGCCCCACAACCGCGCGTCGTAGAGCCGCCATCCCCTCCACACTACCCCGCCTTGGAGCAATCGTCGGTGGCGTCGATGGCCGAAAAGACAACGAGGAGGACAAAGCAGAAGAGGGTGTAGCTTCTCTGGCCCCAGAGGTGTCAGCCCGTGCATCCCCAACCCAGGAGCCGTACGATGGCATCGAGTTGTTTGATGAAAGCCTCGAAGCGGAGGTGGAAAATGTCGTATGCCCGTTTAGACAGGAGGACACTCCCAAGCACTGGTTCCACCGGGAGTACACGACAATCCCGGAGAAATGGACGGTGTACCCAGGCGATAGCATTTTAAACAAAGACGCGGTAGCTGAAATACAAGACGAACTCTTGAGACACAGGATATCCCCAGGGCCACGCAGGGAGCGATTCAGGGTGATGGAAGGAGCTGACGTATTTAACGTAACAGCACACGCCGACGGGAGGGTAATCATCACCCTAGTGGAGAAAGGGGGGGTGTGAGGAAGGCCAAATGATGCCCTCCCCCACATTTTTATATAGTTAATAAGTACCTAGCTCAGAATATGAATAGTTGAAGATTGCTAGGAAGGCCCTTTATTGTTTAATATTAATATAATAAGCTGTAAGAAATAATTGTTAAGATCTATAATGTACGATACCACCCAATAGTATAATAGTCAATAAGCAACGTCGGTTTCAAAACAGAACGGCCATTAGAAGCAGAGTGGCCAGATGATGCGAAAGCACTAAGCAGAGCTTTCGACCCTCAAGACGCGATCCACCAAACTATAAAAGCTCGAGTGGATCGGCGAAGAAAAGCCGAGCGTGAGCCGCGAATATGCGGCGAGGGAGTCTAGCACGAGCATCGAAAGTGCGTGGAAGGGCCGCACGCAAAGCGGAAAAGTAAGGAAGTCGAGTGCGAGGATGGAAAGTGCGTGGAAGTGTCGCACGCCAAGCGGTAAAATTAACAAAGTAGAAAAGTGAGAACAGCAGGGAGAGAGAAGCGAGCAGGAACTGGAAGAGGAACGGCGCTCGGTACAGCACCCAAACCAACAGAAGAGGATCGATCGGAAACAGAGAGCGTCGTCAGCAGCTCAAAAGGGCAGAGGGCGACTGCATGAGGGTACAGCATGCATTGAAAATGCCTAGCTCGACAGTCGTTGCGGATCTGTTAAAGAGTGCGGTCATACGCGTGCCAAAGTACGGCAAAGAAAAGCGATTAACACGCGGCGTCGATCTGCACAGCGAAGGATACACAAAAGAGACCAACGACGACGCACAAACACAAGGAGCCAACAACAACAACAACGGAAAGGATTATTGAAGAACAATGGACAGCGGGTAAGCTGGCCTCTGACTCTAGCATATACATGGGCGGGCGGGAGTTTTAAGTGCGGTGTGGTTAGGCAGGTACAGGCTGTGAATAAATTGTGTGAAGTTATTAAGTGCAAGCAAGTGTATATTATAGTCGAGAGGGCAGCCACGGCGTGCCGCCTAGTCCCAACACGTGTTCCGAGCGTTTCTCTGCACGTGTTGAAGCTGGTCGGTGCCACCGGCCATCGGTAGTGTACACCAATACGCATTCCGAGGGTTTCTCTGTGCGTTTTGGTGGCCCTACGGATGCTCCCTCGCCAGGTTTGTAGTGTTGTTGTTTTCTTATAGTTCTAGCGTAGACGGCGTGCCGTACGGCCCCAACATGTGTTCCGAGCGTTTCTCTGCACATGATGAGGCTATTCGGTAGCGTGCCGCCTGGCCCCAACACGTGTTCCGAGCGTTTCTCTGCACGTGTTGAGGTTGGTCGGTGCCGCCGGCCACCCGTAGCGACCATCAAAACGCATTCCGAGGGCTTCTCTGTGCGCTTTGGTGGGTCTGCAGTTGCCCCGAAACACCTCTCGAGTCTCGGCTTTTTATAAATTTTGTTGTAAAAGACCCTGGATATGACTGAGTATTTACCCCAGCCCTAGAAAGCTTCTTTACAGATGGCGCCCGAGCAGGGACTCCGAGATTTATGTTGTTTCGGGGGGGGGGGGATTTTTTTTGGTGTGTTCACCAGCGACCAAGTAATACAATAGTTATAAATAAATGTAGATCTTTTCTTGTATTTTGTAAATGACTATGGCAAAAGGCCCCACGTTGTATTCAGAATGGTGACATAGTCCATATTTTCGGCCTGTCCGAAAGTACAGTCTCGGGGAGAAAAACAACATACGCGCTCTGTATATATTTTTTTTTTCATGTGCTTGAGCACATAGCCGGCGTACCGCCCCACGGAAAGAAAAAAAAAAACGTGACCACGCTAGTTACACGTGGGATCATGTGGGCAGCGACATATGGAACAGTTTCACGCACAAGCGGGCAAACGCTTGGCAAGACATGCTAGGTACAAGATTATTTTGTTTTTTTTGCTAACCAACCGCATTCGAGAACTTTCCCCAAACATTGGCTCCCTGGAGTACAGTAGGGCTTAGCTTCCCATTAACCATTTTTTTTTGTAAACCTACATAATTTTTGTTGTTGTTGTTGAGAGCGGAACAACCGTAGAAACAAGCCGAACGCAGTAACTACGCATCAGTCGCTAACGCAGCGACGAAGCAACTCAGCAGCAGAGCGGCTCAGCAGCAGAGCCGAATACCAGCCGAACCAAGCAACGAAGCGACTCAGCAACGGTGAGGCTCAGCCGCAAAGCCGAGGATCAGCCGACGAAACGACAGAGCAGAGCCGACGAAGACATCGGACGGCAGAGGTCCCGAAGTCCGCACGACCAGGCAGCTGAGGCGGGTAGCCCAGCATATATAAGGCGGTCACTCACAGCGGGATAGGCAGTTTTAGCAACGAGAGTCAACCAGTGACAACAGTCAGTGATACAGTGCTCAAATAAAGAACCAAATTTAAATAAACACAGCCTTGACAAGTGAATCCTCACGCAAAGAAAAGGACTCGCAGGACCAACAGCAGGACTCGCAGGACCAACAGCAGGATCGGCAGGACTCACAGGACCAACAGTAGCACCCGTTACAGCACTCGCTACAGAACCAACAGCAGGACCAGCAGCACCCGTAGCAGCGGTGTATCAACAACACACGCAGCAGAACTACCAGCACTACCTGACATGGGTGTAAAGTGGATCACTTTTCGGCGCAAGGAAGAGCTACAGCAGCTTGCCCAAGAATTCGGGTTGGGAACTACTGGCACGGTCGAGGAATTGCGGGGCAGGATTTCGGCGTTTGTCACCAGGGGCGAACACTCGGAGGCAACACGAGACCGTCTGGTGGAACTGGAAGCTAGCTACGGAGATATGGCCAGCCCTCGGGATGGTCGCTCGCCGTCAGTGTCTCCGTGCCCTGAAAGCCGTGGAAGCTACAAGCAGCTTCAGGTACCAGTGCCGGCGATGAAAACTGTTACGCACGAGGACCACGAACTGCCGGGTACCAGTACCGAAGACACAGGAGGACGTCGAGAGGAAATTTCGAGCTCCATGCTGGCGGATAAGCTACGCAACCAACTACCACGAGCCATATTCGGGCTATTGACCGGTCGGGCTGAAGAATGGTACCGCGCCTACAACATGCAGGATAAACCTTGGGAGTCGTTTAAGAAAGAGTTCTTGGACTTTTTCTTGCCGCCGCAGTACTTTCAACGCTTAGAAAGTACAATCCAGGCTCGTGTTCAACGTCCAGGTGAAGCCTTCCGTGACTACGTTATTGAGCTGCGTTTACTGATCCAACGGGCCCAATACTCGCCGGAACAAGAGCTGGATCGCATATACGACAACTTGCTGCCAGAGTACCAACTATTTACACGCCGGCACGAATTTAACACATTGGCCAGGTTGACCCAGCTGGTCACAAGCTTTGAGACAGTTCGGGACCGGAACGAAACCGCGCAGGCTAGTGAATCGACATCGCAGGACGCACAGGATGGACATGCCACTGAGCTAGCCGACCTCGTAGAGACAGCGCAGGCTGGTGTTGCACCAACGCAGGATGCCCGCAACACTGAGCTAGCCGACCTCGTAGAGACCGCGCAGGCTAGTGAATCAACATCGCAGGACGCACCGGATTCGGAGCTAGTCGATTTCATAACAACCGTGCAGGCCAGTCAGACGAAGACGCAGGCGAAACAACATCGAACCAACAGAGGTTATGCACTCAAACCACTGGCGGACGCTCACAAGGCCCGGAGAACGAACCCATTTCGGAGACAACCACGGGCATTACCAGACATTTTGGAAGAGCAGGAAAGCACGCAACGAACGGTCCCGATAAGCCTAGCAGTCGTCACGACAGAGGAAGGAGACAAGGGTCCCTCAGCGGAATCAAACGCAACGGAACACGCATTGCCCACCTGGATCGACGACTTTCTTGAGAAAGAACTAGCCCGATTTGAGAACATGACAGGAGTATCGCACATCGCCCAGCATACTATCGTCATGAAAGATGACAAACCGGTCAAACAACGATACTTTCCGAAAAATCCGGCAATGCAAAAGATCATAAATGACCAGGTCAACGAGCTTCTGGAAAGTGGGCAGATCGAACCCTCCAAAAGCCCACATAGCGCCCCAATTGTGCTGGTCGATAAGAAGACCGGCGAGATACGGATGTGCGTGGATTACCGACAGTTAAATGCACGGTCAGTGCCAGACGCATATCCGCTGCCACGTATCAACCACATATTGGAACGCCTACGTAACGCGGCTTACATCTCCACGTTAGATCTTAAAAGCGGATACTGGCAAATCCCGATGGCCAAGGAAAGTTGGCAATACACCGCGTTCACGGTCCCGGGGAGAGGCTTGTACCAATGGAAAGTTATGCCATTCGGGTTGCACTCTGCCCCAGCGACTTTCCAACGCGCTCTGGACAGTGTCATCGGCCCGGAAATGGAACCACACGCGTTCGCTTACTTGGATGACATTGTGGTCATTGGGGCCACATTGGAGGAGCACGTGGAGAACCTGCGCGAAGTGTTTCGAAGACTGGTGACAGCGAACTTAAAGTTAAATCGCAAAAAGTGCAGTTTCTTTCAACAGAGGCTAATATACCTAGGACACATGATCAGCGAGGCCGGCATACACACGGATCCAAGAAAAATCGCAGCAGTACAACGATTATCACCCCCGGCAAATACCAAAGAGCTACGACGTTGTTTGGGAATGGCCTCTTGGTACCGCCGGTTTGTTCCTAACTTCGCCACCATTGTCCAACCAATGACGAGCCTGCTGCGTAAGAACAGGAAGTGGCTGTGGGGCGACGAGCAACAAGCAGCGTTTGATGACTTGAAGACCAAATTAACCCAGGCACCAGTCCTAGCCTGCCCTGATTTTACACAGAAGTTTACACTACAGACAGACGCTAGTGACTACGGACTCGGAGCCGTACTGACGCAGAGCCTACAGGGAGGAGAGTGCGTTATTGCCTACGCAAGCCGACGTCTTCTCAGAGCAGAGGAAAATTACTCCGCCACGGAGAAAGAATGCTTAGCAATTGTCTGGGCCATAAGGCAGTTACGCTGCTACCTGGAAGGTTATCACTTCGAAGTCATCACGGACCACCTAGCATTGAAGTGGTTAAATTCGATTGACAATCCAACTGGACGAATTGCGCGCTGGGCGCTGGAGCTGCAGCAGTATCAATTCGACATACTGTACCGGCGGAGGCGACAAACGTGGTCGCAGACGCCCTTTCCAGACAACCATTGGAGACCCTGCAGCGCGCCCCGGAAAAAGCCTCGAATTGCACTTGGTTGCTACGGCTGAGCAAGCGTATGGAAATGCAGCCAGAGAAGTTCACGGACTACATACACGAAAACGGGCAGATCTACCGGCAAACGGGCAAGCGGCCCCCCGAGGAAGAACACGTGACTTGGAAGCTATGCGTGGCTAAGGACCACCGACAGCGGGTCTTGGAGGAGTGCCATGATCATCCAACAGCAGGGCACTTGGGAATCCGAAAGACAGCGACGAGAGTGATACAAAGATATTATTGGCCTGGAATCTTCCGGGATGTGACGAAGTACATCAGGAAGTGCGACAAATGCCAGAAATTTAAGGTGAGCCAATCCAAACCAGCCGGACATATGCAGACACGACAAGCCCAGGGTCCGTTCGACATCCTCTGCGCTGATTTTATGGGTCCGCTCCCGCGGTCCAAGCACGGAAACACCAGCCTCCTCGTTTTCTTCGACCTCTTCTCAAAATGGGTAGAGCTAGTGCCCTTACGGAAGGCTACCACCGCCCACTTGGAAAGATCGTTTCGGAAAAGGATACTATGCCGATTTGGCGTACCACGGAAGTTTGTGTGTACCCAGTTCACAAGTCGATCGTTCAGAAGCTTCTGCAAGACGGCAGGGATGGAACTGGAACACACAGCCCCGTACACACCGCAACAGAACCCAACAGGGGGCCAACAGGCAGCAAGACTTAAAGGTATCTTCCAGGTCGTGCAACAGAATATCCAACGGGCATCACAGGAGCAAAGCAAAGGTTACAATCTTCGGAGGCGGGAATGGAAACCAGCACTAGGTATGAGGGTATGGCTGCGACAACACCATCTTTCCAAGGCCGCAGAAGGGTTCAACGCAAAGCTGTCACCAAAGTTCGAGGGACCTTACAAAGTCATCAAGTTCCTCTCACCGAACATAGTACGGGTCCAAAGTCTTACCGGCCGACAACGGAAAACGGCAAGCCTAGCCGACTTCAAAGAGTTCAACTCAGCAGAGGACGAAGAGCCAGCAGTACCAAGTAGCAGCCAAAACTAGCCAACAACGACAAAGTCACGGGGGCCACTTTTACTGGCGAGCCAGTATAACGTCCTCGCCCCAAAATGGGGAAAACCCAACTAAACGATCAGAGTTAACATCCATCACACCGCAGGGCTAAGTCATTTGGGGTAGAGTATTTAAATAAGGTACATCGAACATATTTCTACTTTACTCTAGCACGAATCCAACGCAAGACGAGCCGGACGCACGGCCCTTGGGGGCACAATATGTACTCCTGGGACGTCCCTGGGGCCAGTCGTCGCGGGACAACCAGTTGCGACGAGTCTCCGTCGCAGAGCCATGGCACCCGGAGCCAGTCCCTATAGAAGTTCGCATGCAGGCGGTCAGTGGCTGGATCAACAACCAGTGCGAACCCGACGACAAGGAGGTGATCTCGATCAGCTCCAGCTCCGAGGTGACACCCGACGGCCGGTTCAACACAAACGGCGCACAGTGGGGCCTCTGCCGGAAAAGCGTTGCATAAATCATTTTTTTCATGAACGCGTTTGGCAAAAGTAAAACATATAATCGACAGAGAATACTTCAAAAATAATGGATCCAAAATATTTTTGAAATCGGTTAAAAATTATGGCTGCTAGAGCTTATCAAAGTTGAGAAATATTAAGTGAGTACGAATAAATGACAATTTTTACGAAAATTCGCCACTTTCAAAGTGAATATTGGGCGATATAAACAACCGATCTTCGATCTATTTTTTTATATGAAAAGTATGTTCAATGTTAGTATTTTGTATTATAAAGTTTGAATATAACTGAAATACTTATTAAACTAGAAACGTTTAAAAAATACACTAAATTTTCCTTATTTTTGAACTTTCGTGGAATAGAACTCATAGGGATAAGACGGGATAAGTGTGGGACCACTTGCATGTGATAGATGAAATATATACCTTTCATATGTTTTTGGTCGCAATCTGCGGAAATCTGCGGATCTCGAGATAAATCCAAAAAACTAGGTGTACCTCGCGTTAAAAGCACGCGGCAGGTATAAGGAAGAAGAAGAGCGCATGCAAATTTGGCTGTAGCGGGTGTGTTGTTTATTTATAACATTGCTATATGTTGTATTATAAGTACTACCTGACTATATGTACCCCCTTTAATAAATGTTGAGTTTATAATTACCGGCTTGAAAAGGGTGTGAAAGGCAGGTAAATATAGTTTTAGTTGATGTAAAATTGCGGAAATACAGGTAATTTTTTTTGGGAATTTCGCCGTTTACTTATTTTGAATGAAAATTAATACCTCATGTTTTTTTACCAAAAACATTGGAAAATGGTTATACCAATTTTGCTTTTTTACCTAACTAACCCAAAATATATGGTATATAGTGCAAAAAATTGCACTTGATTGCGACAGTTGTATTTTAACTTCATAAGATAAAGCACTACAAGCAATTTCCCGGTTGAATAGTATTTTTCAATATAATTCACTAACTTTTATTTAAAAGCGGAATAATGAATTTAAAAAATTCTACGATTGAAACCTACTGTTTTTCAAACCAAGAGTGGAAAAACAATCACGATTAACTTTCAATTTTTCCTGACAATGTTTGATGGAAAAGTCTTAAATGAAATTACAAACACCTCCTCAACTTCAAGGTGTCCTATTTGTAAAAAAAAAAACTCAAAAGGACTTTCACAACTTAGACGACTCAGACGACTTGCAGAATAAAGTGTATGGAATCTATTCTGAAGCTAGCCTACATACTTCCAGGAGAAACAGCAACGGATAATACACCTCGTGAGGATATACAGAGTAAAAAGGAATTATACAAGCTGAGTTCTCTCGGAAGTTGGGATTGAAAGTTGACTGCCCAAAGCATGGATACGGAAATACGAATGACGGAAATACTTCAAGGCGATTTTTTTTTAAATGATAAAATGACATGTTTGATAACAGGTGTTAATCATGAGATCATCAAAAGGTTGGCTGTAATCCTAAATGTTATAAATTGCAAGGCAATGATAAAAGGTGCAAAATTTGGCGAATACACATTGCAAACAGCTCAAGTTTTGACTGATTTGTATCCTCAGAAAAAAACTTACCCCCACGGTACATAGGTTTTTGGCTCATGGAGAGGACTTAATAGAGTATCAATGCTTACCAATTGGGAAGCTTTCTGAAGAAGCACAGGAATGTAAAAACAAGGACTACAAAAGGTTCAGATACACAAATACGTGCAAAATTTCTCGGGCTCGACAAAATGAAGACCTTTTTAACATGCTGGCAGCCTCATCGGATCCACTTCTTACATCGCTTAGACATGTGCGATCACGAAAGGATATGGAAGGAAGCACCTATAGTTTCGAAATGTTAAGTTTATTAGATATGAACATTAATGTTGATGATCATTTTGTTGAAAATCAGTCATCAATAGCAAATATTCAAAATTAACCTTAAAAAATCGGCAAAAATACAAATTTAAATGTAATGTATTTTAGTTTGAAAATCGAATTAAAACAACTAAAAATGTTAAATAGTTATTGAAATCATTAAAAATGTTCAGTTATAATTGAAAATAAAAATTTTATTTGAATTTTAGAGGCAAAATATGCTCAAAAATATTTCTTGACTTTGACCTTGAATATTTAAGCAACACGGATTACCTAGATACCTTCTCAACGAACACTCATTATACCCTTAACCCATAAAATGGGTAAATAAGGGTATAATGGTTTTGTGCAAATGTATGTAACAGACAGAAGGAAGCATCTCCGACCCCATAAAGTATATATATTCTTGATCAGCATCAACAGCCGAGTCGATCTAGACATGTCTGTCTGTCCGTCCGTCCGTCTGTCTGTCCGTCTGTATGAACGCCTAGATCTCAAAGACTATAAGAGCTAGAGACTTCAAACTTGAAACTTAAACTCTCCTAAGCCATGAGCAGATCAAGTTTGCTTCGAATTTTCGATAACACTTTTGGTTTCCGATATACACATACGATCGATAACAAAAAATTCTTGAATTTCAAAATTGTAAAAACGAGGTTCAATACTATTGAACAAATTATGAACATTTGAAAAAATTTGATTAAAATCGGTTAAGAAACACCGGAGATATCGCAGTTTGAAACTTGGTGATTTTGGTCATATTGGTCACTGGGTAAATATACACAAATGACTGTACGCTTTACGTATGGGGTTAAGGGTATGTCCTAGTCGGGATTTCTCGACTAGAGCCTTCTTACTTGTTTTAAAGCTTGAGAAGTTTTCTATCAAATGCTTTTTAAATTTTTTAAATCGCTTCATTAGTTTAGAAGTTATGATTTTTGCAATGTAAAATGAGCAAAGGCCCCACTGTGCGGCGTCAGGGCCCCGTTGAATTGGGATGTGGCCACACTTAACGCCCAAATGGAGGAGGATAACTACAGCTCACCCTTACGTCCTCCCGTGTGCACTGAGGCATCAGTTACGTCCCACTCCAGCCCAAATTCGGAGGAGGACGATCGCAGCACGCCCACACGCCCACGAGGCTACACTGGGGAGCGAGCGGCAAATGTTGTGACCGCGGCCAGCTCCAGCTCAAATTCGGAGGAGTACCGGCTAGCCGTGCGTACTTCCTTATGGAAATATTGGCAGAGCACCCAACCGTCAGCGAGGTGCAGGAAGAGCAGGAGGAGTGGACCACGGCCCCCGAGGAGTGGCGTACCAAAGAAGACAACCGTCAACTTCCGGTAAGGGTCGTCCAATATATTTGCCAGTATCTGCTGGACCCCGAGGCACGACTAGGCGTGCGAAATTTAAAAACAATAGGGCTACACACCTTTCGCTATTCCATCAACCGGCAACGACAGGTGACGATCAGTTTACTCCCCCCCGAAGTAGGAAGGGAGTGTGAAGTAGTAATCTCCTTCCCAACCTTTATAGATACTAATTATAATGACAGGCACCACGAAGGTTGCAATAGATATAAGAATTATGTTTAAAATGATTACAGGCCGAGGAGGAGAAAACCTGACTTAACAGCCGAGAAGACCGACAGAGAACGCAGCAGCAGACGGCACGCGGCAAACGAAGCCACCGATGCAGCGCGCTAACAACCGACTTAGCCGCCGAGAAGACTTGCCGAGGGCAAAGCAGCAGCGAAGACGACACGCAATCGATGCAAAATTAGGCGCAGCAGCAACAAACGAAAACGAGAGCGTCGTCAGCAGCTCAAAACGGCAGAGGGCGCAGCAGCGCATTAAGCAGCGATCGCGACTGCATGAGGGTACAGCATGCATTGAAAATGCCTAGCTCGACAGTCGTTGCGGATCTGTTAAAGAGTGCGGTCATACGCGTGCCAAAGTACGGCAAAGAAAAGCGATTAACACGCGGCGTCGATCTGCACAGCGAAGGATACACAAAAGAGACCAACGACGACGCATAAACACAAGGAGCCAACAACAACAACAACAACAGAAAGGATTATTGAAGAACAATGGACAGCGGGTAAGCTGGCCTCTGACTCTAGCATATACATGGGCTGGCGGGAGTTTTAAGTGCGGTGTGGTTAGGCAGGTACAGGCTGTGAATAAATTATGTGAAGTTATTAAGTGCAAGCAAGTGTATATTATAGTCGAGAGGGCAGCCACGGCGTGCCGTATGGCCCCAACATGTGTTCCGAGCGTTTCTCTGCACATGATGAGGCTATTCGGTAGCGTGCCGCCTGGCCCCAACACGTGTTCCGAGCGTTTCTCTGCACGTGTTGAGGTTGGTCGGTGCCGCCGGCCACCCGTAGCGACCATCAAAACGCATTCCGAGGGCTTCTCTGTGCGCTTTGGTGGGTCTGCAGTTGCCCCGAAACACCACTCGAGTCTCGGCATTTTATAAATTTTGTTGTAAAAGACCCTGGATATGACTGAGTATTTACCCCAGCCCTAGAAAGCTTCTTTACACACTATTAAACAATATCAATCTCTTAATGCTATAGGTGGGTATCCAGTACAGCAAAAAAAAATTTCCCATACAAAATCGTCGTAGCGGGAATGGTTTTTTTTGGCTGCGTGTTTTCTAGGTATCCAGTAACGTAGCAAAAACAATAAACTTCTTATCGATATGGGTTGACCCACCATTTGTGCTGTCGGCGTTGACGGTTCCGATGCTCTTCTTCCTCGCTCGTTTTGTGCAACAATATATGCTGCCAACCACGGAATAAGCATACTATTCATTTTGTCTTTTTATACTTTGATACCAAAGGTATCATAGTATATTGGGTTTGTGCAATGTCCGTCATGGTGTCCGTCCGTCCGTCCGTCTGTCCGTCTGTCCGTCTGTCTGTATGAACGCAACTTTTTTCGACACCCTTCAAGCTAGAGCCTTGCAACTTTGCAAATATCTTGGTACATGTCTTCGTCAGACAAAGTGTTAAATGTAGGGCTCTACGACCTCAGGGGGCGCGAGAAATCGATAACAAGTCGATACACCTCGAGGTGCAAATCGATAAAACACATATATATCCCACATTTTAGTAGCTAGAGTCACCAAATTTGATGGCAAGATAGCTGGTAACATTCCCCAAAAAACTGCTTCAAAAGTTTGGATGCCACGCCCACCTATTCCGCCCCCAGCCCCCTCCAATTATAAACAAAAATGCCTGTATCTTCTACAGTTTTTAAGCTATAGCCACCAAAATTGACATGAAGGTAGATACTGACATCTGACAAAGTTATGCATCAAAACATTGGATGCCACGCCCCCAAACAACGGGACATGCCCCACCGCCCTAAAAAAAACCGGAAAGCATGTATCTTCGCCAGTTTTTAAGCTAGAGTTACCAAATTTGGTATGAACATTGGTAGTGACATCCGTAGCAGGTGTACATCAATGTTTTGGAAGCCACGCCCACTTATTCCGCCCACCGCTATATCTCTCTCAGTTTTTAAGCTAGGCTCTTCAAACTTGGTATGAACATTGTTAGTGGCATCCGTAACAGATCTGCATCAATGTTTTGGATGCCACGCCCACTTATACCGCCCACCTCTATGTCTTTGTCAGTTTTTGAGCTAGAGTCTCCAATTTTATACCCAAAACCCTCATATATTACTATTTGCACTCAATATCCTTAACACAGCTATGTGAACTGGTATCAAAAGTATCGCAGTCGGTTGCGTCCGACTGCAACGTTTTACTTGTTTATTTATTCGCCTTGTTGACTTTGTTTAATTTAATGCCTCAGTGTGACCATGTATCTCCTAACATATTATGCAAAATGGCATATTTTTACCACACTTTGGGGGACTATGGGACACTGCCCACGCTTACAAAATATATCACAAATTCCGGCCAAGAATTTTTTGCTGTACTGGATACCCACCTTATAGCGTGAACAATATTTTTTGTTAGTCCATCTTTAGCTAACACAAACAAACTGGATGGTTAACCCACTTGAGAGCATGCCACGTATAATTGTCCGTGTAAAAAATATGGTGTTCTCAAATCTAATCCACAAACAGACATCGTTTGACCTTGGGATTTGTTGATAGTCATTGCAAATGCCAATCTTATCGGAAACTGAATACGTTTGAGATGAATTGGCACATCTGTAGGTATGACTTGTCTGTCTGTCCCGGAATCTTGTAATCAAATTTTCACCAAGTTCCCGACTAGCTAGAGCTCTGCAATTTTCACCAAAAATGTGTTTCAGATGACAATACCTGTTTTTAAAGTTTTCGGCGCGATAAAATGTGTAATATCATGTAAAAACCACGAAAAACAGTTTTCCATTTTCCATAAGTTACTAATATGACTGCCGAAATTCACAAGCTCTAGTGGCATGGAGGGAAGACTGCCGCTTCACAGGCCAAAGGCCGTGGGGTCGAACCCCGACCGAGACATACTTTCGACATACTTTTATTTGATTTTTTGCTTTTTTTTTAAATAACAAAAATCTATATATATAAAATAGTTTGTCCTGACTGACTGACTGACTGATTGTTGAGAGGCCCACAGCCTAAACGATAAGAGCTAGAAGGCTGAAATTTTCACAGAATATTCCATTCAGCTTGAAAGTGAGCACTAAGAAAGGAATTTTAATTTGGACCACTCCTTCGAGTACCTGCCAAAATCTAATGGCATTAATCACTTTACCTCATTCCACCATTCAGGCGCCTCATCGTCGCACAAGCTGTGAGTTTCAACGCCGCCGTGTGTACAAAAACAATATACATGACCCATTCCACTACTGCCGTCTGCGCACAAGCTATTGCGGCCGCATATACAAAAACAAAACAAATCACCCATTCCACTTCTGCCGTCTGTAGATGTGTCTCCGTTATTCTCTTTTCTTCTTTGTGCCTTTAACAATTGTTTTTCGAATCAAGTTGCATTTGTTGTTGTTGGTAGTAAGTGTTGTTGTTGGGCTCGCAATGCTTCTTTTTGTTGGTATCATTGATTTAAAACAAATCAATTAAAACATAACTTGGTTTTGTACACCAGAATATGTTACGCGAGTGGTTTTATCTACATACTTGCTAATTATCAAATAAAAATTAACACACAAATATCTATTGCCATTGTTGTTTTGATATAATTTTCAAACTGACATTTGTAACTTTAGTTGGTGTTGCAAATGCACATTTGTACATAATAAATATAAATTAATATATTGGGGAGATCTCCCAACAGAGATGGAGGCACTGCGACCGAACGATCTTTTGTGCCCATAAGACTCCCTATTCAGACAAGAGCTGCTCAACCTCCCTTATGAAGGCTAGCAGACCTCCCGTCGAGGCTTTCCTTATCTACATAGCTTTCAGAAACTCGCTATGCAGATGCCTCCTTCTAGACCAAATGACGGCTGGACATTCACAGAGAATGTGTTTTGTCGTCTCGTCATCCCCCTTACAGAGCCTACACTCTGTGTCATTAGACAGACGCATTTTATGAAGATGGTATTTTAAGACATGGTGGCCGGTGAGGTAGGCTACCAACAGTCTTAGGTCCATCCTGGAACACCCAGCAGTATTCCTTCCTACTAGTGGATGTATCAGCTCTTTAGCTTGACGACATCCTGGACTGGATATCCAATATCTGGATCTTGCTCCCTCTGCCCATCTTTCTACCTTTTCTTTGGCAGCGGCCCACCCTAAGCCACAAAAAGGCTCTGGGCCAAGTAAAGGAGTCGCTGAGCCGGCTCTAGCCAGCTCGTCTGCGTTTTCATTGCCAGTAATTCCGGCATGACCTGGAACCCAACACAAAGTTATTTTGTTCCCGGTGGAGAGTTGCTGGAGGCTGGTCCAGCAGTCTGCGACGAGTTTGGAGCTAATCCTCCAAGAGGATAGAGCTTTGATCGCCGCTTGACTGTCCGAAAAGATGAAGATGTCCTCTCATCCTTTTGTCTAGGATGAGTTTAGAGCAGGCCTCAATGGCATGAATCTCTGATTGAAAAACGCTGGGCCATTTACCCAGTGCAATCGAGACTCTGGTGTTAGGTCCAAAGATCCCCGCACCCACCCCTTGCTCAGTTTTAGACCCATCAGTGAACCACTGCAGGCCCCTGGGGTCATTACAAGGGTTGCCATTTTCCCATGCCCTACGGTCTGGAATGAGAGTCCTGAATTTCGCCCCGAAATAGAACTTCGTGGTCATGAGATCTGTTCGATTGCAGACCTCTAAGCCAGAAACATTATTCAAAATACTGACATGACCCGCATCATTAGTCAGTAACCCAGATGTGAGTTTGATCCTAAGAAGACTTTTAGCGGCACCTTCTTGTATGTGAATATGTAGAGGAGTCAATCCAATAATTTTCTCCATAGCTGTAGTTGGGCATGTGCGTAAAGCTCCCGTCAGAGATACACACAAAAGCCGCTGCAGCTTGCTACACTTCTGAATGGCCGTGACCTGCTGCAGTTTGGGCCACCACACAAGAGCAGCATAGGACACGATAGGCCTGACCATCATGCAGTAAAGCCACAAGATGGATTTGGAGTCAAGGCCCCACGATCTACCATAAAGTCTTCGACATGCCCATAAAGCATGTGAAGCCTTGGTAATCGTTTTATTAAGGTGCGAGTTCCAGTTTAGTCGCTTGTCTAGAACAACTCCCAGATATTTGACCTCACTGGAAAGCTCTACGGGAGTCCCACCAATGACTAGGAGGCCGATGTCATTGATGTACCGTTTGGTGAACGGCACAACAACCGCCTTGTGCGGATTGATGTTGAGACCCACATTTATGCACCATTCTAGAACCAAGTTGAGTGCCCTTTGCATCAGTTCGGTGACTTTGTTTCCGAACTTCCCTGATACTACAATGGCCAAGTCATCTGCATACCCGATGGCATCAATTCCCTGGCTGTGTAGTTTTTCTAGAAGTTCGTCAACTACAAGTGACCATAGTAGGGGAGACAACACTCCACCTTGTGGACACCCTCTGGCCGCGTTTATACGAACCGTCGTTGCGTCTAACGTGGAAGATATTTCTCGTTGTCGTAGCATGGCTTCTATCCAGGCTACAGATGCTGCGTCAATGTCCCTATGAGATAGAGCTCTGGAGATTGACTGATAGCCAGTGTTGTCGAAAGCACCTTCCACGTCCAGAAAAGAGCACAGAGCAATTTCCTTAGATTTGAAAGATTTTTCGATTTTGCTGACTAGGTGGTGAAGAGCGACCTCAGTCGATCCGCCTTTGATGTAGGCAAATTGTGATTTGTGTAGCGGTTTGGTGGCCTGGAGAGTGCACCTCACGTGCAAGTCCACCAGCCGCTCCGCAGTCTTGAGAATAAAAGACGAAAGGCTTATCGGTCTGTATGACTTTGGTTGGTCGAGAGCTCTGTTGCCTTGTTTAGGAATAAATACCACGTTAACTCTCCTCCAAGATTGTTGTATATATCCCCATGCAAAGCTGGCTCTAAGCAGACTGACAAGTGGTGTTATAATTATTTCAATGCTATGTTGTAGCAAGGCAGGGAAAATTTGGTCGCCCCCAGGGGCTTTGAAAGGGCTAAAAGATTTGACTGCCCACCTGACCTTGTCAGGATCGAAAATAATACCGGTCAGACTATGATCTCGCCTAATCGGTGTGGTAGTTAACCCGTCTGGTTCACCATGTGTGCTGATTCTGGATCCTGGGAAATGCACCTGAAGCAAAAGTTCTAGCGTTTCCTTCCGATCTTGAGTAAAAGAGCCATCTGTTCTTTTGAGAAGCCCCACCCCATTAGTTGAGCCCTTTGCGAAGACCTTTTGCAGTCTAGCTACTTCTGGTAGTGCCTGCACACTTTCGCAGTAGCTTCGCCAGCTCTCTCGCTTAGCTCTTCTAATGTTCTTATTATACTCCGTGAGAGCACTCCTGTAAGTGTCCCATGAGTCCCGATTTGCCCTAGCTCTATTAAAGAGTCTACGTACTACCTGTCTTTGACTTGCAAGTCTGTCGCTCCACCAGGGAACCTCGCGGTTTACCCGATGTCGCTTCAGAACTGTACTGTCTTGGAAGGAAGTGATAAGCACATCGTGAAGCTGGTCAGCAGCCAACTCTATGTCACTCACAGACGCAAAGTTGGTTATAAGCTGGTCAGCTTTCATAGCCACAGAGGCTGTGAACATATCCCAGTTAGTTTTCTTCCGATTATATAGCGAAGTGTTGAGTTCCGTTTGGCCAGGTAGATCAAACCGGATGTGCTGGTGGTCTGATAACGTGGCTTCATCGGTAACCCTCCAGTTCGTTATATAGCCGGACAAGAAGTTACTGGCCAGGGTGAGATCCAGGACCTCCTCCCTAATGGCGTTTATAAAGGTGGGTTTGCACCCTCTATTGACTACATCTAATTGACTACACAATAGATATTCAAGAAGGCACTCACCCCGTTTGTTGACATCACTGCTGCCCCATATGGTGTGATGTGCATTAGCGTCGCAGCCGATAACCATGTGTTTCCCGGCTGTGCGGCAGAAGTTGACGAGCCTCTGGACCTCCATAGGCGGAGCTACGTCAGTGTCTCCGGGAAAGTAGGCGGCCACCACCACCACTTCACGAACACCTTCCGCTGTAGCCACCTCTACGGCTGTTGCAACTAGATCCCTGCAGATAAAGTTAGTTAATGGGAAATGCCTCACGTTATTATCTAAAAGAATAGCTGCGCGAGGAGCACCTCCACTGCGGTCATATAACAACTTACTTGTACCGCAGCTCAGTCCTCTAATTTGGCCACCGATCAACCATGGCTCCTGAACTAGGGCCATGTCGATCTTCTGCTCGGCGAAAGTTCTGCACAGTGTGGAAGACGCCCCTTTGGCGTGGTGCAGGTTCACCTGGAGAACACTCATGGTCCTCATGACTCCTCCTTGGAGCGCTGGACGAGGTTGCCGCTCTTACCTCGTCGAGAGTTGTTCCCTCTCACTCCCTTCGGCAGTCTAGATGCCTTGACCGACATCGGTATCCTGGCTGCCGGCGCCGTGGCCTTGGGGGGCTATGCCCTACCTCTGGCGGGAGCACTACCCTTTGTAGTGCCGCCTGGGGCACCCTTGGCCTGAGGAGTACTCCTCGGAGCTGGGATGGGGGTAGTCTTCACTGCGAGCCCAGCAGCTGCGCTAGTCGATGGACCATCTCCGTGGAAGGGTTCTGCACGTTGGACGTCGCTGCTCTTATCCTTAGGAGCGGGGCTTTTCAGGATAAGCCTGATCCGGCCAAAGCCGTACCAGATCTTACCGCCGTTATTGGTAAGCGACTGCAGCGACGCCTGATCCACCATAATGGCGAGGTGCAGCATCTCACCTTGTGTGGTCCGCTGCACTACTCTCCACTGGGTGGTGTCGAGAAAATTCTGCTTACCAACATAAGTCAGAACCTCCTCGTTCGACAACTCCAAGCTGTTGGCGAAGTAGCCTCGCACAAGGCTGGCCCGGGGGAACTGGCCCTCCTCCAACAGCTCCACGTCAAGCGAACTGCTAGTCTTAATAAGGCTAAAGTTACGCCTGACCCACTCGGCTGCCTTGTCGTCGTGGCAGACGAGCAAAAGCCACCCAGTTCTCGGAACACATCCCTCGAACTGTGGCTTTAGACCGACTGTCTCCGTAGAGAAAGTGGTCTTTAAAATCACGGCCTTGAGCGCAGCCATCTGCTCCGCTGTCAAAGCCAACGACCTGTCAGGCAAAATGAAGCCGAGCTTGACACCGCTTGCCATCCGACTGTAGGATGGTGTTGTCGGCTCTGAATGAGCACTCTTCGGCTTCTTTGACAAGCCCGACTCTGGGTCGTGTCAAAAGACCTGTCTCGCTTAGCCAGTGATTCAGCGGGACGGGGAGCTTTTGCCGCCTGGAGAGCCTCAGCTCTCGAGAGTCCCTTCGCGATAGCTGCCTTAAACAGCTTCTTCTCGCGACTTGTCATTTTTATGAAGGCGACCTCGGAATCCAGCTTCAGCCGCTGGATCCGATTGCCTGCATCCACTATGGAACTTGAGCAGGATGCGTCGTCTGACGGTATCACAGTGACATCATCAGAGTCTGAGGCCAACACCTCAGGTTCCTCTGTTGTCACCAGATGCTCTGTCGACGATAAGGAGGCAGTCTTCAACTGTCCTACGACGGTCGGTGGCTTATCTGAATCCCCAATCGCAACCGGAACGACATCCGTGCGTTTTGGGGTGGGCGCCGGCAGCACAGCAGCTTCAATGCCTGTATTGGCCGTTTCCGTGAAGGATGAGGCCTGGGGAGATGCTTTTAGAGTGACATCAAACTCATTTTCTATAATTGAAGTATCCATAAGATTCCCACGAGTGAACGGGAAGGGAGGTCACCCGCGGCATAGCCCGTGTACCGCGGGAAGTCCACAAATAAAACTGGAGGGGGACAGGTATCCAGAGTCGGCATATTAGCGACCGAGCACCCCCTCGGCCACGAATCCCTCGGCATATGCTGTTCCACCTTGGATTGGGGAATTTAATGAAGAGTTATCTTCTCTTAGCCCGACTACCATTAGTCAGCACCCTTGGTCGAGACATGACCAACACAAGGGTCTGTTTCCAGCCGCCCTCGCGTGGAGAGTATAGTCGCATTTCCGACAGTGTGAGCAGATACGGCGCGTACTACCTGCGTAGTTACACGTGATTCCCCTTGCTCACCTGACGGCTGACGGCCACATTTGTACATACATAGACATGTATTTACGTGCATTTTTCATTATTAGTACATACATATTATTAATACATACATATATATTAACAAAAATGCAAGTGCAAATATTGGTTAATGCACGCATACATTGTTGTATCTGTAGCAAGCTATATGAAAGCAATAAACATGTTCACCAACAGTGCAAAAACGAACACACTAACAAATAGGATCTTAAGAAATTTAATCTATATATATCAAATAGTTTGTCCTGACTGACTGACTGACTGACTGACTGATTGTTGAGAGACCCACAGCCTAAACGATAACAGCTGGAAGGCTGAAATTTTCACAAAATTTTCCATTGAGGTTGAAAGTAAGCACTAAGAAAGGATTTATAATTTTGACCACTCCTTCAAGAACCTCCCATACATAACAATGTCCTGTATTTGTCACTTTACCTCATTCCACCACTCTGGCGCCTCATTGTCGCACAAGCTGACCGCGACCGAGTTTACAAAAACAAAACACATGGCCCATTCCACTACTGCCGTCTGTAAACGCGATCGCCAGCGATTTTACAAAAACAAAACACATGCGCTGTGTGTGTGTTTTCTCTTTTCTTCTTTGTGCCTTTGACAATTGATTTACGACCCAAGTAGCGTTTGTTGTTTTTGTTAGTGTTGTTGTTGGGCTCGCAATGCTTCTTTTTGTTGGTTTCATTGATTTCAAACAAATCAATTAAAATATAACATGGTGCGTCTAGAAAAGTTTTGCACACCAGAATATGTTACGGGGTTGGTTTTATCTAACATACATACTTGCTAATTATCAAACAAAACTTAACACACAAATACCTATTGCCATTGTTATTTTGATATAATTTTCGAGCTGACATTTGTAACTTTGGTTGGTGTTGCGAATACACGAATATACATACATACACATGTATGTACGTACATTTTACATTGGTTTGTACGTACATATATATTATCAAAAAGTGCAAGTGCAAATATATGTATATACCGTGCAATAACAAACGCACTAACAAATAGAAACTTAAGAAATTGTAATCTGCTTACATATGTATGTATATTTAATGCAAAAAAGTTTTATAGATATTTAAATATGTACATACATTCAATTTGTATTTGTTTTTTATATCGAAAATAATTAATCTTGAACATCTTGGGCAGAAGGGGTAGGCGTAACTTTCAAATTTGTGATGCATATCTGTGGCGGATGGCACCTTCTATCCCCTTATCAAGTTTGGAGACTCTAGCGCAAAAACTGAGAAAGATATTTAGGTGGGCGGTATAAGTGGGCGTGGCATCCAATATTCCACATTTGCTACGGATGTCACTAACAATGTTTCCAAGTTTGGTGACTCTAGCCCAAAAACTGAAAAAGAGAAAGAGTTTTCAGATTTTAGAATGTGGGCGGTATCAGTGGGGGCGTGGCATCCAATGTTTTCATGCATAGCTTTGTAAGACTTCAGCATCTACCTTCCCATCAAATTTCATGAGTATAGCTTTAAAACTGTGGGAAATACAGTCATTTTCGATTATAACTGAAGGGGGGGGGCTGGAGGCGGAATTGGTGGGCGTGGCATCCAAACTTTCGACAGTTTTTGAGGAATGTCATCGGCTATCTTGCCCCCAAATTTGGTGACTCTAGCTGCTAAAATGTGATATATATATATATATACTAGCTAACTCAGCCACGCGTTGCAGCGGCGGACCCGACAGACTTCTTCCTGTCAAAAAGATTTGTAATGTTGAATTGTTTTGATTCTACGTATTTTATAGCCGGGTCAAAAAATTTCACTACTTTAACCCTTTAGTGCAATGAAATTATTTACGAACAAAGACGAAAATGTTGAGTTTTGAATGTAGTTTCAAAATTACGTCCATCGGATGCACGATCACAAATTTTAGTTGCCCCAAATGACGTCATTTGGAAGCAAGAATTTAATTTGCGTATCTTACGCAAAAATAATTTGCCAGTAAGAAGGGATAATAAAGGCTCCGACGGAGCGGGTAGAGGTGACAGCACAACTTTTCCTGATGCGCAACACATGCCGGCTGCTTCATTCCGAAATTTCAAAGCCTGACAATATTGAAATACTTTATCCATTCCACCAATAGCAATTTTTGAATGCGCTGAATAGTTAATATCTGGTGCATATTCAAAGGCAAGCCGAACGAATGATGCACGTGTTAATGAGCGGCTGATCCGTTGCCTTTGTCGATCTAGTACTCGTACTTTAGCTATGTTTCGTTCTCGTGCCGCTCTTTTTCTCGTAATATTCTGTTGCAGACGTTCGTCCCGCTGTTCTTGAGATTCTTGTGCACGACTTTCTGCAGTCCTGATCCTTTGAGCTGCATTTCTTGTTTCGATTTGTTCTGGTAATTGCTGGGCTCTTTCAACACGTTTTTGTCGTGACCCATAGCTGCTCGCGTTGTTGAGGTTAGATTTTATGGTAGCTCCTCTGCGTATTGCTGGCATTTTAAAAATGTACGATTTTAAATAGTAAAAAAAACAGTTTTGATTCAGAAGCTAATATTTTTTGTTTTTTAACAAAATTTTTTTATTTATTTGAGTTGTTGGCGAAGCAACGCGCTCGGATAACTAAATAATTTCATTTATACGTTGAATAGAATTATTTTTCCTACTGAATTTTAAATGTAGCCTACTAAGATTTTGAAAAACACAGCTAATTTTAAATGTAGCCTACTAAGATTTTGAAAAACACAGCTCTAGGTCTGGCTCAACTCTAACATGGCTGTTTAAAAGGGTTTTTCCGGCAATTATTCGAATGTTTCTCGCCGTAAAAACCATCCTTGAACTCCAACGAACATTTAAAAAAAGAATTATCGAAATCGGTTCAGCCGTTCACACCTGATGCCATGACAACGCGAAACGGGTTTCATTTTTATATATATAGATATGTCTTTCATCGATTTGCACATCGAGGTATCGATATGTTATCGATTTCCCAGGCCCCTGAGGTCGTAGAGCCAAATTTAACACTTTTTCTGACGAAGGTATGTACCAAGATGTTTGCAAAGTTGCAAAGCTCTAGCTTTAAGGGTGTTGAAAAAAGTTGCGTTCAAACGGACGGGCGGACGGACGGACGGACAGACACCTTGACGGACATTGCATAAGCCCAATATAATATGATACCTTTGGTATCAAAGTAAAATGACGCGTCTGATTCTTAACCTTAATGGTGGCGTGAAAAGAGAATATTAAATATTTTGCTAATACGTTGTTAAACATTAACTAATTCATTTTTTATATACATATTCCTAAAATTTTGTAAAAACTATTGGCGCAGCGAAGCAAGCAAGGGCCTTAATAGTAATTTTAATATTTGGGTATTGCAGGGATGATGGTAAAAAATCGAATACAAATGTATGCAAGAAAGAATGTATTCAAAATTTTTTTTGATTTACTTATTATTATTTTACTTGCTGAACTTGACTTGTCTGTCTGTCCCGGAATCTTGTAATCAAATTTTCACCAAGTTCCCGACTAGCTAGAGCTCTGCAATTTTCACCAAAAATGTGTTTCAGATGACAATACCTGTTTTTAAAGTTTTCGGCGCGATAAAATGTGTAATATCATGTAAAAACCACGAAAAACAGTTTTCCATTTTCCATAAGTTACTAATATGACTGCCGAAATTCACAAGCTCAAGTGGCATGGAGGGAAGACTGCCGCTTCACAGGCCAAAGGCCGTGGGGTCGAACCCCGACCGAGACATACTTTTGACATTTTGACATTTAAATTACAAAAATAATTTTAATATTTGGCTATTGCAGGGATGATTGTAAGAAATCTAATACAAATGTAAGCAAGAAAGCATGTCTTCAAAATTTTTTTTGATTACACTGATAGAAAAAATCAAGTATTTCGTACTCAAAACCCAACAATCCGAACTTGATTTCTCACTAAGTACGGAATTACTGAAGTAGAGAATGTCGTACTTGATTCAAGTACGACTTTTTAAGTTGAGTTATTCTTGATTAAAGTATTCCTTGAACTTGATACAAGTTTCACCGTACTTGATTCAAGTTTCACCGTACTTGATTAAGTTCATGTTTTAAGTTAATTAAAAAAAAAACATTAATTTTTATTAAAAACAAGTATTTTGGATTCTAGAATTTTTGTACTTAAATCAAGTATGAATAATACTTAATTGAAGTATTGCACAGTATTTTTTTAAAGCTCGTTTTATTAACTCCTCTCCTTTGATACATAGGCGGTGGGTGGTGGTGAGAAGAGGTGTGTTTTTTTTTAGCTTCCATCACTTCTACTCGTGCTTTAAATAAAGATGTTGGGAAGGCGAAATTAAGAAAAGGCATTATAATTTATTTTTTTTCACACTTACCGTGACGGAGATTCGAACCTGAGACCTCTTGTGCATGCGGCGAATGTCTTATCTGTTGAGCAAGATCCGTAAGCAATCCTATTGCAGCTAATGAATATTTTAAGCTAACATCGCGGCACTGAATGTATAAAAGTGATCGTCTCTCTTTTGAGAGAGATGCCGTTACATTTTGTGCATGCGAGAGAGCGATTTTGTATACATTCATATTTTTTTATTGTCATATTTTATGGTTTTTTATTTTGCTGTAAATCTCTGTTTAAAACAGCAACCACGAAATATTAAAATAAAATATTTTGTAAAATAAAAGGAAATTATGAAATGCCGTGGATGGGATTCGAACCCGCAACTCGTACTTGAATCAAGAATTTTTGTACTCGATTTCAGTATTTCTGGAAATATACTTGATTCAAGTTCACTTTATACTTATTTTAGGAATCTTGTACTTAATTTAAGTATTTTAATACTTCATTCAAGTATTTTGTACTTGAATCAAGAATAAAATTCTAGAATCCAAAATACTTGATACATGTTCATTCGAACTTATTTTTAGCACGGCTTTTTTCTATCAGTGTACTTGTTTTATTATTATTGTTGCTGGTTTTATTTTTGAATCTTTCCTTATAGTAGGGAAACTAACAAAAGTTTAAAAAATCTTACAAGTATTACTTAGTTAACTATTTGTTGTTGTACAAATAGTTGGTGGCCGCGTACCTCAACTCATCGCTGGGTCGGAAAGTCATTACGACGAAGACGGGATCGGCTGCTTGAGTTTGAGAGTCCTCTAGCGAGATAGTTTGGGTGCGAAGACAGCTAGCCTAGGTAATTTTTCTTGTAGTCCGCAATAACTTTCTTGATTGGTGGGACGTTTAAGTCGTTTTGAATGTTTTCGTTGCGAACGTACCACGGTGCCCCGGTGATAGTTCTCAGGATCTTTGACTGGGCTCTTTGGACAATGTCGATGTTACTGCTGCACCCACTACCCCATAGCTGGCATCCATAGGTCCAGATTGGTTTAAGAAAAGAGTTGGAGAGCAGGACATTGGCTTAGAGGGGAGCGAGCGTTGATAAGCCAGTGGAGGCTAATGGCTTTTAGTTTTAGTTGTGTTCTCTTGGCTTCAATGTGCCTGCGCCAAGTAAGCCTTCTGTCCTGGTGTACTCTTAGGTACGTCACTTCTTTTGCTTTCGGGAGTGGGGTATTGTTTAGCGTAAGTGGTGGACAATCTTTCTTGTTAAGGGTGAAAGTTACATGTTTACATTTTTGTTCGATAACTTTAATTCGCCAGTCGGATAGCCACTTTCCGATCAAGTTGTAAGTCCCCTGCATGTAGGAATGTCTGCTGTGTTGAGAACGTAGAGTGTTGGCCCAAGTACGCTTCCCTGAGGAACGCCGGCTTCAATATGGTGTTCGCTTGATGTTGCAGTGTTGCATCTTACTGCAAACTTCCTGTCGTAGAGGTTCGACTTTAACATTTTATGTGTGTTTGCTGGGAGCGTTGATTTGATCTTATACATCAGCCCTTCCAACCAGACTCTGTCAAAGCATTTGTGTTGGTGTTGGTGGAATTTGTTGTTGGTGTACGCCATGAACTCCGACGATATTATCTATCTATATATCTATATACTAGTAAGTGACCCGCTTGCTTCGCTGCGCCAATAGTTTTTCAAAATTTTAATATATATAAAATAAATTAGTTAATGTTTAACAACATATTAGCAAAATATTTAATATTCTCTTTTTCACGCTACTATTGAGGTTAAGAATCAGACTCGTCATTTTACTTTGATACCAAAGGTATCATATTATATTGGGCTTATGCAATGTCCGTCAAGGTGTCTGTCCGTCCGTCCGTCCGCCCGTCCGCTTGAGCGCAACTTTTTTCAACACCCTTAAAGCTAGAGCTTTGCAACTTTGCGAACATCTTGGTCAATACCTTCGTCAGAAAAAGTGTTAAATTTGGCTCTGCGACCTGAGGGGCCTGAGAAATCGATAACAAATCGATACCCCTCGATGTGCAAATCGATCAAACATATATATGTCCCACATTTTAGAAGCTATAGTCACCAAATTAAGGGGCAAGATAGCCGATGGCATTCCTCAAAAAACTACATAAAAAGTTTGGATGCCACGCCCACCTCTCCCGCCCCCAGCCCCCTTCAGTTATAATCGAAAATGACTGTATTTCCCACAGTTTTAAAGCTATACTCACAAAATTTGATGGGAAGGTAGATGCTGAAGTCTAACAAAACTATGCATCAAAACGCCACGCCCCCACTGATACCGTCCACCTTCTAAAATCCGAAATTTCTATACCTTTCACCAAACTTGTTCTATATATATAGATAAGCACGCTCCATAACATAAGTTTATGGGAGGTGCCCCAAGGAGTTGTCGGATCGGGTCCATAATTTTTTTACTCGCCTTCATGTCGTGACCAAGTTTTGTAAGAATTGATTAATTTTAAAGCATAGCTCTAGTACAAAAGTTGGGAAAAAAGGACTTAAGTGCTTAGGAGGTACTCGAAGGAGTGGTCCAAATTCAAAATCCTTTCTTAGTGCTCACTTTCAACCTGATTGGAATATTTGGTGAAAATTTCAGCCTTCTAGCTCTTTTCGTTTAGGCTGTGGGTCTCTCAACAATCAGTCAGGACAAACTATTTTATATATATAGATTAGCTTGATACAGATGCAACAATGTGTGCGTGCATTAACCAATATATGCACTTGCATTTTTGTTAATACATATGTATGTAGGTACTAAACAATGAAAATGCACGTACATACATGTGTATGTATGTACATATGTGCATTTGCAACACCAACTAAAGTTACAAATGTCAGTTTGAAAATAATATCAAAACAACAATGGCAATAGGTATTTGTGTGTTAAGTTTTGTTTGATAATTAGCAAGTATGTAGGTAAAACCAATCGCGTAACATATTCTGGTGTACAAAAACAAATTATGTTTTAATTGATTTGTTTTAAATCAATGATATTAACAAAAAGAAGCAACAACAACACTTACAACAACAACAAACGCTGCTGGGGTCGTAAATCAATTGTCATGGGCACAAAGAAGAAAAGAAAAAAACTCATTTGTTTTGATTTTATCAACTCGTATATATGTATACTAGTAAGTGACCCGCTTGCTTCGCTGCGCCAATAGTTTTTCAAAATTTTAATATATATAAAATAAATTAGTTAATGTTTAACAACATATTAGCAAAATATTTAATATTCTCTTTTTCACGCTACTATTGAGGTTAAGAATCAGACTCGTCATTTTACTTTGATACCAAAGGTATCATATTATATTGGGCTTATGCAATGTCCGTCAAGGTGTCTGTCCGTCCGTCCGTCCGCCCGTCCGCTTGAGCGCAACTTTTTTCAACACCCTTAAAGCTAGAGCTTTGCAACTTTGCGAACATCTTGGTCAATACCTTCGTCAGAAAAAGTGTTAAATTTGGCTCTGCGACCTGAGGGGCCTGAGAAATCGATAACAAATCGATACCCCTCGATGTGCAAATCGATCAAACATATATATGTCCCACATTTTAGAAGCTATAGTCACCAAATTAAGGGGCAAGAAAGCCGATGGCATTCCTCAAAAAACTACATAAAAAGTTTGGATGCCACGCCCACCTCTCCCGCCCCCAGCCCCCCCTTCAGTTATAATCGAAAATGACTGTATTTCCCACAGTTTTAAAGCTATACTCACAAAATTTGATGGGAAGGTAGATGCTGAAGTCTAACAAAACTATGCATCAAAACGCCACGCCCCCACTGATACCGTCCACCTTCTAAAATCCGAAATTTCTATACCTTTCACCAAACTTGTTCTATATATATAGATAAGCACGCTCCATAACATAAGTGTATGGGAGGTGCCCCAAGGAGTTGTCGGATCGGGTCCATAATTTTTTTACTCGCCTTCATGTCGTGACCAAGTTTTGTAAGAATTGATTAATTTTAAAGCATAGCTCTAGTACAAAAGTTGGGAAAAAAGGACTTAAGTGCTTAGGAGGTACTCGAAGGAGTGGTCCAAATTCAAAATCCTTTCTTAGTGCTCACTTTCAACCTGATTGGAATATTTGGTGAAAATTTCAGCCTTCTAGCTCTTTTCGTTTAGGCTGTGGGTCTCTCAACAATCAGTCAGGACAAACTATTTTATATATATAGATTAGCTTGATACAGATGCAACAATGTGTGCGTGCATTAACCAATATATGCACTTGCATTTTTGTTAATACAGTAGAATCCGGTTATAGCGACTTTCAAGGGACCGACCATTTTACGTCGTTATACCCGGAAGACGCACTAACCGAAAGGAGCAAAAAATAATAATTTTTTTTTTAATTTTATGGTTGCTATTTTCGTAATAGGTTTTAAAATCAAACAAATTAATTTTTTAATCAAAACAAAAATTTTAATAAATTTAATTCAATAACATGGGTTTTTCATAATAAGTCATATACATATAATGCATACCAAGATTAATTTCTATATGTGGGCTTTAATTTTAATTTAAATATTCAGTGATTTTTGATTATTTAGCAGTAGTTTTGACAAATAAAAACCGTCGCGCACAGCATGTTTAAACGAGACATGCTGTGCGTTAAACTCTCGTCATTAAAATTTGAATGAACAATTCCATTCAGAACTTTTGCAGCCTAGAATGTCTTCAAAACGCTAGGTGCTGACACAGCTTTATTTTGATCTCTCTAGAGCTCTTGCCCAAACCGATTTCAATATCATTTGAGAATGAGCTGCTGGGACGAACTAAATTTTCTTCGACAAGCCCAGAATGTTTAAAACAATTCGCAATTGTCGAAAGTTGTTGCCATGATTAATCTATTATTAAAATGGCATCAAGGATGGAAATTTTCGGATAATTTTTATCTTTGTTTTCATCCATCCTGCTGATTATTTTAAGTACGAGATTTTTCCGCAATGTTGACATTATTTCGCCGTATTTTTTTTTCGGCACGTCGCAATATCCGGTTGAATTGTGAAAAATCTCGTCGGTATAAGCGGTTTGTCGCTAAAAGCGGAAACGTTCTAAGCGGAGGCCCTTTTATATATGTTTGTATGGGGACCAACCAAGGCATCGAGTTTTTGTCGCAATAACCGGACGGACGCTATAAGCAGAGTCGTTATAGCCGGATTCTACTGTACATATGTATGTAGGTACTAAACAATGAAAATGCACGTACATACATGTGTATGTATGTACATATGTGCATTTGCAACACCAACTAAAGTTACAAATGTCAGTTTGAAAATAATATCAAAACAACAATGGCAATAGGTATTTGTGTGTTAAGTTTTGTTTGATAATTAGCAAGTATGTAGGTAAAACCAATCGCGTAACATATTCTGGTGTACAAAAACAAATTATGTTTTAATTGATTTGTTTTAAATCAATGATACCAACAAAAAGAAGCAACAACAACACTTACAACAACAACAAACGCTGCTGGGGTCGTAAATCAATTGTCATGGGCACAAAGAAGAAAAGAAAAAAACTCATTTGTTTTGATTTTATCAACTCGTATATATGTATATTAGCTTGCTACAGATGCAACAATGTGTGCGTGCATTAACCAATATATGCACTTGCATTTTTGTTAATACATATGTATGTAGGTACTAAACAATGAAAATGCACGTACATACATGTGTATGTATGTACATATGTGCATTTGCAACACCAACTAAAGTTACAAATGTCAGTTTGAAAATAATATCAAAACAACAATGGCAATAGGTATTTGTGTGTTAAGTTTTGTTTGATAATTAGCAAGTATGTAGGTTAAACCAATCGCGTAACATATTCTGGTGTACAAAAACAAATTATGTTTTAATTGATTTGTTTTAAATCAATGATACCAACAAAAAGAAGCAACAACAACACTTACTAACAACAACTACAACAAATGCTACTTAATTCGAAAAACAATTGTCAAAGGCACAAAGAAGAAAAGAGAATAACGGAGAGAGACAAAAAGTGGAATGGGTCATTTTTTTTTTTTTTTTGTTTGAAACCTCGGCGGCGTTGAAACTCACAGCTTGTGCGACAATGAGGCGCCAGAGTGTTGGAATGAGGTAAAGTGATTAATGCAATTAATTGAGTTGTTCAAAATTTAATCCAAATTCAAAATCCTTTCTTAGTGCTCACTTTCAACCTGAATGGAATATTTGGTGAAAATTTCAGCCTTCTAGCTCTTTTCGTTCAGGCTGTGGGTCTCTCAACAATCAGTCAGTCAGGACAAACTCTTTTATATATATAGATTAGCTTGCTACAGATGCAACAATGTGTGCGTGCATTAACCAATATATGCACTTGCATTTTTGTTAATACATATGTATGTAGGTACTAAACAATGAAAATGCACGTACATACATGTGTATGTATGTACATATGTGCATTTGCAACACCAACTAAAGTTACAAATGTCAGTTTGAAAATAATATCAAAACAACAATGGCAATAGGTATTTGTGTGTTAAGTTTTGTTTGATAATTAGCAAGTATGTAGGTAAAACCAATCGCGTAACATATTCTGGTGTACAAAAACAAATTATGTTTTAATTGATTTGTTTTAAATCAATGATATTAACAAAAAGAAGCAACAACAACACTTACAACAACAACAAACGCTGCTGGGGTCGTAAATCAATTGTCATGGGCACAAAGAAGAAAAGAAAAAAACTCATTTGTTTTGATTTTATCAACTCGTATATATGTATATTAGCTTGATACAGATGCAACAATGTGTGCGTGCATTAACCAATATATGCACTTGCATTTTTGTTAATACATATGTATGTAGGTACTAAACAATGAAAATGCACGTACATACATGTGTATGTATGTACATATGTGCATTTGCAACACCAACTAAAGTTACAAATGTCAGTTTGAAAATAATATCAAAACAACAATGGCAATAGGTATTTGTGTGTTAAGTTTTGTTTGATAATTAGCAAGTATGTAGGTAAAACCAATCGCGTAACATATTCTGGTGTACAAAAACAAATTATGTTTTAATTGATTTGTTTTAAATCAATGATACCAACAAAAAGAAGCAACAACAACACTTACTAACAACAACAACAACAAATGCTACTTAATTCGAAAAACAATTGTCAAAGGCACAAAGAAGAAAAGAGAATAACGGAGAGAGACAAAAAGTGGAATGGGTCATTTTTTTTAAATTTTTTTTGTTTGAAACCTCGGCGGCGTTGAAACTCACAGCTTGTGCGACAATGAGGCGCCAGAGTGTTGGAATGAGGTAAAGTGATTAATGCAATTAATTGAGTTGTTCAAAATTTAATCAAAATTCAAAATCCTTTCTTAGTGCTCACTTTCAACCTGATTGGAATATTTGGTGAAAATTTCAGCCTTCTAGCTCTTTTCGTTTAGGCTGTGGGTCTCTCAACAATCAGTCAGTCAGGACAAACTCTTTTATATATATAGATTAGCTTGCTACAGATGCAACAATGTGTGCGTGCATTAACCAATATATGCACTTGCATTTTTGTTAATACATATGTATGTAGGTACTAAACAATGAAAATGCACGTACATACATGTGTATGTATGTACATATGTGCATTTGCAACACCAACTAAAGTAACAAATGTCAGTTTGAAAATAATATCAAAACAACAATGGCAATAGGTATTTGTGTGTTAAGTTTTGTTTGATAATTAGCAAGTATGTAGGTAAAACCAATCGCGTAACATATTCTGGTGTACAAAAACAAATTATGTTTGAATTGATTTGTTTTAAATCAATGATACCAACAAAAAGAAGCAACAACAACACTTACTAACAACAACAACAACAAATGCTACTTAATTCGAAAAACAATTGTCAAAGGCACAAAGAAGAAAAGAGAATAACGGAGAGAGACAAAAAGTGGAATGGGTCATTTTTTTTATTTTTTTTTGTTTGAAACCTCGGCGGCGTTGAAACTCACAGCTTGTGCGACAATGAGGCGCCAGAGTGTTGGAATGAGGTAAAGTGATTAATGCAATTAATTGAGTTGTTCAAAATTTAATCCAAATTCAAAATCCTTTCTTAGTGCTCACTTTCAACCTGATTGGAATATTTGGTGAAAATTTCAGCCTTCTAGCTCTTTTCGTTTAGGCTGTGGGTCTCTCAACAATCAGTCAGTCAGGACAAACTCTTTTGTATATATAGATATATAAATGAATTGCTGTTCGTTAGTCCTGCTAAAACTCGAGAACGGATTTATCTTATCTTGGTCTTGAATTATTCGTGGAGGTCTAGGGAAGGTTTAAAAGGTGAAAAATTCGAATAGTTGCCGGAAAAACCCTTAAAACAGCCATGCTAGAGTTGAGCCAGCCCTAGAGCTGTGTTTTGCAAAATCTTGGTAGGCTACATTTAAAATTCAGTATGAAAATAATTCTATTCAACGTATAAATGAAATTATTTAGTTATCCGGCGCGCGTTTGTACGCAAGCAACTAAAATAAAGTTACGAAAAAAATTCAAAAAAAAACTAAATATTGAATTCGTCATATAAATCAAAACAGTTTTTTTAACTTTTTAATCGTAAATTTTTAAAATGCCTGCAAAACGCAGAGGAACTTCCATAGGCCGCAGAAGAAGAAATGCTCGAAACTTGCGAAATAGCAGATCAGAAAGAACAGAAGAACAAATCCAGCAACAAAATAGTGATGCTCGTGTCAGAATGGCGCAATTGCATCAAGAAGAGCCAGAAAATACACGAGCTGAACGCAATGAAGTCAGAAGATTAGAACAACGACAATCACGCCGTTTTACAGTCAAAAGACGAAGAACAAATGACCAACAACGACAACAGGTACATCGAGCATTTATATCTGATTCATTCCTGCGTCTAGCATTCCAGTATGAGCCCGATATTGATTATTATGCTCATTCAAAAGTGGTAATTGGTGTTATGGACAAGGAATGTCGGTATTGTCATGCTCTGAAATTCAAAAATGAGCCAGCTGGGATGTGTTGCGCGTCAGGAAAAGTGCAACTACCTGAAATTAAAGCACCACCTGAACCATTGAACGGCTTACTTATTGGCACCGATCCAGATTCTAACGTGTTCCTGAAGTTAATTCGAAGATTCAATTCATGCTTTCAAATGACATCGTTCGGAGCAACAAAAATAGTTTGAAATACTAATGCAAATGGTCAACAATTCAATTATACATTCAAAATCAGAGGCCAAGTCTATCATAAAATGGAGTGGCTTGCAGAAAGAGCGATTTTAGCGGCAAAAAATGTAGACGTTGACAATTTAAATCTGAAGATACAAATGTTGTTGCCGGGGAACTTGGTATCATATAAATCTATTGATACAGTTTGCGACGACAGCGAAGCAGTAAATTTCATGCCACCGCATTATTTACAATTAAAGGTTAGATCTCCAATTATCTTGCTTCGTAATTTGAACCCACCCCGGCTGTGCAACGGTACGCGATTAGGCATTCAAAAATTAATGAAAAACGTGATCGAAGTCAGGACTTTAAATGGCAAGTTCAGAGGTAAAAATATACTAATACCACGGATTCCTATTATACCTACAGATGTGCGAATTCAACTCAAACGTATTCAGTTTCCGATTAGATTGGCATTTGCAATGACTATCAACAAATCCCAAGGTCAAACGATGTCTGTTTGTGGATTAGATTTGAGAACACCATGTTTTTTACACGGACAATTATACGTGGCATGCTCTCAAGTGGGTTAACCATCCAGTTTGTTTGTGTTAGCTAAAGATGGACTAACAAAAAATATTGTTCACGCTATAAGGTGGGTATCCAGTACAGCAAAAAATTCTTGGCCGGAATTTGTGATATATTTTGTAAGCGTGGGCAGTGTCCCATAGTCCCCCAAAGTGTGGTAAAAATATGCCATTTTGCATAATATGTTAGGAGATACATGGTCACACTGAGGCATTAAATTAAACAAAGTCAACAAAGCGAATAAATAAACAAGTAAAAACGTTGCAGTCGGACGCAACCGACTGCGATATACTTTGATACCAGTTCACATAGCTGTGTTAAGGATATTGAGTGCAAATAGTAATATATGAGGGTTTTGGGTATAAAATTGGAGACTCTAGCTCAAAAACTGACAAAGACATAGAGGTGGGCGGTATAAGTGGGCGTGGCATCCAAAACATTGATGCAGATCTGTTACGGATGCCACTAACAATGTTCATACCAAGTTTGAAGAGCCTAGCTTAAAAACTGAGAGAGATATAGCGGTGGGCGGAATAAGTGGGCGTGGCTTCCAAAACATTGATGTACACCTGCTACGGATGTCACTACCAATGTTCATACCAAATTTGGTAACTCTAGCTTAAAAACTGGCGAAGATACATGCTTTCCGGTTTTTTTAGGGCGGTGGGGCATGTCCCGTTGTTTGGGGGCGTGGCATCCAATGTTTTGATGCATAACTTTGTCAGATGTCAGTATCTACCTTCATGTCAATTTTGGTGGCTATAGCTTAAAAACTGTAGAAGATACAGGCATTTTTGTTTATAATTGGAGGGGGGCTGGGGGCGGAATAGGTGGGCGTGGCATCCAAACTTTTGAAGCAGTTTTTTGGGGAATGTTACCAGCTATCTTGCCATCAAATTTGGTGACTCTAGCTACTAAAATGTGGGATATATATGTGTTTTATCGATTTGCACCTCGAGGTGTATCGACTTGTTATCGATTTCTCGCGCCCCCTGAGGTCGTAGAGCCCTACATTTAACACTTTGTCTGACGAAGACATGTACCAAGATATTTGCAAAGTTGCAAGGCTCTAGCTTGAAGGGTGTCGAAAAAAGTTGCGTTCATACAGACAGACGGACAGACGGACAGACGGACGGACGGACGGACACCATGACGGACATTGCACAAACCCAATATACTATGATACCTTTGGTATCAAAGTATAAAAAGACAAAATGAATAGTATGCTTATTCCGTGGTTGGCAGCATATATTGTTGCACAAAACGAGCGAGGAAGAACCGTCAACGCCGACAGCACAAATGGTGGGTCAACCCATATCGATAAGAAGTTTATTGTTTTTGCTACGTTACTGGATACCTAGAAAACACGCAGCCAAAAAAAACCATTCCCGCTACGACGATTTTGTATGGGAAATTTTTTTTTGCTGTACTGGATACCCACCTATAGCATTAAGAGATTGATATTGTTTAATAGTGTTATATAGTTTATATAGACGAATCTCATGCGGAAGTCGAATTACAGAGCTTACTAGATAATACGGCATCTAGTATAATAGAGCTTCAGACCAACATAATTGAAACTATTCCTGAAAATATAGTTAAGAATCTAACTTTAATTGGAAAATGGGGCTTTGATGGAAGTACGGGGCATAGCGAGTATAAGCAAAAGTTTTCAAACGGTGATTCGGACGACAGAAGCTTATTTGTAACATCCTACGTACCTCTGCAACTGGTTACTCAAATAGATAACACAATAATTTGAAAAAACCCCCGGCCATCATCGACTCGTTACTGTCGACCACTAAGATTTCAATTTAAGAAAGAGACCGCTAAGCTGTCGAAAGACGAAGCAGAATATATTGACGGCAAAATTTGTATACTTGTGGACAAACCTAGAGATGGAGGTAGCGGATCGTCCAACGACGGAAATATCGCGAGAAAATTCTTTTCTAATGCAGCTTTGAGCTCCGAAATAACAGGAATTGATGCTTCTTTGATTCATAGATGTGCAACATTATTGCAAGCGATGACATCAGGATACAAAATTAATACGGAGAAGTTTCAACGAAATCTGACCGCGCGCGGTCATTAACTCCAAACGCGAACAACGAACTCTTACACGTACAACGCGAAAGAGTACGATCATGCTCTCCGTCTCTTCTGACATGTGACGTAACTGTCACTGAACCAACAACTGCACCTGTGCCGACCGCCCGCTCAGTAAACGCAACAACTGCTGCGCCGTCAGCAGAACAATCCGCAGACAACGCAAATGAGAAGCCGGCTATACAGACAGGTATGGATCGCTACATACAGATCAAGCGTAAATTAAGCCCCCACCAAGCTACAAACAAACCAAAAATTACTCGCGCTAATATAGGCGAAGCACCAAACAATACCAATAGATTTGAAATTTTGGCAGATAACGCTGATGATTTGCCCCCTGAAGATAATGTTGACAAAAAAAAGCAAAAGCCTCCCCCGATATTTATACGTGAAAAAAGCTCTAGCGCTTTTGTTAACAATGTTGTAAATCTCGTTGGCAATGACAATTTCCACATCATCCCCCTAATGAGGGGTAGTATTCATGAGATTAAAGTGCAGACAAAAACTGAAGACAGTTTTAGAAAGTTGACGGCCTACTTAACAGAAAACAAAAAAAACTTTTACACGTACCAGCTTAAAAGCAGCAAGGGCCTGCAAGTTGTATTGAAAGACATCGAGCCTGATGTTACGACGGATGAAATTAAACAAGCGCTACATGAGAAAGGATTCTCCGTTAAATCAGTTCTAAATATTCGAAACAAAACCAGGCAGCCACAACCACTCTTTAAAATTGAGCTTGAGCCTCAGGCTCTGATTATGAAAAAAAATGAGGTGCACCCCATTTACAAGCTTCAGTTCCTATTGCACCGCAGAATCACCGTTGAAGAGCCACACAAACGTAACGGCCCGGTACAATGCATGAATTGCCAAGAATATGGTCACACAAGGTCTTACTGCAAGCTGCGCCCTGTATGTGTGGTTTGCGGCGATCTTCATGACTCGTCGAGCTGCCCAGCAAGCAAAGATGACTCCAGCAAAAAAAAGTGCAGCAACTGCGGAGGCAACCACACAGCTAACTACAGAGGCTGCCCAATCTACAAAGGAGCTTAAGTCTCGCATCCATCAACGCGTAAACACAGCACGCTCTCAAAACGCACCGCCATCATACATTCCATCAAAGCCCAACCCTGACGTCTTCTTTTCGACTGCAGCCAGGTCATCTTTTGGTCCCGCACCTGTTATTAAAAACGCAACCTATGCTAGCGCCTTAAGATCTGGACTGATGCCTCCTGCTTTTTATCCAGGCTCTCAAGCAAAACATATAGAACTCAACGACGAACGAGACAACAAGCCGCAGGAACCGCCACTAAGCAACTTTGAATCAATGATATGTAATATGCAGCAGAGTTTATCACAGTTCATGTCATTTATGCAAGAAACTATGCAAAATTTACTACAAAATCAAAATACTTTGATACAGTTGCTTGTATCACTACAATCGAAATAATCAATGGCCTCGCTACGTATATCAACGTGGAATGCCAATGGCGTTTCACAGCATAAACTTGAATTAGCTCAATTTCTACTCGACAACCACATTGACATTATGCTACTTTCCGAAACACACCTTACAAATAAGTATAATTTTACCATAACCGGATACTCATTCTACGGAACCAACCATCCCGATGGCAAGGCGCACGGCGGGACTGGTATCTTGATAAGAAGCCGGCTGAAGCACCACTTCCACAAAGAGTTTGCTAAAAACTATCTACAGGCCACATCCTTAAAAATACATCTGGATAGTGGTAACCAACTTGCACTTTCTGCCATCTACTGCCCACCGCGATACTCCATATCTGAAGACCAATTCATGGAATTTTTCAACTCATTAGGAGAACACTTTATAGCAGCAGGGGACTATAATGCCAAGCACACTCACTGGGGATCTCGTCTTGTGACTCCAAGAGGAAAGCAGCTGTACAACGCAATTATAAAACCAAAGAACAGGCTCAGCCACGTCTCTCCTGGCACACCAACATACTGGCCCACGGACCCCAAGAAACTGCCCGACTTAATTGTTTTTGCAGTCTCCAAAAATATTATAGATAAGCGCCAAATGTCTTTCGGAGTTATCATCTGACCACTCGCCTGTACTAATTCAACTTCAACGACACCCAGAGTTTGCAAATCGCCCGGGTAAGCTGACATCACAAAAAACTAACTGGCTAAGATACAAGAAATATGTTAGCTCACACATCGAACTTAATCCGCATCTGAAAGTGGAAGCTGATATTGATTCTATTGCAAACAAACTTGAGTCAGTCTTTGTCGAAGCAGCTCGTATGTCAACACCGAAAGCAAAAACTGCAGCACCCACCCAAAAGAAAACAAATCACCAAATTGAACAGCTCGTTCTTGATAAGCGGCGACTAAGACGGGAGTGGCAATGCCTAAGATCGCCGTCAGCTAAGCAAAAGCTAAAAAACGCTACACGTAAACTTACCAAAGCGTTAGCACTTGAAGAAGAACATGCCCAGCGCCGATACATTGAGCAATTATCAACATCCAGCTCGAAAAACTCACTGTGGAAAGCTCACCCAACTCTCAGCCAACCGACAAAAGCAGAGATGCCCCTAAGAAACCAAGCTGGCGGCTGGGCCCGAAGCGATGAAGAAAGAGCCAACACGTTTGCTGTTCACCTGCAAAAAGTTTTCCAACCGAACCCTGCTACAAACTCGTTCGCTCTACCGACTGTATTAAACGACACCCACTTACAACATGAGCCCATTGAATTTCGCCCGAACGAAGTCGCAAGAGTTATTAATCAGGAACGAAACCCCAAAAAATCTCCGGGTCTAGACCTAATAACACCAAAGATGATTATTGAGCTTCCCTATTGTGCCGTCTGTGTTATCTGCCAGTTATTCAATGCGATCACACGACTCGGGCATTTCCCAGAAAGATGGAAAAAGTCTATCATCATAATGATACCAAAGCTGGGAAAGGATCAAACAGTACCCTCGTTGTATAGACATATAAGCCTTTTATCATGTCTATCAAAACTGTTCGAAAAATGCTTGATGACTCGGATTAATCAATTTCTGAACCTTCACAACATAATCCCGTCGCACCAATTCGGCTTTCGCCAAAACCACGAAACTATTGAACAGATCAATCGCATAACTTCAGAAATTCGAGGCGCGTTTGAAAATCGAGAATACTGTACTGCAATTTTTCTGGATGTGGCTCAGGCGTTTGACAGAGTCTGGTTGGAAGGGCTGATGTATAAGATCAAATCAACGCTTCCACCAAACACACATAAGCTGTTAAAGTCGTACCTTTACGACAGGAAGTTTGCAGTAAGATGCAACACTGCAACATCAAGCGAACACCGTATTGAAGCCGGCGTTCCTCAGGGGACTTACAACTTCAACCTTTGCTGACGATACAGCTATTCATAGCCGAACTAGATGTCCACTGCAAGCCACATCGCAACTCGCTCGTCATCTGGTTAACGTGGAAAAATGGCTATCCGACTGGCGAATTAAAGTTAACGAACAAAAATGTAAACATGTAACGTTCACCCTTAACAAGAAAGATTGTCCACCACTTACGCTAAATAATATCCCTCTCCCGAAAGCAAACGAAGTAACGTACCTAGGAGTACACCTGGACAGAAGGCTTACATGGCGCAGGCACATTGAAGCCAAGAGAACACAACTAAAACTAAAAGCCAATAGCCTCCACTGGCTTATCAACGCTCGCTCCCCGCTAAGCCTTGACTACAAGGTCCTGCTCTACAACTCTGTTCTTAAACCAATCTGGACCTATGGATGCCAGCTATGGGGTAATGCGTGCAGCAGTAACATCGACATCGTCCAAAGAGCCCAGTCAAAGATCCTGAGAACTATCACCGGGGCACCGTGGTACGTTCGCAACGAAAACATTCAAAACGACTTAAACGTCCCACCAATCAAGAAAGTAATTGCGGAAGAAAAATTACCTTGGCAAGCTGTCATCGCACCCAAACTATCTTGCTAGAGGACTCTCAAACTCAAGCAGCCGATCCCGTCTTCGTCGTAATGACTTTCCGACCCAGCGATGAGTTGAGGTACGCGGCCACCAACTATTTGTACAACAACAAATAGTTAACTAAGTAATACTTGTAAGATTTGTAAACTTTTTGTTAGTTTCCCTATTATAAGGAAAGATTCAAAAAATAAAACCAGCAATAAAAAAAAATAAAAAAAAAAGTTTCAAAATTACGCGCTGAATACAGCTAAATATCTAATATCTGCATATCCATGGTACTATTTACCGGCTACCGTTCATAGAGTATTAATTCATGGTTCAGCTGTAATAGAGCATGCATTAGTGTCGATTGGAGAGCTTTCAGAGGAAGCTGCAGAGTCCAATAACAAGGAAATAAAAAAATGTAGACTTCAGCACAGTCGGAAAGTGTCACGAACTTTAACAAACACAGATGTCATGAACACACTATTATTACGTTCAGATTCATTTTTAACAGGACAGAGACAACTTCCAAAAAAAGACAAGTCAACTTTGCTTACATCTGTGTATGATTTACTTGATGATTCTTTATAATTTTTGTTCCTTTAATATTTTCTTTGTTGATTTTTATTTAAGTTTTTGATAATATGTTTGGATATGATAAATAACTTCCTTTTTTTCTTAATATATTACTTTTATGTGTATAACTAATAAAATCTTAATCAATTACATAAAAAAAATTTTTTTTCTAACTTTGTATCGATTGTTCGTAGGGAGCTATAGGATATAGCTGATCGATTTGTCCCATTTTTTTGTTATATGTTTAGAAAAATTTTCTATTATTTTGTTATAAATTTCAGCACGCTATGGCTATTATTAGTATTTTTGGCCGCTCTTCCATACAAGCGGATCCACTGTGCAATGGTCGGCGCAGATACCGACGCATCAAAAAAAATAAATAGAAGCTTGGATATAGAACAGCAGCTTCCTATAAAATATACTCCAGAGGAAGCTTTCGCCCTCTACATTGATGGCAATTACACCAAAAACTCGTATAAGCTTTTGCAAGCAGGCACAAAAGAGCGGAAAGCTAATATTTTTCCAACACATGGTGTTTTGCGATCTGCCAAGAGGATGTGCTATCCAAATTCCATTAGAAAGGAAGAATGTTGGACAGAAGTCCCGTTGCAAGAAATGCTGGACCACACAATATCAAGAATTGTTGAAGCACATCCTGATGTATTTAGCCCAATCTCAGTTGATGACGAAAAATGTAGTTTGAGACTCTTTTCTAAATGGGGCTGCGATGGGAGTTCGGCACACGCAACTTATCGCCAAAGCTTCAGAAACTCGGAACTTAATATGGCAGATGAACACTTGTTTTTCAATTGTATTGTGCCGCTACAATTGCAATTGGGAAGCTGCATACTTTGGAAAAATCCTCGGCCATCATCGACTCGGTATTGCAGACCGATTAAAATAATGTTTGCCAAAGAGACTGAAGATTTGGTATGAGCCGAAATGGAGAATATTAAGTCTCAAATACAGAAAATTGTTACCAACCGACTAAGCAAATTTCAAGTTGAACACAAATTGCAACTTACAATGATCGATGGAAAAGTGTTTAGCGTGATTGCGGAAACATCATCGCAAACTTGCGGCATTTGTAAGGCCACGCCCAAAATACATACGATTAAAAACTTTCCAAGAAACGATGACTTACTAGAGTTCGGACTGTCGACCTTGCATTGTTGGCATTGTTCGTTGTTTTGAATGTATGTTACATATAGGTTAATGGCTACCGATTAAAAAGTGGCAGGTCCGTGGTTTAGATAAGAGCATAGTCGATCAACGAAAGGCAGCCATTCAAGATAGGTTCAGGGTCGAAATGGCTTTATTGGTAGACATTCCAATGCAAGGTTCTGACAACACTAATAGTGGTAATACGGCTCGAAGGTTTTTTGATAATTCTCAATTGTCTGCACATATAACCGGAGTAAGCCAGTGGTATTATTTTGCGCTGTATTGTCTCCGGATATTCAATAAATTCCGACATATTTCGCGAATACGCATTAGAAACCGCACAGATTTTCATACGGGAATATCCATGGTTTTACATGCCCTGCTCAGTACATACAATATTGATTCATGGAGCCGATATAATAGAAAGTGTTCCACTTCCGATTGGCATGATGTCGGAAGAAGCCTTGGAAGCTAGCAACAAAAATTTACGGAAATTTCGGCTTGAACATACTGGCAATAATTCGCGCTTAAATACGATGGAGGATCTGATGAACTCTCTATTATTTTCTTCAGATCCAGTTATATCAAGCTTGAGCAAGAGTACAATAAATAACTCTGGCAAAGCATTTTTGCTTGACAGAGAGGCCCAAAATCTCCTATTGGATTATCCGGAAGCAGAAGAAACCGAAGAATCCGGTTCGGACTCTGAGAACTGATGCAAACACTTTTTTCTTATTAAAATATTTTTAATCAAGATAAACAAACAAAATCAAACAAAAAAATAATTTATAAAAAAAATTATTTTTTAATATTAAAAAATTTATAAAAAAATTATGTTTAGAATTAAAATTACTCAAATTTGTTCCTTTAAGGGTTAATATAAAGTAAAAATTTACAACTTTGTTAAATTTTCCATATTTTTTGAGTAATTAACTTCTTTACGCTGGATTAGCGGAATCGCCCACTGTGTGACGGCTTCATTTTTGTATGTTTCCTGATGAAGTATATTGTTTAGAGCATTGATTGCAAGTCCAATTCTTGTTGTAATCTTTAACGTTGTGAATGCCCATGCATTTGAAGCATAGTGAGTTTTTAGACAAAAATTACTTGCGCTATATAACTGGCACTGCTCTAAACTTCTGGCATTTAGTTATTTCGTGGCCATCCAGATGGCAAAAACGGTATTTTTTGTAGCTCGTTTCCTTTGCTTCTATAATTGTATGGACGACACGTTTTTGTACTGAGTCTATTGAGTTGTACTCTAGCACATTGTCTTAGGACTGGATTTCTCTTGCTTTCTTTACATGCTGCTCTTAGAGTAGGAAGGACTTCCGGAGAAAATCGTCGCAGCAGAATCTGTGCAAACAAAACATCAGATTCACTTGAAATTTGGCCTTTTTCTTTGATGATGTAGATGCACTCCGTCGCTGTGTCCAAAAATGTTCGGATACTGCCTTTATCATGGTTCTTCAGCAGTTCCCAGTCCAGCAGCTGATTTACGCAGTTAGCTGTAGCATGCGTACATATGTATATACATACATATGAATAAGGCTGCAACACTTTGTTGTTATGCCAACAGAATGCATACATAAGCAGCGACTTTGTCGCAGCGCGCCTAACGCTAAGTGCCCACTGTTCAAGTGCATACGAAATATGATCAGTACTTGATGGCAACGACCGCCAAATAGCTAAGTCAGCGTTCTCACGCTTGACCGTCGCTTATATACATATGTGCGCGCATGACTCTCTCAGCTAGCCAGCAACGTTTCCGTTGCTGTATATAATAAGCTTAAATATGTATGTATGTAAAACGGCTGCTCACCGCTTCACGGTGGACAGCTTTAACTCTAAGAATGAGTCAATAAAGAATGATAAAAGGAGACAGACGTCTTCCTTCCAAAACTACAAAATTAGCAAAGCTTTCTTATTACATGGCGACCGTGACTTGGTCCGAGTCCTGAAACAAAGCAGCAACAACATAATCATTTGGAGATTTAAACAACACCTTTATATTAAACGACACCAAAGGACACATGGCTCCGGACAAACCAAGGAATATACACCGGCCACACAGAGAGTAATCTCAACCACAAACAGCGCTTCATCGCACCACAGCAAATTCTTCAACAACTAACTATTAAATGGCAACTGGACAACTGGAACAAAGTTAACAAAGACTGAGTGAGTAAAGTATAGTGAGTGTTATGGGTCGCGGTGGCCGGGTAAAAAGTTGAACAAAGAAATTGCTCACATTAAGTGGCAATTATATTCACCCAAGGCCAACACACCGTGGAAAGCAACAGCAAGGCTACAGGCCAAGCTAGACTTTTATCAGCACCAGCTACAGCTGATAAAAAAGAAAACCCAGCACCACATACTCACTCAGTGAAAAACATTAAAGTTGTTAACGATAAAACAGTAATCACACCTCCTCCCAAAAGCAAATTGGAGCAGTACGTCGAGCATTGCCCAGCAGATTGCCCAGGACCTCTGGACAGCCCACACTGCAGATACACTTGCCTGGCAAGGCATTAACCTGTGCAAGCCCGGCACCGGTTCCGCCTGAGCCCATAGGCCCAGGACAACAGCAGCTGAGACAACAACAAGTGTGAGAGGCAATCCGCCCCTTACACCAACGCTGGACAACAACGCTATGACACAGTAACAACAACAACAACTAGTGTGAGAGGCAATCCGCCCCTTACACCAACGCTGGACAACAACAACACGACACAGCCAGTGCAGCCAGCATCGGCACCGCCTCCAAGACCGCCTATTTTTATTATTTTTTTTTTTTCATGCACTGCGTTGCATAATTTTTTGAGTGCACTACGATGCACATTTTTTTTAATATATATAAGAATCAATGTAAAATTGAGCAGAATATCTTTTGCCCAATCAGAAGTGAGGCCCATAAAGCCAAACTAACAAATTAGGCAGGTTGTTATGTAAAAAAAAAAATTTTTACATTTTTTTTATAATAATCCAAATCTTAAATTCCCTATAAATTCCAAATTTTGAAATTTTAAAATGAAAAAATTATAAGTTTTCAGTTCAGTCAGTTTAAATTAAAGTCAAAAAAAAAAACAAACAAAATTGCATTAATTAAAGCAGGAAAACTGTTTATGAATAGTAATGCTATAAGTAAATTTTCCGAAGATTTTTTAATTGATTCAAGTCATAATTATAAACAGAATTCCAAAATGGGATTAGTAGACGTTAAGTCAGTGGATTCCACTGCTAACGTAATAAATAAAGTTGAATCAAACAACACAGATTTAGAATTAACAAATACATTACTGATAATCATAGTTGTTATATTGTGTGCAAATTGTTTTTATAAAATATATAAACTGCATAACAAATGCCTTAAGAAAAGATTCATGAGCCGAGCAAATGACTTGGACAAAATATAAATTTGCACACACAAACAACAATGATAAATCATAATTAAAAATATCATAATAACTATAAGATACCAATAACACTAAATAAAACAAAATAATAATAATAAATAATCTTGAAAAACAAAGTAGCTTGTCAATATTATGGAATGGCCAGAACTTTCTGAGCGGATCCAAAATATTAAAACGACATTTGATAGAGCGTATAAATGTCTAACGCAAAATAGACAAACACATATAGACACAGTTAATAGGCACTCCATAACATTAATCGACAGCTTTAACGAAGCTCGATTATTGATATATCAGCATAAAGATGTATTAACCGATGAACATTGGTCAGAAACGTCAAGGTTGCTAATAAAACTGAGGAATAATATCCAAACAGTTAAAGACAAGCATAATTTAAATTTAATACTACCTTCTATCTTGAATACACCTGTAAAGTTGGAACTTGGTGAAAACCTTGAAGTTCGGACTGGGGATATTCAACTAGTAGAAGAAGATTTAACAAATCTAACAATCCCTGCTGTTATCACACTGGATTCCAAAGATATTTTATCTGAGAGTGAAGAAAGTGCTGATAATAGCCTCATAATGGTTGACACAGCCGCTGCCCAGAGGGCATATATTAGGAAATTGCACAAGCAGTCCCAGAATTTGACGGAAAGAAAACCCGTCTTGAAAAATTCTTAACGGCATTAAGACTTGTCAACCTAACAAAGGGAACTTATGAGGAAATTGCCATAGAGTTGATTAAATCAAAAATAACGGGCACAACCCTCAATAAAATAAAGAATGAATCCACAATAGATGGAATTATTGCAAAATTAAAGCCGTAGTTGTCGGTGAAACACCCGCCAACATAAAGGCAAAAATGGACACTTTAACGCAGAAAGGCAAAACAGCCACTCAGTTCACAACTGAACTAGAAAATCTGCGACAGCTTCTTGAAGCTGCTTATATTGACCAAGGCATACCATCTGAAAATGCTGACACGCTCAGCACTACAGAAGCCATTAACACAATGATTAATAAAACTAGTCACGAAAGTGTTAAAACTGTTATGGAGTCTGGTATTTTCACTACCATGGATGCTGCCGTTAGTGCATACATCCGTACTAGTACAAGACTTACTGGTAGTGTGAATACAGTGATGTACTCTAAAAGAGGGAATAACAACTACCGCGGTAGTAACAATCGTGGTAACTATCGTGGTAGAGGCTATGGTAACTACCAAAACAGAGGAAATAATAACTACGGTAATCCAAACAACAATTACCGTAGAGGCCGAGGAAATGGAAACAACAATTCCAACCGAGGCCGAAACAACCAAATTAATAATAATACAAACAATGTTAGAGTAACCCAGAATAATCAGGGAAACTCTCAACAACCCTCAGATATTCAGCAGTAGAAAATTATGCGGTTCATACCATCAATCTTAGTTTGAATATATTTGTAGACTTCTTCAATGTGAAGACAAATAAAAAACTTGTATTTTTAATAGATACTGGTGCAGACATATCTCTGTTAAAGGAAAATTCCGATATCTTTCATGATATCCAAATTAACAAGAAGATCAATATTCAAGGCATAGGCCAAGACATAATACAGTCCAAAGGACTGATTTCAATAGAGATACAGACAGGTAAATACATAATTCCACATGATTTTCACTTAGTAGATTTGCATTTCGCAATACCTTGTGATGGAATAATAGGCATTGACTTCATTAAGAAATTCAATTGCCAGTTAGACTTCAAACCAAATGAAGATTGGCTCATAATGAGACCAAATAATCTAAATTTCCCAATTTATGTTCCAATAACATACAGTTCTGGTAATAATTCTATTGTTCTACCAGCAAGATCCCAAGTAGTCAGAAAAATTCACCTATCATCAGATGAAGATAGTGTACTAATTCCAAACCAGGAAATTAAAGAAGGCATTTATGTTGCAAACACAGTTGCAACAACCAAAAATGCATTTGTCCGATTACTGAATACGACCAGTACCGATCAAGTAGTAGATATTAAAAACTTGTCATATGAACCACTTTCGAACTACGACATAGTTCAAAACAATCCAGAAAATAGAGAAAAAATGTCTTATCTCAATTAAAAAAAATTTCCACCACAATTCAAAAAAAGTTGACTAATTTATGCACCCAGTTTAGTGACGTATTCGGACTTGAAACCGAATCGATCACTACCAATAACTTCTACAAACAAAAGCTAAGATTGAAGGATGATGAACCAGTCTACATAAAAAATTATAGAAACCCTCAAAGTCAAATAAATGAGATACAAGTACAAGTACAAAAACTAATCGACAATAAAATAGTTGAACCGTCTGTATCCCCTTATAACAGCCCACTTTTGTTAGTTCCGAAGAAATCTCTTCCAGGTTCTGACAAGAAAAAATGGCGATTAGTAATTGACTATCGTCAAATTAATAAAAAACTGTTGTCGGATAAATTTCCGCTCCCTAGAATTGATGACATTTTGGATCAACTAGGAAGAGCAAAATACTTTTCATGCCTTGATTTAATGTAAGGCTTTCATCAAATTGAACTCGAAGAAAGTTCAAGAGATATAACGTCTTTTTCAACAAGCAATGGCTCGTATCGCTTCACGCGATTGCCATTCGGCTTAAAAATAGCGCCAAATTCTTTCCAGAGAATGATGACTATAGCATTTTCCGGATTAGAACCCTCTCAAGCTTTCCTTTATATGGATGATTTAATAGTCATCGGTTGTTCCGAAACACAAATGCTCAAAAACTTAACTGATGTTTTTGAAAAATGTAGGAAATACAATCTTAAACTACATCCTGAAAAATGTTCATTTTTCATGCATGAAGTCACATTTTTGGGACACAAATGCACTGATAAAGGAATCTTGCCTGACGACAAAAAATACGACGTCATTAAAAATTATCCAGTCCCACATGATGCGGACAGCGCTAGACGATTCGTTGCATTCTGCAACTACTACAGACGTTTTATCAAAAATTTTGCCGACTATGCTCGTCACTTAACAAGATTAAGTAAAAAGATGTAAAATTCGAATGGACAGCTGATTGTCAGCATGCCTTCGAACATCTCAAATCGGCACTAATAAATCCAAATTTATTACAATACCCAGATTTCAGCAAAGAATTTTGCATAATAACAGATGCAAGTAAACAAGCATGTGGAGCAGTTTTAACTCAAAACAAAAATGGACTCCAACTTCCAGTTGCTTATGCATCAAGATCGTTTACTAAGGGTGAAAGTAATAAAAGTACAACAGAACAAGAATTGGCAGCAATTCATTGGGCAATAACTTATTTCAGACCATATATTTATGGTAGACACTTCAATGTCAAAACAGATCACAAACCATTAACATACTTGTTCTCAATGGTAAATCCAAGCTCAAAGCTAACGCGCATGAGACTTGAATTAGAGGAATATAATTTTACAGTCGAATATCTGAAGGGTAAAGACAATTTTGTAGCGGATGCGTTATCAAGAATAACCATTCAACAGCTACAACAAATAAATGGATCAATAAAGAAAGTCACTACAAGATATCAAAGTAGACAAAATTCCTGCGCAGGAAAAGAAAAATAGAATTGCCATGGCAATCTATAGAAAAAGCTTCAAAGCCCAACGTATATAAAGTCATTAACAATGACGAAGTACGTAAAGTAGTGACCTTGCATGTTAAAAATATGCTTTGTTTTTTCAAACAGGGCAAGAAAATTACTGCAAGATATGATGTTAGCGATTTGTATACCAATGGAACTCTTGACTTAGGTCAATTTTTTCAAAGGCCTGAAACGCAAGCCGGTATAAATAAAATCAGCCAACTCAAAGTGGCACCGTGGGAAAATATCTTTGAACACGTTTCAATCGATAATTTCAAAAATATGGGCAATAAAATATTAATTTCATTGAGAGTAGCGCTACTCAACCCGGTGACCCAAATAGAAACAATAAAAGAAAAAGAAGCTCTATTGTCTACATTCCATGATGATCCAATACAAGGAGGGCACACAGGCATCTCAAAAACCTTGGCCAAGGTCAAAAGACATTATTATTGGAAAGGTATGACTCGAGATATTACTGAGTACATACAAAAATGTCCAAAATGCCAAAAATCAAAAGTGACAATAAAAATAAAAACTCCTTTAACAATAACTGATACGCCAATACACGCTTTCGACAGGGTTATAGTAGACACCATTGGTCCACTACCCAAGTCTGAAAATGGAAATGAATACGCAGTCACATTAATTTGTGATCTGACTAAATATCTAGTCGCGATTCCAATTCCAAACAAAAGTGCTAACACAGTAGCAAAAGCGATTTTTGAGAATTTTATTCTAAAGTACGGTCCGATGAAGACGTTCATTACGGACATGGGAACAGAATACAAAAATTCTATAATAAATGATTTGTGCAAGTATTTACAAATAAATAACATAACATCAACTGCACACCACCACCAGACAGTTGGAACAGTCGAAAGAAGTCACAGAACTTTTAATGAATACATACGTTCATATATATCGGTTGATAAAACTGATTGGGACGTATGGATCCAATATTTCGTTTACTGTTTCAACACAACCCCATCTATGGCACATGACTATTGTCCATATGAACTTGTTTTTGGTAAAACAAACAATTTATTAAAACATTTTAATAACACAGACACCATAGAACCTTTTTATAATATAGATGATTATGCTAAGGAAAGTAAATATAGATTAGAAATAGCATATAAAAGAGCTAGAATTATGTTAGAAGAACATAAGAGAAATAATAAGGCATTATATGATAAAAAAGTAATAAACGTAGATATATCGGTAGGAGATAAAGTCCTACTTAAGAATGAAACAGGACATAAGTTAGATCCATCTTACTTAGGACCCTATACAGTAGAAAAGTTAGAAGATAACGATAATATAATAATTAGGGATACTAAAAAGAAAAAACAGAAAGTACATAAGGATAGATTAAAACTTTATAATAATTGAATTGAAAACTCTAATATAAACAAAGAAAATTGTTCGAACAAAATAATACAAAGCAATAAAAATTAAAATGGAATTTAAGAAAAGGAAACTCAAAAAGAAAGAAAAATTATTTTCTTTAATAAAAAAAAGACAACACTTCCCTCTAGTACGGCGGGTCGACACAGTATCGACGCTGGGTCGACCCAGCTGTGACAGTCGTCGACCCTCGCTCGACGCAACTCAATGCAATTTACACACGTATTTTGTTAGGCGATGTCCGGCCAATACGTGCAAGGTTTGCCGTCAACCCTATGTCGACACAATGCCGTGCAAAAGGCGACGAAAACGACGCTCGTGCGACGCCATGCCGTGCATAGAGCGAAGTTAACAACGCTCGTTTGACGCCATGCCGTGTATAAAAGCGACGTTAACGACGCTCGTGCAACGAAAAGTAATGCAGCCGAGAACGTAAGCGACGCTTTATCGACGCAATGCCATGCAGCGGGCGACGTTTGCAACGCTAGGTCGACGCAATGGCGTGCAGCGGGCGACGTTAGCAACGCTAGGTCGACGCAATGGCGTGTATAAAAGCGACATTTTCGACGCTGGGTCGACGCAATGCCGTGTTTAAAGGCGACGTGAGCGACGCTAGGTCGACGCAATGCCGTTCATGCATTATGCTTTTTTTGCCTGAAATGCTCTTAAAATTCAGATAATAAAAATTGCAAATTATTTATTAAATTCATTTATTCATTTAATTTTCACTGTTTTCTTTTTAATGATATTTATAAAATAAAACATTTTATTGCGCGGTGAGCCCGAGGCGCAGCCAGTCTTTAACATCGCCAGCAGAAGAGCCTGGAAAAGAATCTGAAATAATATCGAAAATTACATTAATATAAATGAATATATGCATGTTACCATTGATTTTGATATACTTACGCAGTGGTGTTTCAGCAAAACGTTCAATTTTTGGTCTAAGTTTTCACACAAATTGTAACACAATTATCTCCACAAAACTTAACAAAACTGCAGTTTTGACGTGTCATGACGTGTGCCAACACACAAATGAAAATATTGTTTTTTTATTTGCTTTCGCAAAGCATAGGAAAGCAATTGAAAAAGAATGAGGAAGTCAGCCTCTCTTTCTCTCTCGCTCTGTCTCGACTGACGTGTAAAAAGTCGGTAAAAAAAAGCGAGAGAGCAAGTGAGTGTGCGAGCGAGTTCGACTGCATTGCTTAGTTCGGGCCAAATATATATTTCGACACGACGCATCGACGTAAAAATAACAACGCAGCGTCGACCTAGCGTCAAATACTGATTTTGCCGTACTAGAGGGTTAATATAAAATACTAACACATACATATATTTTTCTAAATACACATAGTTTTTAAACATATACATTTACACATACTTATTATCAAAAATTTTTATATTAATATAATATATACAAAACAAAAACAAAAAAAAACATTAATAATTAAAATAACTACATAAATTACGTTATTTTTTAAAAGGAGGGAGATGTAGCATGCGTACATATGTATATACATACATATGAATAAGGCTGCAACACTTTGTTGTTATGCCAACAGAATGCATACATAAGCAGCGACTTTGTCGCAGCGCGCCTAACGCTAAGTGCCCACTGTTCAAGTGCATACGAAATATGATCAGTACTTGATGGCAACGACCGCCAAATAGCTAAGTCAGCGTTCTCACGCTTGACCGTCGCTTATATACATATGTGCGCGCATGACTCTCTCAGCTAGCCAGCAACGTTTCCGTTGCTGTATATAATAAGCTTAAATATGTATGTATGTAAAACGGCTGCTCACCGCTTCACGGTGGACAGCTTTAACTCTAAGAATGAGTCAATAAAGAATGATAAAAGGAGACAGACGTCTTCCTTCCAAAACTACAAAATTAGCAAAGCTTTCTTATTACATAGCAAATATTTTGCGCATATTTTCGTAGCGCTTGCATATTAGCTCCCACGCTACGTTATAGCTGGCTGCTGATCCTATTAGTAAATGGCCGACGACCATTTTTGCTTATTCTTTGAGGCATGATTTTAGATAGTTCAGCTTCCTTGTGTCGCTGATATCCTTTCTGCGGTGAATTACCTCAGAGAACAATTCGAAGAACGTTGGCCACTCTTTGGAGACTTTCATTGAAATGAGGAAGATCCACTGTAGGTAGCCCTGGAACGTCTTCTTTAGTTCGGTGCATGTCAGTTATTCTTTTGTTTAATTTCTTTAAAAGAACATCTACACTGCACGCTAAATCATCGATCTCGTCGACGTTAAATGCAAACTTTTCGTAACGTTCCTCTAATTCGGTAATCGTTGACTGTACCTTCTTCCAAAGGAAGTTAAGTTAGTTTTTGAGATCAGTTATATCTTCTTGATTGCTGATTTCTAGGCAGGCATTTACTTTATTGATGTGCTGCCTTACCTTCTGTGTTCTTTTGTCCAAAATGTCTACCAATGTGTCCATTGCGCTTGGGCTCCGAAGAGAAAACAACTTCAACTTGCTCGTGAACATGTTTTGCTTTGGACGTCCCAGGAAGCATTTCCACATCAGTTTCATGTACATATGTTTGTTGTCCGCTTGGTTTAGCTTGGTCGGCAACTTCGACCTTCATCAGGGACTTCATCAGGGACTCTTTATAGGTCCTAATGTTTGCTATTGTCACATCATATATGTTCTCAGTAAAATATTGATGTTTGATGACTCAAATTTTCATCAGCATAACATGATGAATTCTCCAGCCAAATTATCAATAGCTGATTAAGCTTCCTTTTTTCAAATGCCCGCTGGACTTCCTCAAATATCTCCTCTTGCTTTTTTAATAGCATAAGACTTTGCTTTGACATCTTGTATGTTTCCGTTTTTTTTGTTTTGCTTAACCCGTTGGAGGTATTTTTGTCTTGATCGCCTGGTTGATCGTACTGTGTCTCTACTCCCAGCTTGTATTGGTTAGCCAAAAAAAAATAATTTTGATCCACAAAAAAAAAAACACAGTAACTCAATGGACCAAAATGTATAAATGATGTTGAGTAACAGAGATGTTGTGTAGTACTGATTTTTATTCTTCTGATCCAGTGTTTTTATACCCAGACTCATGCATAATATCATCCCTTAAATCTAACTTATCTATTGCTGAGTTTGTAAGACTCAGCGTTGGTCTTAAATTATTATTATCCTATCGCTGAGTGTGTAAGGTTCAGCGTGGTTATTTAAAGATTACAAACATGTGCGTTGCACATACAGATAGCCTAGCTGCTACCTGCTAGTGCGTTAAGTGAAATGTATGTGTGTAACCTTATCAATACTCATGTCATATGTATTTTATGTTAGGATTTTATGTTTGTACCTGACCACATATGTGCAGCCTTGTTTACGTATGTTAATATATTATGTTCATGCCTGAACATAATCAGACGTAACTAAGAGAATCTTCTTCCGAATATCCGGTAACTTGAGCTGAGGAAGGCAGTGTGCTGGCCATTGATCAAGATTTTCCTGCAAGAACGGAGGACCTCGCAGCCAAAGCGCTGAGCGCAATAGCCCCTTTGTTGATGCTCCCTTGGAAAGAATATCAGCAGGATTCATTGAAGTCGGCACATATCGCCATTTCATATCCGCTGTTACCTCCTGTATGGCACAAATTCTATTTGCGACAAAGACATTGAATTTAGATGATTCTTCCAGCAACTAAGAGAGGACTACTTGTAGCAAACTGCTACCTCACAAATAACACCTGACGCCTTCAGTCAACGAAGACGTCATAAATACGTTTGCGCTGCGCAGTAATGAGAGCGACTACATGACAAAAAGCTCGATGGTGGCGCAAACGACGCAAAGTGACATGCGCGAAGCACTTGGCTCAACGCCGGCGTTGTTAAACACTGCGCCGGCGAGCGAGCTTTTGAAGAAGAGGAACGATGACAGGCAATTAATTCGCGAAGTTGGGTTAAACGCAGCAGTCTTCTTTTACGCAGCCGGTGTTTTTTTCGAATCTTGGAAATCTTGAGCAACGACAACTACTTATCGCTCGCAGCGCAACAACAACGATAGCTACCGCCTGAAGCCACAGCAACAACAACAACAATAGCTACCAGTCGCAACAACAAGCACGTCGCTACCGCTTGCAGCCGCCACAACAACAACAACGACAAATACCAATGCAGCCGCAGCAGCAACAATAGCGACAGCTACCGCCCATAGCCACAGCAACAACAACAACAATAGCTACCAGTGGCAACAACAAGCACGGCGACCACCGCTTGCAGCCGCCACAACAACTACAACGACAACTACCAGCGCAGTGCAGCAACAACAACCACGACGGCTACCGCTGGCAGCCGCCACAAAAACAACAACGACAGCTATCAGCGCAGCCTCAGCAGCCGTGCGCAGCAGCAGCATCAACAACAACTGTAGTTTTGGATGCGGACATACCTGTGGCAAGTCCGATTCTGGGGGTAGGCAACTCTTGGGGGGAGATTCCCCGTCGGTCCCGGTACGAAGAACCGGTTGCCTGTGGAACCGTAGCACACCTCCTGTGTAGCACACCTCCTGTGTGCCATTTCCAATGCCAATCTTGTGCTATCTCAAACCCCTCTACACCCCCCAACACAAGCCCCCCAGCCACACTCACCCGCCCAACCCATGTTCTGGCACCACCTGCCTCCTGCCGCATGTGCGGCAAAACTTTCACCAGGGCAGCGCGCCCCATCACCTGCAGCGTGTGTGGTGCCAGTACACATCTCCGATGCTCGGGCCTTCGAAACTCGTGTCAATACCGGCCTGACTTTGTGGGCCCGTGCTGTCGGTGAAGTCCAGTGCCCCCCAAGCACAACCGAATCCCCAGCCCCAAGCCCCCGAGGATCCTTAACAGGCCAGTCTAGCCTTCCCACCGCCAACAACTGTGAACTAAGGATCCTACAGTGGAACTGCAACGGATTGACCCGGAAGATATCTCAAGTCACCGACTACATGACCCGCAAACAAATCCCAATCGCGGCCCTCCAAGAGACCAAGATGACAAGCACATGCACTTGTGCAGTCATCTTGCTACAACATCCTGCGCCAAGACCGAGAGCAGAACAAGGGAGAAGGGATTGCGTTTGTGGTTCATGAGTCGGTGAACTTCAGACCCCTGTTGCTGACCAGCTGCGACCCCCATGTGGAGGTGCAAGGCATCGCTGTCAACTCTGGGGGGGATGAAATACATATAATAAATGTATACATTCCCCCCACAGCGGCCTGCCGCGCCGGTTTCAAGCCAGACATTTCCGACCTCCTACGGGGTAATAAGACAATAGTTCTGGGCGACCTGAACGCACATCATGAGAGCTGGTTCTCTGGCCTGAGAAATGACACCAGAGGTGTCCTTCTCTCAGACCAGATCGAAGAGGCAGGCTTCTGTCCTATTAATGAGGACCACCCTACACGGGTAACCCCCACCTGCCGCAGCTCTCCTGATGTCGCCATCGTCAGCCCAGAACTAATTGCCAACACCACCTGGCACGCTGATGTGGCCCTGTGCTCGGACCACCTCCCACTGACCATCAGCCTTGATACCGGTGCGGACTTCGTGACATCTGAAGCTCGCACCTTCACAAACTTCGCTAAGGCCGACTGGGTCCGATTTCTTAATGAAACGGAAGAAATATTCTCATCCGCAAACCCGCCAACAAATGCGTGCAAAGGCGAACGTTTCTTCCGGGACACCCTGGTCGCTGTTGAGAAGAGATGCATCCCTTCAGGACGCATCTCCAAACTTCGACTCAACTTCCCAACCGAAGCCTCTCGCCTGGCTCAGCAGAGAGATGATATACGGCGATCCAACCCAGCAGACCCCCGCGTTAGGGAACTCGACACTCAAATCGGGAAACTGGTAAACAGCTACCGAAAGGAGAAGTGGTTGCAACATCTGGAAGGGTCGGATTTAGGTTCCAATAAACTGTGGAAAACAATTAAGAACCTATCCAATCCCCGCACAAGCGAGTTAACAACTGTCACCTTTGGTGACAGTACGCCGCTTGACCCGACCAGATGCGCAGCTGCCTTCAACCGACAGTTTGTCGAGCATCCCACTGAGCAAGATAAGCTCCGCAGGGGACTGCTGAGAAGGACCAAGGCACTCACCCCCGACCCCCACCCACCCACGTTCAGCCCAGACAATGTCCTCGATGCGCTTAAGAAAGCCAAAAATTCCACTGCAGTTGGCCCTGATGGGTTGGCTACAGTGATGATTAAGCACATCGGGAGGAAGGGAGCTGATTACCTTGTAGTCTCCAAATACCCAGCATGAGGAGGTTAGGGAAAATCATCCCGATACCTAAACCTGGTAAGCCGCTCCATCAAGGAAGCTCTTACCGCCCAATCACCCTACTGTCACCAGTGGTGAAGGTATTAGAGACACTCCTCCTTCCCCTCTTTCAGGAACACTTCCCTCTGGCTGAACACCAACATGGCTTCCGAGCAGGTAGGAGTACAACTTCTGCCCTCTGTGAGCTGACATACCAAGTAGCAATGGGCCTGAACAGCGCAAGACCGCACCACAGGACCATTGCCGTGGCCTTGGATCTGTCGAAAGCCTTCGACACGGTCCAACACTCCAGGCTGCTGCAAGATGGCAGCAACACCAGTACGCCCCCTTCCTTAGTGCGTTGGCTCGCCAACTACCTGGCGGACAGGCGGGCGTACGTTAAATTCAGAGGTGCCATATCTGGTATGCGACGTTGCAAGCAAGGGGTGCCCCAAGGGGGGGTGCTATCCCCACTTCTCTTCAACTTGTACGTCGCGGGCATCCCCCAACCGCCACCAGAAATCAGTCTTATCTCTTACGCAGATGACTGCACAATCGCTACCATCGGCAGGGACATTAGCGTTTTAGAGGATAGACTGAACTCCTACCTTCCCACTATACGACAGTTCCTGGGGAACCGTAATCTCGAACTCTCGACGCCGAAATCCATGGCATGCCTCTTCACCACATGGACTAAGGAAGTGACTAGGGAAATCGATATCCACTTAGGTGGCCAGAGAGTACCAACCGTAAAAAATCCCAAAATCTTGGGGGTCACTTTCGATAGTCTATTTGTGATTTCGAAGCATGCCGAACAACTGGCCAGGAACGTGAGCAAGAGGCTGCGGATCCTCAGAGCTCTGGCGGGTAGCACCTGGGGCAAAGACAAGGAGACACTCCTCATCACTTACAAAGCTATGGGACGGTCTCTCCTTGATTACGCTGCTCCAGTCTGGTCCCCCAGCATCAGTGACACCCAATGGAGAAATCTCCAGACGGTGCAGAATGCAGCCCTCCGAACCATCACGGGCTGCCACTCCATGTCATCGGAGAGCCACCTCCACAGTGAGGTGGAATTTCTGCCCGTCCGGGATCACTGCTTGCTGCTAAGCCGACAACACTTGGTCAAATCCCTTTCGCCCGAGCACCCCAACCATCGCAGCTCAGGGCTGGCCATGTCGGCTAGGACCAGACCTATCCGCTTCGACTAAAGAGCCGAACTGCCGTACCTAAGAAACCTCTTTCCCTTCGAGACCAGCACAAGTGAGGCATTGAAACAGGTCCACACTGCCACCGTAGCAGCTTCACTCGAAGCACTAACTCCCAGCGTCGTTCTAGGAGGCAGACCCCCACCCATCAGCCCTGCCGAGCAGCAACTGCCGAGAGCAACTAGGTGCACATTGGCACAACTACGTTCGGGTTACTCAGCATACTTAACCTCGTACCTTGCGAGGATTATCCCGGACGTAGACCCCTGTTGCGAGGCTTGTCACTCGGCACCGCACACGACTCAGCACCTCTTCGAGTGCGAGGCGCGACCCACGGCTCTCACTCCGCATGCACTATGGAGTAATCCAGTCGAGGTGGCTCGCTTCCTTGACATGGACCTGAGTAGTGATTAATGTCTCTTTTTCCTTTCTTCCCTTCCCAAACCAACAACATGGATGAGACTACCTGCGGTAGGAAAGAGGAGGGTTACAACAACAACAACAACATCAACTGTAGTCACCTCCTCAGCCGCTGCAACTACAACAGTAGTAGCTAACGCCGCTGCATTTTGCAACAACAACAACCACCTGAGCTGCACAGCAGCAACAGCAAAACAGCTACAACCGTAACAACAGCAGAAACAACAACAACAGTGACGGCACGTGCGCCTAGCAACCGCAACAACAACAACAATACCAACGACCACAGCCAGGACCGAGGAGGTAGAAAAGTGTAGTGAAAGTGCAGTGCAAGTGATCGCGAACGGTGCCAGTGGATAACATACATACACACACACGCTCAGTCATCCACACACGCTCGCATACACACACGCTCATCCAACCACGCACACACACTTACACGCTCATCCGTCTAGGAACACCGGCATACACACACACACCCCATCACCCACACACATATATACACAACGGTGCGGGGTAAGTCGGCCCATGGCCAACCACACGAAAATGTATCTCTCCACATATATCCCCACACATATCCCGAGCAAAGAAAACTTAAAACAATAAAGAATTAAATCTCTTTTCTATCTCTATATATATACGTGACGATACTCCTCCAAAACGGCTTGACCGATTTTGATAAAATTTTTTGTGCTTATCCGGTATCAATGAGAATAGTCCCACATATATTTTTCATCCCCCTAAATGTTTGGTGTAGTTTGAAACAGCCATATGCTAGAGTTGCGCCAGCCCTAGAGCTGTGTTTTGCAAAATCTTAGTAGGCTACATTTAAAATTCAGTAGGAAAAATAATTCTATTCAACGTATAAATGAAATTATTTAGTTATCCGGAGCGCGTTGCTTCGCCAACAACTAAAATAAATTAAAAAAATTTTTTTAAAAAAACAAAAAATTCAGCATCTGAATCAAAACAGTTTTTTACTATTTAAAATCGTACATTTTTAAAATGCCTGCAATACGCAGAGGAGCTACCATACGCCGTCAAACAAGCAATTTAGGCAGAAGAACACGAAATACTACAAGCCAAGCTTATTACCAATTTAATCGTACTGCTCAAGAACTTGAGGACCGGAATTTGGATATCACAAACGCGTGAAGCACCAGCGCGACATTCAACAAATATTCGTGCAAGTTTGAATCGAGCTGCATTCAGTTACGATGTGTCACTTGACTACAGTAACTTCCAATGTGTTGTTATTGGTTCTATGAACTCGGTTTGCTCATATTGTGAGGCATTGAAAAAAAATAAATAAAAAAATTAGACAGAACCTTACAAGATCTACGGAGAAATTATAACCGATTTGGTGGTGCATTGATTTTATTAGCAGGAGATTTTCGTAAAACATTGCCAGTGATTCCACGATCAACGCCAGCAGATGAACTCAATGCATGTCTAAAGTCTACTTTTAAATATGTACTTATATAATCGCCCGTATTCCCGTTGTCGTCGTCGACGTCGACGTCAATTCTGAGTCGATTTCAAATCACATCAACATCGTATCACGTCGACACTAAATCGGTATTCTGTAACAGACTTGTGACGACGACGTCTTGTTATCGATAGTTTAATCGAAAAAACACAATTCACTAAGAAATTTGACAGTTGTTTGCAATTTGAAAAACAATTATATTAAAATAAACATGTTTTTCGCATCAGATTCATCCAGTGATGAGGAAAAAAAATGCAATCTTATCAAAATAAGGAAAACATAAGATTAAAGTCCGACATAATGAACTTGACAGACAAGAAGTAAGTTATAAAATCACAAGTTTGTGCCCACTCGTAGTTTGAAAGTATCTGCATCGGAAAAGGTAAAGTAAAGCACTGGGCTTGTTTTCACTAATTTTCTCGCCCTTATCAAGGCGCCATCTATCATGATTTTCTATCAAAACGGTAATACAAAGTAAATTGTTACGTTATACAATCACATTTTCGTTTCAATGGTGGCCGTTAACTTGATTTGTTTTGTTAAAGGTTTGAAACATATTTTCGCTTAAACAAAGAAGCATTTAGGAATGTTCTCCAGACAAAATAGAGCCTTTAATGAAAAGTGGAGTAAGGTCGTCTGCTGTAAGCAACCAATCTAAGTTGGCTGCAACTTTGTTGTTTTTGGGTTAGGGATCCTACCAATTAAGTGTCGGTAACGATTTTAACCTTGGTTTGTCGCAGCCGATTGTCTCAAGAATATTGTCGGAGACAATTGATATATTAGAAAGAGTTATTTTTACCCCTTTGGATAAAGCTTGAGATGACCGATGAGGAAAAGGATGAGGCCAAACTCAGTTTCTTTGAAAAAACAGGATTTCCATGAGTAATTGGGTGTGTGGATGGCACCCACATTAAGATCTTGGCTCCAAACAAGGAAGACCAGCACCTCTATTACAATAGAAAAGGATTTTTCAGTTTGAATGCCATGATTGTAAGTAACCATTTTAAGCTTTTGTAAAGAGAAAGATTTGCTAATTTTGTAGTTTTGGAAGGAAGACGTCTGTCTTCTTTTATCATTCTTTATTGACTGATTCTTAGAGTTAAAGCTGTCCACCGTGAAGCAGTGAGCAGCCGTTTTACATACATACATATTTAAGATTATTATATAAAGCAACGGAAACGTTGCTGGCTAGCTGAGAGAGTCATGCGCGCACATATGTATTTAAGCGACGGTCAAGCGTGAGAACGCTGACTTAGCTATTTGGCGGTCGTTGCCATCAAGTACTGATCATATTTCGTATGCACTTGAACAGTGGGCACTTAGCGTTAGGCGCGCTGCGACAAAGTCGCTGCTTATGTATGCATTCTGTTGCCATAACAACAAAGTGTTGCAGCCTTATTTATATGTATGTATATACATATGTACGCATGCTACATCTCCCTCCTTTTAAAAAAATAACGTAATTTATGTAGTTATTTTAAGTTTTTTTTTTGTTTTTGTTTTGTTTATATTATATTAATATAAAAATTTTTGGTTGGATAGAAAAATCTATCATAGAATTCTATTTGTTCGTTTGAAAAAGTTTCAGAAAATACATTAATTTCGCAATTTACAAACTGTAAAAGGTAGTTTCCATTTAAAATTATGTTTCTATTGTCACAATTTTGATTTAGTTTTGAGTTTTTTGCGTTTCTTATGATAAGTGTTTCATCATCTATTTGTTCAATGCTTGATTTTTTGTTGAATATGAATTTGCAATTATTATTTAGTGTACAACTTTTGCTTAATTTTAGTTCTCTTAAAAATTATATTTTCTTTATAATCATATGTTTTATTTTTAATTTGTGTGATCATATAATTTTCTTGGTCGATTTGAATATAATTTTTATTTGGAATTGGAGTGATTAGCTTAATATCTATTTTGCAAAATGTTTTTGGTAGCTTGATTGCCATGACAATGGCATTATTTTTGTACTGAAGTTTAATCAGTTTAATTTTGTAAAAATCTATTTCAAATTTATTAATTTCTTCTTTTGTTAGTATTTCTGGTAAAAATATATTGTTTTTGGCTGAAGCTATGTTCTCTTGAATGTAATTTATTTTTTCTTCAAAATTTTTTAGTTTTTGCATTTGATTATTAAATAATACTTTCATTATTGTGTCTTTATTTTGTTTATTAATTTTTGCTGAATATATTGATATTAAATTTCTGTCTTGTAAAATTGTGTCTGCTATTTTATGAATACTGTCATTAAAATGAGTGTTTATGTAAATTTGTTGGTTCATATTTTGAATTAAATTGTGGTTGTTCTGATCGATTATGTCCAAGTGTTCTATAATGTTATCTCTGTCCTCGTTGTCCATTAAACCAAAAAGCCAATTATACATTGTGCCTACGCCGTTTATTAATCCTCTTTTCTGTTTTCTGTTAGATGGGGTTATTGATTTGATTTTAGCTTTAATTAAGTCTATTTCATTCATGATTAATTCTTTCTCTGCTATCTCAACTTGTTTTATATTATTTTCAATCTTGTTGATAATGTTTGTAAGTTTGTTTAAATCGATTATATGTAGAATTATTATAGTTTCGTTAACAACTTCTGTTGAATGAATGTGTATTGGAACGTATCCTGCTTCCTCCTGAATTGGTACGATATGAAGTCTAGCTTGCACCGTTGTTAGTATCATTAATATGATAAAAAAAATATACTGTAAATGGGATTACAGGTTACTAAAAAAATTGTGTATATATATATAAAAAAAAATGTGCTTATATGTATTGATATATACATATATAAATTATATGTGAACAGAACAGATATTGCTGAATTCTGTCAAAAATAAAAAAATCTTATATTTAAAAAAAAAAAAATTTTATATATGTTTTTTGTTCTTTGTTTCTCTTTTTCTTTTTCTTTTTCATTTTTTTTGTTATTATTTTATTTTAATTTAATATATATATATATATATTTTTTTTTTCAACTTTTTTCCTCTTTTAATGGTCTTTTGATATTACAAGGATGAATATCTTTTAATTTTGCAAGTCTGAAATATGGTTCGTCTTTGTGTCTAAGTCGTTTATAGTTTTTTATATGACCTTCTTCTCTGTTTTCTACATAATCTTCCCTTTTTTCGTTTAAATTGTTTATAATTTTTTCTTATGTTTTATTATTGTTTCATGAAGTTCTTTTGCATCCTTAACATTCTTTGCCTCATTGGGTGAACATTGAATTGTAGTGTGAAACCTTTTATTATATACGCCTATGGAAAGCTGAATTTTTGTTTCTATTGAAATATCCTCGTCTATACTATTAACAATTTCTATTAAAGGTGAATGAAGTCTTTCTATATCTGCATTTCCAGTGTGTGAATTTGGTTTTGTTAAGTATAACTCTACTTCCTCTTTGTTTAAGAAACTTACTATTTGTTCTGCTCTGAACTCATTGTCCATAATAATTTTCTTTGGTTTACCAAACTTTGTGAATTGATCTATTATAATTTGTAATTTTGCTCTCCAATTTCTGTCTTTGATATTATATGCCGTTGCAAATTTTGTTAGTTTGTCTATTACTGTTGCAAATGTTCTATGTTTTTTATGGAAAATGTCTACATGAATTATTTGATTCTTTTCTTGTGGGGTTTCAGTTATGTTAAATAATTGGTTTTCTGTCGTATTTTACTGCTCTGCATTTTTTACAATTTGATAATACTAAATTAATGTGGTCTCTTAGTTTTGGAAAATAAATTTTTGTCTTTTAGGGTATAAAATGTTTCGTTTATTCCACTGTGTAGGGACTCTTTTGTATGATAAAATGCAATTTGTTTATAAAGTTCTTCATCGTTGTCTATATCTATAGCTCTTTTTGTGCATTTAATAAATTGTATATATTTTGTGTCTCTAAATAGGTTTGTTAAAATACATTGTATTTTGTAGTATACTGAGTCCGTTACTTCTGAATATATGCCGATTGTGCCTTTACTTATATTGCTTTCTAACTTTTGTTCTATTTCAAGTGTTTCATCTGCTGGATTAATTTCTATAATCTTTTTTCCTTGTTGCTTTATGATACTGTCTCTTGCTGAATATGTTACAATGATTTGTGTATTAAATTTGTTTACTATTTCATCTTTTATATTAAAAGTGATTGGTTCGTTTTCATCTGCTGAATGTATTGTGTCTGATAGTTCTAGGTTAGATTCATCTTTATTGTTCTCATTTATAAGCGGTGCTGTTTCTTGCCTACTCAAAAAATCTGCCACTTTATTGTCTTTTCCTTTTATATACTGAATGTCATAATCAAATTCTTGAAGTTTTAAAAGCCACCTTTTATGTTTGTCTTTTAAATCCTTTCCTTTGTATTTTGTACTTAAATATTTTATTGGTTGATGGTCTGTTATGATCTGAAACTGTGATCCATGTAAATAATGTCTGAAATGATCCACTGCATAAACAATGGCCAAAAATTCTTTGTCAGTTGCGCTGTATTGTTTCTCGTGTTTATTTAAAGTTCTTGTTAAGTACGCTACTGGTTGCCCTTGTTGTGACAAAACTGCGCCGATTGCGAAATCGCTGGCATCTGTTGTTACTGTAAATTGTTTATCAAATTCTGGGAACTTTAACGTTGGGTGTGAGCTGATGAGTGCTTTTAAGTTTTCAAACGAATTAATATACTCTGGGTCATTCATATTAATTGTGTTGCCTTTTTGTAAATATTTAATCATTGGGTAAGCAATTTTTGAGTAATCTTTAATGAATTTCTTATCAAATCCTGACATACCTAAGAAACCTCTAAGTTGTCTCTCTGTTTTTGGAAGCGGAATAGCTAAAATATCTTTTATCTTTTTTGGATTTGGCTGTATGCCTTCTTTTGTAAGTACATGTCCTAAAAATTCTGTTTCTTTTTTCATAAAAGAGCATTTATCTGTCTGTATTTTTAAGTTATGTTCTTGAAGCTTTCTAAAAATCTTTTCTAATGAATTTTTATGTTCTGCTAAGGTTGTTGAAAATATTAATATATCATCCAAATATACCACACATATTTTGTTTATATAGTCTCTTAAAATGTCATTCATTAATCTTTGGAAAGTTGCTGGTGCGTTTTTTAGGCCGAATGGCATTCTAACATATTCATATAGTCCTATTGGTGATACAAATGCTGTCTTTTCTATGTCCTCTTCTGCCATTAAGATCTGATGGTAACCTTTTGCCAAGTCTAATGTGCTAAAGTATTGAGCACTTCCAAGTTTGTCTAATATTGAATCCATAATCGGTAAAGGGTATTTATCTGAGACTGTTACATGATTTAAACGACGATAGTCTACACACAATCTATATTTTTGTACTCCTGAGTTATCTATTTTCTTTGCCACTATACATATTGGTGAACTATATTTGCTTCTGCTTTTTCTTATTATACCATTTCTTTCCATTTCATTAATTTGTCTTCTTATTTCTTCTTCATATTTTGGGGAACACCTATAAAATTTAGAATTTATCGGTTGGTCTGTAATAGCTCTTATATTATGTACTACTGTGTTTGTGTTGGTTAATTGATCACCTTCTTTATAATATAACCCTTTAAATTTTCTGATTAATGTTCTTATTATTTCACTTTCTTCAACATTGCAATTTGTCAGATTAATGTCTTCAATTTCACTTACTTCAAGTACACAAGTCTCATCAGGAATCTTGGACAAGAATGGAATTTCGACATCATTAATGAGTTGAATGGTTTTCGTTATAAAATTTATATTTTTCACGTTTCTTTGGATGAAATCCATGCCCAATAGAAAATCATATGATTTGTCTAGGGGTAAAGCCACCCATCTTGAACGCATTTTTGGTGAATATTGAAATTCACTTGGTGCTTTGGTCATTACCAAAAAATTGTCAGTTTCAAATTTTGTGTTAATAGTGTGAATAGTTTTTGTATACTTTTCTATTATTTCATATACGTTTTCCTGTACTCTATTAGTATTAAGTATGCTAATTGTGGATCCAGTGTCCACTAAAAATAGAAATCTGCGTCCCTCTATAGTTCCTTCTATAAACATTTTTTTGTTATCCGAGGCTACTGGTAAAAAAATCTTCGGGAATTTCAACAGTACTTTTATTGTCTTCCTCTGCTAAATGTTGTTGAGCATTATTGTTTTGTCGTGTATTTTGGCTTTGGTTTTTATTTTGTTGGTTATAATTTGGTCTTTGATTCTGTTGCTGATTGTAATTATTATTTTTGTTCTGTTGCTGATTGTAAGTATTGTTTTGATTCGGTTGTTGATTGTTAGTATACTGACGTCTTGTGTTTTGGTTTTTTTGAACGTTGTTGTTTTTGTTATTATTGTTTGCATTTACTTGGTTGTTGTCAACATTTTGGTCATTGCTGTTATTTTGACCGTTATTATCAAAGTATTTTCGGATTAAAAGTTTTGTATTTAAATTTCCAATGTTAAGGCCGATATACTTGGCTATCTCATCCCTAACTGCTGGAAGAGTAGTTAAAGGCATTAATGAGACTGCCATGGAACCTGAAGCTAATTCTTTAACTCTTTGAATCAATAATCCACTTAAAATATTAACAAGGTTTTCATAATTTTCAAAAACAGCAAAATCTGTAATTTCTTCGACTATATACCTTACTTTTATATCTAAATCTCGAATAGAGCTTACTTTTAGGTTGTTTATTTTTCTCGTTAGGCCCATCTGGTCTGTCCTTGGTCGATAAAGGTGCTTCAACTTCTCCTTGCATTGTTCCCACGTCGTTGGTGTATTGATGTTGAGTACCGTCCTTGCCTGTCCTTGGATTTTGGTGTTAGAGATCACGCTGAAAACTTGATCCGCGTCGGCTCCGTACTCTATCATGATTTGATCCACCGACGCAATGAATCCGTGTAGAGTGCCCTCTTCCCCCGTAAACGTTGGGAGATATCGGGTCTCTTTCTCTATGTTATTGCGTTGTCTCGTTACCGGATTCACCACGTTTATATTATTTTGTTGATGAGCGATTATTTGCGTCAGTGCTTGAATGCACCTCTGCATTTCCATTATGTCATTTGCCATTTTATTGTTTTGTTTCGCTTTTTTTGTTACACTTTTTCACATTGTTGATTGTGCTTATGCCTTAGGCGGTGCTGCACTGAATCACTTATTAGTGTGTGTTATTTTAAGGTCCGTAACCCGACTGCGCCACTTATATGATTAAATTCATATATTTTGGAAATAAATACAGCACTCCGAACGTTGCGGTTGAGAAATGGTTTATTTCGTATCTGAGTAAAAACTAAAGCTATTGCTGTACAATCATGTTCTTATATTGAATGGTTTGGTTGATCTCTGTTTACATTATTGGCTTGTGGCCGATGGCTTGGTTGATCTCTGTTTACATTATTACTTATGAGAGAGTTTGATTCTCTCTGTACTTAGAAGATGAGTGGTCAAGCTATGTTTATGTTTTCTATGCTGCGACTGAATCTTTATATGAATCATGAGTCCTGCAGCTGTGTTTATAACTGTATATTGTTTACATTAAAGTAGATTGGAGGCCAGATGGTATTTTGGGTAAGGGTAAGTATGTTGGTAATTGAGGGGGAGAGGTAAGTGGTGACAATTGTATAACTCGCGTTAGCTTTGAGCTTGGATTTACCATTGAGAACAAGTATGTTAATGGTCTGTGATCTGTTTTGACATTGAAGTGTCTACCATAAATATATGGTCTGAAATAAGTTATTGCCCAATGAATTGCTGCCAATTCTTGTTCTGTTGTACTTTTATTACTTTCACCCTTAGTAAACGATCTTGATGCATAAGCAACTGGAAGTTGGAGTCCATTTTTGTTTTGAGTTAAAACTGCTCCACATGCTTGTTTACTTGCATCTGTTATTATGCAAAATTCTTTGCTGAAATCTGGGTATTGTAATAAATTTGGATTTATTAGTGCCGATTTGAGATGTTCGAACATGCTGACAATCAGCTGTCCATTCGAATTTTACATCTTTTTTACTTAATCTTGTTATGTGACGAGCATAGTCGGAAAAATTTTTGATAAAACGTCTGTAGTAGTTGCAGAATGCAACGAATCGTCTAGCGCTGTCCGCATCATGTGGAACTGGATAATTTTTAATGGCGTCGTATTTTTTGTCGTCAGGCAAGATTCCTTTATCAGTGCATTTGTGTCCCAAAAATGTGACTTCATGCATGAAAAATGAACATTTTTCAGGATGTAGTTTAAGATTGTATTTCCTACATTTTTCAAAAACATCAGTTAAGTTTTTGAGCATTTGTGTTTCGGAACAACCGATGACTATTAAATCATCCATATAAAGGAAAGCTTGAGAGGGTTCTTATCCGGAAAATGCTATAGTCATCATTCTCTGGAAAGAATTTGGCGCTATTTTTAAGCCGAATGGCAATCGCGTGAAGCGATACGAGCCATTGCTTGTTGAAAAAGACGTTATATCTCTTGAACTTTCTTCGAGTTCAATTTGATGAAAGCCTGACATTAAATCAAGGCATGAAAAGTATTTTGCTCTTCCTAGTTGATCCAAAATGTCATCAATTCTAGGGAGCGGAAATTTATCCGACAACAGTTTTTTATTAATTTGACGATAGTCAATTACTAATCGCCATTTTTTCTTGTCAGAACCTGGAAGAGATTTCTTCGGAACTAACAAAAGTGGGCTGTTATAAGGGGATACAGACGGTTCAACTATTTTATTGTCGATTAGTTTTTGTACTTGTACTTGTATCTCATTTATTTGACTTTGAGGGTTTCTATAATTTTTTATGTAGACTGGTTCATCATCCTTCAATCTTAGCTTTTGTTTGTAGAAGTTATTGGTAGTGATCGATTGTGCATAAATTAGTCAACTTTTTTTGAATTGTGGTGGAAAATTTTTTTTTAATTGAGATAAGACAGTTTTTTCTCTATTTTCTGGATTGTTTTGAACTATGTCGTAGTTCGAAAGTGGTTCATATGACAAGTTTTTAATATCTACTACTTGATCGGTACTGGTCGTATTCAGTAATCGGACAAATGCATTTTTGGTTGTTGCAACTGTGTTTGCAACATAAATGCCTTCTTTAATTTCCTGGTTTGGAATTAGTACACTATGTTCATCTGATGATAGGTGAATTTTTCTGACTACTTGGGATCTTGCTGGTAGAACAATAGAATTATTACCAGAACTGTATGTTATTGGAACATAAATTGGGAAATTTAGATTATTTGGTCTCATTATGAGCCAATCTTCATTTGGTTTGAAATCTAACTGGCAATTGAATTTCTTAATGAAGTCAATGCCTATTATTCCAACACAAGGTATTGCGAAATGCAAATCTACTAAGTGAAAATCATGTGGAATTATGTATTTACCTGTCTGTATCTCTATTGAAATCAGTCCTTTGGACTGTATTATGTCTTGGCCTATGCCTTGAATATTGATCTTCTTATTAATTTGGATATCATGAAAGATATCAGAATTTTCCTTTAACAGAGATATGTCTGCACCAGTATCTATTAAAAATACAAGTTTTTTATTTGTCTTCACATTGAAGAAGTCTACAAATATATTCAAACTAAGATTGATGGTATGAACCGCATAATTTTCTACTGCTGAATATCTGAGGGTTGTTAAGAGTTTCCCTGATTATTCTGGGTTACTGTAACATTGTTTGTATTATTATTAATTTGGTTGTTTCGGCCTCGGTTGGAATTGTTGTTTCCATTTCCTCGGCCTCTACGGTAATTGTTGTTTGGATTACCGTAGTTATTATTTCCTCTGTTTTGGTAGTTACCATAGCCTCTACCACGATAGTTACCACGATTGTTACTACCGCGGTAGTTGTTATTCCCTCTTTTAGAGTACATCACTGTATTTACACTACCAGTAAGTCTTGTAATAGTACGGATGTACGCACTAACGGCAGCATCCATGGTAGTGAAAATACCAGACTCCATAACAGTTTTAACACTTTCGTGACTAGTTTTATTAATCATTGTGTTAATGGCTTCTGTAGTGCTGAGCGTGTCAGCATTTTCAGATGGTATGCCTTGGTCAATATAAGCAGCTTCAAGAAGCTGTCGCAGATTTTCTAGTTCAGTTGTGAACTGAGTGGCTGTTTTGCCTTTCTGCGTTAAAGTGTCCATTTTTGCATTTATGTTGGCGGGTGTTTCACCGACAACTACGGCTTTTAATTTTGCAATAATTCCATCTATTGTGGATTCATTCTTTATTTTATTGAGAGTTGTGCCCGTTATTTTTGATTTAATCAACTCTATGGCAATTTCCTCATAAGTTCCCTTTGTTAGGTTGACAAGTCTTAATGCCGTTAAGAATTTTTCAAGACGGGTTTTCTTTCCGTCAAATTCTGGGACTGCTTGTGCAATTTCCCTAATATATGCCCTCTGGGCAGCGGCTGTGTCAACCATTATGAGACTATTATCAGCACTTTCTTCACTCTCAGATAAAATATCTTTGGAATCCAGTGTCATAACAGCAGGGATTGTTAGATTTGTTAAATCTTCTTCTACTAGTTGAATATCCCCAGTCCGAACTTCAAGGTTTTCACCAAGTTCCAACTTTACAGGTGTATTCAAGATAGAAGGTAGTATTAAATTTAAATTATGCTTGTCTTTAACTGTTTGGATATTATTCCTCAGTTTTATTAGCAACCTTGACGTTTCTGACCAATGTTCATCGGTTAATACATCTTTATGCTGATATATCAATAATCGAGCTTCGTTAAAGCTGTCGATCAATGTTATGGAGTGCCTATTAACTGTGTCTATATGTGTTTGTCTATTTTGTGTTAGACATTTATACGCTCTATCAAATGTCGTTTTAATATTTTGGATCCGCTCTGAAAGTTCTGGCCATTCCATAATATTGACAAGCTACTTTGTTTTTCAAGATTATTTATTATTATTATTTTTTTTTATTTAGTGTAATTGGTATCTTATAGGTATTATGATATTTTTAATTATGATTTATTATTGTTGTTTGTGTGTGCAAATTTATATTTTGTCCAAGTCATTTGCTCGGCTCATGAATCTTTTCTTAAGGCATTTGTTATGCAGTTTATATATTTTATAAAATCAATTTGCACACATTATAACAACTATGATTATCAGTAATGTATTTGTTAATTCTAAATCTGTGTTGTTTGATTCAACTTTATTTATTACGTTAGCAGTGGAATCCACTGACTTAACGTCTACTAATCCCATTTTGGAATTCTGTTTATAATTATGACTTGAATCAATTGAAAAATCTTCGGAAAATTTACTTATAGCATTACTATTCATAAACAGTTTTCCTGCCTACGGCTTTAATTTAATGCAATTTGTTGTTTGTTTTTTTTTTTTGACTTTAATTTAAACTGACTGAACTGAAACCTTATAATTTTTTCATTTTAAAATTTCAAAATTTGGAATTTATAGGGAATTTAAGATTTGGATTATTATAAAAATAATGTAAAATAATGTAAAATAAAAAAAAATTTTTTTTTACATAACAACCTGCCTAGTTTGTTAGTTTGGCTTTATGGGCCTCACTTCTGATTGGGCAAAAGATATTCTGCTCAATTTTACATTGATTCTTATATATATTAAAAAAAATGTGCATCGTAGTGCACTCAAAAAATTATGCAACGCAGTGCATGAAAAAAAAAATAGGCGCTCTTGAAGGCGGTGCCGGTGCTGTCCAGCGTTGGTGTAAGGGGCGGATTGCCTCTCACACTAGTTGTTGTTGTTGTTACTGTGTCATAGCGTTGTTGTCCAGCGTTGGTGTAAGGGGCGTATTGCCTCTCACACTTGTTGTTGTCTCGGCTGCTGTTGTCCTGGGCCTATGGGCTCAGGCGGAACCGGTGCCGGTCTTCGCAAAGGTTAATGCCTTGCCAGGCAAGAGTATCTGCAGTGTGGGCTGTCCAGAGGTCCTGGGCAATCTGCTGGGCAATGCTCGACGTACTGCTCCACTTTGCTTTTGGGAGGAGGTGTGATTACTGTTTTATCGTTAACAACTTTAATATTTTTCACTGAGTGAGTATGTGGTGCTGGGTTTTCTTTTATCAGCTGTAGCTGCTGCTGATAAAAGTCTAGCTTGGCCTGTAGCCTTGCTGTTGCTTTCCACGGTGTGTTGGCCTTGGGTGAATATAATTGCCACTTAATGTGAGCAATTTCTTTGTTCAACTTTTTTACCCGGCCACCGCGACCCATAACACTCACTATACTTTACTCACTCACTCTTTGTTAACTTTGTTCCAGTTGTCCAGTTGCCATTTAATAGTTAGTTGTTGAAGAATTTGCTGTGGTGCGATGAAACGCTGTTTGTGGTTGAGATTACTCTCTGTGTGGCCGGCGTTGTATATTCCTTGGTTTGTCCGGAGCCATGTGTCCTTTGGTGTCGTTTAATATAAAGGTGTCGTTTAAATCTCCAAATGATTATGTTGTTGCTGCTTTGTTTCAGGACTCGGACCAAGTCACGGTCGCCATGTAAAGAGAAAGATTTGCTAATTTATCATTCTTTATTGACTGATTCTTAGAGTTAAAGCTGTCCACCGTGAAGCAGTGAGCAGCCGTTTTACATACATACATATTAAAGCTTATTATATACAGCAACGGAAACGTTGCTGGCTAGCTGAGAGAGTCATGCGCGCACATATGTATATAAGCGACGGTCAAGCGTGAGAACGCTGACTTAGCTATTTGGCGGTCGTTGCCATCAAGTACTGATCATATTTCGTATGCACTTGAACAGTGGGCACTTAGCGTTAGGCGCGCTGCGACAAAGTCGCTGCTTATGTATGCATTCTGTTGGCATAACAACAAAGTGTTGCAGCCTTATTTATATGTATGTATATACATATGTACGCATGCTACACTTTATATAAATCGAGATTTATTTTAATTTAATCTAGATTTGCGATCACAAAATAAGTATTCGCTTTGTGGATGCCCGGTATGCTGGTTCAGCGCATGATAGCCTAATATGGATGTTAGCCATGCCAAACGCGTTTTGGAAAAAAACTATCTTGCTGGTGATTAACAAAATTGGCTTTTAGGTAAGAATGATTTATATACTAAGCCCACCACTTTTAATGTTTTTAATATAGGTGATGCTAGATATCCTCTGCAACCTTTCCTTATGACGCCTTATCGATCAGCGGAAAGTAGAAGTGCTGAGTCGGTTTAAAACGTAAAGCACGCTAAGGCAAGAAATGTTGTGGAGCGCACAATTGGTGAGTTAAAAAACAGATTCCGATGCATAATCGGTGCCCGACAACTCCACTACAAACCGGCAAAGGCAGCACTGCATAATGTATTTGTTAAATATGCTACAAGTATGCGTGCGGAAATTGAAAATATCGAAGAAATTGGTCAAAAGGACGTTGGAAACTGTGACATTGACCATTCACCAAGTTCTGAAGCTTCGGCTATACGAAACCAAATAAAATTAAGTTTTATTTAGTTATAATTTGTATGATAATAAAATTAAGTTTTTAATTATTTTTATTAAACATTTCTAGTTGTTGCTTTTTTAAGGCAATTTCAAGATTTTTTAATTCTATGTCTTTAGCGTGTTGCTCAGCTTCCCGCATTTCCCGATTTTCCATAATATTAAGTTTTTTTTCTTTGATCTCAATAGGTTTTTTTGATCATAGGGAGGCTTCCTCCACAGTGCGCTTGATAGAAGTTAAGCTGTTAGAAATTTCGAAAAGCACCCTGTGTTGCATTTCACTGTGATTTTCGAGTAAAGTACGTTTGCATGCTTGTGTGTTCCCGGTTGCATTTTCTCGGAATCGCGATGTTGTTGGTTCTTCTGTTACCGTTTCCACCTCAGTACAATGGTCAGTTACCGTTTCCACGTCTGTATAATGGTCCGTTACCGTTTTTTGCAGATCATCTAACACAGCAGTCATATCGACACCTTGAGAACTTCCCTCGGGGCTTAGCTGCTTTTCAAATTGCAGCAAATTTGCCACACTCTCCTCGAAACAGCTAAGCGCAACATGTTTAATTATTCCACCTCCGGTAGCCCTACACTCTGCCTTATATCCCATCATTTTTTTTTTACATTAAACTTTAAATCTCTCCAAACCTGAAATTTAATCATTTGTTGAAATCGCGGAAATCTAATGCAGTAAACCAAAATACCTTTTGCCAGCCATCGCCATTTCTTATCGGCGGTCCAAAAGCGTTTAATATGGTACTTATTTTTGCCCATTCTTCATTGAAGTTGCATGGCACATGTCCTCTTTTGAACCCCTTTGCCAAAGATGGATTTTTTTCCATTTCTTCTACAAGTTTTTCGAATTGTTTGGAATTTGTAATTTTCATTTTGAAAAATTTATTTGTGTCGTTGACTGTCGAATTTTGATTGTCGTCGTCAGACGACGACGTTTTGCGAGAATTTTTTGCCCCGACTATAAAATACGTAGAAACAAAACAATTCAACATTACAAATCTTTTTGACAGGAAGAGTCTGTCGCTGCAACGCGTGGCTGGGTTAGCTAGTGAATTTATACAATTTTGTATCAAAAATGGATATCTTAATATTAAACAAGAGTGTTGTGTTGAAGGTATAACATGAGGATGTTTTGTAAATATGTTCATCTAATGCTAACGTTACATTTTGTTTACTTATTATCTCTCTTTTATGTTGTATTTGTTCCTTATAAATAACAATTTAGGGATAATGTTTAATTTACTGGTTAAGATGCTATCAACTATCGGGTAATGTGTCTATATTGTAGTTTATCCTATTAATATATTTTAGTAAATAAATCTTATTTCTGTGTTTGGAATTGGTTTGGATACTTTTTCAGTTCCGCTTAATGTTTTGTCCGTCGTTGCCATCTTGGTTTCTCATTATTTTTATTTATTTTATTTTGTCTTCTAATGATACTTTAAGGTTTGGGCGGTTATTGAAAGGATTCTGGGACTACGGGTCGTTGTACATGACTTAGTTTAATGTGGAGAATTATGTGTCAGTATTAGTATTTTTCTAACTGTTTTCCTAATTTTTTGTTTGTGTAACTTTTGACCTCTATTTGTTAGGAAGCTGGCGCCTTTGTCTCTACGTACTTTTTGCATTGAAAATCTCGGTGTCATCTTATTTCTACGGTTTTCTTTTCTAAATACCATATCATCAGAATCGACTTGGATTGGTATCTCTCTGTCCTCGTTGAATTTAGCCAATCTTCTTTCTGTGGTCACGTTTAAATGATCTTGTACTTTTGGGTATATGACTTTTCTAAATTCGTTTAATTTCTGAAGGTAGTCGTGGTGGTTATCGAATGTTATTGTTTTGTTGAATATATGAGTTCTTCCGTGGAAGAGCTCGAAAGGGGTATAGGACGTGCTGGAATGTATTGCATTGTTATAAGTTGCTATTGTTTCTGCGAGTATTTGGTCATGCTCGCATTCTAGTCGTGCTTCCTTTCTTTTGATCATGATTAAATATAAATATAGCGTTAAGTTTTGATTTTAACTAATTTCATGAAAAAAGGGTTAAAATGGTCATTTTTGCCATTTTCAAAAAATCATAAAAAATACATGCGAAGAGATTTTTTAAAATTTTTTTTTCAGACACTATTAGAATTGTTTACTTCATCTATTTGCATCAAAACATTTTTTGTTCAAGCCCGGGGAAAAAAGTGAAAAAATAGACTTTTAAAAGAGTTGAAAACTTTCAATGGGTACTTAATGGGTTAAGAAGAGTATTGTATCATAAAAACTGGATTTAAATTACCTATCCTACGAATACATTTGCTTGTGTGATTAATTTTGTATTAGCGACGAAAATCAATTTCGAAAACATAAACTCATTTTTGCTCGCCACTGTACATACAACATCTCTACACCACAAAAAAAAGAACAGATAAATAATATAATTTGCCCTTTAATTCATATTACTATCCATGTGCATTTCATCTAATAAATATTAAACGCAGTTTAATATTCTGCAATATATTTGGTATCTGCACATTTTCCGTTTTTCTGTCTGTTCTTGCGTTTTAGTTATCCGCACTCATCCGTTTTTTATACTTTGATACCAAAGGTATCATAGTATATTGGGTTTGTGCAATGTCCGTCATGGTGTCTGTCCGTCTGTCTGTATGAACGCAACTTTTTTCGACACCCTTAAAGCTAGAGCCTTGCAACTTTGCAAATATCTTGGTAGTATATGCCTTCGTCAGACAAGGTGTTAAATTTACAACACAAATACTATATCCCACATTTTCCAGCTAGAGTCACCAAATTTAGGGGCAAGATAGCCGATGACATTCCCCAAAAAACTACATCAAAACTTTGGATGCCACGCCCACCTATGCCGCCCCCACCCCCCTTAAATTATAAACAAAAATGCCTGTATTTTCTACAGTTTTGAAGCTATAGCCAGCTATAGCCACCAAAATTGACATGAAGGTAGATACTGACATCTGACAAAATTATGATTCAAAAGTTTGGATGCCACGCCCCCAAACAAGAGGAAATGCCCCACCGCCCTAATAAAAACCAGAATGTATGTATCTTCGCCAGTTATTAAGCTAGAGTCACCAAATTTGGTATGAACATTGGTAGTGACATCCGTAACAGGTGTGCATAAAAATTTAAGATGCCACGCCTAATCATACCGCCCACTTATACCGCCCACCGCTATATCTCTCTCAGTTTCGAGCTAGGCTCTTCAAATTTGGTATAAACATTATAAGTGACATCCGTAACAGATCTGCATCAATGTTTTGGATGCCACGCCCACTTATACCGCCCACCTCTATATCTTTCTCAGTTTTTAAGCTAGAGTCTCCAAATTTTGGTATAAACATTGGTTGTGACATCCGTAACAGGTGTGCATAAAATTCAGAATATTTTTTATGCCACGCCCACTTATACCGCCCATATATTACTCATATATTACTATTTGCACTCAGAATCCTTAACACAGTTATGTAAACTGGTATCAAAGTATATCGCAGTCGGTTGCGTCCGACTGCAACGTTTTACTTGTTTTTTAAATATTTTTTGGTAACTCATAGTCATGGCAGCATTTCTTCAATTATTAGCTAAGCAGTTATACTGCATTTGCAAAAACTGCAATTAGTCTTGTTGTATTAACCATGTCTTTGCGCAGCCAGGGGCTGAATTCCTTGTTGCTTAGTCACACATCCCGGCATTCTTCTTTGTATTCATTACGCATTGTTACTTTCAATTCTACACACAAATGATAAATTTAACAAGTAAGAAGGCTCTAGTCGAGAAATCCCGACTAGGACATATCCTTCACCCGATACGTAACGTGTACAATCATTTGTGCGTATTATCGAGCATTTGCTGTGTGTTTGTTGTTTTGTTTTCTTGGACGTCATAAATCACTTGCTCGCGGCGCCAAAAGTTGTTGTTGACGCCAACATAACGGATTGAGTAGTCTGTGTAATTTGTGCAAAGGGCTTCCCATCGCCAATTTATAGCATGGCTCTAGTACAAAAGTTGGGAAAAAAAGTACTTGGGTGTTCAGGAGGTACTCGATGGAGTTGTCCAAAATACAATTCCTTTCTTAGTGCTCACTTTCACCTAAATGGAATATTTGGTGAACATTTCAAAATTCTAGCTCTTTTCGTTTGGGCTGTGGGTCTGTTAACATTCAGTCAGTCAGGACAAACTTTTATATATATATATATAAGCACGCTCCAGGATATAAGTGTATGGGAGGTGCCCCAAGAAGTTGTCGGATCGAGTCCAAATTTTGCATCCATAATTTTTTTACACGCCCCCATGTCCTGACTAAGTTTCGATCAGATTGACTAATTTTAAAGCATAGCTCTAGTACAAACGTTGGGATAATCTGTTTGATGGTGTATTTGTATTTTTGTATTTTTGTATTTGTATTTTTGAGTGCTCCTGCTAAAATATTATTTTTCGTGTGTTTGTGCTTGCTTTCGTTTGTTTTCGTTTACTTACAAAAATTTCCTATTAACGCACTCTTGCTCTCCAGCATCAGTTCTCTCTCGCTCCATATCACCATACTTGCGGTTTTATCTGCCTACGCTCTCACGCCTTTTCACTCAAGTGCTATTATACTCAAGCGCTCTTCCACTATTGTCCGTTATATTGCGCTCTTTGCTACGCTTACATTCTTGCACTAACTTTACTTTGATCAAGCACATTAATTTGCCCATATTTTATTTTATTAACTTATAATACAAATGTTTGTCTGCTGCAGTAAAAGCTGTAAAATTGTTGGTGCATCCAGCGCAGATTTTATCGTATGTAGGATGTGCGATAACACGATCCACTTAAAATGTGCAGGTTTTACTGCCAAAATCAGAGACTGTTTAGGAACTAACTCTGGCCTTATTGGTTTTGTGATGCCTGCAATGTGGTTGAGAAGGAGATGTCAAAATACATGAGGTAGACCTATAATTGTTTTAAAGCTGTGCATCTTGCTTTTGACAATCTTCATGCCAATTTTAAAGACCTCGAATTAAAATTTAAAAATGGGAAGATGCTTGACGACTCTCCAAAGCGCAAAAAGACTTCAGGCTCTTGCCCTCCTATTGCCCCTCTTGTCCTGCCTAAGCCACTTCTGGCTGCCAGCATGAATAGCCCAAATCCAATTGCGGTCCCGTTAATGGTATTTAACTCATCGGCAAATAATCCGATACTGCCCGGTGGTAATATTACCCCGTTACACGTTCCTGTTGTTGAACCGTCTGGTTCAAATGTTCGATTAACCATTCCTAGTAGCGTAGCTGCAGCTCATAAGCCGCTTGTAGTTGTTTCTATTAGAAAATATACTTTTGTATCTAGGTTAGCTTCTGATACCTCCTCAGAAGATGTTAGTGCCTATATTAAAAGTAATATCGACTCCCCGTTGATTGTTGTTGATAAGTTTAAATTTAAACACGCTCGTAACATATCTTCGTTCAAGTTGAGTGTGCCGCCTGAACATTTCTCGACAATTTGTTCTGAAAAGTTTTGGCCGCCGAAAATCCTCGTGAAAGAGTATGTGAACAGGCGAAATAGCAATAATACTAATATTAATACTAGTAGTGCCATCCCTATTAGTAACTCACTTCCTTCTACGTCTGTATCAAAAAACTAACTAAAGTAATTAGTCTAGCCTATCAAAATGTAAGAGGTCTTAATACTAAACTTTCAAAACTTTACGTTCATAGCCTATCCTTTAATTCACAAATAGTTGCGCTTACTGAAACCTGGTTAAAACCTGATATTTCTGATTACTCTGTTTTTCCAAATAAATATAACTTATACCGATGTGATCGCACAACCCGTAAGGGTGGTGGGGTTCTTATCGCTGTTGATTCCTGCATTTCTTCTGAACAAATTCAATCCAATGATCTTTCGGATACAGAGTTTGTATGTGTTAAAGTATCTTATGGTAGTTGTTCACTTTTTATTACCTGTTCCTACATTCCTCCTTATTGTTATTCTAACATTTATTCGTTCCATTTAAGTGCTTTGCAACATGTTTCGTCCTTATTGTTAGATATGGATCATCTAATTGTGGTTGGTGATTTCAATCTGCCAAATGTGGGATGGTCTGCATGTGACTCATCTTCCACACAATTACCAACCACATCTGATGATTTTATAGATGGTATCCTAGAGTTGGGGCTATCGCAAGTAAGCGATATACTTAATTGTAGTGGTAGAATGTTAGACTTAGTATTTGTTTCTGATGTTGATTGTTGTAACGTAAACAGAGTACCCCCCTTAGTGATGCCGGAAGACTCTTATCATCCCACTTTAGAACTTTCCCTTGAAATACTAAATCCTAACTCTAGTACATACTAATATTTGAGCAAAATCACGTTATTTCCGTAAGACTAACTTCACTAAATTAAATCAACTTTTGTATGCAACTAATTGGTCTCAGATTTATTCCTGTAGTGATTAAGAAACTGCCATTTCCATATTTAATGGGACCTTGAATTCGCATTTGGACAGATGTGTTCCCCTCTGTCACTCCTCAAGTGATAACAAACCACCTTGGTTTACAAGGGAATTATCAAAACTGAAAAATGCGAACACAAGATCTTATAAGAAATTCAGAAAATCGGGAAATAGTATTGACTTATCAACTTATATAATAGCAAAGTCTAATTTTCTTTCTGTTAAAACTTCTATAATAACTATCTTAATAAATGTAGAATGAATTTCTCTCGAGATCCTAAACAGTTTTATAAATTTGTTAACTCTAAACGTAAATCCTCCTGCTTGCCATCCTCAGTTTTTCTTGATAATACGAAAGCAAATTCGAATCAGGCTGTGGCCAATCTATTTGCTGAATATTTTCAATCAGTATACTCGTTGAGTTCTTATAGTTCTAGTAATACTTATCCCTTCCAAATTCAAACATCAAATTGCATATTTGCCCCAGTTTTATCTGAGTGTTCGCTGCTAAGTGACCTTAACCTGATCAAACCAGGCTTCTCGCCTGGTCCTGATGGAGTGCCCGGTTGTCTACTTAGATATTGCGCTGATACACTGTGCAAACCTTTACTAAAATTATTTAAATTGTCTGATGAATCTGCAGTATTCCCTGATATGTGGAAGCAATCTTTTATTATTCCACTTTATAAAAATTCTTCAAAGTCCAATGTTAAAAATTATAGAGGGATTTCAAAATTGTCTGCCGTTCCGAAAGTCTTCGAAAAACTTATTTGCTCTCAATTGCAACACTCATGTAGTGCAGTTATGTCGCCTTATCAACATGGTTTTGTGAAGCGTAGATTTACTACCACCAACCTTCTGGAATTTACATCGCTTGTTATTAAAGAGTTTCAGAGCAAAATGCAAACTGATGTCATTTATACCGATTTTAGTAAGGCATTTGATTCTGTCAGTCATTCACTTTTGCTTCATAAATTAAACATTATTGGGCTCCCAACTAACCTCCTTTCATGGCTTTCCGAGTACTTGTTTGGCCGTACACATAAAGTTGTCTTTAAATCATCTGTCTCTAAACCAATTTATGTAACATCAGGTGTCCCCCAAGGTAGTCATCTTGGCCCTTTATTATTTAATCTCTTAACGATCCCTACACTACTAAAACACTTTATACAAATCAGTGCGTCCCATCCTTGAATATGGATCTTGTGTGTGGTCTCCGCAATATAGGATTCATCAGGATAGAATCGAATCTGTTCAGAAGAAATTTCTTTTATTTTCACTTAGAAGTTTTAGCTGGGTTCCCGGTGTTGATTTGCCTTCGTATTCAAGTAGACTTCTGTTAATTAACCTTCCATCTCTTTTAAACCGTAGAACTATGCATGGAGTTTTATTTGTTACTAATTTGCTCAATGGTGAAATCGACTCACCCATTTTATTAAGTCGAATAAACTTAACTGTCCATATTAAATCTTCTCGTTACTTTGTACCTATTAATGCATGAACCGTTTTGAGAAGTGTGTCACTAATCTTATGATCTGATTGGGTTTTCTGGGTTTTTCAAAATCCTTGCAACAAATGTGGGATAATTAAATTTTTGTTGAATTCCGCAGAATATTTTAATTTTTTTAAACTTTTTCAGTTCATTTCATTACTGATTTAAATTTAAATTTTGTTCATTATTCTTAAACATTTTTCAAGCTTTAGATGCCACGCCCATTCATACCGCCCACTTATACCGCCCACCGCTATATCTCTCTCAGTTTTCGAGCTAGGCTCTTCAAATTTGGTATGAACATTATAAGTGACATCCGTAACAGATCTGCATCAATGTTTTGGATTCCACGCCCACTTATACCGCCCACCTCTATATCTTTCTCAGTTTTTAAGCTAGAGTCTCCAAATTTTGGTATAAACATTGGTTGTGACATCCGTAACAGGTGTGCATAAAATTCAGAATATTTTTTATGCCACGCCCACTTATACCGCCCATATATTACTCATATATTACTATTTGCACTCAGAATCCTTAACACAGTTATGTAAACTGGTATCAAAGTATATCGCAGTCGGTTGCGTCCGACTGCAACGTTTTACTTGTTTTTTAAATATTTTTTTGGTAACTCATAGTCATGGCAGCATTTCTTCAATTATTAGCTAAGCAGTTATACTGCATTTGCAATAACTGCAATTAGTCTTGTTGTATTAACCATGTCTTTGCGCAGCCAGAGGCTGAATTCCTTGTTGCTTAGTCACACATCCCGGCATTCTTCTTTGTATTCATTACGCATTGCCACTTTCAATTCTACACACAAATGATAAATTTAACAAGTAAGAAGGCTCTAGTCGAGAAATCCCGACTAGGACATATCCTTCACCCGATACGTAACGTGTACACTCATTTGTGCGTATTATCGAGCATTTGCTGTGTGTTTGTTGTTTTGATTTCTTGGACGTCATAAATCACTTGCTCGCGGCGCCAAAAGTTGTTGTTGACGCCAACATAACGGATTGAGTAGTCTGTGTAATTTGTGCAAAGGGCTTTCCATCGCCAATTTATAGCATGGCTCTAGTACAAAAGTTGGGACAGCACGGTAGATCTAGCCATGTCTGTCTGTTTGTCTGTCTATTTGTCAGTATGAACTTGTAGATCTCAGAGACTATTCTATTACCCAGTATTTATCCAGTGGTAAATAAACACTAATGACAGTACGCGTTACGTAGGGGTTAAGGGTATGTCCTAGTCGGGACAAGAGCCATCTTTCTTGCTTCATATTGCTTTGGCCCTTATCAGCTGAAAATACCAGGCCCTTCAGTGGCTTGGATGTCCAAGAAACGCGCGTTTATTTAGTGGGACGGACAGACGGAAAGACATCATGACGAAAACTGCACAAGACCAATATATCTTTGGTATCAAAATTAAATATATTTAAAGCCAATTAATTTTTACTTTATTTTTTTATAGATCAAATAGTGTTGAAAACCAACCAGTTGAATGATCTAACGGAGAAGTTTAGTGAAAAGCGACGTGAGCTACACAAATTTAAAAAGCAACTGGAAGCTCTACAGTCAGAAAAAATAACATTGCAACGAAGTTTAGAAAACACCACGCAGGAGCGTGATAACTTCCGAATTCTTCAGGCGGTAAGTGGTATCACGATTCTTAAAACTTCACATTTATAAAAAAAATGAAAAAAAATATTAAACCTTGAACCTTTTTTTATATTTAGGAATCAGGTCATCAAACTCAGCAACTGACAACTGAGATTAGTGCAAACGAAATTAAGATTAATTCATTAAATCTTAAAATAGAACATTTAAATAATAACATTAAGGAGCTGCAATCTGAATTAAAAAACAAACAAAATTTAGTTGAAAGCTTGCGAAAGGATTGGAGAGAAATAAAGGAAAAAAGTGAAATGCTTGGAAAAGCCATATCCAATGACGAGTTTAGGTTTATGAAAATGGGTCATGAGCTCGAGGAAATGCGAAAGGAAAGAAACTTAGTTGGCCTTCAAATGGTTCGACGTAATGACGAAATAGTGGTAATCAAAGAAAAACTGCAAATTGCACAAAACGCTTTTGACTATTGCACAACACAATACAACCAACGTATCGAAGACATTCGTCTTTTAAAAAAAGAAATATCAAATCTTTATACGGAACGCGAGTGTCTTAAGCATGCAATAAAGAGTACCGCTGACATGAGGAAAGAAATACTACGTTTACAGCGTGCTTTAAACCAAGAACGTATCAGAATAAGAGCTCTTACAGAAGATGCAAAGACACCAACTGGAGTACACCGATGGCGAATTTTGAAAGGAGCAGATCCAAAAAAGTTAGAACTTTTGGAAAAATTACAAGTTTTACAAAAGTAAGTACAAACTGCATTATTTCAAGACATCGTAAAAAAGAATATTAGTTTATTTGACTAAATGGCAGACAACATCGACAGGCTTTTGGTTGATGGCAAGATAATTATTTAGAACCATAGGTTGCTAACTCTGATGATGTTAAGCGGCAAACGAGATGTGTATCAAATGGTTTTCGTTTTATAGTAATATACATATATTTAGCTGAGCCAAAGTCTTAAAATATAATTATCATTTTACGTTTTAATCCAACTTTAACATGGCACAGTGGATCCGATAGAGGCCAAAAATCAAAAAAATGTATAACATCAAATTGAAGCAAAATATAAACACATTGTCTCTTAAATGTATAAGCTTCTCAATGGCAACCCGGTTTTTTCTAGGAATCTAACGGGACTTTCTAAAAATAGAATCAAACTCATGAGCACGTGTTCATTTTTGCAGCGCTGCAGCGCTCAGAAAGCTTTTTATCATATGTAAGTCGCACTTCAAACAGATCAAACGTTGGCTGTATTGCTCCAAAATTAATTATTTAAAATGAATTTTAAAGTTGAAGGTCTTTACTTTAAATCAATATGTTAATTATTAACTTCCATGTAAACATTTTTTTGTAAAGCTTCTTTTAGCAACTTAATCTATTTTGTGTATTTTGTGAGCGTCTTTTTTACGTTTAGTTAAAGTTTTAGTTGTTTTCCCACACGATTCCACATAAGGATTATTATTTTTTATTTTTATTAGAGCCCCTGTGCCGTCTTTTGTATCTCTGTCTTTGTGTCTTGTCTTGTCTTTTGTGATTGTTTACAGCTTTAATTTGTCAGTTAATTACTCTTACCTTAAATAATTCTAATTATTTTTCGGTTTTTTTTCTATAATTTTTGTTTACATTCCCAATAGAGATTCGTATCATTGTGTATTTTCACGACAGTATATTTTAAATTGATGTTGCACCAAAGATGGAAGCAACGCTACGAAATTACGGGAAGTTATCGAAGATGTTCAATATAATATTGATAATAAGGGCTAAAATTTAGAACGCAACGAACTTTGTAAATTGATTGGCTACATATGTAAAAGAATTGCTGCATTTCGGACTCGGTAACAAAATAGTTGATCTTCCTATGACAACTATATGATTTAGTTTTCCGATTTGAATAAAATTTGCTAATCATATGTAAAACTACACCAAACTTATATTTTGGGAGTTTAGATAACATATCTTTAAAAATAAAATTTTTTTTCATACTTAATTTTATAACCGATCGTTCCTATAGCAGCTATATCATATAGCCATACGATATGGCCCATTTTTTATAACATATATTTATAATATTTTATTTAATTTTGGAGAACATTTTTTAACAATACAACAACTAGAAGTATTTATGGCCGCGGCTCCATACAATTATATTGCTATTGTATATTATGCTAAGTTATATTTATTTATATCGGTAAAGGCCTATTTACCCAAAATTTAATTTAATTTATTTTATTTTAATTTAATTTAATTTAATTTAAGAAAATGTATGCGTTTACGCAAAATTTAATTTAATTTAAGGAAACAGTGTGTAAAGCGTGTAAAATTATGTTAGCAGTGTTGTTAACACTCCGTTACATTTTGAATTGTTATTCAAACACATTTTTACTTGAGCTAATGGCAATATATAAGCCCAAACTTATCTTTTTTAATTATATTTTTGAAGTATTTTGACTTTTAATCACACAACAGACATAATTTTCAACTAAAATAATTAGCTTATGCTCGTTCATTTAAATATTTGAATATGTAAACGTTTTGCACCACACTTTTTGATCAGCTGTTCTATATTTTCAAGCTTACCAACATGTTGGTTGGTGTTGCAACACCGAAAAGATTTAAGAATCTGCAACCTGCAGGTTCGGAATTAAACTAAATTAAATTAAATTAATTTAAATTTTGGGTAAACGCTCACATAGAGTTCGCATAGGTTTGATGGAGCCAGCTGACTTGTTAAATTAAATTAAATTAAATTAAATTTTGGGTAAACAGGCCTTAACAGTATGAACTATCGTACGATCAGATGGCTTGAGCTATCGATAGTTCATTCGATATCCCATCGCAGATGTAGTTTGGAACCATGAACACAACATGTTCCTTTTTCGGGATTGTTCATTGTTGGCGGTCAGAGAGCACGCAGCGGATCTTCGCTTAAAATTAAGAACGTGTGGAACTCGTGGTTCTAAAATACTTTTTTAATATTCAATACGTTTTTATAAGTAATGTCTCTTTGGCGGGAGATGCTGTAAGAATGAAGCGTCGCTTGGTCCAGTGCTGTAAGAACATTCAAAAGTATGAAGCTGCCAGACTTGGCCGTGGCTGAGTCGCCACATCTATTCCTCCCTAGTCTCTTCGTCAGTCAGCGAACATAACGGAATTTCATCCATAGTTTGAGAAGTTGTGGCTGGCACATGCGGAGACGGCTGCGGTTCCTGATTATCATTCTGTGTATCGAGATTAACAAGGAAAGCGGGTTTGAGCAGGTCGATTGAGATTGCCTTGTGCTCGCCATTTATATATATTGAAAACCTTGTAATCCACTCGACGGACAACTTTATATGGTCTGGTATATGGCTTTTCTAGTGGTCTCTTTACAGATGTAACGAGTTTGAAGACGTCTGTGCACGACAGCATTGCTTTTGAGCAGAAGATATGTGGCTTGTTGTAATGTGCCGCTGGATCAGATTTAATTGCTCGGATTTGCTGACGTAGTAGCCCAGAGAATCGATGTCGTTGGGTAGACAAATTGTAGTACCAAAAAGCATTTCTGCTGGTGAAGCTTTGTTTTTGTTTTTGCTGTAAGTTTGATAATTCGGCTGTTTTTGCTTGCATGGTGTAGTCTGTCGGAAGAAAGTTGTGGACCGTCGCTGTCATTGGTAGCCATGGATATTTGTAAATTAATAGGTGACCAGTTTGATGGCAAAATTCTTCAAATTTTTCGGCATTAATTGGCAGCAGACTGGATAATGATAAAAGTATATTCCTCATGTGTATCGACGCCAGTTATTTCTGCGAAAGCTTTTTATTTGCTGAATGCACGGCGTGCTGTATTCCCAACATTTGTGCTTCCGAGTCCTTCTTGTTTTGGTTGGTCAACTTTCAGGGACAGCTTTTCCCAAAACATTCGCTGAATATTTTTATACTTTAATACCAAAGCTATAATAGTATATTGGGTTTGTGCAATGTCCGTAATGCTGTCTGTCCGTCTGTCCGTATGAACTGTAAGGTAGCTTTTTCAATGGCTGAGGTAGCTCAGTCTCTCCAGGGCCACCTTACAAGAAATTTGTAAGTGTGCCGAGACCGCTGAGTGGGGGAAAAGTAATCACTCCTGGTGGTGGGAATAAGCTGCCAGCACGAGACTGGGTTACCCTGAGAAAAATACCTGCACACCGGTACTCCGTTGGTTCACCAACGTGTCGCACGGCAGGGTGGTAGCCCCTGGTTGTCCCGACTTGAATGCCACTGGTATTGACCGAGCGGCACCAAGTCCAGGTACAAACAGGTACCGGGGGAGACGCTGCTTACTGGCCACGGTATTGACCAAGCAGCCAGTCTGCAGAGACTCCCCGGGTGGGCGAACCACTCACTCCACTTTTGCAAAACACGCGGCACCCATTTGCCTTTAAAAACACATTTGATTTACACTCTTTTGGTTTTACTTGCAATCTTGGTTTATTTTATTCACTATTTTCTTTTGTCCCTACCTACGCACCAGACTATCAAAGGGGGAGAGAGGGGGGGGTCATAAGACTCGCTTACCCGGTCACGGTGTGAGTGTGTGTGTGTGTTATCGTGTGTGCCACGCTCCGGTGTGTTACGGCTCCGGTGTGTGTGTGTCTCCTGTGTGTGTGTCTCCTGTGTGTGTGTCTCGTTCCTGCTGTGTTCCACTCCTGTGTGTGTGTGTTGCGCTCCTGTGTCTCTGCTTGTCCTCTGCGTACTTGGTCACCTTTTGTATTAGTTTACCGCGTTTACTTGTTTTCATGCGCACTCGACTGTGGCCCGATTTTCACTGATCGGTCATCATTGCGGGCTGCGATCTTGAACCCTTTGCCTTTGTCCTCTGCTGCTGTCGACGTCGATCGGCACGTGCCATTCAAGGCGTATTTAACAAGGTGGCATCGACGTCGACGTCGCCCTCTTTGCTGTTGCCTTATTTCTTCAGTCTCGAGCCGAGCGTTGTAAGCGACGCACGGTTACGGACGTTTTGCGTTGTGATATGCATATGTATGTGTGTATACATGTGCATGCAAGAACAAATTTCTTTGAATTTATTACTCTCTTGCTCTTGCTCTCTTTCTCTCGTTTGCTCTCATTTTTCATAAGGCAACGCGACGTCGACGTCGATGCCACCTTGTTAAATACGCCTTGGTGCCATTCGGCTGCTGCTGTGCTGCCTGGCCTGCATTGGTCGGCGCATGGTGAAATAACATAAGGTGGTCCCGTCGTGTGCCGAAGTTTTACGAAGTATCCACTTATTTCAGTGCACGTATGCGAAGGGTTAATCAACAAACACATTGCCGCCTCACTCACACTAAATACGACACTATTAACTATGTTCCTTTCACTCGCACTTATTGCAAGCATACAATAAGTGGATGTCTTTTGCCGACGGGACCACCTTATGTTATTTCACCATGGGTCGGCGCATGTCTTCGGCTGTGCGTCGCTCGCCTTGTCGTTTACTGCGCAATTGCCCACGCCGTCGTCTTAAGCTGCGCTGCTCTGCTGCAGTTGCCTTGGGCCGCGTTTGGTGCGTTCGTTGTCGCTGCGCTGTCACCGTCGTTGCATTTCTTGTTGCTGTGCAATTGCCCTGAGCCGCGTTGGCTTTTCTGCTGCGCAATTTTCTTGGGCCGCGCTGCTCTGCTGCTGCTGTCTTGGACTGCGTAGCTCACCGTCGCGCCGTGCTCTGCTGCGGTTGCCTTGCGCTGCTCTGCTGCTGTTGCCTTTCGTTGCTCTGCTGTTGTTGCCTGGCGCTGCTCTGCTGCTGTTGCCTTATTAGTTACTATGGGATGGTTAGCCTAATTTTCTAATGTAAAATTATTACTCCATGGTTTTCAAACTCAAAAATTATAATTCATCTAATACAAGGGTGCTCAATGCTATGGCACACGAGCACATTTGTTATTCTTTGATACCAAAGGTATCATAGTATATTGGGTTTGTGCAATGTCCGTCATGGTGTCTGTCCGTCTGTCCGTATGAACGCAACTTTTTTCGACACCCTTAAAGCTAGAGCCAGCCCCCCTCAAATTATAAACAAAAATGCCTGTATCTTCTACAGTTTACAAGCTATAGCCATCCAAATTAGCATAAAGGTAGATGCTAACATCTGACACAGATATGCATCAAAACTTTGGATGCCACGCCCCCAAACGTGGCCCCTGCCCCACCGCCCTAACAAAAACCGGAATGACCGTATCTTCGCCAGTTTTAAGCCTAGAGTCACCAAATTTGATGGCAAGATAGCTGATGACATTCCTCAAAAAATTGCATCAAAAGTTTGGATGCCACGCCCACCTTTTCCGCCTCCAGCCCCCCTCCAATTATAAACAAAAATGCCTGTATCTTCTACAGTTTTCAAGCTATTGTCACCAAAATTGACATGAAGGTAGATGATGACATCTGACAAAGTTATGCATCAAAACATTGGATGCCACGCCCCCAAACAACGGGACATGCCCCACCGCCCAAAAAAAAAACCGGAAGGCATTTATCTTTGTCAGTTTTTAAGCTAGAGTCACCAAATTTGGTATGAACATTGGTAGTGATATCCGTAACAGTTCTGCATCAATGTTTTGGAAGCCACGCCCACTTATACCGCCCACCTCTATATCTTTCTTAGTTTTTGGGCTAGAGTCACCAAATTTGGAATGAACATTGGTTGTAACATCCGAAACAGGTGTGCATAAAATTGTTTATGCCACGCCCACTTATACTGCCCACCTCTATATCTTTGTCGGCTTTTGCGCTAGCGTCTTCAAACTTGGTAGGAGGATAGAAAATTCCATCCGCTACAGATAAATGTCATGCCTACCCCTTCTGCCTGATTTTTATACCCAAAGCCCTCATATATTACTATTTGCACTAGGAATCCTTAAAACAGCTATGTAAACTGGTATCAAAGTATATCGCAGTTGGTTGCGTCCGACTGCAACGTTTTTACTTGTTTTTGTTTTGGCACTTAGCATACGGAGCGGCACATGCCATACTTTCCTAGGGCACACGCCAATTCCTCTTAGTGTTGCTGTGCGGATCGAGCCAAGCCAACAACAATTCCATAAAACTTTTTTTTCTCTTCTTTGTGTCGCTGTGCGTATCGAGCCAAGCCAATTTTTTGCATTGCATTCCATTGCATTTTTTTTTATCCTCAACTCACAATGCAAAGTGTTGTTGTCTTGTTCTCGGCTCTGCACTGACATTTTTTTTGTTGCGTTTTTGATAGAATTTGATTTAAGTTTGATTTTAGTTTATTGTGGACCAGCGACACGTGCATTTCATTGCATTTTTATTTCTTTTTTTTCTCTCAGTGTTAATTTTGATGCAATAAAACGGCGTCGATACATGTGTGCGTGTGTATTCTTTTGCTTGTGTTGGTAAGGGCACTGACGTAAGGCAATTTTGAGCACCCCTGATTTAATACCTTAGCCTAACAACAAACTTACTCACTAACCTTAACCTACCCATACACCATATCCTTATACCTACTTATTAACTACAAAATGTGCACCGTCACACCCCCTCCTTACTTTTCCGGTGATATTTGATGGTGACACCGCCGGCGGGAGCGAGGGTCACGCGAAAAACGCCTTCATCCAGTGTGATTGTATACACCTCCAACTCCCTTGCTCCTGGCTGAGCCGCACCATGTCCAGCAGCATCCTAGGGATGAGCCGGCGTGGCGTGTCCGCCCGCCATCCTTCGGGTGCCTCGACCCATTCGCCCGTTTCCTTTAAAAGCTCATAGGTGAGCGCTTGGACGTCTACCGTCGGTCCGAGGAGGCCTGCACATCGCTGCTGCTGAATGACCAATCCAGTTCCGCGCTGGTGTCGGCCGAAGGTGGCTGCGCTGCCTCGGACGCTTCGTTGCCCCTTTGCGTCGTGGACACCCCTGCAATATAGCTAAGTACTGCAACTCGGGCCACGCTAACTACCTCGTCAGGCAAGGGGGGTGACGGGTTTAACCGTCGGCGCAGTGCGGTTGGGGAGCTCGGTAATATCTCCGTGCTTATGTCATCTTCAATGGATGGTCCCTGGACGCGTTCTGCCTCGTTCCCATTGTCCTCCGGATCCACGAATCGGCGCTGGTACTGCGGGACCCAATCCCAATCGCGCTGATGCCCTTCGGCCCTTTGCTGCCACGGCTCCTGATCCATGCTTAAATACTGTGGAATATAATCGAGGTTATATCCCTGAGGCTATGAGACAAACTATGCTCTACAGGACAATAGTCTGGTGCGATGTTTAACTGGTGAATACCCTATTTTAACATACAATGACCTATGCTAAAATCTTAGATATACTGGTTAAGTTTGCAGCGTAAGCTGCTTTTTCTCTAGTTGGTGAAACTCTTCTTATGATCGAGCGCGTGCTCGTCGCCTTCGTCCATCTCGTCGTCGTCTGGTTGCCGAAAGACCTTCAAATCGGTTACCCCGGCGGTACGCCGTTGCCCAGTCTTGGTGTGCCGAATCCGTACGATGTTGGGAGAAGTAATTTGATTACTTATACGGGCCCTCGTAGCGAGGGGCTAGTTTGGCTGCGAACCCGTCGTTGGCTTGGATAACACGTGCTGTTTGACTAACACCAAACTGCCGAGGGTCGGTCGCCAATCGCGTCTTCGCAGGTTAAAGTGTCGTCCTTGTTCCGCTGAGGCATTCTCCCCGACCGTCTGAAAGATGTCCAGTAGTTGTTTCGCCTTTGTCTCGGGATCGGTGGGAGCCATACCAGATCCAGGGGTGACCTCATCGTATAACGCGCCTGGCAACCTCGGTTTCTGTCCTTGTACAAGAAAAGCCGGACTGAGACCCGTCGTGTCGGACACGCTGCTGTTGATTGCTAAGGAGATCTCTGGTTAGCCGGCTCCGTTGGATTCTGCTGTGGATTGTACGGCGCCGTGTGCTCCAGAACCATACCAGCCCGCTTGCAAAACGCCTTGAATGACTTGTTAGTAAACTGCGTCCCGTTGTCGCAAACAAACTTACGAGGCACTCCGAATCGGCTGAGAATCCTATCCCGAAAAGCCCTCCCCAGGTATATCGTTGTTCCCCGTGGTAACGGAACCAACTCTACCCATTTGGAAAACATGTCAAAGAAAACTAAGAGTATTGTGTTACCTTGTTTGGACCTTGGTAGGGGTCCCAACACACAACGTCGAAAATGGCTCGGTTTTCTGCCGATTGAGCATCTTTACGGCTGGTTTCGTCTGCTGTGATTTGAACTTCTGGCACACCACACATTTCCTCACGTAACGCGCCACATCCCGAAGATCCCTGGCCTATAATATCGCTGGCTGACCCGCGTCGTTGTCTTGCGAATTCCTAGGTATCCCACACCTGGCTGGTAGTGACACTTCTGAAGTACGCGCTGTCGTTGCTCCTTACCTACGCATAGCTTCCAGGTTATGGAATCCTCATCCAGGGGTCGCTGTCGTTTTTTGTTGTTGCTTTTCCTCCCAGATCCGCATTTTTCCCTTCCGCAGCAGTTGTGACATCGGCTTTACAACAGCGTCAAAATTTGGAACGAACCGCCTGTACCTGATGCGAGGACCAGGCATCGCCGAAGCGCTCGCACGTTCGCTGGAGCTGCTAGCTGTTGCACCACGATAATCTTCTCCGGGTTGGTATGTATCCCTCTCTCACTGACGACATGCCCAAGGTACACGAGACGGCGCATGAAAAAGGCACACTTCTTTTGATTAAGTCTGATGTTGGCTTTCCGTAGGCGCCTCAGAACCACTCTCAAATTCTCGACGTGTTTCTCCAGGGTGGTCCCGATGACAATGATGTCGTCGAGGTATGCGAACGCATGTGGCTCCATGTCGACGCCAATGACGCTGTCCAGTGCTCGTTGAAAGATTGCGAGCGCCGAATGGAGTCCGAAGGGCTTGACGCGCTATTGAAACAGGCCTCGTCCTGGAACGGTGAATGCGGTGCATTCGCGGCTCGCCTTGGCCATGGGTATCTGCCAATAGCCGCTCTTCAGGTCCAGTGTTCTGATGTACTTGGCGTTCCTCAACCTCTCGAGAATGGAGTTGATTCTCGGCAAAGGGTACGCGGCCGGCACTGAACGCGCGTTCAATTGCCGAAAATCTACACATATACGGATCTCACCTGTATTTTTCCCCACCAACACAATTGGGGCACTATGTGGGCCGGGGGTAGTACCGTTGTTTGATTGGTCGGTCATCGCGCATGACTATGGTGTGCTCTGCGATGTTGGAGACTCCCTTCATCCCGGACGTGTTGTATCGATAGGCTGGATCGGGGAGCCCTGCGGTACGTCTCTGTCGCGCTGAATGTCCTCCCTGGCTTCCACTCTGTCTGCTACACTAGTCAGTATTTCTCCTGCTTTGCTCCCGGTTGCTGACTCCTGGTTCTTCTGTCCGATGCGAAATGGGTTTCTCTGGATAGCGTCTGGCTGTGTCGGGCCAAGAACGCCGCCCCAAGGCCTGTCCCGTGTCTCCGTTGTTCCCGATTCTCTTGGTACCTCGTGTGTGCCAGCAGCGTGTTCGTCCCGCTTCCCTGTGGTCGACTTCCCTGTTGTTGTCTTAACGACCGCCATGCGGTTGCAGGCGTCGTCCTTGCGTCTCGTGGTCTCTGGTCCTGATGTCCTTAGGTTGGCGACCGCCTCGCGGTTGCAGGCGTCGCCCTTGCTATGCTTCGTCTCGGGATGTCGTGTCTTCGGGTTGACGGCCGCCTCGCGGGTGCAGGCGTCGTCCTGGCTGTTCTTCGTCTCGGGTTCTCGTGACCTTGCGTTGACAATCGCCTCGCGGGTGCAAGCGTCGTCCTGGCTGTGCTTCGTCTCGGGTTCTCGTGTCCTTGGGTTGACGGCCGCCTCGCGTGTGCAGGCATCGTTCTGGCTATGATTCTTCTCCGGTCTCGGGTCTTCAGGTCGGTGATGCTTCGGGAGGCTCAGCGGGATGCTTAGGTCTCCTACCTGTAACTTGGTGTTGATGGCGCTAAAGAAGTCCAGGCCGAGCAGAACATCGTCAAGAGCTGAAGGTAGGACGAGCATCAGAATGCAAGCCCTTGTTGCCCCCAGACATACGTTTGCTTGGATGGCCCGCGTTAGCTCCATCCTAGTCCCGTTCGCCAATGCTATCACCGTCCTCACTGCTCGTCGGTTTGCCGGGGTCTCGATGAGGCGGGCTTTCTGTCCGCTAAGAAAGCTCCTCGTGGCACCAGTATCCAGCGTGGCGATCATCACCTCTATCTCTATGTTTCGTCTCCGCAGCAAGCCGGCCATCCCGTAACCGGATAACACCCGCTAGTTCCGGAACTCGTTTGCTTACCCCCTCACCTGTTAGTGGTTTCGATGAGAGGCGCTGGGCGTTCCCCGGCTCCTGGGCCTTGCAACAATCGGTTGTTCTGACTCCACGGCGACCACAATCCCAGCAGAAGAGTACTCGTGCTCCTCGACATTCCCTGGCAAAGTGCCCCAGGGTTCCACAGTTCCGACATGCGTTCCTCGCGTTCACGGCTTTCTCGTTGCTGGCTGCACCTGGTAACGTTTGGGGATTCGCCTCTGCTGAAGACAACGGCGCAGGTGGTGATAGCCACGATGCGGTGGCCTTGGGACTCAGTGTGATTGCTTCGACACCATAGTGGGAGTGATTATATGAGCACCCCGATCTTTGCTCGCCTGAATCCTGGCGCGACGTTGGCGCTATCGTTCCCGGCTGACCTTAAAGTTGATCGCCAATAACTTGAGCTGCTTGAACGTGCGGAAATCCGTGCGTCTCACAAACATCTGGTATTATAGCAGGAGAAATTCGTAGACCCGCTCCAGTTCCTCTGGTTCTGTGTAACCAGCCCGGTTCATCATCAGACGAATGTCCACCAAGTAGTGCTGGTATCCCTCATTCTCCTCTTGGTAGCGCATTCTTATTTCGCCCTCCAGCCTCTGGTAATACCGCGGGGGTAAGAAGAAATCCATGAATTCCCGTCTAAATACGCTCCAAGGCTCACCCTGCAGCTGGCTTGTGTGGAACCAATCCTCGGCGATACCTTGCAGCAACTCCGAGACTCCTTGGGCTTGGTGTCGCTTGTCGACTAGGTATGCCACGGCTCGGTTCTCCAGTCCCTCAATAAACCTCAGTGGGTCAGTAGTGCCGTCGAACGACACTCCCCAGCGTTGCATCCGCTCTGCCTCGTGTAGACTCGGTAGTATCGATGATGCTCCACGCTCGCTCGATCGCGGGGACCGCTGGTGCTGTACCGGTACAGGTATGCTTAGGTATTGCATACCTGTGCTGTCTGTCTCCCTAGGTGGAGACCTGTTGGGTGCTACTCGCTGTTCTGGTGGAGGACGGGGTCGCAGACTCATCGCATCCTGTGCCAGACTTCCACTTGTAGTAGGCGACAGGCATCGTGATCGCTGTTGAGTTTCCGGTTTGGCGTCGGATGTTCGTGCCTTTCCAAAAGTAGCCTCTAGTTCCTCCAGCCGGGCTTGCGTAGAAGCTGAATAACCATTGCGGGCCACAAAGGCAGCCATGCGGCCTCGGAGTTCCTCCACGGTACCTTCGCGTCTAAAGCCAAATTCGCCTGCAAACGCCTCTAGCTCTGCCTTACGCCGGTACGAAATCCATGCTACTCCGACCATGGTAGCTTAGCAGTGCCTCGTATCCTTGTTGCTTGAAGTGTCTCGTGTCCTTGTTTCTTGGTAGTACCTCGTGTCCTTGTTGCTTGGTAGTACCTCGTTGTTGCTTGGTAGTGCCTTGTGTCCTTGTTGGTTGGTAGTACCTCGTGTCCTTGTTGTTTGGTGGTGCCTCGAGTCCTTTTTGCTTGGTAGTACATCGAGTCCTTGTTCACTCTCGAAAAAAAAAAAATTGTAACTCAAATTTATTTAGCGGAGAACAACTGGTTAGCTTGCTAGCTCTGGATCGACTGTGTCGCTTGCTGCAGTGTCGGGTCAATTTATAGTGCTTGGTCGTTCACGAACGGCCGCGACCGAGGGCTTGCGAGCTTCGTGTCGCCCGACCCCCTCTCTCTTCTCTGGTCCTCGTAGATGCGAAACGAACTCTTTCTTCCTATTGGCTATGCTCTCTTTTCCACTTCGTTAAATTTTCGTCCCACCTATCTAGTCGTGGCGCTGCCGAAGGTTTACCCCTTCCACCTTCATGTACCGGTTGTCTTCCTGACGCTTCTCTAGCTCTCTCTCTCACGATTTTCCTTTCCCCTCTTTGCCAAAAAAAAAACTAATGTCGTGCACATACACATATGTATATAGCCCCGTTATTTCTTTCATACTCATATTTTTCTCTTTATTAAAATTTTATATACTTTTCTTCGTGTCGCCCGACCCCCTCTCTTTTCTCTGGTCCTCGTAGATGCGAAACGAACTCTTTCTTCCTATTGGCTATGCTCTCTTTTCCACTTCGTTAAATTTTCGTCCCACCTATCTATTTCGTGGCGCTGCCGAAGGTTTACCCCTTCCACCCTCATGTACCGGTTGTCTTCCTGACGCTTCTCTTGCTCTCTCTCTCACGATTTTCCTTTCCCCTCTTTGCCAAAAAAAAAAAACTAATGTCGTGCACATACACATATGTATATAGCAAAGATATTTTTTCCATATTCATATTTTTCTCTTTATTAAAATTTTATATACTTTTCTTCTTTGGGAGCCTCTCTCTACATGTGTATGCCCGTGTACGCATTCCCCACCCGGTACATGTAAATGGTTGCGTAACTGTACCTTCAAACTTGATTACTCAAATTCTAATACATAGTCTTAATAAATAGTCTGCGGTATGAAACTGTACCGCCGTTGCATATGAACGGGCTAATGCATGAACACGCCAACACGAAACTTGTGTAGCTGCAGCTTCACCCGAGGTGTTTCCCAATGCTGGCAAAACTTATGATGATTCGGTGGGCAACTGTACTGGCGGTGTAGACAATGAGGGTAATGTAAAATGATGTAAATGCACCGGAACAACGAAGAAACAAAAGCTGCGTAGCTGCGGGGTCACTCGTAGTATTTACCACTGCTTGCCAAACTGTGAGATTAAGTCTCGGCATGAAACTGTACCGCCGTTGCGTATGAACGGGCTAATACATTGATTGCAAACAAAAGAATAGTGAAGTGTACCTGTAAAAGGTGTGTGTGTGTAATGTTAGCATCCAGTACAAACTGACTGCTTAAATGTTGTCGCAACTGGCACTTGTAACCAGGTGGACTACGGAGAAATAATGAATGCTTCTTTAAGTTGTAAGAATACACTGATTTTATTAAGGTAAAAGTCACAATATTTATAGGTAAAAATTGCTTAGCTTAGAGGTGTGTGTTGTCAATTAAAATTAGGTTAATGTGTATTCAGCAGTTGCATGAAATGCAGACTAGCATATTTCGCAACTACCGGGTTGGCTGACCGTTACTATTGCGACACATATTGTACAATGTGCAGTCAGCGAAATTCTGTGTGTTCAGCAATAATTTGGTATTGCTTACAGTTTATTGTGTAATTGTGTATGATTTGACCTATTTAAGTAAAATGCTAACTGTGTTACAATTTGTTCTTAAGTTATATATATGCGCACAAACATTCTCCCGGGCGTTGAAGCGGTGTTCAACCATCATCTAGATCCAGCGTAAATCGTCTTGGGGATGCTGAAGGTTCGGACGGGTTGACTGCTTCGTTCCTGGTGGCTGTGGGTGGACAAGTCCATCGTCGTTGCGTCCGCATTGCATATGCACATAGTAGTAAAACAGATACCGCTAAAGCAGCGTAAGCGGCTATGTGATGATGTTGGACCGAGCTTATTTGGTTGGGTAGCTCTTCTTTATTGAGTGTTGCCAACTTTACCTGTAAGTCATCCAGATCCTTGTCATTTTGTGCGTTGTACTCCGATATGTCGAGAGTTGTCTCGGGTACCTTTGTGATGTTTGGCTTGATAATGTCACCAAAGCGGGCGTAGCCTTGTCTTATTTGACTCGTGACAGTGCCAAAGGTACTGATGCTAATGTCTGCGTTGCGTGCAGTACAGCCAGATGATAGCGTTAGTAGTCCGCTGTTTTGTAACTGGATAGTTGACGGTATTCCGCTGCATACGGCTTGTAGTTCCATCACAGAATGTGTTGCGAAGATCCAGTTGTTCGGCTGTTGTGTTTTTTCCCATACCATTTTGGTTGTTCTGTACGTTATTTGACACGTTGTTGGTGTCTTGTTGGTAAACAGTTGAAATTCACATCGGTTGTTAACATCAAATACAGCTTGATGATCAAAGCATATGTATTTTTCGCTGGGTAATGTACGGCAGCGTTGTAGATCATCTTGTGTAAGTCCCATGAATTGGTCCCTGTGGTTGTTTACACCTATAATAGGTGTTTTTAGCTCGAACAATCTCCAACTAGTTGTGTTCCATACTGGAATTGGCACCATATTAAACAGCTCGAGTATTGATGTTGACACTAGGGGTAATATTACTCTGAATATCACATGAGTGTCGGTGGCTGTGCCTTCTGCTCGCATAATTCTGTAAAGTTGAATTACATTGGATGATGTCACGGGTACCATTTGATCTGGTGGCAAATGATCCCGTATTTGATCCAACTGCTCCCTCAATTGTTTAGGGGATACCAACATTGGGCTTATTGTGTGGTGGCGAACTCCAGTTAGTACGTCCAATATTTCGGATTGCATACGCTGAAGAGATGTTGCTAGCAATGTCAATTGAGTTGTCAATGCCAAGTAGTTTTCTGTAAGACGTGCGCCCGTGTACTTTCCTCTGCTTTGGCTAATGGCAGCTACTTGTTGTTCAAGTAGCCTGAGACGCTTGTCCGAGGTTGTCCTTGTTTTCTTGAAAACATTAATGGTTGAGTCGAGTACAGAGGTTTGATTTTTCAGCAGTGTTAGTAGAAATTCCTCGTTATTTTGCACCTTCTTTATGACCTTAGTCATTTTGTTAGCATAGTCTGAGTCTAAAACTCCAAACAGACTGTTCGCAATATTACCCACAGCGTCAAATGGGGAGCGGCGTTTCCGAGTATGTTGCATGAGACCGTTAGCCATTTGTAACTCATCATACAAGTGTCGATAGTGCTGTGATATTGCGTCACATGTATGGTTGTTGTTTAACTCTGGGCATATGTACTGGAACTCCTTGATGCCTGAATTAAACGTGTTCATGTCTCTCCAGTATGGGTCCAATTCATAGTAAATAACTATTGTCCAGTCGGATATCGCTCTCATCGTTGTGCCGATTTTTTCATAATATACTCCTGGTTTCCTGGAACCTTGTCACCGATACTGACTGTGCTAGTACCAGAGTTAGCATTAGAAGCAGAACTAACAAGGAGGAGGTTATAGTAGGTGACGTTAACCGTCTTCGCTGAGCAGCTGGCGTATCCCTTTTATCCGTATCCTCTTCTTCCATACTGGGTCGTTTTTTAGCCGTTTCTTCTGGGAAGATCGGCGCCAGTCTGTTGATGGCGCGCTTGTAAATGCCGGAGGCGGTCTTTACGTCAACCACTCGTACATGGTTATCCAGTCCTGGATATGTTTTTATGATGCGTCCCATAGGCCAGCTCATCACCGGTATGTTGTCTTCTTTGATAAGGACCAACATGCCTTCCTTAATATTGGGATTAACGGTTTTCCACTTGTGTCTGGCTTGAAGCTCTTGCAAGTATTCCTCTGACCATTGCTTCCAGAATCCTTGCATGATTCTGGATACTAATTCCCAACGTTTCAGTAGGGATTTCTCATCGCGGTCGGCGTTGACATCAGGTGGAGCCGTTAGCGTTTCACCAATCAGGAAATGTGCTGGGGTGAGAGCTGTAGTGTCCGTAGGATCATTTGACATCGGGGTTATTGGGCGTGAATTCAAGATAGCTTCGATTTCGACGATCACCGTGTTAAGTTCTTCAAATGTGAGGGTGGCAGTGTTGGTTGTCGTTACCAACAATCGCTTTGCCGACTTGACTGCAGCTTCCCATAGGCCTCCAAAGGATGGCGCTCGTGGCGGGATGAATTTGAAGGCAACTTGTTTCTTGTTGCAGTGATTAATGATCTCTGCTTGTGCCTTCTCTCCAAAAATAGTTGATTCCAGTTCCTTCAGCTGGTTGTTCGCTCCGACGAAGTTGGTTGCGTTGTCACAATGTATTGTTTGACATTTGCCACGGCGGCTTAAGAAGCGTCGCAAAGCTCCCAAAAAGGCGCTTGTGGTTAGATCGCTTACCAATTCAAGGTGAACCGCCTTTGTAGAGAAACAGCAGAATACGGCTATGTATGCCTTGTCTGGTCTTTTTCCTCGAAGTTTGTGGTGAATCCATATTGGTCCGCAGTAATCTACGCCTGTTGTCAGAAACGGGCGTGTTGGCGTTACTCGGTCGGCTGGCAAGTTACCCATAATTTGGTTCATTAATTTAGGCCTTGCCTTGTTGCATGTCACGCAGTTGTGAATGATATTCCTTGACATTGTTTTGTCGTTGAGGATCCAATATTGTTGTCTAGCGGTTGCTCGTAAGGCTTGGGCACCGCAATGCATATTGTCTTCATGCAGATCTTTTAGTAGCATTTTTACTATTGGATCATTGTAGGGTAGCAAAATCTGGTGCTTTGCATTGTACGGGAGTGGCGCTTGATCCAATCTGCCACCAACTCGTATAAGTCCGTCGGGTCCTTGTATTGGGGACAGCGATGAAATGGAACTCCTTTTTTCCACCATGTTGTGACGCTGCAACGTTTTTAGCTCAGCAGCAAATTCCACTTGTTGTATTGTCCGTAAGATTACGTTGCGAGCGTGATTCAATTCCTCGATGCTTAGAGTGACAGTTTCTGATTTGGACCTTTTGTAACAGAAGCGTAACATGTAAGCCACAATGCGTTGTAACTTGTGAAACGAATGGCTGTGTCTACAATTATACAATTCTTCACCTAGTGTAGATGGAGATATTGCTAGACTTATATGTATCGTTTTCCTTTCTAGATTGCTGGGGCTGATACTGGGTAAGGCTGACCATTTGTCTGGGGAGCCATGCAGAAATAGTGGTCCATACAACCATAAGTTGTGCTCGTGTAGTTTCCGCGCCGATATTCCTCTTGAGAGTACATCTGCCGCGTTGTTGGCCGATGATACATGCCGCCATTGAGTCTGGCTTATCAAAGCCTGAATCTTTGCTATCCGGTTTGCCACAAATGTATGATATGTGGCGGCAGCTGCGTTGATCCATGAAAGAACCACCGTAGAATCTGACCAAAAGTATCCTGGTACCGTGTTGCTGTCGAGGCCTAGATCGCGTCGAACCCTTTCAGCAAGCTCTGCACCCAATAGTGCAGCACAAAGTTCCAGTCGAGGGAGTGACTGCTTTGCTGTTGAAGCCACTCGAGACTTTGAACATAGTAGTCGTACAGATATTTGTTTGTTTCTGTATGTAGCGCGTACGTATACTGCTGCGCCATATGCACGTTCAGACGCATCCACAAAGACGTGCAATTCTTTTCTTATTGGAGTCTTACCATCATAAACGTGCCGCGAACAAGCCTAACGGGTCGAAGATCTGTGCCAGCTCCGAGCAGACTGCACGTTTTGTAATGTTGCGAGCGTGCACTGCTGTGAGTTCGACCGCCAAGTTGATCCGTTTTGGGCATCCAAATAAGGCCCAATGTTTTTACACTGTATGGTTCCAGTGTTTCTCCGAGTTGTACATCGTTTACTGTGTCTTCCTTGGGGATTCCCTCCAATATTTGTGCATTGTTTGAGCACCATTTTCGCAGCTTGAATCCCGATGGCTGAAGAATTTTGTTTAGTTCTTGTTGAACTTGTTTCGCTTCTGCGATTGTATCGGTGCCGGTTAGGCAATCGTCTACATAAAAGTCACGTTGTAGTGCCTTTGCACCCATCTGAAGACTTTCCATGTGCTTCTTGGCCAAATGATCCAAACATTTTATAGCTAAAAATGGTGCGGAGTATTTTATTTCCTCCGACGAGCTGTTTCGCCATACAATCAGTTGATGAAACTGATTTTCCGGATTGATCCATACCTGACGATACATCTTTTCAATGTCAGCCGTAAACACATATCTATGTGTTCTGAATCGTAGTAGAATAGACATAAGATCGCTTTGCACCGTGGGGCCAGCATGCAGTATGTCATTCAGCGATTTTCCAGTAGATGTTTTGCATGAAGCGTCAAATACAACTCGTAGTTTTGTAGTAGTGCTGTCCGGCTTCAATACGCAATGATGGGGGATTACGTAGTGATTTTTAGGGATCGTTTTCGGCGACACTTGTTTCATGTGTCCCAGTTTCTCATACTCCGCCATGAACGCTGCGTATTGCTTCCACGTGTCTGCGGAGGTTCTGCGCTCTAACGAAATGAACCTTTTGGTCGCAATCTCCATGGACTCTCCCAGGGCTGAACAATGTTCAGAAAATGGAAGTTTCACGATGTATCTGCCGTCTACCGCCACTTGTAGGTGTTCTAGGAAGTGCTTCTCACAATGCGCTTCAATTGGTGTTCGATGTTTTTCTGATGTATCCAAGCTATCCAATGTCCAGAATCGTTCCATTAGTTCATTTGTTTCCTCGTTGGTTGCAGATGCGCAGATGGCTGACGACTTACTTGAAGCATTAACTTTTCCAGCAATGATCCAACCAAACTCAGTTTTTTGCATCATTGGACCAGACTGGAACATTTTGTGTTGCTGTGGGAGCAGTATTGAAAAACAGTGCTCTGCTCCAATTAACATGTCGATTTTGCCTGGTCTGTTAAAGTTTGGATCCGCAAGTGGTAAATCGCTCGGCATGTCCCAATCAGCAGTGTTGATTGACTGGGCAGGTTGATCCGAAATTATATGAGGTAATACGAATGCTTCCAATCGCATCGTAAAATCGCTGTGTAGTGATTTAACAAGGACATTCACTCGAGCCTTGCTGACTCTAGGCTGTCCTCCGATGCCCTCAATCCAAAGTGTTGTGTCGTGACGTTTAAGTCCCAACATTGTCACAAGTCTTTCGGAAACAACGTTGATTTGTGATCCAGAATCCAGTAATGCCTTGAACGATGCATGTTGTCCGTTGGTTGCTTGTACAGCTACCTTTGCTGTTGCAAGTAAGTTATAGTTTTGATTGTTTGCGGATGCCACAACTTGTGAGAGCGGCTCTGCTGCTGCTGATGTGATAGCATTTTCCAAATGCACAAGAGTGTGGTGCTTTTTGTTGCACTTAAAACAGCTAAAGTTGCTTGTGCATGCCTTGGTTTTATGGTCATGTTTAAAGCAGTTGACGCATAACCTTTGCTTTTGCACCCAGTTTAAGCGTTCGCTGACAGATTTTGTGCGAAATTCGTCACATTTAGATAAGTAATGACTTGTCTTTTTACAGAAAAGACACCCTTTTTGTGCACTAGAAGATGTTGCACATGTTGCGTTTTTTGGCTCCTTTTTAGAAACTACAGGTGCCTTTTTTTCCAGTAGCCATAACCCGAACTCTCTGTTCTAGGAACTGGAGCATGGTGTCCAGTGGCTGGATTTCCTTCGTATTACCCAATGATTGTTCATAGAGTGTTTTGTTTGTGCCATCCAGCTTGTTTCTGATGATGGCAATGATGATTGGATCCCATGTTGAGATGTCAATCCCGAGTCCCTTCAGTGAGGCTAATGACTCTATGGTGGTGATGTGCAGCTCCTTTAAGGATCTCACATCGTCGCTGCAGGTTTGTTGCAGCAGGAGGCGATTTAAAACCCTAGATGCAATATCTCTAGGATTGTTGTACGCATCTACTAAAATTTCCCATGCGTAGAGATAGTTCTCTTCCCGTAGGTCGATGTGACGAATTAATCTTTCCGCCTCTCCGACTTTCATCTTTCGTATGGTCGGCATCTTTGTTTCATGTATCATACATGAAAACATATCGAAGAATTGTGTCCATTTCAGCGTATCACCATCAAATTTGGGAATGGAAATACGTGGCAAGTTGATGTTATCGGTGCACTCACTGTTTGAGTTGCTCGTAAGTGCATTCCGAACATCAGACTCTGCCTGGAGATACTCGGTGGCGTTGTAGCCACTTTCTTCTGGGTCCTCAAATTCCTCGTATATTTGGAAATAGACCTCTTGAGTTTTTGCCCATAACGACTTAATAATGTCTGCATTAACGGGCTTGTGTTGCAGGGTGCGATTGATTGACGCAATCATCGCCTTTTGCCGTCGGCACAATGCATTAATCTTGTCATTGCTGGTTGGTCTGCCGCTCACTGAACCCGCAATTGTGACGGTCCTTGGCTCCATCGTTTTGCTTGTTGTTTGGTCCGCGATGTCGGCTTGTTCCAGTAGGTAGGTCCTGTGGTGCTCTACCATTGCCGCGACTTGCTCATAGAACTTAAAGTATTCATGTGACTCATCTAAGTTCTTAGAGTCCTTGATGAACTCGTGGTTAGTTTGGAACGCCGTCCACTTTTCCTCTAGTATTGAGGTCCTGGCTTGATAGTAGCCAGGTTTTGCTTTGCGTTCCGCTGAGTCCTTCTTGCAGTTCTAGACAAGCCTTGATATCTCTTGGCTAATGAATTCCTGCTCAGATAGGACATCTTCCAATCATCATCTTCCAATCATCCTGCTCAGATAGGACATCTTCCAATTGGTGTGATTTTTCTGTGCTCATTTTGTCGCCTTGTTGACAATGAATAAGCTACCAGAATCACGTTTGTTTGTTGTTGCTTATAACTCTTTGATTACTCCTGACCCGGTGGAAGTGTTTTATTCGCCTCAGGCCAAGCGAATACGCTTCTATTCGCAACCGTGTGGTGTGGTCGAAGGAGTAGCGAGTTATGTATGTTGTAGACCGGATCCTTCCTAGGAGTCCTTTGTCGGGGTCACCAAAATGTACCTGTAAAAGGTGTGTGTGTGTAATGTTAGCATCGAGTACAAACTGACTGCTTAAATGTTGTCGCAACTGGCACTTGTAACCAGGTGGACTACGGAGAAATAATGAATGCTTCTTTAAGTTGTAAGAATACACTGATTTTATTAAGGTAAAAGTCACAATATTTATAGGTAAAAATTGCTTAGCTTAGAGGTGTGTGTTGTCAATTAAAATTAGGTTAATGTGTATTCAGCAGTTGCATGAAATGCAGACTAGCATATTTCGCAACTACCGGGTTGGCTGACCGTTACTATTGCGACACATATTGTACAATGTGCAGTCAGCGAAATTCTGTGTGTTCAGCAATAATTTGGTATTGCTTACAGTTTATTGTGTAATTGTGTATGATTTGACCTATTTAAGTAAAATGCTAACTGTGTTACAATTTGTTCTTAAGTTATATATATGCGCACAAACATTCTCCCGGGCGTTGAAGCGGTGTCCAACCATCATCTAGATCCAGCGTAAATCGTCTTGGGGATGCTGAAGGTTCGGACGGGTTGACTGCTTCGTTCCTGGTGGCTGTGGGTGGACAAGTCCATCGTCGTTGCGTCCGCATTGCATATGCACATAGTAGTAAAACAGATACCGCTAAAGCAGCGTAAGCGGCTATGTGATGATGTTGGACCGAGCTTATTTGGTTGGGTAGCTCTTCTTTATTGAGTGTTGCCAACTTTACCTGTAAGTCATCCAGATCCTTGTCATTTTGTGCGTTGTACTCCGATATGTCGAGAGTTGTCTCGGGTACCTTTGTGATGTTTGGCTTGATAATGTCACCAAAGCGGGCGTAGCCTTGTCTTATTTGACTCGTGACAGTGCCAAAGGTACTGATGCTAATGTCTGCGTTGCGTGCAGTACAGCCAGATGATAGCTTTAGTAGTCCGCTGTTTTGTAACTGGATAGTTGACGGTATTCCGCTGCATACGGCTTGTAGTTCCATCACAGAATGTGTTGCGAAGATCCAGTTGTTCGGCTGTTGTGTTTTTTCCCATACCATTTTGGTTGTTCTGTACGTTATTTGACACGTTGTTGGTGTCTTGTTGGTAAACAGTTGAAATTCACATCGGTTGTTAACATCAAATACAGCTTGATGATCAAAGCATATGTATTTTTCGCTGGGTAATGTACGGCAGCGTTGTAGATCATCTTGTGTAAGTCCCATGAATTGGTCCCTGTGGTTGTTTACACCTATAATAGGTGTTTTTAGCTCGAACAATCTCCAACTAGTTGTGTTCCATACTGGAATTGGCACCATATTAAACAGCTCGAGTATTGATGTTGACACTAGGGGTAATATTACTCTGAATATCACATGAGTGTCGGTGGCTGTGCCTTCTGCTCGCATAATTCTGTAAAGTTGAATTACATTGGATGATGTCACGGGTACCATTTGATCTGGTGGCAAATGATCCCGTATTTGATCCAACTGCTCCCTCAATTGTTTAGGGGATACCAACATTGGGCTTATTGTGTGGTGGCGAACTCCAGTTAGTACGTCCAATATTTCGGATTGCATACGCTGAAGAGATGTTGCTAGCAATGTCAATTGAGTTGTCAATGCCAAGTAGTTTTCTGTAAGACGTGCGCCCGTGTACTTTCCTCTGCTTTGGCTAATGGCAGCTACTTGTTGTTCAAGTAGCCTGAGACGCTTGTCCGAGGTTGTCCTTGTTTTCTTGAAAACATTAATGGTTGAGTCGAGTACAGAGGTTTGATTTTTCAGCAGTGTTAGTAGAAATTCCTCGTTATTTTGCACCTTCTTTATGACCTTAGTCATTTTGTTAGCATAGTCTGAGTCTAAAACTCCAAACAGACTGTTCGCAATATTACCCACAGCGTCAAATGGGGAGCGGCGTTTCCGAGTATGTTGCATGAGACCGTTAGCCATTTGTAACTCATCATACAAGTGTCGATAGTGCTGTGATATTGCGTCACATGTATGGTTGTTGTTTAACTCTGGGCATATGTACTGGAACTCCTTGATGCCTGAATTAAACGTGATCATGTCTCTCCAGTATGGGTCCAATTCATAGTAAATAACTATTGTCCAGTCGGATATCGCTCTCATCGTTGTGCCGATTTTTTCATAATATACTCCTGGTTTCCTGGAACCTTGTCACCGATACTGACTGTGCTAGTACCAGAGTTAGCATTAGAAGCAGAACTAACAAGGAGGAGGTTATAGTAGGTGACGTTAACCGTCTTCGCTGAGCAGCTGGCGTATCCCTTTTATCCGTATCCTCTTCTTCCATACTGGGTCGTTTTTTAGCCGTTTCTTCTGGGAAGATCGGCGCCAGTCTGTTGATGGCGCGCTTGTAAATGCCGGAGGCGGTCTTTACGTCAACCACTCGTACATGGTTATCCAGTCCTGGATATGTTTTTATGATGCGTCCCATAGGCCAGCTCATCACCGGTATGTTGTCTTCTTTGATAAGGACCAACATGCCTTCCTTAATATTGGGATTAACGGTTTTCCACTTGTGTCTGGCTTGAAGCTCTTGCAAGTATTCCTCTGACCATTGCTTCCAGAATCCTTGCTTGATTCTGGATACTAATTCCCAACGTTTCAGTAGGGATTTCTCATCGCGGTCGGCGTTGACATCAGGTGGAGCCGTTAGCGTTTCACCAATCAGGAAATGTGCTGGGGTGAGAGCTGTAGTGTCCGTAGGATCATTTGACATCGGGGTTATTGGGCGTGAATTCAAGATAGCTTCGATTTCGACGATCACCGTGTTAAGTTCTTCAAATGTGAGGGTGGCAGTGTTGGTTGCCGTAACCAACAATCGCTTTGCCGACTTGACTGCAGCTTCCCATAGGCCTCCAAAGGATGGCGCTCGTGGCGGGATGAATTTGAAGGCAACTTGTTTCTTGTTGCAGTGATTAATGATCTCTGCTTGTGCCTTCTCTCCAAAAATAGTTGATTCCAGTTCCTTCAGCTGGTTGTTCGCTCCGACGAAGTTGGTTGCGTTGTCACAATGTATTGTTTGACATTTGCCACGGCGGCTTAAGAAGCGTCGCAAAGCTCCCAAAAAGGCGCTTGTGGTTAGATCGCTTACCAATTCAAGGTGAACCGCCTTTGTAGAGAAACAGCAGAATACGGCTATGTATGCCTTGTCTGGTCTTTTTCCTCGAAGTTTGTGGTGAATCCATATTGGTCCGCAGTAATCTACGCCTGTTGTCAGAAACGGGCGTGTTGGCGTTACTCGGTCGGCTGGCAAGTTACCCATAATTTGGTTCATTAATTTAGGCCTTGCCTTGTTGCATGTCACGCAGTTGTGAATGATATTCCTTGACATTGTTTTGTCGTTGAGGATCCAATATTGTTGTCTAGCGGTTGCTCGTAAGGCTTGGGTACCGCAATGCATATTGTCTTCATGCAGATCTTTTAGTAGCATTTTTACTATTGGATCATTGTAGGGTAGCAAAATCTGGTGCTTTGCATTGTACGGGAGTGGCGCTTGATCCAATCTGCCACCAACTCGTATAAGTCCGTCGGGTCCTTGTATTGGGGACAGCGATGAAATGGAACTCCTTTTTCCACCATGTTGTGACGCTGCAACGTTTTTAGCTCAGCAGCAAATTCCACTTGTTGTATTGTCCGTAAGATTACGTTGCGAGCGTGATTCAATTCCTCGATGCTTAGAGTGACAGTTTCTGATTTGGACCTTTTGTAACAGAAGCGTAACATGTAAGCCACAATGCGTTGTAACTTGTGAAACGAATGGCTGTGTCTACAATTATACAATTCTTCACCTAGTGTAGATGGAGATATTGCTAGACTTGTATGTATCGTTTTCCTTTCTAGATTGCTGGGGCTGATACTGGGTAAGGCTGACCATTTGTCTGGGGAGCCATGCAGAAATAGTGGTCCATACAACCATAAGTTGTGCTCGTGTAGTTTCCGCGCCGATATTCCTCTTGAGAGTACATCTGCCGCGTTGTTGGCCGATGATACATGCCGCCATTGAGTCTGGCTTATCAAAGCCTGAATCTTTGCTATCCGGTTTGCCACAAATGTATGATATGTGGCGGCAGCTGCGTTGATCCATGAAAGAACCACCGTAGAATCTGACCAAAAGTATCCTGGTACCGTGTTGCTGTCGAGGCCTAGATCGCGTCGAACCCTTTCAGCAAGCTCTGCACCCAATAGTGCAGCACAAAGTTCCAGTCGAGGGAGTGACTGCTTTGCTGTTGAAGCCACTCGAGACTTTGAACATAGTAGTCGTACAGATATTTGTTTGTTTCTGTATGTAGCGCGTACGTATACTGCTGCGCCATATGCACGTTCAGACGCATCCACAAAGACGTGCAATTCTTTTCTTATTGGAGTCTTACCATCATAAACGTGCCGTGGGATTTGCTTTGAGTTCAGACTCTGCAAGTCGTCTCGATACTCCTTCCATTCATTTTGAAGACTTGTTGGTAACTCGTCGTCCCAATCAAGCTTTAATTCCCAGAGGCGTTGCATGAAGATTTTTGCTTTTACGACGACTGGAGCGAACAAGCCTAACGGGTCGAAGATCTGTGCCAGCTCCGAGCAGACTGCACGTTTTGTAATGTTGCGAGCGTGCACTGCTGTGAGTTCGACCGCCAAGTTGATCCGTTTTGGGCATCCAAATAAGGCCCAATGTTTTTACACTGTATGGTTCCAGTGTTTCTCCGAGTTGTACATCGTTTACTGTGTCTTCCTTGGGGATTCCCTCCAATATTTGTGCATTGTTTGAGCACCATTTTCGCAGCTTGAATCCCGATGGCTGAAGATCCTACGGACACTACAGCTCTCACCCCAGCACATTTCCTGATTGGTGAAACGCTAACGGCTCCACCTGATGTCAACGCCGACCGCGATGAGAAATCCCTACTGAAACGTTGGGAATTAGTATCCAGAATCAAGCAAGGATTCTGGAAGCAATGGTCAGAGGAATACTTGCAAGAGCTTCAAGCCAGACACAAGTGGAAAACCGTTAATCCCAATATTAAGGAAGGCATGTTGGTCCTTATCAAAGAAGACAACATACCGGTGATGAGCTGGCCTATGGGACGCATCATAAAAACATATCCAGGACTGGATAACCATGTACGAGTGGTTGACGTAAAGACCGCCTCCGGCATTTACAAGCGCGCCATCAACAGACTGGCGCCGATCTTCCCAGAAGAAACGGCCAAAAAACGACCCAGTATGGAAGAAGAGGATACGGATAAAAGGGAAACGCCAGCTGCTCAGCGAAGACGGTTAACGTCACCTACTATAACCTCCTCCTTGTTAGTTCTGCTTCTAATGCTACCTCTGGTACTAGCACAGTCAGCATCGGTGACAAGGTTCGACACGAAACCAGGAGTATATTAACATATAACATATTAACAAACAGTGAGAAGAAAACTGCGTATTTGGCCGTTTTGCACGTGGTAGTTTCCAATGATTGCCAAACTGTGATTATGAGATTCGGGATGAGACAGTACAAATGGTGTAAACAACCAGGCCACTGCATGTCAAAGCAAAAAAAATAATATAATAGAGGCTGTACCGAAGGTGTAAACAAACAAGCAAATGAATGTGGCCACGATAAGCGACGCCGCTGTGGTGTTGCACGTGGTCGTTGCCAATGCTTGCCAAACTGTGGGTATTGCGATTCGACGCAAAACTGTACTGACGAGGTACGCAAGCCAGCTGATGCATGTGAATGCAAAAAAAAAAATACCAGTGAGAACCTACGTGGTTTCACACGTGTTCGTTATCACTGCTCCTCAAGCTGTGCCATACACATACTCGGTGGTGACGCTGTGACTGCCAAACGGTGACCTAATGGCAATGCAGCGAATGAGTGGCGATATGATCGCAACAAGACAAGCGATGCTTCTAAAACCCTCCTGTGGTAGCAGCGTGCATACCGAGAAGAAAAAAAATATATCGGCGCTTTTCGCAGCCGTCCCTCAATGTGTGCCATTTTTTTTATCACGTAACCTGTATAACGCACACCCCAGTCGGACCACTCCTACCAGTAACGCATTTATATATAAAAAAAAACCGACCCAGACTATTAAATAAAAACCCTTTGCCCATGCGTGCGTATCCCTCGTATAGCTTTTTACACTATCGCGGTGTAATTTTTACCCAAAAAAAAAATCTCAAAGAGTGCTCGGGCGCCACCTGTAAGGTAGCTTTTTCAATGGCTGAGGTAGCTCAGTCTCTCCAGGGCCACCTTACAAGAAATTTGTAAGTGTGCCGAGACCGCTGAGTGGGGGAAAAGTAATCACTCCTGGTGGTGGGAATAAGCTGCCAGCACGAGACTGGGTTACCCTGAGGTTACCCACTGGAGTACCGGTGTGCAGGGTGGTAGCCCCTGGTTGTCCCGACTTGAATGCCACTGGTATTGACCGAGCGGCACCAAGTCCAGGTACAAACAGGTACCGGGGGAGACGCTGCTTACTGGCCACGGTATTGACCAAGCAGCCAGTCTGCAGAGACTCCCCGGGTGGGCGAACCACTCACTCCACTTTTGCAAAACACGCGGCACCCATTTGCCTTTAAAAACACATTTGATTTACACTCTTTTGGTTTCACTTGCAATCTTGGTTTATTTTATTCACTATTTTCTTTTGTCCCTATTATCGTGTGTGCCACGCTCCGGTGTGTTACGGCTCCGGTGTGTGTGTGTCTCCTGTGTGTGTATCTCCTGGGTGTGTGTCTTGTTCCTGCTGTGTTCCACTCCTGTGTGTGTGTTGCGCTCCTGTGTCTCTGCTTGTCCTCTGCGTACTTGGTCACCTTTTGTATTAGTTTTCCTTTGTCCTCTGCTGCTGTCGACGTCGATCGGCACGTGCCATTCGGCTGCTGCTGTGCTGTGCTGCCTGGACTGCATTGGTCGCCGCATGATGCAATAAGTATATATATATATTTATATATTGCATCATGGGTCGGCACTATGTCTTCGGCTGTGCGTCGCTCGCCTTGTCGTTTACTGCGCAATTGCCCACGCCGCACAGTGTCAAATTTAGACAATCTAGGCGGCAGAAGTGAAAAAAAAAAATGTTCTTCAAAATTGATAATATTTTGTTATTTATTATAAAAAACCCCAATTGTTACGAAAATAAGCATAAAAGAGAACGAAAACATATGGTTGGCATGATAGCAGCTATCAAAGTCATGCTATTGCGCATCGGCGCATGATTCAATTAACAGGGTAGTGTCATCAAGGTGAGTCAGATACCAATGTATATGAACGTGTGAGTGCGACAGAGACCGCGATTTGACTCTGTTATTTTACATTTTGCCTCTGTTAATGAGTTTTTCGTATTTTGTATGACAAGCACTTTGCGACTGTCGATTGGTATCCCAAAAAAGAGAGCGCTCTCTCTGATGACACTACCCTGTTAATTGTATCATGATTCGGCTGCTGATGTGCAGTGCTGCCTGGCCTGCATTGGTCGGCGCCAAGGCGTATTTAACAAGGTGGCATCGACGTCGACGTCGCCCTCTTTGCTGTTGCCTTACGGCTTCAGTCTCGATTCGAACGTTGTGAGCGACGCACGTACGCTGACGAATTTTTTGTGAGACCCTTTAAGATGCCGCCATATTGCTTTTGTTATAAGTTAAAATAAATAATAAAAATATTATTATCATTTTTTAACACTTTTATTACATTTATTTAATCGAATTGGTCGTAGTTGTTGCAAAAAAAACCAAATTCATTACTCTCGCGCTCTCACACTCGCTCTCTCACTCTCGCTCTCTTTTGTTCTCATTTTTCGTAAGGCAACGCGACGTCGACGTCGATGCCACCTTGTTAAATACGCCTTGGGCCACGCTTGTTGCAATCCTTGTCGCTGCGCTGTCACCGTCGTTGCGATTCTTCTTGTTGCGCTGTCCCCGTCGTTGAGTTTGTTGCTGCTGCGTAACTGCCTTGAGCCGCGTTGTCTTTTCTGCTGCGCAATTCCCTTGAGCCGTGCTACTCTGCTGCTGTTGCCTTGGGACGCGCTTCTCTGCTGCTGTTGCCTTGGGCTGCGTAGGTCACCGTTGGGCCGCGCTGCTCTGCTGATGTTGCCTTGGTAATTACTGGAATGGTAAACCTAATTTCTAATGTAAATTTATGACTCCATGGTTTCAAAATCAAAACAATAATTTACATCCTAATACCTTAGCCTAATAACAATCTTACTCACGAACCTTAACCTACCGATACACCATATCCTTATACCTACTTATGAACTAAAAAATATGTGCAAATACTCTACCCTTGGGCCTTTATTATTTAATCTCTATATTAATGATCTTCCTGCGGTAATATCTAACTCGCATGTGTATATGTTTGATGATGACGTTAAATTATGTTTATCCTATAATGAACCTTCTTTCAGTAACTTACTACAGTCTGATCTTAGTGCACTATCTGATTGGTGCAACTTTAACCAATTTAATTTAAATTGTTCTAAATGTAAAGTAATGTCTTTCTGTAAAAGTACTCCTCATACTGCTCAGTACTTGCTTGATGGCTCACCACTCGAACGCGTATTAGAATTGAAGGATTTGGGTATTATTCTTGACCCAAAATTAAAGATTGATTCTCACATAACGTGCATGGTTAATAAAGCCATCAGTGTCGTTGGTTTCATTAAGCGGTGGTCGAAAAAGTTTAACGATCCCTACACTACTAAAACACTTTATACATATCAGTGCTGTAGCATGTTACGAAGTTGTCGAGAGGCTGTTATTGTGTATTGCAAGAAAAGGGTGCACGCGCTGGCTCCGGTTGTATGATCGGTAGATGGGGGAGGTTCCAATTTCTTTTATGTGTATTCTTGCGCTACGTTCTCGCGGTGCTAATTCATATTAATCGATAAATCGCGTGCGAACCATAGTAATATCGACTAGATAAAGGGGGAACGAGAGAGGAACAAGAGGGAAAGGATACACAATATTTTCTCATAACAGGCGCTGGAGGCTACACTCCAAGATTGTCGTTTGGCTGCGCTGGACTGGTATTATTGTCACAGCTGTTGCCCACCCTACCATGATCATCATATTCCGGCAATAGTATATAGGTTGATGATCCCTAAGCCAAACGCCAATCTAAATCATACTCCTTCTATTGTAATATTGCATGACTCCCAAAAAAAAACTTACAGATTCATTTTAATAAACGTTACAATAATTCATTTTATTCATAAGAGGCATCTCAAGCGTAAAGGTATGTGTGTTATGAACAATAGCAAAAAAATAAAAAATATAGCAAAAGCGAAAAAGAACTATCGTTTAGAAAGGTAGTTGCGATTTTGTTTAAGGATTACGTAGAAATAATTAATTAAATATAATTTTATTTTATTTATTTATCTAATAAATAAGGGTACATTTTATTTCAAAAGAAAATACTTCCAAGTTCAAATTCACATTCAATTGTAAAAAGAGAGAAAATATTATTTATAAAGTAATCCAAATCAATTTCAAATTTCATATAAATTTATATATATATATAGGTTTTATAAATGTTTTTAAACTAATTTATTCGCCTATTTTAAGCATTTTATTTATTTTACTTTTATTTAGTAAATTTTATTTATCTATTTATTAATTCATACTTATTTATTTTTATATCATTTATGTAATTAATATATTTATTTATTTTAGTTTTATTTTTATTTATTGTTTTTTTTTTTTTTTTTTTTTTACTATAATTTATTTTAATTATCCATTTATAGATATAAGATAAAAACAAAATTTTTCTATGTTAGATAGATACTTCACAAAATTTTATTTATGTTATGTTTGTGTATTATTAATTAGGGCGGCAATAATTATTAGTATTGATATTATAATGGCATAGCGTTGCAGGTGATAAAGTGATTTTGGTGGCATACATCTAGGCTGTGAATTATTCTCGCGTATTAAAAACTCATCATTAATATGCACGAACAAGAGCTTGAACGCTGCAAGCGCAAGCTTTGCTTTGTTGGATTTCTCTTAAAATCTCTTCATTTTAAGAGAGCGGTCTTGCACGTTTTTTTTTCTTTAACAACAATATTATTTATTATCTACACCATTTTTTTTTTTTGTAGCACCGATTCACTTTATCACTTGCTGTGATTAACAATAAGAGAAAATAATTAAAAGATTATAATGCACTTACTTTACTCCTCGGCGTCCAAAAGATCTTTTGAAGCGGTGAGAGCTGCATCAAAACAAAAAAGGTGGTTGGTTGGGGCTCTTAAAACAAAGCGGAATTGATAGAACAACTGTTATTGAGCTTTGACTCAATTATAGTTTTTGGCTTTAGTTATGCATGTGTTTCCTTTTATTTTAATTTGGTGTAATTGATGTACAAATATATATTTTTATTTGGAATTTTTCTTTTCACTTCCTGAATATTTATTTTATTTTAAATTTTAATTAATTTTGGGATTGAATTTTTTTGAACTTAGATTATACGATTAATTAACATATTTCATTTAGCTTAAGGTCGTGTGGGTGAATGTAAGCAATCTCATTGCATGGTTTTTATGAGTGTATGTCTAAATAAGTTTGTTGCGGGGTGATTAGGGTAGTATTAAAAGAATATTGTATTTAACTTTTAACAAATTTGATTGATTTCTTTTATAGAAAAATACTTTTTTTTTCACATGTTTATTTGTTATGCAATTTAGTTCAACACTTTTTATACTTTGATACCAAAGGTATCATAGTATATTGGGTTTGTGCAATGTCCGTCATGGTGTCCGTCCGTCCGTCCGTCTGTCCGTCTGTCCGTCTGTCCGTATGAACGCAACTTTTTTCGACACCCTTTAAGCTAGAGCCTTGCAACTTCGCAAATATCTTGGTACATGTCTTCGTCAGACAAAGTGTTAAATTTGGGGCTCTACGACCTCAGGGGGCCTGGGAAATCGATAACAAGTCGATACACCTCGATGTGCGAATCGATAAAACACAAATATATCCCACATTTTAGCAGCTAGAGTCACCAAATTTGGGGGCAAGATAGCTGATGGCATTCCCCAAAAATTGCATTAAAAGTTTGGATGCCACGCCCACCTATTCCGCCCCCACCAACCCTTAAATTATAAACAAAAATGCCTGTATCTTCTACAGTTTTGAAGCTATAGCCACAAAAATTGACATGAAGGTAGAAGCTGACATCTGACAAAGTTATGCATCAAAACTTTGGATGCCACGCCCCCAAATAACAGGATATGCCCCACCGCCCTAATAAAAACCGGAATGCATGTATCTTTGTCAGTTTTTAAGCTAGAGTCACCAAATTTGATATGAACATTGGTAGTGACATCCGTAACACATCTGAATTAATGTTTTGGATGCCACGCCCACTTATACCGCCCACCTCTATATCTTTCTTAGTTTTTGGGCTAGAGTCACCAAATTTGGTATGAACATTGGTAGTGACATCCGTAACACGTGTGCATACAAATTTTGGATGCCACGCCCACTTATACCGCCCACCTCTATATCTTTGTCGGTTTTTGCGCTAGAGTCTCCAAACTTGGTAGGAGGATAGAAAGTGCCATCCGCCACAGATAAATGTCATGCCTACCCCTTCTGCCTGATTGTTATACCCAAAGCCCTCATATATTACTATTTGCACTAGGAACCCTTAAAACAGCTATGTAAACTGGTATCAAAGTATATCGCAGTCGGTTGCGTCCGACTGCAACGTTTTTACTTGTTTTTTTTTGTTTTAGCATATCACGATTTTAACGTTAATTAAACGTAGGATGTAGTGTTTTTCTTTATTTGAGTGAAACTAACTATTTGGCAGTAAACGCAATTTTTTTTTTTTTTTTGAGTTTTTCTGATTTTCGTTGTTGGGGTTTTATCATTTTTTTTTTTTTTTTGTTTTAATAAATCAATGGCTGCACTTGGTCATGGCTGGGGCTGCGGTGGACGGGTCAGCTAGCACAAAAGGTCGGATTGGGGGTTAGGTCGCACTTCTCCGCGTGGTCACTATGCAGGTCTCGGAGAGCTCGACTTTGGGTTCCCAGGTTGGGCACTAGATGCGATCATCTTGCAGCGGCACCTTCACTAGTTGGTTTCAGCAAACCAGATTACCCATTAGGAGACTGGGGCTCTGGTTTAAATATATAAATATTTTTTTTTTGGTGGCGTGTTGAATATATATTGCAATATATATTGAAAAATATATGTCGGCACAAATATCCGACTGTTCGCTCCGACGGCCACGAGGTAAAAGAGAACGAATCAAACACGATCATCGCGGATATGGCCCGATCTTCACGATCGATCTTAGCTTCGAGAATTGCAAGAGTTGCATTTTCTCCAATTTTGTGAGAGCGACTTAATCAGCCTCATATCTATAGATGGCGATTTAATCAGCCGCATAACTATAGGTGTCGCTAGTCAACAGCTCACATTGGTTTGGGCAGAAACGTTTGCATAATTTTAGGCAGAACTAATAGAAATTTCTGAGGCCAGCGCACTACATATTCCCCCCACTAAAATCACGCTTGGGTGGAACACAACGAGCGGGATTCGCGCTTGCAAGTCAAATATTATTGCTTTATGTCCTTAGCCATAAGGTGAACGGGTAATAAATCAAAAACTGTCCAAAAATCAATACCCAGGTAAAGCTCTGCAGCTAGAGAAGGCACTAAATAGAAGCATATATTTTTAGTATCCCCTCGGTACGTTACTTCAGTAATGAGTTTACCTATAATTGGTTGATTCTGTCCGTCTGCTGTTCTTACTTATAACTTAAATTGTTACGAAGAAGTTCAGCAACAAGTTTGCCACCGATGCAGCTAATGGAAGCACCAGTGTCCATGAGTCCGACTATGGTTCTTCCAAGAAGCAGTACCTGAGCATGAGGGCGTAAGTCATTAGGTACAGCTATTATTGAGGCTAATATTGAAGTTCTTTCTGAACGACACTTGTTTTTAAAATCAATTTGACGACATTTTGAACGGTTTTTTTGTAAGTTTGGTGGGTCAACACGAATGTTGAGTGTTACATCAGGGTGAGAGGAACTGTCGGGTGGGATAGAAGTTTCAGCTATTTGCTTACTTAGTCGGTGTTGGTAGCTTTGCTGATCAATTGTCTGTGTGCACTTTTCTGCGGTGCGCGCGTACTCGAGTTTTTTGACGCGTTTAAGCTACAGTTTCTACAACTAGGTTTGTAGGTATCTGCTTTTCCACAGCCATAACAAAATACTTTGCGTTCTGCCATGCACTCTTGGTAACGGTGACCTTTTCCCGCACAATTCCAACACGATGAATTTACTGCTGATACTTCAAACTCCATAGCAGGCTCGACTTCTTCGTGAGACACATCTTCGACTTCAGTTTCTGATATGGCATTAACCTGACGAATCATAGGTCGAGACGAGGGTACTGATGGTTTGGCTTTAGCTATTGATTGCAAGAAAATCTCTCGCGTACGCACTAAATGTCGTAGAGCCTTTACAGTACTTGCCGGCTCATACAATATATTATGTTGAATTTCATTCAACAAGTTGGCTCTTAATGTTTCTACCAAAGATTTTTCAGACATGGGCTCGGAGAGTCTGTCAGCTAAAGATGCTATAACGCCATAAAAATCGTCAAACGATTCATTTGGTAGCTGTTTGCGACGTTCAATTTCGGTTCGTATGTTTCGGTCCGTTCGGTCGTCTTTAAATTGACCACGTAGAGCTACGCAGAGCTCTGGCCAGTAAACCTCCGATACACTTTTTGTGATATCGCCAGTACCACTCACTGGCGCTACCATCAAACAAATTACTTGCATATCTGGCTGTCAAGTCAAAATTCCCATCTAAGGTCTGTTTAGTCAGAGCTTCTACTCGATAAATAAAGTCGTCAATGGACATGATTGCCTTTCCGGTAAACCGAATTTTCCAATTTGCCATTATTTGGCTTATCCGATCTGGTCGAAGGCCTGAACCTACTTCAATTCTACTAGGCGCGGCTCCGGCGGAATACGACCTAACACCAGCATGTATGTGATTTGCTGAGGGCGGTGAATTATGGGATGGTTCGGACATTCTTGCTGATTGACCTTGAGTAAATCCCGAGTTTGGCTGTATTGATGCTGGCAACCTAAGAAACTGCTCTACAGTTTGAGGCTCTACTTCAGCCAAAGGTTGCCTTGGCCCTGGAGATACATTCACTAAATTTGCTGTCGGACTGACTCGTAGACTATCGGACATAGCTTGTACTAGTCTATTAGTTTGATCAGCTAAACTGCTAGCAATAAGTCGAAACTGTTCTACCATGGCCCCTCTTAAGGCTTCAGCAATCGATTGTTGAATCAGCTCGGCCATATTCGGTGAGTCTTGCTGTATTTTTGCTGAACCCTGAGACATGTTGTTTTCGTCGGAGTTGGGCATTACGATTGGTTCACAATTTGTATCTCGCCTTGCTTGCGATCTGGTTTGTAAGGACTGAAAGGTGCTGGGCCACCTTGGATTTGAAGGGGAGGGCCCAGTGGGACTAAGATTTTCTGTTGAAGCTGAAGTCAGGTGTGTCAGACTTTCTTTGCAAACAGGACACACTTTCCGTTTTCCGATTTTGGTATGAAAACACGCTCGGTGGAAATTGTGTCCACACGATGTTGCCAACAACTGAGCTTGATATACAATAATTTCCGAGCAAATACAACAATGTTTGCCGGTGTCACTAATTCTTGTTAAGTTTTCGACGCTATGGGACAAAACCATTTCGAAAAGGCTTAAAAATCTAATCGGACTAATTGTAGTCAAGGACTATATCTTAGACGCGTAATGGTACTAGATATATAAAAAGAGAAAAAAAAAATAAATAATAACAACGAAACCTTTTTTTTCAAAAAGAGAAAAAAAAAATAAATAATAACAACGAAACCTTTTTTTTCAAAATATCGATAATAATCTGGGAGTCATGCGCACAACAAGGAGCTAGAATAGACTGCGTTACAACATTAAATGAGAAAATACGTGGGAAAGTGAAGAAAAGGTATTGTTGGCCCAATCATTATTTTGCGGCGGATTATAGCACGAAAAATACTGGTTTATCCTTGTCCAGCAAAAATACTTATAGGCTCTCGGTACACTGTACAGCTTGGCTTTAATCAAGTTCAGTGAAATTAGTTATAGGGGATGGCTGCAGCTCAATAGTCCACAAGTCCAAATAATCATCCAATAATACTCCACATAATTAATTAAACCACAAGGTGTGATAAAGGGAAAGGGAATTTCAAAACAAACTATCTGTCATTCCGCGGCGGATGCAAGCATAATTAACAAGTCGATCCTTGTCCAGCAAAAATAACTTAAGCTCTTTGAAGAAGAGAAGGTAGTGGAAGAGGGATAGCTGATATCTGCATAAAACAGTACCAGTCGGCTTTAATTACAGCTAAGTGTACATAATGAAAAGGGATGACTGCAGCTCAATAATCCGCAAATTCAATAATCAACTTTTAATATATGCACCATGGTAATTAAAACAAACAAAACGAACTAAACAAGCCTATGACCACGGAGCTAAACCAATTAAAGTTATAACCTATCCAGATCGTCTGAGGCTAGTTACAGAAGCTGAAGCTATTATGGGTATGATGCTAGGCCCAGATATCACCAACCTATCTTGCTTCCATAGCATCTACCCAAAAGCTAGGGTAATGGGTTTACCTTGAAAAGATATCGATCTACTACGGTATGGTAAGTGTCAGATGTCGGACACCGGTTCTACCTGATGTTGGGGTTAACCGAACTAGACATTCGGGTGCCGAACGAACGTTCGGGCCCCACGTTGGGCGCCAAATTAATAAGATATGTAGCATGTAACGAAGTTGTCGAGAGGCTGTTATTGTGTATTGCAAGAAAAGGGTGAACGCGCTGGCTTCGGCTGTATGATCGGTAGATGGGGGAGGTTCCAATTTCTTTTATGTGTATTCTTGCGCTACGTTCTCGCGTTGCTAATTCATATTAATCGATAAATCGCGTGCGAACCATAGTAATATCGACTAGATAAAGGGGGGAACGAGGGAGGAACAAGAGGGAAAGGATACACAATATTTTCTCATAACAGGCGCTGGAGGCTACACTCCAAGATTGTCGTTTGGCTGCGCTGGACTGGTATTATTGTCACAGCTGTTGCCCACCCTACCATGATCATCATATTCCGGCAATAGTATATAGGTTGATGATCCCTAAGCCAAACGCCAATCTAAATCATACTCCTTCTATTGTAATATTGCATGACTCCCAAAAAAAAACTTACAGATTCATTTTAATAAACGTTACAATTATGGTGTTCACAAAGTGTAGTATCATGGCATAAGTGTATCGATACAACACTGCTAGCGTGAACACCCAATTGTGCACAATTGTGTTGCAAGCTTGCTATCTCTAATTTTATTATTGTGAGTGTAGTTTGAGGGAGTGATTGAAAGAAAATAAATAGAAAAAATATTACGTAGCGAAGCACGCACTGGGCCACTAGTTGATTAATAAATAAGGAATAAATAAAAAAATGTCTTTTAAAAGCATAAAATCAGTTCTTTTAGAATGGAAAGCATCCCAAGCATTTGAGGAAATTCCTGCAACTAAAGGAATATAGGTTAAAATGCATTTTGTGGTAATTTAAGTACGTCAGTTAATTATTATTGCAGATATTATTGAACATTTAAAAGGCCGATTCTGCATCGGTCGAATTTGGGATGATTTTGTACATGATGTAAATTCCATTTATAAAAGCCGCAGAGGTGATATAGTTAAAGTCAATTTGTTGGCGGGATTACAATTGACAGCTGTTTGATTTGATTTAGCACCTAAAGCACTTAATTATACCAAAAAATACCAAAATATCGTCTGATTTCTTGGCGACTTTTGCAACACTTTTCAAGTTTTTACTGTTGTTTAGCACTAGTTTCTATGCAATACTTGCCATGATTTTTGTAGTCAAGGGTTGGGGTCTAGCACAAAGTGCAAACTACACTCAGTACAAATTGTTGTTGGAGATGCTTGCACTTTTGCTCTTATGCCATGATACTACACTTTGTGAACACCACTAATAATTCATTTTATTCATAAGAGGCATCTCAAGCGTAAAGGTATGTGTGTTATGAACAATAGCAAAAAAATAAAAAATATAGCAAAAGCGAAAAAGAACTATCGTTTAGAAAGGTAGTTGCGATTTTGTTTAAGGATTACGTAGAAATAATTAATTAAATATAATTTTATTTTATTTATTTATCTAATAAATAAGGGTACATTTTATTTCAAAAGAAAATACTTCCAAGTTCAAATTCACATTCAATTGTAAAAAGAGAGAAAATATTATTTATAAAGTAATCCAAATCAATTTCAAATTTCATATAAATTTATATATATATATAGGTTTTATAAATGTTTTTAAACTAATTTATTCGCCTATTTTAAGCATTTTATTTATTTTACTTTTATTTAGTAAATTTTATTTATCTATTTATTAATTCATACTTATTTATTTTTATATCATTTATGTAATTAATATATTTATTTATTTTAGTTTTATTTTTATTTATTGTTTTTTTTTTTTTTTTTTTCTTTACTATAATTTATTTTAATTATCCATTTATAGATATAAGATAAAAACAAAATTTTTTCTATGTTAGATAGATACTTCACAAAATTTTATTTATGTTATGTTTGTGTATTATTAATTAGGGCGGCAATAATTATTAGTATTGATATTATAATGGCATAGCGTTGCAGGTGATAAAGTGATTTTGGTGGCATACATCTAGGCTGTGAATTATTCTCGCGTATTAAAAACTCATCATTAATATGCACGAACAAGAGCTTGAACGCTGCAAGCGCAAGCTTTGCTTTGTTGGATTTCTCTTAAAATCTCTTCATTTTAAGAGAGCGGTCTTGCACGTTTTTTTTCTTTAACAACAATATTATTTATTATCTACACCATTTTTTTTTTTTGTAGCACCGATTCACTTTATCACTTGCTGTGATTAACAATAAGAGAAAATAATTAAAAGATTATAATGCACTTACTTTTACTCCTCGGCGTCCAAAAGATCTTTTGAAGCGGTGAGAGCTGCATCAAAACAAAAAAAGGTGGTTGGTTGGGGCTCTTAAAACAAAGCGGAATTGATAGAACAACTGTTATTGAGCTTTGACTCAATTATAGTTTTTGGCTTTAGTTATGCATGTGTTTCCTTTTATTTTAATTTGGTGTAATTGATGTACAAATATATATTTTTATTTGGAATTTTTCTTTTCACTTCCTGAATATTTATTTTATTTTAAATTTTAATTAATTTTGGGATTGAATTTTTTTGAACTTAGATTATACGATTAATTAACATATTTCATTTAGCTTAAGGTCGTGTGGGTGAATGTAAGCAATCTCATTGCATGGTTTTTATGAGTGTATGTCTAAATAAGTTTGTTGCGGTGTGATTAGGGTAGTATTAAAAGAATATTTAGGGTGTTCACAAAGTGTAGTATCATAGCAAAAGAGGAAATGTGTAAGCATCTCCAACAACAATTTGTACTGAGTGTAGTTTGCACTTTGTGCTAGACCCCAACCCTTGACTATAAAAATCGTGGCAAGTATTGCATAGAAATGACAGTAAAAACTTGAAAAGTGTTGCAAAAGTCGCCAAGAACACTGACGATATTTTGGTATTTTTTGGTATAATTAAGTGCTTTAGGTGCTAAATCAAATTAATTAGCTGTCATTGAGCAAAACTGAAAAAAGTAAGTAGGCTATGCTTTTAAAGGCATTTTCTATTTATTTTCTTCCAATCACTCCCTCAAACTACACTTACAATAATAGAATTAGAGATAGCAAGCTTGCAACACAATTGTGCACAATTGGGTGTTCACAATAGCAGTGTTGTATCGATACACTTGTGCAATGATACTACACTTTGTGAACACCACTATTGTATTTAACTTTTAACAAATTTGATTGATTTCTTTTATAGAAATATACTTTTTTTTTCACATGTTTATTTGTTATGCAATTTAGTTCAACACTTTTTTTTTTTTGTTTTAGCATATCACGATTTTAACGTTAATTAAACGTAGGATGTGGTTTTTTTCTTTATTTGAGTGAAACTAACTATTTGGCAGTAAACGCAATTTTTTTTTTTTTTTTTTAGTTTTTCTGATTTTCTTTGTTGGGGTTTTATCATTTTTTTTTTTTTTTTTTGTTTTAATAAATCAATGGCTGCACTTGGTCATGGCTGGGGCTGCGGTGGACGGGTCAGCTAGCACAAAAGGTCGGATTGGGGGTTAGGTCGCACTCCGCGTGGTCACTATGCAGGTCTCGGAGAGCTCGACTTTGGGTTCCCAGGTTGGGCACTAGATGCGATCATCTTGCAGCGGCACCTTCACTAGTTGGTTTCAGTAAACCAGATTACCCATTAGGAGACTGGGGCTCTGGTTTAAATATATAAATATTTTTTTTTTTTTGGTGGCGTGTTGAATATATATCTTAATATATATAAATCTCGTGTCACGATGTTTGTCTACAAACTCCTCCTAAACCACTTAACCGATTTTAATAAAATTCGCACACCATGTGCAGTTCGATCCAACTTGAAAGATAAGGTAGTTTAAATCTCAAATTATTGTCGCAATTTTAATTTATTGCTAATTATTTGTCTGACAGTCCTAGAGCTGTGCTTTGCAAAATCTTAGTAGGCTACATTTAAAATTCAGTAGGAAAAATAATTCTATTCAACGTATAAATGAAATTATTTAGTTATCCGGCGCGCGTTGCTTCGCCAACAACTAAAATAAAAAAAAAAATTTTAAAAAACAAAAAGTTTAGCTTCTGAATCAAAACAGTTTTTTTTTACTGTTTAAAATCGTACATTTTTAAAATGCCAGCAATACGGAGAGGAGCTAACCTCAACAACGCGATCAGCAATGGGACACGACGCAAACGTGTTGAAAGAGCTCAGCAATTACCATACCAAATCGAAACAAGAAATGCAGCTCGAAGAATCAGGACTGCACAAAGTCGTGCACAAGAATCTCAAGAACAGCGTGACGAACGTCTGCAACAGAATATTACGAGACAAAGAGCGGCACGAGAACGAAACATAGATACAGTACGAGTACTAGATCGACAAAGGCAACGGATCAGCCGCTCATTAACACGTGCATCATTCGTTCGGCTTGCCTTTGAATATGCACCAGATATTAACTACTCAGCGCATTCAAAAATTGCTATCGGTGGAATGGATAAAGTATGTCAATATTGTCAGGCATTGAAATTTCGGAATGAAGCAGCCGGCATGTGTTGCGCATCAGGAAAAGTTGTGCTGTCACCTCTACCCGCTCCGCCTTAGCCTTTATTATCCCTTCTTACTGGCAATTCAGATGATTCCAAATTATTTTTGCGTAAGATACGCAAATTAAATTCTTGCTTCCAATTTGGGGCAACTAAAAATTGTGATCGTGCACCCGATGAACGTAATTTTGAAACTACATTCAAAATTCAACATTTTCGTCTTTGTTCGTAAATAATTTCATTGTACTAAAGGGTTATAGTAGTAAAATTTTTTGCCCCGGCTATAAAATACGTAGAATCAAAACAATTCAACATTACAAATCTTTTTGACAGGAAGAAGTCTGTCGGGTCCGCCGCTGCAACGCGTGGCTGAGTTAGCTAGTTGCAATATATATTGAAAAATATATGTCGGCACAAATATCCGACTGTTCGCTCCGACGGCCACGAGGTAAAAGAGAACGAATCAAACACGATCATCGCGGATATGGCCCGATCTTCACGATCGATCTTAGCTTCGAGAATTGCAAGAGTTGCATTTTCTCCAATTTTGTGAGAGCGACTTAATCAGCCTCATATCTATAGATGGCGATTTAATCAGCCGCATTACTATAGGTGTCGCTAGTCAACAGCTCACATTGGTTTGGGCAGAAACGTTTGCATAATTTTAGGCAGAACTAATAGAAATTTCTGAGGCAAGCGCACTACAGTGCGTCCCATCCTTGAATATGGATCTTGTGTGTGGTCTCCGCAATACAGGATTCATCAGGATAGAATCGAATCTGTTCAGAAGAAATTTCTTTTATTTGCACTTAGGAGTTTTAACTGGGTTCCCGAAGTTGATTTGCCTTCGTATTCAAATAGACTTCTATTAATTAACCTTCCTTCTCTTTTAAACCGTAGAACTATGCATGGAGTTTTATTTGTTACTAATCTCTTCAATGGTGAAATCGACTCACCCATTCTATTAAGTCGAATAAACTTAACTGTCCCAATTAGATATTCTCGTAACTTTGTACCTATTAACCTAGATCGTTGCTTTAGCAACTATCAATTGCATGAGGCCTCCATTCCCTTACTAAAAATATCCATATACTTATCTAGTCATAGTCACTAAATACTAATCTTATGATCTGATTGGGTTTTTCTGGGTTTTTCCCAATCCTTGCAACAAATGTTGGATCATTAAATTTTGTTGACTTCCCCAGAATATTTTAACTTTTATACTTAGAGACCTGTCCGTCCGTCTGTCCGTCTGTCTGTGTGAACGCTACTTTTTACGACACCCTTAAAGCTAGAGCCTTGCAACTTCGCAAATATCTTGGTACATGTCTTCGTCAAAGTGTTAAATTTGGGGCTCTACGACCTCAGGGGGCCTGGGAAATCGATAACAAGTCGATTCACATCGATGTGTAAATCGATAAAACACATATATATCCCACATTTTAGCAGCTAGAGTTTTCAAATTTGGGGGAAACATAGCCGATGACATTCCCCAAAACAATGCATCAAAAGTTTGGATGCCACGCCCACTTATACCGCCCACCGCTATATCTCTCTCAGTTTTCGAGCTAGGCTCTTCAAATTTGGTATGAACATTATAAGTGACATCCGTAACAGATCTGCATCAATATTTTGGATGCCACGCCCACCTCTATATATTTCTCAGTTTTTGAGCTAGAGTCACCAAATTTGGTATGAACATTGGTTGTGACATCCGTAACAGGTGTGCATAAAATGCATATCTTTGTCGGTTTTTGCGCTAGAGTCTCCAAACTGGATAGGGGGATAGAAAGTGCCATCCGCAACAGATAAATGTCATGTCTACCCTTTCTGCCTGATTTTTATACCCAAAACCCTCATATATTACTATTTGAACTCAGAATTCTTAACACAGTTATGTAAACTGGTATGAAAGTATATCGCAGTCGGTTGCGTCCGACTGCAACGTGTTTACTTGTTTTGTTTGTTTTTTCAAAAATGTTCATTATAATATATAAGTTTTTCAACATTTTTCGTCTTAATTTCTTAAATGTAACTTGTGAAAAACCTTGCCTGATTTAGTCCTAATCGTGACTTTCCTATCCTCTTGTACCAACTCTGGTTTGTAACGCTGTTTTTCTTTAGTTTTAATTTGTTTGTTTACTACATACACCTGGCTCCCTTGACTATATAAAACGGGTTTCTATTGAGGTTCGTCGAATTTTGTTTAAACTGCATAAGACCTTTTATGTCTTTCAAAGCTTGTTGTTTAAAATTCGACAGCCCCTGGTAGTTAATTCTGGAAGAACGAGCGAAAAAGACATCTACCGGTTTTTTATTAGTAACTGAGTGAACTGTGTTGTTGTACCTGTCTACTGCTATTGGTACTAATTCAGTTATTTTAAAAGCTGGATACTCAGTTTTTAAGCATCTATAAATTTCTAAAAATGTGGAATGAAATTTCTCGATTTGTCCGTTAACTTCACTTTTTTGAATCGGAGTGTAATATAACTCAATTTCTAAAGTTTTCAAGTAATTAAGGACAGTCGGGCAAAGATGGCACCTTTCGTTATCTGACACCATTGCAGTGCACTGTCTTGGGGACTGTAAAATAGTGTAAAACTTCTACCAATTTTTCACGTAGGTGAATTGCTGACTTTGATTTCAGGGGAAAAAGTTTAGCAAATTTGGTGAATTTGTCTATACAACGTAAAAATATCTTTTTCTCCAAGGTAAAAATATCAATGTGAAGTATTTCACATGGATAGTTGGGAATGGGGGTTGGTTGCAGAGCTGGTTTGGTAGCATACTCTAGGTATGGTATACTAGAGAAGCGTCCGTCATAAAATTTGATTCCTCTACATTCGAACAATCTTGATGTTCTTCGACGCCTTCTTGATTCTCTTACTGCAAAACTTCCTGAGCAACCTTGTTATCGCTCCACAAACCCTCATAACAAGACTCTTGGGCGATGGCTTGGGTGTATTCTGTTGAAACAAGGTTTGCAGATGGCACAGCCGTTGTCATATGGTACATTCTTTGTGCCTTTTTGAACGGGTTCAAGACGCTAAAACCGTTTGAGCCCCGTTTCCCGTTGGTGTTTTCCTCCTTACGAGTGCTAAAACCGGATTGATAAGATGGCCCTGATCTATTAGTTTCCAACTTGATAGCTGAACGGGGTCCTTGAAATCTTTGAAAGGACTGCTGGTCTCTGGCCTGACCACCACCGTAACCTGCCACCATTGGCGCTTTAACAGGTGCACTATGGTCCAGATGTCGTTTTTTTTTTGGCATAAAGTCGATTTTTCGATGTTAATATATCGTTGATTTATTATTTTAATTTTAAAGTAAATGCATCATAGATTTAAAAAAAATTAATGAAAAGCTTTAAAAGCGCCACCAAAGCTTTTTGAGAGCTTTTAAAAGTGAGCTAGCGATCAGCTGATTTCCGAACAGAAATTTGCGCCAAAATATTTAGTTGCTTTATGTTGTGCCACACGCGTTGAATTGGTCCAGAAAATTCAACTAAATTATGGAAAGCAATCTTCAAGGTATGCACTATTTAATGTATATTGTTATTTTATGTATAGTTCTAGGTATTTAGTGTTGTGTTTATGTGTATTTTTTTAGAAAACTAACATGCGTGTTTCGTGTTTTGTGGAATATAACTAATAAGCAGTTCCATGCTGAAAGCAACTAATTGGTCCAGATTGTACTTGTGAGTGTTGTCTTTAGCCACAAACCAAAAACTCATCCCCGTTCGTCCCCCTTATCTTACATTTTGGTAATATATAGGCACGTTTGAGTTTAGTCACAGCGAACTCATCGAAATATGGCGCAACAACAAGCGACAAATTTAATGTGTATCGGATTGGATATACACCAAAATTAATAAAAACGCTGTGGAATCCAAGACAATAAAGGAAATTGACAAAAATATCAGTAATTTTAATAGTTACACAGATGAAGCTTTGGCTTACCTCCTGGATAATTCTCTTACAAAACAGCAATACATGAACACTAGACTTATGAATAAAAGTCGCCACAGTAACATTTATCCAACTTATAGTCTAGTAATGGAATCGAAATTACAATGCCGTCCTGTAGATATAAAAGTAACTGAAACGTCTGCCCAAGTATCATTACAAAACCTTTTAGATCATACTGCTCACAGAATTCTTAAAACAGTTCTGAAATTAAACTAATATGCAGCTATGGATTTGATGGTTCAACGGGATATTCAATATACAAGCAGAAGTTCACTACCGAAAACCAGCATCTGTTATACCCATTAAAATTATAGACTCATCAGGAAAAAATATGATCAAAAAAAGTTTTGGAACGAAATGGGTCTTCGGATAAGCATGCCAAAGCAGAATGGAAGCGGCAATAGCAATGATGGTAACACGGCTAGGAGAGCTTTTGCCAATACTAAACTACTTGCATTTATTACAAACTTCAGCGAAGATCTTTTGAATAAATTTCACGCCATTTTAATCGCCATTTCTTCCAATTATTATATAAATTCAGAAAAATTTCACTCATTTTGTGAAACAACTTTTTCATTATATATGCGGTGCTACCCATGGTATCCGATGTCACCAACAGTTCATAAAATATTGGTTCACGGTTACCAGATTAATAATTCGAGCTTGGTTCCACTAGGATGCTTAGGCGAAAATGCTTCTGAAGCACGCAACAAAGTTTACAAGAAAGATAGATTGTCGCATTCAAGGAAAAATAGTCGGCTCAATACCATGACTGATATATTTCACAGAGCTATAAATTCCTCGGATCCATTATTGTCGAGTGTTTCTCTAAAGGAAAGAGAAAGAAAAAATGAAAAAAACCCCTTCTCAAAAGAGGTATTTAGTCTTTTGGACCTTCCATCTATAGCTGAAAATGAAAACGATCTGCAGTGCGATTCTGATGACGATGAAGATATTTATAATATTGAATTGGATAAAGAAGAAAATTGCATTTAAAAAATAAGTTAGTAATTAAATAGAGCAGGAAATAATATATATTTATTCTAAATCTACTATCAAGCAGATTGCAGGGGCGGCAAGCTTGGGCGTGGTCGCACTGTCCCAATTTTTTTTCACAAATTATTAATCCCATAACAATAAAATGTGTGAAGTTTGAACCATGTAACTCAATTTTTCGACTTTATGCCAAAAAAAAACGGCATCTGGACCACAGTGAGGTGGTTGGAAAGAATCGAATCGAGGAGTATTTGTTGGTCGGTATTGTTGTGAAGAATAGTTAAATGTGTTAGCATAGTTAGATTTTCTGAGATCCCCTCTAAAGGTGACGTTCTGTAACTCCAACGAAAAAGAATATGCCTCAGGCAAATTCTTTGGGCTACGGATCACTAATAACTTTGAAGCATCACCATCGAGTCCTCTTATTAAAACATCCAATGCTTTGTCCCTATAAATTTCGATCAAAGCACTAACAACATTTGATGGGTGAGTACCCGCCTTTAATTTATTTATAATCAAAGAAAAATGGCTGTTAACCTCCATATAATATTCTTCTAGGGGCTTGTTAGCTTGGGTTATCTGACTCAACTGGTTTTCTAAGGATCGAACATCGCGTTTGTCTGCGTAATGGAGTGCCAATACCCTCTTAATTTCGGACCAGTCATCGTCCTCTACTCTATAAGAACAAAGCGCTAGGTCCGCAGCACCCCTTATTTTCTGACTAATATGCAATACAATAGATCTATATAGGGGCTTGTCTCTAACGATTTCATAACCGTTTAGAATGGATTGTGCCCTATTGATCATACATAATATACAAACATAGCTTTCAGTCACTTTAAAAGCTTGTAATTCTTTTACACAATCTGGCAAGATAGAAGTTTCTCTCAACTCATACTCGTTGCGGGGGCGGGTCAGGAACGCGGGTTGGTCCGCTACTGGATTACGATTCTTATACTCCATTTCTACAGTATTTAACCTATTGTTGATTTTCCTAACGTCGTCCTTTAACCCCATTATCTGGTTAAGCATCGCTTTCAATGAATCGTCGAATTTTCCCAGGGTCTCTTTTATTTCTTACATATTATTGTTTTATAAAAAAAAGTTTATTAAAGTTTTTTTTTTATTTTTTTTTTGAACTCGTCGAAGGATGCCTACAAAAAACCTACTCAAAGAAATTTCGCTCCTTATTCTTTATTAGTTTTTTATTAATTTAACTGCACTTCGTTTATACTAAGAACGAAAAATGTTTTTCTGTTACAATGAGAAAACGTTTCACTTACCCAGTTTGGCTTGTGAATTTTGATATTGGAAATGTGTAGTTGGGTGTTGAAATTTCAGTTGTTATTCCTTTTACGTGAAGGCTCTGAAAGAAAAAGTATTTTAACAGTGTTTTTTTTATATATAAAAATTAAAGGGAAGGAAAAACAAGTAAAAAAGTTGCAGTTGGGCAACCGACTGCGATATACTTTGATACCAGTTTACATAGCTGTGTTAAGGATTCTGAGTGCAAATAGTAATATATGTTTTGGATATATAAATAAGGCAGAAAGGGTAGGCATGACATTTATCTGTGGCGGATGGCACTTTCAATCCCCCTACCAAGAGAGACAAGTTCCAAATTCTTCAATAAAAAGATGCGGTATGCCATTTATGTAGATGCTTTTTATTTTAAAGTTTCTACGTTCGGGATTCAACAACTGCTGAATTCAGCTTACTATGCCAGGATTTTGATTAGGTTGTCTATACGTAGAAGCATAAACCATTTGGGAATTATAGAGAAAAATATATGTTGTCTATAAGTAGAAGCTTAAACCATTTGGGAATTATAAAGAAAAATATTGAACATAGCAACTTTTGGTGAATTATGTATGTCGGCGCCGCAACATGTGTATGGCATAAGAGGTAGAGAGGGCAAGAGTTCCATCCGGTGTTAACTTACATGTGTAGGTATGTTTGTATGTACATATATGCATTTAAAAGACCAACCAAAATTACAAATGTCAGCTCGAAAATTATGTACATATGTACATATATCAAAACAACAATAGCAATAGGTATTTGTGTTTGTGTGTTACGTTTTATTTGAATTTGATAATTAGGATGTATGTAGGTAAAACCACCGCCGTAACATATTCTGGTGTGCAAAACTCTTCTAGGCGCACAAAGTTATGTTTTAATTGATTTGTTTTAATTCAATTATATCAACAAAAAGAAGCATTTCGATCCCAACAACAAAAACACTTACTACAACAACAAACGCTACTTGGGTCGTAAATCAATTGTCAAAGGCACAAAGAAGAAAAGAGAAAAACGGAGACATAAACTCTGTGTTTTGTTTTTGCAATTATCAGCAAGTGCGTCACAGCGCATGTGTTTTGTTTTTGTAAACTCGGTCGCGGTCAAACTCCCATCTTGTGCGAAAATGAGGCGCCAGAGTGGTGGAATGAGGTAGTGACAAATTCAGCACATTTCTTGTATGGGAGGTACTCGAAGGAGTGGTCCAAATTAATAATCCTTTCTTAGTGCTCACTTTCAACCTGAATGGAATATTTTGTGAAAATTTCACCGTCTTTTCGTTTAGGCTGTGGGTCTCTCAACAATCAGGACAATGTATTTTATATATATAGATGTATATTACTGATAATTGACAATTAACACTGAGGTACGTGGACAGCACAGAACGAGTGATTTCAAGGATCAATGGTCACGTGCTTAATGAGCTTTCTGCCTCGGAGGGCTCAGGAATTTTATCTTCCATCGGAAGAAGGATAAGCTTTGCGATCGGCCTACGTATGGTGCCACGAGTGGTGAACACATCTACCACGCGAATATTGTCACTGCCAGGAATGGTCAGGGTTACTCGACCAGGGCGCCTCTCGTTTGTCGGCAGGTTATATTCTTTTACAACGACCATATCACCGATTCGCAAGTTTCGTAAAGGTGCTTGCCACTTAGTTCGCTTAAGGAGCTCTTTAAGGTACTCATCCTTCAAACGGAAGCAGAATTGTTGGTGGAGAGCCTTCAAGCGTTGCCAGCGATTCAGAATAGAAGTGGCCTTTTCATGTATTTCTGGTTCGGCGACAAAAATGAAGGGGGCCACCTGTTAAGAAATAGCCCGGAGTCAGGGCAAGTAGGACCGTAGGATCTTCGGACATCGGAGAGATTGGCCTCAAGTTGAGACACGCTTAAATCTTGGCCAGTAAGGTCGAAAGTTCTTCAAACGTGATTTGACCGTGGATGTGGTCTTGTAGAACAACGATTTGAAACTCTTTACCCTAGCCTCCCAAAGGTTTCCCATATGTGACGCCTGGTGGATTGAAGTGCCAGGAGAGGTTTTGGTTGGTGAATGTGTTTGGAGATCACACCAGCCCTTATTGCTTTAAGGAAGTCGCTCGATAGAGTTTTCTCCGTCCCGACGAAGGTTTTGCCATTATCCAAGAGTGCATCTGTTGTGGACACCCACGCCACGCTGCAAATCGGGAGAAAGCCGCATGGAATATTTCGGTCGTAAGGTCCGATGTCGTCCCAGATAAATTGATTTCGTACTAAAACACACGAATAAACACACGTACCGCTTTGTGATCAAACACGTGCGACCGGTGTAATTTTTCACGTCTATGGGTCCATCAAAGTCTACACCTGTGTGCGTAAAAGGTCTTGAGAAGGAGGAGCGTTCCGTTGGAAGATCTTCCCTCATCTGAGTCTGTGGCCTTTTCCGATATATAACGCAGACCTTGCAGGAGTTGATAATGTACTTGACGAGAATCTTTAGTTTTGGAACCCATAACTTGAACGGACGAGACGCTTTGTAAGCTGGTTTCCCCCATGCAAGGAAATGCGATGGGTGAACCTAACTAACAACCTTACAAAGTTGGACGAAAAAGACATAATGATGGGGTGGCGTTCATCATAGCGTATCGATTGAGACGCTCTCACTCGTCCACAGGCCCTTAGAATTCCCTTGCTGTCAAGGAACGGATTCAAGTTACGGATGTGACTTGAGACAGGGATTTGCTGTTTAAGCGTCAAACTTTTAACCTCGATCGCGTAATACCTACGCTGCGCAAGAAGGATCAGCAGCTCTTGAGCTTCTAACAACTCACTGGAACTGAGTTCGATTGTATTCGGATTGGCAAGTTTCTTGCATCTCGTAATAAACCGCCGGAAATAGGCGATAACGCGAAGCGCTTTTTGGAATTCGAAGAAAATACTCAGAAAATCGGGCAAGGCAGGCAGCTTTGCTAAATTGTATTTAATAGTGCGCTGCTCTAATTCTGTATCTGGGATTGGAACCGTGCCACTACAGAGAATTGTCTACCAGATCTTGCGCTCGGACTCCTCTTCTCGCAAGATCTGCCGGATTGTGTTCCGATCGGACATGCGACCATTTGGAACTGCCGCTAATCTCTGCAATTTTTGCTACTCGGTTGGCAACGAAAGTTGTCCATTTGCAGGGGGGTTCATCCAACCAGGACAACACAATAGTGGAATCTGTCCAATAGAAAAGCTTAAGCTGAAGACAGTTCAGCTAGTAAGACAGCCCCGCACAGATCTAAACGGGGTACTGACAAAGATTTCATTGGAGTAACCCTCGTCTCGGCAGTAAGGAAATGGGTGGTTACTTAAGTGGCCATTTCGAAGCAGACATAGATTGCTGCCCCGAAAGCACGCTCTGAAGCGTCGCAGAATCCGAGGTCCTGCAGCTTCCCTTGTGGCTCAATACGCAACCAGCGCGGAATGCGGATTTCCCTCAAAGCGGGATAGCTTTCAAGGTATTCCTGCCACTAGCTGATAAGATCCGATGGCAACGGCTGATCCCATTCCAATTGTTTGAGCCAGATTTCCTGCATAAAAATCTTAGCCCGAATGACAAAAGGCGCCAGCCACCCGGCTGGGTCGAACAATTTTGAGATTTGGGGCAGGACCTCCCGCTTTGTATACGAACCTTGAACGGCGGCGTCAGCAGGCATGCAAAATAACTCCCGCCAGCGTATGCCCAGGGTCTGTGCCGTACTTGACTCATCGATCTTTAAAAATTCCTCGCATAATAAATGCTCCTTGGGGATATCTTGAAGGACTTCTTAAGCGTTTGAAGTTAATTTTCTAAGGGGAAATCCAGCGCTGTTCAAGGCATTTCGCTGCTCTGCGATGGTCCTCTGTCTTCGTGTTTGTCCCAGCAATGATGTCATCCACGTATATGGAATCGGAAATGACATTGCTTTCGAGAGGATACTGCAAGCGTATGTCTTTTGCGAGTTACTAAAGCACTATTAGTGCCAGAAATGGGACACAGTTTACCCCGAAAGTGACGGTGCTGAGTTCAAAGTCCCCAATCTCGCCGTCGGCCTTCCGAAAGAGGATTCGCTGGAACGGAGTGTGCTTAGGGTCAAGTAGGATTTGACTTTACATTTTTGTGATGTCGACATTGAAAACATACCGAAAATATTGCCTCTTTAGGATGTGCTTTGAGAGATCGAACTGAGGAATGTGTCCTGGATGAAGGATATCAGGCTCTTGCCATTTGAGGATGGACAGGCGGCGTTGAAAACAACCCGCACTTTGGTAGTGGTGCTATCAAGTTTAAATACTGCGTGGTGTGGCAAATAAAAATTTTATTTGGCGGAGATGCCCTGGAGTGAGATTACTCTCATATGACCCATATCGAGGTATTCTTGGAGCACGGAGTTGTATTGCTCTTTTAGAATGGCGTTTCTGGATAAACGGTTCTCGTTTTAAAGAAACTGGGCCTGTGCAAAAGACCTTGAATGAGCTAAGACGATGTCATCTGGTTACCCGCCAGCTGTGGAAGAACGAATGCTGATGCCTCTATATATAACCTAGGCTTTGTAGGAGAGCCTATTGTGAAATGGCATAGCTTTTGAACTTGGGCTGCCACTGTTTGATTCAGCCCAGATACTTGATCTTGCACGGATTGGAAGGGCAGGCTTATCAAGTGGAACAATCGCTCAGAGATGAACGTAGCCTCTGAGCCTGAGTCGATTAAAGAACGAGTGGTATACGTGCATCCCCGATGGTATTCATTTACAACCGCCGTGCCGAATAGGGCACTCTGCTCGTTAGCGGCAAAATAAGTTTACACATTTGCCGCGGAATGGAGCGTAGTGGACTGTATATTCGAATTGGAACTTTAGTTGGAATTAGAGGAAGTGGCCGGACCACTGTCGCCTCGATGTAGTAGAGTGTTGTGACGCCCTTTGCATATAAAACAATCGGGCGTACTCGTACACTCTCGTAGCTGGTGTCCTCTTGCGAAACAGTTCAAGCAGAGTTTTTTCTGCTTGATGTAAGATGCCCTGTCATCAACAGGCATCTGTAGAAAACGAGGGCACAGTCGGACAGGGTGGTTCTCCTTGAAGCATAAGTCGCACGTCTTACTCTTCGGAATTACTTACGCTTCAAAAGAATTTACCCTCTTAGGGGGTTGGTGGTTTCGTGAAGTGGAAGCGGCAGAATTGGTTGGCGAGGAGAGGGTTTCACGTCCTAAAAGGCTTCGAGCGTTTGATAGCGGTTATTAAGGAATGCACTTAAATCGTGCCACGCTGGAATTTCTGCTTTATTTGAAATTGACTGCTCCCATAATGAAAGACTTAAATACAATCAGCTAACGAGGAAGACGCGTCGATATTGAAATGCTCTAATGCATTCAAACATCGTTGGATGGTACTTTGGAGGTCCTTGATTGCTGCGCCAGATTCGTGGTTAACCGAGTACAGGTTAAACAGAATTTTAAGTTGGCTGGTGACAAGCAGCCTATTATTCTCGAAGCGCTCGCTAAGTGCTGCCCACGCAGTTGCAAAGCTAATGTTGGTAAGTGGGAATTTGGAGATAGTTTCGTTGGCCTCACTAACTGTCTTGGAGTTGAGATTGGATAGTTTCTCGACCGGAGGCAACCTCGGATTGTTGACGTAAATTGCGGAAAAAAGATTGCGGAACGTCGGTCAGCGCAGGTAGTCTCCGTGAGTATTGAGTAGCAGTGATCATATTTTGCCTCCATGGCAATCATATCATCGCTGCTCCTATCCTGTCTGAGTGCGCAGGAACACAGTGCACACTACGTCTCAACCTTTTCCCAAAACGACTGCAGACGATCGCGGCGAATCTCGTATGTGAAAATATTGTCATCTTCGGATGCAGGAGTTATTACGCGAGCCTTAAACTGGATAAATTTGTCGGTTACGGAAATAAAGTTTGTCAATGACATTGTGTGGCTTCTTTTGATAGAAACTTGGAATTTAACTCCCTTTTCGGATGTGCGCTTGGAAAACGCGATGACGTTGATGCAGGTGACACTTTAGGATCTTTTTTAAGACGCGAAATGGGATTTAATTTAGTATTTTTCCTGTATTGCTGTAGTGGGTTTTTCGAAGCACCAATCGATTTTTTCGACCCTGATGGAGCGGACGAGATGGAATGACGACGATCGATTTGTGAAACCGGTAAAATTTTCTCAGTTCCTTTGGACTACTATGCCTCAATAATATATATGAATTATACTGAGTGCCAAGTTACTTGGAACTCAAAGCAGACAGAAACAATATTAGAACGCACAACGGAGGCGAGAAAGCAGGTTGAAAATATTAGATTAACAATTTTATTTATTTATTTTATTTTTTTCTTTTTTTCTTTTGACTTGTTATTGGAACACCGGAGAGTGGTAATGACAAATAAAAAGACAAAACAAGTAATAACGTTGCAGTCGGACGCAACCGACTGCGATATACTTTGATACCAGTTTACATAACTGTGTTAAGGATTCTGAGTTCAAATAGTAATATATGAGGGTTTTGGGTATAAAAATCAGGCAGAAAGGGTACAGTACAGAAAGGTATCAGTACATGACATTTATCTGTGGCGGGTGGCACTTTCTATCCTCCTATCCAGTTTGAAGACTCTAGCGCAAAAACTGAGAAATATATAGAGGTGGGCGGTATAAGTGGGCGTGGCTCCAAATCATTGATGCAGATCTGTTACGGATGTCACTTATAATGTTCATACCTGTTCATGCCTAGCTCGAAAACTGAGAGAGATATAGCGGCGGGCGGTATTAGTGGGCGTGGCATCCAAAATTTGTATGCACACCTGTTACGGATGTCACTACCAATGTTCATACCAAATTTGGTGACTCTAGCTTAAAAACTGACAAAGATACATGCATTCCGGTTTTTATTAGGGCGGTGGGGCATATCCTGTTATTTGGGGGCGTGGCATCCAAAGTTTTGATGCATAACTTTGTCAGATGTCAGCTTCTACCTTCATGTCAATTTTTGTGGCTATAGCTTCAAAACTGTAGAAGATACAGGCATTTTTGTTTATAATTTAAGGGTTGGTGGGGGCGGAATAGGTGGGCGTGGCATCCAAACTTTTGATGCAATTTTTTGAGGAATGTCACCAGCTATCTTGCCCCCAAATTTGGTAACTCTAGCTAATCAAATGTGGGAAATACTTGTGTTTTATCGATTCGCACTTCGAGGTGTATCGACTTGTTATCGATTTCCCAGGCCCCCTGAGGTCGTAGAGCCCCAAATTTAACACATTTGGGGTATTCACCAGCTCGTTTCATCGTTTCATGTTTCAAACTTGAAACGTCGTGCAACAACAACTTCCATACAAAATTTCTTGAAACGCTTGAAACACCTCAGCCTATGTATACAAAAAGTGTTTCAAGTTTCAAGAAAGTAGAGATGGGAAGAGCACGAATTTTAACCGGTATTTGCTATCGATGCTTAGTATTTTTCAGTATAATTTGGTATAATTTTGTGCAAAAAAGTGTGAAAACATATGATTGATGGCCGCCGCAAACAAAAGTAAATTTCAAATGTTAAAAGCATGTATTAAAAACTTATTTAAACAAAGAGCTATTCTCACTTTCAATATCCTCTATTTCCTAACACTTTAAATTGCCTTTTTTTATAAATCTAGGCAGTATAAGCGCAGAAAGCAGTAACAGTGACAAAAATTTAAGGAAAGTAAAGTAAACAACTGCTGACTTTTCAAGTATGAAACGCTATGAAACACTAAATTCTGTTCACGAGCTAAGCGTTTCAAGCATGAAACATGAATCGATGAAACGGATCTGGTGAACACCACAATTGTTTGACGAAGACATGTACCAAGCTATTTGCAAAGTTACAAGGCTCTAGTCTTAAGGGTGTAGAAAAAAGTTGCGTTATTATTGGAAATCCGGTGAGGACACATTAACGTTGGCGTTATTGTTTAATGAAATATTAGTATTTAAATATTTCGTAATTAATTGTCGCCCTGTACAGGCATTATTTCAATTCCTGGTATCAATGAGAGTATACTAGCCTTATCTTTGTTTGTTAACCCAATTAATGGGGAAATATATAATTCAAAGGTCCTTATTAGAGATGGGCATGGGCCTCCTTTTTGAGGCACGGCACGGTCCAAGCACGGCTGGTAAAAACTGAGGCCCAACACGGAATTTTTTTTTAGATGCGCGGCACGGTAACGGAACGGACTAGCACTGGAGCTTTTAATAAAAAAATTTATAGCCCAAATTATTGGTTGTATTTTTAAGTATTTTATTAAAGTTATTTTTATAATTTATACAAATTTGTCATTCATTTAAATGCATATTTTAATGTAACAACATTATTTTGTCTAGATTTGAACTCGTTAGTCGAGTTCTTTTTTCATTTTAAATATTGTCAGACGTCGAAAAAAAACGTTCACTCGTTTCTGAACTAGCGGGTATATTTAAAATTGTTCTGGCCAATACATGCAAACTTTTAAGACTTTGGTTTTCTTTCCAAAATTCTAAAACATTTGTGTCACAAGACTCAGTTGTTGCTAAATATTTGTCGATTTCTAAGTCTTCAGCCTTTTTTTCAATTTTTCTCTTTTTTGAACAATTTAAGTCCATAAACTGAGCAAATGCATTAGCCTTTGTTGCGATCGCTTGATTTTCAGGACTCTGCAGTACGCTCTGCTTGCTTTGTATATCCACCAACATGGCTTTTGCTGTTGCCCTTACTTCCTCCCTTTTTTCTTCCGACAAAAAAAACATTTCTTTATACGGTGGATTCAAAAATAAGCTATCTAAGTGGACTGCAGATGGAGAAAATCTTGTTTCTAAGCCTTTTAATGTTTGTTTTTTGAACTCCTGAACAAGAAGAAGAGTCAAAACAATTGCATGAGCAATTTTCAACCCACTTCTGAAAAAATAAGGGGTAAATTTGCATAGTTGGCTCTTTGTCACTGCTTAATTTTTCAGAGCACTCCTTAAAATCTTTGAGAAAAGTTATCAAGTTTTCTAGTAAGGTAAAATCTAAATTTGCAATGCGGCTGAGCTCGTTTTTAGCCAATAATAAGCTTTTTACTTCTTCTTGGACTTCAAAAATACTGTGTAACATAATAAACGTGGAATTCCAACGAGTTCTGACATCCTGTTTCAAAGTTTTTGACAACTTGCTGTAAAGACCCGACTGCTTAAAATATTGAAAAAGTTTTTTTGCGCATTCACCAAAGTTTGAATTTCTAAAGATGGATGTTTTTCAATTACATCGTCCATTACTAAATTCAAGTTGTGACACGCACACTCAAGTCGCTTATAAGGCTTCAAAGCTGAAACAATATTTTTCCCATAATCGGTCACAAAAACAGAAGAACCTAACTTATCTATTAAATTAAATTCATTTAAAATGCTTTTAATATTATCAATAATGTTCTGTCCGGTTTTTTTTATCTTCTAAGAACTCTCTAACTCCTAACAACGCAAGTTTTAGCTCAAAATCTTTGTTAATGTAATGTGCACTTAATGAAATAAAACTTCTCTGGGTGTATTCGTCGGTCCACATATCTGTAGTAAACGCAAGATGCTCATCTTTTAAATTTTCCTTTAGTTGATCTTTAATTTTGAAGTATTCATCAGTCATAACTTTCGTTGTTAACTTCTTCTGGGATACAACCAGGCTTGCTAAGATTTGATGACCATAGCTTGCACCAATATCAATTAATGACTGGGCATACTCCCGAAAGCCTTCACCTAAATTACACAATATGTAAAATGTATATATAGTATATGCAATTAAAATGAACTAGATAATATCTTACCGTCTGCCACACCTAACGCATGCAAATCTTTTGCAACTAAGCCAAATTGCTTACGCGCTAGAACATCCAAAACTTTGTCCGGTACTGTTTTTTTTGAAAACTGCAAGATCGAGGGCTGGTTGCTGGCCGGTTTTTTTGATAGTTTTACACATTTGTGTCGACTTAGTGATCCCAAGCCAGTTTTATGGGTGTATGCCAAAATGGTTTTGCATTCATTGCAACACACAAAGTCTCATTGTTATATTTAATCAATTGGAATTTATTCCATTGCTTTTGGCATCGGTTTTATTCACCAAGTTTAATTTGGGATCTTTTGCTTTTAAAACTCTTTGCAAATTTTCTTTGTTCATTATACCCTTAACCCATAAAATGGGTAAATAAGGGTATAATGGTTTGGTGCAAATGTATGTAACAGACAGAAGGAAGCATCTCCGACCCTATAAAGTATATATATTCTTTATCAGCATCAACAGCCGAGTCGATCTAGCCATGTCTGTCTGTCCGTCTGTCTGTCCGTCTGTCCGTCTGTCTGTCCGTCTGTCCGTCTGTATGAACGCGCCGATCTCAGAGACTATAAGAGCTAGAGACTTCAAACTTAAAACTTAAACTCTCCTATACCATAAGCAGATCAAGTTTGCTTTTGATTTTCGATAACACTTCTGGTTCTCGATATACACATGTAATCGATAACAAAAAAATCTTAAATTTTAAAATTGTGAAAATGAGGTTTGAAACTAGGGGTAAAATAATGAACATTTGAAAAAATTGTATCAAAATCGGTCAAGAAACACCGGAGATACCGCAGTTTGAAGTTTGGTCATATTGGGAAGTGGGTAAAAACACACTTATGACACGTACGCGTTACGTATGGGGTTAAGGGTATGTCCTAGTCGGGATTTCTCGACTAGAGCCTTCTTACTTGTTTTTTAATACAATGTGGCGCCACTTCTTTATTACAATGGCACAGCTAATGGCAGGGTTGCATTAATCGATGTCATAGTGCTTTTAAATTGTGCAATATATCGATAAATCCTACAGCTGACAAACAAGCGATAAAACTAGGCCAATTTTGCGATACCGCCATATTTAAATTCAAAAACTTGACAGTGGTTATTTCAGTGCCTACCCGTGCTTACCGTGCCTACCGTGCCTCTAGACTTTGACACGGTAAAACACGGCAATTTTTGTAAGGGGCCCAACACGGCCCAACACGGAATTTTTCAAAAAAGTTACGGCACGGCACGGCCCATGCCCATCTCTATTTGATACCAAAGATATCATAGTATATTGGGTTTGTGCAATGTCCGTCATGGTGTCTGTCCGTCTTTCCGTCCGTCTGTCCGTCTGTTTGTATGAACGCAACTTTTATCGGCACCCTTAAAGCTAGAGCCTTGCAACTTGTAAATGTCTTGGTACATAGCTTCGTCAGACAAAGTGTTAAATCCAGGGCTCTATGACCTCAGGGGGCCTGGGAAATCGATAACAAGTCGATACACCTCGAAGTGCAAATCGATAAAACACATATATATCCCACATTTTAGCAGCTAGAGTCACCAAATTTGATGGCAAGATAGCTGGTGACATTCCTCAAATAATTGCATCAAAAGTTTGGATGCCACGCTCACCTCTTCCGCCCCCAGCCCCTCTCCGATTATAAACAAAAATGCCTGTATCTTCTACAGTTTTGAAGCTATAGCCATCAAAATTGGCACAAAGGTAGATGCTGACATCTGACAAAGTTATGCATCAAAACATTGTATGCCACGCCCCTAAACAACGGGACATGCCCTACCGCCCTAATAAAAACCGAAATGCATGTATCTTTGCCAGTTTTTAAGCTAGAGTCACCAACTTTGGCATGAACATTGGTAGTGACATCCGTAACAGATCTGCATCAATGTTTTGGATGCCACGCCCACTTATACCGCCCACCTCTATATCTTTCTCAGTTTTTGGGCTAGAGTCACCAAATTTGATATGAACATTGGTTGTGACATCCGTAACAGGTGTGCATAACAATTTTTATGCCACGCCCACTTATACCGCCCACCTCTATATCTTTGTCGGTTTTTGCGCTAGTGTCTCCAAACTTGGTAGGGTGATAGAAAGTGCCATCCGCCACAGATTAATGTCATGCCTACCCTTTCTGCCTGATTTTATCATATATCACTGTTTTCACTCAAAATCCTTAACACAGCTTTGTAAACTGGTATCAAAGTATATCGCAGTCGGTTGCGTCCGACTGCAACGTTTTTACTTGTTTTACTCATCATTTTTTGAGCGTCACATATTGCTCTGGCATATTTTTGAGTATGTGTTCGGCCACCGTGTAAATGCAAGACAACCCCTAAATCTGTGTGTCGTGTGCGCAGCCGACTCATCTTTTCATGTACCTGTTACAAAAATAGATTTACAACAACAAAGCGTGTGCTCGCTCATTGCATATATTCCTAAACGGTGTAAGAATAACGGAGTAATAATTTGATGTGTGCGAGGATGACGAATCAAAAAAGTACCTGGTGTATTTATGACCGCCAACGCATTTTGTGCGGTGGTAATCATACTGCTACCTCACTTTGTGCGGTAGTAATCATACTGCCACCGCACTTTGTGCAGTGGTAATCATACCGCCACCGTACTTTGAACGTGTATACTAGTAGTGCTGAAATCAGGCACCGCTGCATACATACATATATATGTGCTTTGCACGGAACAATGAAATTGGCCCTTGTAAGTACCGACATATGCTAATAAGTATATCTATATATATAAAATAGTTTGTCCTGAATGACTATATATATAAAATAGTTTGTGCTGACTGACTGACTGACTGAGTAACTGATTGTTGAGAGGCCCACAGCCAAAACGATAAGAGCTAGAAGGCTGAAATTTTCACCAAATATTCAATTTTGGTAGAAAGTGAGCACTAAGAAAGGATTTTTAATTTGGATTACTCCTTCGAGTACCTCCCATACAAATCAATTTTTTGCATTAATCACTTTACCTTATTCCACCACTCTGGCGCCTTATTGTCGCACAAGCTGTGAGTTTGAACGCCGAACGAGTTTACAAAAACAAAACACATGACCCATTCCACTACTGCCGTAGTAGTGTAAAATAGCCGATTCTGGCACAGTTTTATTACCCTAATAAAATTTAATGACCTCAAAAATAATAGCCGATTCTGGCACATAATGGGTTTTTGGCACTTAATGGGGTAATGGTGATTGGGTATAGTGCCGCATACAGTGGCGTATGCGCGTGGTGTGGGTAAGTGTTTGTTATGATTTGCAAAACCAAGGACGATCTCTTGGTGACACAGTGACCGATTTTGGCACAGTCATAGGGAGCGGTGGCACAGTCGTGGGGGATAGGGGGATCGTTTGAAAAGTGCCGCATACAGTCGCGCATGCGCTTGGTGTGGGTAAGTGTTTGTTATGATTTGCAAAACCAAGGACGATCTCTTATGATTGCAAACCTATATCTAGTTGGGTAAGAGTTTGCTGACATGGTAAGTATATTCAATTTTGTGATAGTTTTTTTTGATTCCATTCTTTGGGGGTAAATAATTGAACAAATCAGGATTTGTTCATCAGTACAAATATCGTATTGAAAGTCTTCAGAGCTCGAGTGCGTGAGTTTTGTTTCGTTCGCATATTGTAACAAGTGAAATTTTAAAAACAACAACAACATCAAAACCAGCGCAACAGTGAGTTTTGTTTTGTTGCGCATATTGTAACAAGTGAAATTTTAAAAACAACAACAACAACAACATCATTAACAACAACATTAACAACAACAACAGCAACAGCATCAACAGCATCAGCAACAACAACAACATCATCAACAATGTCGACTCGCTTCTGCGCACCTTGTAGACTCAACCTGGTAGCCGGTTCCGCATGGAGTCACCATGTGAGAGCCGAAGTCCATAAGCGGAATGCTGAGAGACCTCTGGATGGACGAGTAAAGTTTCTGGCCAATGGATTCCAGGGGCGCATACTCCACTACATTTATGAAAATGTTAGTGCTGAGCTGAAGAGTTTCTACGTAAAGCTGGTGAAGTTTTGCTCCCGCATCTGGAGCAGGTTTTGGAACTTCACCCCTCCACAAAGGCAAATTTTGAAATATTTGCCGAATATGTACCCTTCAAGGATAAAGAAGAGCTACAAACGGAAACCAAATCGTTCCAAAGCACTATGACTTTAGTTACTCATGGAACCGATTTGGAGGAGCTCTTTAATGAGCATAAGGCTCATCTCATTAAGAAAATGAGTGAGTTCTAGGAGCGGGATAGTGGATGGTCTCTCATCCATATAAACCGCCTGGAAATGAATGTAAATAAATATACCCCAATTAGGGGATCGTCATTCATCCCAACGCCAATAAAGTTGGTGACAAAAAAAGGACTTATAAATGTGCAAAACAATGATGTATATTGCTTTAAATGGGCAATTTTATCTGCTTTGATGCCACCGGCTAGAAATCCCCAAAGATGTTCATCATATAAAGTTGACATCTGGGAGCCGGTTATAATGATTAATAATCATTTAACATTGAACTTTAGCGGCTTATCTTTTCCGCTAAAGATCAAAGATATAATCGGATTCACAAAAAAGAATCCGTCAGTCAGCTTGACTGTATTCGGCTACAGCGATGAAAATGATGTGGTTGATGGACCACTATACAAGTCACCCACTGTAGCGCCCTTTCACATTAACTTGCTGCTGTTGGATATGGGTACACTAGCCCACTTTACATACATAAATCTCTCAAGGTAAGCACTCAAACACGCAATCTCTACAACCTCTTCAATTACTAATTTTGTTTAATGGTTTTGCGACATATGCCTCAACTATTCGAGCAGCGAGGGGGCTGCTAGGCGCCACAAAGAGCAATGTGTTGGATTGGTGGCGCAACTGCCCCCACCAGAAAAGGCATTTTTGAAGTTCGAGCGGTACAGGAGTCAGCTACAGGTACCATTCGTCATCTACGCGGACTTCGAGTGCGCCCTTAAAGCCATAAATTTAAGAGTAAGTGCAAATACAAATAGTATAAATGAGCATATTCCAATAGCTTATTCTTATTTTATTAAATGCTCATTTGACGAGCAATTAAGTAAATTTGTTTTAGAGACCGGTGTAGATGCCGGTCATAAATTTTTAATGTCACTGATAGCAAATGCCTCAGAAATCTATTCCGAGTATTTGAGTAGGATTCAACCGATGGTAATGCGACCGGAAGATATTGTTAGTTTCAATAATGCCCTTTTGTGTCACATTTGTGGCAATCATTTACACAACGATGATAGGGTTAGAGATCATTGTCACTTGACTGGTCGTTTTAGGGGAGCTGCACACAACAAGTGCAATTTGAGCTACAGAATAGGTTCTTTTATTCCAGTCTTTTTTCACAACTTTTCACGTTAAGATTCACATTTATTCGTAAAGGAGTTGGCTGAGTTTCCGGGGGAGATTAATGTTATACCTCTAAATAAAGAAGTTTATATTTCTGTTTCTAAGACAATTGAAATCGACGGCTCACAGGAAAAATTAGAGCTAAGATTCTTAGATTCTTTTCGTTTCATGTCATCAGGCTTATACACACTAGCATCTAACCTCTGGGACGATGATGTCACATGATATACATTGGCTTCGTTGTACTAGACAATTCAAAATGGAAAATGTATGATTTCCATTACGGTTATATGCAGCCGAAATTCAGTAAAATTCTAGAGCTCAACTACATGTATACCGACTCTTTTATATATACCATCGAAACTGATGATTTTTACGCGGACATACGTGATGATATTGAACAGATGTTCGACACCTCTGATTATTCGGAACAGTCAGCGTCTTTATTTAATTTAGAGCGTGCTTTTTCAAAGATGAGACCAACGGAAAGATAATAAGTGAGTTTGTCGGTCTCCGCTCTAAAATGTATGCCATCGCTTGATGGTGTGCAGCGCACCATAAAAAAGTCAAAGGGGGTGAGAAAGTGTGCAGTTAACAAATTATCACTTCAAAACTATCGCGACTGTTTACTTAAAGAGCTAACGTTCGAAGATAGTATGTTGGTGTTTAGATCGAAACTTCACCAAATATTTACCAATCGTATTAAGAAAATCAATAGTAACGATGATAAGCGTATGATACGAAAAGACGGAGAAAAAAAACTAATACAAACATATGCTTGGGGTCACTACAAGGTTTTACAAGAGGACCTGGAATCAAGAATTAGAATGCACGTAGCTGACTCTTTTTTTTTGTGAGAATAGCATTAGGCAAATTGAAAGCAATATCTTCCGGTCGCAAACAGAAAATAATCAACTTATCTCTCTTAGGGGAAGGGTAGAGAACAACAACAGCATTGCAATATGACATTCAAAATGCTTGTTATCATTTTTTTATTCTTTTATTAATAACAATAAAAATTTTATAAAAATAATTTTTTTATTTTAATATAAATTTTTTTCTAAGTAACAATATTATTTTATTTTAAAGCCAGAGCAGCAAATATGTATAACATTTTACAATGTATGATTCATTTAAATGTATAAGTGAATGTATAAAATTGTTTGAATACAATGAAAAAATATAATTTAAGATTCATTTAAATGTATAATTATTTTTAATATAAATTTATATTGTATACAATTTTTTCTGAATATTATGTAAATATTATAAAATACCATACCTGTTAAGTAATGATTATTAATGGTAGTCATTATTAATTAGATTAGTTTTGTTAAAAAGTTGAAATAATGATTAAATTACCATTATTTTTGGTTTCACACAATTATTTAATGATTGGGATTACAAAAAATCGAAAAATAATGGAAAATTACCATAAACTATTGAAAATAATGGAAAAAAATGGAAAATAATGGAAAATAATGGTTTTAATATTTTTCCATTATTTTCCATTATTTTCCATTTTTCGACTATTTGAGACTATTTTGAGAAAACAAATTATTTTCAATGTTTGTAAGCCGATCTCGTACAGAAACATGGTTGTTATTAAATGTGATGTTGAAAATAATTTGTTTTTCTCAAAATAGTCTCAAATAGTCGAAAAAATGGAAAATAATAGAAAATAATGGAAAATAATGGAAAATAATGAAAAATAATGGAAAATAATGGAAAATAATGGAAAATTTCAAAATTGCCTTACTCTAAACATTTCCGTTGACCAATTAGGAGTATACCCCTTTTAGAATACATGCTAATATTTACTAATGCGTACTTGATCGCCTGATTGCATGTTTCTTGGTGTACCCCGACCAGATTTAAAAATGTTCTCCATAGCAAGGGTAACTTCCTTAGTCTTAGACTTCAGGGCTGCACCCCAGGCAAACTTTGAAAATGTGTCAATCACTGTTAGTAAGTAACGGTAACCATCGTTCAATGATGAGTATGCACCCATCTCAACTAAATCAGCTTGCCACAAATCTTTCATTCCTTTTGTGACAACTCTGCGACGTTTGAAATTCCTGCGTGAAGGAGCATGCAATTCATTCACCAATCCCCGCTTGTTAAATTTGTTGTTGTTGTTGTAACCGTCCTCTTTCCTACCGCAGGTAGTCGCATCCAAGTTTTGGTTTGGGAAGGGGAAGAAAGGAAAAAAGAGACATTAATCACTACTCAGGTCTATGTCAAGAAAGCGAGCCACCTCGCATCCAAGTTTTGGTTTGGGAAGGGGAAGAAAGGAAAAAAGAGACATTAATCACTACTCAGGTCTATGTCAAGAAAGCGAGCCACCTCGACTGGATTGCTCCATAGTGCATGTGGAGTGAGAGCCGTGGGTCGCGCCTCGCACTCGAAGAGGTGCTGGGTCGTGTGCGGTGCCGAGCGACAAGCCTCGCAACAGGGGTCTACGTCCGGGTTAATCCTCGCAAGGTACGAGGTTAAGTATGCTGAGTAACCCGAACGTAGTTGTGCCAATGTGCACCTAGTTGCTTTCGGCAGTTGCTGCTCGGCAGGGCTGATGGGTGGGGGTCTGCCTCCTAGAACGACGCTAGGAGCTAGCGCTTCGAGTGAAGCTGCTACGGTGGCAGTGTGGATGCCTCACTTGTGCTGGTCTCGAAGGGTAACAGGTTTCTGAGGTACGGCAGTTCGGCTCTTTAGTCGAAGCGGATAGGTCTGGTCCTAGCCGACATGGCCAGCCCTGAGCTGAGATGGTTGGGGTGCTCGGGCGAAAGGGATTTGACCAAGTGTTGTCGGCTAAGCAGCAAGCAGTGATCCCGGACGGGCAGAAATTCCACCTCACTGTGGAGGTGGCTCTCCGATGACATGGAGTGGCAGCCCGTGATGGTTCGGAGGGCTGCATTCTGCACCGTCTGGAGATTTCTCCATTGGGTGTCACTGATGCTGGGGGACCAGACTGGAGCAGCGTAATCAAGGAGAGACCGTCCCATCGCTTTGTAAGTGATGAGGAGTGTCTCCTTGTCTTTGCCCCAAGTGCTACTCGCCAGAGCTCTGAGGATCCGTAGTCTCTTGCTCACGTTCCTGGCCAGTTGTTCGGCATGCTTCGAAAACACAAATAGACTATCGAAAGTGACCCCCAAGATTTTGGGATTTTTTACGGTTGGTACTCTCTGGCCACCTAAGTGGATATCGATTTCCCTAGTCACTTCTTTAGTCCATGTGGTGAAGAGGCATGCCATGGATTTCGGCGTCGAGAGTTCGAGATTACGGTCCCCCAGGAACTGTCGTATAGTGGGGAGGTAGGAGTTCAGTCTATGCTCTAAAACGCTAATGTCCCTGCCGGTGGTAGCGATTGTGCAGTCATCTGCGTAAGAGATAAGACTGATTTCTGGTGGCGGTTGGGGGATGCCAGCGACGTACAAGTTGAAGAGGAGTGGGGATAGCACCCCCCCTTAATGCACCCCTTGCTTGCAACGTCGCATACCAAATCTGGCACCTCTGAATTCCACGTACGCCCGCCTGTCCGCCAGGTAGTTGGCGAGCCAACGCACTAGTGTAGGGGGCGTACTGGTGTTGCTGACATCTTGCAGCAGCCTGGAATGTTGAACCGTGTCGAAGGCTTTCGACAGATCCAAGGCCACGGCAATGGTCCTGTGGTGCGGTCTTGTGCTGTTCAGGCCCATTGCTACTTGGGATGTCAGCTCACAGAGGGCAGAAGTTGTACTCCTACCTGTTCGGAAGCCATGTTAGTGTTCAGCCAGAGGGAAGTGTTCCTGAAAGAGGGGAAGGAGGAGTGTCTCTAATACCTTCACCACTGGTGACAGTAGGGTGATTGGGCGGTAAGAGCTTCCTTGATGGAGCGGCTTACCAGGTTTCGGTATCGGGATGATTTTCCCTAACCTCCACATGCTGGGTATTTGGAGACTACCTACGCATAGGGTGAAAACTTGCGCAAGGTATTCAGCTCCCTTCCTCCCGATGCGCTTAATCATCACTGTAGCTAACCCGTCAGGGCCAACTGCAGTGGAGTTTTTGGCTTTCTTAAGCGCATCGAGGACATTGTCTGGGCTGAACGTGGGTGGGTGGGGGTCGGGGGTGAGTGCCTTGATCCTTCTCAGCAGTCCCCTGCGGAGCTTTTCTTGCTCGGTGGGATTCTCGACAAACTGTCTGTTGAAGGCAGCTGCGCATCTGGTCGGGTCAAGCGGCGTACTGTCACCAAAGGTGACAGTTGTTAACTCGCTTCTGCGGGGATTGGATAGGTTCTTAATTGTTTTCCATAGTTTATTGGAACTTAAATCCGACCCTTCCAGATGTTGCAACCACTTCTCCTTTCGGTAGCTGTTTACCAGTTTCCCGATTTGAGTGTCGAGTTCCCTAACGCGGGGGTCTGCTGGGTTGGATCGCCGTATATCATCTCTCTGCTGAGCCAGGCGAGAGGCTTCGGTTGGGAAGTTTGGTCGAAGTTTGGAGATGCGTTCTGAAGAGATGCATCTCTTCCCAACTGCGACCAGGGTGTCCCGGAAAAAACGTTCGCCTTTGCACGCATTTGTGAGCGGGTTTGCGGCGGTGAATATTTCTTCCGTTTCATTGAGAAATCGGACCCAGTCGGCCTTAGCGAAGTTTGTGAAGGTGCGAGCTTCAGATGTCACGAGGTCCGCACCGGTATCAAGCCTGATGGTCAGAGCACAGGGCCACATAAGCGTGCCAGGTGGTGTTGGCAATTAGCTCTGGGCTGACGATGGCGACATCAGGAGAGCTGCGGCAGGTGGGGGTTACCCGTGTAGGGTGGTCCTCGTTTATAGGACAGAATCCTGCCTCTTCGATCTGGTCTGAGAGAGTTACACCTCTGGTGTCATTTCCCAGGCCAGAGAACCAGCTCTCATGATGTGCGTTCAGGTCGCCCAGAACTATTGTTTTATTACCCCGTAGAAGGTTGGAAATATCTGGCTTGAAACCGGCGCGGCAGGCCGCTGTGGGGGGAATGTATACATTTATTATATGTATATCATCCCCCCCAGAGTTTACAGCGATGCCTTGCACCTCCACATGGGGTTCGCAGCTGGTCAGCAACAGGGGTCTGAAGTTCACCGACTCATGAACCACAAACGCAATCCCGCCTCCCTTGTTCTGCTCGCGGTCTTGGCGCAGGATGTTATAGCAAGATGACTGCACAAGTGCATTCCTGCTTGTCATCTTGGTCTCTTGGAGGGCCGCGATTGGGATTTGTTTGCGGGTCATGTAGTCGGTGACTTCAGATATTTTCCGGGTCAATCCGTTGCAGTTCCACTGTAGGATCCTTAGTTCCCAGTTGTTGGCGGTGGGAAGGCCAGACTGGCCTGTTAAGGGTCCTTGGGGTACAGTGGGCTGCAGCGGAGGCTCCTCGGGGACTTTGGACTTTTTACATACCAAAAAATGACGCTACGGCCGTATCGAAAAGTAACACTTATATCTATTGAAAGTGCAGTCTAGACAGACTTAAAAGTCACGTACGCATCAGAAAGCGACGCTACGGGCGTATTCGAAAGTGAAACTGACACACATTGAAAAGTGGTGCGACCATTTTTTCTTCACTCTATGAAAAAAAATTTAAATTAATTGCAATTAACTATTGTAATGGACAAACAAAAACTCAAAAACAAGTAAAAACGTTGCAGTCGGACGCAACCGACTGCGATATACTTTGATACCAGTTTACATAGCTGTTTTAAGGGTTCCTAGTGCAAATAGTAATATATGAGGGCTTTGGGTATAACAATCAGGCAGAAGGGGTAGGCATGACATTTATCTGTGGCGGATGGCACTTTCTATCCTCCTACCAAGTTTGGAGACTCTAGCGCAAAAACCGACAAAGATATAGAGGTGGGCGGTATAAGTGGGCGTGGCATCCAAAATTTGTATGCACACCTGTTACGGATGTCACTACCAATGTTCATACCAAATTTGGTGACTCTAGCCCAAAAACTAAGAAAGATATAGAGGTGGGCGGTATAAGTGGGCGTGGCATCCAAAACATTAATTCAGATGTGTTACGGATGTCACTACCAATGTTCATACCAAATTTGGTGACTCTAGCTTAAAAACTGACCAAGATACATGCATTCCGGTTTTTATTAGGGCGGTGGGGCATATCCTGTTATTTGGGGCGTGGCATCCAAAGTTTTGATGCATAACTTTGTCAGATGTCAGCTTCTACCTTCATGTCAATTTTTGTGGCTATAGCTTCAAAACTGTAGAAGATACAGGCATTTTTGTTTATAATTTAAGGGTTGGTGGGGGCGGAATAGGTGGGCGTGGCATCCAAACTTTTAATGCAATTTTTTGGGGAATGCCATCAGCTATCTTGCCCCCAAATTTGGTGACTCTAGCTGCTAAAATGTGGGATATATTTGTGTTTTATCGATTCGCACATCGAGGTGTATCGACTTGTTATCGATTTCCCAGGCCCCCTGAGGTCGTAGAGTCCCAAATTTAACACTTTGTCTGACGAAGACATGTACCAAGATATTTGCAAAGTTTCAAGGCTCTAGCTTAAAGGGTGTCGAAAAAAGTTGCGTTCACACGGACAGACGGACAGACGGACAGACGGACGGACGGACGGACACCATGACGGACATTGCACAAACCCAATATACTATGATACCTTTGGTATCAAAGTATAATAAACTAAGTCAATTAAAAATTAAATTTCCGGCCAATGCAACATTAAGGCAACTAGTAAGATTGCTATGGAAAACAAAATATGCACCGACACTGTCTGATATGGATTTGGAAACCGACTAAAATTGGACATCACTGTAATGGAGCCAGGTGTGTCGACCAAATTAAAGGAACAGTGTCATAAAACTCGAACTGATGAAGATGACTTAGATGCCACAATTCGAGTCGCTAAGAAGAAGGCCTTATTGGCGGAATTAACACAGGGTTTGAGCGGTACCAGTGCCAATGCTCTGGAAGTTTTGCAGTGCATCTCCCCGTTCATTAGTGCAGAAGCGAACGACGCAAATATTTGGCTTACTGAATTTGAGCACACTTGCAGAGCGGTTGACGACAGCGACACGTTTAAGTTGCGTTTTGCTCGTCGATTGATGAAGCCGGGATCGGAGGGAGAGTTATTCCTTCGTGTGGATAAATCTACAACATTTGCTGATTTTAAGAACAACTTCCTGGTGACATTTGGCCATAAGTATTCAGTGTCCGAAGTCATTGATTTATTAAAGACCAATTTATTTGTGTCCGGAAAGACTTCTGTCATGGGATACATTCTTCAGATGCAAGAAATAGCAGCACGGGTGAATATTTCTGAGAAGCAGACAGTGAAATTCATCATAGACGGACTTCAAGACAATACTTCTAGTATTGCTCTACTGTATCCAGCTAAGACTATTGACGATTTAAAAATATTGTCACGCAGATATATTGAACTGCGCAACAAATGTATCCGCCCATTACCATTGAGCTCAAAGACCTCATTGGCAACAGGAGCCAATGCAACAGTGAAGACAGCTGGTGGAGATGACAGAGTGCGCTGCTTTAATTGTTCCAGCTTTGGCCATTACTCATCGTCATGCACTGCACCCAAACGCGAGAAAGGCTCATGTTTTCGGTGTTGATCCTCTCAGCACAAAATAAGGGATTGTAACCAAGCAGCAATGAAGACTTCGCAGCTTGTGGCTTCGGCCAATGGGCCTTCCAAGCTATTTGACGACGAAGACCTGATGGTACCAGTTGTGAACAGGGTAAGAGTATATTTCTGCACTGACAGCACGCCTTTGTCTAATTCAAAAATTTCTTCCGCTATGTTTGACACGGGTAGCTGTATTAACCTTATAAGATGTTCAGCCTTGGCTTATAAAAATTTTGGAATGAGTTTGTACCCAGTTGAATATCGTGGTATCAGTGGAACTCAGTTATTAGTATATGGATGGATTGAGCTTTATATTGAATTTAATGAAACAAAAGAGCTTTTATGGTTTTATATTGTACCAGATAACTGTTTATCAACAGAATTGCTACTGGGTAGAAAATTTTTAAGTTTGTTTAAAATTATATTAACATCTGTGAACAAAATTGAAAGTGTGTTACAGAATAAATTGCCAATCGCTGATTTGATTAATAATTCTTCCTTTATCCATCCAAGATGATCCTACACCAACATCTGAATTTTCTGTTGAAGACAATACAAACAAGTAAAAACGTTGCAGTCGGACGCAACCGACTGCGATATACTTTGATACCAGTTTACATAGCTGTTTTAAGGGTTCCTAGTGCAAATAGTAATATATGAGGGCTTTGGGTATAACAATCAGGCAGAAGGGGTAGGCATGACATTTATCTGTGGCGGATGGCACTTTCTATCCTCCTACCAAGTTTGGAGACTCTAGCGCAAAAACCGACAAAGATATAGAGGTGGGCGGTATAAGTGGGTGTGGCATCCAAAATTTGTATGCACACCTGTTACGGATGTCACTACCAATGTTCATACCAAATTTGGTGACTCTAGCCCAAAAACTAAGAAAGATATAGAGGTGGGCGGTATAAGTGGGCGTGGCATCCAAAACATTAATTCAGATGTGTTACGGATGTCACTACCAATGTTCATACCAAATTTGGTGACTCTAGCTTAAAAACTGACAAAGATACATGCATTCCGGTTTTTATTAGGGCGGTGGGGCATATCCTGTTATTTGGGGCGGTGGCATCCAAAGTTTTGATGCATAACTTTGTCAGATGTCAGCTTCTACCTTCATGTCAATTTTTGTGGCTATAGCTTCAAAACTGTAGAAGATACAGGCATTTTTGTTTATAATTTAAGGGTTGGTGGGGGCGGAATAGGTGGGCGTGGCATCCAAACTTTTAATGCAATTTTTTGGGAATGCCATCAGCTATCTTGCCCCCAAATTTGGTGACTCTAGCTGCTAAAATGTGGGATATATTTGTGTTTTATCGATTCGCACATCGAGGTGTATCGACTTGTTATCGATTTCCCAGGCCCCCTGAGGTCGTAGAGCCCCAAATTTAACACTTTGTCTGACGAAGACATGTACCAAGATATTTGCAAAGTTTCAAGGCTCTAGCTTAAAGGGTGTCGAAAAAAGTTGCGTTCATACGGACAGACGGACAGACGGACAGACGGACGGACGGACGGACACCATGACGGACATTGCACAAACCCAATATACTATGATACCTTTGGTATCAAAGTATAAAAATGAGAATGTGTGTATAAGTGAGAACTTAGGTATTAAAAGCCCGTTTAAATATGAAAATCTATCGGAAATACTGAATAGTGACCTCAGTGATTTCATATTGAACATCGAATTGGAACCGTTAAATGTTGACCCAAAATTAGAAGAATTGTATCGAAATAAGATTAATAATTTGATAAGTGTAAATTATGTAGATTTGAAAAATACTTTGCCTACTGACCATAGTTATGAAATGAAAATTAAACTTCAGGCAGACGCATCGATTTGCTCAGCACCAAGAAGATTGTCATATCAGGATAGAAAAGAGGTGGATGCTATTGTAGAAGACTTGCTAGCTGAAGGCCACATAAGACCAAGTAATTCGCCATATACTTCAGCAATTGTGCTTGTTAAGAAAAAGACAGGTGAAAAACGAATGTGTGTGGATTATAGACAGCTTAATAAAGTTACTATCAGGGATGGATATCCATTGCCTCTTATAAATGATTGTCTGGAAAGGATGGAAGGTAACAAATATTTTTCTTTACTTGATCTAAAATCCGGCTTTCATCAAGTAAAAATGGCAGAAACTTCAGTGCAGTACACTTCATTTGTTACGCCAGGTGAACAATATGAATACATAAGAATGCCATTTGGGCAAAAAAATTCACCCTCAATATTTCAAAGATTTATTAATTTTGTTTTGCAGCCATTAATTCGAGAAGGTAGCGTTATCGTTTATATTGACGATATTGCCATTGGCACCAAAACTATTGAAGAGCACTTTGTTGTTTTAGGCAGAGTGCTGAGATTACTTGCGGAATATAGATTGGAAATTAAATTAAGTAAGTGACAATTTTGCTATAAGAGTATTGAATTTCTGGGATATACAGTTTCGGGGAATGGTATTAGTCCTAATAATGAACACATTGCTGCAATTAAACATCTTCCGATTCCGAAAAACGTTGTTGAAATGAAAAAGTGTTTAGGTTTGTTTTCTTATTTTAGACGATTTATTCCTGGATATTCCAGAATAGTAAGACCCTTGAATGATTTGACAAAAGAAGATACTAAATATGAAATGAATGAGAGGTGCTGTGCCATTTTGAATATTTGCGAGAGAAACTTACATCTGCACCAATATTGGCTTTATATAATACAGAAAAAGAGACTGAATTGCATTGCGACGCTAGTTCCGATGGATTTGGAGGAATCCTTATGCAAAAACAAATTGATAACAAATTTCATCCAGTTTGCTATTTTTCCCAATCGACAACAAAAGCTGAAAAGGGATACCATAGCTTTGAATAAGAAACCTTAGCTATTATATATTCATTGAACAAGTTTAGAATATATCTGGAAGGAATCACGTTAAAAATAATCACTGATTGTAATTCTTTGGCGTTGACATTAAATCGAAAAATCATTAATGCACGAATTGCAAGGTGGGCAGTTGAACTTGAAAACTATAATTACACTATTGTACATCGAAGTGGCAGATTTATGACGCATGTTGATGCATTGAGTAGATACACTACTCCATTGTTTGAGGAGTTTAAGTATGAACCCATCAATAGCAGAAGATAATGATAAGAACCAAATAGTTGCAGTAGTAAATAGTGATGATATGAACTTTCAGCTTCAGAAAACGCAGAACAGGGATGAAAATATAGTTAAATTGAAAGAGAAATTAGAAAATGGGTTGGTTAAGCACTTTATTTTGGATGATGGAATTGTTTATAGACAAACAGAAAATAATAATGAATTGTTGTATGTTCCTTCGGAAATGGAAGATAATTTGATTAGAAGCGTACACGAAAAGCTTTGTCATCTTGATACGGAAAAATGTGTAAATGAAATAAAGAAACACTATTGGTTCCCAAATATGATAGCTAAGGTTGATTCATTTATACAAAATTGTTTGAAGTGTATTACGTTTACCGTTCCTTCACATGCTAATAATATGAATTTGCATAATATACCAAAGAGGCCACTGCCTTTTGACACACTGCACATTGACCATTTCGGACCTCTTCCATCTATTATATCTAAGAGAAAACATATTTTGGTTGTTATAGATAGCTTCACTAAGTTTGTCAAATTGTTTTCTGCAAATACTACAAGTAGTAAAGAGGTCTGTGCTTGCCTAAGTAAATATTTTGAAAACTATAGTAGACCTCGTCGAATCATTAGTGACAGGGGCTCGTGTTTTACTTCCTTGGAGTTTACCAATTTTACTTAATAATAATGTTGAACATAATTAAATAGCAGCCGCGTCGCCCCAAGCTAATGGCCAGGTTGAACGAGTGAATAGGAATTTGAAGGCTATGTTAGCGAAAATCACAGAGAATGTTCAACACTCAGATTGGTGCAAATTGCTCAACAAAGCTGAGTATGCAATTAATAATTCTGTTCATGCTGGAGCTAAGGCATTGCCCTCAGTTCTATTATTCGGAGTACAGCAGCAAGGTAGTGATATTGATGCATTAACGGAATATTTAGACGATAAAGATAATGTTCATCGCGACCTAGTAGAAATTCGTAAAGAAGCAGTTTGAGAAAAGCATAAAGTTCATTTAAAGTTTGAGATTGGTGACTTTGTTGTACTGAGAAACATTGATACCACGATTGGAACAAATAAAAAATTTGTCCCTAAGTATAAAGGCCCATATTGTATTAAAAATGTATTACCAAATGATCGTTACGTTGTAGAAGTCATTGAAAATGGTCAAATTACACAAATGCCATATGAAGGCATAGTAGAGGCGTGTCGTTTGCGTAAGTGGGCAGATTGGCGTGATCAGTGTGGAAATTGCTCTGACTCTGAATAAAATTTATATCAGTTTTATGTATATAATTCTTAATATCTTATAAATGTTTTGTTAACTAGTTTTAATTATTTAATTTAGTTATGTAATTTAATATACAATTTTACTATAATTCAGCTGTAGATCGAGGACGATCTAAATTGTCAGAATGGCTGAGCTGTTAGGCTGTATTAGACTATATTATGTATATCCGTGGTATTTATATTTAAAGTATTAAAACTATTGATCAGCTGATTATCGGTTGTTAACCGCTACTTTGTAAATATCGACACTTTGTAAATACCGATATTTTGTAAATACCGATATATCGATAAGCATAAGAGGATCAAATTGAATTGAATATTGAGAGAACGAGACGCTTAAGTTTGTAGCTAATGTTAAATTTAAAATAAAAGAATAGAATCGAACCATCTGAATCGTCATTACAAAATGTATTCTTCTATTTTGATTGTATATCGTTCGATATGATTTTCAACACTTTTATTATTATAACAACAACAAATTTTTTTTATCACCAATTCATCACCGTCTTGGGTATTGAATTTGTCATTCTCATAGTGAGCTCATTTATAGCTTCATCAGGCCCGTGCGCAGGGGGTTCTAACCCCCCATAGAGAATTTTTCCACATAATTTTCCACTAGCAATAGTCCTTATTCTACGAAAGTCAAACCGACTTGATAATTAATATTTTGTTGTCTATTTTTGTTTCCACATTCTCAACTTTCTCGATCTTGTGCACGTTTTTTATTGAATTTTCCCACCTTTTTTACCTCCTATTATCAGTGTCATTGTGAATGCAACCATCGTCATTGTGAATGCAACTAGTCAGCTGTTCGAGCTGTGCGGACATGTGTTGACATTGATTGATTTTCGATCCTTATATTTTTTACCAAGGACATTCGTCGCTTTTTGTGTAAAAAACCGCGGATTGAACACAAAAATGTAAGTATCGAATGCTGTTGATTTCAGTAGATTATCAATCACAGCAAGGATTTGCAGGTTATTGTGCTACAGTTTATAGTATTGAAGATACCTTTTGTTTATTGATAGGACGTGGGTGAATGTAATCAAGATAAAGTTATTCCTGAAGTTCCGAAAAGTCCATCTTCGCTAGTTTGCTCTACGAATGATAATCTAAGTTTATACGATATAGGATTATTCGAACAAAGGTCTTCGGCTGATGGGATAAATATAATCCCTGGATTGCAAAAGAAAATTTGGACTCCACCTGACGGCTACAGTTTTCCCGCATCGGGCCCTAGAAATTTAAAGTTCCAACGCTCTTGGCTCCTGACATACTCATGGCTGGCATACTCGGAGAGAGAAGGGGTTGATCCGCAAGGAGTTTTGGTGAAGTTTTTTTCTACACCTCGCAGAGTTAATTTATTATATAATAACTGAATATCAAGTCAAGACACAATAAAATGTCTTCATTTATAAGAAAAGTTTCTTATTCTTTTTTTATAACTTCATAACCTAACATGATACACATATGTCGAAACCCCCCCCCCCATAAACGAATTCTGCGCACGGGCCTGAGCTTCATTGACGATTTCAATCATCTTAACTAGTCTACTGATTGTAGTTTCCATTTGATTGACTTTATCATTTCGTTGTTCATGTTCATTACGAATGATTTTTAATAATTCAGTTATTTTCTCATCTACATATACCTTCACAACTACATCATCTTTATCGATGGAAAAATGACCAAACTTGTCAACAGACATATTGATTATAAGTTTAAATTGCTAAATGCATGCATTGTTTATTAGTATATTATATCTGCTTCATGAAGCTCTTCAATTATCGAAGTGATTTCATTGGAGAGATTAGTGTTTCCAGCGGATTGAGAGGCTACCAATAGACGTAAGCGCTCAACAATTTCATTCGCATCATTCCAGTAAATGTAGTTTGGTTTTGTTGTATTGAGATGCATCGTTTTCATACTATTAAGTCCTGAGCCATCGAATTTTCTTGGTCTCTTTTGTTTCTAGTTGAGTGAGATACTGGTGTAGATACTGCTGTGGGTTGAGATGCTGTTGTTGTTGTTGTTGATGGTGTAGCTGCTGCTGCTGCTGCTGCTGCTGCTGCTGATGTCTGTGTAATCAGTGGTTTTATAATTTGTGTATATTTTTTCTGCTCCCCTTTATTTGCCCGTCTGATTGAAAATTCCTTTTATATGCATTTGTCTTTAATAATATTTCTTTGTATAAACTCAAATTATAAGCATCAAAGCCCATAGGTTTATGATGGATAATTAAAGAGTATAAGCCTTTTGTAAGAGATAAATTTTCACCATCCGAAAACTCTTTACGTCTATTTCCAATTTTAGTAATTTCCTTACTACCCAGCCATAGGGTTTTTGTTGATTTTTTCTTATAAGGACCATATGCTGTATCCAACAGTTATGCCCTTGCTAGTTCACTGATGTTAAGATTTATTTGACTATTTCCTGAATTTCCTGAATCATCATTATCAACATTAGCGTGACTGGCTGTCTGAGAATGAAATATACTATCATGCTCATCATCGCGGACATCATCGTACACATCATGCTCATCTTCGTGGTCATTGTTAGAATCAACCCAATCCCTATTAATGCTTGCAGTTGGTGCAAATGAGTGCCTTCTAGCAGTCTTAATAATACCTTGCTTATCAGCATCCTTATCATCATCATCATCATCAACATTATCAGAAAAGTCGTAATATGTCAAAGATGATTGGTCGGGGGTGTGAGACTGTTTATTGCATTTTTCGCTTTTTTTCAACTTTAAGCTTTATTTTAGAGCCTACTAAATCACCATACTCATCATGTTCATCATTGTCAGGCTTTATCAATTTTCGCTTTTTATTATCATTAACAAGTTCTTGAAGTGGCAGCGTTATAGGCTTGAATGTTTCCTCCAGTTCACGAGTTCTCTGAGAGTTCGTTAATTTGAGTGAAAGAAATTTTCGCTTTAAGGGTTCTCTAGCTTTGGTCAAGCTATTTAGAATATTGCGGTTCATTATTATTTTGTTTTCTGTGTGTTTGTGTGCGTGTGCAATACCAACAGTGGAAGCCACAACAGCAGCAACAGCCACAGCTGCGAGCAGAAAAACTGATTCTCCTCCGCCGCAAACTAATCCAACAGCTAAAAACAATAAAAAACAGGAGAAGAAGAAGAAGAAGAGCAGCTAAACGGAATAGAGCTGTTGATGACAAAATTTTCATTTTTTTCTTTCACAGTTTTTTAGTCTGAGCTGTTGCGCTGGTTTTGATGTTGTTGTTGTTGATGTCTGTAATAAAGTTATGAGTATAGGAATTCAACACCTTGTATTTATATAAAGGAAAAAAAAAAAACGAAAAGAAAAGTATTTTCAACTACCAGAAATCGATAAAGCGTTTTGTTTTGTTTTAATTATACTTTGATACCAAAGGTATCATAGTATATTGGGTTTGTGCAATGTCCGTCATGGTGTCCGTCCGTCCGTCCGTCTGTCCGTCTGTCCGTCTGTCCGTATGAACGCAACTTTTTTCGACACCCTTTAAGCTAGAGCCTTGAAACTTTGCAAATATCTTGGTACATGTCTTCGTCAGACAAAGTGTTAAATTTGGGGCTCTACGACCTCAGGGGGCCTGGGAAATCGATAACAAGTCGATACACCTCGATGTGCGAATCGATAAAACACAAATATATCCCACATTTTAGCAGCTAGAGTCACCAAATTTGGGGGCAAGATAGCTGATGGCATTCCCCAAAAAATTGCATCAAAAGTTTGGATGCCACGCCCACCTATTCCGCCCCCACCAACCCCTTAATTATAAACAAAAATGCCTGTATCTTCTACAGTTTTGAAGCTATAGCCACAAAAATTGACATGAAGGTAGAAGCTGACATCTGACAAAGTTATGCATCAAAACTTTGGATGCCACGCCCCCAAATAACAGGATATGCCCCACCGCCCTAATAAAAACCGGAATGCATGTATCTTTGTCAGTTTTTAAGCTAGAGTCACCAAATTTGGTATGAACATTGGTAGTGACATCCGTAACACATCTGAATTAATGTTTTGGATGCCACGCCCACTTATACCGCCCACCTCTATATCTTTCTTAGTTTTTGGGCTAGAGTCACCAAATTTGGTATGAACATTGGTAGTGACATCCGTAACAGGTGTGCATACAAATTTTGGATGCCACGCCCACTTATACCGCCCACCTCTATATCTTTGTCGGTTTTTGCGCTAGAGTCTCCAAACTTGGTAGGAGGATAGAAAGTGCCATCCGCCACAGATAAATGTCATGCCTACCCCTTCTGCCTGATTGTTATACCCAAAGCCCTCATATATTACTATTTGCACTAGGAACCCTTAAAACAGCTATGTAAACTGGTATCAAAGTATATCGCAGTCGGTTGCGTCCGACTGCAACGTTTTTACTTGTTAGTTTTTATTTTTGGTCAAACATATTGGTCATTTAAATATTTTTACTGATTCCAAGTATAAAGTTATCATCTTTGGATTTTTTGAAGATCATGTATCCTCCACCATTTAATTGTCTGATGGTGTCATCCCTCAGACAATTATACCTCTTGGGTAGGTATAAGATGTACTCAGCCAGTTCCAGTCTTATCGAATCTCCAATGCGAGTCTTCGTCCGCGCTGAATTAAGGATTGGAAATCCCACATTAGTCAGCATCGTCGTTTTGGAGAGTATCCGCTTTTTCTGACATCTATTAAATTCCTCACAAATGCTGACATTGGCAGCATCATTATTTCGAAAATTGGGATAATAAATCATACCTTCAGTCATGTTTTATTTGTTTGATTGTAATTTTTTAGTTTTTTAAATTTTATTTTTTGTTTTTCGTTGTTTGAAGAAAAAGAGGCACCTTACAATTCGATTATTTTATTTCAACTGTGACGTTTTTGATTTTTCGTCGACTTTTAAAGGGTTTCGAGACGCTAAACATATGGGCTGAAAATGAAAGCGTGGTCAATCGCCATTGGTTAAATCATTTTAACTGAACTATACAATCTTCGTCTTAATTTATAGTAGCGATTCATGATTCCACCCTTCGCGGGCTTCTTCATTGCTCCATAGACAGGTCTTGAAGTGGCAACCAAACCGTGTTGTTATTTGGGGCACTCCCTGAAACTCAACCATTTTTGTTTTCAAATAATTAATTTCTACTACATGTTCATCGAATATCGTGCCATCAAACTGCTCCATAAAGACTTCACTTTGTTTAACCAGCATGCTGTTTGCAGTTGTTGTTGTTTTTGTTGTTGGTTTTGATGTTCACAGTTGCAGTTATAGCAACTCTTGCAGATACTAAACACTCTGACAAAATGACATTAAAAACTCTAGACACAAGTGCCCACAGTTGAAGGTATTATATTTTTAAAAGCGATCATGGTTGTATCTTATATTTTCACCACCACCACACGCACCAAAATATTTCACGACCTCTTTTGGTGGTTGTAAATTCCCAAAACTATCAAAGTAATGTACTTATCCACCATTCTTATTGTAAGCTACCCAGTGTGTACCGTTTGAAGATGAGTTACCCAAGTTTATAACTCCACATTCATTTGTGAGTGGGCGTTTTGGTAGAGCATCACGCATGTAGACACCCCTGAAATGGGGTATATGCACACTCGCAAATTTTATTATATCCACATTTGATAACGGTTTTTTGGATAGCTTGCTTATTAGTTTTTTTGTATTCGTTTACTACTTATTCCACGCCCACCATAAGGTTTAAGATGTAATCCATGACCCTTGGATATTCCATAGCCTTTCCTATATGGATGGAGATACAACCCCTCACCCAAAGCTAAGGATTCCATTTTCCTGTTATGTCTCACTCCCTCATCAAGTTGTTGTTTAGCTGAGAGAGTGCTTAGTGCAGTAAATATTTTAATTTTTTTTAGCTTTCATTAGTTTGGTTACCAGATATGCTGCTGATCTCTCCCCAAGACTGCTATTTTGCGCTGAAACACGCTCCCAAGCTCTGTTTGATAGTATTCGATCGGCTTTATGTCGTGCGGTCAAGTCCTTATCCTGGGAATAAGCGATATCGTGTTCCCTACAAGCCTCGTCTAAAGCGTTTATACCGCGATCACCACGCTCTAATCGTTGCTTTAAACGTGTACCCGGACCACAATAGTTATAGCCAGGTATATGCGCCTCAAAATGAAGAGCATTAATTATTCTGTTAACAAGACCACTACCCTGTTTGCGCTCTAATTTGCATCTGATTGAATTATATAAACGTTTCCCCATTTAATGTGTTGTTTATTCATTGAACATTTCTCATTAAATGAACTACTTGAGACATTACTATGCTCTTTTTAAGACAAAAGAAAAACATTTTAGTAAGAAACATTGAGGCTGAGATTGATGCCAGAAGCATCAACACCGATGCAAATGGTCAAACTATAAAGAAACCACCACGACACAGCACACTTTTACCCAACACAATAAGAGGTATAATTGTGGGTCCATCAAATTGTGGAAAAACCAACATAATGCTCAGTCTAATTGAGAGCAGTTTATTCTTCTTTGAGATGTAAGATTGGGTGGTAGTGAGCGTCAAATCTCACTTTACATCCGAAGATCACAATGGCCAGAACAATATCATTAAACGGCAACACATATGTAATAGAGGAAAACTTTTTTCCCCCCATCGAATTAAAGAGGGATTATGAGTGTGCGCTGATTGACTTTTACATGTACAATTCAATTCCAAATGTTGATGAAAACAACAACTTATTTCAAATTGATGACAAGACTATCAAAATACCAATCGGATCCTATGAACTCGATGATATCGTCAATATCATTTACAGCAAAATGAAAAAGCATTCAATTGAGAACACACTGACAATCAAAAGTAACAGCAACACTTTGCAAGTGGAATTTACTACTGCGAAATTCCCAATATATTTTAATAAGAAAAATTCAATTGGTGGGTTGTTTGGTTTTAGTAAGAACACTGTTCTCTCACCCAATTCTAATCACACGTACATCTCAGAATTACCTGTTAATATTATGAAAATTAACACAATATGCATAGAGTGCAACATTATTAGCGGATCATATGTTAATAATACACCTTCTCATTCCTTGAATGAGTTTGGTATTTTAGTAATAATAGATGGCACGTTTGTTCTCGTTCACTGCCGCACACAGACTGACTGCGCGATCAGTTGCTGCTCGCTTATTGAATGTAATCTATGCTTGACAGCTTCGTTCTCAACGAAGCTGTCGACGAGTTTACAGTTATTACTACGTGACTATTTGGTACAGTGGTGTCTTACATGCTAGTTATTGCTACAATTCGGCCGTCCTGACGTTGAGGATCTCCTGATACTCTTTGACATGCTTCTTGTTACTATATTACTTTGACCATATCTATTACTTTTGCATGTTTTTGTACAATCATTTTTTCTTAACATGTCATTATTTTCAATATGACTTTGATTTTCATTATCATTGTTATTTAAATTTTCTACACTTTTATTATCGTTTACATTTTCTAAACTTATATCATTATTTACATTTTCTACACTTATGTCATTATTTACGTTTTCTAAACTTTTATCATTATTTACATTTTCTAAGCTTATATCATTATTTACATTTTCTAAATTTATATCAACGTTTACATTTTCTTCGACAATGTCTTCTGTGCGCTCATTTGAGCTATTTTCAACAACAGTTTCTTGGTCAGAAATATTTTTCTTGTTATCTATAAGCCAAGGTTTCATATTATGTATACCCCATATTCCTGAATATGGTAGTTGCGTTTGTTGAAAATTCTCAACATCTTCGACCAAATATCTATCATTGTCTAAAACTTTTGAAACAACGTAAGATCCTTTGTATTTTGGAAATAATTTGCTTGATACTCCTTGTTGTGAATTAAAATTTCGTACTACCACATAGTCTCCATTCGAAAATACTTTTGGTTTTTAACGTTTTGTATCTACGTAGGTTTTGTTGTAAAGTTGTACTTTTCCTGGCATATATGAGCTTTTTGTCTTATGTCGTTTACATCTCTTATTCCTGTATTCTGATTTTTATCTATTACATTTTCCTTTAAACAATCTATTGTCATTCCTTTTTGTCTAACTCCAAATAAATGCTGGGGTATTTATTAATGCTCCGGTTTTTTGTATTATTCATTGTATATTCTACTTTGTCTATTACTTTATGCCATGCTTCATTCCTTTCTACATTTATTATCTTTGCTAACATGGGGCCTAAATCTCTATTGATTCGCTCAACTTGTCCGTTAGCTTGTGGTGAAGCTGTAGAAACTTTGCAATGTATAATATTAGATTCTTCAAGAAACGTTTCAAACTCTTTTGATGTGAAACAGCTTCCCCTATCCGAGATTATAACTTTGGGTCTACTGTAAGATCTAAAGTAATCTCGTAACGCTTCGATTGACTCTTTTGAACTCGTCGTCTTTGTCGGGTATAATCTAACATACTTTGTACATCCATCTATTATAACTAGTATATGTTTCTTTTTGGAGTCTTTGCTGTTAATTGGACCATAATGATCAATGTGTACAACTTCGAACGGATGAAGTCCTTTTGGGATTGAGTGTAGGAAACCTTCGGGTTTTCCGGACTTGCTTGAAAAAGCAATACATTTTAAGCTATTTTTAATGTGTTTATCAACCTTTTTCCGTATCTTTGGGAACCAATAGCTTTTGAGAATAAGATCCACTACTTTGTCTATACCTATATGTCCCATTTCATCATGATATTTGTATATTACATTGTCTTCCATAGATTCTGGTACATAGAACATTATCCTATTATCCCTTTTTTATAAACAACTCCATTTCGCATTTCGTAGTATTCATTTTCCTGTTCTAATAGCATTTCTCTTATCTTTATTATCTTTTCATCTTTGCCTTGACAAATTATTAAGTTTTCTTCGAATGTATTTGTTTCAATTATTAAAATAGTGTTACTTCGGCTTAACGCGTCTACATGTTGCAAACGCTTTCCCGACCTATGTTCAAGTTCATAATCATAGTTTTGCAGCTCAAGAGCCCATCTAGCAATACGTGCGTTTAACTCTTTCTTATTTAACGTTAACGTTAACGAGTTGCAATCGGTTACTATTTTGAGCTTTAAGCCTTGTTCATAAACTCGAAATTTCTTTAACGCACTTATTATTGCTAATGTTTCGAGCTCGAAGCTATGGTATCTGGACTCTACTTCAGTTGTACGTTTTGAATAATAGAAAACAGGATCCATCACTTTTTCTTTGAAACAATATTGCTCCGTAACCTAATGAACTTGCATCAAAGTGCAATTCCGTTTGATCCCTAGGGTCATATATTGCCAAAATTGGAGCTTCTATTAACTTATTTTTCAGTACATTAAAAGCATTAACTTCATCTTCTTTAAATTCAAATGTCCTATCTTTCTTTGTTAAATCATATAATGGCTTTGCTGTTAACGAAAAATCTTGAATGAATTTTCTGAAATATGAACACAGTCCTAGAAATCGTTGTACTTCATGCGTTTTTGTGGGCACTGGAAAAGATGTAATAGCTTCTATGCCTGCCTCGTTTGTTTTAATGCCATTTCTTGAAACTTGGTATCCCAAATACTCGATTGACGATTTTAAAAACTCGCATTTATCTAGCCTCAGTTCTAACTTGTTATTTACTAAACGTTTAAATACTTCTTTAAAATGTCAAAATGTTCATATAGACTTTCAGAAGCAATTAAAATGTCATCTAAATATATCACAACCTTTTCTGTCCGCGTCATATCTGAAAATATCTCATTGATATATCTTTGAAAAGTGGAGGGTGCATTTGTCAACCCGAATGGCATTCTGAGATACTCAAACTGACCCATGGGAGTAGTGAAGGATGTGTACTTCACCGATTCTTCGTCCATAAGTACATGGTGAAAACCGTTTTTCAAGTCTAGTTTTGAAAACAGACTTTTATTTACTAACCTTTCTAATAAGTCATCTATTAATGGAATAGGATAATTTGCTTTTAGTGTTATTTTGTTCAAACGACGATAGTCTACACACATTCTTATTCCACCTGTCTTTTTCTTAACCAGTACTATCGGTGACGTATACTCTGATTTGCTTGGTCGTATGTATCCACATGCTAGATTTTCATCTAATATTTTCTGTACTTTTAACTTTTCATCATGTGACAGTCTTCGAGGGGAACATCGAAATGGTTTTTCCTCTTCTATTACTATTTTCAAGCATGTTTTCAAATTTGGTTCAACAGGTCTTGTAGGCTCTAGATAATACTTTTCAAAAAGCTTGTCAAATTTTTCTAAGTTCATTGCATTCATTTCATTCCCTACTTTATAAGTTTTTTCTTCTGTTTTATCTTTGTTTTCATTTTAAGTTGTCTTTTCAAAAATGTTTTCTTCGCTTACTACCTTTTGTCCTTGTTTTTCATTTATAGTTGCTTTGTCTTTTAATTTTTCTTTAAGCTCTACTTTGTGTTGTTTCGATTTTTCTACATTGTCTTTTTTATTTGTGTTGATCACTTTTTTGTGATCTTTATTATTTAACTCTCCTTTGTTATTTATATTTTCATTTAACTCTACTTTGTTGATTCTATTTTCATTTAACTCTACTTTGTTGATTCTATTTTTGTTTAACTCTACTTCTTTGATTCTATTGTTATTTAACTCTACTTCTTTGATTCTATTTTTATTTTTGTTTACTTCTTTAATTCTATTTTCATTTTTGTTTACTTCATTGATTCTATATTCATTTTTGTTTACTTCGCTTTTAACTTCGATTAATTTATAATCACTTAAGTTTAAAAAATCTCTCCCTAATACCATCGAATATACAATAGATTCATTGTTCACCACAAAAGATTCAATTTTAACACTATTATTCAGGTTTTTAAGAACACAATTTATTTTTCCAATTATTTTTAATTTGCTTCCATTAATGCCAAAATAATTTTCTTTTAAATCTTCATGATTTATTTTAATACGTTTTGGAATAACTGATTCTCTCAGAAATGTAATAGGGCTTCCAGAATCTATTAGACATTCTATGGGAACAGAAATTTTAACATTACCTAGTGCATTATAAAATGTGACATAGTCATTGGTCATCTTTTTCTTGAAAAGAGTGCATTCGGGCAACATGTCCAAACTCACCGCACGCGTAGCAGGCTCCATCAGCGCGCTTTGGTTTACGGCATGTGTCGGCCAGGTGTCCCATACTGTGGCAATTGTAGCATTTTTGGCTCTGCTTTTCTGTAGTCGATGTGTTGCCTGGTTTGCGCTCCAGACCTTTTGGAATAGAACGACTTGGCATCTCGATGTCTTGGAATGCGTTTAACATTTCAGTCGGCGATGTGAAGCGTTGTAACTTGGCCTGATTTTTGAGTTGTACATTAACAATCCCGTCGAGCATGTACTGCACTATTTCGGCGTCATCCATCTTTATCGCATTAGCTAAAGCTAACTTGTCGAAATAATATTTGGCAAACTTCTCGTTTTGTTGCCACTTGCGTTTTTCAAACTTGCGACGAAGATCCAAAATGTTTTCTTCAGTGCCGAACCTTTTTTTCAGCTGAGCGAGAATGTTGTCGATCGGTGCAGAGAGCAACAAAGGCTGAGATAGTAGCCAAACAATTGCATCTCCCTTAAGGCGACTGCATATTAGTGGGCGCATAATCTCGTCGTTTATATTGAAAGCGGCGCGTATATTTTGAACCGGCACTAGCCATTCGTTGATATTTTTGTTATCATTAAATTCTGGCAACAGTTCTTTAGCACTGCTTAAGTTGGTTGTAGACGTTTTATTGCGCAACTCCGCCTTTTCGCATTGTAAACTCCACATCATGCGTTCAATTTCTCCGATTTTTTGGGCGCTGTTGATTTCATTGTTTACATTTTGATTTGTAGTGTTGGCAACTGTAGACATTTGTGCATCGATTTCGCATATATCGTGGTTGTTGGTATCTATTGAAACTCGGTTTAACATTCAATGCAACCATGTCTCTGTAATGTTAAGATCATATTCTGCATAATGAAATGCACGCACTGTTAAGTATACAGTGCCATGATTAGTCGTAAATAAATATTCATCGTGTTCAGATCGTCTGTTCGCCGTTTCTTTACTTAAGCTACATTAGGCAATTCTACTACAGCGGATAACTGTACTAGCTTTTCGACAGGTTATGGGCCCAGAGCGTAGCCACATAGTGTAGCTTGGAATAAGTATAGAAAAGTTTATGACTCATTTTTCGTAGTTACGAACACGAAAAAACAAAAAGGTTGCAATTATTAACGCGCAAAATACGCCGCAACAAAAAGAAAAATGAGTGCATTGTACCAAATAGAAAAGCTGGAGGAGCATAACTATGATTCCTGGAGCGTGCACATGCGAAGCGTGCTGGTACATGCGGATCTTTGGGAAGTTGCGTCGGGGGAACTGCAGGCGCCGGCTGCCGGTGACGATGTTAGCTGGAAGGTGGTGGATCGAAAAGCATTGGCAACGATCACGCTGAGCGTAAAAGCATCGCAGTTAGGATACATAAAGAATTGCAACACGTCAAACGAGGCATGGGTGAAATTGCGCAATGTTCATCAGCCGAGCGGGCCAGTACGAAAAGTCTCGCTTTACAAAAAGTTGCTCAGCTTACGCATGGCGGAAGAGCAAGGCATGGCTGGATATATTAATAACTTTAGTGAAATTGTGGAACAGTTGGCCGCAATTGGAATCACTATTGTAGAAGAGCTCAAGGTAATAATCTTGCTTTCAAGTCTACCAGCAGAGTACGAAAATTTTGTTGTCGCCATCGAGACGCGCGACAGCTTGCCGGCGTTCGAAATTTTATGTATAAAGCTAAAAGAGGAGGGCGAGAGACGAAAGAATGCAGAGAGGCACGATACAGTTGAGCTGGCTTTTACAGTTAGGCAAAAGCAGAAGAGCCGTGGAAAGGCAACCAATAAAAGCAACGGGACAAATGTTGTCTGCTTTAAATGTGGTGTAGCCGGGCACATAAGGGCGAATTGTCGGAGCGAATTCGCAAAAGGTGCGGAACTAAATAAAGACGCAATTAAGAGCGGGCAGCAAAATCGCAGTTTGCTAAATGCATTGAATGCAAGCAGTTTTGCACGATCGAACTGGATTCTAGACAGCGGCGCGACAAGTCATATGTGTTGCGATAAACAAATGTTTTCAAACTTGAAGCCTCATAACGAAATGATCGGCTTGGCAGACGCGGGCTACTTGCGAGCAGCGGGCATAGGAAATGTAAAGCTGAAAACGGATTTGTACACGCTGGTTCTGGACAAGGTGTTATATGTTCCAGAAATGACCGGCAATTTTTTGTCGTGAGTCAAGCCGTGGCAAACAAGTGCGTAGTAAATTTTAACGCAAAGAGTATGTAATGGTCGCCGTTGCGTTTGAGTTTGATTTAATATAAAAATTGTTTTTTTATCGCCGTTTAGTGCATACAAATATTGCATGCGATAAAAAGTGTACAAGAAATTGTAGCAGTCCTTAAAGGCGCATGCGATAATATGTTGGTTATCAGCTGCTGCAACTAGCACCAGCGCAGCCAACTTCAGTAAAGCTTTTTAAGAGAGAGTTGGTTCTCACTGGAATTTAGGCCTATATAAACCCCTAGGCATGTCGAGTCAGTCTCTTTCCTGATCGTTCTGCAAAGTATTACTCCACGTCGTACAGCTAAGCCTCGTCGCTGTCGTGTGAGGTTAAAACGTGCTTCAACCTGAAAAGGTTAGGAAAGTTCTACGCGTGTGCATTACAACAAAAACCAACAAAAGACAAAAAACAATAAAGATAAAACTAAGACCCTTGGTGAAAATTAATTTAAAAAAAATTAAAAAATTAAAATATTATAAAAAACAAAGAAAAAAGAAGGCCAACGCCGCAGAGAGGTTAGAGCTGAACTTAATCGGTTCACATCCACACCCGGATCCGACCACGAGGATCAGACTCCTGGTTTTAATTGCGTGGCATAATAAGAGTGCCAAGAGTATATAACCTAAAATATATTCGCCACCGTCTCCAACCCCACCCATCATATTGGCATTGAGGTGGTCGGACGAATTGTCTTTCCTGATGAAAATCTCATTCCTGCTGCAATTTGGATGAAGACCCCCCTTTGGAATAGTTGTCTACGCCTCTGGCTTGCAAGCTTTTGAAAGCACTGCCAGCTGGAGTAGTGGTAGTGTTAGTACAAATCGCGAGAGCAATCAAACCGCACGCGGTTCGAAAAAACTTAAAGACAAATCTAGAATTAACAAAGTAAAATACGCTGGGAATAGTTTAAAGTACGGCAAACAATAAAATAAACAAAAATCGGGAAGATCACATAAAAAAAGTGTAAAAAGCCCCAAAAACCCCATAGAACATAATTCGCACACGTGCAGGTATCGTAGGCATGTGGGAGTGTGTGTATGTAAGCATGTTGGTTGGCATCGCCAATTGTGTTGTTGTGGTGGAAGCAAAGCTTCACACCTAAAGCAATTTTTTTTTATTAATTTTTGTGTATATAAGTTCTGGGTTAAAATGTGTGAAAAAAAAAAAAAAAAAAAAAAAAAATCTATGAAGTTCAAGACGTAAGAACATAACCTCAAATTATACAACAACAAAAGTAAAAATGTACAACTATCATCAGCCCTTGAAATAAACACCAAGCCACGAGGAAAGATCTTTCATCGCTGGAAAACAAAGCTGTGAGTAATCTTAAACATTATTTATATATTTAGAAGCATAAGCCTTGCCAAATTGCCACGTGCATAATTTATTTTGCCACCAGTGTTAAAGCATATGACCAGCATACACATATCCATACATGCATAAGCTGCTGCAGGCATGAATGCATCTCGCTCTTGAAAGCTCGAAAGCTTAACCTAGGCCGGCTTAACCGGTAAAACTATGTATGTATGAATATGTGTAACCTCCGTAAAGTTTTGGCAATGTGGTGATCGGTTATGTTTCACATTTACATAATTTTTCACCGAAATTTATAAACGCATCTAAAGAGAAAAGAAAAGAAAAATCATTTTTGTCTGGTCTTTATAATCATGACTATAAAAAGAGTGCTTGATCCCACAACAACAACCAAATTTTGCGATTGTGAATCACTTACATGCCTACATGCAAACATACATACCTACCATCCGAATATCAGCTGTTAAAGTCTTTGACCCCCATTACTAAAGCTCGTGTGCTAGAGCGCTTACTTACAGTGCCGTCTGTAATTAAATGCCCACTTATTTCATTTAGAGTTATGATTTAAATAGTTAATAAAATTTTCTCGAGTATTGTTCGTATAAGATATTGGACAGCAAAATAATATAGTTACTTTAATTCATGGAAAAAATTAGCATACGATGAAAAAGAATAACAACCAATTTCACACTTCAGTTTACCATTAGTTTAACCGAATTGTTTGAGTTGATCTGTTAGTAATAAGAATATATGTTCGCTTTTAAAGGAATGATTTCTATTGTAAATAAATATTGAAGTAATTTGAAATTATCATGAAGACCTAAATTTTATTCCGTTCGGGGGAAGACATGTTAACATAATAATCTAGTGGAAGTTTTCTTAGGGTATCTTCAACAAAATTCCGCGTAGAAGATCATGGTTGGGAAGGGTAGAGAACGCGAGGGTCAAATGTCACCTTTATACCTCGCCCCCAAATGAGATTGATTTGTTGTGAGATTTTTTTTTTTCAGAGTTCATTGATATTTGAAAGTCGTTGTCACTAATTGTGATGGTGAATTGGTTCGGGAAGTTACGCTTCCTTTATAAGTTTTCTAGGAATCCTAATATTTAAAGTTTATGTACCGTTATGTTGAGGAACAGGAACAACCAACCCCACGCCGAAGAGCTAAGGCACCAGTAGGATTCCACCCACTGTGATCCCCAACTATAAACAAAGCCACCGTCACCTCGGCCTAACTGCTATGGGTGTCGTAATCTTACTAAAGTTTTGACGCTCAATCAGCAGAAGTACCTACCCGGTTATTACATAAATTTTTGGCGCCCAACACGTGGGGCTATCTGGTTATTAGTGTAGAGTAAAACTCCGAAAAATACCTGGTTTAGATCATGGTTATACAGAACAAGGTTGTGTCTGCCAGTAAGGAGGAGCTAAGCCAATCGCCGCACATCCCTCTTGTATAAGAATGCATGACTAATTCTGAAGTGAACTATCACACATGCAGAAATCGTTTAGATTTGTTAAGTCTAGCGATCGCATTCGACGATAGTTTCTTACATTTATTGTCATACCGTCTACAAAGTAGACATAAGAAAAGCATTATCACCGGCTTAAATAAAGTTTATACAAGTAGCTCGTTTGTTTTCGTATGCTTTTGGAGAATAACTAGACACAAGTTTGTAGACTGGTTAATACTGTCGTACACAATTACAGAATATTGCGCAGTCTGGTTGACTTCCAATACTGATTGTCTCTGCGACATATTTTGACCGGCCTCGTGCTTTGTGTCCTCGGAGAAACTCTAAAGAGCATATACAAAGACCGAAAAGAACTTAAATTAGATTTTGTTGGATAGTTGCAATTGAGTCTGGAACTTGTGACATTGCTGCGTATGCATGCACTTGCCGTCAACTTAATTATTCAACTAGAGACTGATTTAGTACTTGGAAATCTTTGGATAGTTTCAATAGCCCAGCTCATATAAACTTTTATCATACATTAAATCTATTTTGTTCGATTAGATTATTTTGTTTGTAGTATTGTCAGAACCCCCAAGAACACTTATTATATAAAAATGACTGTAGATCGCAGCCAACGTGCAACTCACCGGCCTACTGCCGAAGTTGTGCAATGCGCAATCTGTAAAAGCTCTATGGATAATACCCATCCATGCTATTTTTTACAATGTAAGCACGTTTTTCACAAAACTTGTTTAGAACGCTGGTTAGAAGTGAATACCGTTTGTTATATATGTAAGAGCCCAATAGATGTGGCTACAATGCAGTTTGTGGAGGACAGTGGTCCAAAGCCCTCAGCTGCCCCAGTTGCTTCAAGAATTATGACCCGTCACTTATATAAAGCTTTAGAACAAGCTCAAGCTTCAAATACAATTACTGTCCCAGAACCTCGTGAGACCAATACAAGTGCTACCGTACCGTCGACAGCCTTCGATGTGAGTCATAGACCAACCCATCTGATGCTACAGCGGCTAGAACAGGTAGAAGAAGAGGTCGCCCACCCCGTTCCGGTTATACCCGTGGATCGGACGGTATGAACCGGGAAGGAATTCAGACGATGATAGAGCATACTGTGAGTAGATTGGTTTCCAGGCTAAATTTGAATACTCATACCAGTTCTTCGAATATGCCAATTCCCGAGGTATCGATTCGAGAGTTGCCTTCGACTTCTATAAGTTCGTCGTATGCAAGAAAGGCTGCTGATATCATGCAGAAATGGAACCAGCACTTTGATGGATCCGATGAAGGTTTGGGTGTTGATGAGTTCTTATATCGCGTGAAAGCTCTCACAGACGAGACATTAGAAAGTGATTTCACAGCCATGTGTAGGAATATGCATGTATTATTCGTTGGAAAAGCTCGCGATTGGTATTGGCGGTACCATAAACAAGTCGAAAGAATTGTGTGGTCAGATATTCGTACTTCGTTACGTCAACAGTATAAAGATCATCGCTCAGACTTTATGAGCAAAGAAATGATAAGATCCCGTAAACAGAAGTAAGGAGAATCCTTCTCATGCTTTTATGATGCTGTGGCATCGATGATTGACAAATCCGGTGTCAAGATAGATGAAGAAGAATTAGTCGAGATTTTGAAGAACAATTTGCTTCCTAGACATCGACAAAATCTTTTGTATCAATCAGTCCTTTCAGTAGGTCATTTACGTCGTTTAGTACAAGTTAGTGAGAACTTGGAAACAGAATTGCTTGGTCGTGCAGAGTACAAGTCCAAAGTTCAACCCGTTGTTAACCGTCGTCAAATTTATTCTTTAGAAGAAGATCCAGGTGAATCCAAAGAAGATTATCAAGCTGACGGAGATCTTGCTGCCCTTCGCGCCGCACATTCAAAGGTGAAGTGCTGGAACTGTGAAGAGCTTGGTCATGTTTGGGAGAATTGTTTAGCTGATCGGCGTGTATTTTGTTATGGTTGTGGCGCTCCGAATATTTATAAGCCCCAATGTAATCATTGTATCCGTAAGCGATCGGAAAACTACCAAGCGGGAGCATCAAATGTCAGCCGGATGCCCCCAAAAGTTTAAATGAGCCCCTTTGTGAAAATAATACGGCAGCCCTGTCAGGCTCGGAAGAATGTGAAATTGAAGAGTCTAAGTCAGCCGTCCCTCTGCATTGCCTGCCATATGAAGAGCGGCTTCAAAATTATGAAAACGTGAGAAATCGTATATTTAGTTGTATAGAACGTAAAATTCGTGAGCGAACGTTAAGGTTAAGATTATTTTATAATAAGGTTAAACAGAATCGTCGGTTATTAGTTTCCACAATTTTTAATTGTCATAATGATATGCGTACTTATGCCGAAGTGTCTTTTCTTAAGTATACCGAACTAGGATTGTTGGATACTGGAGCGAATATAAGCTGCATTGGCTCGTCCCTCGCTGCAGAAAACTTTAAACCGTTTTCAGAATTTAAATCTCTAAAATCCCATGCGAAAACAGCGGATGGACAACAGCAGGATGTCGTGGGATGCTTGAATGTGATGATGACCTACAAGTCCATTACAAAGCCTATGAAACTTTTTGTTATTCCTTCTATCAAGCAGAAATTGATTTTAGGGCATGATTTTTGGAAAATTTTCGAACTTGCTCCTAATATTATAAGTTCCGTAGAAATTACGTCAACTGCTAAAGCTCAAGAGTACGATAAAAATTTGTATAGATTAAGCCCTCAGCAAGTTCAGCAACTTGAAGTCGTTAAACAATTGTTTCCAAATGCTTCGACACGATTAGGTCGTACCACATTGATTCAGCACCATATTGATGTAGGAGATGCACGGCCCGTCAAACAAAGATTTTATCCAGTAAGCCCAGCCGTAGAAAAACTGCTTTATGCAGAAATAGACCGCATGCTGCAGCAGGATATCATTGAAGCGTCAACAAGTGCTTGGAGCTCACCAATGAGACTTGTTCTCAAACCAAACAAAGTTCGTCTTTGTCTGGATGCGCGTAAGCTTAATAACGCCACCAAAAAAGATGCTTATCCTTTGCCAAGCATTGAAGGTATTTTTTCTCGTTTGCCAAAAGCGAATATTATCTCCAAACTGGATTTAAAAGATGCATACTGGCAAATTAAACTTACCCCTGAGTCGAAACCTTTAACTGCATTTACAGTTCCCGGACGACCGCTTTATCAATTTAAAGTAATGCCGTTTGGACTGTGCAATGCCCCTTCCACAATGTGTCGTCTGATGGATGATATAATACCACCAGATTTGAGACATAGTGTTTTCGGGTATCTTGATGATTTGTGTATTGTTTCCGAAGATTTTTCTTCACATCTCGCAGTTCTCGTGCGTATCGCAGAGCAGTTCCGCAAAGCAAACTTAACCATAAATCTTGATAAAAGTCAATTTTGCGTAACAAGCGTCAACTACTTGGGTTACGTCATTGGAAGTGGAGGTATTTGTACAGACCCAGCTAAAGTATCGTGTATTAGGAATTGGCCCTCGCCAAAGAACCTAAAGCAGGTTCGCGGATTGTAAGGAGTTTGCGGATGGTACCGTAGGTTTATTCACCAGTTTGCTGATCTTACATGTCCGTACTCTCTACCAAGAGAAAATTTGAATGGACACCAGAAGCCCAGTTGGCCATGGACCAGTTAAAGGAAATTTTGACAACAGCACCCGTTTTAGCCAACCCTGATTTTGAAAAAAAGTTTTTTCTTCACTGCGATGCCAGCGATTTTGGCATTGGTGCAGTTTTAGTACAACTTTCGGAGGAGAATGACGAGAACCCTATTGCTTTTATGTCAAAGAAATTGAACAGTGCCCAACGGAACTACAGTGTTACCGAACGCGAGTGCCTAGCCGTTGTGTTAGCAATAGAAAAGTTCAGATGTTATTTAGAACTGCAGGAGTTCGAGGTGATAACAGATCATTCTAGTTTGCTTTGGCTCATGAGACAGCAAAATGTTTCGGGTAGACTTGCACGTTGGATCTTTCGTTTACAGCAATTCAAATTCTCTATTTCTCATCGTAAGGGAAAGGATCATCTTGTTCCAGATGCGTTATCCCGGCTATGTGAAAATGAAATGTGTGAGTTGGATATAGACTTAGATTCTGATGCTTTCCTTGAAGATTCGTATAAAGCACTTATTGCTAGGTTTAGTGGTAACTCATGTAGATTCCCGGATATTAAAGTGATAGGAAAAATCTTGTATATACGTACCGAACATGCCATCGGAGATACTAACCAAGAGAAGCACTCTTGGAAGGTATGGGTCCCAGAGCGGCTTAAAAGCGAATTTCTAAACCAGGTCCATGATAGCCCGACATCGGCGCATGCGGGCATGCAAAAGACTATTGAGAAGATACGTCGCAATCTGTTCTGGCCAGGATTGGCAAGAGATGTGCGCGAGTATATTCGCAATTGTGCCACCTGCAAGGAGAACAAAGCTCCTAATTGTACGCTTCGTCCACCTATGGGAGCGCACAGCCCTACGAGTCGACCTTTTCAGAGGTTATACATTGATCTGCTTGGACCGTATCCTCGCAGTAAGAATGGTCATATAGGGTTACTCATAGTGCTTGACCATTTTAGTAAATACCATTGGCTTCACCCATTGAAAAAGTTTACTTCTGTGGCTATTCAAGAATTTCTTCTTAAACAGATATTTCATAGTTTTGGTGTCCCGGAAACTATCGTTAGCGATAACGGCACCCAATTTAAAGCTAATGATTTCAATGCATTTTTGACCGAACTAGGTATCAAACATTTGTATACAGCTTTGTATTCGCCGCAAAGTAATGCTGCCGAACGCGTTAATCGTTCATTGTTAGCCGCTATAAGATCCTATTTGAGAAACGATCAAACTTATTGGGACTCACATCTGACTAGCATTTCATGTTCCTTACGATCTTCACTTCATCAATCGTTGGGATGTTCACCTTATGGAGCATTATTTGGGTTGGACATGATTACTCATGGGGCCGATTACAAACTGTTGAAACAGCTGTCATTGTTAGAAGAACCTTTTGTCCCCATTTCGCGAGAAGATAACTTAGCACTATTAAGAAAGGATATTCAAGCGAATATTCTCAAAGCTTATTATCGCAATGCTACTCAATATAATTTGCGATCAAAGCCAGTAAACTTTAGAGAAGGTCAGGAGGTGTATCGTCGCAATTTCGCCCTTAGTAAATTCACCCAGAACTTTAACGCTAAGCTTGGACCTCAATTTGTTAAATGTCGAATAAGGAAAAAGCTAGGCTCTTGCTATTACCAGCTTGAAGACTTACAAGGCAAAGAGCTAGGAGCGTATCATGCTAAAGACATTCGTTGCTAATTCCCGCTAATATTCCGTCTAACGTTGGTTATTATCGGGTGGTGTAATGGTCGCCGTTGCGTTTGAGTTTGATTTAATATAAAAATTGTTTTTTTATCGCCGTTTAGTGCATACAAATATTGCATGCGATAAAAAGTGTACAAGAAATTGTAGCAGTCCTTAAAGGCGCATGCGATAATATGTTGGTTATCAGCTGCTGCAACTAGCACCAGCGCAGCCAACTTCAGTAAAGCTTTTTAAGAGAGAGTTGGTTCTCACTGGAATTTAGGCCTATATAAACCCCTAGGCATGTCGAGTCAGTCTCTTTCCTGATCGTTCTTCAAAGTATTACTCCACGTCGTACAGCTAAGCCTCGTTGCTGTCGTGTGAGGTTAAAACGTGCTTCAACCTTAAAAGGTTAGGAAAGTTCTACCGCGTGTGCATTACCACAGAAACCAACAAAAGACAAAAACAATAAAGATAAAACTAAGACCCCTTGGTGAAAATTAATTTAAAAAAATTAAAAAATTAAAATATTAAAAAAAAAAAACAAAAAAAGAAGGCCAACGCCGCAGAGAGGTTAGAGCTGAACTTAATCGGTTCACATCCACCCCCGGATCCGACCACGAGGATCAGGCTCCTGGTTTTAATTGCGTGGCATAATAAGAGGTTTGCGCTGCAGCGGTTATTTTTTTCTTGTGCTAAAGTGTGATTTTTTTTTACTCAGAGTGCCAAGAGTATATAACCTAAAATATATTCGCCGCCGTCTCCAACCCCACCCATCATATTGGCATTAAGGCGGTCGGACGAATTGTCTTTCCTGATGAAAATCTCATTCCTGCTGCAATTTGGATGAAGACCCCCCTTTGGAATAGTTGTCTACGCCTCTGGCTTGCAAGCTTTTGAAAGCACTGCCAGCTGGAGTAGTGGTAGTGTTAGTACAAATCGCGAGAGCAATCAAACCGCACGCGGTTCGAAAAAACTTAAAGACAAATCTAGAATTAACAAAGTAAAAAACGCTGGGAATAGTTTAAAGTACGGCAAACAATAAAATAAACGAAAAATCGGGAAGATCACATAAAAAAAAAGTGTAAAAAGCCCCCAAAACCCCATAGAACATAATTCGCACACATGCAGGTATCGTAGGCATGTGGGAGTGTGTGTATGTAAGCATGTTGGTTGGCATCGCCAATTGTGTTGTTGTGGTGGAAGCAAAGCTTCACACTTAACGCAATTTTTTTATTAATCTATGTGTATATAAGTTCTGGGTTAAAATGTGTGAAAATAAAAAAAAAAAAATAAAAAAATCTATGAAGTTCAAGACGTAAGAACATAACCTCAAATTATACAACAACAAAAGTAAAAATGTACAACTATCATCAGCCCTTGAAATAAACACCAAGCCACGAGGAAAGATCTTTCATCGCTGGAAAACAAAGCTGTGAGTAATCTTAAACATTATTTATATATTTAGAAGCATAAGCCTTGCCAAATTGCCACGTGCATAATTTATTTTGCCACCAGTGTTAAAGCATATGACCAGCATACACATATCCATACATGCATAAGCTGCTGCAGGCATGAATGCATCTCGCTCTTGAAAGCTCGAAAGCTTAACCTAGGCCGGCTTAACCGGTAAAACTATGTATGTATGAATATGTGTAACCTCCGTAAAGTTTTGGCAATGTGGTGATCGGTTATGTTTCACATTTACATAATTTTTCACCGAAATTTATAAACGCATCTAAAGAGAAAAGAAAAGAAAAATCATTTTTGTCTGGTCTGTATAATCATGACTATAAAAAGAGTGCTTGATCCCACAACAACAACCAAATTTTGCGATTGTGAATCACTTACATGCCTACATGCAAACATACATACCTACCATCCGAATATCAGCTGTTAAAGTCTTTGACCCCCATTACTAAAGCTCGTGTGCTAGAGCGCTTACTTACAGTGCCGTCTGTAATTAAATGCCAACTTATTTCATTTAGAGTTATGATTTAAATAGTTAATAAAATGTTCTCGAGTATTGTTCGTATAAGATATTGGACAGCAAAATAATATAGTTACTTTAATTCATGGAAAAAATTAGCATACGATGAAAAAGAATAACAACCAATTTCACACTTCGGGTGTACCATTAGTTTAACGGAATTGTTTGAGTTGATCTGTTAGTAATAAGAATATATGTTCGCTTTTAAAGGAATAATTTCTATTGCAAATAAATATTGAAGTAATTTGAAATTATCATGAAGACCTAAATTTTATTCCGTTCGGGGGGGGAAGACATGTTAACATAATAATCTAGTGGAAGTTTTCTTAGGGTATCTTCAACAAAATTCCGCGTAGAAGATCATGGTTGGGAAGGGTAGAGAACGCGAGGGTCAAATGTCACCTTTATACCTCGCCACCAAATGAGATTGATTTGTTGTGAGATTTTTTTTTTCAGAGTTCATTGATATTTGAAAGTCGTTGTCACTAATTGTGATGGTGAATTGGTTCGGGAAGTTACGCTTCCTTTATAAGTTTTCTAGGAATCCTAATATTTAAAGTTTATGTACCGTTATGTTGAGGAACAGGAACAACCCACCCCACGCCGAAGAGCTAAGGCACCAGTAGGATTCCGCCCACTGTGATCCCCAACTATAAACAAAGCCACCGTCACCTCGGCTTAACTGCTATGGGTGTCGTAATCTTACTAAAGTTTTGACGCTCAATCAGCAGAAGTACCTACCCGGTTGTTACAAGTACTAAAATTATGCAGGGTGGAAAATGTATACTGGAAGTCAAGCGTGCTGGCAGTTTGTATGCATTTAAGAGTCAGAATAACAGCTGTTATGCTGCTGTTAAGGCTGATGGCGCACTTTGGCATAGCAGATTTGGACATCTGAATTACGCAAGTTTGAAGGAAATGGCAAGCAAAGAATTAGTTCGTGGATTGGAAAACGTTGACGGGCTGCAGAAGATATCGTGCAAGACGTGCATGTTAAGCAAGGTGCATGCGCAACCGTTTCCAAATGCAGCAGAAAGCCGTGCGCAGGAATTGCTAGAGCTGGTGCACACTGATGTGTGCGGTCCTTTCGATACGAAATCGCTTGCGGGCTCGAGATATTTTGTCACTTTTATTGACGACAAGTCGCGACGAGTTTTTGTTTATTTTCTAAAAGGAAAAGACGAAGTCTTCAACAAATTCGTGGAGTACAAAAATCTGGTGGAGCGGCAGACTGGAAAAAGATTAAGTGTCTTCGCAGCGACAATGGTCGCGAATACATCAACAAGACGTTTAATGGTTTTATGAAAGCGAATGGAATACAACGGCAGTTGACGGTGACGTACACTCCGCAACAAAATGGAGTTGCAGAACGAGCAAATCGTACGTTGGTGGAGATGGCTAGGTGCTTGTTGGCGCAGTCAGGATTAGGCCAGTCAATGTGGGCAGAGGCAGTGAACACAGCGGTGTACTTGCAGAATCGTGCTCATACGAGGTCGCTGATCAAGATGACGCCCATGGAAGCGTGGACTGGTAAGAAGCCATCTATATGTCATCTAAGAATTTTTGGTTCAGTTGCAGTGGCACTGGAAAAGGGACCAGGCAGTGGCAAGTTCCAACCAAAGGGTAAAGAGTACCGTGTGATTGGTTACTCGGTACAGGCTAAAGGCTATCGACTCTACGATGTTGAGTTGAAGACAGTAGTCGAGAGGCGAGATGTTCTATTCGATGAGCTTAGCTGCTTAGAGCAAGCTAATGGTGATGCGATAACATTTGAGTTGGCAAATGTAGGGCATCAGGAGGAGAATGCTCATGATGACGAAGAGAGCAATGGTGAAACGTCCGACGTCGGAGACATCACATCTCAGTCCGATGCTATTGGCAACAGCAGCGGCAGCGAGTTTGCTAGTGCGGAAGAGGCTGAAAATCTGGAGCAAGACGTACGGATCGGGCCTGGCAGACTAAAGTTGATTAAAACGGGTAGACCTGGTCGCCCAAAGAAACAATATAACGTGCTCAGCGCAATGGTTACAAGTGACGTACCCATTCCAACATCCTACGAGGAGGCAACGAGCGGCGCGCATGTTTCACAGTGGCGTGAAGCGATGCAAAAGGAATACGAGGCATTGATTACGAATCAAACCTGGCAGTTGGTAGATCTACCAAGGAATCAAAGGGCAATTGGCTGCAAGTGGGTCTACAACTTGAAGCGGGATGCAAGTGGCCAAATACAGCGCTTTAAGGCGCGGTTGGTGGCTAAAGGGTGTTCGCAGCAGTACGGCGTAAACTACAGCGAAACTTTCTCACCGGTATGCAGACTCGAGAGCCTGCGGTTTATTTTAGCACTGGCGGCAGAATTGCAGTTGTATTTACATCAAATGGATGTATGTACCGCGTACCTAAATAGTGATCTGGCGGACACTGTTTACATGAGGCAGCCACAGGGGTATGCAGATGAGAGGCAACCGGACAAGGTATTGCTCTTAAAGAAGGCAATATATGGATTGAAACAATCTGGAAGGGAGTGGAACTCCAAGCTTGACAGCGTGTTGAATGGGATCGGCTTTGTTGCATGCGCTAATGAGCCATGTTTGTACAAGCGGCAGGAAGGTAGTATGGCACTAATTCTTGTGTACGTTGATGATCTCATTGTAGCTTGTCAAGACAAATCGGTGTTGGTCAGCATTAAGGCCGACATTTCGAGGGCATTTGAGTGCGTTGACAAGGGCGCACTGGAGCTGTTTCTTGGCATGGAGATTCAGCGTGAGGGTGAAACTGGTCAAATCACTCTTGGGCATACGCAATACAGCTATTGCGTAAATACAGCATGGAAAATTGCCGACCAGCAGCTACGCCGTTAGATGCTGGTTATCAAGTAGCTTGCAACGACAGCCATTGTGAGAAGGTAGATGCAACATTGTACCAGACGCAAATCGGAGAGTTAATGTGGTTAGCTCTAACAACGAGACCGGACATTTTGCACTCGGTTGCAAAATTGGCACAGCGAAACGTGGACCCACATCGGGAGCATCTTGCAGGCGTGAAGCATGTCCTGCGGTATTTGAGCTCTACTGTGGAGCTTAAATTACACTACAAAAAGTGTGGAAAGCCTTTTGAGGGCTTTGTAGATGCAGATTGGGCTGGTGACCATGTTGACCGCAAATCATATACAGGCTATGTATATTTTCATCGTGATGCGCAGACTGATCGTCGAGATTAGCTGCGGCACTGAAGTCACCCCGACGGTGTTATATGGAGATAACCTGAGTGCGCAGCAACTGGCAAAGAATCCTGTTCATCATGCTAGGACAAAGCACATTGATATACAATATCATTTTGTACGTCAGATTGTGGCTGAGGGTCAAATCGTTTTGAAGTATGTTTCTACAAACGGAATGATAGCGGACGTGCTAACGAAAAATTTGTCAAAGCCCAAACATACTGAATTTATAAACATGTTAAATTTGCGTTAATTTTGTAAACATGTTTGCATTGAGGAAGGGTATTGAAACTCGGTTTAACATTCAATGCAACCATGTCTCTGTAATGTTAAGATCATATTCTGCATAATGAAATGCACGCACTGTTAAGTATACAGTGCCATGATTAGTCGTAAATAAATATTCATCGTGTTCAGATCGTCTGTTCGCCGTTTCTTTACTTAAGCTACATTAGGCAACTCTACTACAGCGGATAACTGTACTAGCTTTTCGACAGTATCGATAGCACAAAGATCGTTTGCGGCGCTGCCATTCTTAGCGATATTTAAAACATCGCTTACATCGGCGTTTAAAGCGTTGCCACCACGTTTGTTGGTGACGTCGTTGTTGTGCGCTGAGTCGGCGATGGAAGTGCCGTTACCTTTGGCGCCGGCTTGCTCGTCGTCGGCGTCGCTGCTGCCGTCGTCGTCGCTGCTGCCGTCGTCGTCGCTGCTGCCGTCGTCGTCGCTTTGCACTGGTAACTGCACATTATTTCCATTTGATGACGGCAATGCACTACACAATTGAGCAACTAATGACTCCTTAGTACCTTCTGTTGGCAATCCAAGTCTTTCGCACCACATTATAATGTCTTGGAGGCTTAAATTATGTACTTCTTTGGGCGCCGCCATTTTCTTTTAAATTTTTTTTTCTTTTAATTGTGTGCGAACGAAGAACGATTTGGGTTTTGTTGTGAATAATCACAATTATGATTATTGTTTTTAGCGGCTATTATTTTTTTGAAGTAAATAGATGTGTTGAGTGGTCACTTTTATTTTCTGTATGCGTTTTGTTCTTATCCCACTTCTGAATTTTAGTAATGATAGATGACACGTTCGTTCTCGTTCACTGTCGCACACAGACTTACTGCGCGATCAGTTGCTGCTCGTTTATTGTATGTATTCTATGCTTGACAGCTTCGTTCTCAACGAAGCTGTCGACGAGCTTACAGTTATTACTACGTGACTATTTGGTACAGTGGTGTCTTACATGCTAGTTATTGCTACAGTATGAATGTGCCACCAGGTTATAAAATGAATGTACTCCCCCATAATCTTATTTATTTGCCAATCAACACCAAAGAGATAAGCACCATAAAAATACAAATAACCGATCAGAACGGTGAGTTATTGAACTTGTGCGGTGAGAATATAACAACCCACATCCACTTGAGACCAATACAATGATTTTATACAATAAAAAGCAATAGATCACCCCATCTCAACACACTTTAAGATGCAAAGGTAAGCGGAGAGGATCAAAATTGCACGGAAAGCAAGGACAACAACGTAAATCGCTGTCACCACAAAATAAAATCTTTTTAAAAACTCTAGGTTTCAAGATTAAGCCAACTGCGGCAAAACAATAAAAACAGAAACACGCTCACACACACACACACGAACGCATATAAAGAAAATCAAAAATCAATAATGAGTGACGTATTGAAAGTGCGGGAGAGTCCGCTGTTCACACATATTTACCATATCAGCAGACCTTCAAGTCAAACGATAAAATACGAATTACAATCCAGAATCAAGACTTGTATGTACTACCGAATGAAAGCTTTCTCGATATTCAAGGCACAATTAAAAAGACTACTAGCACTCAAAATGAGGTAACAACAACAACACCAACCACCGAAAATGTCTTGGTAAAACTCAAAAACAATTATATAGCCGTAATTATTGATGAAGTGAAATATGAAATGAATGGCTGTAAGATTGATAAAACAAGATTTGTCGGCGTTACGACACAGCTTAAGAACCATCTATTATTAAATACGATTGAGAGTCTAAAACTAGAGAATGCCGGTCGGCACTTCAATAAAACCTTTTTTTCATCTGGACCACATTTTAACTTCTCTTTACCATTAAAATGCCTACTGGGTTTTGCAGAAGATCATAAGAAAGTGCTGTTAAACTGCAAACATGAACTAATTCTATTGCTAAGCAAGGATATTCAAGATATATTTCATGAAGTTAAAGCAAAGACCACACATAAAGTGACAATAACAAATATATGTTGGAAAATAACACATGTAACGCCTAATGATGCTAAAAAAATTAAAATGTTTGATTTGATAAAAAGTGGAGTTTCTATACCGATTGCTTTCCGCAGTTGGGATTGCTACATCAATCCAACTCTGGTTCAAGGAACTTATCATGTCTGGAATGTGAAACTTGCTGCTAACAGAGAGCGTCCTAGGTTTGCAATCATAGCATTTACGTTGAATGGCAAATTAATAACAAATAACTTGACAAATCTAAAAGTGCATCTGATCTCGGTATCTTACCCCTATGATGATTTGAATATTGATTTCGCTAAAGATCGCTTTGCTCATTTATACAATATGTATGCTCAATTCCAAGAGAGCTACTATAACCGTGATCCACATCCACTTCTAACACCTTCAGAATTTAAGGAAAGGGCTCCGATGATTGTTGTTGACCTTTCGTATCAGAATGAAGCGGTTAAAACGGGGCCAATCGATGTTAGAGTTTCAACTGAACTATTGACTGCAGGTGCAGCAGCCACAAAAGTCTATTGCCTCCTAATCCATGATATTTTAGTTGAATACAGTCCATTGACTGGGTTAGTTCAACGGATAGTCTAAAAAATAGATACACACACACACACCAGTAGTAATGGACGATCATGAAGATGAAGAGGTTGTGGCTATTGATTATCAAGGATTTTATGGAAACGATGATGAGTTCATTTTAAAGGAAAGAGCCATTGCATTTAAAAAAGAACAGAGCTCAAACAATTGTTTCCTTATAAGACCACCATATGATTAGCTTAAATTAAATGCGAAATCCCGAAAGACAGTCGGCTGGCTAACACGAAATCATCATAATATTTACTGGAATGATGGCTCTAATTCATTCATGTTAATAAGAAACCATCTGCGGGAAATAACCAAAGGCATCAATATCATTCTATGCAAGGGAGCTGCTAAAGATAAATTTATAGGAAGATATTTAAGCAGACCGACAGCAGCAACAGCAACAGCAACCGCCTTATATGACATTGAGTACTATTTCGGTTGCCCTAAATTGAAAGCTCTAGAGACGAAACAGTGCACCAGCACCTCAACACCACTCGTTTGCTCTTTTCATCAACATCAACAACAAAAACAAAGAAGTAATGGCGTCGTTTGTGCTCTTAATAATGCTAAAAAAATTCTAAAATTTTATCTACACCTAACTAGACAAAAGTAATATTTTTTAAATACTGTTTTTTAATTTCTGAAAAATAAATAAATAAATGATAAGAAAAATTTTGTTTTTTATTTTTAGTAATTAAGTAATTAAAAGCCAGCTTTGATAGCTGCTCCCAATAAAAGCTCATCGTCAGAATCCTCCATTAGATCGATGCAGCTGTTGGCTTCTGCTGCTTCACTTTGTTTTGCTGCTTCCAATAATAGGTCATCGTCAGAATCTTCCATTGGATCGATGCAGTTGTTGGCTACTGCTGCTTCGCATTGCTCTGCTACCTCCAAAATGAGAGCGTCTGAGTTGTCGTCCATCAGCTGCCACATCGGGTGAAACAGCTTGCAGCAAAAACACGTGCACCACCCGATGTCGGAGGCGAAGCACGGCTCCTGTGCATTTGGCCAGCTAAAATCATCGCTGAGGCTGTTCTCCATCTGTTTCAGCGTTTCATCCCCCATGAGAAGGGAGATGCAATCCTCATTATCAACAGCATTTTGTGTTGATGATAGGAATGGGCTGAACGACTCTTCAGAGTCAGAGTCGATGAACACAATTTCCACACTGCTGTTCATTTTGAAGTTGAGTGTTGTTGTTGATATTGTTGTTGATGTTGCTGTTGTTGATATTGTTGTTAATGTTGCTGTTGTTAATGCTGTTGTTGTTGTTGATGATGCTGTTGTTGCTGTTGTTGATGTTGCTGTTGTTGATGCTGTTGATGCTTTTGTTGATGTTGTTGTGTTTGTTGTTGATGCTGTTGTTGTTGTTGTTGTTGATGATGCTGTTGATGCTGTTGTTGATGCTGTTGATGCTGTTGTTGCTGCTGTTGATGCTGTTGATACTGTTGTTGTTGATGCTGTTGATGCTGTTGTTGATGCTGTTGCTGTTATTGTTGTTGTTAATGATGTTGTTGTTGTTGTTTTTAAAATTTCACTTGTTACAATATGCGAAACGAAACAAAACTCACGCATTCGAGCTCTGAAGACTTTAAATACGATATTTGTACTGATGAACAAATCCTGATTTGTTCAATTATTTACCCCCAAAGAATGGAATCAAAAACACGTAAAAACGTTGCAGTCGGACGCAACCGACTGCGATATACTTTGATACCAGTTTACATAGCTGTTTTAAGGGTTCCTAGTGCAAATAGTAATATATGAGGGCTTTGGGTATAACAATCAGGCAGAAGGGGTAGGCATGACATTTATCTGTGGCGGATGGCACTTTCTATCCTCCTACCAAGTTTGGAGACTCTAGCGCAAAAACCGACAAAGATATAGAGGTGGGCGGTATAAGTGGGCGTGGCATCCAAAATTTGTATGCACACCTGTTACGGATGTCACTACCAATGTTCATACCAAATTTGGTGACTCTAGCCCAAAAACTAAGAAAGATATAGAGGTGGGCGGTATAAGTGGGCGTGGCATCCAAAACATTAATTCAGATGTGTTACGGATGTCACTACCAATGCTCATACCAAATTTGGTGACTCTAGCTTAAAAACTGACAAAGATACATGCATTCCGGTTTTTATTAGGGCGTTGGGGCATATCCTGTTATTTGGGGGCGTGGCATCCAAAGTTTTGATGCATAACTTTGTCAGATGTCAGCTTCTACCTTCATGTCAATTTTTGTGGCTATAGCTTCAAAACTGTAGAAGATACAGGCATTTTTGTTTATAATTTAAGGGTTGGTGGGGGCGGAATAGGTGGGCGTGGCATCCAAACTTTTAATGCAATTTTTTGGGGAATGCCATCAGCTATCTTGCCATCAAATTTGGTGACTCTAGCTGCTAAAATGTGGGATATATTTGTGTTTTATCGATTCGCACATCGAGGTGTATCGACTTGTTATCGATTTCCCAGGCCCCCTGAGGTCGTAGAGCCCCAAATTTAACACTTTGTCTGACGAAGACATGTACCAAGATATTTGCAAAGTTTCAAGGCTCTAGCTTAAAGGGTGTCGAAAAAAGTTGCGTTCATACGGACAGACGGACAGACGGACAGACGGACAGACGGACAGACGGACGGACGGACGGACACCATGACGGACATTGCACAAACCCAATATACTATGATACCTTTGGTATCAAAGTATAAAAACTATCACAAAATTGAATATACTTACCATGTCAGCAAACTCTTACCCAACCAGATATAGGTTTGCAATCATAACTTTAAACAAGAAAATAGATGAGAACGGACACGCATGCAAAATTGTATATACTACAACAAACACTTGCCCAACAAGCCACTGTATTCACTACGTCAACAAACACATTCCCCAGATCCCCCCGCCCCCGCGCCCACCACGTCTGTGCGGCACTGTATGCGGCACTTTTCAAACGAACATCTGTGACAATATCGATTACTATGTAAACAAACACATTCCCACGCATCCGAATTTCGATCACTATGTAAACAACGGATGTTATTAATTACCCCATTAAGTGCCAAAAACTCATTATGTGCCAGAATCGGCTATTATTTTTGAGGTCATTAAATTTTATTAGGGTAATAAAACTGTGCCAGAATCGGCTATTTTACACTACTTGCCGTCTGCGCACAAGCTATTGCGGCCGAGCTTACAAAAACAAAACACATGACCCATTCCACTTCTGCCGTCTGTACAAGCGATTGCCAGCGAGTTTACAAAAACAAAACACATGCGCTGTGTATGTGTCTCCGTTATTCTCTTTTCTTCTTTGTGCCTTTGACAATTTATTTATGACCCCAGTACCGTTTATTGTTGTTGTAAGTTATGTTGTTGTTGGGATCGAAATGCTTCTTTTTGTTGATATAATTGATTTAAAACAAATCAATTAAAACATAACTTTGTGCGCCTAGAAGAGTTTTGCACACCAGAATATGTTACGGGGATGGTTTTATCTACTCGAATCGAATTCAAACAAAACTTAACACACAAACACAAATACCTATTGCCTTTGTTGTTTTGATATAATTTTCGAGCTGACATGTGTAACTTTGGTTGGTGCTGCAAATGCACGCATGTACATATGTACATACATACACATGTATGTACGTCCATTTAACATTCTTTTGTACATACATATATATAACAAAAAATCAAAAACAATAGAATAATAAGATGAGTAACGCCATACAAAATTTTTGCACACACTTTTTTCGTGCTGGCTTTTCAAACTGGCTTTTCGCTCTCTTTGTTTAAAAGCCAGTAGGAGAGCGCTCAAGAGCCAGCGCTCTCTCTCTCTCTCTCATACGCATACAGCGACATTGCCGACTGTTTGTGTGCACACGTATTCTCATGCTTCGTAACCGCAAGCATGTTATCGTTTTCTGCAGCACATATACCCTTCACTTTAAAAGTTCTAAGTTTTTTTGGAAGACGCTTGGTGCCCCATATTATAAAAAAACTAATATTTTGTATGATAGTTACATGATAATTATTCGAATATAGTATATTTGATAGTAATAACCGGATATACTTATATAATGATACATAATATATATACAAATATTTTATACATGTCATCACTTTTGAATATTAGGGTATTAAGCGTGCGACGTGTAAAAACTATGTTTAGCAAACTATTTCTATGTGCTTATGCACTCATGTCCTGCCTCAATAAGGTCAATTTCGCGATTGAACTGATTGAATATTTTTACATTTTTTTATTATATATATATTAATTTATATATGTATATATATATTTATGTTTTTTTTGTACAATTTATGTATAATAATAATGTTTGCAGTCTTAGCAAATTGAATTAAATAACTGTAAATACATATTTATATCAACTATTTTAATTATTTAGCATATTTAATAAATAAAAAATATAATATACATACATACTGTATTCCTTATGTACATATTATTTTAATTCCCCATATTTAGTATTTAATATAAATATTTAATTTGGTTTAATGATTTTGTGCAATTCAAATTTGTTTTGTTTTGCGGACTAAGAAAAGCGCGAAAACTCTTTCCCCAATTTTCGTTTCTCTTCTTGCGTTCGCTTAAAGCCTACATACAAGTGATTTTGCATTGATTGCTAAATTTTTTAAAGTTTTTCAATCAATTTACGGTTCGGAATAGATTTAAAGAAACGGTGCATTAATAAACAATAATTATTCTATTGTTTTTGAAAAAATGCAAGTGCAAATACATATATGTATATACAGAGCGAAAACAAACGCACTAACAAATAGAAACCTTAGAAAATGTAATCCGCATACATCTGTATATATGTGATATATATATATATATATATATGTTTCATCGGTTTGCACATCGAGGTATCGATTTGGTTTCGATTTCCCAGGCTCCTGAGGTCGTAGAGCCAAATTAAATACTTTTTCTGACGAAGGTATGTATCAAGACATATGCAAAGTTGCAAAGCTCTAGCTTTAAGGCTGTTGAAAAAAATTGCGTTCATACAGACGGACAGGCAGACGGACGGACGGACAGACACCTTGACGGACATTGCATTAACCCAATATAATATAATATAATATAATGGATACATGTATGTGTATGTGTACATGCATGCAAAATTGCAACTTCACAAAAAACCTTTTAAATAAAACAAACACGGTCCCTGCTCGGGCGCCAAAATGTAGAATCAAGAGCTTTTTCTTGATGGTTATAATAATCAGTTGATGGGGGTGCAAGGTTTATTCAAAGGTAGTTTGAGTTTATTTGCTTTTAATGAGGTGCCGCAATGCACCACTTTTCACTTTTCGATCGGTTTATACACTGATCTTCTTCTTACTGCATTTTTTACATATTCACACAGAAATAACCAAATGTTATGTTATCTTAATCTTAACAGGGTTGTGCTCTGACGGTAACAGAGTAAGGCGCGATATTCAAATATTCAATACAATTCAACTAATTAATAAAACTATAATTGGGCTTTGACCCAACAGAGACTCTAGCGCAAAAACTGAGAAAGATATTTAGGTGGGCGGTATGAGTGGGCGTGGCATCCAACATTGCACATTTGCTACGGATGTCACTAACAATGTTTCCAAGTTTGGTGACTCTAGCCCAAAAACTGGAAAAGATATAGAGTGTTCAGATTTTAGAATGTGGGCGGTATCAGTGGGAGCGTGGCATCCAAAGTTTTGATGCATATCTTTGTAAGACTTCAGCATTTACCTTTACATCAAATTTCGTGAGCATAGCTTTAAAACTGTGGGAAATAAAATCATTTTCGATTATAACTGAATGGAGGGCTGGAAGCGGAAGAGGTGGGCGTGGCATCCAAACTTTCGATGCAGTTTTCGAGGAATGTCATCGGCTATCTTGCCCACAAATTTGGTGACTCTAGCTGCTAAAATGTGATATATATATGTGTTTCATAGATTTCCCAGGCCGCTGAGGTCGTAGAGCCAAATTTAACACTTTGTCTGACGAAGGTATGTACCAAGATATTTGCAAAGTTGCAAAGCTCTAGCTTTAAGGCTGTTGAAAAAAATTGCGTTCAAACGGACGGGCGGACGGACGGACGGACAGACACCTTGACGGACATTGCATAAGCCCAATATAATATGATACCTTTGGTATCAAAGTAAAATGACGCGTCTGATTCTTAACCTCAATGGTGGCGTGAAAAAGAGAATATTAAATACTTTGCTAATATGTTGTTAAACATTAACTTGTTTATTTATTTTATATATATTGCTGAAATTTTGTAAAAACTATTGGCGCAGCGAAGAAAGCGGGGCCCTTACTAGTCTATACATATAAAATAGTTTGTCCTGACTGACTGATTGTTGAGAGGCCCACAGCCAAAACGATAAGAGCTAGAAGGCTGAAATTTTCACAAAATATTCCATTCAGGTAGAAAGTGAGCACTAAGAAAGGATTTTTAATTTGGATTACTCCTTCGAGTACCTCCCATGCAAATCAAGATCCTGCATTTTACCTCATTCCACCACTCTGGCGCCTCATTGTCGCACAAGCTGTGAGTTTGAACGCCGAACGAGTTTACAAAAACAAAACACATGACCCATTCCACTACTGCCGTAGTAGTGTAAAATAGCCGATTCTGGCACAGTTTTATTACCCTAATAAAATTTAATGACCTCAAAAATAATAGCCGATTCTGGCACATAATGGGTTTTTGGCACTTAATGGGGTAATGGTGATTGGGTATAGTGCCGCATACAGTGGCGTATGCGCGTGGTGTGGGTAAGTGTTTGTTATGATTTGCAAAACCAAGGACGATCTCTTGGTGACACAGTGACCGATTTTGGCACAGTCGTAGGGAGCGGTGGCACAGTCGTGGGGGATAGGGGGATCGTTTGAAAAGTGCCGCATGCAGTCGCGCATGCGCTTGGTGTGGGTAAGTGTTTGTTATGATTTGCAAAACCAAGGACGATCTCTTGGTGACACAGTAACCGATTTTGGCACAGTCGTAGGGAGCGGTGGCACAGTCGTGGGGGATAGGGGGATCGTTTGAAAAGTGCCGTATACAGAGGCGCATGCGCTTGGTGTGGGTAAGTGTTTGTTATGATTTGCAAAACCAAGGACGATCTCTTATGATTGCAAACCTATATCTAGTTGGGTAAGAGTTTGCTGACATGGTAAGTATATTCAATTTTGTGATAGTTTTTTTTGATTCCATTCTTTGGGGGTAAATAATTGAACAAATCAGGATTTGTTCATCAGTACAAATATCGTATTGAAAGTCTTCAGAGCTCGAGTGCGTGAGTTTTGTTTCGTTTCGCATATTGTAACAAGTGAAATTTTAAAAACAACAACAACATAAAAACCAGCGCAACAGTGAGTTTTGTTTTGTTGCGCATATTGTAACAAGTGAAATTTTAAAAACAACAACAACAACAACATCATTAACAACAACAACAGCAACAGCATCAACAGCATCAGCAACAACAACAACATCATCAACAATGTCGACTCGCTTCTGCGCACCTTGTACACTCAACCTGGTAGCCGGTTCCGCATGGAGCCACCATGTGAGAGCCGAGGTCCATAAGCGGAATGCTGAGAGACCTCTGGATGGACGAGTAAAGTTTCTGGCCAATGGATTCCAGGGGCGCATACTCCACTACATTTATGAAAATGTTAGTGCTGAGCTGAAGAGTTTTTACGTAAAGCTGGTGAAGTTTTGCTCCCGCATCTGGAGCAGGTTTTGGAACTTCACCCCTCCACAAAGGCAAATTTTGAAATATTTGCCGAATATGTACCCTTCAAGGATAAAGAAGAGCTACAAACGGAAACCAAATCGTTCCAAAGCACAATGACTTTAGTTACTCATGGAACCGATTTGGAGGAGCTCTTTAATGAGCATAAGGCTCATCTCATTAAGAAAATGAGTGAGTTCTAGGAGCGGGATAGTGGATGGTCTCTCATCCATATAAACCGCCTGGAAATGAATGTAAATAAATATACCCCAATTAGGGGATCGTCATTCATCCCAACGCCAATAAAGTTGGTGACAAAAAAAGCACTTATAAATGTGCAAAACAATGATGTATATTGCTATAAATGGGCAATTTTATCTGCTTTGATGCCACCGGCTAGAAATCCCCAAAGATGTTCATCATATAAAGTTGACATCTGGGAGCCGGTTATAATGATTAATAATCATTTAACATTGAACTTTAGCGGCTTATCTTTTCCGCTAAAGATCAAAGATATAATCGGATTCACAAAAAAGAATCCGTCAGTCAGCTTGACTGTATTCGGCTACAGCGATGAAAATGATGTGGTTGATGGACCACTATACAAGTCACCCACTGTAGCGCCCTTTCACATTAACTTGCTGCTGTTGGATATGGGTACACTAGCCCACTTTACATACATAAATCTCTCAAGGTAAGTACTCAAACACGCAATCTCTACAACCTCTTCAATTACTAATTTTGTTTAATGGTTTTGCGACATATGCCTCAACTATTCGAGCAGCGAGGGGGCTGCTAGGCGCCACAAAGAGCAATGTGTTGGATTGGTGGCGCAACTGCCCCCACCAGAAAAGGCATTTTTGAAGTTCGAGCGGTACAGGAGTCAGCTACAGGTACCATTCGTTATCTACGCGGACTTCGAGTGCGCCCTTAAAGCCATAAATTTAAGAGTAAGTGCAAATACAGATAGTATAAATGAGCATATTCCAATAGCTTATTCTTATTTTATTAAATGCTCATTTGACGAGCAATTAAGTAAATTTGTTTTAGAGACCGGTGTAGATGCCGGTCATAAATTTTTAATGCCACTGATAGCAAATGCCTCAGAAATCTATTCCGAGTATTTAAGTAGGATTCAACCGATGGTAATGCGACCGGAATATATTGTTATTATACTTTGATACCAAAGGTATCATAGTATATTGGGTTTGTGCAATGTCCGTCATGGTGTCTGTCCGTCTGTCCGTCCGTCCGTCCGTCCGTATGAACGCAACTTTTTTCGACACCCTTAAAGCTAGAGCCTTGCAACTTTGCAAATATCTTGGTACATGTCTTCGTCAAACAAAGTGTTAAATGTAGGGCTCTACGACCTCAGGGGGCCTGGGAAATCGATAACAAGTCGATACACCTCGACGTGCGAATCGATAAAACACTTATATATCCCACATTTTAGTAGCTAGAGTCACGAAATTTGATAGCAGGATAGCTGGTGACATTCCTCAAAAAATTGCATCAAAAGTTTGGATGCCACGCCCACCTGTTCCGCCCCCAGCCCCCATCAAATTATAAACAAAAATGCCTGTATCTTCTACAGTTTTGAAGCTATAGCCATCAAAATTGACATGAAGGTAGATGCTAACATCTGACACAGATATGCATCAAAACTTTGGATGTCACACCCCCCAAACGAGGGGCCACGCCCCACCGCCCTAAAAAAACCGGAATGCCCGTATCTTCGCCAGTTTTTAAGCTAGAGTCGCTAAATTTGATGGCAAGATAGCTGGTGACATTCCCCAAAAAATTGCATCAAAAGTTTGGATGCCACGCCCACCTTTTCCGCCTCCAGCCCCCCTCCAATTATAAACAAAAATGCCTGTATCTTTTACAGTTTTCAAGCTATTGTCACCAAAATTGACATGAAGGTAGATGTCGACATCTGACAAAGTTATTCATCAAAACATTGGATTCCACGCCCCAAACAACGGGACATGCCCCACCGCCCTAAAAAAAAACCGGAAGTCATGTATCTTGGTCAGTTTTTAAGCTAGGATCACCAAATTTGGTATGCACATTGGTAGTAACAGGTGTGCATACAAATTTTGGATGCCACGCCCACTTATACCGCCCACCGCGATATCTCTCTCAGTTTTCAAGCTAGGCTCTTCAAATTTGGAATGAACATTGGTTGTAACATCCGAAACAGGTGTGCATAAAATTGTTTATGCACACGCCCACTTATACCGCCCACCTCTATATCTTTGTCGGTTTTTGCGCTAGAGTCTCCAAACTTGATAGGAGGATAGAAAGTGCCATCCGCCACAGATAAATGTCATGCCTACCCCTTCTGCCTGATTTTTATACCCAAAGCCCTCATATATTACTATTTGCACTAGGAATCCTTAAAACAGCTATGTAAACTGGTATCAAAGTATATCGCAGTCGGTTGCGTCCGACTGCAACGTTTTTACTTGTTTTAATAATGCCCTTTTGTGTCACATTTGTGGCAATCATTTACACAACGATGATAGGGTTAGAGATCATTGTCACTTGACTGGTCGTTTTAGGGGAGCTGCACACAACAAGTTCAATTTGAGCTACAGAATAGGTTCTTTTATTCCAGTCTTTTTCCATAACTTTTCACGTTAAAGGTGCTGTCACACGAAGCAATTTTTTCAAGCAAGCAATGATTGAATTGCTTGCAAAACTACATTGCTTTGTCTGACGAGGCTGCAATTCATTGCAGAAATGAATTTTGAGCAATGACAACAATTTCAAGCAATCGATTTCACTTTTAAAATTGCGTCGTCTGACTGCTTCAAGCAATCGGTTTTTGAAAATGAAATCTAGTGTTAGCTCATTGCTTGTGCTACAAATGAAATGAAAAACAATTGCAGCAATGAGAATGGATTTCTTCTTCTCTTTCTGTTTCAAACTGTCAATTTAATACGACAATTTTTGTGAACAAGTTTTTGCTCACTCGTAGTTTGGAAGCAATGGCATCTACATCGAAAAAGGTAAAGGAAATTAAATTAAATATTAAATAAAAAAAAAAATATAATAAAAAAATATAAAAATAAAATATATTTTTAATCGAATAAAATTAAAGGTCATTTGGTCCAATGAATCCATATTTAAGCTGATTGAAGAGTTGGAGGGTGTAACGAACAATTGCTACAGTCTGGTGGGGGATTTTTGGTTTCTCTTTCGATGCCGTCGGATTCTAGGATTTCAGCTAGCAAATCAGTCTTGGCGGGGTTCGTCGGATCGCAAGCAGAAAGTTCACCGCCAGCTATATTTTTTTTTTTTTTTTTTTTTTTTAATCAAATTATCAATATTGTTTATATTTTTAATCCGAAAGCCTGGTTTTATTACACAAAACAATTTACACCACAATATACTAAGAACGACCATCATCCGGGACACCCTGTATTTGCTCACTCGACGCAGGTATTCTTGGGTTCGATGGACTGCTGGATGTTCTCGCAGTCCGGCTCTGATACCCACCCTTCCATGAGTTTTCCACTTGTTGCCGTTAAAATTTTAAAGAAAACTCCCAAAGTTTGTTTATGCAACCAAAACCCTTCAGGGAAACATCAACTCAATTCTTTAATTCATTATAAAATTTTATTGACTATAAAAAATATATTTAAGTTTCCCACCAAAAAAATTTTCACAAACAACAATCATTGTTGTTGCATACTATTCTCAGCGGGTTTTAATTTATCCTTATAAAAGGAATTTTTAAAGGTGCTCTTCATCAAATAGTATGCCTAACAAACCAAAACGTTGTTAGAGAAAACAAAAAAAATTTTGTTCTCGGCATACCATGTGCCACCTAATGTTAACAAAACTATAATGGTTACTTATTAGAAAACTTAAAAACAAACATTTTTTTCAGTGTATTCCTCGAATGCTATTATGTCCTAATCCTCATTCTTAACAACTAAATGTTATGATACTAATTTTTATTTAATAATGTTCATTTACTTTTCTAATATTTAATACTTTCTCTTAATAAAACCAATGACTACTGGCGCTTCTGACTACCCTTACTGTGCCTCATATTGCGTAGTCAGCTGTGTTGGTTTTTAGGTGTATACGGTTTGAGTGGTTTGTTTTTCCAAGTACAATGCCCCTGCACTCAAGCTCCAAGAATTTCACTCAAAAGCTTAGCTCTAATATTTAAACAAAACAACACCATAAAACTCAATGCTGCCCTTTATACACCTGCACGAATAGTTATCATATACTCTCAATGTTCTCGAATTTTTTTCCCTCTCTTTAGTTGTACTCAATTTTTTTCCTTGTTTCTTTTTTTTTTCTTCTTTCAATAATTACTATTTTTTTAACTGTTTTTTTTTCTTCTTTCACTATTTAATAACTTTTAAATTTCGTTTTTGTTCGTCTCAAACTAGATTTTAAATTTTTAATTATTATTTCTCACTTGCACACAATGAAATAGATATAAAATATATTTTCCTTTCCAGGCTTGTACTCACCCCTCTCTGCAACGATGAAGGCCTTCTCGCTGTGCGAGGTGTTGTTGTTGTTGTTGATGCCACTGTTTTAAATTAGGATTAAAAAAATATATATTTATACCTTTCACTGTGGCGCTGCGATTTGCCTCTCACTACTCTATTTTTTTTTTTTTCGTTAGCTTTTTTTTTTTTCTTCTTCTTTCTTTTCTCTTTTTGGTTATATTTTAATTTTCTTTCAACATTTTGTTTTACACCTCACTGTTTTACTTTTGCTAATTTAGTTTAATTTTTCTGTTAGTACACTTTTCTCACTTTTGGTTTTCTTTCGTAGTTTTTCTTTGCCCATGTGCTTTTTCGTTATACTCTTTGGGGATTTGCTTGCCCTGTAATTTTTTCAGAATTTTTCTCTTCACTCACTTTTTTTCCTTTATTTTTCGTTTTAAGGTTATGGCACTCCAAAAAAAATGTAAATTATTAACCTATTTATACCTAAATCACTGTCTTTTCGAGTTTTTTTCCTCTTTTTTCCTGTTCTTTTAGGTTACGGATGTTTTTTTTTTTTCTAGAATTTTTCCACTTTTTTTGACTTTTTTCCCGGATTTTATGTTGTGTTGGTTTTTTTTTTCTCTGCCCGTAGCTGCGCTCGTTTTTCGCAGCTTACTCGCGCGGCGAAGGTTTTATTGATCACTACTTCTTAGGTCGACAGCTTTCAGTGGCCTTTGCTGATCTCTTTCCAGTGTGGAATCGCTGCCTCGCTTGCTGGAAATCTTTAATCACCACTATGCGAGCTTTTTCGTCTGCACTGAGGCAAATTTCGAGTCGTTCGCTGCCTAATAAGAATAAAGAAAGTTTTTGGGTTGTTCCATTGTTAGTTACTACCAACTGTCGAACACCATGCCCTTTTGGCCAAAGAATGCTTACCCCGAGTTTCGGGTGGGTAACCCTAACTACAAATTCGATGCTTGCAGTTCTTTTCCTGCTTTTTTTTTTTTTTTAAATTTGATACTTGTTCTTTTAAATGCGTATTAACGCCGAACAAAAAAAAACAACGCACTTGCTTAGCCCCAGCGTGTTATTTTAGGTTAAGTACGATTTCTCGTCTATGTACGTGATTACTTTGCAGTCTATTCCAATCAAAAAGACTGAGTGTCTTAAGCCTAGCTCCTTATATACCCCTTTCCGAGCGGATATTGCCAACTGTCACTTGAATCCTCTCTTGAAACCAAACTCACCACTACCAGGGCTGGCCTCTTCGATCAGTTTGCACCGTTGCATTTGCAGTGGTCGTAACGAGTGTTTTTTGGGCGCGAAGCCTGCATTTTCAAATTCTTGACGCTTTATTTTTATTGTTATATCTTTATTCTTTTTTCCAATTTACCGAAATATCGTGCCCCTTACACCACTGTTGAATTCGCAGTTCTTAACGCGGCGAATTACACAGAACATAAGTTATTGTCTCAGATCTTTAGCATGAAATGTGCCAAGTAATTTCCCTTGCAAGTCTTCTAAAATGTAATATGAATTTCCCTGTTTTTCCCTGACTCTTGCTTTTACAAACTGCGGACATAGTTTGGCATTCAATCCCTTACTAAAATTACTTTGCACGAAGTTTCTTCGAAACACTTCTTGCCCTACTCGATAATGAACATTTTTGGTGCGTAAGTTATACTGACTTGCCTGCTTGTCATATGCCTGCTGGTGACTCTTTCGCAACTCCTGTCTTAATAACTTAAGTTTGTCCTCTTTCGCTAGCTGCGCGGTCGGTTCATCCAACACCTGTAAGTTCCTAAGCAACTGGTACTGAGACCCATGAGTTATCATGTCCAAGCCATACAAGGCGTGATACGGTGACACCCCTATACTCAAATGATACCCATTTCTTAACGCACAACTAATCGTATGAACGTGCACGTCCCAATTTCTTTGATCAGACCCTACATATGCTCTTATGGCTGAGATTATGGACCGGTTAACCCTTTCTGAAGCATTGGACTGCGGTGAGTATACAGCTGTGTAAGTATGATTGACACCAAAAGTAGTAAGAAACGCGTTAAAATCTTTGGATTTGAACTGTGCCCCATTATCACTAATCAAAATTTCAGGTACTCCATATACATTAAAGATTTGCTCCTCCAAAAACTTTATGATACATTTACTAGTAAATTTCTTGAGCGGGTGTAGCCAATGAAATTTTGAAAAATGGTCCAACACTATTAGCAACCCAATATGCCCTTGTTTACTTCTCGGATAGGGTCCTAGTATGTCTATGTAGAGCCGTTGAAATGGACGTGAGGAGTCTGCTTTCACTCCCATTGGAGGTTTTAGCATCTGGTTTGGTGCTTTTGTACATTTGCAAACGTCACATGCCCTAATGAATTCTCGTACTTGAGATACCATCCCTGGCCAAAATAAGTGTCTACGAAGTACCTCTAGAGTTTTTGTCATCCCACCATGAACAAGAACTGATTCATGGGCCTGCTTAATAACTTGTCTGGATAATCCAGGTGGAATCCATAATTTCCAAGCATTTTGCTCTGATGCTTCAGTGCCATCGAGATGCTCTGTTCGCTTGTACACAAACCCGTCTACTACCCTTACATCTGGATAAAGTTCCTGGTTCTCATTAATTTTACGTTGGAGCTCCTCATATTCGATACTTTTAAAACATTCTGATGTCAAATCTACCTCAGGTCCAAAATTGTCTAAGGCGTCAACTTCCTCCATAAACATTCGCGATAAGGCATCTGGCACTACATTGTCTTGTCCTTTTCTATGGCTTACCGTGAATTTGTAGCCCTGTAACTTCATCGCCCATCGTGCTAATCGTCCTTTTAACTCGGCTTGCCTCATTGGCCAAGTTAAACTAGAGTGGTCGGTGATTACTTCAAATTCTTGAAGCTCTAGGTAACAACGAAACTTCTCAATGCCTAATATCACTGCTAAGCACTCACGCTCTGTAACACTATAATTGCGTTGGGCCGAGTTAAGCTTTTTTGACATAAAGGCAATAGGTTGTTCTAAACCTTCATCCGATAACTGAACTAATACTGCGCCCACCCCCAAGTCACTTGCATCACAATGTAGATAAAACTTTTTGTTAAACTCTGGATTTCGGAGTACGGGAGCTGAAGTTAAGATCTCCTTTAATTTGTCAAACGCCTCTTGCGCTGCTTCTGTCCAACTAAACTTCTGCTTCTTAGCTAGCAGATCGGTGATAGGTGTCGTTATTTCTGCAAAATTTTCAATAAATCTCCTATACCATCCTACCAATCCTAAAAATCTTCGTACCTGTTTCACAGACTTTGGCACCGGCCATGCTAACATCGACTCAACCTTGCCTGGATCCGTAGATATGCCTCCACATCCAATAACATACCCCAAATACTTATCTTTTGTAACACAAAAATTGCTTTTGCTTAGATTCAGAGTCAACTTAGCTTTCCGAAATTGTTCTGCTAATCTAATCAACACGGTAAGATGCGATTCGAAATCTGAAGATACCACACAAAGGTCATCCAAATATCCAAAACAACAATTCTTCAAATCTGCAGGTATAATTCCATCCATTAGTCTAGACATTGTCTGTGGTGCGTTACATAACCCAAAAGGCATAACTACAAACTGATATAGAGGACGACCTGGAATTGTAAACGCGGTAATCTCTCTAGACGCTTTCGACAACGGAACTTGCCAATACGCGTCTTTAAGATCGATTTTGGATATCAGGTTAGCTTTGGGTAGCCGTTCAAATATACCATCTATATTGGGTAACGGGTATGCGTCTTTTCTCGTACAGTCATTTACTTTCCTGGCATCTAAACATAACCTTACTTTGCCTGGTTTTATCACCAACCTCATGGGGGAACTCCAGGGGCTATTAGATGTCTCTATCACACCTAATTCGATCATACGATCAACCTCCAAATACATTAGTTTTTCCACTGCCGGTGATACTGGATAGAATCTTTGTTTAATTGGTTTTGCATTTCCCACGTCAATTTCGTGTTCAATAAGCGAGGTACGACCTAAACCTTGTTTTTCAAAACTAGGGAACATTGATAACACAACATTTAACTGATTTTGTTGAAAGTTTGTTAAAGGATATGCACCTTATTGTGTACTGTCCTCGACCCCCTTATTGCTTTCATACTCTATTGTGGAAATAATGCCTGGTGCTAACCGAAACTCCTTCCAAAAGTCGACCCCTAATATAACTCGTTTAGTTATCGACGGGATTACAAAGAATTTAATTGTTTTTACAATGTCCTTGTAAGTGACCTCTGTACAAATATATCCTATGACTGGATGTGCTCTACCATCCGCGGTTTTCACCGTTGACGCAATGCGTTGAAATTGTGCATATTTAGACCAATCTATGGATGCCAAACCCGACCCCACGCAACTTATGTTCGCTCCCGTGTCCAGTAAACCCTGCTCACAAAAATCTAAAAACTTCACTTCTGCATATAATCTGCCATCCGTTGCTGAATTCAAGACTGCCGATATAAGCAACTTATTGGTTGTTTGCATTCTGCGATAAAAATTACGTATGCGACGCGTTGACCGTTTCGAAGTTTTTTCTAACTTTTCTATTTCCTTATCTTTAAATAATCTCTCTTTTACTTGTAGGTATGCGCTTAAGCGCTCGTGATACGGACGGATTGGCCTTAATCTGGGATGTTTAGCTACCTCCTGCCTAATTTCGTTTTTCGGCGCTAAGTAAAACACGTCCGGTTTTTCTGCAACTGCCTCTTTTGAAACAGCTACGTTTGTATTAATATTACAAGTGTTTATTGCTTCGGGGCCACTTGACGTTGGTTGCCAAATGGACCCACCTGTGAGTTTTCCGCTCGCTTGGCAAGGCAGACTGGACAAGTTGGTTTATATACTTTCTTTGCGCCACATCCGTAGCAAAAGATTTTTCGTTCCTGCAAACACATGTCCCAGCCATGACCTTCCTCGTCACAATTCCAGCATCTATATACTCGCCTTGGGGCTTGGATTGCTTCTATTGCCGCATTTGGATCTTCTAAATTCTCTTCTGTGAGAGCTGCAACTACTCGCTTTTGATTAGATGTGCTGTTAAAAGCTTTTCCTACCCTCTTTGCTTGGCTGTCTTGCAATAAATTTTCTCTCATTTGGATAGTTTTCCTTAGATGCGCTATAGAATGTATCCTAACATATAATAATTCCTGCCTTATTTCAAATAGCAAATTCCTAGTAAGCATTTCCAACAGTTGCCCTTCTTCTATCGGTACCGACATCCGAGAAGCGATAATCATTATTGAATCATAAAAGGTTTCAAAAGATTCATTATTCTGCTGTTTCCGTGCCCTGATGTCTTCTAGTACGTCAAAGTCGTTTGTGTAGTTGGTGTACTGTCTTTGCAAGGCTACCCCAAAGTCACTCCACACAAATCTAGGGGAATCTCGCCTGTAGCGCCAATACCATTCCCTGGCTTTGCCTACCAATAAGACATGTATGTTTTTGCATAATGCCTCGAAGTCGCTGTCTAAGCAATCCTCAGTTAGTGACCGTATTCTGTAAACAAATTCTTCTACTGTAATCCCTTTTGTAGACCCATCAAATTTAATGTTCCAACTATGCATAATCTGCGCTACTTTGTCAGGCTGAATGCGACTGCTTCTACTCGATACTCTGTCTGATGATGGACTTATTCTAGCCGGGCGGATATCCAACTCCGGTACTGTGTTTCTTTGTGCTTGGTCCTGTAAATTCATGCTACTTAATCTACGTGTAATAGTTCTATCCATGTGCTCAAATATTCTATCATAATCAATTTCAAAAGAACGTGTATTCGACTGCCCTCTTGAATTTGACTGTCCTGTTCGTGTTTGTGTATTCTTTGCTCGTTTTGGTCTGGCTGTTTTCTTTGCACTTTGTTGTTCATTATCCTCTAACACCTCTCTTACAACCTTAGACACTGCTCCTGCTTCGTTACCGTGATCAAGTCTCATGTTGTTCTGAGACTTTGTAGTTGCCCTGGTGTTGTGAAACTTGCTTACTGCTCCCGTTGCAGATTTTTCTACCACTGGATTAGCTTCCTCTTGTCTCACCAATACTAAATCGTTAATTTTTGCCACTTGTTTGCATTGCGGGCATTGATTATATTGCACTATCCAATCCCTTATGCAACTTTCGTGGAACACATGGTTGCACCCTGTTTTTAACACTGGTTCCTGCAGTCCTATAAATGGTCTTTCGCAAACACTGCATGACGACATAACTGGGGTATTATCCGTATCCAGTAAATGTACCTCTTCTTCACTCCTATTTACACCCATTTTGTACTGTTTCCCTTCTAGTAATTAATTGCATAAATTTCCAAAAATAATCCTTACGTATGCGTAACAAATGTGTGTTTGATTATAAACAAATAATGTTGTTTACTCTCTCTTTCCCGATGATCCTTTTAGTACTATACTTTCTCCTGACAATCTATTGTAGTACCTCTCTACTGTGGTTAATATTTCGGGCTTTGCCAAAACTATTACAATTCCTTCCAGTTGCTGATACTATTAAAGTCTGTCCGCAAGAAGAAAACAAAACTACAAACTACATGAAACCACTTTTCCTCTTTCAAGAAAAATGTCAACAGTTAGCTCTGGACATAGTCGAAGCCTTGCCTCAATCTACGTATTCCTAAAGCTATTGCCTGTTGAGTTTTAAGGTCATAATTCACAATCAAAATACCAAAGCGTTATGTTAGAACAACTTGCGCGGACTATGTTGTGGTCCCAGCCTCAATGCATAGTAATTCCAGCAGCTCGTTTGGACCAACTACTTTAACAAAAACACGAATTTCAAAACCAGCCCCACGTTCTGGGCGCCAAAATAATATATGATAATATTATGATTAATACTGTAACGAACAATTGCTACAGTCTGGTGGGGGATTTTTGGTTTCTCTTGCGATGCCGTCGGATTCTAGGATTTCAGCTATCAAATCAGTCTTGGCGGGGTTCGTCGGATCGCAAGCAGAAAGTTCACCGCCAGCTATATTTTTTTTTTTTTTTTTTTTTAATCAAATTATCAATATTGTTTATATTTTTAATCCGAAAGCCTGGTTTTATTACACAAAACAATTTACACCACAATATACTAAGAACGACCATCATCCGGGACACCCTGTATTTGCTCACTCGACGCAGGTATTCTTGGGTTCGATGGACTGCTGGATGTTCTCGCAGTCCGGCTCTGATACCCACCCTTCCCTGAGTTTTCCACTTGTTGCCGTTAAAATTTTAAAGAAAACTCCCAAAGTTTGTTTATGCAACCAAAACCCTTCAGGGAAACATCAACTCAATTCTTTAATTCATTATAAAATTTTATTGACTATAAAAAATATATTTAAGTTTCCCACCAAAAAAAATTTTCACAAACAACAATCATTGTTGTTGCATACTATTCTCAGCGGGTTTTAATTTATCCTTATAAAAAGGAATTTTTAAAGGTGCTCTTCATCAAATAGTATGCCTAACAAACCAAAACGTTGTTAGAGAAAACAAAAAAAATTTTGTTCTCGGCATACCATGTGCCACCTAATGTTAACAAAACTATAATGGTTACTTATTAGAAAACTTAAAAACAAACATTTTTTTTCAGTGTATTCCTCGAATGCTATTATGTCCTAATCCTCATTCTTAACAACTAAATGTTATGATACTAATTTTTATTTAATAATGTTCATTTACTTTTCTAATATTTAATACTTTCTCTTAATAAAACCAATGACTACTGGCGCTTCTGACTACCCTTACTGTGCCTCATATTGCGTAGTCAGCTGTGTTGGTTTTTAGGTGTATACGGTTTGAGTGGTTTGTTTTTCCAAGTACAATGCCCCTGCACTCAAGCTCCAAGAATTTCACTCAAAAGCTTAGCTCTAATATTTAAACAAAACAACACCATAAAACTCAATGCTGCCCTTTATACACCTGCACGAATAGTTATCATATACTCTCAATGTTCTCGAATTTTTTTCCCTCTCTTTAGTTGTACTCAATTTTTTTCCTTGTTTCTTTTTTTTTTTCTTCTTTCAATAATTACTATTTTTTTAACTGTTTTTTTTTCTTCTTTCACTATTTAATAACTTTTAAATTTCGTTTTTGTTCGTCTCAAACTAGATTTTAAATTTTTAATTATTATTTCTCACTTGCACACAAATGAAATAGATATAAAATATATTTTCCTTTCCAGGCTTGTACTCACCCCTCTCTGCAACGATGAAGGCCTTCTCGCTGTGCGAGGTGTTGTTGTTGTTGTTGATGCCACTGTTTTAAATTAGGATTAAAAAAATATATATTTATACCTTTCACTGTGGCGCTGCGATTTGCCTCTCACTACTCTATTTTTTTTTTTTTTTCGTTAGCTTTTTTTTTTTATACCCTTAACCCATAAAATGGGTAAATAAGGGTATAATAGTTTTGTGCAAATGTATGTTACAGACAGAAGGAAGCATCTCCGACCCCATAAAGTATATATATTCCTGATCAGCATCAACAGCCGAGTCGATCTAGCCATGTCCGTCTGTCCGTCTGTCTGTCTGTCCGTCTGTCTGTCTGTCTGTATGAACGCGCCGATCTCAGAGACTATAAGAGCTAGAGACTTCAAACTTGAAACTTAAGCTCTCCTATACCATGAGAAGATCAAGTTTGCTTTAAATTTTCGATAACATTTCTGGTTTCCGATATACACATGTGATCGATAACACAAAAATCTTGAATTTCAAAATTTTGAAAATGGGGTTTGAAACTACGGATAAAATAATGAACATTTCATCATCGCAGTTTGAAGTTTGGTCATATTAGTCACTGATTTAATACACATAAGTAACTGTAAGCGTTAAGTATCGGGTTAAGGGTATGTCCTAGTTGGGATTTCTCGGCGATTTCGAGCCTTCCTTACTTGTTTTCTTCTTTTTCTTTTCTCTTTTTTGGTTATATTTTAATTTTCTTTCAACATTTTGTTTTACACCTCACTGTTTTACTTTTGCTAATTTAGTTTAATTTTTCTGTTAGTACACTTTTCTCACTTTTGGTTTTCTTTCGTAGTTTTTCTTTGCCCATGTGCTTTTTCGTTATACTTTTTGGGGATTTGCTTGCCCTGTAATTTTTTCAGAATTTTTCTCTTCACTCACTTTTTTTCCTTTATTTTTCGTTTTAAGGTTATGGCACTCCAAAAAAAATGTAAATTATTAACCTATTTATACCTAAATCACTGTCTTTTCGAGTTTTTTTCCTCTTTTTTCCTGTTCTTTTAGGTTACGGATGTTTTTTTTTTTTTTTTTCTAGAATTTTTCCACTTTTTTTGACTTTTTTCCCGGATTTTATGTTGTGTTGGTTTTTTTTTTTCTCTGCCCGTAGCTGCGCTCGTTTTTCGCAGCTTACTCGCGCGGCGAAGGTTTTATTGATCACTACTTCTTAGGTCGACAGCTTTCAGTGGCCTTTGCTGATCTCTTTCCAGTGTGGAATCGCTGCCTCGCTTGCTGGAAATCTTTAATCACCACTATGCGAGCTTTTTCGTCTGCACTGAGGCAAATTTCGAGTCGTTCGCTGCCTAATAAGAATAAAGAAAGTTTTTGGGTTGTTCCATTGTTAGTTACTACCAACTGTCGAACACCATGCCCTTTTGGCCAAAGAATGCTTACCCCGAGTTTCGGGTGGGTAACCCTAACTACAAATTCGATGCTTGCAGTTCTTTTCCTGCTTTTTTTTTGTTTTTTTAAATTTGATACTTGTTCTTTTAAATGCGTATTAACGCCGAACAAAAAAAAACAACGCACTTGCTTAGCCCCAGCGTGTTATTTTAGGTTAAGTACGATTTCTCGTCTATGTACGTGATTACTTTGCAGTCTATTCCAATCAAAAAGACTGAGTGTCTTAAGCCTAGCTCCTTATATACCCCTTTCCGAGCGGATATTGCCAACTGTCACTTGAATCCTCTCTTGAAACCAAACTCACCACTACCAGGGCTGGCCTCTTCGATCAGTTTGCACCGTTGCATTTGCAGTGGTCGTAACGAGTGTTTTTGGGCGCGAAGCCTGCATTTTCAAATTCTTGACGCTTTATTTTTATTGTTATATCTTTATTCTTTTTTCCAATTTACCGAAATATCGTGCCCCTTACAAGGGCATGCCGTGTCTTTGGCAAAAATGCAACAAAAATTATAAAAATAAATATGCTAAGGCAGCGGCAGTAGAAGCAATAGCTGTTTCGCTTGAAATGCCGGCGAGTGCAGTGAGGGAAAAAATTAGAAATTTAAGAACAAACTTCCTCGCTAACCATAAAAAAAACTACTAGCAGTGGAAGTGCTGCAATGGTGCAGCCTAAGTGGGAATTTTATAAAGCCCTGCTTTTTATGGCTAACGAAAGGACAGCATCGGGCGATATAGATTCAGTAAGTTAACAAAGCATTTTTTTTGCGGTTCCTGGCGAATTTTATATATTTTTATTTTATTAAGTGTTTTTATTGAATGTTGTATTGCCAACTCAGTTCGCCTTCTTCACTTGTAAAGTATTGTATATACTCGTCGCGTATATTGTTTGTTTCTGTTGACGATTGTCCGGACAGATGGCGCAGGGAAGGCACCGGATCTATTCCGTCAACTCTCCATTCTCCCGGTGTAATATTTCCCGAATTGTCCACATCGTCAATTCTTGTATACTCGTCTTGTGTGCGCATGCAAAAATTGTGCAAAACACACACTGCTGAAACCACTTTTTCAATTGTTTTTGGTGGATATTCCATTGTAGTGCGTAAAATTCTCCAACGTTCTGATGCGATTCCAAACGCATTTTCTACAATGCGACGCGTACCCAATTAAAATGTAAGCACAAAACATTTCATTTTTACCACTTTTCTCACCCTGACCAAGGATCTATCTCTCATGTTTTTCTATCAAAAACACAACTATTCATAATTGATATAATATTTTGATAGCCAAGGTGGTGGATAGCAAATAAAAAAAAACAATAAATGAAAAACACCTTGGTTGCTTTATCAAACAAATAAAATTAAAAATTTGAATTTGAAAATTTCATTGCAGAGAGTAATTTCAGAAATGTATTTCTATTGCTCCGTCTGACTAGGTAGCAATAATTGCTGAATTGACTTGACGCAATGAGCATTTTTGAAATGAAAAAATCATTGCTTGCTTAAAAATTATTGCTTCGTCTGATAGCTCTGTGCAATAGCTTTCAGCAATTGTTTATATGTCAATGCCTGAAAATTCATTGCTTGCTTGAAACAATTGCTTCGTGTGACAGCACCTTTAGATTTACATTTATTCGTAAAGGAGTTGGCTGAGTTTCCGTATGTAAAAATGTAAAATGTAAAATGTATGATTTCCATTACGGTTATATGCAGCCGAAATTCAGTAAAAATCTAGAGCTCAACTACATGTATACCGACTCTTTTATATATACCATCGAAACTGATGATTTTTACGCGGACATACGTGATGATGTTGAACAGATGTTCGACACCTCTGATTATTCGAAACAGTCAGCGACTTTATTTAATTTAAAGCGGGCTTTTTCAAAGATGAGACCAACGGAAAGATAATAAGTGAGTTTGTCGGTCTCCGCTCTAAAATGTATGCCATCGCTTGATGGTGTGCAGCGCACCATAAAAAAGTCAAAGGGGGTGAGAAAGTGTGCAGTTAACAAATTATCACTTCAAAACTATCGCGACTGTTTACTTAAAGAGCTAACGTTCGAAGATAGTATGTTGGTGTTTAGATCGAAACTTCACCAAATATTTACCAATCGTATTAAGAAAATCAATAGTAATGATGATAAGCGTATGATACGAAAAGACGGAGAAAAAAAACTAATACAAACATATGCTTGGGGTCACTACAAGGTTTTACAAGAGGACCTGGAATCAAGAATTAGAATGCACGTAGCTGACTCTTTTTTTTTGTGAGAATAGCATTAGGCAAATTGAAAGCAATATCTTCCGGTCGCAAACAGAAAATAATCAACTTATCTCTCTTAGGGGAAGGGTAGAGAACAACAACAGCATTGCAATATGACATTCAAAATGCTTGTTATCATTTTTTTATTCTTTTATTAATAACAATAAAAATTTTATAAAAATAATTTTTTTTATTTTAATATAAATTTTTTTTTTTTTCTAAGTAACAATATTATTTTATTTTAAAGCCAGAGCAGCAAATATGTATAACATTTTATAATGTATGATTCATTTAAATGTATAAGTGAATGTATAAAATTGTTTGAATACAATGAAAAAATATAATGTAAGATTCATTTAAATGTATAATTATTTTTAATATAAACTAGCTAACTCAGCCACGCGTTGCAGCGGCGGACCCGACAGACTTCTTCCTGTCAAAAAGATTTGTAATGTTGAATTGTTTTGATTCTACGTATTTTATAGCCGGGGCAAAAAATTTCACTACTATAACCCTTTAGTACAATGAAATTATTTACGAACAAAGACGAAAATGTTGAATTTTGAATGTAGTTTCAAAATTACGTCCATCGGATGCACGATCACAAATTTTCGTTGCCCCAAATGACGTCATTTGGAAGCAAGAATTTAATTTGCGTATCTTACGCAAAAATAATTTGGAATCATCTGAATTGCCAGTAAGAAGGGATAATAAAGGCTCCGGCGGAGCGGGTAGAGGTGACAGCACAACTTTTCCTGATGCGCAACACATGCCGGCTGCTTCATTCCAAAATTTCAATGCCTGACAATATTGAAATACTTTATCCATTCCACCGATAGCAATTTTTGAATGCGCTGAGTAGTTAATATCTGGTGCATATTCAAAGGCAAGCCGAACGAATGATGCACGTGTTAATGAGCGGCTGATCCGTTGCCTTTGTCGATCTAGTACTCGTACTGTAGCTATGTTTTGTTCTCGTGCCGCTCTTTTTCTCGTAATATTCTGTTGCAGACGTTCGTCACGCTGTTCTTGAGATTCTTGTGCACGACTTTCTGCAGTCCTGATCCTTTGAGCTGCATTTCTTGTTTGGATTTGTTCTGGTAATTGCTGAGCTCTTTCAACACGTTTGCGTCGTGACCCATAGCTGCTCGCGTTGTTGAGGTTAGATTTTATGGTATCTCCTCTGCGTATTGCAGGCATTTCAAAAATGTACGATTTTAAATAGTAAAAAAAAAACAGTTTTGATTCAGAAGCTAAAATTTTTTGTTTAAATGTAGCCTACTAAGATTTTGCCATACATTTTGTATGGGAATATCTGTGTATCTTCAAAGTATCACAACAGCGCCATCTATGGGCAAAAATCAACATTTCAAATTTCTAAACCATCTACAATACTTCATCTTTCGAACGGATGCTAGAACATTGAAATCGGTTCAGCCGTTCTCGAGTTAAAAACAGACATCACTTTTTGAATTGATTTTTATATATATAGATTTATATTGTATATATTTATATTGTCGCCTGACGGCAACTGAGGGTTGCAAAATTGGAAGACCTTGAGAATCTCGGCTGCGTCGTCGGGTTTAGCCGACACCCACACACGAGCCCTAGGCCTGTTAGGCACGTCAATCCATTCGAAAGCCTCCAGTTTGGCCCCAGCGTAGACCTCACCCAGGGCGGAAATGGCTGCTATATACAATTGGACTGATTGTACGTCGGCACACGCGATGACCTTAACGCAGGCTTGATGCCAGCCGGCATCTTGGCAAACGGGCAGTGGACATCCCTTCTCCATTATAGTGCGCATGAAGGCACCCTGCAACTCGTTATCCACCCACTGCCACTGGTTTCTCGGGATTTGGCCCCCCTCTTTGCCTTTGTCCAGGACACCGAGAAGGACCTTACCCTTCGTCACCTCGGCGTAGGTTTTGACTCCTAGCTGCTGACGCGGCCGCTTGGCTTGCGGTGCGCTGATCTCCACTGATGGCTGTCGCTTCGGCTTAGCGCCAGCTGAATCCTTCGCTGGAGCTGGCTTGAAATCGGGCAAAACGGATTTTGCCCACTCCACCAGCTGCGAACCTTCTGGCGATGTGTCTGCGCCAGACAAGTTCCAGGTGAGAATACCCGCAGCGCGTCTCTTATCGGAAAAAGAGGGCTTTGGTGGTCCAGCCGTGCTAAACCTTGTCGAGGTTGAGGCTCGGTTTGGGGTGGAGCTTGAGCCCGCCGCATTTCTGCTCTGCGGAGCTCTCGCTGGCACCTTATATCCGGGCCTTGCCCCACGACTCGGCTGCCTGACTGGCGCCATGCCCCGTGAAGCTGGTGTAGCACTGCCCGCTGGCTTACCGGCCAGCGCAGAAGTTGAGGGAGTGTTAGTCCCATCCGACTTTGGGCGAGTGTCGGCCTCATTGTTGTTGTTGTTGTTAGTTTGATTCATAGTTTTGTTCCCACGAGTTATAGGGAAGGGGATCGTCACCCGCGGCAGAGCCCATGTACCGCGGGAAGCCTAATTAAAACAGGGTGGGTCGGCTGTTCCCCCTGAGTCCGCATACTAGCGACCGAGCTTCCCCTCGGCCACGCAACCATCGTCATATGCTGTTCCACCTTGGCTTGAGGTGATTTGGAGAGTTGTCTTCTCTCGCCCGACTACAATTAGCCAGCACTCATTGGCAGAGACATGACCTTACCAAGAGCCTGCTTCACGAGGAGAGTATAGTCGCATTTCCGCCAGTGCATTACAGATACGGCACGCAGCTTAGATACCAGTACAAGTACCAGCACTAAACACTGCGCGATCATCCCCCTGTATGCAAATACACTAAAACAAGTAAGAACTTTCAAACTAATTATGTAGAACCAAACATTGTATTAACTTGGAATTTTCAAGAATCAATAATCAATCAAAATTGTATGAACAATGTAATTAAAATTAAAGGAAATTGTGACGAGTCACATTTTGTTACTAATTGTTACATCGGCCGGGAAAGATGTTTCTTTGTTATTTGCTATATATATAAATATAAATAAATATATATTTTCTAAGCAGTTAAGTAATTTAGGCTTAAGGGCCGCTCGGTCACACTGATCGCAGCAGGCCATCCCCCCCCTCAAACTGGCAAGCTTAAAGCTCTTTCCCTTAGGTCCACCAGGAGAAAATAAGACGGACGATCGAGCACGGAAGAGCGAAAGAGGCAAACGAAGAAGCGCCAAGAGAGCGCAGCGGCAGAGTAGGCCAAACGGGCGAACCGATTAACGCTCTGAGCGAATCGGTCAAGCGGGCAAGCACAGCAGCGCGTGCGTGTGTAAGCGAAAGAACAACGGCAGCCCCACGCAAAAGAGGGACGACTCGACATATTTCAAGAGAGCGCAGCCGCGACGGAAGCTCACAACCACTATAAAAGCAGCGTGGCGGCTGCGGATCGGGATCTAGTATCACAGTTCTCTGCAAGCGATAGCAGCTCGACGCCCTAAAAACAAAGTAAAGACACCGCCAACAACCGGAGTTAACAGACATAGTCGACAACAACAGCAGTCCACATCGCCGGGCAACCACCAACAACAACAAGGGTTAACCACAGCCATAGCCGACAACAACAGCTGTATACATAGCCGGGCAACCACCAACAACAACAAGGGTTAACCACAGTGATCATCGACAAAAACAACTACAACACTCTACCAACATCGGAGCCGGTAAGCTTGCCAGTTTCCCCTCCCCTCTTCATGTTAGTTCTGGTGCGATAGGTAGGGCATCGCAAATTAAAAGAAAACAAACAAGGAAAATAAAAGGAAATAAGAAATAAAATAAACCAAAGGTGCTACGTTACGAGTGTGCAAATTTTGCTCTTTTTAAAAGTCTGGTTACAGTTCTTTCCAGCTTTAGGCTTCCTTCGGCCGCAAGTGTGCAAATTCTATTTTTTTTTTAAATTTATTTCTGGCCAGCAGTCAGCTCAGGCGGACTGTTGCGTCGCTTGATTGTCCAGTTCCCAGCAACTTTACAAATTTTCTTGTAACGGTGGCCCTGGAGAGGCTGAGCTTACCCCAGCCTTTGAAACGCTACCTTACAGGTGGCGCCCGAGCAGGGACTCTGGCAAATTTAGACAAGCATTAATAACATCTTTGTAGCCTAAAGAACTACTGAAAACAAGTAAAAACGTTGCAGTCGGACGCAACCGACTGCGATATACTTTGATACCAGTTTACATAGCTGTTTTAAGGGTTCCTAGTGCAAATAGTAATATATGAGGGCTTTGGGTATAACAATCAGGCAGAAGGGGTAGGCATGACATTTATCTGTGGCGGATGGCACTTTCTATCCTCCTACCAAGTTTGGAGACTCTAGCGCAAAAACCGACAAAGATATAGAGGTGGGCGGTATAAGTGGGCGTGGCATCCAAAATTTGTATGCACACCTGTTACGGATGTCACTACCAATGTTCATACCAAATTTGGTGACTCTAGCCCAAAAACTAAGAAAGATATAGAGGTGGGCGGTATAAGTGGGCGTGGCATCCAAAACATTAATTCAGATGTGGTACGGATGTCACTACCAATGTTCATACCAAATTTGGTGACTCTAGCTTAAAAACTGACCAAGATACATGCATTCCGGTTTTTATTAGGGCGGTGGGGCATATCCTGTTATTTGGGGGCGTGGCATCCAAAGTTTTGATGCATAACTTTGTCAGATGTCAGCTTCTACCTTCATGTCAATTTTTGTGGCTATAGCTTCAAAACTGTAGAAGATACAGGCATTTTTGTTTATAATTTAAGGGTTGGTGGGGGCGGAATAGGTGGGCGTGGCATCCAAACTTTTAATGCAATTTTTTGGGGAATGCCATCAGCTATCTTGCCCCCAAATTTGGTGACTCTAGCTGCTAAAATGTGGGATATATTTGTGTTTTATCGATTCGCACATCGAGGTGTATCGACTTGTTATCGATTTCCCAGGCCCCCTGAGGTCGTAGAGCCCCAAATTTAACACTTTGTCTGACGAAGACATGTACCAAGATATTTGCAAAGTTTCAAGGCTCTAGCTTAAAGGGTGTCGAAAAAAGTTGCATTCATACGGACAGACGGACAGACGGACGGACGGACGGACACCATGACGGACATTGCACAAACCCAATATACTATGATACCTTTGGTATCAAAGTATAAAAAAGGCCCAGTTGTGGATAAAAATTTGTACGACTTAGAAAGACATTGTTTAAATAAATTAAGGTTCTTTTTCGCACCGCTTATTAGAACAAGACATGTGACTTACAAATATATAGCCATCGACACTTATTTTTGTAGACAAAGACAACGGAAATAGGAACGACCGGTACAGCGTCGTTACCAAAACAAAAGTGCAGAGGTGTATGTATGAAACTACACAAATTCCAGGCTCACACACATAGACATAAGCGTTCGATAGGCATAGGCAGAGGCGTCAGACATACATAGGCATACACATATGCGCACGTATACACACACATACACATACATATGCACACGCACACATATACATAGTCGTTTACATGGGCACACGCATACACAGACTTACACACATAACATACATAGTCACACGCATACATAAAGGCATAAAACCTACACATACACAAGCTTAAATATACACAACACGGCTAAGCAAATGCGAATGCCGACGATCCCGTAAAAACGGCGATACGTTTACGCTTGCCCGGGGAAGCACACACAAACCACGTCCGAAGTAGCTTGCGCAGCGCTACCACGGCGAACAAAAGTCCATTTCTGTCTTGGAAGTAGGGGATTAACAGGTGTAACATTCAAAGCTCAGGGAAGTACCGAGCTTCTAAGTAGCTTGGGCAAGGGGGTACAAGTCTAAACCGTCCTCAGCAAAATAACCGAACAGGGCTCTCTCAATCGTCGCAGGAGTGTACTTCGCAGGAAATATTTGTCACAGGAGAATCATAGAGTCCTCGACCCCGGAACATCCACTCGTCCCAGTTTAGTTAAATATCAACTTTAACAATTAATATATATTTTTTTTAACTAAATCAAAATCTACGGATCTGGTCCAACTTTGCTATACTTCGTTAAACCTTTCCCAGAGTCTAGGAATTTATTATTCTCTTTCACGCTACACAAGGAATTTTAGCATTAGCAATACCGCATCGAACTGCAGCAGGAGGAGATTGGGAACTCAAGCAAGCCCATTTTACCGAGTAAAAATAAAAATAATAAAAATTAAACAAGCCGCCACGCTCGGCTGATTTAAGGACATCTTTCTTCTTTTTTTCTGTGATAATCCGGAGCCGTGAGCAGAGTCGATCTGCTACTTCTTTTTGCCAGTGGAAGGAAAAAAAAACCCACCAAGGAGTCAACGGGAAAAAGGTGACGAAGAATTGGCAAAAGGATGGTCGGAGTGGCTTGGATTTCATACCGGCGCAAAGCCGAACTGGAGGCCTTCGCGGATGAGTTCGGTTTCGAAAGGACAGGAACCGTGGAGGAGCTTCGCAGTCGTATGACAACGTTTGTGGGTCGAAAAGACTACCCAGCCGATATTCGGGCTCGATTGGAGGAGTTAGAAAATCTTTATGGAAAGGCTCGGACAAACGACGCTAAATTCGAGCCGTCGTCACAGCGTTCTCGGAGCCCATCGCTTACCCAGTCTGAAACAGGCTCCCTAGGCGAGGCCTCGCCCGCGCACTCACGCGCCCGGTCACCGCCGGAACAACGCGTGATACCCAGCAGAACACCAACCAAGGATCCCGGCAGCCCAGGTACCCATTACCTAAGTATTCCGGTACCAACGCTACAACCTCGCCCGTCACGATCAACCGAACGAGGGGCCTTTTCCGTGCTACCTAACCGTAACGAGGTCTCAGGAGCGTTGATGGTCGAACGAATGCAGCGATGGGGTGTCATTTTCGATGGCACCACTGACCCGTTGCGTTTTATTGAACGGTAAGAAGAGCGGGCTACATCTCACCGGATTGACAGCCAATATTTAGCGCAAGGGGTCCCTGAACTGCTGACAGGTGCGGCAGAAGACTGGTTTCGGACTAGCCGTTTGCAGAATGAGCCCTGGTCAACTTTCCGCAGGGAATTCTTAGATTTCTTCTTACCCCCAAATTATTTTCAACGACTGGAAGACGAAATCAGGATACGCTACCAAGAAGACAACGAGAGCTACAAACAGTATCTGGTGGACATCCGTCTTATGATGAAACGAGCTGGGTTTACCGAAGCCCAAGAATTGGAGAGAGTCTACGAGAATCTTCTTCCGGAGTACCAGCTGTACGTGCGTCGGACGGACTTCAGGACATTCAAGCAACTGACGCAATTGGTAGTGAACTTTGAGGTCACCCGGGAACGAGAATACCAGCGTCGGGCAAAGATGAAACCCAGAGTTAGCCAACAGGCGCCATACATGAGCAGTCCCCATAGCGCCGCCACGTTCGACGCTGCCACAGCCAACAGCAAAGCACTGTCGCCGTGGAGACCACCCCAGGCAGCGGCGCTCCCGGAAACCCCCATGCAGACGGATCTCGCCAACCGGAGATATACCGAGTCGCCAGTAGATGTGCGAACCTCCTGCCGTAACTGCGGCACTCCTGGACATTTTTCCAAAGACTGTCGCGGAGTTAGATTGCTGTTCTGTTGGCAGTGCGGCCGACGTGAAGTCAGGACCATTGAGTGCTGTCAACCGCGGGAACAGGGAAACGCACCGCGCCTCTCACCAAAACCGGAACAGGTGGGAGCGCCGAACAGCGAGTTCCGGAACTAGTAGGGGTCATACGATTGCAGGACGGGCGGTTGGCTGCGAAGGCGAACATTGAGTCCGAATGGATGATAGCTACGTTGGACACGGGAGCCACGCGTAGTTTTCTTAGTGAAAAGATGGCCCAGCAGATTGAGAACGACGATAACAGGCGTACGGTAAGAACGCTGATAGCCTTGGCAGATGGCACGCGGATGGAGCTCACCCGAGCTATACAAGCGGAAATCCATATTGGACAGGTCCGAGCTTGTATCCTTATGCTGGTGCTTCCTACGGCTCTAGACGACGTCCTCCTGGGACTGGATTTTTTCAGTGCGGTTAATGCCAGGTTGCAGTTTGGTGACTTCTGCATCCCGCTCAGCTTACCCAAACCCAAGACGACGCATCCGTGCCCCAGCCCGCGTCTCAACCCAATGAAACACCGTCGTACCCAGTCCGCCGATGCTTCCAGACGACACCGACGACAACAAGGAATTACGAGTTACCAACAAGTACAAACCAACAACAACAACGAGACCCACGAACACAGCGAAAGCGACGCCGGCATCCGCGCGCCAGTCGCCAAAATCAACGAGAACCCGAAACACAACAGCGAAAGCAACGCCGGCATCCGAGCGGCGGTCGTAAACAATGATAATAGCAAGGGACCGAGCTCGGACAACGTCCTCATCCCCGAGACGGTCGACAAACAAGAGGGTCGTCAGGAACCCAGCGAGGATACCAGCAGCCTAACAGAGACCACGCAGACACATGAGACGAGCACCAGGGGCGAAGTTTTTCGAGTTCAACACGGGACCGCGTTCAACAACGTACTTGGACCTAAGAATCCAGAGGCTATACGACGGAACCCCTTTCGGTCGGGACCGTCAACTGACGAAAAACCAGACAAACGACAACACCAACGAACCATGGAAACAAATCCTCCGGAGACATTGGCGAGCGTGGCAACCACAACCCACCAGCAAGAGGCAGACATAGGAATTACCATTTCGGAAGCAAGCAAGCAGCAGACAGAAGCTGAAACCACGGAGACATTGGGACCGGAAGTACAACAGTTCCTGGAAAAGGAGTTGACTCAGTTCGAAGGAATGAGCGGGGTGTCTAACATCACCGAACACACAATCACGATGCGCGATGACCGTCCTATCAAGCAACGCTATTTTCCTCGTAACCCTGCCATGCTGGAAATTATCCACAAACAGATAGACGAACTGCTCCGAGACGGATGCATCGAGCCATCTAAAAGACCTCACAGTGCGCCTATCGTGCTAGTGGGCAAGAAGACAGGAGAAACGCGGATGTGCGTAGATTTTCGGCAGCTCAATGCCAAATCAGTGCCCGACGCATATCCCTTGCCGCGCATAAATTCCATCTTGGAGAGATTGCGCAATGCCAGGTATATTAGCACGTTGGACTTGAAGAGCGGGTATTGGCAAATACCCATGGCCAAGACCAGCCGAGAATACACAGCATTCACTGTGCCTGGCCGCGGACTGTTCCAGTGGCGCGTCATGCCCTTCGGACTACACTCTGCGCCAGCTACTTTTCAACGGGCTTTGGATAGCGTTATCGGACCGGAAATGGAACCTCACGCTTTCGCCTACTTGGACGATATTATCGTCATCGGTACCACCTTGGAGGAGCACATACGCAACCTAGGGGAGGTCTTTCGGAGACTGCGCCAAGCCAATCTCCGATTAAATCAGAAGAATTGCGCTTTCTTCAAGCGGAAGTTGGTATACCTGGGACATGTCATCAGCGAACAAGGAATACACACCAATCCAGAAAAGATTGCAGCCGTTCAGAAGTTGGCAGCCCCTACGAATATAAGAGAGCTTCGTCGTTGCCTTGGCATGGCCTCTTGGTACAGACGATTCGTACCAAACTTCGCGTCAGTAGTGCAGCCGATGTCCCAACTACTCCGAAAGAGCAGACAGTGGAAGTGGGAGGCGTCCCAGCAAGCAGCCTTCGACCAACTTAAGCTATTGCTGACCGAAGCACCGGTACTTACGTGCCCAAATTTCGCCAGCAAGTTTTCTTTACAGACCGACGCAAGTAATTTCGGCCTTGGAGCCGTACTAACACAACATGGGCCGGATGGAGAAGGAGTCATCGCTTACGTCAGCAGGAGGTTACTGAAAGCCGAGGAAAACTATTCTGCAACGGAGAAGGAATGCTTAGCCATCGTTTGGGCGATCCGTAAGCTGCGATGTTATCTGGAGGGGTACAGATTCGACGTTGTGACAGACCATCAAGCGCTTAAATGGCTCAACACCATCGAGAACCCTACTGGAAGGATCGCACGATGGGCTCTTGAATTGCAACAGTACCAATTCGACATCCATTACCGCAAAGGACAACAGAACGTGGTCGCAGACGCCTTATCTAGGCAACCGTTGGAAGTCCTCCAGTGCGCCGTCGAGGAACCCATTGAGTGCGCATGGCTACAACGAAAGGCTAAGGAAATCCAGGAGCATCCGGAGAAGTATCCGGACTACACTAGGGAAAACGGACGCCTCTACCGGCATTTAGGACATCGACCGTTGGACGAGGACTACCTACCGTGGAAACTATGCGTGGGTTTGAACGAACGACAACGAGTGCTCGCAGAATGCCACGACCAGCCAGCTGCTGGACACCTCGGGATCAGAAAAACGACAACACGGGTTTGTCAGCGGTACTACTGGCCTGGGATGTTCAAAGACGTGGCCCGCTATGTAAGGAAATGCCCCACTTGCCAGAAGTTCAAGGCCGAACAGATAAAACCCGCAGGCCGGATGCTCACTCGACAAGCAACAGAACCCTTCACCACGGTTTGCGCCGACTTTATGGGACCGCTACCGAGGTCAAAACTGGGAAATACGGTCCTGCTCGTCTTCGTGGATTTGTTCACCAAGTGGGTGGAGTTAGTCCCTCTTCGTCGAGCCACCACCCCATATTCGGAGCGGGCGTTCCGAGATCGAATCCTTAGTCGTTTCGGGGTCCCCGGCAAATTCATCTGCGACAATGGAACCCAGTTTACAAGCCGCTCGTTTGCTTTTTGCAAACGCCTAGGTATGTCACTGGAACATACTGCGCCCTACAGCCCTCAACAAAATCCGACAGAGCGAGCAAACCGGACGATCAAAACGATGATCGCCCAGTATATAGACGGACCTCAACACACCTGGGACATACTGTTACCAGAGATCCAGTTAGCCATCAATAGCAGCGTGTCGGATACTACCGGTTTTAGCCCAGCTTTCCTAGTACAAGGTCGAGAACCCAGGTTACCCGGAGCCTTGTATGAAGAAGCCACTTCAGGATCTGGACGAACGCCTACCAACCCCGAAGTTCGGGCCAAGCAGATGCAAGAGATTTTTCAGGTAGCACAGGAAAATGCACAGCGGGCTTCAGCCGGACAAGAGCGGTACTACAACTTGCGACGACGTGACTGGCGACCTACCCTAGGCAGCGTGGTGTTGGTGAAAAACCACGTACTTTCCCGAGGCGCCGATGGATTCGCCGCAAAGCTGGCCCCACGCTACGAAGGGCCGTATAAAGTAATAAAGTTTGTTTCTCCCAACGTTCTTAGGGTTCGCCACTTTGACACCGGCCGCCGACGCACAGCAGGATTAGCGGATGTCAAAGCATTTCGAGAAGACGAAGACCCCGAAGCCGATGACAACGACGAGCGACACGAGCGACGAAACAATAACATTAGCACGACAAACGACAACGCCAACAACGACAACAGCCGGCAACACACAGACTAAGAATATTTTGGTGGAGTAGTCTTAAGATAACCTTTGTGAACCTAGTTTTTTTCCCTCGCACCAGGACATAAGTAAATCGTTTTTTAGAAAAAAGAGGGGATATAGTCCATTGATATTCCGCAGGACACATGAGTTATGGATCGCCGCGCCACAGCCAACGCGACGCTCCGTCCATACGACGCCTTATCATCCGAGTCATCGGGGGAGGACGAGCCAGCAGTACCGGCCAGCAACGACCGCCGTGACCCGATGTGGGCGACACCTGGTTGGGTAGGCTGGGACTGGGTCCCTGACTACAGCCGGCGATTTCACGGAGAAGACAATAACGAGGCCGAACGCGCACGGAGTCCGGACAGCGTCAGCACGGAGTACCGGCCGAACACCCTTCAAGCTTTACAGCAGTGGCCCCCCGCTGCCCACTTCGACGACAGACACGACAGCAGACCCGGTCGTAGACGTGCGCCGAGTCGCCGTGGTTAGCGACCACCGAGGCATGTCGTCGACCAGGACACGCTACCACCCAGCCACCGACGGTGGGCCGAGCACATCTACGAACGCCCGACGGGCGCCACAACCAGAGGCACCGCCAGACGAGGCTTTGATCGCGGACTTGAATCTGTCCTTCGAGCTAGAGGACATACAGGCTCTCTTGGGACCCTCAGTCGACGTCAGCACTTTGACCCAGGAGTTGTTGGAGGAGCACGAGGAGTGGGTCGAGGCGCCGTCGGACTGGAAGGCCGAGACACCACGGCGGTTAGTTCCAGCGTGCTTGCTGGAAACGGTGCATCTAAGCCGTGTGGAGGGACGTTGGCGCCGTCGGTTCGTAATCACTGTCACAGGAGGAAGTTTCCAGGTAACGGTTACCCCATCAGGCGCCGTCGGAATAAAATTTCACCGGGAAAGTAAGAAGGGGGTGTGACGAGTCCCATTTTGTTACTAATTACATCGGCCGGGAAAGATGTTTCTTTGTTATTTGCTATATATATAAATATATATTTTCTAAGCAGTTAAGTAATTTAGGCTTAAGGGCCGCTCGGTCACACTGATCGCAGCAGGCCATCCCCCCTCAAACTGGCAAGCTTAAAGCTCTTTCCCTTAGGTCCACCAGGAGAAAATAAGACGGACGATCGAGCACGGAAGAGCGAAAGAGGCAAACGAAGAAGCGCCAAGAGAGCGCAGCGGCAGAGTAGGCCAAACGGGCGAACCGATTAACGCTCTGAGCGAATCGGTCAAGCGGGCAAGCACAGCAGCGCGTGCGTGTGTAAGCGAAAGAACAACGGCAGCCCCACGCAAAAGAGGGACGACTCGACATATTTCAAGAGAGCGCAGCCGCGACGGAAGCTCACAACCACTATAAAAGCAGCGTGGCGGCTGCGGATCGGGATCTAGTATCACAGTTCTCTGCAAGCGATAGCAGCTCGACGCCCTAAAAACAAAGTAAAGACACCGCCAACAACCGGAGTTAACAGACATAGTCGACAACAACAGCAGTCCACATCGCCGGGCAACCACCAACAACAACAAGGGTTAACCACAGCCATAGCCGACAACAACAGCTGTATACATAGCCGGGCAACCACCAACAACAACAAGGGTTAACCACAGTGATCATCGACAAAAACAACTACAACACTCTACCAACATCGGAGCCGGTAAGCTTGCCAGTTTCCCCTCCCCTCTTCATGTTAGTTCTGGTGCGATAGGTAGGGCATCGCAAATTAAAAGAAAACAAACAAGGAAAATAAAAGGAAATAAGAAATAAAATAAACCAAAGGTGCTACGTTACGAGTGTGCAAATTTTGCTCTTTTCAAAAGTTTTTCAGTGACAAGTGCAGAGCGGTCGCAGTGCCAGTGCCTCCTACGCTGCTCCAGATTTATCGTCGACTCACACTGGATTTAACGTGGAGTCGCTGAGGTCTGGAACAGCACATGCCGGATCCACGACTTGGTGCCACCCTGGCTTTTTACGGGGGCATACAAGCGCGGATAGGCAGGAGCCACGGTACCGCTACTTGCTCTGCGTTGTGGCTCAACGCCCGTTGCCTGGTTACAGTTCTTTCCAGCTTTAGGCTTCCTTCGGCCGCAAGTGTGCAAATTCTATTTTTTTTTTAAATTTATTTCTGGCCAGCAGTCAGCTCAGGCGGACTGTTGCGTCGCTTGATTGTCCAGTTCCCAGCAACTTTACAAATTTTCTTGTAACGGTGGCCCTGGAGAGGCTGAGCTTACCCCAGCCTTTGAAACGCTACCTTACAAAATAATATTATAAAAATTTATTATTGTGAACTGCAAATAAATGAAATTTCAATAATCAATTCAAGATTAGATTTCACACAAAACATTTATGTCAGCAATAACGTAACTAAAATTGAACCATTGTCATATATTCAAACTAAAGAATTAATATTGCAACACACAAAATATTATAATACATTTCATATAATAACCTTTACATTATTAACAATTACGATATTAAGCATATTATTGTACTTAATCTATAAGTTCAAAAGTTTTCCCAAAACACTTATTGTAAAATATAGTTAACCTAAAGAACAGGAAATAATTAATGACCAATTAGAATTACCGAATGTCGAACAAGATCAAGCCGCCTTGTATCCTAAAATAGGAACAATTTAACGTGACACAAATTTCTAAGTGTGGGCGAGTGAGATATCTAATATGCACACATATTGATACCTCAAATATGTTTCACATAAGATCGCACCCTTACACATAAGCACGCACCCTGATCATATTACACACTAAATCCTAACACAGGAAACGGGCCAGACATAAAACTAGAACCTAAGAACATTTGTAAATCATGCGTAATGCCACAAACGCACTAGACATAAACATAACTCTAAAATCACGCCACAAGCGTGAGATCGTTAACATAAGCATATTTCGGTATGAGTAATTCTAACGTAAATAATTGATATGAGTGACTCTCACTCAATTGCAATAGTTAGCATATTCTCTAAATAAGACCCAAACCGAGGTTTGCTTTGCACGACAGTAAATTTAAGAAATCAGTTTTAGAATTGGTCTTCGTCAATGAACATCGTGTTCAATTTAATATTACTCCAAAATTGTAATTAGACTTAGACTTCTATTTCTCAAATAAAATTGTTATAATAAAATAAAACTATACAAACAGTTTTTTTTTAAGTTGTCACACAACAAACAATTTCATCTATATGTATAAAATAGTTTGTCCTGATTGCTGAGAGACCCACAGCCTAAGCGAAAAGAGCTAAAAGGCTGAAATTTTCACAAAATATTCCATTCAGGTAGAAAGTGAGCACTAAGAAAGGATTTTTAATTTGGACCACTCCTTCGAGTACCTCCCATGCAAATCAAGGTCCTGCGTTTATCATTTTACCTCATTCCACCACTCTGGCGCCTCATTGTCGCACAAGCTGTGAGTTTGAACGCCGAACGAGTGTACAAAAACAAAACACATGACCCATTCCACTACTGTCGTCTGCGCACAAGACATTGCGGCCGAGTTTACAAAAACAAAGCACATGACCCATTCCACTTCTGCCGTCAGTACAAGCGATCGCCAGCGAGTTTACAAAAACAAAACACATGCGCTGTGTATGTATCTCCGTTATTCTCTTTTCTTCTTTGTGCCTTTGACAATTTATTTACGACCCAATTACCGTTTGTTGTTGTTGTAAGTGTTGTTGTTGGGCAATGCTTCTTTTTGTTTGTGTCATTGATTTAAAACAAATCACTTAAAACATAACTTGGTGCGCCTAGAAGAGTTTTGCATACCACAATATATTACGGGGGTGTTTTTCACCTACACACTTGCTAATTATCAAACAAAACTTAACACACAAATACCTATTGCCATTGTTGTTTTGATATAATTTTCGAGCTGACATTTGTAACTTTGGTTGCTGTTGCAAATGCACATATGTACATACATACACATGTGTGTACGTTCATTTAACATTCTTTTGTACATACATATATATAACAAAATTTGCAAGTGCAAATACAGTAGAATCCGTTTATAGCGACTTTTAAGGGACCGACGATTTTACATCGGTATACCCGGAAGACGCAATAACCAAAAGGAGCAAAAACATTTTTTTTCTAATTTTATTGTTGCCATGTTCGTAATAGGTTTTAAAATTAAACAAATTAATTTTTTAATCAAAACAAAACAAGTAAAAACGTTGCAGTCGGACGCAACCGACTGCGATATACTTTGATACCAGTTTACATAGCTGTGTTAAGGATTCTGAGTGCAAATAGTGGCGGATGGCACTTTCTATCCCCCTACCAAGTTTGGAGACTCTAGCGCAAAAACCGACAAAGATATAGAGGTGGGCGGTATAAGTGGGCGTGGCATAAAAATTTTTTATGCACACCTGTTACGGATGTCACAACCAATGTTCATACCAAATTTGGTGACTCTAGCCCAAAAACTGAGAAAGATATAGAGGTGGGCGGTATAAGTGGGCGTGGCATCCAAAACATTGATGCAGATCTGTAACGGATGTCACTACCAATGTTCATACCAAATTTGGTGACTCTAGCTTAAAAACTGGCAAAGATACGTGCATTTCGGTTTTTTTTTAGGACGGTGGGGCATGTTCCGTTGTTTTGGGGCGTGGCATCCAATGTTTTGATGCATAACTTTGTCAGATGTCAGCATCTACCTTCATGTCAATTTTGGTGGCTATAGCTTCAAAACTGTAGAAGATACAGGCATTTTTGTTTATAATCGGAGAGGGGCTGGGGGCGGAATAGGTGGGCGTGGCATCCAAACTTTTGATGTAATTTTTTGAGGAATGTCACCAGCTATCTTGCCATCAAATTTGGTGACTCTATCTACTAAAATGTGGGATATATATGTGTTTTATCGATTTGCACATCGAGGTGTATCGACTTGTTATCGATTTCCCAGCCCCCCTGCGGTCGTAGAGCCCCAGATTTAACACTTTGTCTGACGAAGACATGTACCAAGATATTTGCAAAGTTGCAAGGCTCTAGCTTTAAGGGTGTCGAAAAAAGTTGCGTTCATACGGACGGACGGACAGACGGACAGACGGACGGACAGACACCATGACGGACATTGCACAAACCCAATATACTATGATACCTTTGGTATCAAAGTATAAAAATTAATAAATTTAATTCAATAACATGAGTTTTTCATAATAAGTCGTATACACGTAATGCATATTGATAAGCATAATATAACAAGATAAGATTCTATAAGTGGGTTTTCTTTTTATTTTTAATTTAAATAATCAGTGATTTTTGATTGTCTAGCAGTAGTTTTGACAAATAAAAACTGTCGCTCACAGCATTATTTAAACGAGACATGCTGTGCGTTAAGCCCTCGTCATTATAATTTGTATATACAAATCTATTCAGAACTTTTGCAGCCTAGAGTGCAAAACAGCTGAATTTTGATCTTCGACGTTGTTGTCGCTGTCCTGTCCGTCATCTAATATATTTTTAACAATGCTGTCTTCGGTAGTTTTCTTTCAAATCGGCACACCATTGTCAATAAGAACATATTCATCCAGTTCTTTCTTTGAAATTGGTAGCTGATTTTTTAGAGCCCAAACCGATAGAGGAATGTCATCTCCAATTTCAATATCATTTGAGAATGAGCTGCTGGGACTATCTAAATATTCTTCGGCAAGCCCAGAATGCTTAAAACAATTCGCAATTGTCAATGGCGAAAGTTTTTGCTATGCCTAATTTATCATTAAATTGGCATCAAGGATGGTAATTTTCGGGTAATTTTCGAGTAGTTTTCATCTTTGTTTTCATCGATATTGCTAATTATTTAAAGTACGAGATTTTTCCAAAAAGTTGGCATTATTTTGCTGTATTTTTTTTTAGTCACGTCGCAATATCCGGTTGAATTATGAAAAATATCGTCGGTATAAGCGGTATGTCGCTAAAAGCGGAAACGTTCTAAGCGGAGGCCCTTTCATATATGTTTGTATGGGGACCAACCAAGCCATCGAGACGCTATAAGCAGAGTCGTTATAGCAGGATTCTACTGTATATGTATACACAGTGCAAAAACAAACGCACTAACAAATAGAAACTTAATAAAATGTAATCTGCTTACATATGTATGTATATTTAATGCAAAAAAGTTGTATAGATATTTACATATGTAAATACATTTAATTTGTATTTGTTTTTTATAACGAGCCATTTGCGCGAATATAATAAATCTTGAACATCTTTGTGTACTTTGGTACCAAACAAACATTGTTGATATACAATTTCGAACAAGCAAGCAAAGCACATATGTAAGTTTGTATGTATTTATAAACTATGGGGGTTTTGGGTATAAATAGGCAGGCAGAAGGGGTAGGTGTGACATTCAAATTTGTGATGCATTTCTGTGGCGGATGGCACCTTCTATCCCCCTATCAAGTTTGGAGACTCTAGCGCAAAAGCTGAGAAAGATATTTAGGTGGGCGGTATAAGTGGGCGTGGCACATTGCACATATTGCACATTTGTTACGGATGTCACTAACAATGTTTCCAAGTTTGGTGACTCTAGCCCAAAAACTGAAAAAGATATAGAAATTTCAGATTTTACGAGGTGGGTGGAAAAGGTGGGCGTGGCATACAAAACTTTGATATGGATCGGTTACGGCTGTTACTTACAATGTTTCTACCAAATTTGGTGACTAGCCCTAAAACTGAAAAAGATATAGAGTTTTCAGATTTTAGGAGGTGGGCGGTATCAGTGGACGCGTGGCATCCACAGTTTTGATGCATATCTTTGTAAGACTTCATCATCTACCTTCCCATCAAATTTCGTGAGCATAGCTTTAAAACTGTGGGAAATTCAGTCATTTTCGATTATAACTGAAGGGAGGGGGCTGGGATCGGAAGAGGTGGGCGTGGAATCCAAACTTTCGATGCAGCTTTTGAGGAATGTCATCGGCTATCTTGCCCACAAATTTGGTGACTCTAGCTGCTAAAATATAATCTACATCTACATATGTATATACGTAATGCATAAACGTGGCATAGATATGTACATATGTACATTCATGTAATTTGTATTTGTTTTTTTTTTATATCGAGCACTTTTTGGGAAAATAATTAGTCTTGAACATCTTTGTGTTGTGGTAGATTTGCTTAGTTGCTACTTATCTAATTCAAACGATACGTGGTACCAAACAAACATTGTTGATATACAATTTCGAACAAGCAAGCAAAGCACACATGTAAGTTTGTAAAGTATGGGGGTTTCGGGTATAAATAGGCAGGCGTAACACATCTGTGGAGGATGGCACCTTCTATTCCCCTATCAAGTTTGGAGACTCTAGCGCAAAAACTGAGAAAGATATTTAGGTGGGCGGTATAAGTGGGCGTGGCATTCAATATTGCACATTTGCTACGGATGTCACTAACAATGTTTCCAAGTTTGGTGACTCTAGCCCAAAAACTGAAAAAGATATAGAGTTTTCAGATTTTAGGAGGTGGGCGGTATCAGTGGGGGCGTGGCATTCAAAGTTTTGATGCATATCTTTGTAAGACTTCAGCATCTACCTTCCCATCAAATTTCGTGAGCATAACTTATAAACTGTGGGAAATACCGTAATTTTCGATTATAACTGAAGGGGTGGGGGGGGGGTGTTCTGTTGATGCAGTTTTTGAGGCTTGTCATCGGCTATCTTGACCACAAATTTGGTGACTCTAGCTGCTAAAATGTGATATATATATGTGTTATCGATTTGCACATCGAGGTATCGATTTGTTATCGATTTCCCAGGCCCCTGAGGTCGTACAGCCAAATTTAACACTTTGTCTGACGAAGGTATGTACCCAGATATTTGCAAAGTTGCAAAGCTCTAGCCTTAAGCGTGTTGAAAAAAGTTGCGTTCATACAGACGGACAGGCAGACGGACGGACGGACAGACACCTTGACGGACATTGCATTAACCCAATATAATATGATACCTTTGGTATCAAAGTAAAATGACGCTTCTGATTCTCAACCTCAATGGTGGCGTGAAAAAGAGAATATTAAATACTTTGCTAATATGTTGTTAAACATTAAATAATTTATTTATTTTATATATATTGCTAAAATTTTGTAAATCTATTGGCGCAGCGAAGCAAGCGGGGCCTTTACTAGTACATATACTTATATAATAAAATATGCAAGTGCAAATATATAAATATACAGTGCAAAAACCAAACGCACTAACAAATAGAAACTTAAACAAGTAAAAACGTTGCAGTCGGACGCAACCGACTGCGAAATACTTTGATACAAGTTAACATAACTGTGTTAAGGATTCTGAGTGCAAATAGTAGTAATATATGAGGGTTTTGGGTATAAAAATCAGGCAGAAAGGGTAGACATGACATTTATCTTTGGCGGATGGCACTTTCTATCCCCCTATCCAGTTTGAAGACTCTGTCACAACCAATGTTCATACCGAATATGGTGACTCTAGCTCAAAATCTGAGAAAGATATACAGGTGGGCGGTATAAGTGGGCGTAGCATCCAAAACATTGATGCAGATCTGTTACGGATGTCACTTATAATGTTCATACCAAATTTGAAGAGCCTAGCTCGAAAACTGAGAGAGATATAGCGGTGGGCGGTATAAGTGGGCGTGGCATCCAATTTTTGCAATTTGTATGCACACCTGTTACTGATGTCACTACCAATGTTCTTACCAAATTTGGTGACTTTAGCTTAAAAACTGGCGAAGATACATGCCTTCCGATTTTTTTTAGGGTGGTGGGGCATGTCCCGTTGTTTGGGGCGAGGCATCCAATGTTTTTTCCATCATGTTAATTTTGGTGGCTATAGCTTAAAAACTGTAGAAGATACAGGCATTTTTGTTTATAATTGGAGGGGGGCTGGGGGCGGAATAGGTGGGCGTGGCATCCAAACTTTTGATGCAGTTTTTTGGGGAATGTCACTAGCTATCTTGGCATAAAATTTGGTAACTTTAGCTTAAAAACTGGCGAAGATACATACATTCCGGTTTTTATTAGGGCGGCGGGGCATTTCCCCTTGTTTGGGGGCGTGGCATCCAAAGTTTTGAATTCAGATGTCAGTATCTACCTTCATGTCAATTTTGGTGGCTAAAACTTCAAAACTGTAGAAGATACAGGCAGTTTTTTTTAAATTTAAAGAGGGTGGGGGCCGAATAGGTGGGCGTGGCATCCAAACTTTTGATGCAATTTTTTAGGAATGTCACCAGCTATCTTGTCCCCAAATTTGGTAACTCTAGCTGCTTAAATGTGGGAAATTCTTGTGTTTTCTCGATTCGCACATCGAGGTGTATCGACTTGTTATCGATTTCCCAGGCCCCCTAAGGTCGTAGAGCCCCAAATTTAACACTTTGTTTGACGAAGACATGTTCCAAGATATTTGCAAAGTTGCAAGGCTCTATCTTTAAGGGTGTCGAAAAAAGTTGCGTTCATTCAGACGGACAGGCAGACGGACAGACGGACGGACACCATGACGGACATTGTACAAATCCAATATAAGCAGTTACAAACAAATCGCTCTGTGCTCTATCAGATACCAGAATGAAGTGACAAAATGATTCAAATAAAACAGTATATTCCAGAGAGCCAACCAATTGAAATTTCGATAATTTTGCAGCACTGGGCTTGTGTTTGATGACGAAGCAATAATAATTTGGCAGCACTGGTTCTAGTTCAATGCAAAGCGCCATCTGTGTTTAATTTTCAAATGCACTGAATGCATTATTTAATCTTTTTGTAAACCATAAACGCCATCTACCCAATTTGAAAAGTAAGCACAAAACATTTAATTCTCAGCAATTTTCTCACCCTGATCAAGTCGCAATCTATCATGTTTTTCTATCAAAAACTCTACTATTTATAATTAATATATTTTAATAGCCAAGGTGGTGGAAAGCATAGAAAAAAAACTATCAATGAAAAACACCTTGGTTGCTCTATCAAACAGAAAAATTAAAAATATGTCAGGCATTGCGTGAAAATTCATTGCTTGAAATAATTGACAGCAACTAACTTCAACAAATGTGGATACCAATTAGTTTAAATACTTGTCAATTTCATCATCAACTCGTTGGCATTTAGAATGTTGCTCAACACGAAAATTAGTTGACAGCCCGGATTTTTCTCAACTCAGTCAACTAGTATAAACACAAAAAAGTATTGTGTTGAGCTTGGCTGATAGTGCATTTACACTGAGGCCTTAAGCATTTAGCCTTAAGGCCTTCTAAAAATTTAGCCTTTAGCATTCAAAATTTGGCCGTTATATTTGAAAATAGAGACTATTTCGTCATGCCGCAAGAGCGCCGCTATGCTACGGGCTAAAATAAAGACCTTTTTTTGCCGATGTATCGATATTTTCGGCTCGAATAATAAAAGGTGACAACTTTTAACAGCTGACTTTAAACCAAATCAAATTTGCAAGAAAGTAATGTGAATGTTGCACAGGCTAGCACTTGGTATGCCAAACAGACTGGCAACTGTTCTGTACTCTGCAGATGAGCCCAGGCTGTACAGAGCTACAGCTACCCGTTTTGCCAGCGGAATGGACGCTCTTAAGTTAGTGTCCATCCTTTCAATTTCTGGCAAGGTGTCTCAAAGCTTTTGGAAGAGGTTTCTTTCCATTCGGAAACTCTTCTTAAAGGCCATCTCACTCAATTTCGGGACATCCATCCCCCAATAGCAGCCATTGCGCTCAGCCTTCCAGATGCTTACTGTCCTAATGCTGTCAAATCCAGACATTGCATTATGCAAACATTGTTGATATACAATTTCGAACAAGCAAGCAAAGCACACATGTAAGTTTGTAAAGTATGGGGGTTTCGGGTATAAATAGGCAGGCGTAACACATCTGTGGAGGATGGCACCTTCTATTCCCCTATCAAGTTTGGAGACTCTAGCGCAAAAACTGAGAAAGATATTTAGGTGGGCGGTATAAGTGGGCGTGGCATTCAATATTGCACATTTGCTACGGATGTCACTAACAATGTTTCCAAGTTTGGTGACTCTAGCCCAAAAACTGAAAAAGATATAGAGTTTTCAGATTTTAGGAGGTGGGCGGTATCAGTGGGGGCGTGGCATTCAAAGTTTTGATGCATATCTTTGTAAGACTTCAGCATCTACCTTCCCATCAAATTTCGTGAGCATAACTTATAAACTGTGGGAAATACCGTAATTTTCGATTATAACTGAAGGGGTGGGGGGGGGTGTTCTGTTGATGCAGTTTTTGAGGCTTGTCATCGGCTATCTTGACCACAAATTTGGTGACTCTAGCTGTTAAAATGTGATATATATATGTGTTATCGATTTGCACATCGAGGTATCGATTTGTTATCGATTTCCCAGGCCCCTGAGGTCGTACAGCCAAATTTAACACTTTGTCTGACGAAGGTATGTACCCAGATATTTGCAAAGTTGCAAAGCTCTAGCCTTAAGCGTGTTGAAAAAAGTTGCGTTCATACAGACGGACAGGCAGACGGACGGACGGACAGACACCTTGACGGACATTGCATTAACCCAATATAATATGATACCTTTGGTATCAAAGTAAAAATGACGCTTCTGATTCTCAACCTCAATGGTGGCGTGAAAAAGAGAATATTAAATACTTTGCTAATATGTTGTTAAACATTAAATAATTTATTTATTTTATATATATTGCTAAAATTTTGTAAATCTATTGGCGCAGCGAAGCAAGCGGGGCCTTTACTAGTACATATACTTATATAATAAAATATGCAAGTGCAAATATATAAATATACAGTGCAAAAACCAAACGCACTAACAAATAGAAACTTAAACAAGTAAAAACGTTGCAGTCGGACGCAACCGACTGCGAAATACTTTGATACAAGTTAACATAACTGTGTTAAGGATTCTGAGTGCAAATAGTAGTAATATATGAGGGTTTTGGGTATAAAAATCAGGCAGAAAGGGTAGACATGACATTTATCTTTGGCGGATGGCACTTTCTATCCCCCTATCCAGTTTGAAGACTCTGTCACAACCAATGTTCATACCGAATATGGTGACTCTAGCTCAAAATCTGAGAAAGATATACAGGTGGGCGGTATAAGTGGGCGTAGCATCCAAAACATTGATGCAGATCTGTTACGGATGTCACTTATAATGTTCATACCAAATTTGAAGAGCCTAGCTCGAAAACTGAGAGAGATATAGCGGTGGGCGGTATAAGTGGGCGTGGCATCCAATTTTTGCAATTTGTATGCACACCTGTTACTGATGTCACTACCAATGTTCTTACCAAATTTGGTGACTTTAGCTTAAAAACTGGCGAAGATACATGCCTTCCGATTTTTTTAGGGTGGTGGGGCATGTCCCGTTGTTTGGGGCGAGGCATCCAATGTTTTTTCCATCATGTTAATTTTGGTGGCTATAGCTTAAAAACTGTAGAAGATACAGGCATTTTTGTTTATAATTGGAGGGGGCTGGGGGCGGAATAGGTGGGCGTGGCATCCAAACTTTTGATGCAGTTTTTTGGGAATGTCACTAGCTATCTTGGCATAAAATTTGGTAACTTTAGCTTAAAAACTGGCGAAGATACATACATTCCGGTTTTTATTAGGGCGGCGGGGCATTTCCCCTTGTTTGGGGGCGTGGCATCCAAAGTTTTGAATTCAGATGTCAGTATCTACCTTCATGTCAATTTTGGTGGCTAAAACTTCAAAACTGTAGAAGATACAGGCAGTTTTTTTTAAATTTAAAGAGGGTGGGGGCCGAATAGGTGGGCGTGGCATCCAAACTTTTGATGCAATTTTTTAGGAATGTCACCAGCTATCTTGTCCCCAAATTTGGTAACTCTAGCTGCTTAAATGTGGGAAATTCTTGTGTTTTCTCGATTCGCACATCGAGGTGTATCGACTTGTTATCGATTTCCCAGGCCCCCTAAGGTCGTAGAGCCCCAAATTTAACACTTTGTTTGACGAAGACATGTTCCAAGATATTTGCAAAGTTGCAAGGCTCTATCTTTAAGGGTGTCGAAAAAAGTTGCGTTCATTCAGACGGACAGGCAGACGGACAGACGGACGGACACCATGACGGACATTGTACAAATCCAATATAAGCAGTTACAAACAAATCGCTCTGTGCTCTATCAGATACCAGAATGAAGTGACAAAATGATTCAAATAAAACAGTATATTCCAGAGAGCCAACCAATTGAAATTTCGATAATTTTGCAGCACTGGGCTTGTGTTTGATGACGAAGCAATAATAATTTGGCAGCACTGGTTCTAGTTCAATGCAAAGCGCCATCTGTGTTTAATTTTCAAATGCACTGAATGCATTATTTAATCTTTTGTAAACCATAAACGCCATCTACCCAATTTGAAAAGTAAGCACAAAACATTTAATTCTCAGCAATTTTCTCACCCTGATCAAGTCGCAATCTATCATGTTTTTCTATCAAAAACTCTACTATTTATAATTAATATATTTTAATAGCCAAGGTGGTGGAAAGCATAGAAAAAAAACTATCAATGAAAAACACCTTGGTTGCTCTATCAAACAGAAAAATTAAAAATATGTCAGGCATTGCGTGAAAATTCATTGCTTGAAATAATTGACAGCAACTAACTTCAACAAATGTGGATACCAATTAGTTTAAATACTTGTCAATTTCATCATCAACTCGTTGGCATTTAGAATGTTGCTCAACACGAAAATTAGTTGACAGCCCGGATTTTTTCTCAACTCAGTCAACTAGTATAAACACAAAAAAGTATTGTGTTGAGCTTGGCTGATAGTGCATTTACACTGAGGCCTTAAGCATTTAGCCTTAAGGCCTTCTAAAAATTTAGCCTTTAGCATTCAAAATTTGGCCGTTATATTTGAAAATAGAGACTATTTCGTCATGCCGCAAGAGCGCCGCTATGCTACGGGCTAAAATAAAGACCTTTTTTTGCCGATGTATCGATATTTTCGGCTCGAATAATAAAAGGTGACAACTTTTAACAGCTGACTTTAAACCAAATCAAATTTGCAAGAAAGTAATGTGAATGTTGCACAGGCTAGCACTTGGTATGCCAAACAGACTGGCAACTGTTCTGTACTCTGCAGATGAGCCCAGGCTGTACAGAGCTACAGCTACCCGTTTTGCCAGCGGAATGGACGCTCTTAAGTTAGTGTCCATCCTTTCAATTTCTGGCAAGGTGTCTCAAAGCTTTTGGAAGAGGTTTCTTTCCATTCGGAAACTCTTCTTAAAGGCCATCTCACTCAATTTCGGGACATCCATCCCCCAATAGCAGCCATTGCGCTCAGCCTTCCAGATGCTTACTGTCCTAATGCTGTCAAATCCAGACATTGCATTATGGACAAGCGCTGCTGCGGTCACTTCTGTGTTCTCGCAATCAACAAAATTGGCAAAAAAGTTGACGCAATCATTTGCCGTATTAACAACGCAATTTCCTTTGCCAGCATAATTAAATTTAAGTTTTGCTCAATTTTTTCAAATTCTTGTTCAAAAATTACAACCAAAAGTAAATAAAAAACAGCTGATTGCTAAAGACCTTTTGTCAGTGTAAATGACTTTTCGCCCGTATCACTAAGGCCTTTTTAAAGGCTTCAGTGTAAATGCACTATGACAGTTGTTGATAGAGTGAAACAACAACAATAGAGTAAACAACTATCAGCCTGGTCAACTGTTGCATTGCCAATAGATTGACAACACGAAAACAACAGTTGACGCTTTGAATATAAACAAAGTCTAAACACTTTGAGTCAATAGTTGATGTCACAATTGACGCGTTGACTACACAAAATCAAATTGACTTCATTTTTATTGATTTGCTTTGTGTTGACCAAATTTATTCAACGATATTTATTTATTTTGATATTTCAATATCGAAAGTGGATGCGGATCGGTTGCGGGCGATAGCTTATGACCAACTTTATTTAACGATATTTCAATATCGAAAGTAGAGTTGATTCGTTTGCGGGCGATATCTTATGACCAACTTTATTTAACGATATGTCAATATCGAAAGTACAGTTGATTCGGTTGCGGGCGATAGCTTTCGCTAAATAGCATTTTGGTGATTGTCCTTCTCCACTGTGTGTTTTTGTGTGCAAAACAATGGAGAAATTAGATGGTGTTGATGTGGAATACGTTGATTTAACACCAATAAATAAAACATCACGCGCCAGAAAGACGGTAGCATTGTGGTCGGAAGAGCAGTGATACACCTTAATTCAGTTAGTAGAAGAAAGAACTAATTTATGGGATTTCAACAGCGGTGCTTACAAAAATCGCAACAAACGGGAGACTTCATGGGAAGAAATTGCAAAGGCTCTTCAATTCCCAAAAGAAGAAGTATCCAATAAATGGAATTTGTTGCGCCAGCAATTTCGTGTAAGTAAAAATCATTTTTTTTTTCATGTAATTATTTATATTTTATTAAATGCAATGCAATTTTTTAAAGAATGCCCATAATAGGGTTCGATCGACTAAAAGTGGTCAGGCTGCTGCCGCTCGGAAGCCGCCAAATAAATTTTACTGTGCTTTGCTCTTCTTGCAACTCATACTTAGTGTTGACTCTGGATAGCGGACATCAAGTTATGTAAGTTTTTAAATTTTTATAAATAAATAAATATATTGGGGGAGATCTCCCAACAGAGATGGAGCCACTGCGACCGATCGATCTTTTGTGCCCATAAGACTCCCTATTCAGACAAGAGCTGCTCAACCTCCCTTATGAAGGCTAGCAGACCTCCCGTCGAGGCTTTCCTTATCTGCATAGTTGTCAGAATCTCGCTATGCAGATGCCTCCTTCTAGACCAAATGACGGCTGGACATTCACAGAGAATGTGTTTTGTCGTCTCGTCATCCCCCTTACAGAGCCTACACTCTGTGTCAGGAGACAGACGCATTTTATGAAGATGGTATTTTAAGACATGGTGGCCGGTGACGTAGGCTACCAATAGTCTTAGGTCCATCCTGGAACACCCAGCAGTATTCCTTCCTACTAGTGGATGTATCAGCTCTTTAGCTTGACGAAATCCTGGACTGGATATCCAATACCTGGATCTAACTCCCTCTGCCCATCCTTCTATTCTTTCTTTGGCAGCGGCCCACCCTAAGCCACAAAAAGGTTCTGGGCCAAGTAATGGAGTCGCTAAGCCGGGTCTAGCCAGCTCATCTGCGTTTTCATTGCCGGTAATTCCGGCATGACCTGGAACCCAACACAAAGTTACTTTGTTCCCGGTGGAGAGTTGCTGGAGGCTGGTCCAGCAGTCTGCGACAAGCTTGGAGCTAATCCTCCAAGAGGATAGAGCTTTGATCGCCGCTTGACTGTCCGAAAAGATGTATAAATTAGCTCCTCCTATCCTTTTGTCTAGGATGAGTTTAGAGCAGGCCTCAATGGCATGAATCTCTGGTTGAAAAACGCTGGGCCATTTACCCAGTGCAATCGAGACTCTGGTGTTAGGTCCAAAGATCCCCGCACCCACCCCTTGCTCAGTTTTAGACCCATCAGTGAACCACTGCAGGCCCCTGGGGTCATTACAAGGGTCGCCATTTTCCCATGCCCTACGGTCTGGAATGAGAGTCCTGAATTTCGCCCCGAAATAGAGCTTCGTGGACATGAGATCTGTTCGATTGCAGACCTCTAAGCCAGAAACATTATTCAAAATACTGACATGACCCGCATCATTAGTCAGTAACCCAGATGTAAGTTTGATCCTAAGAAGACTTTTAGCGGCACCTTCTTGTATGTAAATATGTAGAGGAGTCAATCCAATAATTTTCTCCATAGCCGTAGTTGGGCATGTGAGTAAAGCTCCCGTCAGAGATACACACACAAGCCGCTGCAGCTTGCTACACTTCTGAATGGCCGTGACCTGCTGCAGTTTGGGCCACCACACAAGAGCAGCATAGGACACGATAGGCCTGACCATCATGCAGTAAGGCCACAGGATGGATTTGGAGTCAAGGCCCCACGATCTACCATAAGGTCTTCGACATGCCCATAAAGCATGTGAAGCTTTGGTAATCGTTTTATTAAGGTGCGAGTTCCAGTTAAGTCGTTTGTCTAAAACAACTCCCAGATATTTGACCTCACTGGAGAGCTCTACGGGAGTCCCACCAATGACTAGGAGGCCGATGTCATTGATGTACCGTTTGGTGAACGGCACAACAACCGCCTTGTGCAGATTGATGTTGAGACCCACGTTAATGCACCATTCTAGAACCAAATTGAGTGCCCTTTGCATCAGTTCGGTGACGGTGTTTCCGAACTTCCCTGAGACTATAATGGCCAAGTCATCTGCATACCCGATGGCATCTATTCCCTGGCTGTGTAGTTTTTCTAGAAGTTCGTCAACTACAAGTGACCATAGTAGAGGAGACAACAATCCACCTTGTGGACACCCTCTGGCCGCGTTTAAACGAACCGTCGTTGCGTCTAACGTGTAAGATATTTCTCGTTGTCGTAGCATAGCTTCTATCCAGGCTACAGAGGCTGCGTCAATGTCCCTATGAGATAGAGCTCTGGAGATTGACTGATAGCCAGAGTTGTCGAAAGCACCTTCCACGTCCAGAAAAGAGCACAGAGCAATTTCCTTAGATTTGAAAGATTTTTCGATTTTGCTGACTAGGTGGTGAAGAGCGACCTCAGTCGATCCGCCTTTGATGTAGGCAAATTGTGATTTGTGTAGCGGTTTGGTGGCCTGGAGAGTGCACCTCACGTGCAAGTCCACCAGCCGCTCCGCAGTCTTGAGAAGAAAAGACGAAAGGCTTATCGGTCTGTATGACTTAGGTTGGTCGAGAGCTCTGTTGCCTTGTTTAGAAATAAATACCACGTTGACTCTCCTCCAAGATTGCGGTATATATCCCCATGCAAGGCTGGCTCTAAGCAGACTGACAAGTGGTGTGATAATTATTTCAATGCTATGTTGTAGCAAGGCAGGGAAAATCTGGTCTCCCCCGGGGCCTTAAAAGGGCTAAAAGATTTGACTGCCCACCTGACCTTGTCAGGATCGAAGATAATACCGGACAGACTGTGATCTCGCCTAATCGGTGTGGTGGTGAACCCGTCTGATTCACCATGTGTGCTAATTCTGGATCCTGGGAAATGCACCTGAAGCAAAAGTTCTAGCGTTTCCTTTCGATCTTGAGTAAAAGAGCCATCTGTTCTTTTAAGAAGCCCCACCCCATTAGTTCAGCCCTTTGCAAAGACCTTTTGCAGTATAGCTGCTTCTGGTAGTGCCTGCACACTTTCACAGTAGCTGCGTCAGCTCTCTCGCTTAGCTCTTCTAATGTTCTTATTATACTCCGTGAGAGCACTCCTGTAAGTGTCCCATGAGTCCCGATTTTCCCTAGCTCTATTAAAGAGTCTACGTACTACCTGTCTTTGACTTTCAAGTCTGTCGCTCCACCAGGGAACCTCGTGGTTCACCCGATGTCGCTTTAGAACTGTACTGTCTTGGAAAGAAGTGATAAGCACATCGTGAAGCTGGTCAGCAGCCAACTCTATGTCACTCACAGACGCAAAGTTGGTTATAAGCTGGTCAGCTTTCATAGCCACAGAGGCTGTGAACATATCCCAGTTAGTTTTCTTCCGATTATATAGCGAAGTGTTGAGTTCCGTTTGGCCAGGTAGATCAAACCGGATGTGCTGGTGGTCTGATAACGTAGCTTCATCGGTAACCCTCTAGTTCGTTATATAACCGGACAAGAAGTTACTAGCCAGGGTGAGATCCAGGACCTCCTCCCTAATGGCGTTTATAAAGGTGGGTTTGCACCCTCTATTGACTACATCTAATTGACTACACAATAGATATTCAAGAAGGCACTCACCCCGTTTGTTGACATCACTGCTGCCCCATATGGTGTGATGCGTATTAGCGTCGTAGCCGATAACCATGTATTTCCCGGCTGTGCGGCAGAAGTTGACGAGCCTCTGGACCTCCATAGGCGGAGCTACGTCAGTGTCTCCGGGAAAGTAGGCGGCCACCACCACCACTTCACGAACACCTTCCGCTGTAGCCACCTCTACGGCTGTTGCAACTAGATCCCTGCAGATAAAGTTAGTTAATGGGAAATGCCTCACGTTATTATCTAAAAGAATAGCTGCGCGAGGAGCACCTCCACTGCGGTCGTATAACAACTTACTTGTACCGCAGCTCAGTCCTTTAATTTGGCCACCGATTAACCATGGCTCCTGGACTAGGGCCAGGTCGATCTTCTGCTTGGCGAAAGTCCTGCACAGGGTGGCCGACGCCCCTTTGGCGTGATGCAGGTTCGCCTGGAGAACCCTCATGGTTCTCATGACTCCTCCTTGGAGCGTGAGGTTGCCGCTGTTACCTCGTCGAGAGTAGTTCCCTCTCACTCCCTTCGGCAGTCTAGATGCCTTGACCGACATCGGTATCTTGGCTGCCGGCGCCGTGGCCTTGGGAGGCTGTGCCCTGCCTCTGGCGGGAGCACTACCTTTTGTAGCACCGCCTGGGACTCCCTTGGCCTGTGGAGTACTCCTTGGAGCTGGGATGGGGGTGGTCTTCATTGCGAGCCCAGCAGCTGCACTAGTGGATGGACCATCTCCGTGGAAAGGTTCTGCACGTTGGACGTCGCTGCTCTTATTCTTGAGAGCGGGGCTCTTCAGGATAAGCCTGATCCGGCCAAAGCCGTACCAGATCTTACCGCCGCTATTAGTAAGCGACTGCAGCGACGCCTGATCCACCATAATGGCGAGGTGCAGCATTTCACCTTGTGTGGTCCGCTGCACTACTCTCCACTGGGTGGTGTCGAGAAAATTCTGCTTACCTACATAAGTCAGAACCTCCTCGTTCGACAACTCCAAGCTGTTGGCGAAGTAGCCTCGCACAAGGCTGGCCCGGGGGAACTGGCCCTCCTCCAACAGCTCCACGTCAAGTGAACTGTTAGCCTTTATAAGGCTAAAGTTACACCAGACCCACTCGGCTGCCTTGTCGTCATGGCAGACGATCAAAAGCCACCCAGTTCTCGGAACACATCCCTCAAACTGTGGCTTTAGACCGACTGTCTCCGTAGACAAAGTGGTCTTTAAAATCGCAGCCTTGTGCGCAGCCATCTACTCCGCTGTCAAAGCCAACGATCTGTCAGTCAGAATGAAGCTGAGCTTGACACCGCTTGCCATCCGACTGTAGGATGGTGCTGTCGGCTCTGAATGAGCACTCTTCGGCTTCTTTGACAAGTGTCAAAAGATCTATCTCGCTTAGCCAGTGCTTCAGCGAGACGGGGAGTTTTTGCCGCCTGGAGAGCCTCAGCTCTCGAGAGTCCCTTCGGAATAGCTGCCTTAAACAGCTTCTTCTCGCGACTTGTCATTTTTACGAAGGCGACCTCGGAATCCAGCTTTAGCCGCCGGATCCGAGTGCCTGCATCCGCTATGGATACTGAGCAGGATGCGTCGTCTGACGGTATCACGGTGACATCTTCAGAGTCTGAGGCCAACACCTCAGGTTCCTCTGTTGTCACCAGATCTTCTGTCGACGAGAAGGAGGCAGTCTCCAATCGTCCTCCGACGGTCGGTGGCTTTTCCGAATCCCCAATCGCAACCGGAACGACATCCGTGCGTTCTGGGGAGATGCTGTTAGAGTAACATCAAACTCATTGTCTACAATTGATAAATCCATATAATTCCCACGAGTGAACGGGAAGGGAGGTCACCCGCGGCATAGCCCGTGTACCGCGGGAAGTCCACAAATAAAACTGGAGGGGGACAGGTATCCAGAGTCCGCATATAAGCGACCGAGCACCCCCTCGGCCACGAATCCCTCGGCATATGCTGTTCCACCATGGATTGGGGAATTTAATGAAGAGTTATCTTCTCTTAGCCCGACTACCATTAGTCAGCACCCTTGGTCGAGACATGACCAACACAAGGGTCTGTTTCCAGCCGCCCTCGCGTGGAGAGTATAGTCGCACTTCCGACAGTGTGAGCATATACGGCGCGTACTACCTGCGTAGTTACACGTGATTCCCCTTGCTCACCTGACGGCTGACTGCCTTTTTTAATTTTTAATACTTTGATACCAAAGGTATCATAGTATATTGGGTTTGTGCAATGTCCGTCATGGTGTCCGTCCGTCTGTCCGTCTGTCGTATGAACGCAACTTTTTTCGACACCCCTAAAGCTAGAGCCTTGCAACTTTGCAAATATCTTGGAACATGTCTTCGTCAAACAAAGTGTTAAATTTGGGGCTATACGACCTCAGGGGGCCTGGGAAATCGATAACAAGTCGATTACACCTCGATGTGCGAATCGATAAAATCGATTTCCCTTATTTGAGCAGCTCTAGCTGCTAGTGTTACCAAAATTGGGGGAAACATAGCCGATGACATTCCTCAAAAAACTGCATCAAAAGTTTGAATGCCACGCCCACCTATTCCGCACCCACCCCCCCTTAAATTATAAACAAAAATGCCTGTTTCTTCTACAGCCAACAAAATTGACATGAAGGTAGACACTGACATCTGACAAAGTTATGCATCAAACTTTGGATGCCACTCCCCCAAACAAGGGGACATACCCCACCACCCTAAAATAAATCGCAAGGCATGTATCTTCGCCAGTTTTTAAGCTAGAGTCACCAAATTTGGTATTAACATTGGTAGTGACATCTGTAACAGATGTGCATACAAATTTTAGATGCCACGCCCACTTATACCGCCCACCGCTATTATAATTATTATTATTATGAAGTGGAGGTCTGTGCACTGCGACCACCTGGATCTATTGTGCCCTCTTCCTAGTGTATGAGCTACAGCTCCTCGTACAGTGCGATCGATCGCAGAAACGCGATGATGTCGCTTGGACGAAGAGCCCTCATCTCCTCAGAATTAAGTGAGACCTGCCCTAGCTGAGATAATCCCAGCCGACCTATGGCCGGGCACTCTTCTAATAGATTCTCTGGAGTTTCGTCCCCCTCCAGACAGAGCCTGCAAGTGCTCTCGTTGCCTATGCGTATCCTTTGTAAATGCCTACGCAATCTGCAGTGTCCCGTCAAGAAGCCTGTAACAATCCGAAGAGATACCTTGCTCAGCTTCAGACTGTCTTCAGTCCTCGTCTTGTTGTAGTTAGCAGACCAGAGGTCAGAGCGACTGCTCTGCTCGATGACACCAGGGCCCAGCCCACAGAAAGGTTCTGGCCCGTAGAAAGAAATGCTTGCCCCCTTCCTGGCCATTTGGTCAGCTACCTCATTACCTGGAATTCCCGCGTGCCCAGGGATCCAATAGACTCTATTATTAGCCCCCAACTTGTTAAGTGATTCTATACACTGCCAAACCAGCCTTGAAACAATTTTATATGCACTTAGTGCTTTTATTGCCGCCTGACTGTCTGAAAAAATGGCAATGTCACTGCGATCGTACTCTCTGTCTATGTTAAAAGCGGCACATCTCTCTATTGCGAGTATCTCCGCTTGGAAGATACTAGTAAACTTGCCAAGAGGTTCATGGTATTGGAGTCGAGGTCCGCAGACTCCGACCCCAGCCCCCTCCTCTGTAAGTGAACCATCTGTGTACCACCTAATAGCATGTGTTTTCACATTTTAGGTAGTTGACAGGCTGGTCCAATCTGCCTTATTGCTAAGCTCTATCTTAAAGAGCTTTCTGAAGCTAAATTACGCCATCTGCGCATCCTGTGGGTATTCTAAAAGTGAGCCCGTGGCTCCTGCCGCCGATCCGGTTGCTAATGCTCCCGTTAATCTCATATGACTTCTGCTTGCGTTGTGTTTTATGTATAAGTGCAACGGTGGGAGCCCAAGTAGTACGTCAAGAGCCGTGGCTGGGCAGGTGCGCATTGCACCCGAGATGCAAGAGCAGGCAAGCCTCTGGAGATTACCCAGTTGCTTCCTCGCGCCTTCCCGGTCCATGCGTCCAGCCCAGACCACTGCTCCGTAGCACACCATGGGCCTCACCATAGCAGTATACATCCACATCAGAATGTTAGGTGAAGCCAGTCAGTCTGCCGAGGATTTCTGATGTTCTTACTAAAGCTCAGATTACTGCATATGTCGAATAGGATAATCCTATGGTCCGACAATGAAGGTTCATTGGAGACTATCCAGTTGCGGGCCAACCTGGAGCCTCCATCTTTATCTAACACCTCGGCCCTGCTTTTGGTAACAAACGTAGGTTCTGCCCCTACGTTGAAAACGGTGAGATCCTTAACTAGTAGAAAATCAAGTAAACACTCACCTCTGCTGTTAGTATCTGTGCTGCCCCACGTGATGCTATGTGCGTTGGCATCGCACCCCAGCAGCAATGGCAGCTTCTTACTGCTGCAGTAGTCCACTAGATTTTGGACATCTAATGGAGGAGCCTCCGCCTCGTCTCCCGGGAAGTACGCCGACGCCACCACGATACTCCCGCGCTCTCCAGTGATCATCACTGCTACTAGATCTTTAGTGAGAAAGTTAGAAAGACATAGAAAGTAAATATTCTTCCGTACCAAGATGCATGCTTTCGGCGATATCTCTCTAACATCCGCAATAGCTCTTGCACTTACGTGGTTAAGGCCGCAGATCCTGCCTCTGACGACCCTTGGCTCTTGGATGAGCACCAGCCCCAGGTCCAACGTGGTGACCAAACTGCCGATAACAGCTGAAGCTGCCCTCGCGTGATGCAGGCTGATCTGTGCCACGGTGGTGGTCTCCATCCCTAAAGCTCTTCTTCACCCTCCGAGAGTGTCACATAGGTCTCTGACTGCGCCCCGGTGGGCGTTCGCTCATCATCGGATGGCCCATCCTCGTTGGTGGTATCACCATCTCCTCGCACATTTAGCTTGGACAGGTATAATCCCTGTAGAGAGGCCGAGTCCAACTCGGCATCTATGGCCGCCAGCTTCCTCTCCGCTTCAGCTTCGGCTGAGGCTGCCGAAGTGCCAGGCGCAACGACAGCTTTCGCCTCCGCATCCGCTTCTCCCTCCGTCGCGCTGTGCGCTTCGGCTGAGGCTTTCGAAGTGCCAGGCACAACGTCAGGTTTCGCCTCCGCAACCGCCGCCGCCGCTTCCTCCTTCTTAGCGTGGAGCTTGCATTTAAGCTGCCCAAATCGGAAGCTTACCATCAAGCCCCGGCTCTTCAGGAGAGCAAGTGCCTCATCTTCCACGCCTAGCGTCAGGATTTTACCTCCTTCAGCCTCCTTCCACCTCAGAAGCTTCCACGTGTCTGTGCTAAGCCCACGGTTCTGCTCGGTAAGCAGCCCAAAAGATTTGGCCACCGGCTCGCCAGCCGTCCGTGGCAGGAAAACCGTTATAATGTTGGGTAACAGTATTTCGTCATTTGGGCAGGTGGAGAGCTGCACGCCCACCGCAGAGCTGATGCTGGGAGCATTTAGCTCTAGCCACTTCCTAGTCGCATCGTCCATGCACTCCACCAGTATAAGTGGATGTCGTTGCAGTTAATTCTTGCGGTATGGCCCTTCCTCATCTCCTCGACGAGTGCAAGCACCACCGCCGACAGTTCCTCTTTGGACAGAAGCCTCTTTGGGTGCTCAGACGCCATTATAGCCAAGATTGTACCCTTGGTTACACTGGCGTACGAGGCTGCCTTCGGACGCTTCGTGTCCATCGAAGTACTAGGGCCTTCTGGAACTGTGTTGCCTTTATGTTTCGATCTCTTGTTGGCGTCATTGGGGGCCTCAGCAGGCCACTTCCGCTTCTTTCACCTGGAGACACAGTCGGGGCCCGGTGCTCCAGCGCTCTCTTGCGCGCTTCCTCCGGCTTCAAGCCACGACCCAGGTATCTAAGATACCATTTGCGGCCGGCTCCACTTAGGCCATGCCTTAGCGGGTCACCAGCCCCAACGGGTTGTCCTGGAGCCGGAATGGGCGGCATCAGCTTCCCCTTCTGCAGCCCAGAAGAGGGTGTTGCAATGTCAGTCCTGCCGACATTGCCTGTCTGCGGGACAGCCACCGGGGCAGTGCCGGGCACTGCGCTCCCACCCTCTACGTCAGTTCGTTTGTTGTCCTCATTGACCACCACTCGAGGCTTGAAAGCCTCTACACTACTGGAGGTGCCTTGCTTTGGGGACGAGCCCTTTGGCTTGGCAACACTCTTCGAGTGGGGGGCATGACCCCGTGCGGTGTCAATTTGCCACCCATGTCCAGAGCATCCTCTTCCATCCGCTCTGCTAATTGTGTTGCGGTTAAGCCCCGCCCATCTTTATTTAAAATGTTTTTGTCCATAAATTTGGTCCAACGAGGGTGGGGGGAAGTAGTACTCACCGAGGCGGCTAGGTATCGGTGAGGCTCCGTACTATTACAGTCTGTTACCCCTGACTGCAAACCAACCAATAGGCACGGATCACGAAACACCCTGGCTTAGGGGGGTGAGTAGGCACCCTTGCCTAAGGACGTCACCACTGCCCGTTTGAGATGTGGGGGATAGAAGTGGGTAGGTTATTGTGTAGGAATTGGGTGTGTGTAAGACAATGTTTTAAAGACGGTCAAACAAGCGCCTTGTCGGTCCCACTAACGGTGTGGTACCCGCTGTTGTCCGGGACTGCTTATTACGACAAGTCGCTATTCGCAGCTAACCTCCACTGGAGGCCTTGCGCTATCCGCAACCTGCGAACCGTCCGGTGGCTTCAGCTAGCCCACCTCAGAACCATCTCAGAGTTCGTTGGTACCAGAGCCCACCGCTACATCTCTCTCAGTTTTCGAGCTAGGCTCTTCAAATTTGGTATGAACATTATAAGTGACATCCGTAACAGATCTGCATCAATGTTTTGGATGCCACGCCAAATGAAAGTGCCATCCGCCACAGATAAATTTCATGTCTACCCTTTCTGCCTGATTTTTATACCCAAAACCCTCATATATTACTATTTGCACTCAGAATCCTTAACACAGTTATGTACTCTGGTATCAAAGTATATCGCAGCCGTTTGCTTCCGACTGCAACCTTTTTACTTGTTAATGTTCGTTGTGAGTAGGACAGCCGCAGTCTGCGTATTGCCAGCTCACCTCACCTTCTTTAGATATAAAATGTTGTTAAAATCTTTCTCTAATTTGGCTTGCTGTAATGGTAGTTCGTCCGATGTTTGCTGATTGCAGATCCAAGCTGTTTCCTTCTGCTCGCCATTTACCTGGCACAAATTCACCATTCAGCTGCTTGTCAAAATCAATTGAGCTCGTGTACACACTCTTTTTTTTCAATTAAAAAATTGTGAAGAACGGAGATAGCTTACACAATCTTTGTGGCATTTGCGGGTTGAAGATCAATTTTCCTGCGAAGAATTCTGAAGTGTGCTGCGCAAATTCCGAAAAATTTTCAATGATTCTAACCGCGCGCGGGACTGCCGATAGTTAAAAACTCTTTGATTTATATTTTGATGCCGGAACGCAAATGACTTTAGAACAGGGGTGCTCAATGCTATAGCACACGAGCACATTTGTTTTTGTTTTGGCACTTAGCATACGGAGCGGCACATGCCATACTTTCCTAGGGCACACGCCAATTCCTCTTTGTGTCGCTGTGCGTATCGTGCCAAGCCAACAACAATTCCATAGAACTTTTTTTCTCCTCTTTGTGTCGCTGTGCGTATCGAGCCAAGCCAACAACAATTCCATTGCTTTTTTTATCCTCAACTCACAATGCAAAGTGTTGTTGTCTTGTTCTCGGCTCTGCACTGACACTTTTTTTGTTGCGTTTTTGATAGAATTTGATTTAAGTTTGATTTTAGTTTATTGTGGACCAGCGACACGTGCATTTCATTGGATTTTTTTCCTCAGTGTTAAATTTGATGCAATAAAACGGCCTCAATACATGTGTGCGTGTGTATTCTTTTGCTTGTGTTGGTAAGGGCACTGCCGTAAGGCAATTTTGAGCACCCCTGCTTTAGAATATATGTCTTTAGTGGGAACGCATCATCAGCAACAATAACGTACGCCATTGGCTCGGATCCATTTCGTAGTGGCTTCGGGTCAGGCAAGTTCAGCGTGTTTTGCTCCAAAGCTTTTGATAATCATTTGTCTTTCGTTGGTGACAGTTGTATTTTTGAGTGATCCTGCTAAAAAAATTATTTTTCGAGTGTTTGTGCTGTGCATTAATTGGTTTAATTGTGGAAATCATACTAAATAGTGATCGCATATATGCGTTGTACGGATTTATGTGTTTAAAGTTACTTTGCTTAAACATTTAACTTATTTTATTTTGCAGTCAAGCTGACGCTGATTTGTCTTGAAAATACATACATACATACATACGTACTTGCTCTCGCTTGCTTTCGTTTGTTTTCGTTTACTAACAAAAATTACCTATTAACGTACTCTTGCTCTCCAACATCAGTTCTCTCTCGCTCTATTTCACTTTATTTCTTGCACTTACTTTTCTTTGATCAAGCACATTAATTTGCCCATATTTTATTTTATTTACTTATGTATAATAAAAATGTTTGTCTGCTGCTGTTAGAACTATAAAACAGTTGGTGCATCCAGCGCAGATTTTATCGTATGTAGGATGTGCGATAACACGATCCACTTAAAATGTGCAGATTTCACTGCCAAGGTCAGAGACTGTCTAGGAACTGACTCTGGCCTTAAATGGTTTTGTAATGCCTGCAATGTGGTAGAGAAGGACATGTCAAAATACATGAGGCAGACTTATAATTGTTTTAAACTGTGCATCTTGCTTTTGACAATCTTCATGCCAATTTTAAAGACCTTGAATTAAAATTTAAAAATGGAAAGATGCTTGACCACTCTCCAAAGCGCAAAAAGACTTCGGGCTCTTGCCCTCCTATAGCCCCTCTTGTCCAATTGCGGGCCCGTTAATGCTATTTAACTCACCGGCAAATAATCCGATACTGCCCGGTGGCAATATTACGCCGTTACACGTTCCTGTTGTTGAACCGTCTGGTTCAAATGTTCAATTAACCATTCCTAGTAGCGTAGCTGCAGCACATAAGCCGCTTGTAGTTGTTCCTATTCGAAAATATATTTTTGTATCTAGGCTAGCTTCTGATACCTCCTCAGAAGATGATAGTGCCTATATTAAAAGTAATATCGACTCCCCGTTGATTGTTGTTGAAAAGTTTAAATTTAAACACGCTCGTAACATATCTTCGATCAAGTTGAGTGTGCCGCCTGAACTTTTCTCGACGATTTGTTCTGAAAAGTTTTGGCCGCCGAACATCCTCTTGAAAGAGTATGTGAACAGGCGAAATCAGGCCCGTGCGCAGGGGGGGTTTTGGGGGTTCTAACCCCCCCATAGAGAATTTTTCCACATAATTTTCCACTAGCAATAGTCCTTATTCTACGAAAGTCAAACCGACTTGATAATTAATATTTTGTTGTCAATTTTTGTTTCCACATTCTCAACTTTCTCGATCTTGTGCACGTTTGTTATTGAATTTTCCCACCTTTTTTACCTCCTATTATCAGTGTCATTGAGAATGCAACCATCGTCATTGTGAATGCAACTAGTCAGCTGTTCGAGCTGTGCGGACATGTGATGACATTGATTGATTTTCGATCCTTATATTTTTTACCAAGGACATTCGTCGCTTTTTGTGTAAAAAACCGCGGATTGAACACAAAAATGTAAGTATCGAATGCTGTTGATTTCAGTAGATTATCAATCACAGCAAGGATTTGCAGGTTATTGTGCTACAGTTTATAGTATTGAAGATACCTTTTGTTTATTGATAGGACGTGGGTGAATGTAATCAAGATAAAGTTATTCCTGAAGTTCCGAAAAGTGAATATCAAGTCAAGACACAATAAAATGTCTTCATTTATAAGAAAAGTTTCTTATTCTTTTTTATAACTTCATAACCTAACATGATACACATATGTCAAAACCCCCCCCCCCCCATAAACGAATTCTGCGCACGGGCCTGGGCGAAATAGCAATAATACTAATAGTAATACTAGTAGTGCCATCCCTATTAGTAACTCACTTCCTTCTACGTCTGTATCAAAAAACTAACTGAAGTAATTAGGTTAGCCTATCAAAATGTAAGAGGCCTAAATACTAAATTTTCAAAACTTTACGTTAATATCGAGACGTGAATTCGCCGCAGTGTGGTCACACTTGCGATTTTGGGGCGGAAAATATCACGCGGTTTATTCGTGCCGCTGCCGCTGCGGATTATTCGCTCTGGTGTGCGCGATGCTTTATGTCAATTTTGGTGCCTATAGCTTCAAAACTGTAGAAGATACAGGCATTTTTGAGTATAATTTAAGGGTGGGTGGGTGCGGAATAGGTGGGCGTGGCTTCCAAACTTTTGATGCAGTTTTTTGGGGAATATCACTAGCTATTTTGCCATAAAATTTGGTAACTTTAGCTTAAAAACTGGCGAAGATATATACATTCCGGTTTTTATTAGAGCGGCGGGGCATATCCCCTTGTTTTGGGGCGTGGCATCCAAAGTTTTGAATCATAACTTTGTCAGATGTCAGTATCTAACTTCATGTCAATTTTGGTGGCTATAGCTTCAAAACTGTAGAAGATACAGGCATTTTTGTTAATAATTTAAAGGGGGGTGGGGGCGTTCGTACAGACAGACGGACAGATGAACACCATGATGGTATCAAAGTATAAAAACTCATATTAAATGTACGTACATACATGCGTATGTATGGACATATGTACATACGTGCATTTGCAACACCAACCAAAGTTACAAATGTCAGCTCGAAAATTATATCAGAACAACAATGGCAATAGCGATTTGTGTGTTAAGTTTTGTTTGATAATTAGCAAGTATGTAGGTGAAAACCACCCCCGTAACATATTCTGGTGTGTAAAACTCTTCTAGGCGCACAAAGTTATGTTTTAATTGATTTGTTTTAAATCAATGACACAAACAAAAAGAAGCATTGCGATCCCAACAACAACACTGACTTAAAACAACAACAAACGCTACTTGATTCGAAAATCAATTTACATATATACATGTGTATGTATGTACATATGTACACACGTGCATTTGCAACACCAACAAAAGTTACAAATGTCAGCTCGAAAATTATATCGAAACAACAACGCCAATAGGTATTTGTGTTAGTGTGTTAAGTTTTGTTTGAATTCGATAATTAGCAAGTATGTAGATAAAACCACCCAGTATCAAATTCTGGTGTGCAAAACTCTTCTAGGCGCACAAAGTTATGTTTTAATTGATTTGTTTAAAATCAATGATACCAACAAAAAGAAGCATTGCGAGCCCAACAACAACACTTACAACAACAACAAACGGTACTTGGGTCGTAAATCAATTGTCAAAGGCACAAAGAAGAAAAGAGAATAACGGAGACACATACACAGCGCATGTGTTTTGTTTGCTCGCTGGCGATCGCTGTACAGACGGCAGAACTGGAATGGGTCATGTGTTTTGTTTTTGTAAACTCGGCCGCGATAGCTTGTGCGCAGACGGCAGTAGTGGAATGGGTCATGTGTTTTGTTTTTGTAAACTCGGTCGCGTTGAAACTCACAGCTTGTGCGACAATGAGGCACTAGAGTGGTGGAATGAGGTAAAGTAATTAATGCAGGACATTGATTTGTATGGGAGGTACTCGAAGGAGTGGTACAAATTAAAAATTTCTTAGTGCTCACTTTCAACCTGAATGGAATATTATGTGCAAATTTCAGCCTTCTAGCTCTTATCGTTTAGGCTGCGGGTCTCTCAACAGTAAGGGACCCCGCTTGCTTCGCTGCGCCAATAGTTTTTACAAAATTTTAGCAATATATGTAAAATAAATAAATTAGTTTATGTTTAACAACATATTAGCAAAGTATATAATATTCTCATTTTCACGCCACCATTGAGGTTGAGAATCAGACGCGTCATTTTATTTTGATACTAAAGGTATCATATTATATTGGGCTTATGCAATGTCCGTCATGGTGTCTGTCCGTCCGTCCGCCCGCCCGTCCGTTTGAACGCAACTTTTTTCAACACTTTTAAAGCTAGAGCTTTGCAATTTTGCAAATGTCTTGATACATACCTTCGTCAGAAATAGTGCTTAATTTGGCTCTACGACCTCAGAGACCTGGGAAATCGATAACAAATCGATACCTCGGTGTGCAAAACGATGAAACATATATATATACTAGCTAACTCAGCCACGCGTTGCAGCGGCGGACCCGACAGACTTCTTCCTGTCAAAAAGATTTGTAATATTGAATTGTTTTGATTCTACGTTTTTTATAGCCGGTGCAAAAAATTCTACTACTATAACCCTTGAGTACAATGAAATTATTTACGAACAAAGACGAAAATGTTGAATTTTGAATGTAGTTTCAAAATTACGTCCATCGGATGCACTATCGCAAATTTTAGTTGCCCCAAATGACGTCATTTGGAAGCAAGAATTAAATTTGCGTATCTTACGCAAAAATAATTTGGAATCATCTGAGTTGCCAGTAAGAAGGGATAATAAAGGCTCCGGCAGAGCGGGTAGAGGTGACAGCACAACTTTTCCTGATGCGCAGCACATGCCGGCTGCTTCATTCCGAAATTTCAATGCCTGACAATATTGAAATACTTTATCTATTCCACCGATAGCAATTTTTGAATGCGCTGAGTAGTTATTATCTGGTGCATATGCAAAGGCAAGCCGAACGAATGAGCGGCTGATCCGTTGCCTTTGTCGATCTAGTACTCGTACTGAATCTATGTTTCGTTCTCGTGCCGCTATTTGTCTCGTAATATTCTGTTGCAGACGTTCGTCACGCTGTTCTTGAGATTCTTGTGCACGACTTTGTGCAGTCCTGATTCTTTGAGCTGCATTTCTTGTTTCGATTTGGTATGGTAATTGCTAAGATCTTTCAACACGTTTGCGTCGTGTCCCATTGCTGCTCGCGTTGTTGAGGTTAGCTCCTCTTGCGTTTTGCAGGCATTTTAAAAATGTACGATTTTAAACCGTAAAAAAAACTGTTTTGATTCAGAAGCTAAAATTTTTTGTCTTTTTAAAAAATTTTTTTTATTTATTTTAGTTGTTGGCGAAGCAACGCGCGCCGGATAACTAAATAATTTCATTTATACGTTGAATAGAATTATTTTTCCTACTGAATTTTAAATGTAGCCTACCAAGATTTTGTAAAACACAGCTCTAGGACTGTCAGACAAATAATTAGCAATAAATTAAAATTGCGACAATAATTTGAGATTTAAACTACCTTATCTTTCAAGTTGGATCGAACTGCACATGGTGTGCGAATTTTATTAAAATCGGTTAAGTGGTTTAGGAGGAGTTTTTAGACAAACATCGTGACACGAGATTTATATATATTAAGATATATAACACATTATATCTAAAATCTGAAAACTCTAAATCTTTTTCAGTTTTTGGTCTAGAGTCACCAAATTTGGTAGAAACATTGTTAGTGACATCCGTAACCGATCCACATCAAAGTTTTATATGCCACGCCCACCTTTTCCACCCACCTCGTAAAATCTGAAATTTTTATACCTTTTTTAGTTTTTGGGCTAGAGTCACCAAACTTGGAAATATTGTTAGTGACATCCGTAACAAATGTGCAATATTGGATGCCACGCCCACTTATACCGCCCACCTCAATATATTTCTCAGTTTTTGCGCTAGAGTTTCCAAAGTTGATAGTGAGATAGAAGGTTCCATCCGCCACAGATATGCATCACAAATTTGAATGTCACACCTACCCCTTCTGCCTGTCTTTTTATACCCAAAACCCCCATAATTTACGTCTGAGTTAGATAAGCAGCAAGTTAACAAATCTACCACAATACAAAGATGTTCTAGACTAATTATTTTCGCACAAAGTGCTCGATATAAAAAAAAACAAATACAAATTACATGAATGTACATATGTACATATCTATGCCACGTTTATTCATTACGTATATATGTAGATGTAGTTTACATTTCTTAAGTTTCTATACGGTATATACATATATTTGCACATGCATTTTTTTTTAAATATATGTATGTACAAAACAATTAGGGTATTCACTTGCTGTGATATTATCGTATAGTAATAAATATATGACAGTGTAGCTAGTGAGTGCACTTTTTACGTTTCTTTTGTCGTATTTGTGATATGTCAGCTGTTTGACAGTTCGATGACAATACAATCGAGTGTTAATTATCACCAATATGCCAAGAGAAGGAGTTAAAAATCAATTGATATTGCGGAAGATCGATTCTGCCTTATTGGAGTTGGAGTTTGTCGATGGTACGGCTGAAGCTATGCCAAAAAAAAATTAAAAAACAGCTAAAGCAATTGTAAAATTTCAGATGATGACCATGCAGCGTACGATGCAGTTATGGACGAGCTCATGGAGGACTTGTTAATAATATCATCGTCTCGACGGGGCACACATTATTATGTGCCGAAATCTTTTATATGGCGAACAAAAGTGTTGCCGCATTTCAATGACGAAAGATTTCTGCAGATGCTACGTGTATCCAAAATGGAATTTAAGGCAATTGTTGAACTTGTGCGCCATGATGATTGCTTCAAGCCATCAAAATTCCGAACCCAAATGACGGTTGAGCATCAGGTTGCAATTGTGTTGTTCCGCTTGGGTTCATCAGGGGAAGCAGCCTCCATCAAGAAAATGGCAACATTGTTTGGAATTGGAGATGGTGGGACTATCGACATTATAACAGACAGAGTTTTCGGTGCAATTGTCAGAAAGTTGCCGCAACTTATCTGTTGGCCAAGTGCAGCAGAACGGAGGAAACTTGCACTGGAAACCATGGACGAGTTGCCATATTGCATAGGGTACATCGATGGTAGCGAAATAAAACTTGCGAGGAAACCACGAGTGGACCACGAAGTTTATTTCTCAAGGAAAAGGATATACGCGATGAAAATGCAAGTTGTGTGTGATCACCATTTGCGTATTAGAAATGTTGTTGTTGGCAGTCCGGGCAGCTATCATGACGCAAAAATATTGCGAAAGAGCGCTCTTTTAAGGAGCACAACAAATATTTGTCCGGGGAGGAGTGGATTGCCGGGGACTCAGCATATCCTTTATCTCGCTTCATTATCACACCCTATCGGTGCAACGCAACATCGGCTCATCCCACAACCCAAAAAATGTTTAATACTCTGCATAGCCAGTATCGTGTTAGAGTAGAAAACTGTTTTGGATTGCTAAAAGGAAAGTTTGCTAGCCTTAAAGAGATGCGAATAAACATGCGCAACAAAAAAGCCCATTCTTTGTTGTGCAAATGGGTGCTTGTTTGCTGCGCACTGCATAATTTTTTAATTAATCTGAAAATAGAAAATGATTTCGACGAAAATTTCGACGAAAATTTCGACGATGTTGTATATTCCCCCAATGCGTTAAATTTAAATTCTGGAGCAACACCAGAGGAAAAACGGCAAGCCATTGCTAATTTCATAATTAATAATTAATAAACTTTATTGTTTACAAAAAAAATTGGTTTTTTATTTACTATATTTAAATTCTAATTCTAATTTTTGGATTCTTTCCTCTTTTCTAGTTGTAATTTTCTTAATTCAAATTCATTTCTTGCTTTTAATTCTAATTCTAATATTTTGATTTTTTCATCTTTTTCTAATTGTATCTTTCTTAGTTCAAATTCATCTTTTGCCTTCTCTTCCTCAAAATTAAATTTTCTATGCTCCAATTTGAGTCTTTCGTGCTCCAAATTCAATAGTTCCTCGTGTTTTTTTGTTTCTAAAGCCAATTGCTCGCGTCGCAATTTTAGTCGCTCGCTATCGGAATTACAAAGCCTTTCTATTGACGTTTGCACTCGGCGTTTTTTGACCTTGGGCTGTTCGGGTTCATCCACAAATGTTACATCCTGATCCGATGATTGTTGCCCGGAGTTATCAGTGTCCAAGTCGAACAAATTTGGTGAAACCAAAGTGTCATACTCCATGACGGCAACTTCCCTTGTCTTTGTGAAGATGTCTGTTAACATTTCAAAATGCGGACATATTTTGTTAACTTTTTCTGAAATAAATTATTTGAATGCATTACAAATATGAAAATTATTACTGAATGTTGTAAAATTTACCCTGCACTGTGCTAACGCCATCGTTCTCTTCAACACCAGCACCTGTAGACTGTAAAAATGCACTTGCCTTAATTTGAAGTGCCTTCAGGTGTCTCATTTTGCTCCTTGCTAAATGCCACTTTGTGTCTATCTTTAAATCCTCGAGCATTTTGCAATAGAATACTCTTGCCGATGGTTTCTATGATAAAAAAAACAAAACATATTTATATTTATATGTACTATGTACACTGCATGTTTGTGTGCAACCTTACCTCAAAGTTTGTATGCGAGTGAGCATACGCTATCATTTTGCTAACTTCGTCCTCGCTCCAGCGTTTTATCTCCGTTTCTCTAGTTCTTTTTGCTTTACTTGCGTCTGCCACTGTTATAAACATCAAATTAGTCTTAAAAGTTAATAAGCAATCAAATTTACTTACTTTTGCAACCAAAACTCGCCCAGTGTGACCAAATTTTATTACATCAGTAATCTCGAAAACGGTTGTTTTTTTTGTAGTCTGGCAACCCCTAAATAACACAAATGTCACAATAATAGCAAACATACCCAGGGGCATGTCATGATGTGTTATGCTATGTTATAAAAGCTCTAGTGTGTTTGTTGTAAAGCTCTCAAATATCACTTTATTACTATACGCACATATCACAGCAAGTGAATACCCTAAATGTAAAATGTAGGTACAATCATGTGTATGTTTGTATGTATGTATGTACATATCTGCGTTTGCAACACCAATCAAAGTTACAAATGTCAGTTTGAAAATTATATCAAAACAACAATGGCAATAGGTATTTGTGTGTTAAGTTTTGTTTGATAATTAGCAAGTATGTAGGTAAAACCACTCACGTAACATATTCTGGTGTACAAAACCAAATTATGTTTTAATTTATTTGTTTTAAATCAATGATACCAACAAAAAGAAGCATTGCGAGCCCAACAACAACACTTACTAACAAGAACAAAAAATGCTACTTGATTCGAAAAACAATTGTCAAAGGCACAAAGAAGAAAAGAGAATAACGGAGACACATGTACAGACGGCAGAAGTGGAATGGGTCATGTGTTTTGTTTTTGTAAATTCGGCCGCAATAGCTTGTGCGCAGACGGCAGTAGTGGAGTGGGTCATGTGTTTTGTTTTTGTACACTCGGCGGCGTTGAAACTCACAGCTTGTGCGACAATGAGGCGCCAGAGTGGTGGAATGAGGTAAAGTGATTAATGCAATAAAAAGATTTGATTGGGAGGTACTCGAAGGAGTGGTCCAAATTAAAAATCCTTTCTTAGTGCTCACTTTCATCGAGAATGGAATATTTTGTGAAAATTTCAGCCTTTTAGCTCTTTTCGCTTAGGCTGTGGGTCTCTCAGCAATCAGGACAAACTATTTTATACATATAGATGAAATTGTTTGTTGTGTGACAACTTAAATAAAAACTGTTTGTATAGTTTTATTTTATTATAACAATTTTATTTGAGAAATAGAAGTCTAAGTCTAATTACAATTTTAGAGTAATATTAAATTGAACACGATGTTCATTGACGAAGACCAATTCTAAAACTGATTTCTTAAATTTACTGTCGTGCAAAGCAAACCTCGGTTTGGGTCTTATTTAGAGAATATGCTAACTATTGCAATCCCACGCTTGTGGTTGAGTGAGAGTCACTCATATCAATTATTTACGTTAGAATTACTCATACCGAAATATGCTTATGTTAACGATCTCACGCTTGTGGCGTGATTTTAGAGTTATATTTATGTCTAGTGCGTTTGTGGCATTACGCATGATTTACAAATGTTCTTAGGTTCTAGTTTTATGTCTGGCCCGTTTCCTGTGTTAGGATTAAGTGTGTAATATGATCAGGGTGCGTGCTTATGTGTAAGGGTGCGATCTTATGTGAAACATATTTGAGGTATCAATATGTGTGCATATTAGATATCTCACTCGCCCACACTTAGAAATTTGCGTCACGTTAAATTGTTCCTATTTTAGGATACAAGGCGGCTTGATCTTGTTCGACATTCGGTAATTCTAATTGGTCATTAATTATTTCCTGTTCTTTAGGTTTACTATATTTTACAATAAGTGTTTTGGGAAAACTTTTGAACTTATAGATTAAGTACAATAATATGCTTAATATCGTAATTGTTAGTAATGTAAAGGTTATTATATGAAATGTATTATAATATTTTGTGTGTTGCAATATTAATTCTTTAGTTTGAATATATGACAATGGTTCAAGTTTAGTTACGTTATTGCTGACATAAATTTTTTGTGTGAAATTGATTATTGATTCTGGAAAATTCCAAGTTTGGTTCTACATAATTAGTTTGAAAGTTCTTACTTGTTTTAGTGTATTTGCATACAGGGGGATGATAGCGCAGTGATTAGTGCTGGTTCTTGTTTTTTTATCTAAGCTGCGTGCCTTATCTGTAGTGCACTGGCGGAAGTGCGACTATACTCTCCTCGTGAGGGCGGCTGGAAACAGGCTCTTGGTAAGGTCATGTCTCTGCCAACTCTCCAAATCACCTCAAGCCAAGGTGGAACACCATATGCCGATGGTTACGTGGCCGAGGGGAAGCTCGGTCTCTAGTATGCGGACTCAGGGGGAACAGCCGACCCACCCTGTTTTAATTAGGCTTCCCGCGGTACATGGGCTCTGCCGCGGGTGACGATCCCCTTCCCTATAACTCGTGGGAACAAAACTATGAATCAAACTAACAACAACAACAACAACAATGAGGCCGACACTCGCCCAAAGTCGGATGGGACTAACACTCCCTCAACTTCTGCGCTGGCCGGTAAGCCAGCGGGCAGTGCTACACCAGCTTCACGGGGCATGGCGCCAGTCAGGCAGCCGAGTCGTGGGGGCAAGGCCCGGATATAAGGTGCCAGCGAGAGCTCCGCAGAGCAGAAATGCGGCGGGCTCAAGATCCACCCTAAGCCGAGCCTCAACCTCGACAAGGTCTAGCACGGCTGGACCACCAAAGCCATCATACAGCGATAAGAGACGCGCTGCGGGTATTCTCACCCGGAACTTGTCTGGCGCAGACACATCGCCAGAAGGTTCGCAGCTGGTGGAGTGGGCAAAATCCGTTTTGCCCGATTTCGAGCCAGCTCCAGCGAAGGAGTCAGCTGCCGCTAAGCCGAAGCGACAGCCATCAGTGGAGATCAGCGCACCGCAAGCCAAGCGGCCGCGTCAGCAGTGAGGAGTTAAAACCTACGCCGAGGTGACGAAGGGTAAGGTCCTTCTCGGTGGCCTGGACAAAGGCAAAGAGGGGGGCCAAATCCCGAGGAACCAGTGGCCGTGGGTGGAGATCGAGTTGCAGGGTGCCTTCATGCGCACTATAATGGAGAAGGGATGTCCACCGCCCGTTTGCCAAGATGCCGGCTGGCATCAAGGCTGCGTTAAGGTCATCGCGTGTGCCGACGTATAATCTGCCCAATTGTATAAGGAGGCCATTTCCGCCCTGGGTGAGGTCTACCCTGGGGCCAAACTGGAGGCTGTCGATTAGAAAGACGTGCCTATCAGGCCTAGAACTCGTGTGTGGGTGTCGGCTAAACCCGACGACACAGCCGAGATCCTAAAGGTCTTCCAATTTTGCAACCCTCAGTTGCCGTCAGGCGACTGGCGGGTGGCAAAATTGGAAAAGGCAGACGGACCCCGGCGTCAGATCATCATTGTGCTGAACGACAAGACGGCCGAGCACCTCGCCAAGTCGGGTACACTGCAGTACGGCTTCGAAACCGTGGCTGTGAACGTGTACCGCTCCGACAGCAAGAATGGGTCGGTCGCTCAAGAGCCAGAACTGGAGTTGGAAAGCGACCAAGACGAAGACACGTCCCGAGATCCTGCAGGCTACGTCTCCGAGACATCGAAGCTAGTTCAAAATCTCTCCCGACTAAGCTGAGGACGACGAAGATGCGGATGTTACTGTGGTGGAGAGGGACTTGAAAGATGTCCTTGAGACTCGTTCAAATAAACCTCCACAACAGTAAGGCAGCATCTGCCGCCCTCCTACTGTACCTGGAGAGGGATACAGTAGACCTAGTCCTTATTCAGGAACCCTGGGTGTGTGGTGGCAGGGTTTCTGAAATGAGGACGCAAGACTATAAGCTACTAGTTGCTGGATCCGAAGGTAGATATAGAACCTGCATACTCGCAAAAAAGCATTCAAACATATTTTTGCTCCCAAAATACAGTGACCTAGACAACACTGCAGCATGCCTGGAGCTGGAGAAGGAGAAAATCCGGCTAGTCTCTAGCTATTTCGACCACGACCATCAGGGTGATCCTCCGCATCCACTGGATAGAAGTATTCAACAAAGCGTGTGAAAACGCCCTTAATAAATCTTGCCCCGTTAGCAGACCAAAAAGGAAAAAGAAACCCCCTTGGTGGACTGCTCAAATTGGAGAGTTGAGGGCAGCAGCTAGAAAACTTTTTAATAAAGCCAAGGCTAAAAATGATGAACAATCATGGGCTGACTATAAGATAGGGCTCACCGTTTTCAAAAAAGGGATTCGCAAAGCAAAGCGGACCTCTTGGAAAACCTTCTGTTCGGAGATAGAAAGCACTTCCGAAGCAGCCAGACTAAGGAAGTTGCTAAGCAAAACTCCTCAGACTTTAGGGTTCATTAAGAACGCAAACGGTGGGTGGACATCATCCAGTGAAGAATCACTGACCCTACTCCTGGACACACATTTCCCGGGGGGAAACAGATCACCAAGACCTTGTAATCTGCACTTTAGCGGGGAGACACACAAGCTATTGCTACTTCTCAACGATAGGAATATCCATTGGGCAATCAAGAGCTTCAAACCCTACAAATAGCCGGGGACGTATAATATCATTCCTGCTCAATTACAATCCGCGGGGAAAACGGCCATCAGCTGGCTAAAAGACATTTTCTCCAAGATTTTCGAAAGTGGTACAATCCCAGTCGAAAGTTGTATTCATTCCAAAAGCCGGAAAACCCTCACACACAACAGTCAAAGATTTTCGACCTATCAGTCTCTTGTCTTTTCTCTTGAAAACGATGGAGAGGCTGCTCATCTTCATCTCTACATAGGAAGAACTACACGCTAGTAGCCTTCCTAGATATAGAGGGAGCTTTCAACAACGTCACTCTTATGACTATCACTGACTCGCTGACGGATTTGGGGGTCGACTCCCTGACAGTGCACCTGATCGATCAGATGCTACAATGCAGGATCGTAAAGGCGACACTGGGGGCAGCGACTGTCACCAAATCCGTCGATCGTGGAACCCCACAAGGCGGAGTCCTCTCGCCTGTTCTATGGAACGTAGCAGTCAACCAACTACTACGATCCATGGATGGGGGAGGGTGTAAAGTGGTAGCCTATGCAGATGATGTTGCTATCGCCTTTTCAGGCAAATTCCTGCAGACGCCATGTGACCGTATGACGGAATCTCTTGCGAGGCTTTCCAGCTGGGCGGAAAGATCTGGGTTAGGAGTCAACCCTGCAAAGACGGAACTGGTCTTGTTCACAAGGAAATATAAAATTCCGTCTCTTCAACCTCCGATCCTCAATGGGGTTGAACTGTCCTTAAGTGACTCAGCTAAATACCTAGGTCTAATTCTAGACAAGAAATTGGACTGGAACCTCAATACTGAGGAGCGTATAAAAAAGGCAAATGTTGAGGTATGAGTGGATTATCTGTATTGTCTGGTATGAGATAATCCACTCATACCAGACTATGGTTTTGAGTGGATTATCTCATACCAGACAATACAGATAATCCACTCATACCAGACAATACAAACTATCAGATCTCACAGGGGGCTAAGCTTGTTTAGCACAAGGCTAAAGGTGCCTTTCGCCTACAGCCTAGTGTTAACCGATCAGCACTGCTTGTGACATCCCTGTCCATCAGTGAATGACCGACCAGTGGTAATTGGCAGTCACATGCCGACTACCGAAGACCGACCATACGTGGTGAAGAGCCACACCCTGCTCGAGATGCCCCTGCTCCTCGACAAGGGTTTGCCATTTGAGGAAGCAAGGCGGGTAGCCCAAAAGCCCCTGGAGGCCTCACTTAGGCAGACACTGAAGTTGAAGGCTGCACCCACCCCGGCGACCAAACGGATGCGGTCGACACAAGCGACCCCCCAGGATGCCACGCCGAGGAAGATCTTGGCCACTGCTAAAGGCGCGGGTTCGGTATCGGTGGTAAAGCATCATGCTGCAGTTGCAGCTGATGTGAATGCTCCAACACATGCCGCAACCACAACGCCCGCTAGCAGTGCCAAACCTTCCTACAGAGAAGTAGCAGCATCTCACAAGATGGCCATACTATCCTGAGCTGCTGTTAACCACCGACCAGCTTAGCAGAGTACAGATGGAGGTGCTGAGCACGATAGTAGCACAGAGAAAAGGGACTTTTAAGCCCCTATTCAGCGGCTGCACCTTCCGCCCTGGGTGGATGGTAATGACCTGTGGTGACGCTCCAACCGCAGAATGGCTAAAGGTAACAGTGCCTGAATCTGTGGAAGAATGCGAAGCTGCAGGTTTTACCTGAAACCGACGTTCCTCGGCCTGAGGTATTTGTTGGCTATTTTCCGACCTTCGGGAAGGAAAGCAAAGCCGAAAATATTCTGGGTCTGATAGAGGGACAGAACGCGGGTATGCGAGTAGGGGATTGGAGAGTGCTCCATAAGGAGCAAAAGGGTCCTATGGTCGGTCTGACCATTGCACTGGACCCCCACTCCGCAAACCAACTTCGCAGCCAGCAGGGCCAACTAAATTTCGCTTTTGGAAAGGTCTGCCTCAAGGCCAAGGGTAAGCAATCCCGTGCCCAGGCCGATGATGTGGTCCTACCAACTTTACAATCAACGGAAGAGGCACCCTGTTGCTCCAAGGATGCGCAGCCAACCCCCACCCAGGGCGAAGCAGTGGCAAATGTCACAACGGCCAACGCAAGCGGTCCTAGGGCAGCAGCTGTGCCAACTCAACGTCCGGCAGCCAGAGGAACGCTCCCACCTCAGGCACAACACCGGCCCCCCCTTCATGGTCGCCTCCCGAAACACACAAGGCGCAGTAAGGGCGAGCGGCTGTCGGACGAAGAGTCTGCTCTAATGAGGAGCAACCGAGGGCGTAAGGTGGCGGGAGCGGGCCGCAGGCGGGCACTCTGATGCCCCCACCCACATCAACACCCACAAGCCCACGGAGACTGGCTAAATGTCTCCAGACGAACCTCCACCATGCCAGAGCTGCCTCGGATATGCTCAGCATGAGGTTCGCAACCGAGAGCATGGACGTCGGTTTATCCAAGAGCCATGGATTGGCTCAGGACAGGTCCGTGGTCTCCATTCAGTGTCTGGTAAGTTACTTTATAAACTTAACTCACCACGTCCAAGAACAGCACTGCTTATCAATAAGCAATTAACTTTCGTTCCCCTCACACAGTTCATTACTGATGACCTGGTGGCGGTCTGGGTAAAGATGCCCACAGCGCAGGGTGCTATAGAGATAGTACTGGCCTCTGCATACCTGCCGGGAGACACCGACAATGTCTCAACAGTGGAAGTCCGTTCCCTGGTCGAGCATTGTCGTCGGAAAAATCTCTGATGGATCATCGCCTGTGACGCAAACGCTCACCATGAGGTATGGGGAAGTACAAACAACAATAAGAGAGGTGAGTACCTTCTTGAAAACATTATTAGTAGCAATATAAATATACTAAGCAGGGGTAACGAACCTACATTTATAAATGCCATTAGAGGCGAAGTCCTTGACCTAACGCTTTGCAGCACCAATATGTTATCCGCTATCTCAAACTGGCATGTATCAGGGGCGGTCTCAATGTCGGATCATCAACACATAAGATTCGACATAACCAGCACCGAGATACAAAACCCAGTTACCAGAAATCCTAGAAGAACCAACTGGGATATCTTCCACCTTGAACTTGAGCATCGCGTAAACCGCTCCACTCGTCCAATTTTAACACCTTTCGCGTTGGAAGCAGAAGCAAATGAGCTTCACCAACACATTGAAGATGCATTCCATAGAGGATGCCCTGAAAAAGTCTACAGAGCTAAACGTGACGTCCCATGGTGGAACGACATTCTTGAAAAGCTCAGAAGGACTGCCAGGAAACTCTTCAATAAGGCCAAAGATGGGAAAGCCACATGGCTGTCCTACAAAAGTAGCCTAACGCTCTATAATAAAGAGCTGAGAAGGTCTAAGAGAGCTACATGGAGAGATCACTGCGGGAAGATCAGATAACTTCCCGAAGCGATTCGCCTTCAAAAAGCAATCAGTAAAGACCACTCAAATGGGTTGTGCACACTTAAGAACCCGGATGGTACCTACACCAATAGCCCTGAGGAAACCAGCAAACTTCTGCTGGAAACCCACTTCTCGGGCTGTGTGTTCCTACCAGAAGTGGAGAAGGGATTAATGGCCACAGCCATGAATCCCACCAACACTTATGGTACAGGCATCATTCCAGTGGCGGACGATGACCAGGTAGATGAGGTATGTCCAACCCCACCATCTACACTGCGCCTTAAGCTCCCACATGGAATATTCCATCACAAAAGTGTACAATGGGCTATAAGCAACTTCAGCCCATACAAATCCCCTGGACCGGATGGTATCCAACCATGTCATCTGCAACATGGGGCGGACATGGTGGTGCCACCTCTAGTCCGGCTTTTCAGAGCTAGTCTAGCTCTTGGACATATTCCAAACAAATGGGCTACGGTTCGGGTCGTGTTCTTGCCCAAGGCAGGAAGGAAAGATTCCCAAATGCCAAAAGCATACAGACCGTTCAGCCTTAGCTCATTTTTCTTAAAAACTATGGAAAAACTCCTTGACCACCACATTCGGGCTACTAACCTCAAGGAAAAGCCCCTACATCGTTTTCAATATGCATATCAAACAGGAAAGTCTACTGAGACGGCTATGCATTGCCTTACAACCAAAATTGAAAAGGTACTAAGCTCTCAGCGGATTGGCCTAGGTGCCTTTATAGACATCTCAGGGGCGTTTGATAATACCTCATATGTAGCCATAAAGACTGCTCTAAATCAGAAAGGAGTCTCTCCCATAATTATTGAATGGATTCTGGTAATGTTAAAATCCAGAATAATCTCAATTGACCTTAATGGCAAACTCACATCTATAGCAGCCACAAGGGGCTGCCCTCAAGGGGGTGTACTCTCTGCTCTATTGTGAACTCTGGTTATATATGAACTTTTTTACACACTCAATAACGCTGGCTTCACCACCCAGGGTTACGCAGATGACCTTGTTATTTACATCGAGGGCTGGCATGCTCCAACAATCTCAGATCGCATGCAACAAGCAAGGGTTTATCGATAAACCCATCTAAGACAGTCCTAGTCCCTTTCACTCGACAAAGGACTCAGACACTACAAAACCCAATCCTTAACGGTACGAAAATTGAATTTTCAAGCCACAAGGGCATTCTTTGCCTGTAACAGGCTCTTTGGCAGAACATGGGGACTCAGTCCAAAAACAATCTACTGGTCTTTCGATACTGTTATACGACCCATTCTTACCTATGCTGCCCTAGCATGGTGGACCAAGGTCGAGCAAAGAACTGCAATGAAAACACTATCGAAAATACAACGCTTAGTCTGCATGGGCATCACGGGAGCGATGCGCACTTGCCTGACTGAAGCACTAGGAGTCATAACTGGCATCCCGGCGATCCCGATTCTTATTAAGAAGTCTGGGTGCCCTAAGACTTACTAACATCGGTGAACTAAAGCTCGGGGACCTAACGGGTCACTTAAAGGCTCTCACGCCTATATTCAATGACCCTATCATTCGTCTTTCGGACTATAGTTTATCGGGCCACTTCTTTGAAAGAAACTTCCTTGTATCAAAACAAAATAGATGCACTTGAAATGCTGATCTATCTTGCATACCCAATGGAGCTTAAATCTGGTATACGGATGGCTCTAAACTAGCGAATGGTGACACCGGGGCGGGCATTACTGGACCACGGTTCATAAAAGCCATAGCCATGGGTAAAACACCTACCATCTTTCAATCAGAAATACACGCGATAGAGATCTGCGCCCGAGAATGCCTTCGTAGGAAGACAAATGGTGTTACGATCTATATTTCCTCCGACAGCCAGGCATCTCTAAATGCCCTGAGATCATTTCAATTCTCGTCGAGGCTAGTCGAAGAATGTTTCCATCTATTGAACTCTCTGGGAAAAAATAACACTCTTACGGTGGGATGGGTTCCTGGACATGAAGGACATGATGGTAACGAACTGGCCGATGCTCTAGCTAAGCAAGGAATAGGTAGGCCACTAATAGGACCTGAGCCATTCTGTGGACTCACCAAGGGACACAGGAAAGCTGTACTCAGGAAGAAAGGGAAATAAAGAAAAGTTTTGTTGTTGTATACAATTATTAATTATTTGTTTTTTTGTAATTGTGCCATATACTTTATTATTATTTATAAAATATTTTTCTTGAATATTTTCTGTTAAAATATTATCATTCACATCTGGGTAAGGTATTATTTCGAAAATAGGTGTTTTACTAATTGTTTGTGGAATATTTGATATTATGTAAATTTCTTTTGTATCAGTTTTTAGCCAAGTTGATGTTTTAATATTAGGATTTTTTTCTGGTGTAACATGCAATAAGTAATCGTGTTTGAGTAATTTAGGGTTGAATATTCCTAATCTTGTTAGTTGCATTCCCATTTCTATGTCTTCTATATATTCGGTAAAATGTTCTAAATTGAAAATTAGTACATCGAATTTCTTGTGTTTTTCTTCTTTTGTATTAAATGTATTCATGGTCTCAATTGCTTTGTTAATTGTTTCTATTATTTTGTTTAATTCATTGACTTGAACGCTATTTTCTGCTAAGTTATTTATTTTTTGTTCTAGTTCGTCTCTGTCATCTGTGTCTAATGTTCCAAATAAGTATTTGTATGTTTTGCCTACTAAGTTTATTAGTCCTCTCTTTTGTCTTTTAATAATTGTTATCCCGTTCATTTCCCTGTTTAGTTTTTCAATCAGATAATTTATTTTAGTTGAATTTTCGTAATCTTTTGCTTGTATTAATAAGTTATTGTAGACCTTTTCTATTTTTGTTAAGTTTACAGTTAGATAATGGTATTCAAAATTTGTTGGTATATCCAGTGTTCTTGTTTTAAATATGAGGTAGCCGTTGTTTGATTTTATAGGGTTTATTTCAATACTTTGTCCGTTAATTGTTACTGTTAGAAATGTTATTAATATTAGAATTCCCTTCATTAGTTGGTTCCCTGTAATTAATGTATTTACTTGTATTAGTTTTCTTTATCTTCTTAAACTTTGATTTGTAATGGGTGACTTTTCTACCTCTATTTGTTTCTTAAAAATGTTTTTCATCTAATTGTTTCAAAGTACCTGTTTTTTTGAATGGGTTAGTTGTTTTTGATTTTACTAATGGTGACGCCCTAAATCTTGTGTCTATTATATACTCTTCTCGTATCTTGTTAAGTTTTTCAATTTGTCTCTTTTTATTTTCTTGTGTGTCATAGTTTGGTGTTCCTGCGTATAAAAATATGTCGGCTGGTGTTCTGTTAGTTGTCTTGTGTTTTGTTTTATGATTATATGTGTATAAAATAATTTCGAATTTTGTTTGTTTATTTTACAATGTTTGAATCACTGTTAATGAATCGAAGTTTTTCATTGATTGTTTTGTGAAATCTTTCTACGTCTGCAATACCGTTCTTACTTGTAGTTATACTGATGTTTACCTTTTCTGATTTCAACCATTGTTGTAATGCTGCACATATGAATGCTGAATCTTTGTCAGCTTTAATTTCGATTGGTTTACCCATTAAGTTGAAAATTTTTAAAATAGCACGTTTAGTTTCTTACCAATCGCTGCTGTTAACTTCTACTAATGTTGCAAATTTGGAATATATATCAATACATGATAAAAACTGTTTGTTGTCTACTATGTAAAAATCCATTACGTATTTTTCTCTGATAAAATTTGATTCTGGAGTTAACTCGAAACTTAATTTTGTGTTTGTTGAGCAACAGCCAATTGCTGCATGGAACGAATAGCCAGAAAAGAAGCTGGCTTCATGCCATAGGTGACAGTATCCAGCTTGAAAACTTTAATTTCCTGATGGGGAGAATCACGCCACAGGATGCATTGCAAATAGGAATCGGGTTCAGCCATCCTAACGCACCTATACATTTTGCAAATGTCGCCAGTCAGGGCTATTGGGAACGTCCTAAACTGCAACAGGGGACTGAACAGCTTGCGTTGAATAGTTGGGCCTGCCATGAGTATTTTATTCAGGGAATAACCAGACGAAGACACAGCTGAACCATCAAAAACAACTCGATGCTTAGTTGTTGAACTGTCTTCCTTAAGAACACAATGATGAGGAAGATAATACTTGCAGCGACTTAGCATGTGCAACTCCACAAGAGACATGTGAATCAAGTTCAAGAATTTAACTCCTAAAACCGACGATCGATTTCATCGAGCTTGTGATCAGGGCTGGGATTTGCCATAGGAACCGAGCGAGTGACCGTCAATGAGGCAGGGCTCGCCGAAGACGTTCCTCCTGTCACTATCCAGCCCAGTTGAGTTTTTTGCAAAATAGGCAAGCCTGGATCGATTTTGATTTGACCAACACACAATAATTCAAAAAACAGGCCAGCTCCAATTAACAGGTCGATTTGTTGCGGCTTAAAGAACTCTGGATCAGCTAAGCAAATATTTGAGGGTATGTTCCAGAGATCAGTGCTAATATCGTAACTAGGCTGATTTCCAGTTACAGACGGAGCTACCAGAACCGAGATGTTAGCAGCGTACTCAGATGGTCGCGATTGAAAACTTATATCGGCTGAAAAACCTTCTGAGGCAACAGTAGACTCCCCTAATCCAGAAATCAAAGTAGGTGAGCGATGCTTGCGCAGCTGGAGGTGTTGAGCTAAACGAGACGTAATAATGCAAGCAGAGCTCGGCAAGGAACCAACACTCCAGTACGACTTCTAACGTTAATTACAGCAGTTGCCAAGAGCACTATGTTTTGACTGAGATTTTGGGCAACAAGTGTTGTAGAGGGTTTTGTCGCAGGCGGATGCGGAGCGGAGTTAAACTGAGAGCCGTCAATCTGATTCTCAAAATGCAGAAGCGTATGATGCTTGGCCTTGCAACGGTTGCAGGCAGTTGAGCTGCACTCCTTTAGCCGATGACCTTTGCGCAGGCAATTAATGCAAAGAGAAAGTTTCTTTACCTCACGTAGACGCAGTTGCGGAGACAGATTTCCAAAACGGGAACAGTTGTAAATTAAGTGGCCAGAGGTCTCACAAAACACACATTCATTTGTGCTGAAGTAAGTAGCGACAAAGGCTTTTCTACAGGTGTTAGAGATTTTGCTACTTTTTCCCACCTTCGAGCTAGGCGTATACGTTGCCATAGCGTGCTCCACATTTTCCAATCTTCAGCTGACGATGACTCGATGAAATCCAAACCCAAAATCTCAGCGACATGTGCCTGGAAAATAACCGTTTTTTAAGTAGCTCTAATGCAACTGGATAGTTGGCGCTGCTTATTTCCAACGAAGGCTGGTCCTTTCAGGCACGATCGCAAATGTTGAAACTTCTCCACATCAGACAGACCCGAATCCACATCAATGATGGACGAGAACATAGCTGTGAAATCTGCAAACTTTGTATATCCTCCACTAAACTCTGGAAGTTTGATCTCAGGCAATCGAATCCGGCTTTGAGACAATGTGTGATTGACAACAGATGCATCTTGCATCATAGTAGAGCACAAACGTGACAATAGCTTTCGTTTGTTGATTTCGCGACGGAAGCTAGTTTCAACAAATATTGAAAGTTGATCAAAAGATTCACGTAACTCACTCCCGATCTCATCATAATTCAACTCCTCCAATGTGTTATGCATATTGGTAAATGCTTGCTGAGCATTTTCTATCGCCTTAGGTCGAACAGCTAACTCTTCTTCGCTGAGATGCACAATTTGCTCTGGAGCGATTGCTTTGGCCATCCGTTTTACTTGCTCGTCAATAGGTTTGACCTTGGCTTTGTAAAACGGTGCACCAGGAGATTGAGCTGCAGCAGTGCTTTGCATTTTTAACTATTCCTTTATTTATATATCTGCACTTTGATTACAGCTTAGAAGTCACTGACTTTGGTGTACAGTTTTGGGTGCACTGGATGTGAAGCACTTGCACGGTGTACGTTAATGTTCAGTAAATGTCAAACACTGTCACTTTAGTGCCTCCACTAACGCTTCAATACATTACTGTTTTAAATGCACTGACGTTCAAACGACGTAATGTCAGTGGCAATGCAGCAGTTCAAAACGTAATTTAAATTGCACCGAAGCCACAATGTCAATTTGAGAGCAAACGCTTTTGTCACAAGCGTGTGAAAAAACGAAACGGGAGAGGCGAAAGCGAAACGATTCAAAGGAGCGCGGGCGCGCGCTTTATTAACTCTTTAATTTTTAATAAATATTATTTATTTAAATAAAACACACAGTAATCACGTCGGGGTCACGAAATGTTGAGCTATTGAGCTTTTTCAATAGCTATCGAGTTTCCACAAAATTTAACAAATATAAATGCGACGAAACTTGCATGAATATAAATTTGATTTATTTGCCTTCGTGGCCAAACTTAATTCTATTAGAAATGTTAATTGTTAATTGCAGGCTCCGAATTGAGCTGTGCAATGAAATATGCAAAAACGAATTGGCAGGTGTCGAAACCCGGGCCGCGACTTGAATTCTCGAGTGATCGAACAGAACTAAATTAGCTGCCGAATTGAAGCGGCTGCCTTGCCCTTAGTTAATTCCAAGGGCAAGCAATAGAAAAATGCAAGGTAAAGAACTACGATGAGCGTAACAACTGTTATGTGAGTAAAGTTAATTTGCTCTTATGCTGCGTAGAGCACAACTTATAAAAGAGATTAAACATTAAGAGATGAAGCTGCTTTGTTGTTGTTTGGTGTAAGTAGCTGCGTAACCAAACAGTGTTTCTATGTTCTGTTTTTGAAATGTTACATATTTGACACTCATTTATAATATTTTGAATTATATTTTGATAATCTGGGTAATAATAAATTTCTTTAAACCAATTTATTTTTTTCTCTATTCCTGGGTGTAATAATTCGTTATGATTTGTTAATATTCGCCCGTATTCCCGTTGTCGTCGTCGACGCAAAACGTCGTCGTCTGACGACGACAATAAAAATTCGGTATTCTCGTTGTCGTTATCGATACCTATCCACAACTATTGTCACATTATCCGTATTCTGTAACTAAAAGTGACGACGATATTGTCTTGACACGACTCTGTTTTTGTCGTCGACTTGTTCAGTGACGACAGTCAACGACACAAATAAATTTTTCAAAATGAAAATTACAAATTCCAAACAATTCGAAAAACTTGTTGAAGAAATGGAAAAAAATCCATCTTTGGCAAAGAGGTTCAAAAGAGGACATGTGCCATGCAACTTCAATGAAGAATGGGCAAAAATAAGTACCATATAAAACGCTTTTGGACCGCCGATAAGAAATGGCGATGGCTGGCAAAAGGTATTTTGGATTACTGCATTAGATTTCCGCGATTTCAACAAATGATTAAATTTTAGGTTTGGAGAGATTTAAAGTTTAAAGTAAAAAAAAAAATGATTTTAAAAGGAAATAAGGCAGAGTGTAGGGCTACCGGAGGTGGAATAAATAAACATGTTGCGCTTAGCTGTTTGGAGGAGAGTGTGGCAAATTTGCTGCAATTTGAAAAGCAGCTAAGCCCCGAAGGAAGTGCTCAAGATGTAAATTCTGTTGTGTTGGATGAGGTGCAAAAAACAGTAACGGACATTTGTACCGACGTGGAAACGGAATCAGACCATTACACAAAGGTAACAGACGCACAAGAACCAACAACATCGCGATTCCGAGAAAATGCAACCGGGAACACACAAGCAAGCAAACGTACTTTACTCGAAAATCACAGTGAAATGCAACACAGGGTGCTTTCCGAAATTTCTAAAAGCTTAACTTCTATCAAGCGCACTGTGGAGGAAGCCTCCCTATGCTCAAAAAAACTTATTGAGATCAAAGAAAAACAAGTAAAAACGTTGCAGTCGGACGCAACCGACTGCGATATACTTTGATACCAGTTTACATAGCTGTTTTAAGGGTTCCTAGTGCAAATAGTAATATATGAGGGCTTTGGGTATAACAATCAGGCAGAAGGGGTAGGCATGACATTTATCTGTGGCGGATGGCACTTTCTATCCTCCTACCAAGTTTGGAGACTCTAGCGCAAAAACCGACAAAGATATAGAGGTGGGCGGTATAAGTGGGCGTGGCATCCAAAATTTGTATGCACACCTGTTACGGATGTCACTACCAATGTTCATACCAAATTTGGTGACTCTAGCCCAAAAACTAAGAAAGATATAGAGGTGGGCGGTATAAGTGGGCGTGGCATCCAAAACATTAATTCAGATGTGTTACGGATGTCACTACCAATGTTCATACCAAATTTGGTGACTCTAGCTTAAAAACTGACCAAGATACATGCATTCCGGTTTTTATTAGGGCGGTGGGGCATATCCTGTTATTTGGGGGCGTGGCATCCAAAGTTTTGATGCATAACTTTGTCAGATGTCAGCTTCTACCTTCATGTCAATTTTTGTGGCTATAGCTTCAAAACTGTAGAAGATACAGGCATTTTTGTTTATAATTTAAGGGTTGGTGGGGGCGGAATAGGTGGGCGTGGCATCCAAACTTTTAATGCAATTTTTTGGGAATGCCATCAGCTATCTTGCCCCCAAATTTGGTGACTCTAGCTGCTAAAATGTGGGATATATTTGTGTTTTATCGATTCGCACATCGAGGTGTATCGACTTGTTATCGATTTCCCAGGCCCCCTGAGGTCGTAGAGCCCCAAATTTAACACTTTGTCTGACGAAGACATGTACCAAGATATTTGCAAAGTTTCAAGGCTCTAGCTTAAAGGGTGTCGAAAAAAGTTGCGTTCATACGGACAGACGGACAGACGGACAGACGGACAGACGGACAGACGGACGGACGGACGGACACCATGACGGACATTGCACAAACCCAATATACTATGATACCTTTGGTATCAAAGTATAAAAACTTAAGATTATGGAAAATCGGGAAATGCGGGAAGCTGAGCAACACGCTAAAGACATAGAATTAAAAAATCTTGAAATTGCCTTAAAAAAGCAACAACTAGAAATGTTTAATAAAAATAATTAAAAACTTAATTAAAACTAAATAAAACTTAATTTTATTTGGTTTCGTATAGCCGAAGCTTCATAGCTTGGTGAATGGTCAATGTCACCGTTTCCAACGTCCATTTGACCAATTTCTTCGATATTTTCAATTTCCGCACGCATACTTGTAGCATATTTAACATATACATTATGTAGTATTACTTTGTATTACCGTGTTGATAGAAAATCATGATAGATGGCGCCTTGGTAAGGGCGAGAAAATTAGTGAAATTAAATGTTTTGTGCTTACATTGTAAATTTGGTAGATGGCGTTTATCGTTTACAAATATATAAAATAATGCATTCGGTGCACTTGAAAATTAAATACAGATGGCGCTTTGCACTGAGCTCAAATCTTCAAATCTTTCAAATCTTTAACTAAAGAAATCAAGTTAACGGCAAACAACTGTCAAATTTCTTAGTGAAGTGTGTTTTTTCGATTAAACTATCGATAACGATACGTCGTCGTCACAAGTCTGTTACAGAATACGGATTTAGTGTCGACGTGATACGATGTTGATGTGATTTGAAAACGACTCTGAATTGACGTCGACGACGACAACGGGAATACGGGCGAATATCTCTTTGAACTCGGCTTATGTTTGTAAGTCTTGTAATTTTAAATAACTCTTCATTGCTTTTATTTTGGTTTCTTGATTGATTATTTCTATGTAGGCGTTTTGAAAAATTGGGAAATCATTGTCGTTGTGAAAATATAAGACACTGTTTTTTTTACATAAATATTCTTTTATAATTTCTTTTGCTTTTTCAATAGTCATTTGTGTGTATGTGATTTTTATATTTTTCTTATGAAAGTAATTGGATACTTCTGTCTTATTGTCCGAACCTTTGATTAATTCAATTTGCCCATTGTAAAAGTTTAATGGTCTTTCTGTAATCTGAATACAATTTTGATTGTCTTCTTGGGCACTATGTATAGTTGCATAAGTTGTCTCGTTCGATTCTTCTCCTAATCGATTTTCGTCAAGTTTTATACGCGACAATGCATCTGCTACGTGATTTTCTTTACCTGGTACATACTTGATTGTGTAATCGAATTCATTTAACTTTATTTTCCAGCGTTGGAGTTTCATATTGGGTTCTTTTATATTGTTTAACCATACTAATGGCTTATGATCACTTAAACTTTTCAATTTTCTGCCATATAAATAAGTTCTAAAGGTTTTTGTTGCCCAAACTATTGCTAATAGTTCCTTTTCTATTGCTGAGTAATTTTCCTCATGTTTGTTTAGTGTTCTACTAGCGAAACACACTGGTTTATGATTTTGTGCTCCTAATGCTACATTGCTAGCATCTGTTGTAACACAAAATGGTTTATTATAATCTGGATGGGTAAGGATTGGGTCTGAAGTTACAAGTAGTTTTAACTTTTCAAAAGCTGCAATATATGATTAATCTTTTATGTCTATTTTTGCTTCCTTTTTTAGTTTTAATGTCATAGGCTTAACAACATTTGCGAAATTTGGAATAAATTTTCTATAAAATCCACATAAACCTAAAAATTGTTTAATTTGTGTCGGAGTCTTAGGTATTGGGTAATTTCTAACTGCAACAATTATTCGGATTGGCTTTTATTCCTTCAGTAGTAACAATATGTCCTAGGAATTCTGTTTCCTTTTTTAGAAATTCACACTTGTCTAATTGCAATTTTAAGTTGGCTTCCCTTAATCTTGTGAATACCTTAGTTAGTGATAAAATATGTTCTTCCAATGAAGTGGAGTAAATAATAATATCATCTAGATAGACCAAACAGCCTTTGTAGATTAAATCTTCCAATAAATTGTTCATGCAACGTTGAAAAGTTGCTGGTATTCGTAATATTCGTAATGCCCATGTTTAGTGGAAAACGCTGTCTTAGGTATGGATTTTGGATCCATTTGGATTTGGTGATAGCCTTTTGCTAGATCGAGAGTTGTGAAATATTAGCATCGGCCAAGCTTATCTAAAATTTCATCCATTATTGGAATAGGAAATTTATCATTGATTGTGGCTTCGTTTAAGTATCTGTAGTCTATTACTACTCTATATTTTTTCTTACCAGAGGCATCCATCTTTTTTGGTATTACCAAAACTGGCGAATTGTACGGGGAATAAGATTTTCTTATAATTCCCTGCTCTAACATTTCTTTGACTTGTTTGTCAATTTCTTCGTGCTGACTATGCGACAGTGTATACGGTCTCTTGTAAATAGCATCTTCATGCTTTGTTATTATCGAGTGTTTTATGGTACAAGTGAAAGTCAAATTGTCGCCTTCGACTGAATATCTCGAAATTTATGTAATATCTTTGAGACTGCATTTTTCTCTTCCTCATTGAGATGATCTAACCGAAATTCGTTGGATTCTCTTAATTCTTCTTCTATTGCAAATGCTAAGTGCAAATCTCTTTTGGAAGGTGGATCTAAACATTCTGGTTCAGTTTCTTCTTCTAAATTAATGTTGGTATCGTATTTAAATACGAACCTATATTCTCCTAAAATTACTGCTCCTTCGTCATAATCAAGTTTAGCTTTGCAAGCTTCCAAATAGTTTCTTCCTATTAACATGTCATAATGATTTGATTTTTGTTTTGTCGGATTTAGTTTGCATGTGCCTATTATTATACTTTCTTTTAATTCAATATTACCGTTAATTGTGTGAACGTTTAAATAATCTTTATCGAAGTCTAAAAAGTTTTTATTCATAATATTAATAGAAGTACTGTTGAAAATAATTGGTATTTTAATTGCAACACAAAGGTATTATTTTAAGTTTAACAATTTGGTAACAGCAGTGAGCAAGTGAGTAGTGAGCAACTGAACAGTGAGCAAGTGAGTAGTGAGCAGCTGAACATGTTCACTCGCTCACTTTAATGAACAACTCTTTTTTGTTCACTCACTCATGAGCAACCCAACACTATTTGTTAGTCTGTAAGAAAACTCTGAAGAGTGAACATCTTTCTTTTGTGTTAAATAAATAACACGCAAATTATCCCAACAAAGGTTATGGGCTGAAAATTATAATAAAAGAAAAAGGTCGGAGGGACTGGTCGGTGTGTCCGAAATATTAATTCGTGTGTCGAGTTATATTTAAAAATAAAATATAGTTAAGAGATCGAATCGCGGTGTGTCCGCAAATAGTGTTAAGTCGTGCGTCGATTTATATGAGAACATAAAATGGCGAACAATTTGGTGTGTACAAATGCGCAGTATTTTAGTACATGCGGAATCATGGAAAATAGTGAGTGGTGTGAAAGTGAAGCCTGAAGCAGACAATGCAATATGGATAAAGACAGATGAAAAGGCGTTGGCGACAATAACGTTGTCTGTAAAACCAACACAGTTAAATTATATCAAAAACTGCAGCACCGCGGCTAAAGCATGGCAAAATTAAAGGAAGTTCACGAGCCAAAGGGGCCGGCTCGGAAAGTGTCGCTTTATAAAACTCTATTGGGTCTTTCATTGACTGAGGACAGGAAAGTTGTAGAATACATAAACGAATTTGAAAGCGTGATCGGCAAATTAAGTGAAGTGATGTAATGTGATTACTGTAATAATATTGTTGTCCAGTTTGCCAAAATCATACGAACATTTTGTAATTGCCATGGAAATCAGGGATGAGTTGCCCAAGTTTAATGTGCTGCGAAACAAACTTCTAGAAGAGGCGGAACGTAAAAATCAAAGCAGTGTCGAAAATAATGTACAGCAGGCATATATAGCAAAAGAACAGAAAAGAAACAACGGTAAATGTTTCGAGTGCGGTAAGCGAGGCCACTACGCAGCAGTGTGTCGCCAGCGAAAGGCTAGGGACAAAGAATGCGAAAAAGATAAGCAAAAGCAAGAAAATAAACAAAGTGAACGATCGTTTGTGTGTGTGTCACCAAGCGTCGCGTTTTTTTTCGAGCGAGAACATTTTACGTTGCAATTAGTGTTGGTGCTCATGAGTGAGTGAACAAAAAATAGTTGTTCATTAAAGTGAGCGAGTTAACATGTTCAGCTGCTCACTAATCACTTGCTCACTGTTCAGTTGCTCACTACTCACTTGCTCACTGCTCAGTTGCTCACTATTCAGTGTTCACTTGTTCATTGTTCATTTCTTTGACCTCAACTGACGAATGAGCTAAAAAAAAGGTTATTATGTAAAGTTGTTAATTTCTTTCACCTCAACTGAGCAATGACATACAAAAAAAAAAAAAAGGTCGTGCAACTGAACAGTGAGCAGTCAGCAAGTGAGTGGTGAGCAACTCAACAGTGAGTAGTGAGCAAGTGAGCAGTGAGCAAGTGAGTAGTGAGCAACTGAACAGTGAGTAGTGAGCAAGTGAGTAGTGAGCAACAGAGCAAAGTGAGTGAGTTAACTCACTTTGAAAAAAAGAACAAGTGAACATGTTCACCAAAGTGAGCAATGTTTACCCAACACTAGTCGCAATGAATGGTGTGTGGACAGTGGAGCACAGGCCCGTGCGCAGAATTCGTTTATGGGGGGGGTTTTGACATATGTGTATCATGTTAGGTTATGAAGTTATAAAAAAAGAATAAGAAACTTTTCTTATAAATGAAGACATTTTATTGTGTCTTGACTTGATATTCAGTTATTATATAATAAATTAACTCTGCGAGGTGTAGAAAAAAACTTCACCAAAACTCCTTGCGGATCAACCCCTTCTCTCTCCGAGTACGCCAGCCATGAGTATGTCAGGAGCCAAGAGCGTTGGAACTTTAAATTTCTAGGGCCCGATGCGGGAAAACTGTAGCCGTCAGGTGGAGTCCAAATTTTCTTTTGCAATCCAGGGGTTATATTTATCCCATCAGCCGAAGACCTTTGTACGAATAATCCTATATCGTATAAACTTAGATTATCATTCGTAGAGCAAACTGGCGAAGATGGACTTTTCGGAACTTCAGGAATAACTTTATCTTGATTACATTCACCCACGTCCTATCAATAAACAAAAGGTATCTTCAATACTATAAACTGTAGCACAATAACCTTCAAATCCTTGCTGTGATTGATAATCTACTGAAATCAACAGCATTCGATACTTACATTTTTGTGTTCAATCCGCGGTTTTTTACACAAAAAGCGACGAATGTCCTTGGTAAAAAATATAAGGATCGAAAATCAATCAATGTCATCTCATGTCCGCACAGCTCGAACAGCTGACTAGTTGCATTCACAATGACGATGGTTGCATTCACAATGACACTGATAATAGGAGGTAAAAAAGGTGGGAAAATTCAATAACAAACGTGCACAAGATCGAGAAAGTTGAGAATGTGGAAACAAAAATTGACAACAAAATATTAATTATCAAGTCGGTTTGACTTTCGTAGAATAAGGACTATTACTAGTGGAAAATTATGTGGAAAAATTCTCTATGGGGGGGGGTTAGAACTCCCAAAACCCCCCCTGCGCACGGGCCTGGTGGAGCAACCTCACATATGTGTAATAATCGTGAACTATATATCGATTTTCGTGAGACACAACAAAAAGTGTGAGTGGCGGGCAATAAATCACTTGAGGCGATAGATATTGGTACAGTGCGCATTAAAAACAAGTAAAAACGTTGCAGTCGGACGCAACCGACTGCGATATACTTTGATACCAGTTTACATAGCTGTTTTAAGGATTCCTAGTGCAAATAGTAATATATGAGGGCTTTGGGTATAAAAATCAGGCAGAAGGGGTAGGTATGACATTTTCCGTGGCGGATGTCACTTTCTATTCTCCTACCGAGTTTGGAGACTCTAGCGCAAAAACCGACAAAGATATAGAGGTGGGCGGTATAAGTGGGCGTGGCATCCAAAATTTGTATGCACACCTGTTACGGATGTCACTACCAATGTTCATACCAAATTTGGTGACTCTAGCCCAAAAACTAAGAAAGATATAGAGGTGGGCGGTATAAGTGGGCGTGGCATCCAAAACATTGATGCAGATGTGTTACGGATGTCACTACCAATGTTCATACCAAATTTGGTGACTCTAGCTTAAAAACTGACAAAGATACATGCATTCCGGTTTTTATTAGGGCGGTGGGGCATATCCTGTTATTTGGGGGCGTGGCATCCAAAGTTTTGATGCATAACTTTGTCAGATGTCAGCATCTACCTTCATGTCAATTTTGGTGGCTATAGCTTCAAAACTGTAGAAGATACAGGCATTTTTGTTTATAATTTAAGGGGGTGGGGGCGGAATAGGTGGGCGTGGCATCCAAACTTTTAATGCAATTTTTTGGGGGAATGCCATCAGCTATCTTGCCCCCAAATTTGGTGACTCTAGCTGCTAAAATGTGGGATATATTTGTGTTTTATCGATTCGCACATCGAGGTGTATCGACTTGTTATCGATTTCCCAGGTCCCCTGAGGTCGTAGAGCCCCAAATTTAACACTTTGTCTGACGAAGACATGTACCAAGATATTTGCAAAGTTTCAAGGCTCTAGCTTAAAGGGTGTCGAAAAAAGTTGCGTTCATACAGACGGACGGACAGACGGACAGACGGACAGACGGACGGACGGACGGACACCATGACGGACATTGCACAAACCCAATATACTATGATACCTTTGGTATCAAAGTATAAATATAGTTCAAAATTCAATTTAAAGGACGTTTTGTACGTACCAGAATTGCAGGCAAAGTTTTTCTCTGTTGCAAAAGGCACAGAAAATGGTTTGAAGATATATTTTGACAAGAAATGTGCAACATTAAAAATATCGGACCTAAATCAAACTATCGCAGTTGCTTTGAATGAAAACGGATTATATATGTTCACAAATAAATGTGAATCGGTTTATGTTTCGTGTGTCGAAAACATAATAAAATGGCATAATCGCTTAGGTCACATTAATATACAAAGTATATGTAAAATGGCAACAAATGGAATTGTTTGTGGTATAGAAAAGCTGGGCCCGGCGGAAAATGTTACGTGGGTGTCATGTATGAAAAGCAAAATTTGCTCAAAGCCTTTTACAGAGTCAAGTTACCGGGCGAAACAACTTTTGGAAGCAATCCATTCTGACGTGTGCGGGCCATTTAATGTTGACTCGATCGGCGGATCTTGATATTTTGTGACATTTATCGATGACAAATCAAGATACGCAATGCTGATGTTTATGAAAAACAAAAGTGAGGTATTCGAACATTTTAAAACATACCAGTCGTTAGTTGAAAAACAAACGGGTCTCAAAATCAAGACATTAAGAAGCGACAACGGCGGAGAGTATAAAAGCATAGAGTTCGATATTTATCTGCGTAATCAGGGTATAGCGCGACAGTTTACTGTGCCCCATACGCCGCAACAAAATGGTGTTGTAGTCGAGAAGACATGAGCGATGTTAGCATATATCAAAAATTGCATGCCAACAAAGACGCTGAATGATACCACACCGTATGAGATGTGGTTTAAGAGGAAGCCGATGGTTAAATATTTCAAGACATTGGGGTGTCTGGCTATAGGCCTGGATAAGACGCAGAAGCGCAAATTCATGGCAAAGGGCAGAGAATACATATTCGTGGGTTATAGCACAGAAACTAAAGGTTACAGGCTATACGACAAAGAACTGAACAAGGTTGTTATAAAACGAGATGTTAGTTTCGATGAAAATGTGTTAATGGGGAAAGGCAGTAGCATAGATTTTTCTAGTGCGGTTTAGAAAAATTTAAATCAATGCGAAAGATCAGATGTTGGTCTGGAAATCTATAAAAATGTTTCACAGAGTGCTGAGCGGGCAATTTCACCGCAAACAGATTATGAAGACGCTACTAGCGATGTGGATCAACAAGAAAGCCGCTCTGACGAAATCGATGACGATGATACCACCCCCATATACGGACCCGGAAGACCCCGTATTGTGCGCATAGGTGCGCCAGGTAGGCCATCAAAGCAGAAAAAAAAAAAAAACGTCATGCAGACAAGAGAAGAGGTTGTAATTCCCGCTAACCTGGAAGCGGCACTAAGTGGCGATTATTCAGATGACTGGAGGGCAGCTATGCAGCTCGAGTATGACTCGCTGATGGCACACAAAACTTGGTCATTGGTTGACTTGCCCCCAGGCAAGAGAGCTATCGGTTGTAAGTGGGTGTACAATGTAAAGACCGCAGCAGATGGCGCTCTCGATCGGTTCAAGGCACGATTGGTTGCAAATGGTTGCAGTCAGCAGTATGGCATCAACTATGAAGAAACCTATTCGCCAGTAGTACGATATGCAACAATTCGAATGGTTATGGCACTGGCAGCAAAAAACGGTCTGCCGACCCAAGAGTTCGGCTCACGCTTACTTGCTGCAGGTGCAACAACATTCGAAAAAATTAGTAATCGAAACGTAAGCGAAAGTGAGGTTAAATACGAACCACTGCACGAGGCAGTATACGGACATAACCTCGAAACAACCAACCACGAGTTTGCCCATGGCGAACATGAACGATAACATGCTGCCAGTATCTGGGGCTCAAGAGGACATGCCTTCACAACTTGGTGCAGCGGCAGGAGCTAACAGAGCTTCGTCACTGGGATCGCAGGTGAATGGAGACAGCGGTGTGGAAATGGATCGAGCAGGCGGTACGCACAGGAGCGTGACCTCGGTGGAAACAATTGCCACAGCCAGCACGTCCACAGCCGCTGAAGTCACATGGGCGCAGCTAGCAGCGAAACCAAGCTGCAGTGCGTCCCGAGAGGCCACTACTGGAATGCAACCAAGAGCAGCAGCATGGGAAGAGCAACACGTGACTCCAATATGCCACAAAAGGGCCAGCCAGGCACCAGGAGCAGGTCCAGGGCTAACTATGCACGACGGCATATTGCATTCAACAGTTTGTGGAGTCGGTGAGGAATGGGACCGACCAACAGTGATTGAAAGAGCAGCGCGAAACCCGCAGACAATCACACCAACTGGCGCTGAGGGTGCAGTGCTAAATGAAAACGGGTGTGGTTGTGCGAGTTCTGCGAGATATGGAAGCGCGCTGATTGATGAAAGACAGGAACAAGCAGGAAGACGAAGCGCGGCGGCGACTACGCTACCAGCACGCGGGTACCATGACGCGTTAAGAGCTTGCCCTGGCGGCTACACACAGTCGCAAGTACCAACGTATATGACGAACGTTAATACCACCCAGGATGTTTCTCTTACAGCATCCCAGTTAGCCACAAGACAAGTGATCAGCAGGGACTTGCCTAGCCTCGCAGGAAGCCCGGAGGAGTGGCCGATGTTTATTGCCAACTATGACCAGTCGACTGCAAGGTGCGGGTTCACAGATCAGGAGAACCTCATCCGACTGCAAAAGAGTCTACGCGGAGCCGCCCTTGAAGCCGTACGTGGCAAGCTCATGGTGCCAGCTACAGTGACAAAGGCCATGGAAACTCTTCGCATGCTCTATGGCAGACCAGACGCTATCTACGAGAGTCTACACACAAAGTTAAGAGCAGAGCCGCCAGTCAGAGGCGGCAATTTGGAGTCCTTGGTTCATCTAGCGTTAGCAGTGCAAAATTACTGTGCAACAGTGTGCGCAGTAGGGCTTGCTGATTACCTCAGAGACCCAATGCTTCTGCGCAATTTACTGGAAAAATTGCCGTGTGACTTGAGGCTGGATTGGGCACGCTATAGCTGTACCTTAGTTAAGGTAGATATGGCGGCATTCGACGAGTGGCTGTTTAAATTGGCATCATGCGCGAGCACCGTTATGCCAATTACCTCAGCAACAGATCAACGTGAGACCAGGACGAAAAACAAACACACAGAGAGTCGACAAAACCGGGAAAATGTTACATATGCGATGAGAACCACAAGATGGAATCCTGCAACGAATTCAAGAAAATGAAGGTTCAAACCAAATGGAAGCTTGTCAAGGAGAACAAGCTATGCTGGCTTTGCTTTGGGAAACACTTTTCAAAACACTGCAAGAGCAGGGAGACATGCGGTGTCGACGGGTGTACCAGATCACACCATCCGCTGCTCCACGAGAACGGATACAAGAACGTAAGTACGGCTCCAGATACCCACGCTAATAGCGCTGTTATTTTAAACACAGGCCAGAGCGACAAAGCGTTATTCCGATACGTGCCAGTCACACTGTACGGACCGGGCAAGATGGTGCAAACATACGCGCTGATAGATGAAGGATCAGCGTGTACACTCTTAGAAGCTAGAGTGGCCGAGGAGCTGCAAATCAATGGACCATCAGACGAACTGTGCCTGAAGTGGACAGGCGACATCACACAGAAGGAACCCGCCTCGAAGAGAGTTTCGTTCAGTATATCGGCAAGAGACAAAGAGGCGCGCAAATACTTGCTGAGTGACGTACGCACCGTACGCAGCATGGACCTACCGTGCCAGACTGTAGACTCTGCAACACTACAAGCTCATCGGCATCTGCAAAGGGTGCCTATACAGACGTATAAAGAAAAACGAGCCACAATGATAATAGGGCTGGACAACGCAAAGCTTGAAGTACCGCTGGTAGTCAAGGAATCAGACAATGCTGAGTTTATTGCTGCCAAGTCCAGGCTAGGTTGGTCACTTTACGGGCGCAGCAAACGGCTCGAGTCACCAGTTTTACGAGTGATGCATGTATGTGAGTGCAATCACAACAGACGTCTAGAAGACATTGTGAAAGCGAACTTTGCTCTGGATGCAATTGGCGTGATCGCCACTAAGAGAACGCTTCGGTCAAAGGAGGAGCAACTGGCGCTCGAGGTACTGGAAAAGACTACAAGATATCTTAGTCTTTGAAAATGAAAAGAGATGGGAAACAGGACTGCTATGGAAGCAGGAAAAGATATCCATGCCCAAATCTTGGGGCATGGCAATGCACCGGCTTCAGAGTCTGGAGACTTGAATGGAGATGCGAAGCTGCGAGAGTTCGTGAACGCGACGATAAAGCGTTACGAGGAGCAGGGATACGTGCGCAAACTGGAAGCGCACGAGGACATGGGTAAAGACCGATCGTGGTGCTTGCCGATCTTCGTGATTAGCAATCCGAACAAAGGCAAGCTGAGACTAGTATGGGACGCGGCCGCCAAGGTAGACGGGGTCGCTCTCAACTCATCGCTGTTAAAAGGGATGGATTTGACACCATCGTTAGTCGGTGTGCTAATCCGATTCAGAGAGAAGGCTGTTGCTGTGTGTGGCGACATAAAAGAGATGTTCCACCAAGTAAGGATACGAAAAGAAGATTAGGCGGCGCAGCAATTCATATGGAGGTATGGAGATCGCACGCGTGAACCAATGAGGTACATTATGCAGGTCATGACCTTTGGGGCTTCCTGTTCTCCAGTAGCAGCAAACTTTGTAAAGAACAAGAATGCAGAACGTTTCGCCAAGGACTACCCCCAGGCAGCAGAGGCAATCGTGAGAAATACATTCGTAGACGATTGGCTGCAAAGTGGCGAGACGGAAGATGAAGTTGCGAAGATGGCACTACGAGTCAAGTTCATTCACGCTGAAGGTGGATTTGAAATGCGTAGCTGGCGATCCAACTCGCTCAAGGTCGCTTGCGCCCTAACAGGCTAGGCGGCGGCCGAACAAGATGCTTGGAGAATTGATGCCAAGGAGCTGCAGCACGAGCGCGTTTTGGGAATGTGGTGGACACCAGTAACGGACGAGTTTACGTTCGTATTGAGGTTCAAGGAGGAAATATACGACGAGAAAATCCCCACGACGAAGCGCGAAGTGCTGCGCATTGTAATGTCGGTGTTCGACCCACTACGACTCCTGAGGTTCTACATTATCCAAGCGAAAATTATACTCCAAGCGATATGGAGATCGGCAGTGGGCTGGGACGAGCCAATACACGACGATGAAATCTCGAAATGGCGTCACTGGCTCAACCAACTTCATCTTGTCGGCGATATTAAGATACAGCGTTGTTTAAAGGTAACAAGCAACACTAATATACAACTTCACATATTTACAGATGCAAGCATAGGCGCATACGCAGCCGTGGCATTTCTGCGAACTGAGAGAGACGGCGCCGTAGTCTGCTCCCTAGTAGCGTCGAAGACGAGAGTAGCGCCGCTGAAGCCGATTTCAATTCCACGCATGGAATTAATGGCAGCTGTTCTAGGTCTACGCTTGGCAAGCTTTCTAGAAGCTCAGATGTCTGTAAAGGTGCAGAAACGAACGTTCTGGACTGACTCTAAGAACGTGCTCTACTGGATTAGGTCTGACGCGAGGAAATATCACCAATTCGTGGCCCTGCGGATCGGCGAAATTTTAGAGGCGTCAGACGCGGACGAGTGGAGATGGGTGCCGTCGCACTTAAACGTAGCAGACGATGGCACCAAATGGACAAAGGAGCTGCGATTCCACAGCAGCGCAAGGTGGTTTGCCGGGCCAGCCTTCCTAGCAGACGACCCAGACAACTGGCCCACAACAAACCTGGACTACAAAGACACCGGACTTGAGCGTATACACTTAGTGCACGTGGCTAACGAGACAAAATCTGGATTGGCAGCGGTGCTGCCCGACGTGAACCGCTTCAGTAAATGGGAGAGGTTCAGAAGTGCGTTAAAATACGCAATGCGATTTCTGGACAAAATTTACAAAGGGAAACCAGAAGGCCTTTTACGCTCGTACGAGATTGATGTATACAACATCATCTATAAGGGTGTACAGGCAGAGGCATACGCCGAGGAAATTTCGTGCTTACTAAGGGAGAACTGCGTTAGACGAAGCAGTACAATCTTTAAGCTGTCCCCCTATTTAGACGAGCATGGAGTACTGAGAGTGCGCGGCAGAATTGACGCTATTGAAGGCATTCTTGTGTCAATAAATATCGTGTCCGACAACGGGACGAACTTCCGAGGCGCCAGCAAGGTGCTAGCACAGGAGATTGAACGAATATCCACGGACGAGCTGGAGCAGAAATTTCCAGATATTGGGTGGACATTTATTCCGCCAGGAGCGCCTCATATGGGTGGCGCATGGGAGCGAATGATTCGCTCAGTAAAATCCGTGCTGACGGATATACTGGAGGAGAAGTATGTGGCAGAGCCAGTGCTAAGAGCTGCGCTTGCTAGAATCGAGAATACGCTGAACGCCAGGCCGTTGACCTACATCCCACTGGAGTCAGCGGAAGCTGACGTGTTGACCCCGAATCACTTCTTACACGGAAAGACATGCGCGACAGCACTAAAAGAAGACCAAGGAGAGCTGGGGGTGCTGCTGTCAAAGTCCTACAAGGTTGCAGGGACTATTGCAGAAAGATTCCGTAAACGCTGGATAAATGAGTATCTTCCACATCTCACTCTGAGGGCTAAATGGTGCGGCCAGCCGACTGAGCCCATTGAAACCGGCGACGTAGTGATCATCGTGGACGGAACGAATCCGAAGATGCATTGGAAAAAGGCCGTAGTGATGGAGCTGCGTACCGCTAAGGATGGCCAAGCACGCAGCGCTGTAGTGCGCACAGCTGCCGGACTGCTAACTCGCCCTATCGTCAAGCTAGCGAAGCTTAAGGTTCGAGCACTAGCGCAAGAGATGCAAACTCACAGACGAGCGTAGGAGTTTGCAAGGGGGGGGAATGTTACCGCGCAGAACTGCTATGCAGCCCTGCTGGGTGAAAGCTCGAACAGATAATCTATAAATTAACATGCGTTACAGTTCAAGGTTAATGTTTAACATTGAACTGTAACGCATTACACTGAACTGTAACATTAGTTAACATTACATTGAACTGTAACGCGTTTGCCATGTGAATAGCATGAGAAGAGTTGCAAAAGTGAAGCGATCGTGGCTGGCTGTGAGTGCAGACTACTAATTTTTTCGCTACAACGTGCTACTACAACCTACAACCTACAACGTACAACTAAAACTACAATCTACAATAATTACTATAACTACAACAATTATTCTGATTTAAGCGGCAACTCTTCACGCGGTATTACAACAACTACAAATACTACTACAAAGAATACTACGACGTGCTGTGCCACTAGAATACTACTACACACACTCCATTTCCCAATAAGCCTAAATAAAATTAAATATTTTAAGCTTTAAATAGCGCGTTTACTTAGTGATTTGGTTAGGCGCAAAAAACGGTCTGCCGACCCAAGAGTTCGACTCACGCTTACTTGCTGCAGGTGCAGCAACACAAGAGTAAAGATGACCTTTACGCAATTAAGCAATACATTGAAGAGCAGTTCAAGTTAGTTGACAACGGTAAAGTAAGAAGCTTTCTTGGCTTTGAGGTTGAGCGTCCCGAAAAACTGGAGATTTGTTTGTGTGTCAAACAAAATACATTGAAGCATTGCTACACCAGTACGACATGACAAATTGCAGATAGAGAGTCTTTCACTGGTTACATGTTCTTTCTGGCTGGTGCGGCATTTTCTTGGGAGTCGCACAAGCAAGCTACTGTGGCACTTAGCAGCACTGAGGCGGAATACATAGCGCCAGCGGCAGCTGCAAAAGAGGCTGTGTATTAAAGAAGACTCATCAAGGAAATTGGCTGTTTTCCGAGCGAAGGCGCATTATGTATCTACGGAGATAATTTAAGCGCACAACATTTAGCCAAGAACCACATGTACCACGCAAGAAGCAAGCATATCGACATAAGATATCATTTTATCAGGGAATTAGTAGATAAAAATGATATTGTTTTAAAATATATAGAGACAGCAAATATGATTGCAGATATTTGCACAAAGAATCTGAGTTAGCACAAACATGTAAAATTGTTAGACATGATGGGCTTGACATAATAGATTTGTGTTGAGAAGAGGCGTTGAAAATAATTGGTATTTTAATTGCAACACAAGGTATTATTTTAAGTTTAACAATTTGGTAACACTTTTTTGTTTCAATAACAATCATGTTTGTATCGCTTTGTTAGTCTGTGTAAGAAAACTCTGAAGAGTGAAAATTTTTCTTTTATGTTAAATAAATAACACGCAAATTATCCCAACAAGAACCTGTATCTATTACGCATCTAAGTGGTTTATCATTCATAATGATGATTATGAATGGGTTTTTGTTCTTCATTGTTCCGAGGCTTGTGCTTGAAAATTTTTGGATGTGTCCATTTTTGACACACCGCTGTTACTCTCTATTTGCCTCTTTTGAGGTTGGTTGTTGAAAGGGGGTGCTTGTGCATTAGAGTTTCTATTTTGTGAATAGTTCATGGGGTTCTGTTGTCTACCTTGTTGGAGTTTGTAATGAAATTCGTTTAATTTTTGTTTGTCTTCCTGTTGGGTGTAATGTCTGTTAGTTTGATTATAGTTTGGTTTGTTGTAGTGGTTATTTTGATTTTGATAAGGGTTGTTATTGTAATTGGTTTGGTAGTTATGGCTATGTGATGCTTGGTTAGTGGGGGCATAGCGACATATCTCCGCCGAACTAAGAACGACATATCTCCGCGCGGAGCTATGACGTTTTAAAAGCTCCACGCGGAGCTATGTCGCTTTTAAAACGACATATCTCCGCCGAAATAGGAACGACTTATCTGGGTGTGCAATAACGCCCGATAGTGTGATCTAGTGTGATTCCTAACGCCGTAAAGCAGTGGCTCACGCCACTGCTAAGGCACTGTTTGCTATGTTCCGGAGCAGATCACACTATCGGGCGTTATTGCACACCCAGATAAGTCGTTCTTATTTCGGCGGAGATATGTCGTTTTAAAAGCGACATAGCTCCGCGCGGAGATATGACGTTTCGAAAACGACATATCTTCGCCGAACTAAGAACGACATATCTCCGCCAGCAAAATGTACTGGGCGGAGATATGTCGCGCGGAGATATGTCGCTATGCCGTTAGTGGGATTATGTGTTTGATTTTGGTTAAAATTTTCTTGATACTTTCTACCATGATAGTTTTTTGTTGAATTATTATCTTTAGGTTTTTCAACCACTCTATTTTCATATAAACCTTCCCTCTGAGCTGCTACTTTTAACATATGGCTAGTTGTTATATCATACCTAGCCAAAATCATGAAAATTCTATCTGGTATTTTTCTTTTTATGACATCTTTATTTGTGTTGTTCGTAGCATTTGTGTAGACAATTGTGTTGTTTACATTATTATCGAATGTAACCTTATTTGTTATTACATATGATTTGTGTTCTAGCTCTTCTATGAACTTGCGGAGATTTCCTTGATAGCTGGTGTTGTATAGTTCCTCCACTGGAGTCTGGGTGGTATATTCCTCGATGATTGCTCGCTTCAACTCGCCCCAATTATTGGCCTGTGATAGTTGCGAGATCCTTTGGGCTTCTCCGATGACTTGCAGTTCTATATCACCATATAGAATACTTTGTTGCCTTTGGTTTGTAGTAGGGTATAATTGTAATATGAATTCTGTCCTCCTGATGAAGGCGCTTAGCTCCTGTTTATTTCCTGAGAATTGGGGCACTTGTCGGAGTTGAGACAATGCCTGGCTTAGCTCTGCGTCACTTAGTACGACTGCTTTGTTGTTGATTATGTTGCTTTGTTGTTTTATGTTGCTTTGTTGTTTTATTTTTGTTGCTTTGTTGTTTTATTTTTTTGTTCTTAAATTATTTAAACACCATTAAGTGTGTTTGCTGCACGTTAAGTTCTTTTGCTGATTAGTTTTTTATAAAGTATAGCAAGTTAATTTGTTTGCACTTATTTTTCTTTAAGTATCGCAATTTAATTTATTTGCACTTGTTTTTCACTAATCCTACCGGCTGCGCCAATGAAATTGTTTGTTGTGTGACAACTTAAAAAAAACTACATATTTGTATAGTTTTATTTTATTATAACAATTTTATTTGAGAAATAGAAGTCTAAGTCTAATTACAATTTTAGAGTAATATTAAATTGAACACGATGTGGCGTGATTTTAGAGTTAAGGCCTGTATCCAGTACAGCAAAAAATTCCTGTCCGAAATGTGTGATATATTTTGGAAGCGTGTCCAGTGTGACCTCCAATGTGTGGTAAAAATATGCCATTTTGCATAATATCTTAGGCACACACTGAGGCATCACATATAAAAAAGTAAACAACAAATAGCGAATAAAAAAAAAGACAAGATGAATAGTGGAAAAAGTATTTATTTATTTATTTATTATAAACCAATCATAAGGTTAAAACCTTGTGATAGGGTAAATTAACTAGCAATGGCTGCCGTGGCCTTCAGCTAGATTTGTGTGCTTAAATTAAGAAAGCCTTTCAATTGACAAGTAAATTGTTGTCTTAATAATATGATCTTATGTCTAAGTTTAACAAAGTGTTTTGTTTGTGACTATATGTACAGTTTTACAAAGTTATCTTAGTTTATGTAGAGTGTAATTTACAATGTTGTGAGACTTCAATTTTTTATTTTTAAATTTATTTTTCATATTTCGCTGTAAACATCAGCTTTCCTTAAAAACTTAATGATTTTAAGTATGTTTTCTTCTGATGGATTTCCTAACATATCCAATGGGTTGTTGTTTCCAAAAATTTCTTTTTTAGTATTAAGTAAAGTGGGGCAAGAGTTGAATATATGTCTTATGTTAAGACTATTTGACTGGCAAAGAGGACAGGTAGGTTGTATGTTACGGCTAAACATATGTTGGTGAGTAAGTCTAGTGTGACCTAATCTGAGGCGGATTAGTTTGATTTGGTCCGATCGTGAAATAACGTTTTGTAATGTTTTGTTTAGGTAGTCTTGTACGTGTTTTAAGTTTTTGTTAACGTCACGATACCATATGTTACACTGGGAGATACGGTCTTTTAATTGAGAAGAGAGTTGGTTTTTAAGATATTTGTTCATGTCATTATAGTTGTAATTAGGTGTAAGAATCAAGGGCATACGCGTGGAAGCTTTAGCCATGTGGTCGGCTAGTTCGTTACCATTAATGGCGGCGTGTCCAGGGATCCATAATAATTTGACTCTATGGGAGAGAGTGGTCAATAGGGATCTGACTAAGGAGGCGTAATATTCTTTATTGTTTAAATTGGATATGGCGTCTAAGGCTGACATGGAATCCGAGCATAAGACAAATGCTCCCTTCATCGTTTTAATAAGTTTTATGGCTTCTAATATTGCAATTTATTCTGATGAAAAAACAGAAGAATAATGTGGAAGATTGCCGTATTTGAGTGTGTGTGTTTCAGTAGTAATAGCATAGCCGGTAGAATTGTTTTGTTGTGATCCGTCAGTGTAGATAAATGTGTGTTTTTTATGTTCGTTTTTGATTCTAGAGAAATGTTGTCTGTATATGTGGGTAGGGGTATTTCTTTTGCTATGTATGCGGAGAGAGGTGTCTATTATGTGTTTAGGTAGTAGCCAGGGCGGTTGAAGAAATGGAATTTTGTGTGGTAAGTGAGGGATACAATTGGATTGTGACATAAGAATTGTTCGTTCTATTGATGCAGTGACTTTTTTATTGGGATGTATTTTGCGTTGTCTAATAATTCTCGCGATGGGGGTGTCAGCGGAGGTTAATAAGTTCTTCGATAGTTTAGCTGATAGAAAGTCTCGTTTGAGTTCTATTGGAGCTATGTTTGCTTCAAAGAGCATGTTATTTATGGGTGTTGAGCGGAATGCACCAAGTGACAATCGAATGGCGGAGTTTAACGGTGTTTTTAATTTATTGAGGATCGATTTGGGTGAAAAGCCATATATGAACAATGCATAATCTATTTTGGATACTATTGTAGCTTTTGTTACTGTGATGAGGATATGGGTATTGCAGTTAAATCTGGCACTGGAAAGACATTTAACTATATTTAAACTACGAGACAGATGTGCTCTTAGCCTATTCACATGGGTATGCCAAGTATATCTTCTGTTTATTGTAAGTCCCAGGATTTTCACAGATTCAACTGTAACGACTTGTGTGTTGTTAAAAGAAATGTTGCATAAACAATTCTTTTTCCTGCATATGTGCAAGTGTTTACACTTGTTTGGAGAAAGTATGGCTCCAGAGTATGAGCACCAGTTTTCTATGTTTTGGAATAAGTCGTCTAAGCTGCAGCATGGATTTTTGTTTTTGTTAAAATTAATTAGAAGGAAAAAGTCGTCAGCATAAGCACTGAATTTGATTTCTTTTTGAATTGATATTAGAGTAGCAAGCTTATTGTACGCTATGAGAAATAGTATTACAGAAAGTGGAGAGCCTTGCGGTATTCCGTTCTTTAATGGAAAGCTGTTTGAAATATGAGATGCTATTTTTACTATAAGTTTTCTGTTTGACATAAAATTTTTAACGTACTGTATTATTTTCGGTCCTATTTTCCATTCTATTAATTGGTCGATTATTGAGTGGACTCCGATGCGGTCGAAAGCCTTTGAAAAATCTAGAGTGATGATTGAGGAGTGCCGTTTGGCGCTTAAAGATTTAGTAATAAGGGAATCAGCAAAGAGAAGGCTCTCAGTGACTGATTTTCCTTTTTTAAACCCAAATTGGTTTGGGTGAAGTAAATTCTTTTGGGTTGTGAACCACCAAATTCGTTTGGCTATTATTTTATCTAAAGTCTTGGCTAAGCAGCAGTTTAGTGAGATTGGTCTGTATGAAGAAATTTCTGTTTTATTAAGGCTGGGCTTAAGTATGGGTATGATACAGCTGGATTTGAAATTCTGGGGAATAAAGTTGTTGAATATATTATTGAAGTGGTTAACTATTCTTACTTTAAGTGAGCTTGAAACATTTTTGATCATATCGTACGATATTCTATTAAGCCCAGGCGTTGACCCTTTAAGCAACTGCAAGCAAGCTTGGAGTTCAATAAGTGTGATTTTTTTTTCTATGAGTTGTGCTGGACGTTGGAGCGGGTAGTTTGTATTGAAAGTATTATATTTGTGAACTAAAAAGTTGTTGCTAAATTTGTTGTCCTCTGAGAGGTCTGACCAGTGTTTGGCGAAAACATCGGCTATGGCTCTTCTGGATGTTTCAATTTGGTTGTTGAATGGGTTGAGTAGGCAGTGGATATTTTTACTAGGATTTAATCCGCAGAATAGTCTTATATTTGACCATATTTTGGCTGATGGTGTAGAAGGTTCAATTGTCGAAGTAAACTTAAGGGTAGATTCCCTTTTGCTTAACTTCAGCTCTCTTCTGAAGACCGCATTAGCGCGTTTATATTTTATTATATTTTCGTTGTTTATTTGACGTTTTAAAATCCTCCATGCTTTATTTTTTTTCGATCGTAGCTCGCTTAAGGTCTTATTCCACCAGGGAACATTACGATTTGATTTTTTAGGAGAAGACTGTGGAATAGTGTAGTGAGCACTTACTAAAATGATTTTGTTTATAGAAGCGGCTTCTTTGTTGATGTTGTTGCTAACTGGAAATTTTACATTTATTTTGTCAGTCATGTCGCAAAAGGATTCCCAGTTTGCTTCTTTAGTCTTAAAGATTGGTCTAAATAGATTTTCTGTAGTGGGAGTTGGGAACAGGGATATGAGAATTGGAAAGTGATCGCTACCACAGAGTTCATTGAAAATTTTCCAATTTGTGTAGGGTGCAATTTGTGGGGAGCATAATGACAAGTCTATGTGAGTAAATGTATTGTGAGTTGAGTAGTGTGTTGGTGATTTGTCGTTAAGAATTATGTAGTGAGATTGGTCAATAAACTTCGCTAAAATATTCCCTCTTCTGTTGTTGCGGGGGGACCCCCAATTGTTGTGCCAACTGTTGAAGTCCCCCGTTATTAGGGCATTAGATTGGTTGCTAAAGATATTTTCTAGATTTGTATGGGAGAATGTTTTGCTTGGAGGGATGTAGACAGAAAATATTGACAGTTTTTGCTTTGAGTTTATTTCTACAGCGACGTTTTCAAAGTCATTGCTCGAACCTAATTTAGTGTATTGAATAGAGTTGTGCACTAGGATTCCAGCTCCACCAAATTGGTTGGAGGCAGGGCATGTTACTATATTGTAATTAACAGGGACGGGAAAGTTGTTTTTATTAAAAATGTGAGTTTCTTGTAACGTAATTATTTGAGGTTTGTGATCTTTAATTAAAATAAGTAGCTCACTATAGTTGTTTACATATCCTTTAATATTCCATTGCATTACTTTTAAAGACATGCTGAAATTAAAGGTTTAAATGTATAGTATAGAAATTATAAATTTTTGGGTGCTGATTTTTGGTGAGCTAGTTTACAGAGATCGTTTTGAGTTAAAGTTAATTTAAGTAAGTTACGTGAGGTCTTCTATGGTTTCATCGATCATTGAGTCTTCTGTATCAGACTTGCGGTTGGCATGGTTTGTTGTATTTATTCTTTTTTTTTTGTTGTTGCCTTGAGTTGTCGAAGGGTACGCTTAGAGGTATTCCTTGGGGCGATTTTGAGTTTGTTGGCGGTGTTCTTTTTTTGTATGTTGTCCTCTTCTATTGGATCGTTGATGTCATTATAATTGATTAATGAACGTTGGGTGGGTTGTGTTGAAGGTGTTGTTGTGTTGTGGCTTGTTGTGGGTTTCTGAGATGATGATGGTGTTACTGTTGGTGGATTTTGGCTGACTGTTGCTGCGAATGTTTGTTGACCTTGATGCTTTGATTTGTAGACTGCATGAGCAGCTTTGTTGTCTATTTTTAATGTTGTTTTAATGGCGATTATTTCTTGTTCTTTTAAGAAGACTGGGCATTTTCTGTCAAAGGTGGAGTGATTGTTGTCCAAATGGTTAATACTGCAGTTTACGCAGCAAGTTTCATCAGAGCACTTCTCCATTTTGTCGATATCGCAGTGTTGATTTTTACCACATTTAGAACAGATTGAGTTAGTCGATCGGCAGATATTAGCTGTGTGCCCAAAACGCAAGCATTTATTGCAGCGCATGGGAAGCGGAATGTATGTCCGAACATTGGTTTTTTGGTATCCAATGTAAATATGCTCAGGAAGATCGTGTAAAGCAAAAGTGAGAATGATCAGTCCGGTCTCGGCGCGTTCGCTTCCCTTCATTTTCGTTATTTTTTTGACTGCCAAAACATGTTGAGAGCGTAGTTCGTTTTGTATTTCTTCTTCTGAGATCATTCTTAAATCATTGCAGTAAATAACGCCTTTGCAAGAGTTGAGTGTTTTGTGTTCCGTTACCTTTACTGTTATTTGCGGAGATAATGTTGTGAGTTTGAGTAGTTTTGTGGCTTGCTTGTGGTCTTTTGTTTTGATGAGTATGGCACCGTTTCTTGTTTTTTTGCAAAGTTCCACTTCGCCGTTGCAGGTATAGTCGATCATTTTTTTTATGAGGAATGGGGAAACATTTTCAAGCGATTCGGTTTGTTTTTTATTTTCGTTGCTGTTGGTTCTTTCCATTATTAAGTATTTGGGTCCGATAGTGAGTTCCATTGTCGAGTTGGTTTGAGCGTTTGACTTTGAGAGGTCGGGTGGATCTGGTGGTTGACCCATTGTAGGGTACATTTTTTGCGCTTTGCGCGTTGTCAAAATTGTTTTTTTTTTTTGTGCGATTTTATGCAATTTGTTTTCTTTTACGCGATGAGAAGAAACGAAGGCACGGGTAAAGAGTAATGGTAAACACAGTAACGGTACTTTACTTTGAGTTGGGTTGACGTTCCGCGCTTGCTTGACACGACCGATCGGTTCGGCTGCTAGTTGAGAACGAGTGGAAAAAGTAATTTTATTCCGTTGTTGGTAGCATATATTCTTGCAAAAACGCAACAAGCAAGCTGTCACGCAGCGACGTCCAAGCGCTCTTGCACTCATTCGCTAACAAAGATATTTTTGATTATTAAAATATTTAATAACATATTAATATATTAACTTACGATCTTTATCCATCTCTGTGCCAATACTCACCCATGCATGTCTCACCGTACTGAAATCAAAAAGTTTTCCCTCTGTGAGACTCCAGATGCATTGGTGCGACATGACAGATTAAATAAGCAAAATCTTCTCTTCATGGCTAAATTTTTCACTTGTTTTTTTGTCTTCTTCTCCATTTTTATTTTTTATGAACTGTTTGTTTTTGCTCTCGGCACAAAAATATATATGATTTGGTATTTCCTGAGCCGAGCGCTAGTGTGTACATATTTGATTAATCGCTACTATCGATAAGAAGTTTAGTATCTTTGTTACGTTACTGGATACCCAAAAAACACGCAGCCAAAAAAAAACCATTTCCGCTACGACGATTTTGTATGGGAAATTTTTTTTTTTGCTGTGCTGGATACCCACCTTTAACTTGGAAACATTGTTAGTGACATCCGTAGCAAATGTGCAATATTGGATGCCACGCCCACTTATACCGCCCACCTAAATATCTTTCTCAGTTTTTGCGCTAAGGTCTCCAAACTTGATAGGGGGATAGAAGGTGCCATCCGCCACAGATATGTCACGCCTGCCTATTTATACCCAAAACTCCCATAGTTTATAAATACATACAAAATTACATATGTGCTTTGCTTGCTAGTTCGAAATTGTATATCAACAATGTTTGTTTGGTACCACGTAACGTCTGAATTAGATAAGCAGCAAGTAAGCAAAACTACCGCTATACAAAGATGTTAAAGATTAATTATTTTCGCGCAAATGGCTCGTTATAAAAATCAAATACAAATTCAATGTATGTACATATGTACATATCTATACAACTTTTTTGCTTTAAATATACATACATATGTATGCAGATTAAATTTTCTTAAGTTTCTATTTGTTAGTGCGTTTGTTTTTGCACTGTATATAAATACATTTGCGCTTGCATACATGTGTATGTATGTACATATGTGCATTTGCAACAGCAACCAAAGTTACAAATGTCAGCTCGAAAATTATATCAAAACAACAATGGCAATAGGTAGTTGTGTTTGTGTGTTAAGTTTTGTTTGATAATTAGCACGTATGTAGGTGAAAACCACCCCCGTAACATATTCTAGTGTGCAAATCTCTTCTAGGCGCAAAAAGTTATGTTTTAAATTTTTTATTTTATTTTTTTTATTGCTGGTTTTATTTTTTTAATCTTTCCTTATAATAGGAATACACTTGGCCCTCGCTTAACACGAACTCTTTTAGCACTAACTCGGTCTTACACGGTTGCAAATTTGCACCCATTCCCCCTTTAACACGCTAAAAACCTCGTTCTTACACGATTGCAAAATATCGATATGTATTTTTTTTACTGCGTTTATCGCGTTAGTGCCTTTGTGCCTGTGTCATACGCATGGGTTACTTGTCGAAAAAGGGAAATCCCACATATAATCTGTCAGATGTACGCGTGTTGTAGTAGGTGCAAAAATCTTGAGCTTTGCAGACGCGTAAATAAAAAGTCAAAGATTTTGTGGTAAGTACAGCTTGATTAAATCAAAGAGTGAATACACAATGAAAATAAATTAGTTTCAGCTTTTACAATGGCAGAAAAAAGGAACAGGGCTCCTTTAAAACGAAAAGTCATTTCTATAGAAACAAAAATACAAATTCTAAACCGTTTAGACAATGGGCAAACTAAATAAATGACTTAAGTGCTCAGGAGGTACTCGAAGAAGTGGTCCCAACTAAAAATCCTTTCTTAGTGCTCACTTTCAACCATAATGGAATATTTGGTGAAATTTTCAGAATTCTAGCTCTTTTCGTTTAGGCTGTGGGTCTCTCAACAATCAGTCAGTCAGTCAGGACAAACTCTTTTATATATATATGTAGATAAGCACGCTCCATAACATAAGTGTATGGGAGGTGTCCCAAGGCGTTATCGGATCAAGTCCAAATTTTGCATCCATGATTTTTTTACACGCCTCCATGTCCTGACCAAGTTTTGTAATAATTAATTAATTTTAAAGCATAGCTCTAGTGCAAAAGTTGGATAAAATAAAGGACTTAAGTGTTCAGGAAGTACTCGAAGGAGTGGTCCCAACTAAAAATCCTTTCTTAGTGCTCACTTTCAACCAGAATGGAATATTTGGTGAAAATTTTAGCATTCTAGCTCTTTTCGTTTAGGCTGTGGGTCTCTCAACAATCAGTCAGTCAGTCGGGACAAACTATTTTATATAAATAGATATGCACGCTCCATAACATAAGTGTATGGGAGGTGTCCCAAGGCGTTATCGGATCAAGTCCAAATTTTGCATCCATGATTTTTTTACACGCCTCCATGTCCTGACCAAGTTTTGTAATAATTAATTAATTTTAAAGCATAGCTCTAGTACAAAAGTTGGGAAAAAAGGACTTAAGTGTTCAGGGGGTACTCGAAGGAGTGGTCCCAACTAAAAATCCTTTCTTAGTGCTCACTTTCAACCATAATGGAATATTTGGTGAAAATTTCAGCCTTCTAGCTCTTTTCGTTTAGGCTGTGGGTTTCTCAACAATCAGTCAGTCAGTCAGGACAAACTATTTTATATATAGAGACAAGCACGCTCTAGGACATAAGTGTATGGGAGGTGCCCCAAGGAGATGTCGGATCGAGTCCAAATTTTGCATCCATAATTTTTTTAGACGCCCTTATGTCATGACCAAGCGTCGTTCAGATTGATTAATTTGAAAGCATAGCTCTAGTACAAAAGTTGGGAAAATAAGAACGTAAGCGTTCAGGAGGTACTCGAAGGAGTGGTCCCAACTAAAAATCCTTTCTTAGTGCTCACTTCCAACCAGAATGGAATATTTGGTGAAAATTTCAGCCTTCTAGCTCTTTTCGTTTAGGCTGTGGGTCTCTCAACAATCAGTCAGTCAGTCAGGACAAACTTTCCTACTACTATTATAAAGGCGAAAGTTTGTAAGTATGGATGTATGGACGTATGGATGTTTGTTACTCTTTCACGTAAAAACTACTGAATGGAATTGAATGAAACTTCACCACAATATAGCTTATACATCAGAATAACACATAGGCTACAATTTTTGAGGTTTCTAATGTGAGGTCGTAAAAAAAACACATTTTTTGCGCTTACATTGCAAACGCTGACTGAATCCTACAAGATAGATCAAAACAATTTACTACAGTATTGTACAACTTAAAAAGGTTTACAAGAAAGTCCGTGATGGTATATGTTTATCTCTTAGGAATAACCCACAATAAGCATTTTTTATCCTTTACTTTGTACGAGAAATAATGGCTATCTTGCCCCTTAATTTGGTGACTATAGCTTCTAAAATGTGGGACATATATATGTTTCTTTGATTTGCACATCGAGGGGTATCGATTTGTTATCGATTTCTCAGGCCCCTGAGGTCGTAGAGCCAAATTTAACACTTTTTCTGACGAAGGTATGTACCAAGATGTTTGCAAAGTTGCAAAGCTCTAGCTTTAAGGGTGTTGAAAAAAGTTGCGTTCAAACGGACGGGCGGACGGACGGACGGACAGACACCTTGACGGACATTGCATAAGCCCAATATAATATGATACCTTTGGTATCAAAGTAAAATGACGCGTCTGATTCTTAACCTCAATGGTGGCGTGAAAAAGAGAATATTAAATATTTTGCTAATACGTTGTTAAATCTTAACTAATTTACTTATTTTATATGTATTGCTAAAATTTTGTAAAAACTATCGGCGCAGCGAAGCAAGCGGGGCTTACTAGTTTTATATACATATATAGATATGCACGCTCCATAACATAAGTGTATGGGAGGTGTCCCAAGGCGTTGTCGGATGAGGTCCAAATTTTGCATCCATGATTTTTTAACACGCCTCCATGTCCTGACCATGTTTTGTAATAATTAATTAATTTTAAAGCATAGCTCTGGTACAAAAGTTGGGAAAAAAAGGACTTAAGTGCACAGGAGGTACTCGAAGGAGTGGTCCCAACTAAAAATCCTTTCTTAGTGCTCACTTTCAACCATAATGGAATATTTGGTGAAAATTTCAGCCTTCTAGCTCTTTTCGATTAGGCTGTGGGTCTCTCAACAATCAGTCAGTCAGTCAGGACAAACTATTTTATATACATTGATATGCACGCTCCATAACATAAGTGTATGGGAGGTGTCCCAAGGCGTTGTCGGATCAGGTCCACATTTTGCATCCATGATTTTTTTACACGCCTCCATGTCCTGACCAAGTTTTGTAATAATTAATTAATTTTAAAGCATAGCTCTAGTACAAAAGTTGGGAAAAAAAGGACTGAAGTGCTCAGGAGGTACTCAAAGAAGAGGTCCCAGCCTTCTAGCTCTTTTCGTTTAGGCTGTGGGTCTCTCAACAATCAGTCAGTCAGTCAGGACAAACTATTATATATATATAGATATGCACGCTCCATAACATAAGTGTATGGGAGGTGTCCCAAGGCGTTGTCGGATCAGGTCCACATTTTGCATCCATGATTTTTTTACACGCCTCAATGTCCTGACCAAGTTTTGTAATAATTAATTAATTTTAAAGCATAGCTCTAGTACAAAAGTTGGATAAAATAAAGGACTTAAGTGTTCAGGAAGTACTCGAAGGAGTGGTCCCAACTAAAAATCCTTTCTTAGTGCTCACTTTCAACCAGAATGGAATATTTGGTGAAAATTTCTGCCTTCTAGCTCTTTTCGTTTAGGCTGTGGGTCTCTCAACAATCAGTCAGTCAGTCAGGACAAACTATTTTATATATATAGATATGCACGCTCCATAACATAAGTGTATGGGAGGTGTCCCAAGGCGTTGTCGGATCAGGTCCACATTTTGCATCCATGATTTTTTTACACGCCTCCATGTCCTGACCAAGTTTTGTAATAATTAATTAATTTTAAAGCATAGCTCTAGTACAAAAGTTTGGAAAAAAGGACTTAAGTGTTCAGGAGGTACTCGAAGGAGTGGTCCCAACTAAAAATCCTTTCTTAGTGCTCACTTTCAACCATAATGGAATATTTGGTGAAAATTTCAGCCTTCTAGCTCTTTTCGTTTAGGCTGTGGGTCTCTCAACAATCAGTCAGTCAGTCAGGACAAACTATTTTATATATATCGATATGCACGCTCCATAACATAAGTGTATGGGAGGTGTCCCAAGGCGTTGTCGGATCAGGTCCACATTTTGCATCCATGATTTTTTTACACGCCTCCATGTCCTGACCAAGTTTTGTAATAATTAATTAATTTTAAAGCATTGCTCTAGTACAAAAGTTTGGAAAAAAGGACTTAAGTGTTCAGGAGGTACTCGAAGGAGTGGTCCCAACTAAAAATCCTTTCTTAGTGCTCACTTTCAACCATAATGGAATATTTGGTGAAAATTTCAGCCTTCTAGCTCTTTTCGTTTAGGCTGTGGGTCTCTCAACAATCAGTCATTCAGTCAGGACAAACTATTTTATATATATCGATATGCACGCTCCATAACATAAGTGTATGGGAGGTGTCCCAAGGCGTTGTCGGATCAAGTCCAAATTTTGCATCCATGATTTTTTTACACGCCTCCATGTCCTGACCAAGTTTTGTAATAATTAATTAATTTTAAAGCATAGCTCTAGTACAAAAGTTGGGAAAAAAAGGACTTAAGTGTTCAGGAGGTACTCGAAGGAGTGGTCCCAACTAAAAATCCTTTCTTAGTGCTCTTTTTCAACCATAATGGAATATTTGGTGAAAATTTCAGCATTCTAGCTTTTTTCGTTTAGGCTGTGGGTCTCTCAACAATCAGTCAGTCAGTCAGGACAAACTATTTTATATACATAGATATGCACGCTCCATAACATAAGTGTATGGGAGGTGTCCCAAGGCGTTGTCGGATCAGGTCCACATTTTGCATCCATGATTTTTTTACACGCCTCCATGTCCTGACCAAGTTTTGTAATAATTAATTAGTTTTAAAGCATAGCTCTAGTACAAAAGTTGGGAAAAAAAGGACTGAAGTGTTCCAGAGGTACTCGAAGGAGTGGTCCCAACAAAAACTCCTTTCTTAGTGCTCACTTTCAACCAGAATGGAATATTTGGTGAAAATTTCAGCCTTCTAGCTCTTTTCGTTTAGGCTGTGGGTCTCTCAACAATCAGTCAGTCAGTCAGGACAAACTATTTTATATATAGAGATAAGCACGCTCCATAACATAAGTGTATGGGAGGTGTCCCAAGGCGTTGTCGGATCAGGTCCAAATTTTGCATCCATGATTTTTTTACACGCCTCCATGTCCTGACCAAGTTTTGTAATAATTAATTAATTTTAAAGCATAGCTCTAGTACAAAAGTTGGGAAAAAAAGGACTTAAGTGTTCAGGAGGTACTCGAAGGAGTGGTCCCAACTAAAAATCCTTTCTTAGTGCTCTTTTTCAACCATAATGGAATATTTGGTGAAAATTTCAGCATTCTAGCTTTTTTCGTTTAGGCTGTGGGTCTCTCAACAATCAGTCAGTCAGTCAGGACAAACTATTTTATATACATAGATATGCACGCTCCATAACATAAGTGTATGGGAGGTGTCCCAAGGGGTGTCGGATCAGGTCCACATTTTGCATCCATGATTTTTTTACACGCCTCCATGTCCTGACCAAGTTTTGTAATAATTAATTAGTTTTAAAGCATAGCTCTAGTACAAAAGTTGGGAAAAAAAGGACTGAAGTGTTCCAGAGGTACTCGAAGGAGTGGTCCCAACAAAAACTCCTTTCTTAGTGCTCACTTTCAACCAGAATGGAATATTTGGTGAAAATTTCAGCCTTCTAGCTCTTTTCGTTTAGGCTGTGGGTCTCTCAACAATCAGTCAGTCAGTCAGGACAAACTATTTTATATATAGAGATAAGCACGCTCCATAACATAAGTGTATGGGAGGTGTCCCAAGGCGTTGTCGGATCAGGTCCAAATTTTGCATCCATGATTTTTTTACACGCCTCCATGTCCTGACCAAGTTTTGTAATAATTAATTAATTTTAAAGCATAGCTCTAGTACAAAAGTTGGGAAAAAAGGACTTAAGTGTTCAGGAGGTACTCGAAGGAGTGGTCCCAACTAAAAATCCTTTCTTAGTGCTCTTTTTCAACCATAATGGAATATTTGGTGAAAATTTCAGCCTTCTAGCTCTTTTCGTTTAGGCTGTGGGTCTCTCAACAATCAGTCAGTCAGTCAGGACAAACTATTTTATATACATAGATATGCACGCTCCATAACATAAGTGTATGGGAGGTGTCCCAAGGGGTGTCGGATCAGGTCCACATTTTGCATCCATGATTTTTTTACACGCCTCCATGTCCTGACCAAGTTTTGTAATAATTAATTAGTTTTAAAGCATTGCTCTAGTACAAAAGTTGGGAAAAAAAGGACTTAAGTGTTCAGGAGGTACTCGAAGGAGTGGTCCCAACTAAAAATCCTTTCTTAGTGCTCTTTTTCAACCATAATGGAATATTTGGTGAAAATTTCAGCCTTCTAGCTCTTTTCGTTTAGGCTGTGGGTCTCTCAACAATCAGTCAGTCAGTCAGGACAAACTATTTTATATATAGAGATAAGCACGCTCCATAACATAAGTGTATGGGAGGTGTCCCAAGGCGTTGTCGGATCAGGTCCAAATTTTGCATCCATGATTTTTTTACACGCCTCCATGTCCTGACCAAGTTTTGTAATAATTAATTAATTTTAAAGCATTGCTCTAGTACAAAAGTTGGGAAAAAAAGGACTTAAGTGTTCAGGAGGTACTCGAAGGAGTGGTCCCAACTAAAAATCCTTTCTTAGTGCTCTTTTTCAACCATAATGGAATATTTGATGAAAATTTCAGCCTTCTAGCTCTTTTCGTTTAGGCTGTGGGTCTCTCTCAGTCAGGACAAACTATTTTATATATAGAGATAAGCACGCTCCATAACATAAGTGTATGGGAGGTGCCCCAAGGAGATGTCGGATCGAGTCCAAATTTTGCATCCATAATTTTTTTAGACGCCCTTATGTCATGACCAAGCTTCGTTCAGATTGATTAATTTGAAAGCATAGCTCTAGTACAAAAGTTGGGAAAATAAGGACTTAAGTATTCAGGAGGTACTCGAAGGAGTGGTCCCAACTAAAAATCCTTTCTTAGTGCTCTTTTTCAACCATAATGGAATATTTGGTGAAAATTTTAGCATTCTAGCTTTTTTCGTTTAGGCTGTGGGTCTCTCAACAATCAGTCAGTCAGTCAGGACAAACTATTTTATATACATAGATATGCACGCTCCATAACATAAGTGTATGGGAGGTGTCCCAAGGCGTTGTCGGATCAGGTCCAAATTTTGCATCCATGACTTTTTAAACACGCCTCCATGTCCTGACAAAGTTTTGTAATAATTAATTAGTTTTAAAGCATAGCTCTAGTACAAAAGTTGGGAAAAAAAGGACTGAAGTGTTCCAGAGGTACTCGAAGGAGTGGTCCCAACAAAAACTCCTTTCTTAGTGCTCACTTTCAACCAGAATGGAATATTTGGTGAAAATTTCAGCCTTCTAGCTCTTTTCGTTTAGGCTGTGGGTCTCTCAACAATCAGTCAGTCAGTCAGGACAAACTATTTTATATATAGAGATAAGCACGCTCCATAACATAAGTGTATGGGAGGTGTCCCAAGGCGTTGTCGGATCAGGTCCAAATTTTGCATCCATGATTTTTTTACACGCCTCCATGTCCTGACCAAGTTTTGTAATAATTAATTAATTTTAAAGCATAGCTCTAGTACAAAAGTTGGGAAAAAGGACTTAAGTGTTCAGGAGGTACTCGAAGGAGTGGTCCCAACTAAAAATCCTTTCTTAGTGCTCTTTTTCAACCATAATGGAATATTTGGTGAAAATTTCAGCATTCTAGCTTTTTTCGTTTAGGCTGTGGGTCTCTCAACAATCAGTCAGTCAGTCAGGACAAACTATTTTATATACATAGATATGCACGCTCCATAACATAAGTGTATGGGAGGTGTCCCAAGGGGTTTCGGATCAGGTCCACATTTTGCATCCATGATTTTTTTACACGCCTCCATGTCCTGACCAAGTTTTGTAATAATTAATTAGTTTTAAAGCATAGCTCTAGTACAAAAGTTGGGAAAAAAAGGACTGAAGTGTTCAGGAGGTACTCGAAGGAGTGGTCCCAACAAAAACTCCTTTCTTAGTGCTCACTTTCAACCAGAATGGAATATTTGGTGAAAATTTCAGCCTTCTAGCTCTTTTCGTTTGGGTTGTGGGTCTCTCAACAATCAGTCAGTCAGTCAGGACAAACTATTTTATATATAGAGATAAGCACGCTCCATAACATAAGTGTATGGGAGGTGTCCCAAGGCGTTGTCGGATCAAGTCCAAATTTTGCATCCATGACTTTTTAAACACGCCTTCATGTCCTGACCAAGTTTTGTAATAATTAATTAATTTTAAAGCATAGCTCTAGTACAAAAGTTGGGAAAAAAAGGACTGAAGTGTTCAGGAGGTACTCGAAGGAGTGGTCCCAACTAAAAATCCTTTCTTAGTGCTCACTTTCAACCAGAATGGAATATTTGGTGAAAATTTCAGCCTTCTAGCTCTTTTCGTTTAGGCTGTGGGTCTCTCAACAATCAGTCAGTCAGTCAGGACAAACTATTTTATATATAGAGATAAGCACGCTCCATAACATAAGTGTATGGGAGGTGTCCCAAGGGGTTTCGGATCAGGTCCACATTTTGCATCCATGATTTTTTTACACGCCTCCATGTCCTGACCAAGTTTTGTAATAATTAATTAGTTTTAAAGCATAGCTCTAGTACAAAATTTGGGAAAAAAAGGACTGAAGTGTTCCAGAGGTACTCGAAGGAGTGGTCCCAACAAAAACTCCTTTCTTAGTGCTCACTTTCAACCATAATGGAATATTTGGTGAAAATTTCAGCCTTCTAGCTCTTTTCGTTTAGGCTGTGGGTCTCTCAACAATCAGTCAGTCAGTCAGGACAAACTATTTTATATATAGAGATAAGCACGCTCCATAACATAAGTGTATGGGAGGTGTCCCAAGGGGTGTCGGATCAGGTCCACATTTTGCATCCATGATTTTTTTACACGCCTCCATGTCCTGATCAAGTTTTGTAATAATTAATTAGTTTTAAAGCATAGCTCTAGTACAAAAGTTGGGAAAAAAGGACTGAAGTGTTCCAGAGGTACTCGAAGGAGTGGTCCCAACAAAAACTCCTTTCTTAGTGCTCACTTTCAACCAGAATGGAATATTTGGTGAAAATTTCAGCCTTCTAGCTCTTTTCGTTTAGGCTGTGGGTCTCTCAACAATCAGTCAGTCAGTCAGGACAAACTATTTTATATATAGAGATAAGCACGCTCCATAACATAAGTGTATGGGAGGTGTCCCAAGGCGTTGTCGGATCAGGTCCAAATTTTGCATCCATGATTTTTTTACACGCCTCCATGTCCTGACCAAGTTTTGTAATAATTAATTAATTTTAAAGCATAGCTCTAGTACAAAAGTTTGGAAAAAAAGGACTTAAGTGTTCAGGAGGTACTCGAAGGAGTGGTCCCAACTAAAAATCCTTTCTTAGTGCTCACTTTCAACCATAATGGAATATTTGAATATTCGTTTAGGCAGTGGGTCTCTCAACAATCAGTCAGTCAGTCAGGACAAACTATTTTATATATAGAGATAAGCACGCTCTAGGACATAAGTGTATGGGAGGTGCCCCAAGGAGATGTCGGATCGAGTCCAAATTTTGCATCCATAATTTTTTTAGACGCCCTTATGTCATGACCAAGCTTCGTTCAGATTGATTAATTTGAAAGCATAGCTCTAGTACAAAAGTTGGGAAAATAAGGACTTAAGTGTTCAGGAGGTACTCGAAGAAGTGGTCCCAACTAAAAATCCTTTCTTAGTGCTCACTTCCAACCAGAATGGAATATTTGGTGAAAATTTCAGCCTTCTAGCTCTTTTCGTTTAGGCTGTGGGTCTCTCAATAATCAGTCAGTCAGTCAGGACAAACTATTTTATATATATAGATATGCACGCTCCATAACATAAGTGTATGGGAGGTGTCCCAAGGCGTTGTCGGATCAGGTCCAAATTTTGCATCCATGACTTTTTAAACACGCCTCCATGTCCTGACAAAGTTTTGTAATAATTAATTAATTTTAAAGCATAGCTCTAGTACAAAAGTTGGGAAAAAAGGACTTAAGTGTTCAGGAGGTACTCGAAGGAGTGGTCCCAACTAAAAATCCTTTCTTAGTGCTCACTTTCAACCATAATGGAATATTTGGTGAAAATTTCAGCCTTCTAGCTCTTTTCGTTTAGGCTGTGGGTCTCTAAACAATCAGTCAGTCAGTCAGGACAAACTATTTTATATATAGAGATAAGCACGCTCCATAACATAAGTGTATGGGAGGTGCCCCAAGGAGATGTCGGATCGAGTCCAAATTTTGCATCCATATTTTTTTAGACGCCCTTATGTCATGACCAAGCTTCGTTCAGATTGATTAATTTGAAAGCATAGCTCTAGTACAAAAGTTGGGAAAAAGGACTTAAGTGTTCAGGAGGTACTCGAAGAAGTGGTCCCAACTAAAAATCCTTTCTTAGTGCTCACTTTCAACCATAATGGAATATTTGGTGAAAATTTCAGCCTTCTAGCTCTTTTCGATTAGGCTGTGGGTCTCTCAACAATCAGTCAGTCAGTCGGGACAAACTATTTTATATATAGAGATAAGCACGCTCCATAACATAAGTGTATGGGAGGTGTCCCAAGGCGTTGTCGGATCAAGTCCAAATTTTGCATCCATGATTTTTTTACACGCCTCCATGTCCTGACCAAGTTTTGTAATAATTAATTAATTTTAAAGCATAGCTCTAGTACAAAAGTTTGGAAAAAAGGACTTAAGTGTTCAGGAGGTACTCGAAGGAGTGGTCCCAACTAAAAATCCTTTCTTAGTGCTCACTTTCAACCATAATGGAATATTTGGTGAAAATTTCAGCCTTCTAGCTCTTTTCGATTAGGCTGTGGGTCTCTCAACAATCAGTCAGTCAGTCAGGACAAACTATTTTATATACATAGATATGCACGCTCCATAACATAAGTGTATGGGAGGTGTCCCAAGGGGTGTCGGATCAGGTCCACATTTTGCATCCATGATTTTTTTACACGCCTCCATGTCCTGACCAAGTTTTGTAATAATTAATTAATTTGAAAGCATAGCTCTAGTACAAAAGTTGGGAAAATAAGGACTTAAGTGTTCCAGAGGTACTCGAAGGAGTGGTCCCAACAAAAACTCCTTTCTTAGTGCTCACTTTCAACCAGAATGGAATATTTGGTGAAAATTTCAGTCTTCTAGCTCTTTTCGTTTAGGCTGTGGGTCTCTCAATAATCAGTCAGTCAGTCAGGACAAACTATTTTATATATATCGATATGCACGCTCCATAACATAAGTGTATGGGAGGTGTCCCAAGGGGTGTCGGATCAGGTCCACATTTTGCATCCATGATTTTTTACACGCCTCCATGTCCTGACCAAGTTTTGTAATAATTAATTAATTTTAAAGCATAGCTCTAGTACAAAAGTTGGGAAAAAAAGGACTTAAGTGTTCAGGAGGTACTCGAAGGAGTGGTCCCAACAAAAAATCCTTTCTTAGTGCTCACTTTCAACCATAATGGAATATTTGGTGAAAATTTCAGCCTTCTAGCTCTTTTCGTTTAGGCTGTGGGTCTCTCAACAATCAGTCAGTCAGTCAGGACAAACTATTTTATATATAGAGATAAGCACGCTCCATAACATAAGTGTATGGGAGGTGCCCCAAGGAGATGTCGGATCGAGTCCAAATTTTGCATCCATAATTTTTTTAGACGCCCTTATGTCATGACCAAGCTTCGTTCAGATTGATTAATTTGAAAGCATAGCTCTAGTACAAAAGTTGGGAAAATAAGGACTTAAGTGTTCAGGAGGTACTCGAAGGAGTGGTCCCAACTAAAAATCCTTTATTAGTGCTCACTTCCAACCAGAATGGAATATTTGGTGAAAATTTCAGCCTTCTAGCTCTTTTCGTTTAGGCTGTGGGTCTCTCAACAATCAGTCAGTCAGTCAGGACAAACTATCCTACTACTATTATAAAGGCGAAAGTTTGTAAGTATGGATGTATGGACGTATGGATGTTTGTTACTCTTTCACGTAAAAAATACTGAATGGATTTGAATGAAACTTCACCACAATATAGCTTATACATCAGAATAACACATAGGCTACAATTTTTGAGGTTTCTAATGTGAGGTCGTAAAAAAAACACATTTCTTGCGCTTACATTGCAAACGCTGACTGAATCCTACAAGATAGATCAAAACAATTTACTACAGTATTGTACAACGTAAAAAGGTCTACAAAAAAGTCCGTGATGGTATATGTTTATCTCTTAGGAATAACCCACAATAACCATTTTTTATCCTTTACTTTGTACGAGAAATAATGGCTTATTTACGAAGCGATTTTAAGCAATACAGTATTAATCCTTATCCAATTAAGTATCTTAAATACATTGTGCATTTAATAAAGATCAATATGGCTTTTTACAGCATGTAAATTAAATAAATATTTTCGAAGATATCACAGATTTAAAATGCAGAGTCATAGCAATTTCGGCGATAAATACCGTTTCGGTGATAAATACCGGCAGCGGTGCCAGGCGAAGGGGGCGTGGGGGGAGCGGGGTAGGTGCGGTGGGGAAGAAGTGGCTCATCGCTGAGTGCGCGACCCGAACGCGGGCAGACGCGTGAGGGCAGACGTCGTTGACGGTTGTGTCCGTTTTGCGAATTTTCAAGGCACTAGCGATTTGATAAAAACGTATGGTCGCCTACTTTAAGTAATATAGGCCTAAGGTTAGTTATTGCCAAAGTAAAATGACGCGTCTGATTCTTAACCTCAATGGTGGCGTGAAAAAGAGAATATTAAATATTTTGCTAATACGTTGTAAAATCTTAACTAATTTACTCATTTTATATGTATTGCTAAACTTTTGTAAAAACTATCGGCGCAGCGAAGCAAGCGGGGCTTACTAGTTTTATATAAAGAGATATGCACGCTCCATAACATAAGTGTATGGGAGGTGTCCCAAGGCGTTGTCGGATCAGGTCCAAATTTTGCATCCATGATTTTTTACACGCCTCCATGTCCTGACCAAGTTTTGTAATAATTAATTAATTTTAAAGCATAGCTCTAGTACAAAAGTTGGGAAAAAGGACTTAAGTGTTCAGGAGGTACTCGAAGAAGTGGTCCCAACTAAAAATCCTTTCTTAGTGCTCACTTTCAACCATAATGGAATATTTGGTGAAAATTTCAGCCTTCTAGCTCTTTTCGATTAGGCTGTGGGTCTCTCAACAATCAGTCAGTCAGTCAGGACAAACTATTTTATATATATCGATATGCACGCTCCATAACATAAGTGTATGGGAGGTGTCCCAAGGCGTTGTCGGATCAAGTCCAAATTTTGCATCCATGATTTTTTTACACGCCTCCATGTCCTGACCAAGTTTTGTAATAATTAATTAATTTTAAAGCATAGCTCTAGTACAAAAGTTGGGAAAAAGGACTTAAGTGTTCAGGAGGTACTCGAAGAAGTGGTCCCAACTAAAAATCCTTTCTTAGTGCTCACTTTCAACCATAATGGAATATTTGGTGAAAATTTCAGCCTTCTAGCTCTTTTCGATTAGGCTGTGGGTCTCTCAACAATCAGTCAGTCAGTCAGGACAAACTATTTTATATATATCGATATGCACGCTCCATAACATAAGTGTATGGGAGGTGTCCCAAGGCGTTGTCGGATCAAGTCCAAATTTTGCATCCATGATTTTTTTTACACGCCTCCATGTCCTGACCAAGTTTTGTAATAATTAATTAATTTTAAAGCATAGCTCTAGTACAAAAGTTGGGAAAAAAAGGACTTAAGTGTTTAGGAGGTACTCGAAGAAGTGGTCCCAACTAAAAATCCTTTCTTAGTGCTCACTTTCAACCATAATGGAATATTTGGTGAAAATTTCAGCCTTCTTGCTCTTTTCGTTTAGGCTGTGGGTCTCTCAACAATCAGTCAGTCAGTCGGGACAAACTATTTTATATATAGAGATAAGCACGCTCCATAACATAAGTGTATGGGAGGTGTCCCAAGGCGTTGTCGGATCAAGTCCAAATTTTGCATCCATGATTTTTTTACACGCCTCCATGTCCTGACCAAGTTTTGTAATAATTAATTAATTTTAAAGCATAGCTCTAGTACAAAAGTTTGGAAAAAAGGACTTAAGTGTTCAGGAGGTACTCGAAGGAGTGGTCCCAACTAAAAATCCTTTCTTAGTGCTCACTTTCAACCATAATGGAATATTTGGTGAAAATTTCAGCCTTCTAGCTCTTTTCGTTTAGGCTGTGGGTCTCTCAACAATCAGTCAGTCAGTCAGGACAAACTATTTTATATGTATCGATATGCACGCTCCATAACATAAGTGTATGGGAGGTGTCCCAAGGCGTTGTCGGATCAAGTCCAAATTTTGCATCCATGACTTTTTAAACACGCCTCCATGTCCTGACCAAGTTTTGTAATAATTAATTAATTTTAAAGCATAGCTCTAGTACAAAAGTTGGGAAAAAAAGGACTTAAGTGTTCAGGAGGTACTCGAAGGAGTGGTCCCAACTAAAAATCCTTTCTTAGTGCTCACTTTCAACCATAATGGAATATTTGGTGAAAATTTCAGCCTTCTAGCTCTTTTCGATTAGGCTGTGGGTCTCTCAACAATCAGTCAGTCAGTCAGGACAAACTATTTTATATATATCGATATGCACGCTCCATAACATAAGTGTATGGGAGGTGTCCCAAGGCGTTGTCGGATCAGGTCCAAATTTTGCATCCATGATTTTTTTACACGCCTCCATGTCCTGACCTAGTTTTGTAATAATTAATTAATTTTAAAGCATAGCTCTAGTACAAAAGTTGGGAAAAAAGGACTTAAGTGTTCAGGAGGTACTCGAAGAAGTGGTCCCAACTAAAAATCCTTTCTTAGTGCTCACTTTCAACCATAATGGAATATTTGGTGAAAATTTCAGCCTTCTAGCTCTTTTCGATTAGGCTGTGGGTCTCTCAACAATCAGTCAGTCAGTCAGGACAAACTATTTTATATATATCGATATGCACGCTCCATAACATAAGTGTATGGGAGGTGTCCCAAGGCGTTGTCGGATCAAGTCCAAATTTTGCATCCATGATTTTTTTACACGCCTCCATGTCCTGACCAAGTTTTGTAATAATTAATTAATTTTAAAGCATAGCTCTAGTACAAAAGTTGGGAAAAAAGGACTTAAGTGTTTAGGAGGTACTCGAAGAAGTGGTCCCAACTAAAAATCCTTTCTTAGTGCTCACTTTCAACCATAATGGAATATTTGGTGAAAATTTCAGCCTTCTAGCTCTTTTCGTTTAGGCTGTGGGTCTCTCAACAATCAGTCAGTCAGTCGGGACAAACTATTTTATATATAGAGATAAGCACGCTCCATAACATAAGTGTATGGGAGGTGTCCCAAGGCGTTGTCGGATCAAGTCCAAATTTTGCATCCATGACTTTTTAAACACGCCTCCATGTCCTGACCAAGTTTTGTAATAATTAATTAATTTTAAAGCATAGCTCTAGTACAAAAGTTGGGAAAAAAAGGACTGAAGTGTTCCAGAGGTACTCGAAGGAGTGGTCCCAACAAAAACTCCTTTCTTAGTGCTCACTTTCAACCAGAATGGAATATTTGGTGAAAATTTCAGCCTTCTAGCTCTTTTCGTTTAGGCTGTGGGTCTCTCAACAATCAGTCAGTCAGTCAGGACAAACTATTTTATATATAGAGATAAGCACGCTCCATAACATAAGTGTATGGGAGGTGTCCCAAGGCGTTGTCGGATCAAGTCCAAATTTTGCATCCATGACTTTTTAAACACGCCTCCATGTCCTGACCAAGTTTTGTAATAATTAATTAATTTTAAAGCATAGCTCTAGTACAAAAGTTGGGAAAAAAAGGACTTAAGTGTTCAGGAGGTACTCGAAGGAGTGGTCCCAACTAAAAATCCTTTCTTAGTGCTCACTTTCAACCATAATGGAATATTTGGTGAAAATTTCAGCCTTCTAGCTCTTTTCGTTTAGGCTGTGGGTCCCTCAATAATCAGTCAGTCAGTCAGGACAAACTATTTTATATATATAGATATGCACGCTCCATAACATAAGTGTATGGGAGGTGCCCCAAGGAGATGTCGGATCGAGTCCAAATTTTGCATCCATAATTTTTTTAGACGCCCTTATGTCATGACCAAGCTTCGTTCAGATTGATTAATTTGAAAGCATAGCTCTAGTACAAAAGTTGGGAAAATAAGGACTTAAGTGTTCAGGAGGTACTCGAAGGAGTGGTCCCAACTAAAAATCCTTTCTTAGTGCTCACTTCCAACCATAATGGAATATTTGGTGAAAATTTCAGCCTTCTAGCTCTTTTCGTTTAGGCTGTGGGTCTCTCAATAATCAGTCAGTCAGTCAGGACAAACTATTTTATATATATCGATATGCACGCTCCATAACATAAGTGTATGGGAGGTGTCCCAAGGCGTTGTCGGATCAAGTCCAAATTTTGCATCCATGACTTTTTAAACACGCCTCCATGTCCTGACCAAGTTTTGTAATAATTAATTAATTTTAAAGCATAGCTCTAGTACAAAAGTTGGGAAAAAAGGAGTTAAGTGTTCAGGAGGTACTCAAAGGAGTGGTCCCAACTAAAAATCCTTTCTTAGTGCTCACTTTCAACCATAATGGAATATTTGGTGAAAATTTCAGCCTTCTAGCTCTTTTCGTTTAGGCTGTGGGTCTCTCAATAATCAGTCAGTCAGTCAGGACAAACTATTTTATATATATAGATATGCACGCTCCATAACATAAGTGTATGGGAGGTGCCCCAAGGAGATGTCGGATCGAGTCCAAATTTTGCATCCATAATTTTTTTGGACGCCCTTATGTCATGACCAAGCTTCGTTCAGATTGATTAATTTGAAAGCATAGCTCTAGTACAAAAGTTGGGAAAATAAGGACTTAAGTGTTCAGGAGGTAATCGAAGGAGTGGTCCCAACTAAAAATCCTTTCTTAGTGCTCACTTCCAACCAGAATGGAATATTTGGTGAAAATTTCAGCCTTCTAGCTCTTTTCGTTTAGGCTGTGGGTCTCTCAATAATCAGTCAGTCAGTCAGGACAAACTATTTTATATATATAGATATGCACGCTCCATAACATAAGTGTATGGGAGGTGTCCCAAGGCGTTGTCGGATCAGGTCCAAATTTTGCATCCATGACTTTTTAAACACGCCTCCATGTCCTGACAAAGTTTTGTAATAATTAATTAATTTTAAAGCATAGCTCTAGTACAAAAGTTGGGAAAAAAGGACTTAAGTGTTCAGGAGGTACTCGAAGGAGTGGTCCCAACTAAAAATCCTTTCTTAGTGCTCACTTTCAACCATAATGGAATATTTGGTGAAAATTTCAGCCTTCTAGCTCTTTTCGTTTAGGCTGTGGGTCTCTCAACAATCAGTCAGGACAAACTATTTTATATATAGAGATAAGCACGCTCTAGGACATAAGTGTATGGGAGGTGCCCCAAGGAGATGTCGGATCGAGTCCAAATTTTGCATCCATAATTTTTTTAGACGCCCTTATGTCATGACCAAGCTTCGTTCAGATTGATTAATTTGAAAGCATAGCTCTAGTACAAAAGTTGGGAAATTAAGGACTTAAGTGTTCAGGATGTACTCGAAGGAGTGGTCCCAACTAAAAATCCTTTCTTAGTGCTCACTTCCAACCAGAATGGAATATTTGGTGAAAATTTCAGCCTTCTAGCTCTTTTCGTTTAGTCTGTGGGTCTCTCAACAATCAGTCAGTCAGTCAGGACAAACTATTTTATATATATCGATATGCACGCTCCATAACATAAGTGTATGGGAGGTGTCCCAAGGGGTGTCGGATCAGGTCCAAATTTTGCATCCATGATTTTTTTACACGCCTCCATGTCCTGACCAAGTTTTGTAATAATTAATTAGTTTTAAAGCATAGCTCTAGTACAAAAGTTGGGAAAAAAAGGACTGAAGTGTTCCAGAGGTACTCGAAGGAGTGGTCCCAACAAAAACTCCTTTCTTAGTGCTCACTTTCAACCAGAATGGAATATTTGGTGAAAATTTCAGCCTTCTAGCTCTTTTCGTTTAGGCTGTGGGTCTCTCAACAATCAGTCAGTCAGTCAGGACAAACTATTTTATATATAGAGATAAGCACGCTCCATAACATAAGTGTATGGGAGGTGTCCCAAGGCGTTGTCGGATCAAGTCCAAATTTTGCATCCATGACTTTTTAAACACGCCTCCATGTCCTGACCAAGTTTTGTAATAATTAATTAATTTTAAAGCATAGCTCTAGTACAAAAGTTGGGAAAAAAAGGACTTAAGTGTTCAGGAGGTACTCGAAGGAGTGGTCCCAACTAAAAATCCTTTCTTAGTGCTCACTTTCAACCATAATGGAATATTTGGTGAAAATTTCAGCCTTCTAGCTCTTTTCGTTTAGGCTGTGGGTCTCTCAACAATCAGTCAGTCAGTCAGGACAAACTATTTTATATATAGAGATAAGCGCGCTCCATAACATAAGTGTATGGGAGGTGCCCCAAGGAGATGTCGGATCGAGTCCAAATTTGGCATCCATAATTTTTTTAGACGCCCTTATGTCATGACCAAGCTTCGTTCAGATTGATTAATTTGAAAGCATAGCTCTAGTACAAAAGTTGGGAAAATAAGGACTTAAGTGTTCAGGAGGTACTCGAAGGAGTCGTCCCAACTAAAAATCCTTTCTTAGTGCTCACTTCCAACCAGAATGGAATATTTGGTGAAAATTTCAGCCTTCTAGCTCTTTTCGTTTAGGCTGTGGGTCTCTCAACAATCAGTCAGTCAGTCGGGACAAACTATTTTATATATAGAGATAAGCACGCTCCATAACATAAGTGTATGGGAGGTGTCCCAAGGCGTTGTCGGATCAGGTCCAAATTTTGCATCCATGACTTTTTAAACACGCCTCCATGTCCTGACAAAGTTTTGTAATAATTAATTAATTTTAAAGCATAGCTCTAGTACAAAAGTTGGGAAAAAAAGGACTTAAGTGTTCAGGAGGTACTCGAAGGAGTGGTCCCAACTAAAAATCCTTTCTTAGTGCTCACTTTCAACCATAATGGAATATTTGGTGAAAATTTCAGCCTTCTAGCTCTTTTCGTTTAGGCTGTGGGTCTCTCAACAATCAGTCAGTCAGTCAGGACAAACTATTTTATATATAGAGATAAGCACGCTCTAGGACATAAGTGTATGGGAGGTGCCCCAAGGAGATGTCGGATCGAGTCCAAATTTTGCATCCATAATTTTTTTAGACGCCCTTATGTCATGACCAAGCTTCGTTCAGATTGATTAATTTGAAAGCATAGCTCTAGTACAAAAGTTGGGAAAATAAGGACTTAAGTGTTCAGGAGGTACTCGAAGGAGTGGTCCCAACTAAAAATCCTTTCTTAGTGCTCACTTCCAACCAGAATGGAATATTTGGTGAAAATTTCAGCCTTCTAGCTCTTTTCGTTTAGGCTGTGGGTCTCTCAACAATCAGTCAGTCAGTCAGGACAAACTATCCTACTACTATTATAAAGGCGAAAGTTTGTAAGTATGGATGTATGGACGTATGGATGTTTGTTACTCTTTCACGTAAAAAATACTGAATGGATTTGAATGAAACTTCACCACAATATAGCTTATACATCAGAATAACACATAGGCTACAATTTTTGAGGTTTCTAATGTGAGGTCGTAAAAAAACACATTTCTTGCGCTTACATTGCAAACGCTGACTGAATCCTACAAGATAGATCAAAACAATTTACTACAGTATTGTACAACTTAAAAAGGTCTACAAAAAAGTCCGTGATGGTATATGTTTATCTTTAGGAATAACCCACAATAACCATTTTTTATCCTTTACTTTGTACGAGAAATAATGGCTTATTTACGAAGCGATTTTAAGCAATACAGTATTAATCCTTATCCAATTAAGTATCTTAAATACATTGTGCATTTAATAAAGATCAATATGGCTTTTTACAGCATGTAAATTAAATAAATATTTTCGAAGATATCACAGATTTAAAATGCAGAGTCATAGCAAATTCGGCGATAAATACCGTTTCGGTGATAAATACCGGCAGCGGTGCCAGGCGAAGGGAGCGTGGGGGGAGCGGGGTAGGTGCGGTGGGGAAGAAGTGGCTCATCGCTGAGAGCGCGACCCGAACGCGGGCAGACGCGTGAGGGCAGACGTCGTTGACGGTTGTGTCCGTTTTGCGAATTTTCAAGGCACTAGCGATTTGATAAAAACGTATGGTCGCCTACTTTAAGTAATATAGGCCTAAGGTTAGTTATTGCCAAAGTAAAATGACGCGTCTGATTCTTAACCTCAATGGTGGCGTGAAAGAGAATATTAAATATTTTGCTAATACGTTGTAAAATCTTAACTAATTTACTCATTTTATATGTATTGCTAAACTTTTGTAAAAACTATCGGCGCAGCGAAGCAAGCGGGGCTTACTAGTTTTATATAAAGAGATATGCACGCTCCATAACATAAGTGTATGGGAGGTGTCCCAAGGCGTTGTCGGATCAGGTCCAAATTTTGCATCCATGATTTTTTTACACGCCTCCATGTCCTGACCAAGTTTTGCAATAATTAATTAATTTTAAAGCATAGCTCTAGTACAAAAGTTGGGAAAAAAGGACTTAAGTGTTTAGGAGGTACTCGAAGAAGTGGTCCCAACTAAAAATCCTTTCTTAGTGCTCACTTTCAACCATAATGGAATATTTGGTGAAAATTTCAGCCTTCTAGCTCTTTTCGTTTAGGCTGTGGGTCTCTCAACAATCAGTCAGTCAGTCGGGACAAACTATTTTATATATAGAGATAAGCACGCTCCATAACATAAGTGTATGGGAGGTGTCCCAAGGCGTTGTCGGATCAAGTCAAAATTTTGCATCCATGATTTTTTTACACGCCTCCATGTCCTGACCAAGTTTTGCAATAATTAATTAATTTTAAAGCATAGCTCTAGTACAAAAGTTTGGAAAAAAGGACTTAAGTGTTCAGGAGGTACTCGAAGGAGTGGTCCCAACTAAAAATCCTTTCTTAGTGCTCACTTTCAACCATAATGGAATATTTGGTGAAAATTTCAGCCTTCTAGCTCTTTTCGTTTAGGCTGTGGGTCTCTCAACAATCAGTCAGTCAGTCAGGACAAACTATTTTATATATATCGATATGCACGCTCCATAACATAAGTGTATGGGAGGTGTCCCAAGGCGTTGTCGGATCAGGTCCAAATTTTGCATCCATGATTTTTTTACACGCCTCCATGTCCTGACCAAGTTTTGTAATAATTAATTAGTTTTAAAGCATAGCTCTAGTACAAAAGTTGGGAAAAAAAGGACTGAAGTGTTCCAGAGGTACTCGAATGAGTGGTCCCAACAAAAACTCCTTTCTTAGTGCTCACTTTCAACCATAATGGAATATTTGGTGAAAATTTCAGCCTTCTAGCTCTTTTCGTTTAGGCTGTGGGTCTCTCAACAATCAGTCAGTCAGTCAGGACAAACTATTTTATATATAGAGATAAGCACGCTCCATAACATAAGTGTATGGGAGGTGTCCCAAGGCGTTGTCGGATCAAGTCCAAATTTTGCATCCATGACTTTTTAAACACGCCTCCATGTCCTGACCAAGTTTTGTAATAATTAATTAATTTTAAAGCATAGCTCTAGTACAAAAGTTGGGAAAAAAAGGACTTAAGTGTTCAGGAGGTACTCGAAGGAGTGGTCCCAACTAAAAATCCTTTCTTAGTGCTCACTTTCAACCATAATGGAATATTTGGTGAAAATTTCAGCCTTCTAGCTCTTTTCGTTTAGGCTGTGGGTCTCTCAACAATCAGTCAGTCAGTCAGGACAAACTATTTTATATATAGAGATAAGCGCGCTCCATAACATAAGTGTATGGGAGGTGCCCCAAGGAGATGTCGGATCGAGTCCAAATTTGGCATCCATAATTTTTTTAGACGCCCTTATGTCATGACCAAGCTTCGTTCAGATTGATTAATTTGAAAGCATAGCTCTAGTACAAAAGTTGGGAAAATAAGGACTTAAGTGTTCAGGAGGTACTCGAAGGAGTCGTCCCAACTAAAAATCCTTTCTTAGTGCTCACTTCCAACCAGAATGGAATATTTGGTGAAAATTTCAGCCTTCTAGCTCTTTTCGTTTAGGCTGTGGGTCTCTCAACAATCAGTCAGTCGGGACAAACTATTTTATATATAGAGATAAGCACGCTCCATAACATAAGTGTATGGGAGGTGTCCCAAGGCGTTGTCGGATCAAGTCCAAATTTTGCATCCATGATTTTTTTACACGCCTCCATGTCCTGACCAAGTTTTGTAATAATTAATTAGTTTTAAAGCATAGCTCTAGTACAAAAGTTGGGAAAAAAAGGACTGAAGTGTTCCAGAGGTACTCGAAGGAGTGGTCCCAACAAAAACTCCTTTCTTAGTGCTCACTTTCAACCAGAATGGAATATTTGGTGAAAATTTCAGCCTTCTAGCTCTTTTCGTTTAGGCTGTGGGTCTCTCAACAATCAGTCAGTCAGTCAGGACAAACTATTTTATATATATCGATATGCACGCTCCATAACATAAGTGTATGTGAGGTGTCCCAAGGCGTTGTCGGATCAGGTCCAAATTTTGCATCCATGATTTTTTTACACGCCTCCATGTCCTGACCAAGTTTTGTAATAATTAATTAGTTTTAAAGCATAGCTCTAGTACAAAAGTTGGGAAAAAAAGGACTGAAGTGTTCCAGAGGTACTCGAAGGAGTGGTCCCAACAAAAACTCCTTTCTTAGTGCTCACTTTCAACCAGAATGGAATATTTGGTGAAAATTTCAGCCTTCTAGCTCTTTTCGTTTAGGCTGTGGGTCTCTCAACAATCAGTCAGTCAGTCAGGACAAACTATTTTATATATAGAGATAAGCACGCTCCATAACATAAGTGTATGGGAGGTGTCCCAAGGCGTTGTCGGATCAAGTCCAAATTTTGCATCCATGACTTTTTAAACACGCCTTCATGTCCTGACCAAGTTTTGTAATAATTAATTAATTTTAAAGCATAGCTCTAGTACAAAAGTTGGGAAAAAAGGACTTAAGTGTTCAGGAGGTACTCGAAGGAGTGGTCCCAACCAAAAATCCTTTCTTAGTGCTCACTTTCAACCATAATGGAATATTTGGTGAAAATTTCAGCCTTCTAGCTCTTTTCGTTTAGGCTGTGGGTCTCTCAACAATCAGTCAGTCAGTCAGGACAAACTATTTTATATATAGAGATAAGCGCGCTCCATAACATAAGTGTATGGGAGGTGCCCCAAGGAGATGTCGGATCGAGTCCAAATTTGGCATCCATAATTTTTTTAGACGCCCTTATGTCATGACCAAGCTTCGTTCAGATTGATTAATTTGAAAGCATAGCTCTAGTACAAAAGTTGGGAAAATAAGGACTTAAGTGTTCAGGAGGTACTCGAAGGAGTCGTCCCAACTAAAAATCCTTTCTTAGTGCTCACTTCCAACCAGAATGGAATATTTGGTGAAAATTTCAGCCTTCTAGCTCTTTTCGTTTAGGCTGTGGGTCTCTCAACAATCAGTCAGTCGGGACAAACTATTTTATATATAGAGATAAGCACGCTCCATAACATAAGTGTATGGGAGGTGTCCCAAGGCGTTGTCGGATCAAGTCCAAATTTTGCATCCATGATTTTTTTACACGCCTCCATGTCCTGACCAAGTTTTGTAATAATTAATTAATTTTAAAGCATAGCTCTAGTACAAAAATTTGGAAAAAAGGACTTAAGTGTTCAGGAGGTACTCGAAGGAGTGGTCCCAACTAAAAATCCTTTCTTAGTGCTCACTTTCAACCATAATGGAATACATATTTGGTGAAAATTTCAGCCTTCTAGCTCTTTTCGTTTAGGCTGTGGGTCTCTCAACAATCAGTCAGTCAGTCAGGACAAACTATTTTATATATATCGATATGCACGCTCCATAACATAAGTGTATGGGAGGTGTCCCAAGGCGTTGTCGGATCAGGTCCAAATTTTGCATCCATGATTTTTTTACACGCCTCCATGTCCTGACCAAGTTTTGTAATAATTAATTAGTTTTAAAGCATAGCTCTAGTACAAAAGTTGGGAAAAAAAGGACTGAAGTGTTCCAGAGGTACTCGAAGGAGTGGTCCCAACAAAAACTCCTTTCTTAGTGCTCACTTTCAACCAGAATGGAATATTTGGTGAAAATTTCAGCCTTCTAGCTCTTTTCGTTTAGGCTGTGGGTCTCTCAACAATCAGTCAGTCAGTCAGGACAAACTATTTTATATATAGAGATAAGCACGCTCCATAACATAAGTGTATGGGAGGTGTCCCAAGGCGTTGTCGGATCAAGTCCAAATTTTGCATCCATGACTTTTTAAACACGCCTTCATGTCCTGACCAAGTTTTGTAATAATTAATTAATTTTAAAGCATAGCTCTAGTACAAAAGTTGGGAAAAAAAGGACTTAAGTGTTCAGGAGGTACTCGAAGGAGTGGTCCCAACTAAAAATCCTTTCTTAGTGCTCACTTTCAACCATAATGGAATATTTGGTGAAAATTTCAGCCTTCTAGCTCTTTTCGTTTAGGCTGTGGGTCTCTCAACAATCAGTCAGTCAGTCAGGACAAACTATTTTATATATAGAGATAAGCGCGCTCCATAACATAAGTGTATGGGAGGTGCCCCAAGGAGATGTCGGATCGAGTCCAAATTTGGCATCCATAATTTTTTTAGACGCCCTTATGTCATGACCAAGCTTCGTTCAGATTGATTAATTTGAAAGCATAGCTCTAGTACAAAAGTTGGGAAAAAGGACTTAAGTGTTCAGGAGGTACTCGAAGGAGTCGTCCCAACTAAAAATCCTTTCTTAGTGCTCACTTCCAACCAGAATGGAATATTTGGTGAAAATTTCAGCCTTCTAGCTCTTTTCGTTTAGGCTGTGGGTCTCTCAACAATCAGTCAGTCAGTCGGGACAAACTATTTTATATATAGAGATAAGCACGCTCCATAACATAAGTGTATGGGAGGTGTCCCAAGGCGTTGTCGGATCAAGTCCAAATTTTGCATCCATGACTTTTTAAACACGCCTCCATGTCCTGACAAAGTTTTGTAATAATTAATTAATTTTAAAGCATAGCTCTAGTACAAAAGTTGGGAAAAAAAGGACTTAAGTGTTCAGGAGGTACTCGAAGGAGTGGTCCCAACTAAAAATCCTTTCTTAGTGCTCACTTTCAACCATAATGGAATATTTGGTGAAAATTTCAGCCTTCTAGCTCTTTTCGTTTAGGCTGTGGGTCTCTCAACAATCAGTCAGTCAGTCAGGACAAACTATTTTATATATAGAGATAAGCGCGCTCCATAACATAAGTGTATGGGAGGTGCCCCAAGGAGATGTCGGATCGAGTCCAAATTTGGCATCCATAATTTTTTTAGACGCCCTTATGTCATGACCAAGCTTCGTTCAGATTGATTAATTTGAAAGCATAGCTCTAGTACAAAAGTTGGGAAAATAAGGACTTAAGTGTTCAGGAGGTACTCGAAGGAGTCGTCCCAACTAAAAATCCTTTCTTAGTGCTCACTTCCAACCAGAATGGAATATTTGGTGAAAATTTCAGCCTTCTAGCTCTTTTCGTTTAGGCTGTGGGTCTCTCAACAATCAGTCAGTCAGTCAGGACAAACTATTTTATATATAGAGATAAGCACGCTCTAGGACATAAGTGTATGGGAGGTGCCCCAAGGAGATGTCGGATCGAGTCCAAATTTTGCATCCATAATTTTTTTAGACGCCCTTATGTCATGACCAAGCTTCGTTCAGATTGATTAATTTTAAAGCATAGCTCTAGTACAAAAGTTGGGAAAAAAAGGACTTAAGTGTTCAGGAGGTACTCGAAGGAGTGGTCCCAACTAAAAATCCTTTCTTAGTGCTCACTTCCAACCAGAATGGAATATTTGGTGAAAATTTCAGCCTTCTAGCTCTTTTCGTTTAGGCTGTGGGTCTCTCAACAATCAGTCAGTCAGTCAGGACAAACTATCCTACTACTATTATAAAGGCGAAAGTTTGTAAGTATGGATGTATGGACGTATGGATGTTTGTTACTCTTTCACGTAAAAAATACTGAATGGATTTGAATGAAACTTCACCACAATATAGCTTATACATCAGAATAACACATAGGCTACAATTTTTGAGGTTTCTAATGTGAGGTCGTAAAAAAAACACATTTCTTGCGCTTACATTGCAAACGCTGACTGAATCCTACAAGATAGATCAAAACAACTTACTACAGTATTGTACAACTTAAAAAGGTCTACAAAAAAGTCCGTGATGGTATATGTTTATCTTTAGGAATAACCCACAATAACCATTTTTTATCCTTTACTTTGTACGAGAAATAATGGCTTATTTACGAAGCGATTTTAAGCAATACAGTATTAATCCTTATCCAATTAAGTATCTTAAATACATTGTGCATTTAATAAAGATCAATATGGCTTTTTACAGCATGTAAATTAAATAAATATTTTCGAAGATATCACAGATTTAAAATGCAGAGTCATAGCAATTTCGGCGATAAATACCGTTTCGGTGATAAATACCGGCAGCGGTGCCAGGCGAAGGGAGCGTGGGGGGAGTGGGGTAGGTGCGGTGGGGAAGAAATGGCTCATCGCTGAGAGCGCGACCCGAACGCGGGCAGACGCGTGAGGGCAGACGTCGTTGACGGTTGTGTCCGTTTTGCGAATTTTCAAGGCACTAGCGATTTGATAAAAACGTATGGTCGCCTACTTTAAGTAATATAGGCCTAAGGTTAGTTATTGCCATAGTAAAATGACGCGTCTGATTCTTAACCTCAATGGTGGCGTGAAAAAGAGAATATTAAATATTTTGCTAATACGTTGTAAAATCTTAACTAATTTACTCATTTTATATGTATTGCTAAACTTTTGTAAAAACTATCGGCGCAGCGAAGCAAGCGGGGCTTACTAGTTTTATATAAAGAGATATGCACGCTCCATAACATAAGTGTATGGGAGGTGTCCCAAGGCGTTGTCGGATCAGGTCCAAATTTTGCATCCATGACTTTTTAAACACGCCTCCATGTCCTGACCAAGTTTTGTAATAATTAATTAATTTTAAAGCATAGCTCTAGTACAAAAGTTGGGAAAAAAAGGACTTAAGTGTTCAGGAGGTACTCGAAGGAGTGGTCCCAACTAAACATCCTTTCTTAGTGCTCACTTTCAACCATAATGGAATATTTGGTGAAAATTTCAGCCTTCTAGCTCTTTTCGTTTAGGCTGTGGGTCTCTCAACAATCAGTCAGTCAGTCAGGACAAACTATTTTATATATAGAGATAAGCGCGCTCCATAACATAAGTGTATGGGAGGTGCCCCAAGGAGATGTCGGATCGAGTCCAAATTTGGCATCCATAATTTTTTTAGACGCCCTTATGTCATGACCAAGCTTCGTTCAGATTGATTAATTTGAAAGCATAGCTCTAGTACAAAAGTTGGGAAAATAAGGACTTAAGTGTTCAGGAGGTACTCGAAGGAGTCGTCCCAACTAAAAATCCTTTCTTAGTGCTCACTTCCAACCAGAATGGAATATTTGGTGAAAATTTCAGCCTTCTAGCTCTTTTCGTTTAGGCTGTGGGTCTCTCAACAATCAGTCAGTCAGTCGGGACAAACTATTTTATATATAGAGATAAGCACGCTCCATAACATAAGTGTATGGGAGGTGTCCCAAGGCGTTGTCGGATCAGGTCCAAATTTTGCATCCATGACTTTTTAAACACGCCTCCATGTCCTGACAAAGCTTTGTAATAATTAATTAATTTTAAAGCATAGCTCTAGTACAAAAGTTGGGAAAAAAGGACTTAAGTGTTCAGGAGGTACTCGAAGGAGTGGTCCCAACTAAAAATCCTTTCTTAGTGCTCACTTTCAACCATAATGGAATATTTGGTGAAAATTTCAGCCTTCTAGCTCTTTTCGTTTAGGCTGTGGGTCTCTCAACAATCAGTCAGTCAGTCAGGACAAACTGTTTTATATATAGAGATAAGCACGCTCTAGGACATAAGTGTATGGGAGGTGCCCCAAGGAGATGTCGGATCGAGTCCAAATTTTGCATCCATAATTTTTTTAGACGCCCTTATGTCATGACCAAGCTTCGTTCAGATTGATTAATTTGAAAGCATAGCTCTAGTACAAAAGTTGGGAAAATAAGGACTTAAGTGTTCAGGAGGTACTCGAAGGAGTGGTCCCAACTAAAAATCCTTTCTTAGTGCTCACTTCCAACCAGAATGGAGTATTTGGTGAAAATTTCAGCCTTCTAGCTCTTTTCGTTTAGGCTGTGGGTCTCTCAACAATCAGTCAGTCAGTCGGGACAAACTATTTTATATATAGAGATAAGCACGTTCCATAACATAAGTGTATGGGAGGTGTCCCAAGGCGTTGTCGGATCAAGTCCAAATTTTGCATCCATGATTTTTTTACACGCCTCCATGTCCTGACCAAGTTTTGTAATAATTAATTAATTTTAAAGCATAGCTCTGGTACAAAAGTTGGGAAAAAAAGGACTTAAGTGTTCAGGAGGTACTCGAAGGAGTGGTCCCAACTAAAAATCCTTTCTTAGTGCTCACTTTCAACCATAATGGAATATTTGGTGAAAATTTCAGCCTTCTAGCTCTTTTCGTTTAGGCTGTGGGTCTCTCAACAATCAGTCAGTCAGTCAGGACAAACTATTTTATATATAGAGATAAGCACGCTCCATAACATAAGTGTATGGGAGGTGCCCCAAGGAGATGTCGGATCGAGTCCAAATTTTGCATCCATAATTTTTTTAGACGCCCTTATGTCATGACCAAGCTTCGTTCAGATTGATTAATTTAAAAGCATAGCTCTAGTACAAAAGTTGGGAAAATAAGGACTTAAGTGTTCAGGAGGTACTCGAAGGAGTCGTCCCAACTAAAAATCCTTTCTTAGTGCTCACTTCCAACCAGAATGGAATATTTGGTGAAAATTTCAGCCTTCTAGCTCTTTTCGTTTAGGCTGTAGGTCTCTCAATAATCAGTCAGTCAGTCAGGACAAACTATTTTATATATATAGATATGCAAGCTCCATAACACAAGTGTATGGGAGGTGTCCCAAGGCGTTGTCGGATCAGGTCCAAATTTTGCATCCATGACTTTTTAAACACGCCTCCATGTCTTGACAAAGTTTTGTAATAATTAATTAATTTTAAAGCATAGCTCTAGTACAAAAGTTGGGAAAAAAAGGACTTAAGTGTTCAGGAGGTACTCGAAGGAGTGGTCCCAACTAAAAATCCTTTCTTAGTGCTCACTTTCAACCATAATGAAATATTTGGTGAAAATTTCAGCCTTCTAGCTCTTTTCGTTTAGGCTGTGGGTCTCTCAACAATCAGTCAGTCAGTCAGGACAAACTGTTTTATATATAGAGATAAGCACGCTCTAGGACATAAGTGTATGGGAGGTGCCCCAAGGAGATGTCGGATCGAGTCCAAATTTTGCATCCATAATTTTTTTAGACGCCCTTATGTCATGACCAAGCTTCGTTCAGATTGATTAATTTGAAAGCATAGCTCTAGTACAAAAGTTGGGAAAATAAGGACTTAAGTGTTCAGGAGGTACTCGAAGGAGTGGTCCCAACTAAAAATCCTTTCTTAGTGCTCACTTCCAACCAGAATGGAATATTTGGTGAAAATTTCAGCCTTCTAGCTCTTTTCGTTTAGGCTGTGGGTCTCTCAACAATCAGTCAGTCAGTCGGGACAAACTATTTTATATATAGAGATAAGCACGTTCCATAACATAAGTGTATGGGAGGTGTCCCAAGGCGTTGTCGGATCAAGTCCAAATTTTGCATCCATGATTTTTTTACACGCCTCCATGTCCTGACCAAGTTTTGTAATAATTAATTAATTTTAAAGCATAGCTCTGGTACAAAAGTTGGGAAAAAAGGACTTAAGTGTTCAGGAGTTACTCGAAGGAGTGGTCCCAACTAAAAATCCTTTCTTAGTGCTCACTTTCAACCATAATGGAATATTTGGTGAAAATTTCAGCCTTCTAGCTCTTTTCGTTTAGGCTGTGGGTCTCTCAACAATCAGTCAGTCAGTCAGGACAAACTATTTTATATATAGAGATAAGCACGCTCCATAACATAAGTGTATGGGAGGTGCCCCAAGGAGATGTCGGATCGAGTCCAAATTTTGCATCCATAATTTTTTTAGACGCCCTTATGTCATGACCAAGCTTCGTTCAGATTGATTAATTTGAAAGCATAGCTCTAGTACAAAAGTTGGGAAAATAAGGACTTAAGTGTTCAGGAGGTACTCGAAGGAGTGGTCCCAACTAAAAATCCTTTCTTAGTGCTCACTTCCAACCAGAATGGAATATTTGGTGAAAATTTCAGCCTTCTAGCTCTTTTCGTTTAGGCTGTAGGTCTCTCAATAATCAGTCAGTCAGTCAGGACAAACTATTTTATATATATAGATATGCACGCTCCATAACACAAGTGTATGGGAGGTGTCCCAAGGCGTTGTCGGATCAGGTCCAAATTTTGCATCCATGACTTTTTAAACACGCCTCCATGTCTTGACAAAGTTTTGTAATAATTAATTAATTTTAAAGCATAGCTCTAGTACAAAAGTTGGGAAAAAAGGACTTAAGTGTTCAGGAGGTACTCGAAGGAGTGGTCCCAACTAAAAATCCTTTCTTAGTGCTCACTTTCAACCATAATGGAATATTTGGTGAAAATTTCAGCCTTCTAGCTCTTTTCGTTTAGGCTGTGGGTCTCTCAACAATCAGTCAGTCAGTCAGGACAAACTATTTTATATATAGAGATAAGCACGCTCCATAACATAAGTGTATGGGAGGTGCCCCAAGGAGATGTCGGATCGAGTCCAAATTTTGCATCCATAATTTTTTTAGACGCCCTTATGTCATGACCAAGCTTCGTTTAGATTGATTAATTTGAAAGCATAGCTCTAGTACAAAAGTTGGGAAAATAAGGACTTAAGTGTTCAGGAGGTACTCGAAGGAGTCGTCCCAACTAAAAATCCTTTCTTAGTGCTCACTTCCAACCAGAATGGAATATTTGGTGAAAATTTCAGCCTTCTAGCTCTTTTCGTTTAGGCTGTGGGTCTCTCAATAATCAGTCAGTCAGTCGGGACAAACTATTTTATATATAGAGATAAGCACGTTCCATAACATAAGTGTATGGGAGGTGTCCCAAGGCGTTGTCGGATCAAGTCCAAATTTTGCATCCATGATTTTTTTACACGCCTCCATGTCCTGACCAAGTTTTGTAATAATTAATTAATTTTAAAGCATAGCTCTGGTACAAAAGTTGGGAAAAAAGGACTTAAGTGTTCAGGAGGTACTCGAAGGAGTGGTCCCAACTAAAAATCCTTTCTTAGTGCTCACTTTCAACCATAATGGAATATTTGGTGAAAGTTTCAGCCTTCTAGCTCTTTTCGTTTAGGCTGTGGGTCTCTCAACAATCAGTCAGTCAGTCAGGACAAACTATTTTATATATAGAGATAAGCACGCTCCATAACATAAGTGTATGGGAGGTGCCCCAAGGAGATGTCGGATCGAGTCCAAATTTTGCATCCATAATTTTTTTAGACGCCCTTATGTCATGACCAAGCTTCGTTCAGATTGATTAATTTGAAAGCATAGCTCTAGTACAAAAGTTGGGAAAATAAGGACTTAAGTGTTCAGGAGGTACTCGAAGGAGTCGTCCCAACTAAAAATCCTTTCTTAGTGCTCACTTCCAACCAGAATGGAATATTTGGTGAAAATTTCAGCCTTCTAGCTCTTTTCGTTTAGGCTGTGGGTCTCTCAATAATCAGTCAGTCAGTCAGGACAAACTATTTTATATATATAGATATGCACGCTCCATAACACAAGTGTATGGGAGGTGTCCCAAGGCGTTGTCGGATCAGGTCCAAATTTTGCATCCATGACTTTTTAAACACGCCTCCATGTCTTGACAAAGTTTTGTAATAATTAATTAATTTTAAAGCATAGCTCTAGTACAAAAAGTTGGGAAAAAAAGGACTTAAGTGTTCAGGAGGTACTCGAAGGAGTGGTCCCAACTAAAAATCCTTTCTTAGTGCTCACTTTCAACCATAATGGAATATTTGGTGAAAATTTCAGCCTTCTAGCTCTTTTCGTTTAGGCTGTGGGTCTCTCAACAATCAGTCAGTCAGTCAGGACAAACTATTTTATATATAGAGATAAGCACGCTCTAGGACATAAGTGTATGGGAGGTGCCCCAAGGAGATGTCGGATCGAGTCCAAATTTTGCATCCATAATTTTTTTAGACGCCCTTATGTCATGACCAAGCTTCGTTTAGATTGATTAATTTGAAAGCATAGCTCTAGTACAAAAGTTGGGAAAATAAGGACTTAAGTGTTCAGGAGGTACTCGAAGGAGTCGTCCCAACTAAAAATCCTTTCTTAGTGCTCACTTCCAACCAGAATGGAATATTTGGTGAAAATTTCAGCCTTCTAGCTCTTTTCGTTTAGGCTGTGGGTCTCACAATAATCAGTCAGTCAGTCAGGACAAACTATTTTATATATATAGATATGCACGCTCCATAACATAAGTGTATGGGAGGTGTCCCAAGGCGTTGTCGGATCAGGTCCAAATTTTGCATCCATGACTTTTTAAACACGCCTCCATGTCCTGACAAAGTTTTGTAATAATTAATTAACTTTAAAGCATAGCTCTAGTACAAAAGTTGGGAAAAAAAGGACTTAAGTGTTCAGGAGGTACTCGAAGGAGTGGTCCCAACTAAAAATCCTTTCTTAGTGCTCACTTTCAACCATAATGGAATATTTGGTGAAAATTTCAGCCTTCTAGCTCTTTTCGTTTAGGCTGTGGGTCTCTCAACAATCAGTCAGTCAGTCAGGACAAACTATTTTATATATAGAGATAAGCACGCTCCATAACATAAGTGTATGGGAGGTGCCCCAAGGAGATGTCGGATCGAGTCCAAATTTTGCATCCATAATTTTTTTAGACGCCCTTATGTCATGACCAAGCTTCGTTCAGATTGATTAATTTGAAAGCATAGCCCTAGTACAAAAGTTGGGAAAATAAGGACTTAAGTGTTCAGGATGTACTTGAAGGAGTGGTCCCAACTAAAAATCCTTTCTTAGTGCTCACTTTCAACCAGAATGGAATATTTGGTGAAAATTTCAGCCTTCTTAGCTCTTTTCGTTTAGGCTGTGGGTCTCTCGACAATCAGTCAGTCAGTCAGGACAAACTATCCTACTACTATTATAAAGGCGAAAGTTTGTAAGTATGGCTGTATGGACGTATGGATGTTTGTTACTCTTTCACGTAAAAAATACTGAATGGATTTGAATGAAACTTCACCACAATATAGCTTATACATCAGAATAACACATAGGCTACAATTTTTGAGGTTTCTAATGTGAGGTCGTAAAAAACACATTTTTTTCGCTTACATTGCAAACGCTGACTGAATCCTACAAGATAGATCAAAACAATTTACTACAGTATTGTACAACTTAAAAAGGTCTACAAAAAGTCCGTGATGGTATATGTTTATCTTTAGGAATAACCCACAATAACCATTTTTTATCCTTTACTTTGTACGAGAAATAATGGCTTATTTACGAAGCGATTTTAAGCAATACAGTATTAATCCTTATCCAATTAAGTATCTTAAATACATTGTGCATTTAATAAAGATCAATATGGCTTTTTACAGCATGTAAATTAAATAAATATTTTCGAAGATATCACAGATTTAAAATGCAGAGTCATAGCAATTTCGGCGATAAATACCGTTTCGGTGATAAATACCGGCAGCGGTGCCAGGCGAACGGGGCGTGGGGGAGCGGGGTAGGTGCGGTGGGGAAGAAGTGGCTCATCGCTGAGTGCGCGACCCGAACGCGGGCAGACGTCGTTGACGGTTGTGTCCGTTTTGCGAATTTTCAAGGCACTAGCGATTTGATAAAAACGTATGGTCGCCTACTTTAAGTAATATAGGCCTAAGGTTAGTTATTGCCAAAGTAAAATGACGCGTCTGATTCTTAACCTCAATGGTGGCGTGAAAAAGAGAATATTAAATATTTTGCTAATACGTTGTTAAATCTTAACTAATTTACTCATTTTATATGTATTGCTAAACTTTTGTAAAAACTATCGGCGCAGCGAAGCAAGCGGGGCTTACTAGTTTTATATAAAGAGATATGCACGCTCCATAACATAAGTGTATGGGAGGTGTCCCAAGGCGTTGTCGGATCAGGTCCAAATTTTGCATCCATGATTTTTTACACGCCTCCATGTCCTGACCAAGTTTTGTAATAATTAATTAATTTTAAAGCATAGCTCTAGTACAAAAGTTGGGAAAAAGGACTTAAGTGTTCAGGAGGTACTCGAAGAAGTGGTCCCAACTAAAAATCCTTTCTTAGTGCTCACTTTCAACCATAATGGAATATTTGGTGAAAATTTCAGCCTTCTAGCTCTTTTCGTTTAGGCTGTGGGTCTCTCAACAATCAGTCAGTCAGTCAGGACAAACTATTTTATATATATCGATATGCACGCACCATAACATAAGTGTATGGGAGATGTCCCAAGGCGTTGTCGGATCAGGTCCAAATTTTGCATCCATGATTTTTTTACACGCCTCCATGTCCTGACCAAGTTTTGTAATAATTTATTAATTTTAAAGCATAGCTCTAGTACAAAAGTTGGGAAAAAACGACTTAAGTGTTCAGGAGGTACTCGAAGGAGTGGTCCCAACTAAAAATCCTTTCTTAGTGCTCACTTTCAACCATAATGGAATATTTGGTGAAAATTTCAGCCTTCTAGCTCTTTTCGTTTAGGCTGTGGGTCTCTCAACAATCAGTCAGTCAGTCGGGACAAACTATTTTATATATAGAGATAAGCACGCTCCATAACATAAGTGTATGGGAGGTGTCCCAAGGCGTTGTCGGATCAAGTCCAAATTTTGCATCCATGATTTTTTTACACGCCTCCATGTCCTGACCAAGTTTTGTAATAATTAATTAATTTTAAAGCATAGCTCTGGTACAAAAGTTGGGAAAAAAAGGACTTAAGTGTTCAGGAGGTACTCGAAGGAGTGGTCCCAACTAAAAATCCTTTCTTAGTGCTCACTTTCAACCATAATGGAATATTTGGTGAAAATTTCAGCCTTCTAGCTCTTTTCGTTTAGGCTGTGGGTCTCTCAACAATCAGTCAGTCAGTCAGGACAAACTATTTTATATATATCGATATGCACGCACCATAACATAAGTGTATGGGAGATGTCCCAAGGCGTTGTCGGATCAGGTCCAAATTTTGCATCCATGATTTTTTTTACACGCCTCCATGTCCTGACCAAGTTTTGTAATAATTAATTAATTTTAAAGCATAGCTCTGGTACAAAAGTTGGGAAAAAAAGGACTTAAGTGTTCAGGAGGTACTCGAAGGAGTGGTCCCAACTAAAAATCCTTTCTTAGTGCTCACTTTCAACCATAATGGAATATTTGGTGAAAATTTCAGCCTTCTAGCTCTTTTCGTTTAGGCTGTGGGTCTCTCAACAATCAGTCAGTCAGTCGGGACAAACTATTTTATATATAGAGATAAGCACGCTCCATAACATAAGTGTATGGGAGGTGTCCCAAGGCGTTGTCGGATCAAGTCCAAATTTTGCATCCATGATTTTTTTACACGCCTCCATGTCCTGACCAAGTTTTGTAATAATTAATTAATTTTAAAGCATAGCTCTAGTACAAAAGTTGGGAAAAAACGACTTAAGTGTTCAGGAGGTACTCGAAGGAGTGGTCCCAACTAAAAATCCTTTCTTAGTGCTCACTTTCAACCATAATGGAATATTTGGTGAAAATTTCAGCCTTCTAGCTCTTTTCGTTTAGGCTGTGGGTCTCTCAACAATCAGTCAGTCAGTCGGGACAAACTATTTTATATATAGAGATAAGCACGCTCCATAACATAAGTGTATGGGAGGTGTCCCAAGGCGTTGTCGGATCAAGTCCAAATTTTGCATCCATGATTTTTTTACACGCCTCCATGTCCTGACCAAGTTTTGTAATAATTAATTAATTTTAAAGCATAGCTCTAGTACAAAAGTTGGGAAAAAAGGACTTAAGTGTTCAGGAGGTACTCGAAGGAGTGGTCCCAACTAAAAATCCTTTCTTAGTGCTCACTTTCAACCATAATGGAATATTTGGTGAAAATTTCAGCCTTCTAGCTCTTTTCGTTTAGGCTGTGGGTCTCTCAACAATCAGTCAGTCAGTCAGGACAAACTATTTTATATATATCGATATGCACGCACCATAACATAAGTGTATGGGAGATGTCCCAAGGCGTTGTCGGATCAGGTCCAAATTTTGCATCCATGATTTTTTTACACGCCTCCATGTCCTGACCAAGTTTTGTAATAATTAATTAATTTTAAAGCATAGCTGTAGTACAAAAGTTGGGAAAAAAGGACTTAAGTGTTCAGGAGGTACTCGAAGGAGTGGTCCCAACTAAAAATCCTTTCTTAGTGCTCACTTTCAACCATAATGGAATATTTGGTGAAAATTTCAGCCTTCTAGCTCTTTTCGTTTAGGCTGTGGGTCTCTCAACAATCAGTCAGTCAGTCGGGACAAACTATTTTATATATAGAGATAAGCACGCTCCATAACATAAGTGTATGGGAGGTGTCCCAAGGCGTTGTCGGATCAAGTCCAAATTTTGCATCCATGATTTTTTTACACGCCTCCATGTCCTGACCAAGTTTTGTAATAATTAATTAATTTTAAAGCATAGCTCTAGTACAAAAGTTGGGAAAAAACGACTTAAGTGTTCAGGAGGTACTCGAAGGAGTGGTCCCAACTAAAAATCCTTTCTTAGTGCTCACTTTCAACCATAATGGAATATTTGGTGAAAATTTCAGCCTTCTAGCTCTTTTCGTTTAGGCTGTGGGTCTCTCAACAATCAGTCAGTCAGTCGGGACAAACTATTTTATATATAGAGATAAGCACGCTCCATAACATAAGTGTATGGGAGGTGTCCCAAGGCGTTGTCGGATCAAGTCCAAATTTTGCATCCATGATTTTTTTACACGCCTCCATGTCCTGACCAAGTTTTGTAATAATTAATTAATTTTAAAGCATAGCTCTGGTACAAAAGTTGGGAAAAAAAGGACTTAAGTGTTCAGGAGGTACTCGAAGGAGTGGTCCCAACTAAAAATCCTTTCTTAGTGCTCACTTTCAACCATAATGGAATATTTGGTGAAAATTTCAGCCTTCTAGCTCTTTTCGTTTAGGCTGTGGGTCTCTCAACAATCAGTCAGTCAGTCGGGACAAACTATTTTATATATAGAGATAAGCACGCTCCATAACATAAGTGTATGGGAGGTGTCCCAAGGCGTTGTCGGATCAACTCCAAATTTTGCATCCATGATTTTTTTACACGCCTCCATGTCCTGACCAAGTTTTGTAATAATTAATTAATTTTAAAGCATAGCTCTAGTACAAAAGTTGGGAAAAAAAGGACTTAAGTGTTTAGGAGGTACTCGAAGATGTGGTCCCAACTAAAAATCCTTTCTTAGTGCTCACTTTCAACCATAATGGAATATTTGGTGAAAATTTCAGCCTTCTAGCTCTTTTCGTTTAGGCTGTGGGTCTCTCAACAATCAGTCAGTCAGTCAGGACAAACTATTTTATATATATCGATATGCACGCACCATAACATAAGTGTATGGGAGATGTCCCAAGGCGTTGTCGGATCAGGTCCAAATTTTGCATCCATGATTTTTTTACACGCCTCCATGTCCTGACCAAGTTTTGTAATAATTAATTAATTTTAAAGCATAGCTCTAGTACAAAAGTTGGGAAAAAAACGACTTAAGTGTTCAGGAGGTACTCGAAGGAGTGGTCCCAACTAAAAATCCTTTCTTAGTGCTCACTTTCAACCATAATGGAATATTTGGTGAAAATTTCAGCCTTCTAGCTCTTTTCGTTTAGGCTGTGGGTCTCTCAACAATCAGTCAGTCAGTCAGGACAAACTATTTTATATATAGAGATAAGCACGCTCCATAACATAAGTGTATGGGAGGTGTCCCAAGGCGTTGTCGGATCAAGTCCAAATTTTGCATCCATGACTTTTTAAACACGCCTCCATGTTCTGACAAAGTTTTGTAATAATTAATTAATTTTAAAGCATAGCTCTAGTACAAAAGTTGGGAAAAAAAGGACTTAAGTGTTCAGGAGGTACTCGAAGGAGTGGTCCCAACTAAAAATCCTTTCTTAGTGCTCACTTTCAACCATAATGAAATATTTGGTGAAAATTTCAGCCTTCTAGCTCTTTTCGTTTAGGCTGTGGGTCTCTCAACAATCAGTCAGTCAGTCAGGACAAACTATTTTATATATAGAGATAAGCACGCTCTAGGACATAAGTGTATGGGAGGTGCCCCAAGGAGATGTCGGATCGAGTCCAAATTTTGCATCCATAATTTTTTTAGACGCCCTTATGTCATGACCAAGCTTCGTTCAGATTGATTAATTTGAAAGCATAGCTCTAGTACAAAAGTTGGGAAAATAAGGACTTAAGTGTTCAGGAGGTACTCGAAGGAGTGGTCCCAACTAAAAATCCTTTCTTAGTGCTCACTTCCAACCAGAATGGAATATTTGGTGAAAATTTCAGCCTTCTAGCTCTTTTCGTTTAGGCTGTGGGTCTCTCAACAATCAGTCAGTCAGTCGGGACAAACTATTTTATATATAGAGATAAGCACGTTCCATAACATAAGTGTATGGGAGGTGTCCCAAGGCGTTGTCGGATCAAGTCCAAATTTTGCATCCATGATTTTTTACACGCCTCCATGTCCTGACCAAGTTTTGTAATAATTAATTAATTTTAAAGCATAGCTCTGGTACAAAAGTTGGGAAAAAAAGGACTTAAGTGTTCAGGAGGTACTCGAAGGAGTGGTCCCAACTAAAAATCCTTTCTTAGTGCTCACTTTCAACCATAATGGAATATTTGGTGAAAATTTCAGCCTTCTAGCTCTTTTCGTTTAGGCTGTGGGTCTCTCAACAATCAGTCAGTCAGTCAGGACAAACTATTTTATATATAGAGATAAGCACGCTCCATAACATAAGTGTATGGGAGGTGCCCCAAGGAGATGTCGGATCGAGTCCAAATTTTGCATCCATAATTTTTTTAGACGCCCTTATGTCATGACCAAGCTTCGTTCAGATTGATTAATTTGAAAGCATAGCTCTAGTACAAAAGTTGGGAAAATAAGGACTTAAGTGTTCAGGAGGTACTCGAAGGAGTCGTCCCAACTAAAAATCCTTTCTTAGTGCTCACTTCCAACCAGAATGGAATATTTGGTGAAAATTTCAGCCTTCTAGCTCTTTTCGTTTAGGCTGTGGGTCTCTCAATAATTAGTCAGTCAGTCAGGACAAACTATTTTATATATATAGATATGCTCGCTCCATAACACAAGTGTATGGGAGGTGTCCCAAGGCGTTGTCGGATCAGGTCCAAATTTTGCATCCATGACTTTTTAAACACGCCTCCATGTCTTGACCAAGTTTTGTAATAATTAATTAATTTTAAAGCATAGCTCTAGTACAAAAGTTGGGAAAAAAAGGACTTAAGTGTTCAGGAGGTACTCGAAGGAGTGGTCCCAACTAAAAATCCTTTCTTAGTGCTCACTTTCAACCATAATGGAATATTTGGTGAAAATTTCAGCCTTCTAGCTCTTTTCGTTTAGGCTGTGGGTCTCTCAACAATCAGTCAGTCAGTCAGGACAAACTATTTTATATATAGAGATAAGCACGCTCTAGGACATAAGTGTATGGGAGGTGCCCCAAGGAGATGTCGGATCGAGTCCAAATTTTGCATCCATAATTTTTTTAGACGCCCTTATGTCATGACCAAGCTTCGTTTAGATTGATTAATTTGAAAGCATAGCTCTAGTACAAAAGTTGGGAAAATAAGGACTTAAGTGTTCAGGAGGTACTCGAAGGAGTCGTCCCAACTAAAAATCCTTTCTTAGTGCTCACTTCCAACCAGAATGGAATATTTGGTGAAAATTTCAGCCTTCTAGCTCTTTTCGTTTAGGCTGTGGGTCTCACAATAATCAGTCAGTCAGTCAGGACAAACTATTTTATATATATAGATATGCACGCTCCATAACATAAGTGTATGGGAGGTGTCCCAAGGCGTTGTCGGATCAGGTCCAAATTTTGCATCCATGACTTTTTAAACACGCCTCCATGTCCTGACAAAGTTTTGTAATAATTAATTAACTTTAAAGCATAGCTCTAGTACAAAAGTTGGGAAAAAAGGACTTAAGTGTTCAGGAGGTACTCGAAGGAGTGGTCCCAACTAAAAATCCTTTCTTAGTGCTCACTTTCAACCATAATGGAATATTTGGTGAAAATTTCAGCCTTCTAGCTCTTTTCGTTTAGGCTGTGGGTCTCTCAACAATCAGTCAGTCAGTCAGGACAAACTATTTTATATATAGAGATAAGCACGCTCCATAACATAAGTGTATGGGAGGTGCCCCAAGGAGATGTCGGATCGAGTCCAAATTTTGCATCCATAATTTTTTTAGACGCCCTTATGTCATGACCAAGCTTCGTTCAGATTGATTAATTTGAAAGCATAGCCCTAGTACAAAAGTTGGGAAAATAAGGACTTAAGTGTTCAGGATGTACTTGAAGGAGTGGTCCCAACTAAAAATCCTTTCTTAGTGCTCACTTTCAACCAGAATGGAATATTTGGTGAAAATTTCAGCCTTCTTAGCTCTTTTCGTTTAGGCTGTGGGTCTCTCGACAATCAGTCAGTCAGTCAGGACAAACTATCCTACTACTATTATAAAGGCGAAAGTTTGTAAGTATGGCTGTATGGACGTATGGATGTTTGTTACTCTTTCACGTAAAAAATACTGAATGGATTTGAATGAAACTTCACCACAATATAGCTTATACATCAGAATAACACATAGGCTACAATTTTTGAGGTTTCTAATGTGAGGTCGTAAAAAAACACATTTTTTTCGCTTACATTGCAAACGCTGACTGAATCCTACAAGATAGATCAAAACAATTTACTACAGTATTGTACAACTTAAAAAGGTCTACAAAAAAGTCCGTGATGGTATATGTTTATCTTTAGGAATAACCCACAATAACCATTTTTTATCCTTTACTTTGTACGAGAAATAATGGCTTATTTACGAAGCGATTTTAAGCAATACAGTATTAATCCTTATCCAATTAAGTATCTTAAATACATTGTGCATTTAATAAAGATCAATATGGCTTTTTACAGCATGTAAATTAAATAAATATTTTCGAAGATATCACAGATTTAAAATGCAGAGTCATAGCAATTTCGGCGATAAATACCGTTTCGGTGATAAATACCGGCAGCGGTGCCAGGCGAACGGGGCGTGGGGGGAGCGGGGTAGGTGCGGTGGGGAAGAAGTGGCTCATCGCTGAGTGCGCGACCCGAACGCGGGCAGACGTCGTTGACGGTTGTGTCCGTTTTGCGAATTTTCAAGGCACTAGCGATTTGATAAAAACGTATGGTCGCCTACTTTAAGTAATATAGGCCTAAGGTTAGTTATTGCCAAAGTAAAATGACGCGTCTGATTCTTAACCTCAATGGTGGCGTGAAAAAGAGAATATTGAATATTTTGCTAATACGTTGTTAAATCTTAACTAATTTACTTATTTTATATGTATTGCTAAACTTTTGTAAAAACTATCGGCGCAGCGAAGCAAGCGGGGCTTACTAGTTTGATATAAAGAGATATGCACGCTCCATAACATAAGTGTATGGGAGGTGTCCCAAGGCGTTGTCGGATCAGGTCCAAATTTTGCATCCATGATTTTTTACACGCCTCCATGTCCTGACCAAGTTTTGTAATAATTAATTAATTTTAAAGCATAGCTCTAGTACAAAAGTTGGGAAAAAGGACTTAAGTGTTCAGGAGGTACTCGAAGAAGTGGTCCCAACTAAAAATCCTTTCTTAGTGCTCACTTTCAACCATAATGGAATATTTGGTGAAAATTTCAGCCTTCTAGCTCTTTTCGTTTAGGCTGTGGGTCTCTCAACAATCAGTCAGTCAGTCAGGACAAACTATTTTATATATATCGATATGCACGCACCATAACATAAGTGTATGGGAGATGTCCCAAGGCGTTGTCGGATCAGGTCCAAATTTTGCATCCATGATTTTTTTACACGCCTCCATGTCCTGACCAAGTTTTGTAATAATTAATTAATTTTAAAGCATAGCTGTAGTACAAAGGACGCCCTTATGTCATGACCAAGCTTCGTTCAGATTGATTAATTTGAAAGCATAGCTCTAGTACAAAAGTTGGGAAAATAAGGACTTAAGTGTTCAGGAGGTACTCGAAGGAGTCGTCCCAACTAAAAATCCTTTCTTAGTGCTCACTTCCAACCAGAATGGAATATTTGGTGAAAATTTCAGCCTTCTAGCTCTTTTCGTTTAAAAGATATCACAGATTTAAAATGCAGAGTCATAGCAATTTCGGCGATAAATACCGTTTCGGTGATAAATACCGGCAGCGGTGCCAGGCGAACGGGGCGTGGGGGGAGCGGGGTAGGTGCAGTGGGGAAGAAGTGGCTCATCGCTGAGTGCGCGACCCGAACGCGGGCAGACGCGTGCGGGCAGACGTCGTTGACGGTTGTGTCCGTTTTGCGAATTTTCAAGGCACTAGCGATTTGATAAAAACGTATGGTCGCCTACTTTAAGTAATATAGGCCTAAGGTTAGTTATTGCCAAAGTAAAATGACGCGTCTGATTCTTAACCTCAATGGTGGCGTGAAAAAGAGAATATTGAATATTTTGCTAATACGTTGTTAAATCTTAACTAATTTACTTATTTTATATGTATTGCTAAACTTTTGTAAAAACTATCGGCGCAGCGAAGCAAGCGGGGCTTACTAGTTTTATATAAAGAGATATGCACGCTCCATAACATAAGTGTATGGGAGGTGTCCCAAGGCGTTGTCGGATCAGGTCCAAATTTTGCATCCATGATTTTTTACACGCCTCCATGTCCTGACCAAGTTTTGTAATAATTAATTAATTTTAAAGCATAGCTCTAGTACAAAAGTTGGGAAAAAAGGACTTAAGTGTTCAGGAGGTACTCGAAGGAGTGGTCCCAACTAAAAATCCTTTCTTAGTGCTCACTTTCAACCATAATGGAATATTTGGTGAAAATTTCAGCCTTCTAGCTCTTTTCGTTTAGGCTGTGGGTCTCTCAACAATCAGTCAGTCAGTCAGGACAAACTATTTTATATATATCGATATGCACGCTCCATAACATAAGTGTATGGGAGGTGTCCCAAGGCGTTGTCGGATCAGGTCCAAATTTTGCATCCATGATTTTTTTACACGCCTCCATGTCCTGACCAAGTTTTGTAATAATTAATTAATTTTAAAGCATAGCTCTAGTACAAAAGTTGGGAAAAAAGGACTTAAGTGTTCAGGAGGTACTCGAAGGAGTGGTCCCAACTAAAAATCCTTTCTTAGTGCTCACTTTCAACCATAATGGAATATTTGGTGAAAATTTCAGCCTTCTAGCTCTTTTCGTTTAGGCTGTGGGTCTCTCAACAATCAGTCAGTCAGTCAGGACAAACTATTTTATATATATCGATAAGCACGCTCCATAACATAAGTGTATGGGAGGTGTCCCAAGGCGTTGTCTGATCAAGTCCAAATTTTGCATCCATGATTTTTTACACGCCTCCATGTCCTGACCAAGCTTTGTAATAATTAATTAATTTTAAAGCATAGCTCTAGTACAAAAATTGGGAAAAAAGGACTTAAGTGTTCAGGAGGTACTCGAAGGAGTGGTCCCAACTAAAAATCCTTTCTTAGTGCTCACTTTCAACCATAATGGAATATTTGGTGAAAATTTCAGCCTTCTAGCTCTTTTCGTTTAGGCTGTGGGTCTCTCAACAATCAGTCAGTCAGTCAGGACAAACTATTTTATATATAGAGATAAGCACGCTCTAGGACATAAGTGTATGGGAGGTGCCCCAAGGAGATGTCGGATCGAGTCCAAATTTTGCATCCATAATTTTTTTAGACGCCCTTATGTCATGACCAAGCTTCGTTCAGATTGATTAATTTGAAAGCATAGCTCTAGTACAAAAGTTGGGAAAATAAGGACTTAAGTGTTCAGGAGGTACTCGAAGGAGTGGTCCCAACTAAAAATCCTTTCTTAGTGCTCACTTCCAACCAGAATGGAATATTTGGTGAAAATTTCAGCCTTCTAGCTCTTTTCGTTTAGGCTGTGGGTCTCTCAACAATCAGTCAGTCAGTCGGGACAAACTATTTTATATATAGAGATAAGCACGTTCCATAACATAAGTGTATGGGAGGTGTCCCAAGGCGTTGTCGGATCAAGTCCAAATTTTGCATCCATGATTTTTTTACACGCCTCCATGTCCTGACCAAGTTTTGTAATAATTAATTAATTTTAAAGCATAGCTCTGGTACAAAAGTTGGGAAAAAAAGGACTTAAGTGTTCAGGAGGTACTCGAAGGAGTGGTCCCAACTAAAAATCCTTTCTTAGTGCTCACTTTCAACCATAATGGAATATTTGGTGAAAATTTCAGCCTTCTAGCTCTTTTCGTTTAGGCTGTGGGTCTCTCAACAATCAGTCAGTCAGTCAGGACAAACTATTTTATATAGAGATAAGCACGCTCCATAACATAAGTGTATGGGAGGTGCCCCAAGGAGATGTCGGATCGAGTCCAAATTTTGCATCCATAATTTTTTTAGACGCCCTTATGTCATGACCAAGCTTCGTTCAGATTGATTAATTTGAAAGCATAGCTCTAGTACAAAAGTTGGGAAAATAAGGACTTAAGTGTTCAGGAGGTACTCGAAGGAGTCGTCCCAACTAAAAATCCTTTCTTAGTGCTCACTTCCAACCAGAATGGAATATTTGGTGAAAATTTCAGCCTTCTAGCTCTTTTCGTTTAGGCTGTGGGTCTCTCAACAATCAGTCAGTCAGTCAGGACAAACTATTTTATATATAGAGATAAGCACGCTCTAGGACATAAGTGTATGGGAGGTGCCCCAAGGAGATGTCGGATCGAGTCCAAATTTTGCATCCATAATTTTTTTAGACGCCCTTATGTCATGACCAAGCTTCGTTTAGATTGATTAATTTGAAAGCATAGCTCTAGTACAAAAGTTGGGAAAATAAGGACTTAAGTGTTCAGGAGGTACTCGAAGGAGTCGTCCCAACTAAAAATCCTTTCTTAGTGCTCACTTCCAACCAGAATGGAATATTTGGTGAAAATTTCAGCCTTCTAGCTCTTTTCGTTTAGGCTGTGGGTCTCACAATAATCAGTCAGTCAGTCAGGACAAACTATTTTATATATATAGATATGCACGCTCCATAACATAAGTGTATGGGAGGTGTCCCAAGGCGTTGTCGGATCAGGTCCAAATTTTGCATCCATGACTTTTTAAACACGCCTCCATGTCCTGACAAAGTTTTGTAATAATTAATTAACTTTAAAGCATAGCTCTAGTACAAAAGTTGGGAAAAAAAGGACTTAAGTGTTCAGGAGGTACTCGAAGGAGTGGTCCCAACTAAAAATCCTTTCTTAGTGCTCACTTTCAACCATAATGGAATATTTGGTGAAAATTTCAGCCTTCTAGCTCTTTTCGTTTAGGCTGTGGGTCTCTCAACAATCAGTCAGTCAGTCAGGACAAACTATTTTATATATAGAGATAAGCACGCTCCATAACATAAGTGTATGGGAGGTGCCCCAAGGAGATGTCGGATCGAGTCCAAATTTTGCATCCATAATTTTTTTAGACGCCCTTATGTCATGACCAAGCTTCGTTCAGATTGATTAATTTGAAAGCATAGCCCTAGTACAAAAGTTGGGAAAATAAGGACTTAAGTGTTCAGGATGTACTTGAAGGAGTGGTCCCAACTAAAAATCCTTTCTTAGTGCTCACTTTCAACCAGAATGGAATATTTGGTGAAAATTTCAGCCTTCTTAGCTCTTTTCGTTTAGGCTGTGGGTCTCTCGACAATCAGTCAGTCAGTCAGGACAAACTATCCTACTACTATTATAAAGGCGAAAGTTTGTAAGTATGGCTGTATGGACGTATGGATGTTTGTTACTCTTTCACGTAAAAAATACTGAATGGATTTGAATGAAACTTCACCACAATATAGCTTATACATCAGAATAACACATAGGCTACAATTTTTGAGGTTTCTAATGTGAGGTCGTAAAAAAACACATTTTTTCGCTTACATTGCAAACGCTGACTGAATCCTACAAGATAGATCAAAACAATTTACTACAGTATTGTACAACTTAAAAAGGTCTACAAAAAAGTCCGTGATGGTATATGTTTATCTTTAGGAATAACCCACAATAACCATTTTTTATCCTTTACTTTGTACGAGAAATAATGGCTTATTTACGAAGCGATTTTAAGCAATACAGTATTAATCCTTATCCAATTAAGTATCTTAAATACATTGTGCATTTAATAAAGATCAATATGGCTTTTTACAGCATGTAAATTAAATAAATATTTTCGAAGATATCACAGATTTAAAATGCAGAGTCATAGCAATTTCGGCGATAAATACCGTTTCGGTGATAAATACCGGCAGCGGTGCCAGGCGAACGGGGCGTGGGGGGAGCGGGGTAGGTGCGGTGGGGAAGAAGTGGCTCATCGCTGAGTGCGCGACCCGAACGCGGGCAGACGTCGTTGACGGTTGTGTCCGTTTTGCGAATTTTCAAGGCACTAGCGATTTGATAAAAACGTATGGTCGCCTACTTTAAGTAATATAGGCCTAAGGTTAGTTATTGCCAAAGTAAAATGACGCGTCTGATTCTTAACCTCAATGGTGGCGTGAAAAAGAGAATATTGAATATTTTGCTAATACGTTGTTAAATCTTAACTAATTTACTTATTTTATATGTATTGCTAAACTTTTGTAAAAACTATCGGCGCAGCGAAGCAAGCGGGGCTTACTAGTTTGATATAAAGAGATATGCACGCTCCATAACATAAGTGTATGGGAGGTGTCCCAAGGCGTTGTCGGATCAGGTCCAAATTTTGCATCCATGATTTTTTACACGCCTCCATGTCCTGACCAAGTTTTGTAATAATTAATTAATTTTAAAGCATAGCTCTAGTACAAAAGTTGGGAAAAAAGGACTTAAGTGTTCAGGAGGTACTCGAAGAAGTGGTCCCAACTAAAAATCCTTTCTTAGTGCTCACTTTCAACCATAATGGAATATTTGGTGAAAATTTCAGCCTTCTAGCTCTTTTCGTTTAGGCTGTGGGTCTCTCAACAATCAGTCAGTCAGTCAGGACAAACTATTTTATATATATCGATATGCACGCACCATAACATAAGTGTATGGGAGATGTCCCAAGGCGTTGTCGGATCAGGTCCAAATTTTGCATCCATGATTTTTTTACACGCCTCCATGTCCTGACCAAGTTTTGTAATAATTAATTAATTTTAAAGCATAGCTGTAGTACAAAGGACGCCCTTATGTCATGACCAAGCTTCGTTCAGATTGATTAATTTGAAAGCATAGCTCTAGTACAAAAGTTGGGAAAATAAGGACTTAAGTGTTCAGGAGGTACTCGAAGGAGTCGTCCCAACTAAAAATCCTTTCTTAGTGCTCACTTCCAACCAGAATGGAATATTTGGTGAAAATTTCAGCCTTCTAGCTCTTTTCGTTTAAAAGATATCACAGATTTAAAATGCAGAGTCATAGCAATTTCGGCGATAAATACCGTTTCGGTGATAAATACCGGCAGCGGTGCCAGGCGAACGGGGCGTGGGGGAGGCGGGGTAGGTGCAGTGGGGAAGAAGTGGCTCATCGCTGAGTGCGCGACCCGAACGCGGGCAGACGCGTGCGGGCAGACGTCGTTGACGGTTGTGTCCGTTTTGCGAATTTTCAAGGCACTAGCGATTTGATAAAAACGTATGGTCGCCTACTTTAAGTAATATAGGCCTAAGGTTAGTTATTGCCAAAGTAAAATGACGCGTCTGATTCTTAACCTCAATGGTGGCGTGAAAAAGAGAATATTGAATATTTTGCTAATACGTTGTTAAATCTTAACTAATTTACTTATTTTATATGTATTGCTAAACTTTTGTAAAAACTATCGGCGCAGCGAAGCAAGCGGGGCTTACTAGTTTTATATAAAGAGATATGCACGCTCCATAACATAAGTGTATGGGAGGTGTCCCAAGGCGTTGTCGGATCAGGTCCAAATTTTGCATCCATGATTTTTTACACGCCTCCATGTCCTGACCAAGTTTTGTAATAATTAATTAATTTTAAAGCATAGCTCTAGTACAAAAGTTGGGAAAAAAAGGACTTAAGTGTTCAGGAGGTACTCGAAGGAGTGGTCCCAACTAAAAATCCTTTCTTAGTGCTCACTTTCAACCATAATGGAATATTTGGTGAAAATTTCAGCCTTCTAGCTCTTTTCGTTTAGGCTGTGGGTCTCTCAACAATCAGTCAGTCAGTCAGGACAAACTATTTTATATATATCGATATGCACGCTCCATAACATAAGTGTATGGGAGGTGTCCCAAGGCGTTGTCGGATCAGGTCCAAATTTTGCATCCATGATTTTTTACACGCCTCCATGTCCTGACCAAGTTTTGTAATAATTAATTAATTTTAAAGCATAGCTCTAGTACAAAAGTTGGGAAAAAAGGACTTAAGTGTTCAGGAGGTACTCGAAGGAGTGGTCCCAACTAAAAATCCTTTCTTAGTGCTCACTTTCAACCATAATGGAATATTTGGTGAAAATTTCAGCCTTCTAGCTCTTTTCGTTTAGGCTGTGGGTCTCTCAACAATCAGTCAGTCAGTCAGGACAAACTATTTTATATATATCGATAAGCACGCTCCATAACATAAGTGTATGGGAGGTGTCCCAAGGCGTTGTCTGATCAAGTCCAAATTTTGCATCCATGATTTTTTACACGCCTCCATGTCCTGACCAAGCTTTGTAATAATTAATTAATTTTAAAGCATAGCTCTAGTACAAAAATTGGGAAAAAAGGACTTAAGTGTTCAGGAGGTACTCGAAGGAGTGGTCCCAACTAAAAATCCTTTCTTAGTGCTCACTTTCAACCATAATGGAATATTTGGTGAAAATTTCAGCCTTCTAGCTCTTTTCGTTTAGGCTGTGGGTCTCTCAACAATCAGTCAGTCAGTCAGGACAAACTATTTTATATATAGAGATAAGCACGCTCTAGGACATAAGTGTATGGGAGGTGCCCCAAGGAGATGTCGGATCGAGTCCAAATTTTGCATCCATATTTTTTTAGACGCCCTTATGTCATGACCAAGCTTCGTTCAGATTGATTAATTTGAAAGCATAGCTCTAGTACAAAAGTTGGGAAAATAAGGACTTAAGTGTTCAGGAGGTACTCGAAGGAGTGGTCCCAACTAAAAATCCTTTCTTAGTGCTCACTTCCAACCAGAATGGAATATTTGGTAAAAATTTCAGGCTTCTAGCTCTTTTCGTTTAGGCTGTGGGTCTCTCAACAATCAGTCATTCAGTCAGGACAAACTATCCTACTACTATTATAAAGGCGAAAGTTTGTAAGTATGGATGTATGGACGTATGGATGTTTGTTACTTTTTCACGTAAAAAATACTGAATGGATTTGAATGAAACTTCACCACAATATAGCTTATACATCAGAATAACACATAGGCTACAATTTTTGAGGTTTCTAATGTGAGGTCGTAAAAAAAACACATTTCTTGCGCTTACATTGCAAACGCTGGCTGAATCCTACAAGATAGATCAAAACAATTTACTACAGTATTGTACAACTTAAAAAGGTCTACAAAAAAGTCCGTGATGGTATATGTTTATCTTTAGGAATAACCCACAATAACCATTTTTTATCCTTTACTTTGTACGAGAAATAATGGCTTATTTACGAAGCGATTTTAAGCAATACAGTATTAGTCCTTATCCAATTAAGTATCTTAAATACATTGTGCATTTAATAAAGATCAATATGGCTTTTTACAGCATGTAAATTAAATAAATATTTTCGAAGATATCACAGATTTAAAATGCAGAGTCAAAGCAATTTCGGCGATAAATACCGTTTCGGTGATAAATACCGGCAGCGGTGCCAGGCGATGAGGTCGTGAGGGGAGCGGGGTAGGTGCGGTGGGGAAGAAGTGGCTCATCGCTGAGTGCGCGACCCGAACGCGGGCAGACGCGTGAGGGCAGACGTCGTTGACGGTTGTGTCCGTTTTGCGAATTTTCAAGGCACTAGCGATTTGATAAAAACGTATGGTCGCCTACTTTAAGTAATATAGGCCTAAGGTTAGTTATTGCCAAAGTAAAATGACGCGTCTGATTCTTAACCTCAATGGTGGCGTGAAAAAGAGAATATTAAATATTTTGCTAATACGTTGTTAAATCTTAACTAGTTTACTCATTTTATATGTATTGCTAAACTTTTGTAAAAACTATCGGCGCAGCGAAGCAAGCGGGGCTTACTAGTTTTATATAAAGACGCTCCATAACATAAGTGTATGGGAGGTGTCCCAAGGCGTTGTCGGATCAGGTCCAAATTTTGCATCCATGATTTTTTTACACGCCTCCATGTCCTGACCAAGTTTTGTAATAATTAATTAATTTTAAAGCATAGCTCTAGTACAAAAGTTGGGAAAAAAAGGACTGAAGTGTTCCAGAGGTACTCGAAGGAGTGGTCCCAACAAAAACTCCTTTCTTAGTGCTCACTTTCAACCATAATGGAATATTTGGTGAAAATTTCAGCCTTCTAGCTCTTTTCGTTTAGGCTGTGGGTCTCTCAACAATCAGTCAGTCAGTCAGGACAAACTATTTTATATATATCGATATGCACGCTCCATAACATAAGTGTATGGGAGGTGTCCCAAGGCGTTGTCGGATCAGGTCCAAATTTTGCATCCATGATTTTTTTACACGCCTCCATATCCTGACCAAGTTTTGTAATAATTAATTAATTTTAAAGCATAGCTCTAGTACAAAATTTGGGAAAAAAGGACTTAAGTGTTTAGAAGGTACTCGAAGAAGTGGTCCCAACTAAAAATCCTTTCTTAGTGCTCACTTTCAACCATAATGGAATATTTGGTGAAAATTTCAGCCTTCTAGCTCTTTTCGTTTAGGCTGTGGGTCTCTCAACAATCAGTCAGTCAGTCAGGACAAACTATTTTATATATAGAGATAAGCACGCTCTAGGACATAAGTGTATGGGAGGTGCCCCAAGGAGATGTCGGATCGAGTCCAAATTTTGCATCCATAATTTTTTTAGACGCCCTTATGTCATGACCAAGCTTCGTTCAGATTGATTAATTTGAAAGCATAGCTCTAGTACAAAAGTTGGGAAAAAAAGGACTTAAGTGTTTAGGAGGTACTCGAAGAAGTGGTCCCAACTAAAAATCCTTTCTTAGTGCTCACTTTCAACCATAATGGAATATTTGAATATTCGTTTAGGCAGTGGGTCTCTCAACAATCAGTCAGTCAGTCAGGACAAACTATTTTATATTTATATTTGGACGTAGACGTACTAACGAACAGTACCATCAAGTGGCCCAACGATACCAAGCACCGGCTTGTTAACGCGCGGACCCAAGCAAAAATGCAACCACCTCCCGCCCCACCGACCGAGAGGCACACCGCATAACGTGCGGTTACGAAGATCGCGAACATGTAGACAAATGACATAAGACTAGCTTTTTAAGAGAACCAATAGAAGTGGCACCATTTAATAAGTGAGATAAGTCATTATAGTTTGAACATAAAATACGGAAAGGATTATGAATAGTATAGTTAGAGTGACAGGTTTGAAGAGCAATTGGTAGGAAATTCCTAGTCCGTCTGATCGGAACTGCAAAACTAATCTGGCTGATTAATTCCGAAGAATCAATTTCACCGTTTATTAGTTTATGTAAAAAGATTACACCTAGCATTGTTCTCCGATCAGCAAGAGAAGGAAGATTTATTAGTAAAAGTCTACTGTGGTAGGAAGGTAAGTTAATGTTAGTATCCCAATTAAGTCCCCTAAGGGCAAAGAGCAGAAATTGTTTTTGTACTGATTCTATTCTATCCTGGTGAATCCTGTAGTTGGGATACCAAATACAAGATCCATATTCAAGAATAGGACGTACCAAAGAAGTATAAAGAGATTTTGTTATGTAGGGATCGTCAAATTCTTTCGACCAGCGCTTAATTAACCCCAAGGTACTAGAGGCTCGATTTGCTACTGAAGAGATATGCATGTGAAATTTAAGTTTTGGGTCAAAAAGGATACCTAAATCATCAACCCATTCAATGCGATCGAGTGGGCTACCATCAAGAAAATATATATTTAAAAAAGGCAGGCGTCTATAAAAGGACATTGCTTTACATTTATTGCAATTAAGATTTAACAAGTTAACACGACACCAAGTTTGGAAGTTATCTAAGTCTTTTTGTAATTTTTGAGCAGACAACGTAGTAGTGCCTGACATGCACAATTTTACATCGTCAGCATACATCAGAACTCGAGAATGATCAATTACTGATGGCAGATCATTGATGAACAGTGTGAATAATAACGGTCCAAGGTGACTTCCTTGCGGAACACCGGACGTGACATGAACGACCTTTGAGACAGAACCCTTAAAACTGACTCTTTGTGTTCTATGAATTAAATATTCCCTTATCCACCGAATGAGATTGCTAGGAAAACCCAAAAGTTGAAGTTTATGAAGTAAAAGGTAGTGATTAACTGAGTCAAACGCCTTACTGAAATCAGTGTAGATAACATCCGTTTGCATTTTATTTTGATAACCCTTAATAATATGTGAAGTAAATTCTAACAGGTTAGTGGTGGTAGATCTTTGTTTCACGAAACCATGCTGGCACGGTGATATTAAGGATCTACAAAAATGTTGCAATTGAGAAGTTATCAATTTCTCAAACATTTTTGGGATAGCAGACAATTTGGAGATACCCCTATAGTTTGGAACGTGAGACTTGTCTCCTTTTTTATGGAGCGGTATAATAAACGATTCTTTCCAGATGTTTGGAAATGAACATTGCTCAACAGACAAACTAAACAATTTGTGCAAAGGCTTTAAAAGACCGTCAGCGCAGTACTTAAGCACACAGCTTGGTACGCCGTCAGGTCCTGGGGAAAATATTGGCTTAATACCTTGTAAATCACGTAGTAATGAACACTCCGTGATTCTTGGTTCAAAAATGCAATTGGAGCTATCAACCCGATAAGGGTAAGGTAGATCAACCTGAGTATCAATTGAACTATAAGTGGTTTGAAAAAATTCTGCAAACAAATCGGCAATTGCCTGATCTGAGTTGGCCGACTTGTTTTCAAATAGTACATTAGATGGAAGTGTTGAAGACTTTCGCTTCGAATTAACGAAGTCAAAGAACCTTTTAGGATCTTGCTGAAACTGTAGTCTGCATCGACTCAGGTAATTTTTATAACATAAGTTATTCAAGACCGAAAAACTGGAACGCGCGATCAAGTAGGATGAGTAATGAGCAGAAGAGCCAGATTTTCTGAAACTCTTATAAAGCTTAGACTTTCGATTTTTAAGAGCTGTCAACTCTCGTGTAAACCACGCAGGTTTGTTTTTCCTACTTGGCTTATCACAAGGGACACACATGTCGAATAAATTGTATAAGGTGCTATAAAAAATACTGATAGCCGTATCCAAGTCCTCGGAACCATAGAGAGAAGACCAGTCAACAAGTGCTAAGAGCCGGGTAAGTTTTACAAAATCGGTTTTCCGAAATTGACGTACCCGTCCTAATGGTTCACTACACTGGCTTACAGCACATGTAGGCAAAGTGATCACCACCTCCAGTGTTGGGTGGTATAAGTCTTCAGGAGTGGATATGGGAAGGGTTCTTGACACAGAGATAGTGGATGGATCCAAAACAAAAACCAAATCAAGCATTCTACCATGAGAATTCGGTATACCATTGATCTGATTCAATGATATCTCAAATAAACCAACCAGAAAATCAGTCTGCACCATGGGGGTCAACACGCTTGAGTCCGGACTTGAATTCCAAGTAGCTTCAGCAATATTAAAATCACCAAGAACTACAAAAATATCACGATCAGAGATCATAGAAGAAATGGAAAGTAAAGCTGACAAATGAGCATTATACACAGAGTTGTCAGATAAAGGTGGTATATAAGAACAGGATATATAAATACCAACACCATTAATATTTAGCTTAACAGCAACAAATTCGATATCTATAGAATCACTTAATATTACTGCCTCAGAGGGAAAGTCAACATCAACAGCAATAAGCACACCACCGCCACGACGCAGTGGGCGGTCCTTTCTATAGATACAGAATCTGTTAGAAAAAATTTCAGAATTTAGTATGTCTTGTCTTAACCACGTTTCCGTGAAGGCAACGACATGAAAGGAAAAAGAATGGCTATTAAGATACAAAGTACTAAGTTTACTACAAAGTCCTCTAACATTCTGATAGCCCAGTGAGAAGGAGGTGGTTAGTTTTTTGAACTATCAGAAGAGCTAGGCCCAACCACCAAAGATGGTAATAAAATCGGAGGCCGATTTTTCTTTTTATTTTTATTATCAGTATATTCTTTTACTATGATGTGCTCTGGCCAGAATTTTTTATTGCATATAGCATTAAAATCTTGGATTGCAGCACTTATTTTAAACGACGAGATATCCCGGTCATATGCAAATTTGAATTTTTCCACCGAAACTGTAGCTTTTGATTTGGCCTGAATGTAGACCTTTACATCATCTGATGTCAAACCAGGGGGGAGCCGTGAAACAAATATATGTTTTTTTGGTGGAATACCTACAATTTTATTAAGTATATTCTCAACAGAGCCTTCTATAGGAGCCACAGTTTGAGGAATGTGCCCATTTGTTTCATTTCGATTGTCAGTCACGTCAACGCAACCGACCTCCGAAGGAGCCATTGAGCACACACCTTCGACAGAACCCGCTATAGAAGCAACTGGAGATAAGCACGCTCTAGGACATAAGTGTATGGGAGGTGCCCCAAGGAGATGTCGGATCGAGTCCAAATTTTGCATCCATAATTTTTTTAGACGCCCTTATGTCATGACCAAGCTTCGTTCAGATTGATTAATTTGAAAGCATAGCTCTAGTACAAAAGTTGGAAAAATAAGGACTTAAGTGTTCAGGAGGTACTCGAAGGAGTGGTCCCAACTAAAAATCCTTTCTTAGTGCTCACTTTCAACCATAATGGAATATTTGGTGAAAATTTCAGCCTTCTAGCTCTTTTCGATTAGGCTGTGGGTCTCTCAACAATCAGTCAGTCAGTCAGGACAAACTATTTTATATATATCGATATGCACGCTCCATAACATAAGTGTATGGGAGGTGTCCCAAGGCGTTGTCGGATCAGGTCCACATTTTGCATCCATGATTTTTTACACGCCTCCATTTCCTGAATAAGTTTTGTAATAATTAATTAATTTTAAAGCATAGCTCTAGTACAAAAGTTGGGAAAAAAAGGACTTAAGTGTTCAGGAGGTACTCGAAGGAGTGGTCCCAACTAAAAATCCTTTCTTAGTGCTCACTTTCAAAGATAATGGAATATTTGGTGAAAATTTCAGCCTTCTAGCTCTTTTCGTTTAGGCTGTGGGTCTCTCAACAATCAGTCAGTCAGTCGGGACAAACTATTTTATATATAGAGATAAGCACGCTCCATAACATAAGTGTATGGGAGGTGTCCCAAGGCGTTGTCGGATCAAGTCCAAATTTTGCATCCATGATTTTTTTACACGCCTCCATGTCCTGACCAAGTTTTGTAATAATTAATAGATTTTAAAGCATAGCTCTAGTACAAAAGTTGGGAAAAAAAGGACTTAAGTGTTCAGGAGGTACTCGAAGAAGTGGTCCCAACTAATAATCCTTTCTTAGTGCTCACTTTCAACTATAATGGAATATTTGGTGAAAATTTCAGCCTTCTAGCTCTTTTCGTTTAGGCTGTGGGTCTCTCAACAATCAGTCAGTCAGTCAGGACAAACTATTTTATATATATCGATATGCACGCTCCATAACATAAGTGTATGGGAGGTGTCCCAAGGCGTTGTCGGATCAGGTCCAAATTTTGCATCCATGACTTTTTAAACACGCCTCCATGTCCTGACCAAGTTTTGTAATAATTTATTAATTTTAAAGCATAGCTCTAGTACAAAAGTTGGGAAAAAAGACTTAAGTATCAGGAGGTACTCGAAGGAGTGGTCCCAACTAAAAATCCTTTCTTAGTGCTCACTTTCAACCATAATGGAATATTTGGTGAAAATTTCAGCCTTCAGCTCTTTTCGTTTAGGCTGTGGGTCTCTCAACAATCAGTCAGTCAGTCAGGACAAACTATTTTATATATATCGATATGCACGCTCCATAACATAAGTGTATGGGAGGTTTCCCAAGGCGTTGTCGGATCAGGTCCAAATTTTGCATCCATGATTTTTTTACACGCCTCCATGTCCTGACCAAGTTTTGTAATAATTAATTAATTTGAAAGCATAGCTCTAGTACAAAAGTTGGGAAAATAAGGACTTAAGTGTTTAGGAGGTACTCGAAGGAGTGGTCCCAACTAAAAATCCTTTCTTAGTGCTCACTTTCAACCATAATGGAATATTTGGTGAAAATTTCAGCCTTCAGCTCTTTTCGTTTAGGCTGTGGGTCTCTCAACAATCAGTCAGTCAGTCGGGACAAACTATTTTATATATATCGATATGCACGCTCCATAACATAAGTGTATGGGAGGTGTCCCAAGGCGTTGTCGGATCAGGTCCAAATTTTGCATCCATGATTTTTTTACACGCCTCCATGTTCTGACCAAGTTTTGTAATAATTTATTAATTTTAAAGCATAGCTCTAGTACAAAAGTTGGGAAAAAAGGACTTAAGTGTTCAGGAGGTACTCGAAGGAGTGGTCCCAACTAAAAATCCTTTCTTAGTGCTCACTTTCAACCATAATGGAATATTTGGTGAAAATTTCAGCCTTCTAGCTCTTTTCGTTTTGGCTGTGGGTCTCTCAACAATCAGTCAGTCAGTCGGGACAAACTATTTTATATATAGAGATAAGCACGCTCTAGGACATAAGTGTATGGGAGGTGTCCCAAGGCGTTGTCGGATCAGGTCCAAATTTTGCATCCATGATTTTTTTACACGCCTCCATGTCCTGACCAAGTTTTGTAATAATTTATTAATTTTAAAGCATAGCTCTAGTACAAAAGTTGGGAAAAAGGACTTAAGTGTTCAGGAGGTACTCGAAGGAGTGGTCCCAACTAAAAATCCTTTCTTAGTGCTCACATTCAAACATAATGGAATATTTGGTGAAAATTTCAGCCTTCTAGCTCTTTTCGTTTAGGCTGTGGGTCTCTCAACAATCAGTCAGTCAGTCAGGACAAACTATTTTATATATATCGATATGCACGCTCCATAACATAAGTGTATGGGAGGTGTCCTAAGGCGTTGTCGGATCAGGTCCAAATTTTGCATCCATGATTTTTTTACACGCCTCCATGTCCTGACCAAGTTTTGTAATAATTAATTAATTTTAAAAGCATAGCTCTAGTACAAAAGTTGGGAAAAAAGGACTTAAGTGTTTAGGAGGTACTCGAAGAAGTGGTCCCAACTAAAAATCCTTTCTTAGTGCTCACTTTCAACCATAATGGAATATTTGGTGAAAATTTCAGCCTTCTAGCTCTTTTCGTTTAGGCTGTGGTTCTCTTAACAATCAGTCAGTCAGTCAGGACAAACTATTTTATATGTAGAGACATAAGTGTATGGGAGGTGCCCCAAGGAGATGTCGGATCGAGTCCAAATTTTGCATCCATGATTTTTTTACACGTCTCCATGTCATGACCAAGCTTCGTTCAGATTGATTAATTTGAAAGCATAGCTCTAGTACAAAAGTTGGGAAAATAAGGACTTAAGTGTTCAGGAGGTACTCGAAGGAGTGGTCCCAACTAAAAATCCTTTCTTAGTGCTCACTTTCAACCATAATGGAATATTTGGTGAAAATTTCAGCCTTCTAGCTCTTTTCGTTTAGGCTGTGGGTCTCTCAACAATCAGTCAGTCAGTCAGGACAAACTATTTTATATATATCGATATGCACGCTCCATAACATAAGTGTATGGGAGGTTTCCCAAGGCGTTGTCGGATCAGGTCCAAATTTTGCATCCATGATTTTTTTACACGCCTCCATGTCCTGACCAAGTTTTGTAATAATTAATTAATTTGAAAGCATAGCTCTAGTACAAAAGTTGGGAAAATAAGGACTTAAGTGTTTAGGAGGTACTCGAAGAAGTGGTCCCAACTAAAAATCCTTTCTTAGTGCTCACTTTCAACCATAATGGAATATTTGGTGAAAATTTCAGCCTTCTAGCTCTTTTCGTTTAGGCTGTGGGTCTCTCAACAATCAGTCAGTCAGTCGGGACAAACTATTTTATATATAGAGATAAGCACGCTCCATAACATAAGTGTATGGGAGGTGTCCCAAGGCGTTGTCGGATCAGGTCCAAATTTTGCATCCATGATTTTTTTACACGCCTCCATGTTCTGACCAAGTTTTGTAATAATTTATTAATTTTAAAGCATAGCTCTAGTACAAAAGTTGGGAAAAAGGACTTAAGTGTTCAGGAGGTACTCGAAGGAGTGGTCCCAACTAAAAATCCTTTCTTAGTGCTCACTTTCAACCATAATGGAATATTTGGTGAAAATTTCAGCCTTCTAGCTCTTTTCGTTTAGGCTGTGGGTCTCTCAACAATCAGTCAGTCAGTCGGGACAAACTATTTTATATATAGAGATAAGCACGCTCTAGGACATAAGTGTATGGGAGGTGTCCCAAGGCGTTGTCGGATCAGGTCCAAATTTTGCATCCATGATTTTTTTACACGCCTCCATGTCCTGACCAAGTTTTGTAATAATTTATTAATTTTAAAGCATAGCTCTAGTACAAAAGTTGGGAAAAAAGGACTTAAGTGTTCAGGAGGTACTCGAAGGAGTGGTCCCAACTAAAAATCCTTTCTTAGTGCTCACATTCAAACATAATGGAATATTTGGTGAAAATTTCAGCCTTCTAGCTCTTTTCGTTTAGGCTGTGGGTCTCTCAACAATCAGTCAGTCAGTCAGGACAAACTATTTTATATATATCGATATGCACGCTCCATAACATAAGTGTATGGGAGGTGTCCCAAGGCGTTGTCGGATCAGGTCCAAATTTTGCATCCATGATTTTTTTACACGCCTCCATGTTCTGACCAAGTTTTGTAATAATTTATTAATTTTAAAGCATAGCTCTAGTACAAAAGTTGGGAAAAAAGGACTTAAGTGTTCAGGAGGTACTCGAAGGAGTGGTCCCAACTAAAAATCCTTTCTTAGTGCTCACTTTCAACCATAATGGAATATTTGGTGAAAATTTCAGCCTTCTAGCTCTTTTCGTTTTGGCTGTGGGTCTCTCAACAATCAGTCAGTCAGTCGGGACAAACTATTTTATATATAGAGATAAGCACGCTCTAGGACATAAGTGTATGGGAGGTGTCCCAAGGCGTTGTCGGATCAGGTCCAAATTTGGCATCCATGATTTTTTTACACGCCTCCATGTCCTGACCAAGTTTTGTAATAATTTATTAATTTTAAAGCATAGCTCTAGTACAAAAGTTGGGAAAAAAGGACTTAAGTGTTCAGGAGGTACTCGAAGGAGTGGTCCCAACTAAAAATCCTTTCTTAGTGCTCACATTCAAACATAATGGAATATTTGGTGAAAATTTCAGCCTTCTAGCTCTTTTCGTTTAGGCTGTGGGTCTCTCAACAATCAGTCAGTCAGTCAGGACAAACTATTTTATATATATCGATATGCACGCTCCATAACATAAGTGTATGGGAGGTGTCCTAAGGCGTTGTCGGATCAGGTCCAAATTTTGCATCCATGATTTTTTTACACGCCTCCATGTCCTGACCAAGTTTTGTAATAATTAATTAATTTTAAAGCATAGCTCTAGTACAAAAGTTGGGAAAAAAAGGACTTAAGTGTTTAGGAGGTACTCGAAGAAGTGGTCCCAACTAAAAATCCTTTCTTAGTGCTCACTTTCAACCATAATGGAATATTTGGTGAAAATTTCAGCCTTCTAGCTCTTTTCGTTTAGGCTGTGGTTCTCTTAACAATCAGTCAGTCAGTCAGGACAAACTATTTTATATGTAGAGACATAAGTGTATGGGAGGTGCCCCAAGGAGATGTCGGATCGAGTCCAAATTTTGCATCCATGATTTTTTTACACGCCTCCATGTCATGACCAAGCTTCGTTCAGATTGATTAATTTGAAAGCATAGCTCTAGTACAAAAGTTGGGAAAATAAGGACTTAAGTGTTCAGGAGGTACTCGAAGGAGTGGTCCCAACTAAAAATCCTTTCTTAGTGCTCACTTTCAACCATAATGGAATATTTGGTGAAAATTTCAGCCTTCTAGCTCTTTTCGTTTAGGCTGTGGGTCTCTCAACAATCAGTCAGTCAGTCAGGACAAACTATTTTATATATATCGATATGCACGCTCCATAACATAAGTGTATGGGAGGTTTCCCAAGGCGTTGTCGGATCAGGTCCAAATTTTGCATCCATGATTTTTTTACACGCCTCCATGTCCTGACCAACTTTTGTAATAATTAATTAATTTTAAAGCATAGCTCTAGTACAAAAGTTGGGAAAATAAGGACTTAAGTGTTTAGGAGGTACTCGAAGAAGTGGTCCCAACTAAAAATCCTTTCTTAGTGCTCACTTTCAACCATAATGGAATATTTGGTGAAAATTTCAGCCTTCTAGCTCTTTTCGTTTAGGCTGTGGGTCTCTCAACAATCAGTCAGTCAGTCAGGACAAACTATTTTATATATATCGATATGCACGCTCCATAACATAAGTGTATGGGAGGTGTCCTAAGGCGTTGTCGGATCAGGTCCAAATTTTGCATCCATGATTTTTTTACACGCCTCCATGTCCTGACCAAGTTTTGTAATAATTAATTAATTTTAAAGCATAGCTCTAGTACAAAAGTTGGGAAAAAAAGGACTTAAGTGTTTAGGAGGTACTCGAAGAAGTGGTCCCAACTAAAAATCCTTTCTTAGTGCTCACTTTCAACCATAATGGAATATTTGGTGAAAATTTCAGCCTTCTAGCTCTTTTCGTTTAGGCTGTGGTTCTCTTAACAATCAGTCAGTCAGTCAGGACAAACTATTTTATATGTAGAGACATAAGTGTATGGGAGGTGCCCCAAGGAGATGTCGGATCGAGTCCAAATTTTGCATCCATGATTTTTTTACACGCCTCCATGTCATGACCAAGCTTCGTTCAGATTGATTAATTTGAAAGCATAGCTCTAGTACAAAAGTTGGGAAAATAAGGACTTAAGTGTTCAGGGAGGTACTCGAAGGAGTGGTCCCAACTAAAAATCCTTTCTTAGTGCTCACTTTCAACCATAATGGAATATTTGGTGAAAATTTCAGCCTTCTAGCTCTTTTCGTTTAGGCTGTGGGTCTCTCAACAATCAGTCAGTCAGTCAGGACAAACTATTTTATATATATCGATATGCACGCTCCATAACATAAGTGTATGGGAGGTTTCCCAAGGCGTTGTCGGATCAGGTCCAAATTTTGCATCCATGATTTTTTTACACGCCTCCATGTCCTGACCAAGTTTTGTAATAATTTATTAATTTTAAAGCATAGCTCTAGTACAAAAGTTGGGAAAAAAGGACTTAAGTGTTCAGGAGGTACTCGAAGGAGTGGTCCCAACTAAAAATCCTTTCTTAGTGCTCACATTCAAACATAATGGAATATTTGGTGAAAATTTCAGCCTTCTAGCTCTTTTCGTTTAGGCTGTGGGTCTCTCAACAATCAGTCAGTCAGTCAGGACAAACTATTTTATATATATCGATATGCACGCTCCATAACATAAGTGTATGGGAGGTGTCCTAAGGCGTTGTCGGATCAGGTCCAAATTTTGCATCCATGATTTTTTTACACGCCTCCATGTCCTGACCAAGTTTTGTAATAATTAATTAATTTTAAAGCATAGCTCTAGTACAAAAGTTGGGAAAAAAGGACTTAAGTGTTCAGGAGGTACTCGAAGAAGTGGTCCCAACTAAAAATCCTTTCTTAGTGCTCACTTTCAACCATAATGGAATATTTGGTGAAAATTTCAGCCTTCTAGCTCTTTTCGTTTAGGCTGTGGTTCTCTTAACAATCAGTCAGTCAGTCAGGACAAACTATTTTATATGTAGAGACATAAGTGTATGGGAGGTGCCCCAAGGAGATGTCGGATCGAGTCCAAATTTTGCATCCATGATTTTTTTACACGTCTCCATGTCATGACCAAGCTTCGTTCAGATTGATTAATTTGAAAGCATAGCTCTAGTACAAAAGTTGGGAAAAAAGGACTTAAGTGTTCAGGAGGTACTCGAAGGAGTGGTCCCAACTAAAAATCCTTTCTTAGTGCTCACTTTCAACCATAATGGAATATTTGGTGAAAATTTCAGCCTTCTAGCTCTTTTCGTTTAGGCTGTGGGTCTCTCAACAATCAGTCAGTCAGTCGGGACAAACTATTTTATATATAGAGATAAGCACGCTCCATAACATAAGTGTATGGGAGGTGTCCCAAGGCGTTGTCGGATCAGGTCCAAATTTTGCATCCATGATTTTTTTACACGCCTCCATGTCCTGACCAAGTTTTGTAATAATTTATTAATTTTAAAGCATAGCTCTAGTACAAAAGTTGGGAAAAAGGACTTAAGTGTTCAGGAGGTACTCGAAGGAGTGGTCCCAACTAAAAATCCTTTCTTAGTGCTCACATTCAAACATAATGGAATATTTGGTGAAAATTTCAGCCTTCTAGCTCTTTTCGTTTAGGCTGTGGGTCTCTCAACAATCAGTCAGTCAGTCAGGACAAACTATTTTATATATATCGATATGCACGCTCCATAACATAAGTGTATGGGAGGTTTCCCAAGGCGTTGTCGGATCAGGTCCAAATTTTGCATCCATGATTTTTTTACACGCCTCCATGTCCTGACCAACTTTTGTAATAATTAATTAATTTTAAAGCATAGCTCTAGTACAAAAGTTGGGAAAATAAGGACTTAAGTGTTTAGGAGGTACTCGAAGAAGTGGTCCCAACTAAAAATCCTTTCTTAGTGCTCACTTTCAACCATAATGGAATATTTGGTGAAAATTTCAGCCTTCTAGCTCTTTTCGTTTAGGCTGTGGGTCTCTCAACAATCAGTCAGTCAGTCGGGACAAACTATTTTATATATAGAGATAAGCACGCTCCATAACATAAGTGTATGGGAGGTGTCCCAAGGCGTTGTCGGATCAGGTCCAAATTTTGCATCCATGATTTTTTTACACGCCTCCATGTCCTGACCAACTTTTGTAATAATTAATTAATTTTAAAGCATAGCTCTAGTACAAAAGTTGGGAAAAAAGGACTTAAGTGTTTAGGAGGTACTCGAAGAAGTGGTCCCAACTAAAAATCCTTTCTTAGTGCTCACTTTCAACCATAATGGAATATTTGGTGAAAATTTCAGCCTTCTAGCTCTTTTCGTTTAGGCTGTGGTTCTCTTAACAATCAGTCAGTCAGTCAGGACAAACTATTTTATATGTAGAGACATAAGTGTATGGGAGGTGCCCCAAGGAGATGTCGGATCGAGTCCAAATTTTGCATCCATGATTTTTTTACACGCCTCCATGTCATGACCAAGCTTCGTTCAGATTGATTAATTTGAAAGCATAGCTCTAGTACAAAAGTTGGGAAAATAGGGACTTAAGTGTTCAGGAGGTACTCGAAGGAGTGGTCCCAACTAAAAATCCTTTCTTAGTGCTCACTTTCAACCATAATGGAATATTTGGTGAAAATTTCAGCCTTCTAGCTCTTTTCGTTTAGGCTGTGGGTCTCTCAACAATCAGTCAGTCAGTCAGGACAAACTATTTTATATATATCGATATGCACGCTCCATAACATAAGTGTATGGGAGGTGTCCTAAGGCGTTGTCGGATCAGGTCCAAATTTTGCATCCATGATTTTTTTACACGCCTCCATGTCCTGACCAAGTTTTGTAATAATTAATTAATTTTAAAGCATAGCTCTAGTACAAAAGTTGGGAAAAAAAGGACTTAAGTGTTTAGGAGGTACTCGAAGAAGTGGTCCCAACTAAAAATCCTTTCTTAGTGCTCACTTTCAACCATAATGGAATACATATTTGGTGAAAATTTAAGCCTTCTAGCTCTTTTCGTTTAGGCTGTGTGTCTCTCAACAATCAGTCAGTCAGTCGGGACAAACTATTTTATATATATCGATATGCACGCTCCATAACATAAGTGTATGGGAGGTGTCCCAAGGCGTTGTCGGATCAGGTCCAAATTTTGCATCCATAATTTTTTTACACGCCTCCATGTCCTGACCAAGTTTTGTAATAATTAATTAATTTTAAAGCATAGCTCTAGTACAAAAGTTGGGAAAAAACGACTTAAGTGTTTAGGAGGTACTCGAAGAAGTGGTCCCAACTAAAAATCCTTTCTTAGTGCTCACTTTCAACCATAATGGAATATTTGGTGAAAATTTCAGCCTTCTAGCTCTTTTCGTTTAGGCTGTGGGTCTCTCAACAATCAGTCAGTCAGTCGGGACAAACTATTTTATATATAGAGATAAGCACGCTCCATAACATAAGTGTATGGGAGGTGTCCCAAGGGGTTGTCGGATCAGGTCCACATTTTGCATCCATGATTTTTTTACACGCCTCCATGTTCTGACCAACTTTTGTAATAATTAATTAATTTTAAAGCATAGCTCTAGTACAAAAGTTGGGAAAAATAGGACTTAAGTGCTTAGGAGGTACTCGAAGAAGTGGTCCCAACTAAAAATCCTTTCTTAGTGCTCACTTTCAACCATAATGGAATATTTGGTGAAAATTTCAGCCTTCTAGCTCTTTTCGTTTAGGCTGTGGGTCTCTCAACAATCAGTCAGTCAGTCGGGACAAACTATTTTATATATAGAGATAAGCACGCTCCATAACATAAGTGTATGGGAGGTGTCCCAAGGGGTTGTCGGATCAGGTCCACATTTTGCATCCATGATTTTTTTACACGCCTCCATGTTCTGACCAACTTTTGTAATAATTAATTAATTTTAAAGCATAGCTCTAGTACAAAAGTTGGGAAAAATAGGACTTAAGTGCTTAGGAGGTACTCGAAGAAGTGGTCCCAACTAAAAATCCTTTCTTAGTGCTCACTTTCAACCATAATGGAATATTTGGTGAAAATTTCAGCCTTCTAGCTCTTTTCGTTTAGGCTGTGGTTCTCTCAACAATCAGTCAGTCAGTCAGGACAAACTATTTTATATATAGAGATAAGCACGCTCTAGGACATAAGTGTATGGGAGGTGCCCCAAGGAGATGTCGGATCGAGTCCAAATTTTGCATTCATGATTTTTTTACACGCCTCCATGTCATGACCAAGCTTCGTTCAGATTGATTAATTTGAAAGCATAGCTCTAGTACAAAAGTTGGGAAAATAAGGACTTAAGTGTTCAGGAGGTACTCGAAGGAGTGGTCCCAACTAAAAATCCTTTCTTAGTGCTCACTTTCAACCATAATGGAATATTTGGTGAAAATTTCAGCCTTCTAGCTCTTTTCGTTTAGGCTGTGGGTCTCTCAACAATCAGTCAGTCAGACAGGACAAACTATTTTATATATAGAGATAAGCACGCTCTAGGACATAAGTGTATGGGAGGTGCCCCAAGGAGATGTCGGATCGAGTCCAAATTTTGCATTCATGATTTTTTTACACGCCTCCATGTCATGACCAAGCTTCGTTCAGATTGATTAATTTGAAAGCATAGCTCTAGTACAAAAGTTGGGAAAATAAGGACTTAAGTGTTCAGGAGGTACTCGAAGGAGTGGTCCCAACTAAAAATCCTTTCTTAGTGCTCACTTTCAACCATAATGGAATATTTGGTGAAAATTTCAGCCTTCTAGCTCTTTTCGTTTAGGCTGTGGGTCTCTCAACAATCAGTCAGTCAGTCGGGACAAACTATTTTATATATAGAGATAAGCACGCTCCATAACATAAGTGTATGGGAGGTGTCCCAAGGCGTTGTCGGATCAGGTCCAAATTTTGCATCCATGATTTTTTTTACACGCCTCCATGTCCTGACCAAGTTTTGTAATAATTAATTAATTTTAAAGCATAGCTCTAGTACAAAAGTTGGGAAAAAAAGGACTTAAGTGTTTAGGAGGTACTCGAAGAAGTGGTCCCAACTAAAAATCCTTTCTTAGTGCTCACTTTCAACCATAATGGAATATTTGGTGAAAATTTCAGCCTTCTAGCTCTTTTCGTTTAGGCTGTGGGTCTCTCAACAATCAGTCAGTCAGTCGGGACAAACTATTTTATATATAGAGATAAGCACGCTCCATAACATAAGTGTATGGGAGGTGTCCCAAGGGGTTGTCGGATCTGGTCCACATTTTGCATCCATGATTTTTTTACACGCCTCCATGTTCTGACCAACTTTTGTAATAATTTATTAATTTTAAAGCATAGCTCTAGTACAAAAGTTGGGAAAAAAGGACTTAAGTCTTTAGGAGGTACTCGAAGAAGTGGTCCCAACTAAAAATCCTTTCTTAGTGCTCACTTTCAACCATAATGGAATATTTGGTGAAAATTTCAGCCTTCTAGCTCTTTTCGTTTAGGCTGTGGGTCTCTCAACAATCAGTCAGTCAGTCGGGACAAACTATTTTATATATAGAGATAAGCACGCTCCATAACATAAGTGTATGGGAGGTGCCCCAAGGAGTTGTCGGATCGGGTCCAAATTTTGCATCCATAATTTTTTTACACGCCTCCATGTTCTGACCAACTTTTGTAAAAATTTATTAATTTTAAAGCATAGCTCTAGTACAAAAGTTGGGAAAAAGGACTTAAGTGTTTAGGAGGTACTCGAAGAAGTGGTCCCAACTAAAAATCCTTTCTTAGTGTTCACTTTCAACCATAATGGAATATTTGGTGAAAATTTCAGCCTTCTAGCTCTTTTCGTTTAGGCTGTGGGTCTCTCAACAATCAGTCAGTCAGTCAGGACAAACTATTTTATATATAGAGATAAGCACGCTCTAGGACATAAGTGTATGGGAGGTGCCCCAAGGAGTTGTCGGATCGGGTCCAAATTTTGCATCCATAATTTTTTTACACGCCTCCATGTCATGACCAAGCTTCGTTCAGATTGATTAATTTGAAAGCATAGCTCTAGTACAAAAGTTGGGAAAATAAGGACTTAAGTGTTCAGGAGGTACTCGAAGGAGTGGTCCCAACTAAAAATCCTTTCTTAGTGCTCACTTTCAACCATAATGGAATATTTGGTGAAAATTTCAGCCTTCTAGCTCTTTTCGTTTAGGCTGTGGGTCTCTCAACAATCAGTCAGTCAGTCGGGACAAACTATTTTATATATAGAGATAAGCACGCTCCATAACATAAGTGTATGGGAGGTGTCCCAAGGCGTTGTCGGATCAAGTCCAAATTTTGCATCCATGATTTTTTTACACGCCTCCATGTCCTGACCAAGTTTTGTAATAATTAATTAATTATAAAGCATAGCTCTAGTACAAAAGTTGGGAAAAAAAGGAAAAGTGTTTAGGAGGTACTCGAAGAAGTGGTCCCAACTAAAAATCCTTTCTTAGTGCTCACTTTCAACCATAATGGAATATTTGGTGAAAATTTCAGCCTTCTAGCTCTTTTCGTTTAGGCTGTGGGTCTCTCAACAATCAGTCAGTCAGTCGGGACAAACTATTTTATATATAGAGATAAGCACGCTCCATAACATAAGTGTATGGGAGGTGTCCCAAGGCGTTGTCGGATCAAGTCCAAATTTTGCATCCATGATTTTTTTACACGCCTCCATGTCCTGACCAAGTTTTGTAATAATTAATTAATTATAAAGCATAGCTCTAGTACAAAAGTTGGGAAAAAAAGGAAAAGTGTTTAGGAGGTACTCGAAGAAGTGGTCCCAACTAAAAATCCTTTCTTAGTGCTCACTTTCAACCATAATGGAATATTTGGTGAAAATTTCGGCCTTCTAGCTCTTTTCGTTTAGGCTGTGGGTCTCTCAACAATCAGTCAGTCAGTCAGGACAAACTATCCTACTACTATTATAAAGGCGAAAGTTTGTAAGTATGGATGTATGGACGTATGGATGTTTGTTACTCTTTCACGTAAAAAATACTGAATGGATTTGAATGAAACTTCACCACAATATCTATATATATAAAAATAAGTCTGAATTTTTTCTGACGACATAACTCCAGAACGCAAGAACCGATTTCCACGCTTTTGTATTCTTTTGAAAGGTCTAGGGGTACGTGATGTTTGTAGCATACAAATTTCAGGAAAATGCTCAACAGGAATGCAGGAAAACCGGGAAAGATTTTTACACCCTTAACAAAAATCCCTAATCAAGTAACCATTCGATTACATGACGTTACAAGGTTAAAGTTATTCGTTTGTTAACAGTTCAATTGGAAACAAGATTATTGTGCAAACTTTTTTTAAATTTCAACAGCATCCATTTGTCTTTAAGGTGGTAAGTTGATCTGTGTAAACTATGTGGATTGTGCATTTGAGGTTAAATTCACCAGTCTGTCCATAGTCTAAAATGCCTAGAGGACGACGTGCGAACATCGGCCGCCGCACGAGACATGCAAGCCAGCAACAAGTGTATCAAAGCCAGAATATAATAAGAGAAAATGCCCGATTGAGTACGCGGAGATCATTGGCATCATACAATCGCTTGGCATTCCAATATGATCCCACTGCGAACTACAGTGATGATGACAGTATTCGAGGATGTGTTGAAGAAAATGGTTGTAATCGGGATTACTTCCATCTAACAATGCTTTCAGTGGGTGTTATGGTGTAAGTAATGGATCCAGTTTGACTTTTCCACTTGCGCAGCACCATCCAGCCGATTCTCTTTTAAACTTTAGCGCATTGCAATATCGACATACAGTCGTCATTGGTCCAATATCTTAATTGTCATCTTCACTGTAGTTCGCAGTGGGATCATATTGGAACGCCAAGCGATTGTATGATGCCAATGATCTTTGCGTACTCAATCGGCCATTTTCTCTTATATTTTAGCTTTCTTCGCTTAAGTTCTGTCCATACACTTCTTGCTGTTACTTAATGAAATAAAAATATTGCTTTTCAAAAATTTCATTCTTCATCTTTTAATCCCCAAACGAAATGTTTAAAAAAACGAGGTGGCGTAACGGAGTTCGCCGGGTTTTCTAGTAGCTTATACATCAGAATAACACATAGGCTACAATTTTTAAGGTTTCTAATGTGAGGTCGTAAAAAAAACACATTTTTTGCGCTTACATTGCAAACGCTGACTGAATCCTACAAGATAGATCAAAACAATTTACTACAGTATTGTACAACTTAAAAAGGTCTACAAAAAAGTCCGTGATGGTATATGTTTATCTCTTAGGAATAACCCACAATAACCATTTTTTATCCTTTACTTTGTACGAGAAATAATGGCTTATTTACGAAGCGATTTTAAGCAATACAGTATTAATCCTTATCCAATTAAGTATCTTAAATACATTATGCATTTAATAAAGATCAATATGGCTTTTTACAGCATGTAAATTAAATAAATATTTTCGATGATATCACAGATTTAAAATGCAGGGTCATAGCAATTTCGGCGATAAATACCGTTTCGGTGATAAATACCGGCAGCGGTGCCAGGCGAACGGGGCGTGGGGGAGCGGGGTAGGTGCGGTGGGGAAGAAGTGGCTCATCGCTGAGTGCGCGACCCGAACGCGGGCAGATGCGTGAGGGCAGACGTCGTTGACGGTTGTGTCCGTTTTGCGAATTTTCAAGGCACTAGCGATTTGATAAAAACGTATGGTCGCCTACTTTAAGTAATATAGGCCTAAGGTTAGTTATTGCCAAAGTAAAATGACGCGTCTGATTCTTAACCTCAATGGTGGCGTGAAAAAGAGAATATTAAATATTTTGCTAATACGTTGTTAAATCTTAACTAATTTACTCATTTTATATGTATTGCTAAACTTTTGTAAAAACTATCGGCGCAGCGAAGCAAGCGGGGCTTACTAGTTTTATATAAAGAGATATGCACGCTCCATAACATAAGTGTATGGGAGGTGTCCCAAGGAGTTGTCGGATCAGGTCCAAATTTTGCATCCACGATTTATTTTACACGCCTCCATGTCCTGACCAAGTTTTGTAATAATTGATTAATTTTAAAGCATAGCTCTAGTACAAAAGTTGGGAAAAAAGGACTTAAGTGTTCAGGAGGTACTCGAAGGAGTGGTCCCAACTAAAAATCCTTTCTTAGTGCTCACTTTCAACCATAATGGAATATTTGGTGAAAATTTCAGCCTTCTAGCTCTTTTCGTTTAGGCTGTGGGTCTCTCAACAATCAGTCAGTCAGTCAGGACAAACTATTTTATATATATCGATATGCACGCTCCATAACATAAGTGTATGGGAGGTGTCCCAAGGCGTTGTCGGATCAGGTCCAAATTTTGCATCCATGATTTTTTTACACGCCTCCATGTCCTGACCAAGTTTTGTAATAATTAATTAATTTTAAAGCATAGCTCTAGTACAAAAGTTGGGAAAAAAAGGACTTAAGTGTTTAGGAGGTACTCGAAGAAGTGGTCCCAACTAAAAATCCTTTCTTAGTGCTCACTTTCAACCATAATGGAATATTTGGTGAAAATTTCAGCCTTCTAGCTCTTTTTGTTTAGGCTGTGGGTCTCTCAACAATCAGTCAGTCAGTCGGGACAAACTATTTTATATATAGAGATAAGCACGCTCCATAACATAAGTGTATGGGAGGTGTCCCAAGGCGTTGTCGGATCAAGTCCAAATTTTGCATCCATGATTTTTTTACACGCCTCCATGTCCTGACCAAGTTTTGTAATAATTAATTAATTTTAAAGCATAGCTCTAGTACAAAAGTTGGGAAAAAAAGGAACAACAGGACAAACTATCCTAGTACTATTATAAAGGCGAAAGTTTGTAAGTATGGATGTATGGACGTATGGATGTTTGTTACTCTTTCACGTAAAAAATACTGAATGGATTTGAATGAAACTTCACCACAATATAGCTTATACATCAGAATAACACATAGGCTACAATTTTTGAGGTTTCTAATGTGAGGTCGTAAAAAAACACATTTTTTGCGCTTACATTGCAAACGCTGACTGAATCCTACAAGATAGATCAAAACAATTTACTACAGTATTGTACAACTTAAAAGGTCTACAAAAAGTCCGTGATGGTATATGTTTATCTCTTAGGAATAACCCACAATAACCATTTTTTATCCTTTACTTTGTACGAGAAATAATGGCTTATTTACAAAGCGATTTTAAGCAATACAGTATTAATCCTTATCCAATTAAGTATCTTAAATACATTATGCATTTAATAAAGATCAATATGGCTTTTTTACAGCATGTAAATTAAATAAATATTTTCGATGATATCACAGATTTAAAATGCAGGGTCATAGCAATTTCGGCGATAAATACCGTTTCGGTGATAAATACCGGCAGCGGTGCCAGGCGAACGGGGCGTGGGGGAGCGGGGTAGGTGCGGTGGGGAAGAAGTGGCTCATCGCTGAGTGCGCGACCCGAACGCGGGCAGATGCGTGAGGGCAGACGTCGTTGACGGTTGTGTCCGTTTTGCGAATTTTCAAGGCACTAGCGATTTGATAAAAACGTATGGTCGCCAACTTTAAGTAATATAGGCCTAAGGTTAGTTATTGCCAAAGTAAAATGACGCGTCTGATTCTTAACCTCAATGGTGGCGTGAAAAAGAGAATATTAAATATTTTGCTAATACGTTGTTAAATCTTAACTAATTTACTCATTTTATATGTATTGCTAAACTTTTGTAAAAACTATCGGCGCAGCGAAGCAAGCGGGGCTTACTAGTTTTATATAAAGAGATATGCACGCTCCATAACATAAGTGTATGGGAGGTGTCCCAAGGCGTTGTCGGATCAGGTCCAAATTTTGCATCCATGATTTTTTTACACGCCTCCATGTCCTGACCAAGTTTTGTAATAATTTATTAATTTTAAAGCATAGCTCTAGTACAAAAGTTGGGAAAAAAGGACTTAAGTGTTCAGGAGGTACTCGAAGGAGTGGTCCCAACTAAAAATCCTTTCTTAGTGCTCACTTTCAACCATAATGGAATATTTGGTGAAAATTTCAGCCTTCTAGCTCTTTTCGTTTAGGCTGTGGGTCTCTCAACAATCAGTCAGTCAGTCAGGACAAACTATTTTATATATATCGATATGCACGCTCCATAACATAAGTGTATGGGAGGTTTCCCAAGGCGTTGTCGGATCAGGTCCAAATTTTGCATCCATGATTTTTTTACATGCCTCCATGTCCTGACCAAGTTTTGTAATAATTAATTAATTTTAAAGCATAGCTCTAGTACAAAAGTTGGGAAAATAAGGACTTAAGTGTTTAGGAGGTACTCGAAGAAGTGGTCCCAACTAAAAATCCTTTCTTAGTGCTCACTTTCAACCATAATGGAATATTTGGTGAAAATTTCGGCCTTCTAGCTCTTTTCGTTTAGGCTGTGGGTCTCTCAACAATCAGTCAGTCAGTCAGGACAAACTATCCTACTACTATTATAAAGGCGAAAGTTTGTAAGTATGGATGTATGGACGTATGGATGTTTGTTACTCTTTCACGTAAAAAAATACTGAATGGATTTGAATGAAACTTCACCACAATATAGCTTATACATCAGAATAACACATAGGCTACAATTTTTGAGGTTTCTAATGTGAGGTCGTAAAAAAAACACATTTTTTGCGCTTACATTGCAAACGCTGACTGAATCCTACAAGATAGATCAAAACAATTTACTACAGTATTGTACAACTTAAAAAGGTCTACAAAAAGTCCGTGATGGTATATGTTTATCTCTTAGGAATAACCCACAATAACCATTTTTTATCCTTTACTTTGTACGAGAAATATTGGCTTATTTACGAAGCGATTTTAAGCAATACAGTATTAATCCTTATCCAATTAAGTATCTTAAATACATTATGCATTTAATAAAGATCAATATGGCTTTTTACAGCATGTAAATTAAATAAATATTTTCGATGATATCACAGATTTAAAATGCAGGGTCATAGCAATTTCGGCGATAAATACCGTTTCGGTGATAAATACCGGCAGCGGTGCCAGGCGAACGGGGCGTGGGGGAGCGGGGTAGGTGCGGTGGGGAAGAAGTGGCTCATCGCTGAGTGCGCGACCCGAACGCGGGCAGATGCGTGAGGGCAGACGTCGTTGACGGTTGTGTCCGTTTTGCGAATTTTCAAGGCACTAGCGATTTGATAAAAACGTATGGTCGCCTACTTTAAGTAATATAGGCCTAAGGTTAGTTATTGCCAAAGTAAAATGACGCGTCTGATTCTTAACCTCAATGGTGGCGTGAAAAAGAGAATTTTAAATATTTTGCTAATACGTTGTTAAATCTTAACTAATTTACTCATTTTATATGTATTGCTAAACTTTTGTAAAAACTATCGGCGCAGCGAAGCAAGCGGGGCTTACTAGTTTTATATAAAGAGATATGCACGCTCCATAACATAAGTGTATGGGAGGTGTCCCAAGGCGTTGTCGGATCAGGTCCAAATTTTGCATCCATGATTTTTTTACACGCCTCCATGTCCTGACCAAGTTTTGTAATAATTAATTAATTTTAAAGCATAGCTCTAGTACAAAAGTTGGGAAAAAGGACTTAAGTGTTCAGGAGGTACTCGAAGGAGTGGTCCCAACTAAAAATCCTTTCTTAGTGCTCACTTTCAACCATAATGGAATATTTGGTGAAAATTTCAGCCTTCTAGCTCTTTTCGTTTAGGCTGTGGGTCTCTCAACAATCAGTCAGTCAGTCAGGACAAACTATTTTATATATATCGATATGCACGCTCCATAACATAAGTGTATGGGAGGTTTCCCAAGGCGTTGTCGGATCAGCTCCAAATTTTGCATCCATGATTTTTTTACACGCCTCCATGTCCTGACCAAGTTTTGTAATAATTAATTAATTTTAAAGCATAGCTCTAGTACAAAAGTTGGGAAAAAAAGGACTTAAGTGTTCAGGAGGTACTCGAAGAAGTGGTCCCAACTAAAAATCCTTTCTTAGTGCTCACTTTCAACCATAATGGAATATTTGGTGAAAATTTCAGCCTTCTAGCTCTTTCCGTTTAGGCTGTGGGTCTCTCAACAATCAGTCAGTCAGTCGGGACAAACTATTTTATATATAGAGATAAGCACGCTCCATTACATAAGTGTATGGGAGGTGTCCCAAGGCGTTGTCGGATCAAGTCCAAATTTTGCATCCATGATTTTTTTACACGCCTCCATGTCCTGACCAAGTTTTGTAATAATTAATTAATTTTAAAGCATAGCTCTAGTACAAAAGTTGGGAAAAAAGGACTTAAGTGTTTAGGAGGTACTCGAAGAAGTGGTCCCAACTAAAAATCCTTTCTTAGTGCTCACTTTCAACCATAATGGAATATTTGGTGAAAATTTCAGCCTTCTAGCTCTTTTCGTTTAGGCTGTGGGTCTCTCAACAATCAGTCAGTCAGTCGGGACAAACTATTTTATATATAGAGATAAGCACGCTCCATAACATAAGTGTATGGGAGGTGTCCCAAGGGGTTGTCGGATCAGGTCCACATTTTGCATCCATGATTTTTTTACACGCCTCCATGTTCTGACCAACTTTTGTAATAATTTATTAATTTTAAAGCATAGCTCTAGTACAAAAGTTGGGAAAAAAGGACTTAAGTGTTTAGGAGGTACTCGAAGAAGTGGTCCCAACTAAAAATCCTTTCTTAGTGTTCACTTTCAACCATAATGGAATATTTGGTGAAAATTTCAGCCTTCTAGCTCTTTTCGTTTAGGCTGTGGGTCTCTCAACAATCAGTCAGTCAGTCAGGACAAACTATTTTATATATAGAGATAAGCACGCTCTAGGACATAAGTGTATGGGAGGTGCCCCAAGGAGATGTCGGATCGAGTCCAAATTTTGCATCCATGATTTTTTTACACGCCTCCATGTCATGACCAAGCTTCGTTCAGATTGATTAATTTGAAAGCATAGCTCTAGTACAAAAGTTGGGAAAATAAGGACTTAAGTGTTCAGGAGGTACTCGAAGGAGTGGTCCCAACTAAAAATCCTTTCTTAGTGCTCACTTTCAACCATAATGGAATATTTGGTGAAAATTTCAGCCTTCTAGCTCTTTTCGTTTAGGCTGTGGGTCTCTCAACAATCAGTCAGTCAGTCGGGACAAACTATTTTATATATAGAGATAAGCACGCTCCATAACATAAGTGTATGGGAGGTGTCCATAGGCGTTGTCGGATCAAGTCCAAATTTTGCATCCATGATTTTTTTACACGCCTCCATGTCCTGACCAAGTTTTGTAATAATTAATTAATTATAAAGCATAGCTCTAGTACAAAAGTTGGGAAAAAAAGGACTTAAGTGTTTAGGAGGTACTCGAAGAAGTGGTCCCAACTAAAAATCCTTTCTTAGTGCTCACTTTCAACCATAATGGAATATTTGGTGAAAATTTCAGCCTTCTAGCTCTTTTCGTTTAGGCTGTGGGTCTCTCAACAATCAGTCAGTCAGTCGGGACAAACTATTTTATATATAGAGATAAGCACGCTCCATAACATAAGTGTATGGGAGGTGTCCATAGGCGTTGTCGGATCAAGTCCAAATTTTGCATCCATGATTTTTTTACACGCCTCCATGTCCTGACCAAGTTTTGTAATAATTAATTAATTATAAAGCATAGCTCTAGTACAAAAGTTGGGAAAAAAGGAAAAGTGTTTAGGAGGTACTCGAAGAAGTGGTCCCAACTAAAAATCCTTTCTTAGTGCTCACTTTCAACCATAATGGAATATTTTGTGAAAATTTCGGCCTTCTAGCTCTTTTCGTTTAGGCTGTGGGTCTCTCAACAATCAGTCAGTCAGTCAGGACAAACTATCCTACTACTATTATTAAGGCGAAAGTTTGTAAGTATGGATGTATGGACGTATGGATGTTTGTTACTCTTTCACGTAAAAAATACTGAATGGATTTGAATGAAACTTCACCACAATATAGCTTATACATCAGAATAACACATAGGCTACAATTTTTGAGGTTTCTAATGTGAGGTCGTAAAAAAACACATTTTTTGCGCTTACATTGCAAACGCTGACTGAATCCTACAAGATAGATCAAAACAATTTACTACAGTATTGTACAACTTAAAAAGGTCTACAAAAAAGTCCGTGATGGTATATGTTTATCTCTTAGGAATAACCCACAATAACCATTTTTTATCCTTTACTTTGTACGAGAAATAATGGCTTATTTACGAAGCGATTTTAAGCAATACAGTATTAATCCTTATCCAATTAAGTATCTTAAATACATTATGCATTTAATAAAGATCAATATGGCTTTTTACAGCATGTAAATTAAATAAATATTTTCGATGATATCACAGATTTAAAATGCAGGGTCATAGCAATTTCGGCGATAAATACCGTTTCGGTGATAAATACCGGCAGCGGTGCCAGGCGAACGGGGCGTGGGGGGAGCGGGGTAGGTGCGGTGGGGAAGAAGTGGCTCATCGCTGAGTGCGCGACCCGAACGCGGGCAGATGCGTGAGGGCAGACGTCGTTGACGGTTGTGTCCGTTTTGCGAATTTTCAAGGCACTAGCGATTTGATAAAAACGTATGGTCGCCTACTTTAAGTAATATAGGCCTAAGGTTAGTTATTGCCAAAGTAAAATGACGCGTCTGATTCTTAACCTCAATGGTGGCGTGAAAAAGAGAATATTAAATATTTTGCTAATACGTTGTTAAATCTTAACTAATTTACTCATTTTATATGTATTGCTAAACTTTTGTAAAAACTATCGGCGCAGCGAAGCAAGCGGGGCTTACTAGTTTTATATAAAGAGATATGCACGCTCCATAACATAAGTGTATGGGAGGTGTCCCAAGGCGTTGTCGGATCAGGTCCAAATTTTGCATCCATGATTTTTTTACACGCCTCCATGTCCTGACCAAGTTTTGTAATAATTAATTAATTTTAAAGCATAGCTCTAGTACAAAAGTTGGGAAAAAAAGGACTTAAGTGTTCAGGAGGTACTCGAAGAAGTGGTCCCAACTAAAAATCCTTTCTTAGTGCTCACTTTCAACCATAATGGAATATTTGGTGAAAATTTCAGCCTTCTAGCTCTTTTCGTTTAGGCTGTGGGTCTCTCAACAATCAGTCAGTCAGTCGGGACAAACTATTTTATATATAGAGATAAGCACGCTCCATAACATAAGTGTATGGGAGGTGTCCCAAGGGGTTGTCGGATCAGGTCCACATTTTGCATCCATGATTTTCTTACACGCCTCCATGTTCTGACCAACTTTTGTAATAATTTATTAATTTTAAAGCATAGCTCTAGTACAAAAGTTGGGAAAAAGGACTTAAGTGTTTAGGAGGTACTCGAAGAAGTGGTCCCAACTAAAAATCCTTTCTTAGTGTTCACTTTCAACCATAATGGAATATTTGGTGAAAATTTCAGCCTTCTAGCTCTTTTCGTTTAGGCTGTGGGTCTCTCAACAATCAGTCAGTCAGTCAGGACAAACTATTTTATATATAGAGATAAGCACGCTCTAGGACATAAGTGTATGGGAGGTGCCCCAAGGAGATGTCGGATCGAGTCCAAATTTTGCATCCATGATTTTTTTACACGCCTCCATGTCATGACCAAGCTTCGTTCAGATTGATTAATTTGAAAGCATAGCTCTAGTACAAAAGTTGGGAAAATAAGGACTTAAGTGTTCAGGAGGTACTCGAAGGAGTGGTCCCAACTAAAAATCCTTTCTTAGTGCTCATTTTCAACCATAATGGAATATTTGGTGAAAATTTCAGCCTTCTAGCTCTTTTCGTTTAGGCTGTGGGTCTCTCAACAATCAGTCAGTCAGTCGGGACAAACTATTTTATATATAGAGATAAGCACGCTCCATAACATAAGTGTATGGGAGGTGTCCCAAGGCGTTGTCGGATCAAGTCCAAATTTTGCATCCATGATTTTTTTACACGCCTCCATGTCCTGACCAAGTTTTGTAATAATTAATTAATTTTAAAGCATAGCTCTAGTACAAAAGTTGGGAAAAAAGGACTTAAGTGTTTAGGAGGTACTCGAAGAAGTGGTCCCAACTAAAAATCCTTTCTTAGTGCTCATTTTCAACCATAATGGAATATTTGGTGAAAATTTCAGCCTTCTAGCTCTTTTCGTTTAGGCTGTGGGTCTCTCAACAATCAGTCAGTCAGTCGGGACAAACTATTTTATATATAGAGATAAGCACGCTCCATAACATAAGTGTATGGGAGGTGTCCCAAGGCGTTGTCGGATCAAGTCCAAATTTTGCATCCATGATTTTTTTACACGCCTCCATGTCCTGACCAAGTTTTGTAATAATTAATTAATTATAAAGCATAGCTCTAGTACAAAAGTTGGGAAAAAAGGAAAAGTGTTTAGGAGGTACTCGAAGAAGTGGTCCCAACTAAAAATCCTTTCTTAGTGCTCACTTTCAACCATAATGGAATATTTGGTGAAAATTTCGGCCTTCTAGCTCTTTTCGTTTAGGCTGTGGGTCTCTCAACAATCAGTCAGTCAGTCAGGACAAACTATCCTACTACTATTATAAAGGCGAAAGTTTGTAAGTATGGATGTATGGACGTATGGATGTTTGTTACTCTTTCACGTAAAAAAATACTGAATGGATTTGAATGAAACTTCACCACAATATAGCTTATACATCAGAATAACACATAGGCTACAATTTTGAGGTTTCTAATGTGAGGTCGTAAAAAAAACACATTTTTTGCGCTTACATTGCAAACGCTGACTGAATCCTACAAGATAGATCAAAACAATTTACTACAGTATTGTACAACTTAAAAAGGTCTACAAAAAGTCCGTGATGGTATATGTTTATCTCTTAGGCATAACCCACAATAACCATTTTTATCCTTTACTTTGTACGAGAAATAATGGCTTATTTACAAAGCGATTTTAAGCAATACAGTATTAATCCTTATCCAATTAAGTATCTTAAATACATTATGCATTTAATAAAGATCAATATGGCTTTTACAGCATGTAAATTAAATAAATATTTTCGAAGATATCACAAATTTTAAAATGCAGAGTCATAGCAATTTCGGCGATAAATACCGTTTCGGTGATAAATACCGGCAGCGGTGCCAGGCGAACGGGGCGTGGGGGGAGCGGGGTAGGTGCGGTGGGGAAGAAGTGGCTCATCGCTGAGTGCGCGACCCGAACGCGGGCAGATGCGTGAGGGCAGACGTCGTTGACGGTTGTGTCCGTTTTGCGAATTTTCAAGTCACTAGCGATTTGATAAAAACGTATGGTCGCCTACTTTAAGTAATATAGGCCTAAGGTTAGTTATTGCCAAAGTAAAATGACGCGTCTGATTCTTAACCTCAATGGTGGCGTGAAAAAGAGAATATTAAATATTTTGCTAATACGTTGTTAAATCTTAACTAATTTACTCATTTTATATGTATTGCTAAACTTTTGTAAAAACTATCGGCGCAGCGAAGCAAGCGGGGCTTACTAGTTTTATATAAAGAGATATGCACGCTCCATAACATAAGTGTATGGGAGGTGTCCCAAGGCGTTGTCGGATCAGGTCCAAATTTTGCATCCATGATTTTTTTACACGCCTCCATGTCCTGACCAAGTTTTGTAATAATTTATTAATTTTAAAGCATAGCTCTAGTACAAAAGTTGGGAAAAAAGGACTTAAGTGTTCAGGAGGTACTCGAAGGAGTGGTCCCAACTAAAAATCCTTTCTTAGTGCTCACTTTCAACCATAATGGAATATTTGGTGAAAATTTCAGCCTTCTAGCTCTTTTCGTTTAGGCTGTGGGTCTCTCAACAATCAGTCAGTCAGTCAGGACAAACTATTTTATATATATCGATATGAACGCTCCATAACATAAGTGTATGGGAGGTGTCCCAAGGCGTTGTCGGATCAGGTCCAAATTTTGCATCCATGATTTTTTTACACGCCTCCATGTCCTGACCAAGTTTTGTAATAATTAATTAATTTTAAAGTATAGCTCTAGTACAAAAGTTGGGAAAAAAAGGACTTAAGTGTTTAGGAGGTACTCGAAGAAGTGGTCCCAACTAAAAATCCTTTCTTAGTGCTCACTTTCAACCATAATGGAATATTTGGTGAAAATTTCAGCCTTCTAGCTCTTTTCGTTTAGGCTGTGGGTCTCTCAACAATCAGTCAGTCAGTCGGGACAAACTATTTTATATATAGAGATAAGCACGCTCCATAACATAAGTGTATGGGAGGTGTCCCAAGGCGTTGTCGGATCAAGTCCAAATTTTGCATCCATGATTTTTTTACACGCCTCCATGTCCTGACCAAGTTTTGTAATAATTAATTAATTATAAAGCATAGCTCTAGTACAAAAGTTGGGAAAAAAAGGAAAAGTGTTTAGGAGGTACTCGAAGAAGTGGCCCCAACTAAAAATCCTTTCTTAGTGCTCACTTTCAACCATAATGGAATATTTGGTGAAAATTTCAGCCTTCTAGCTCTTTTCGTTTAGGCTGTGGGTCTCTCAACAATCAGTCAGTCAGTCAGGACAAACTATCCTACTACTATTATAAAGGCGAAAGTTTGTAAGTATGGATGTATGGACGTATGGATGTTTGTTACTCTTTCACGTAAAAAATACTGAATGGATTTGAATGAAACTTCACCACAATATAGCTTATACATCAGAATAACACATAGGCTACAATTTTTGAGGTTTCTAATGTGAGGTCGTAAAAAAAACACATTTTTTGCGCTTACATTGCAAACGCTGACTGAATCCTACAAGATAGATCAAAACAATTTACTACAGTATTGTACAACTTAAAAAGGTCTACAAAAAAGTCCGTGATGGTATATGTTTATCTCTTAGGCATAACCCACAATAACCATTTTTTATCCTTTACTTTGTACGAGAAATAATGGCTTATTTACAAAGCGATTTTAAGCAATACAGTATTAATCCTTATCCAATTAAGTATCTTAAATACATTATGCATTTAATAAAGATCAATATGGCTTTTTACAGCATGTAAATTAAATAAATATTTTCGAAGATATCACAAATTTTAAAATGCAGGGTCATAGCAATTTCGGCGATAAATACCGTTTCGGTGATAAATACCGGCAGCGGTGCCAGGCGAACGGGGCGTGGGGGGAGCGGGGTAGGTGCGGTGGGGAAGAAGTGGCTCATCGCTGAGTGCGCGACCCGAACGCGGGCAGATGCGTGAGGGCAGACGTCGTTGACGGTTGTGTCCGTTTTGCGAATTTTCAAGGCACTAGCGATTTGATAAAAACGTATGGTCGCCTACTTTAAGTAATATAGGCCTAAGGTTAGTTATTGCCAAAGTAAAATGACGCGTCTGATTCTTAACCTCAATGGTGGCGTGAAAAAGAGAATATTAAATATTTTGCTAATACGTTGTTAAATCTTAACTAATTTACTCATTTTATATGTATTGCTAAACTTTTGTAAAAACTATCGGCGCAGCGAAGCAAGCGGGGCTTACTAGTTTTATATAAAGAGATATGCACGCTCCATAACATAAGTGTATGGGAGGTGTCCCAAGGCGTTGTCGGATCAGGTCCAAATTTTGCATCCATGATTTTTTTACACGCCTCCATGTCCTGACCAAGTTTTGTAATAATTAATTAATTTTAAAGCATAGCTCTAGTACAAAAGTTGGGAAAAAAGGACTTAAGTGTTTAGGAGGTACTCGAAGAAGTGGTCCCAACTAAAAATCCTTTCTTAGTGCTCACTTTCAACCATAATGGAATATTTGGTGAAAATTTCAGCCTTCTAGCTCTTTTCGTTTAGGCTGTGGGTCTCTCAACAATCAGTCAGTCAGTACCTCCTGAACACATAAGCCCTTTTTTCTCAACTTTTGTACTAGAGCAACGCTTTGAAATGAATCAATTATTACAAAACTTGGTCAGGACATGGAGGCGTGTAAAAAATTTATGGATGCAAAATTTGGACCCGATCCGACAACTCCTTGGGGCACCTCCCACACACTAATGTTATGGAGCGTGCTTATTATACTTTGATACCAAAGGTATCATAGTATATTGGGTTTGTGCAATGTCCGTCATGGTGTCCGTCCGTCCGTCCGTCTGTCCGTCTGTCCGTCTTTCCGTCCGTCTGTATGAACGCAACTTTTTTCGACACCCCTTAAGCTAGAGCCTTGAAACTTTGCAAATATCTTGGTACATGTCTTCGTCAGACAAAGTGTTAAATTTGGGGCTCTACGACCTCAGGGGGCCTGGGAAATCGATAACAAGTCGATACACCTCGATGTGCGAATCGATAAAACACAAATATATCCCACATTTTAGCAGCTAGAGTCACCAAATTTGGGGGCAAGATAGCTGATGGCATTCCCAAAAAATTGCATTAAAAGTTTGGATGCCACGCCCACCTATTCCGCCCCCACCCCGCCTTAAATTATAAACAAAAATGCCTGTATCTTCTACAGTTTTGAAGCTATAGCCACCAAAATTGACATGAAGGTAGAAGCTGACATCTGACAAAGTTATGCATCAAAACTTTGGATGCCACGCCCCCAAATAACAGGATATGCCCCACCGCCCTAATAAAAACCGGAATGCATGTATCTTTGTCAGTTTTTAAGCTAGAGTCACCAAATTTGGTATGAACATTGGTAGTGACATCCGTAACACATCTGCATCAATGTTTTGGATGCCACGCCCACTTATACCGCCCACCTCTATATCTTTCTTAGTTTTTGGGCTAGAGTCACCAAATTTGGTATGAACATTGGTAGTGACATCCGTAACAGGTGTGCATACAAATTTTGGATGCCACGCCCACTTATACCGCCCACCTCTATATCTTTGTCGGTTTTTGCGCTAGAGTCTCCAAACTCGGTAGGAGAATAGAAAGTGACATCCGCCACGGAAAATGTCATACCTACCCCTTCTGCCTGATTTTTATACCCAAAGCCCTCATATATTACTATTTGCACTAGGAATCCTTAAAACAGCTATGTAAACTGGTATCAAAGTATATCGCAGTCGGTTGCGTCCGACTGCAACGTTTTTACTTGTCTATATATATAAAATAGTTTGTCCTGACTGACTGACTGATTGTTGAGAGACCCACAGCCTAAACGATAAGAAATTTTCACCAAATATTCCATTCAGATTGAAAGTGAGCACTAAGAAAGGTTTTTTAATTTGGATGACTCCTTCAAGTACCTCCTGAACACATAAGCCCTTTTTTTCCCAACTTTTGTACTAGAGCTATGCTTTGAAATGAATCAATTATTACAAAACTTGGTCAGGACATGGAGGCGTGTAAAAAATTTATGGATGCTAAATTTGGACCCGATCCGACAACTCCTTGGGGCACCTCCCACACACTAATGTTATGGAGCGTGCTTATCTATATATATAAAATAGTATGTCCTGACTGACTGACTGATTGTTGAGAGACCCACAGCCTAAACGACAAGAGATAGAAGTCTGAAATTTTCACCAAATATTCCATTCAGATTGAAAGTGAGCACTAAGAAAGGATTTTTAATTTGGATCACTCCTTCAAGTACCTCCTGAACACTTAAGCCCTCTTTTTTCCCAACTTTTGTACTAGAGTTACGCTTTAAAATTAATCAATTATTACAAAACTTGGTCAGAACATGGAGGCGTGAAAAAAAGTTATGGATGCAAAATTTGGACCCGATCCGACAACTCCTTGGGGCACCTCCCATACACTAATGTTATGGAGCGTGCTTATCTATATATATAAAATAGTTTGTCCTAACTGACTGACTGACTGATTGTTGAGAGACCCACAGCCTAAACGATAAGAGCTAGAAGGCTGAAATTTTGACATAATATTCCATTCAGGTTGAAAGTGAGCACTAAGAAAGGATTTTGAATTTGGACCACTCCTTCGAGTACCTCCTGAGCACTTAAGTCCTTTTTTTCTCAACTTTTGTACTAGAGCTATGCTCAAAAATTAATTAATTGTTACGAAACTTTGTCAGGACATAACAGGGTCTAAAAAAGTTATGGATGCAAAATTTGGACCCAATCCGACAACTCCTTGGGGCACCTCCCATACACTAATGTTATGGAGCGTGCTTATCTATATATATAAAATAGTTTGTCCTAACTGACTGACTGACTGATTGTTGAGAGACCCACAGCCTAAACGATAAGAGCTAGAAGGCTGAAATTTTGACATAATATTCCATTCAGGTTGAAAGTGAGCATTAAGAAAGGATTTTGAATTTGGACCACTCCTTCGAGTACCTCCTGAGCACTTAAGTCCTTTTTTTCTCAACTTTTGTACTAGAGCTATGCTCTAAAATTAATTAATTGTTATGAAACTTTATCAGGACATAGAAGGGTGTAAAAAAGTTGTGGATGCAAAATTTGAACCCAATCCGACAACTCCTTGGGGCACCTCCCATACACTAATGTTATGGAGCGTGCTTATCTATATCTATATATATAAAATAGTTTGTCCTAACTGACTGACTGACTGATTGTTGAGAGACCCACAGCCTAAACGATAAGAGATAGAAGGCTGAAATTTTCACACAATATTCCATTCAGGTTGAAAGTGAGCACTAAGAAAGGATTTTAAATTTGAACCACTCCTTCGAGTACCTCCTGAGCACTTAAGTCCTTTTTTTCTCAACTTTTGTACTAGAGCTATGCTCTAAAATTAATTAATTGTTACGAAACTTTGTCAGGACATAGAAGGGTCTAAAAAAGTTATGGATGCAAAATTTGGACCCAATCCGACAACTCCTTGGGACACCTCCCATACACTTATGTTATGGAGCGTGCTTATCTTCTATATATATAAAATAGTTTGTCCTAACTGACTGACTGACTGATTGTTGAGAGACCCACAGCCTAAACGATAAGAGATAGAAGGCTGAAATTTTCACATAATATTCCATTCAGGTTGAAAGTGAGCACTAAGAAAGGATTTTGAATTTGAACCACTCCTTCGATTACCTCCTGAGCACTTAAGTCCTTTTTTTCTCAACTTTTGTACTAGTGCTATGCTCTAAAATTAATTAATTGTTACGAAACTTTGTCAGGACATAGAAGGGTGTAAAAAAGTTATGGATGCAAAATTTGGACTCAATCCGACAACTCCTTGGGGCACCTCCCATACACTAATATTATGGAGCGTGCTTATCTATATATATAAAATAGTTTGTCCTAACTGACTGACTGACTGATTGTTGAGAGACCCACAGCCTAAACGATAAGAGATAGAAGGCTGAAATTTTCACATAATATTCCATTCAGGTTGAAAGTGAGCACTAAGAAAGGATTTTGAATTTGAACCACTCCTTCGAGTACCTCCTGAGCACTTAAGTCCTTTTTTCTCAACTTTTGTACTAGAGCTATGCTCTAAAATTAATTAATTGTTACGAAACTTTGTCAGGACATAGAAGGGTCTAAAAAAGTTATGGATGCAAAATTTGGACCCAATCCGACAACTCCTTGGGACACCTCCCATACACTTATGTTATGGAGCGTGCTTATCTTCTATATATATAAAATAGTTTGTCCTAACTGACTGACTGACTGATTGTTGAGAGACCCACAGCCTAAACGATAAGAGATAGAATGCTGAAATTTTCACATAATATTCCATTCAGGTTGAAAGTGAGCACTAAGAAAGGATTTTGAATTTGAACCACTCCTTCGAGTACCTCCTGAGCACTTAAGTCCTTTTTTCTCAACTTTTGTACTAGTGCTATGCTCTAAAATTAATTAATTGTTACGAAACTTTGTCAGGACATAGAAGGGTGTAAAAAAGTTATGGATGCAAAATTTGGACTCAATCCGACAACTCCTTGGGGCACCTCCCATACACTAATATTATGGAGCGTGCTTATCTATATATATAAAATAGTTTGTCCTAACTGACTGACTGACTGATTGTTGAGAGACCCACAGCCTAAACGATAAGAGATAGAAGGCTGAAATTTTCACATAATATTCCATTCAGGTTGAAAGTGAGCACTAAGAAAGGATTTTGAATTTGAACCACTCCTTCGAGTACCTCCTGAGCACTTAAGTTCTTTTTCTCAACTTTTGTACTAGAGCTATGCTCCTAAAAATTAATTAATTGTTACGAAACTTTGTCAGGACATAAGAAGGGGGTAAAAAATTTTGGATGCAAAATTTGGACCCAATCCGACAACTCCTTGGGGCACCTCCCATACACTAATGTTATGGAGCTTGACTTAACTATTTGTCCCCCAAAAAAAAAAACCCTTTAATACGCACACAAAATGTTTAATACTTTAACTTAATTATTTGCTTCTTGTACATTATCTTTTAACTATTCCGCACTGATGCGTGCTTGCGCTTCGCCGGTTCGGTTACAATGAATACCTTTTCTTAGTCACGAGTTTCTATATCGATCTCTTAATCGATAGTTCTTAATTTAAACAATAGTAATCGCACTTATAGGTTACTTATCGACATCAGCTGTTAGCGCTGCTAATCTTACATTTATTCTTATGATAGTAATTGACATCAGCTGCTAGCATAGCTAGAGCTGCCATTCCTACATTCGGCCATCCTACTAATCATTCGTCCCGAATGATGGGTGCCAAACTTTCATATACTCCGCAACTGTATTCGTATTGTTTGGTCCTTCGAAATCACCTATTTTTTCAACAATGTATCGTCCGTGTCTCAATTTACGCTTAACTAAATAGGGACCAAGGAACTTCCCCTTTAACTTAAGACCGACTCCAAATTGGGTGCGCTTAATGGCGACCATATCATTGACATTAAACTCTTTTTCAGGCTTCCTTGATTTGTTAAATGAATTACGGTTCTCTTCTTGAATTGATAAAATATTTTCTTTTACTACTTGTCTTAACTTATCTTTTTCTTCTTGTAACTCAACTAAAAATTCTTCATCAATTAACTTTTGAATATCATTATTAGATTTTGTTCTAATTTCTATCCCTGTAAGAATTTTAAACGGAGACACCTTTGTGCTCCTCGGCGGAGTAGCATTTATACATTGTTGTACTTTGCCAACATGATTATACCATGCTTTTGGGTCCGACACACACAATTTTGTCAACAAAGCAAGTACTATTCTATTAATTCTTTCAACCTGGCCATTTCCACGTGGAACTCCTGTAGCAATAACGAGGTGCTCTATGCCTTGACTACTACAAAAATCTTCAAACGTATTGGCTGTGAAAGCAGTTCCTCTATCAGTAATAATTCTTTTTGGATTGCCAAAAATTTCTGCCTGTTTTTGCAACTTGTCAACAACTTCGCTTGCTCCTGTACTTTTTGTTGGGTATAGCCAAACAAATTTCGAAAAAGCATCAACTACAACTAAAATGTGGTTATAATGTTTCTTAGTTGAGTCCATTGGCCCCACGTGGTCAATGTGATATGTTTGCAGTGGAACGTCTGACTTATCAATTGGATTTAATAAGCCTTCCTTTTTTCCACACTTAGAGTCACCTATTATACATTCTACGCACGATTTAATGATTAACTCTACTTTTCTTGCTAAGTTTGGAATATAGTAATCACGTTTCACTAAATCCATGGTTCGCTTAGCACCGAGATGTCCTTGACGATGAGCTGTAGTTATAATTTCATTCTCCATTTTTGAAGGTATAACTAACAATTCATTAACTGGGTCCTTATGCAGAAGATCATACTTCAAATAATAATCATCATAAGTAGACGTTTCTAAAACTTTGCAAATTGCGTTTATCCACTCATCCTCACGCTGTGCCTGCAATACGCGATGTTTAAGCGAGTCCTGTAACAATAAACAGTGTACTCTGCTTAGAGCATCTACATGCTTCATACTTGTTCCTGGCCTATGTTCAATTTGATAATCAAAATCTTGTAAAAATATTGCCCAGCGGGATATTTTAACGGGAACGTCCTGTTTTTTCATAGTCATTGTAAACGCATTACAATCTGTCACGATTTTTATCTTTTTACCTAACAAGTAAATTCGCCACTTCTTTAAGGCTTCAACTATTGCAAGAACTTCTAACTCATAAGACGGGTATTTTTCTTCAGCTTTCGTCGTTTTCCTGCTCATGTACTCTACAGGGTGAAAATACTGATCTCCAGACTTCTTTTGTAAAAGAACAGCGCCGTACCCGTACATACTCGCATCGCAATGAACTTCTGTTTCTGCTTTTTGATCATACAATATTAATACTGGTGAACTTAATAAACAACCTTTTAGCTGCTCGAACGAAGCTAACTCTTCTTCTTCCATTTTGAATATAGCGTCTTTCTTTAACAAACTACTCAACGGTCTAGCAATCGAAGCAAAATCTCTAACGAACCTGCGAAAATAAGAAGTTAAGCCTAAATAACGTTGGACTGCTTTCTTATCTCGAGGGACTGGAAAATTCTTCACTGCTAATGTCTTTTCTTCTGAGACTTTTAATGTCGAATCTTCTATTATATGGCCAAGATATTTTACTTTACGACATAATATTTGGCATTTTTCCCACTTTATTCTTAATCCCGACACCTTTGCTACGCTTAAAACTTTCTGCAACTTTTCAAAACCTTCCTCTTCATCCTTCGAGGGTATTATGATATCATCCATATAGAGAAGTATAGTACCGTCATCAATCAACTGCCTCAGAACTGCAAAAATATACCTCATAAACCCGGCCGGAGAGTTAGAAATTCCGAAAGGTACGAAAGAGAATTCGTATGGCCTTGTGGTGTGACGAACGACGTATACTTGCGCGAATTCTCTTGCACAGGAACGTGGAAAAACCCATTAGTTAAGTCCAAAGTCGTAATCACCTTTCCTTTCTGTAACTTCTGTAAAACGTCATCCATCAAAACCATAGGAAATATATCACGAATAATCTTCTCATTTAGTTTTCGATAGTCGCAACATAACCTCTTTTTTAGACACTAAAACAATAGGAGGTGCATACTCCGAAACGCTATTACAATTTATCCCTTCATTTAACCAATTTTTTATCTGTTCATTAACTATTTCGATATCGGCATATGGTAAACGTCTGGGTCTCTGGAAGACTGCTACTTCGTCTTTGAGGATTATCTTCATTTCAACAGGACTTGTCGTTGGCCTCTCTGGCTTGTAATCTTGAATCAGCCTTTCGACTTGCGTCTTTAAATTAGTGTTTAAATGCGCAACATCTAATTCCGGATAAGACTTGCTACTTATATCGGTTGATAACAACTGTTCAAAAACGTTTTTTAATTCAGAAATCTTTGTCTTTTGTACATCTTGAACGGTAGTCTGAATTTTGCTGTGATCACGTTTTTTCGAAACAACTTCATTAACGTTATCTACTACTGCTGCTTGAAAAATAACACCTTCTGAGCTAATCGATGCATGAACTTTATCTAAAACATCGCAGCCAATAACTCCGTCGTACAAACTATCTTCATCATGCACAACATGGAAACGCATTTTAATCGGAATATCATCAAGTCTGGTCGACACTACAAATGAACCTAAGGTGTAAATCTTTTTCCCACCTATACCAGCCAATTCTTTCACATTCTTTTCTAAAGCAACTGGTAGGACTGTCTTGTAAATTCTTTCCCGAATAGTACACAGGTCGCTACCCGAATCAAACAAAGCTGTGACTTGTTTGCCATTTATAAGGACTGTTTTAAAAGCGCGGTTAAATATCGACTGAGAACACTGTTGCATGCTAACCGACTCCTTCTTTACTTGTTTATTAACGGTTTTTGTTTCACACTGATTTGCCTTGTGTCCTATCTGATTGCATTTAAAACATCTAAATTCTTCTTCTTTACATTCTTTCAATAAGTGATCGTTTTTACCACATTTGAAACAACGCCTCTCCGGCTTGCTACTTCTTGATGGATAATTGTCAGTCTTTGGTCTTTGCTTAGACTCATGACTGGAACAAAATCGTTCGTAAATCTTCATTTTTTGTCTAAACTCTGTTAGATTTGATGCATGAAATAAACAACTTTTATTCTGCTTGGAATCTGGTATTCCTTCAATGACGTAGTCCATTATACTTTCATCGTCTAATTTACACTGGTTTGCAATGCTCATCATTACATAAAAATATTCACTTAAAGATTCATTTTGTTTTTTCTTTCTGTCTGACAATAATTTGTGAACTTCTTTTGCCGAACGCTTCTCACTAAACTCTGATTTTAACGCCTGTTTAAGCGTAGGCCAATCGTTTACTTCGGTTTGACTATTCAAAAATAATTTTGCTGCACCTTTGATTAACTGCCTGCCATAAATAAATTTTTGTAAATCATTCCACTTAACTGTTACCGCATTCGATTCAAAATCAAGTAGCCATTCGTCAATGTTTGGAAGACCATTCCCGGTAAAAACCAAAAGGGAGTCCTCGATATCCCTTAATGTGAATGCTGAGACTATCGTTTGATCATTTGCCGGTTCCATCTCGAACTGCTCTGGTTCTTCGTACGATGAACTGTCGTCACTACTTAACTCGTTTGCCTCTAAATTGAAATGACTAATTAATCTTTGCTGTAGTTCTCTCTTAACACCTGAACTTGGTAATGCCAACGATTTCAATTTTTCTTTAAGACCTTGCACTGTAAGACAAGTGATGTCTTCTACTAACATTTTCTCAAACAAATATTTTTCTTAAGAAATATTTTCTTCACATACGTACGTTACTTAACAGCGTATAACAATTTTAACACAAGAATTAACATTATACTTTAACAGACCTATGTTAACACAATGTAAAGTTTGATGTATACTGCACCAGATTTCCTTCTCTCCAAGAACTTATGTACATGTGTTAGGGCACACGCACTCGTATTCTCTGCTTTTGCGTTGTATTTTTGTTACAGCACCAACGCACTCGATTATGCGTAAATATCACCTTCTGCCGGCGTTCTTCTTTTCGCTGTTCTTCCTTCTGCCGTTATTTCTTCCAAAACTGCAGCCGTCGTCAACCTTCTCGTCTGCCGCTTTCCTCCGTTACACCGTTTTGCGTCGCAATATCGTTTTGCGTCGCAATATACTCACACTCTGCTTTGTGAATATTGCCGTCTGCGTCTTTCACCGTTCTGCCAAACGCCGTTATTCCTCGAATATGCGCCAGGCGTCGTCGATCTTTACGTCTGTTGCTTGCACCGTTTTTTTTACGCCACCAGTGCCTCTGCTTGTAGCGTTCTCGTCGTTTCGATGTACAAAGTATTCTTCAACAACTGAATATTTTCTTTTTTTTCCTTTTTTTTTTTTTTTTTTTTTTTTTTTTTTCCCCCCCATTTTTTTTTTTTGGTTGGTTTTTTTGAGACAAAGTATTCTTCAACAACTGAATACTTTCGCAGAATGTCACCTATTCTGCCACCTTTACATCTGTAGCTATGCCTTGATTTCCACGCCACCAGCGCCTCTGCTTGTAGCGTTCGCGTCGTTTCGATGCACAAAGTATTCTTCAACAACTGAATACTTTCGCAGAATGTCACCTATTCTGCCACCTTTACATCAACGTAGTTGAACAATGTTGACTTTACTTCATCATTAGCGCAGTTAAATAGTGTTAACTACGCTAAACTCAATCGCGTCTTTTGACAACTTGAAACGCAATTTTTTTTTGTTACTTCATTTCACCGTTTGTTTGTTTTCTTCTTAAGTTCATCCCGGTTGAGCCCCCAAGATTGTAGGACTGAACCTTTGAAGCCACCGTAAAATAAAACACCTTTCGAATACGCACACAAAATGTTTAATACTTTAACTTAATTATTTGCTTCTTGTACATTATCTTTTAACTATTCCGCACTGATGCGTGCTTGCGCTTCGCCGGTTCGGTTACAATGAATACCTTTTCTTAGTCACGAGTTTCTATATCGATCTCTTAATCGATAGTTCTTAATTTAAACAATAGTAATCGCACTTATAGGTTAACTTATCGACATCAGCTGTTAGCGCTGCTAATCTTATTACATTTATTCTTATGATAGTAATTGACATCAGCTGCTAGCATAGCTAGAGCCATTCGACATATATCTAATATATCTATATATATAAAATAGTTTGTCCTAACTGACTGACTGATTGTTGAGAGGCCCACAGCCTAAACGATAAAGCTAGAAGGCTGAAATTTTTACATAATATTCCATTCAGGTTGAAAGTGAGCACTAAAAGAAAGGATTTTTAATTTGGATTAAATTTTGAACAACTCAATTAATTGCATTAATCACTTTACCTCATTCTACTACTCTGGCGCCTCATTGTCGCACAAGCTGTGAGTTTCAACGCCGCCGAGGTTTCAAACAAAAAAAATAAAAAAAAAATGACCCCTTCCACTTTTTGCCGTCTGTAGATGTGTCTCTCTCCGTTATTCTCTTTTCTTCTTTGTGCCTTTGACAATTGTTTTTCGAATTAAGTAGCATTTGTTGTTGTTGTTGTTAGTAAGTGTTGTTGTTGCTTCTTTTTGTTGGTATCATTGATTTAAAACAAATCAATTAAAACATAATTTGTTTTTGTACACCAGAATATGTTACGCGAGTGGTCTTATCTACATACTTGCTAATTATCAAACAAAACTTAACACACAAATACCTATTGCCATTGTTGTTTTGATATTATTTTCAAACTGACATTTGTAACTTTAGTTGGTGTTGCAAATGCACATATGTACATACATACACATGTATGTACGTGCATTTTCATTGTTTAGTACCTACATACATATGTATTAACAACAATGCAAGTGCATATATTGGTTAATGCACGCACACATTGTTGCATCTGTATCAAGCTAATATTCATATATACGAGTTGATAAAATCAAAACAAATGAGTTTTTTCTTTTCTTCTTTGTGCCCATGACAATTGATTTACGACCCCAGCAGCGTTTGTTGTTGTTGTAAGTGTTGTTGTTGCTTCTTTTGTTGGTATCATTGATTTAAAACAAATCAATTAAAACATAATTTGTTTTTGTACACCAGAATATGTTACGCGAGTGGTCTTATCTACATACTTGCTAATTATCAAACAAAACTTAACACACAAATACCTATTGCCATTGTTGTTTTGATATTATTTTCAAACTGACATTTGTAACTTTAGTTGGTGTTGCAAATGCACATATGTACATACATTCACATGTATGTACGTACATTTAACATTCTTTTGTACATACATTTATATAAAAAAAATGCAAGTGCAAATATATATGTATATACAGTTCAAAAACAAACGCACTAACAAATAGAAACTTAAGAAAATGTAATCTGCATACATACGTATGTTTATTTAATGCAAAAAAGTTGTATAGATATGGACATACATATGTACATACATTCAATTTGTAGTTTTTTTTTTATAGCGAGCCCTTTGTGCGAAAATATTTAATCTTGAACATCTTTGTATAGTGGTAGATTTGCTTACTTGCTGCTTATCTAACTCAGACGTAACGTCGTACCACACAAACATTGTTGATATACAATTTCGAACAATCAAGCAAAGCACATATGTAAGTTTGTATGTATTTGTAACGGATGGGGGTTTTGGGTATAAAAAGGCGGGCAGAAGGGGTAGGCGTGACATTCAAATTTGTGATGCATATGTCTGGCGGATGGCACCTTCTATCTCCCTATCAAGTTTGGAGGCTCGAGCGCAAAAACTGAGAAAGATATAGAAATTTCAGATTTTACGAGTTGGGTGGAAAAGGTGAAAAAGATATAGAGTTTTCGGATTTTAGAAGGTGGACGGTATCAGTGGGGGCGTGGCGTTTTGATGAATAGTTTTGTTAGACTTCAGCATCTACCTTCCCATCAAATTTCGTGAGTATAGCTTTAAAACTGTGGGAAATACAGTCATTTTCGATTATAACTGAAGGGGGGGCTGGGGGCGGAAGAGGTGGGCGTGGCATCCAAACTTTTTATGTAGTTTTTTGAGGAATGCCATCGGATTTCTTGCCCCTTCATTTGGTGACTATAGCTTCTAAAATGTGGGACATATATATGTTTGATCGATTTGCACATCGAAGGGTATCGATTTGTTATCGATTTCTCAGGCCCCTGAGGTCGTAGAGCCAAATTTAACACTTTTTCTGACGAAGGTATTGACCAAGATGTTCGCAAAGTTGCAAAGCTCTAGCTTTAAGGGTGTTGAAAAAGTTGCGCTCAAGCGGACGGGCGGACGGACGGACGGACAGACACCTTGACGGACATTGCATAAGCCCAATATAATATGATACCTTTGGTATCAAAGTAAAATGACGAGTCTGATTCTTAACCTCAATGGTAGCGTGAAAAAGAGAATATTAAATACTTTGCTAATATGTTGTTAAACATTAACTAATCTATATATATAAAATAGTTTGTCCTAACTGACTGACTGATTGTTGAGAGGCCCACAGCCTAAACGATAAGAGCTAGAAGGCTGAAATTTTCACATAATATTCCATTCAGGTTGAAAGTGAGCACTAAGAAAGGATTTTTAATTTGGATTAAATTTTGAACAACTCAATTAATTGCATTAATCACTTTACCTCATTCTACTACTCTGGCGCCTCATTGTCGCACAAGCTGTGAGTTTCAACGCCGCCGAGGTTTCAAACAAAAAAAAAAAAAAAAATGACCCCTTCCACTTTTTGCCGTCTGTAGATGTGTCTCTCTCCGTTATTCTCTTTTCTTCTTTGTGCCTTTGACAATTGTTTTTCGAATTAAGTAGCATTTGTTGTTGTTGTTGTTAGTAAGTGTTGTTGTTGCTTCTTTTTGTTGGTATCATTGATTTAAAACAAATCAATTAAAACATAATTTGTTTTTGTACACCAGAATATGTTACGCGAGTGGTCTTATCTACATACTTGCTAATTATCAAACAAAACTTAACACACAAATACCTATTGCCATTGTTGTTTTGATATTATTTTCAAACTGACATTTGTAACTTTAGTTGGTGTTGCAAATGCACATATGTACATACATACACATGTATGTACGTGCATTTTCATTGTTTAGTACCTACATACATATGTATTAACAACAATGCAAGTGCATATATTGGTTAATGCACGCACACATTGTTGCATCTGTATCAAGCTAATATTCATATATACGAGTTGATAAAATCAAAACAAATGAGTTTTTTTCTTTTCTTCTTTGTGCCCATGACAATTGATTTACGACCCCAGCAGCGTTTGTTGTTGTTGTAAGTGTTGTTGTTGCTTCTTTTTGTTGGTATCATTGATTTAAAACAAATCAATTAAAACATAATTTGTTTTTGTACACCAGAATATGTTACGCGAGTGGTCTTATCTACATACTTGCTAATTATCAAACAAAACTTAACACACAAATACCTATTGCCATTGTTGTTTTGATATTATTTTCAAACTGACATTTGTAACTTTAGTTGGTGTTGCTAACGCACGCATGTACATACTTACACATGTATGTACGTGCATTTTTATTGTTTAGTACCTACATACATATGTATTAACAAAAATGCAAGTGCATATATTGGTTAATGCACGCACACATTGTTGCATCTGTATCAAGCTAATATTCATATATACGAGTTGATAAAATCAAAACAAATGAGTTTTTTTCTTTTCTTCTTTGTGCCCATGACAATTGATTTACGACCCCAGCAGCGTTTGTTGTTGTTGTAAGTGTTGTTGTTGCTTCTTTTTGTTGGTATCATTGATTTAAAACAAATCAATTAAAACATAATTTGTTTTTGTACACCAGAATATGTTACGCGAGTGGTCTTATCTACATACTTGCTAATTATCAAACAAAACTTAACACACAAATACCTATTGCCATTGTTGTTTTGATATTATTTTCAAACTGACATTTGTAACTTTAGTTGGTGTTGCAAATGCACATATGTACATACATACACATGTATGTACCTACATTTTACATTGTTTTGTTAATACATATATTTAAAAAAAATCAAGTGCAAATCAAACACACTGTTAGTGTAGAAAATTAAGTAATGTATTTAACATTTACATACATACGTAATAATGCATAAACCTGGCATAGATATGTACATATGTATATTCATGTAATTTGTATTTGTTTTTTTTTTTATATCGAGCATTTAGTGCGTAAATAATTAGTCTTGAACATCTTTGTATTGTGGTAGATTTTTTAACTTGCTGCTTATCTAAATTAGACAAAACGTAACACATAAACATTATTGATATACAATTTTGAACAAGCAAAGCAAAACATATAAGTTTGTATGCATTTGCATCATGCTCTTTGCATAACGCTCTTGATTCCAAACCCAAAGAGCGTTTAAGACTTAACAGAGCGCGCGTCTCTTTTATAACCGGCGTTAGATATTAAATATTTTGCGTTCACTCTCTTTTTTATGCGCGCGCTTTGCATCAGTTTAATAACCCTAATTAGCCGAAATCTGTAACAACAAAGGCGCATGATCAGAGCGAGATTTGAAAATAATTTGTTATCCAGCATCGAGAATGAAGAGCGATGCGCGCGCGTGTTCAAGTTTTAAGCCGCCTCTTTGGTTTTGGGACCAAGAGCGCGACTCACACGTATGACGCAGACATGCGTAGATTCGCTCTATTCTATGAATGTATTTATTCATGATGCAGGTGTTCCTATGCCGACTGTCACCATAACACGAGAATGAGGGAGTCGGAAAGCAAGTAAGAAGGCTTTAGTTGTGTAATCCCGACTAAAAAATACCTTGCATTTTATTGACTTGCAGAAGTCCAGTTTTTCTTGACTAAACTTTAATATTAATTATCTTTGGATTTAGATATAGAAAAATTTTGACCTTTTCGACCAAATTTTCACAGAATTTATTAAGTCAGTCATAGTTTAAATTTTCATATTTTCAAAATTCCCTTTTCTTTCGTTATCGACTACATCTGTATATCCGCTCAGAATAGTTATCGATAGTTTGAAATAAACTTGATTTGCCTATGGCTTAGAAGAAGCTATGTTCTTAATATGAAGTCTTTAGCTCTTATAGTCTTTGAAATCGACGCGTGCATACATAGGTTAGACAGACGGAAGGACAGGCAGACGGACATGGCTATACCGACGAGGTTGTTGATGCTTTTTTAGTATATATGCACTTTATTGGGTCGGAGATGCTTCCTTCTCTGTGTTACATACTTTTGCACAAAACAAATATACCCTTTTTTACCCAGTTCATGGGATCAGGGTATAAAAATATCAGTAAATGCAAAAATTTGTTCTTGCTGTTTTTGTCTATCGCTTTCGGCTTATGCACATACGAAATTGGTTTCCTATGATTGAAAGCAATTGCAACAACTAACAAGTAAGAAGGCTCCAGCCGAGAAATCCCGACTAGGACATACCCTTAACCCGATACTTAACGCTTACAGTTATTTATGTGTATTAACTCAGTGACCAATATAACCAAACTTCATACTGAGATATCTCCGATGTTTTTGAACCGATTTAGATCAATTTTTTTTAAATGTTTATTATTTTATTTGTAGATTCAAGCCCCATTTTCACAATTTTGAAATTAAAGATTTTTTTGTAAGTCTCAAATTCTTATAGTCTCTAAGATCTACGCGTTCATACAGACAGACAGACGGACAGACCGACAGACGGACAGACGGTCAGACAGACATGGCAAGATCGACTCAGCTGTTAATGCTGATCAAGAATATATATACTTTATGGGGTCGGAGATGCTTCCTTCTGTCTGATACATACATTTGGACAAAACCATTATACCCTTATTTACCCATTTTATGGGTTAAGGGTGTAAAAATGACTGAGAGCAATGCGACTGGCTTAAGAGAGATCAATTTACAGAAATAACTGTAACCCTTTCAGCTCTCAGAGAATTCTTAAATTTTTACTTCAGTGTGCAATTTTTGTATTGGCTTATTTCATTTATATTTTAAAACCGAACATGAGCGGATATTGGGCACCAGCGGCACCTCAGCAATATTATTTGCCGGCGCAACAGCAGCAGCAGAGTTCCAGCTACAGCAGCAGTTCCAGCCGCAGCAGCAGTTCCAGCCACAGCCACAGCAGCAGTTCCAGCCACTGCAGCAGCAGCAGTTCCAGCCACTGCAGCAGCAGCTGTTCCAGCCACTGCAGCAGCAGCAATTTCAGCCACAGCTGCTGCATTTTCAGCCGGAGCAGCAACAGCTGTTTCATCAGCAGCCATTGGTACAGCCACTGCAGCGTCAACATCAGCTCCAACGACAGCAGCAGCAGCAGCCACAGCAGCAGCAGCGGCAACAGCATCAGTTAAGGCAAGTTAAAAAACCTTTGAAGCTGCGGCAGCAACAGAACCTTAAATCGCTGCATCAGAAAATTTTCAATTTAAACAAAAAATTAAATTTAATAATTAAAAAGCAAAAGCAAATAGTAGTGCAAAACAAAAAAAAGCAATTGAAGCAATGAATTTGGAGATAAAAAAACAATGCAAGGAGGAGTTGCAAAAGTTGCAAAATGAGATGAATGTTTTAAAAATAGATTGAGAACAATTCAACTCATGTTGCAGTTTCTGCAACTCCTCCCTTGCATTCTTTTTTAACCCCAACTTCATTGCTTCAAATGCGTTTCTGTTTTGCACTGCTATTTGTTTAAATGCTTTCTTATACAGCGATTTATGTTTTGTTGCTACCGCAGCTTCAAAGGTTTTTTTAACAGCCCCAACCGCAACAGCCTCCGTCAAAGCAGCAGCCATTTCATCAGCATATTTATATTTTTATTTTAAAAACTGTATTTTTTTAAATATAATTTAATCTGTAATCAATTTTCAACAAACACTAAGAAATTCAATCTTAAGAAATGTAATCTATTAGTATATAAATACACATGCTGGGAGTTTGAATTTACAATAACAAAATACATGAGCTTTTTTCTTTTCTTCTTTGTGCATTTGATAATTGTTTTTCGAATCAAGTTGCGTTTGTTGTTGTTAGTAAGTGTTGTTGTTGGGCTCGCAATGCTTCTTTTTGTTGGTATCATCGATTTAAAACAAATCAATTAAAACATAATTTGTTTTTGTACACCAGAATATGTTACGCGATTGGTTTTACCTACATACTTGCTAATTATCAAACAAAACTTAACACACAAATACCTATTGCCATTGTTGTTTTGATATTATTTTCAAACTGACATTTGTAACTTTAGTTGGTGTTGCAAATGCACATATGTACATACATACATATGTATGTACGTGCATTTTCATTGTTTAGTACCTACATACATATGTATTAACAAAAATGCAAGTGCATATATTGGTTAATGCACGCACACATTGTTGTATCTGTAGCAAGCTAATCTATATATATAAAATAGTTTGTCCTAACTGACTGACTGATTGTTGAGAGGCCCACAGCCTAAACGATAAGAGCTAGAAGGCTGAAATTTTCACATAATATTCCATTCAGGTTGAAAGTGAGCACTAAGAAAGGATTTTTAATTTGGATTAAATTTTGAACAACTCAATTAATTGCATTAATCACTTTACCTCATTCTACTACTCTGGCGCCTCATTGTCGCACAAGCTGTGAGTTTCAACGCCGCCGAGGTTTCAAACAAAAAAATAAAAAAAATGACCCCTTCCACTTTTTTGCCGTCTGTAGATGTGTTTCTCTCCGTTATTCTCTTTTCTTCTTTGTGCCTTTGACAATTGTTTTTCGAATTAAGTAGCATTTGTTGTTGTTGTTGTTAGTAAGTGTTGTTGTTGCTTCTTTTTGTTGGTATCATTGATTTAAAACAAATCAATTAAAACATAATTTGTTTTTGTACACCAGAATATGTTACGCGAGTGGTCTTATCTACATACTTGCTAATTATCAAACAAAACTTAACACACAAATACCTATTGCCATTGTTGTTTTGATATTATTTTCAAACTGACATTTGTAACTTTAGTTGGTGTTGCAAATGCACATATGTACATACATACACATGTATGTACGTGCATTTTCATTGTTTAGTACCTACATACATATGTATTAACAACAATGCAAGTGCATATATTGGTTAATGCACGCACACATTGTTGCATCTGTATCAAGCTAATATTCATATATACGAGTTGATAAAATCAAAACAAATGAGTTTTTTTCTTTTCTTCTTTGTGCCCATGACAATTGATTTACGACCCCAGCAGCGTTTGTTGTTGTTGTAAGTGTTGTTGTTGCTTCTTTTTGTTGGTATCATTGATTTAAAACAAATCAATTAAAACATAATTTGTTTTTGTACACCAGAATATGTTACGCGAGTGGTCTTATCTACATACTTGCTAATTATCAAACAAAACTTAACACACAAATACCTATTGCCATTGTTGTTTTGATATTATTTTCAAACTGACATTTGTAACTTTAGTTGGTGTTGCAAATGCACATATGTACATACATTCACATGTATGTACGTACATTTAACATTCTTTTGTACATACATTTATATAAAAAAATGCAAGTGCAAATATATATGTATATACAGTTCAAAAACAAACGCACTAACAAATAGAAACTTAAGAAAATGTAATCTGCATACATACGTATGTTTATTTAATGCAAAAAGTTGTATAGATATGGACATACATATGTACATACATTCAATTTGTAGTTTTTTTTTTAGCGAGCCCTTTGTGCGAAAATATTTAATCTTGAACATCTTTGTATAGTGGTAGATTTGCTTACTTGCTGCTTATCTAACTCAGACGTAACGTCGTACCACACAAACATTGTTGATATACAATTTCGAACAATCAAGCAAAGCACATATGTAAGTTTGTATGTATTTGTAACGGATGGGGGTTTTGGGTATAAAAAGGCGGGCAGAAGGGGTAGGCGTGACATTCAAATTTGTGATGCATATGTCTGGCGGATGGCACCTTCTATCTCCCTATCAAGTTTGGAGGCTCGAGCGCAAAAACTGAGAAAGATATAGAAATTTCAGATTTTACGAGTTGGGTGGAAAAGGTGAAAAGATATAGAGTTTTCGGATTTTAGAAGGTGGACGGTATCAGTGGGGGCGTGGCGTTTTGATGAATAGTTTTGTTAGACTTCAGCATCTACCTTCCCATCAAATTTCGTGAGTATAGCTTTAAAACTGTGGGAAATACAGTCATTTTCGATTATAACTGAAGGGGGGCTGGGGGCGGAAGAGGTGGGCGTGGCATCCAAACTTTTTTATGTAGTTTTTTGAGGAATGCCATCGGATTTCTTGCCCCTTCATTTGGTGACTATAGCTTCTAAAATGTGGGACATATATATGTTTGATCGATTTGCACATCGAAGGGTATCGATTTGTTATCGATTTCTCAGGCCCCTGAGGTCGTAGAGCCAAATTTAACACTTTTTCTGACGAAGGTATTGACCAAGATGTTCGCAAAGTTGCAAAGCTCTAGCTTTAAGGGTGTTGAAAAAGTTGCGCTCAAGCGGACGGGCGGACGGACGGACGGACAGACACCTTGACGGACATTGCATAAGCCCAATATAATATGATACCTTTGGTATCAAAGTAAAATGACGAGTCTGATTCTTAACCTCAATGGTAGCGTGAAAAAGAGAATATTAAATACTTTGCTAATATGTTGTTAAACATTAACTAATTTATTTTATATATATTAAAATTTTGAAAAAATATTGGCGCAGCGAAGCAAGCGGGTCACTTACTAGTATGTATATAAAATAGTTTGTCCTAACTGACTGACTGACTGATTGTTGAGAGACCCACAGCCTAAACGATAAGAGATAGAAGGCTGAAATTTTCACATAATATTCCATTCAGGTTGAAAGTAAGCACTAAGAAAGGATTTTGAATTTGGAAAACTCCTTCGAGTACCTCCTGAGCACTTAAGTCCTTTTTTTCTCAACTTTTGTACTAGAGCTATGCTCTAAAATTAATTAATTGTTACGAAACTTTGTCAGGACATAGAAGGGTCTAAAAAAGTTATGGATGCAAAATTTGGACCCAATCCGACAACTCCTTGGGACACCTCCCATACACTTATGTTATGGAGCGTGCTTATCTTCTATATATATAAAATAGTTTGTCCTAACTGACTGACTGACTGATTGTTGAGAGACCCACAGCCTAAACGATAAGAGATAGAATGCTGAAATTTTCACATAATATTCCATTCAGGTTGAAAGTGAGCACTAAGAAAGGATTTTGAATTTGAACCACTCCTTCGAGTACCTCCTGAGCACTTAAGTCCTTTTTTTCTCAACTTTTGTACTAGTGCTATGCTCTAAAATTAATTAATTGTTACGAAACTTTGTCAGGGCATAGAAGGGTGTAAAAAAGTTATGGATGCAAAATTTGGACTCAATCCGACAACTCCTTGGGGCACCTCCCATACACTAATGTTATGGAGCGTGCTTATCTATATATATAAAATAGTTTGTCCTAACTGACTGACTGACTGATTGTTGAGAGACCCACAGCCTAAGCGATAAGAGATAGAAGGCTGAAATTTTCACATAATATTCCATTCAGGTTGAAAGTGAGCACTAAGAAAGGATTTTGAATTTGAACCACTCCTTCGAGTACCTCCTGAGCACTTAAGTCCTTTTTTTCTCAACTTTTGTACTAGAGCTATGCTCTAAAATTAATTAATTGTTACGAAACTTTGTCAGGGCATAGAAGGGTGTAAAAAAGTTATGGATGCAAAATTTGGACCCAATCCGACAACTCCTTGGGGCACCTCCCATACACTAATGTTATGGAGCGTGCTTATCTATATATATAAAATAGTTTGTCCTAACTGACTGACTGACTGATTGTTGAGAGACCCACAGCCTAAGCGATAAGAGATAGAAGGCTGAAATTTTCACATAATATTCCATTCAGGTTGAAAGTGAGCACTAAGAAAGGATTTTGAATTTGAACCACTCCTTCGAGTACCTCCTGAGCACTTAAGTCCTTTTTTTCTCAACTTTTGTACTAGAGCTATGCTCTAAAATTAATTAATTGTTATGAAACTTTGTCAGGACGTAGAAGGGTGTAAAAAAAGTTGTGGATGCAAAATTTGAATCCAATCCGACAACTCCTTGGGGCACCTCCCATACACTAATGTTATGGAGCGTGCTTATCTATATCTATATATATAAAATAGTTTGTCCTAACTGACTGACTGACTGATTGTTGAGAGACCCACAGCCTAAACGATAAGAGATAGAAGGCTGAAATTTTCACATAATATTCCATTCAGGTTGAAAGTGAGCACTAAGAAAGGATTTTGAATTTGAACCACTCCTTCGAGTACCTCCTGAGCACTTAAGTCCTTTTTTTCTCAACTTTTGTACTAGAGCTATGCTCTAAAATTAATTAATTGTTACGAAACTTTGTCAGGACATAGAAGGGTGTAAAAAAGTTATGGATGCAAAATTTGGACCCAATCCGACAACTCCTTGGGGCACCTCCCATACACTAATGTTATGGAGCGTGCTTATCTATATATATAAAATAGTTTGTCCTAACTGACTGACTGACTGATTGTTGAGAGACCCACAGCCTAAACGATAAGAGCTAGAAGGCTGAAATTTTCACATAATATTCCATTCAGGTTGAAAGTAAGCACTAAGAAAGGATTTTGAATTTGGAAAACTCCTTCGAGTACCTCCTGAGCACTTAAGTCCTTTTTTTCTCAACTTTTGTACTAGAGCTATGCTCTAAAATTAATTAATTGTTATGAAACTTTGTCAGGACATAGAAGGGTGTAAAAAAGTTGTGGATGCAAAATTTGAACCCAATCCGACAACTCCTTGGGGCACCTCCCATACACTAATGTTATGGAGCGTGCTTATCTATATCTATATATATAAAATAGTTTGTCCTAACTGACTGACTGACTGATTGTTGAGAGACCCACAGCCTAAACGATAAGAGATAGAAGGCTGAAATTTTCACATAATATTCCATTCAGGTTGAAAGTGAGCACTAAGAAAGGATTTTGAATTTGAACCACTCCTTCGAGTACCTCCTGAGCACTTAAGTCCTTTTTTTCTCAACTTTTGTACTAGAGCTATGCTCTAAAATTAATTAATTGTTATGAAACTTTGTCAGGACATAGAAGGGTGTAAAAAAGTTGTGGATGCAAAATTTGAACCCAATCCGACAACTCCTTGGGGCACCTCCCATACACTAATGTTATGGAGCGTGCTTATCTATATCTATATATATAAAATAGTTTGTCCTAACTGACTGACTGACTGATTGTTGAGAGACCCACAGCCTAAACGATAAGAGCTAGAAGGCTGAAATTTTCACATAATATTCCATTCAGGTTGAAAGTAAGCACTAAGAAAGGATTTTGAATTTGGAAAACTCCTTCGAGTACCTCCTGAGCACTTAAGTCCTTTTTTTTCTCAACTTTTGTACTAGAGCTATGCTCTAAAATTAATTAATTGTTACGAAACTTTGTCAGGACATAGAAGGGTCTAAAAAAGTTATGGATGCAAAATTTGGACCCAATCCGACAACTCCTTGGGACACCTCCCATACACTTATGTTATGGAGCGTGCTTATCTTCTATATATATAAAATAGTTTGTCCTAACTGACTGACTGACTGATTGTTGAGAGACCCACAGCCTAAACGATAAGAGATAGAATGCTGAAATTTTCACATAATATTCCATTCAGGTTGAAAGTGAGCACTAAGAAAGGATTTTGAATTTGAACCACTCCTTCGAGTACCTCCTGAGCACTTAAGTCCTTTTTTTCTCAACTTTTGTACTAGTGCTATGCTCTAAAATTAATTAATTGTTACGAAACTTTGTCAGGACATAGAAGGGTGTAAAAAAGTTATGGATGCAAAATTTGGACCCAATCCGACAACTCCTTGGGGCACCTCCCATACACTAATGTTATGGAGCGTGCTTATCTATATATGTATATAAAATAGTTTGTCCTAACTGACTGACTGACTGATTGTTGAGAGACCCACAGCCTAAACGATAAGAGCTAGAAGGCTGAAATTTTCACATAATATTCCATTCAGGTTGAAAGTAAGCACTAAGAAAGGATTTTGAATTTGAACCACTCCTTCGAGTACCTCCTGAGCACTTAAGTCCTTTTTTTCTCAACTTTTGTACTAGAGCTATGCTCTAAAATTAATTAATTGTTACGAAACTTTGTCAGGACATAGAAGGGTCTAAAAAAGTTATGGATGCAAAATTTGGACCCAATCCGACAACTCCTTGGGACACCTCCCATACACTTATGTTATGGAGCGTGCTTATCTTCTATATATATAAAATAGTTTGTCCTAACTGACTGACTGACTGATTGTTGAGAGACCCACAGCCTAAACGATAAGAGATAGAATGCTGAAATTTTCACATAATATTCCATTCAGGTTGAAAGTGAGCACTACGAAAGGATTTTGAATTTGAACCACTCCTTCGAGTACCTCCTGAGCACTTAAGTCCTTTTTTTCTCAACTTTTGTACTAGTGCTATGCTCTAAAATTAATTAATTGTTACGAAACTTTGTCAGGGCATAGAAGGGTGTAAAAAAGTTATTTATGCAAAATTTGGACTCAATCCGACAACTCCTTGGGCCACCTCCCATACACTAATATTATGGAGCGTGCTTATCTATATAATATATATAAAATAGTTTGTCCTAACTGACTGACTGACTGATTGTTGAGAGACCCACAGCCTAAACGATAAGAGATAGAAGGCTGAAATTTTCACATAATATTCCATTTAGGTTGAAAGTGAGCACTAAGAAAGGATTTTGAATTTGAACCACTCCTTCGAGTACCTCCTGAGCACTTAAGTCCTTTTTTTCTCAACTTTTGTACTAGAGCTATGCTCTAAAATTAATTAATTGTTACGAAACTTTGTCAGGACATAAAAGGGTCTAAAAAAGTTATGGATGCAAAATTTGGACCCAATCCGACAACTCCTTGGGACACCTCCCATACACTTATGTTATGGAGCGTGCTTATCTATATATATAAAATAGTTTGTCCTAACTGACTGACTGACTGATTGTTGAGAGACCCACAGCCTAAACGATAAGAGATAGAATGCTGAAATTTTCACATAATATTCCATTCAGGTTGAAAGTGAGCACTAAGAAAGGATTTTGAATTTGAACCACTCCTTCGAGTACCTCCTGAGCACTTAAGTCCTTTTTTTCTTCAACTTTTGTACTAGAGCTATGCTCTAAAATTAATTAATTGTTACGAAACTTTGTCAGGACATAGAAGGGTCTAAAAAAGTTATGGATGCAAAATTTGGACCCAATCCGACAACTCCTTGGTACACCTCCCATACACTTATGTTATGGAGCGTGCTTATCTATATCTATATATATAAAATAGTTTGTCCTAACTGACTGACTGACTGATTGTTGAGAGACCCACAGCCTAAACGATAAGAGATAGAAAGCTGAAATTTTCACATAATATTCCATTCAGGTTGAAAGTGAGCACTAAGAAAGGATTTTGAATTTGGAAAACTCCTTCGAGTACCTCCTGAGCACTTAAGTCCTTTTTTTCTCAACTTTTGTACTAGAGCTATGCTCTAAAATTAATTAATTGTTACGAAACTTTGTCAGGACATAGAAGGGTGTAAAAAAGTTATGGATGCAAAATTTGGACTTGATCCGACAACTCCTTGGGGCACCTCCTATACACTAATGTTATGGAGCGTGCTTATCTATATATGTATATATAAAATAGTTTGTCCTAACTGACTGACTGACTGATTGTTGAGAGACCCACAGCCTAAACGATAAGAGCTAGAAGGCTGAAATTTTCACATAATATTCCATTCAGGTTGAAAGTGAGCACTAAGAAAGGATTTTGAATTTGGAAAACTCCTTCGAGTACCTCCTGAGCACTTAAGTCCTTTTTTTCTCAACTTTTGTACTAGAGCTATGCTCTAAAATTAATTAATTGTTACGAAACTTTGTCAGGACATAGAAGGGTGTAAAAAAGTTATGGATGCAAAATTTGGACTTGATCCGACAACTCCTTGGGGCACCTCCTATACACTAATGTTATGGAGCGTGCTTATCTATATATGTATATAAAATAGTTTGTCCTAACTGACTGACTGACTGATTGTTGAGAGACCCACAGCCTAAACGATAAGAGCTAGAAGGCTGAAATTTTCACATAATATTCCATTCAGGTTGAAAGTGAGCACTAAGAAAGGATTTTGAATTTGGAAAACTCCTTCGAGTACCTCCTGAGCACTTAAGTCCTTTTTTTTCAACTTTTGTACTAGAGCTATGCTCTAAAATTAATTAATTTTTACGAAACTTTGTCAGGACATAGAAGGGTCTAAAAAAGTTATGGATGCAAAATTTGAACCCAATCCGACAACTCCTTGGTACACCTCCCATACACTTATGTTATGGAGCGTGCTTATCTATATCTATATATATAAAATAGTTTGTCCTAACTGACTGACTGACTGATTGTTGAGAGACCCACAGCCTAAACGATAAGAGATAGAAAGCTGAAATTTTCACATAATATTCCATTCAGGTTGAAAGTGAGCACTAAGAAAGGATTTTGAATTTGGAAAACTCCTTCGAGTACCTCCTGAGCACTTAAGTCCTTTTTTTCTCAACTTTTGTACTAGAGCTATGCTCTAAAATTAATTAATTGTTATGAAACTTTGTCAGGACATAGAAGGGTGTAAAAAAGTTATGGATGCAAAATTTGAACCCAATCCGACAACTCCTTGGGGCACCTCCTATACACTAATGTTATGGAGCGTGCTTATCTATATATGTATATAAAATAGTTTGTCCTAACTGACTGACTGACTGATTGTTGAGAGACCCACAGCCTAAACGATAAGAGCTAGAAGGCTGAAATTTTCACATAATATTCCATTCAGGTTGAAAGTGAGCACTAAGAAAGGATTTTGAATTTGGAAAACTCCTTCGAGTACCTCCTGAGCACTTAAGTCCTTTTTTTCTCAACTTTTGTACTAGAGCTATGCTCTAAAATTAATTAATTGTTACGAAACTTTGTCAGGACATAGAAGGGTGTAAAAAAGTTATGGATGCAAAATTTGGACCCAATCCGACAACTCCTTGGGGCACCTCCTATACACTAATGTTATGGAGCGTGCTTATCTATATATGTATATAAAATAGTTTGTCCTAACTGACTGACTGACTGATTGTTGAGAGACCCACAGCCTAAACGATAAGAGCTAGAAGGCTGAAATTTTCACATAATATTCCATTCAGGTTGAAAGTGAGCACTAAGAAAGGATTTTGAATTTGGAAAACTCCTTCGAGTACCTCCTGAGCACTTAAGTCCTTTTTTTCAACTTTTGTACTAGAGCTATGCTCTAAAATTAATTAATTGTTACGAAACTTTGTCAGGACATAGAAGGGTCTAAAAAAGTTATGGATGCAAAATTTGGACCCAATCCGACAACTCCTTGGTACACCTCCCATACACTTATGTTATGGAGCGTGCTTATCTATATCTATATATATAAAATAGTTTGTCCTAACTGACTGACTGACTGATTGTTGAGAGACCCACAGCCTAAACGATAAGAGATAGAAAGCTGAAATTTTCACATAATATTCCATTCAGGTTGAAAGTGAGCACTAAGAAAGGATTTTGAATTTGGAAAACTCCTTCGAGTACCTCCTGAGCACTTAAGTCCTTTTTTCTCAACTTTTGTACTAGAGCTATGCTCTAAAATTAATTAATTGTTATGAAACTTTGTCAGGACATAGAAGGGTGTAAAAAGTTATGGATGCAAAATTTGAACCCAATCCGACAACTCCTTGGGGCACCTCCTATACACTAATGTTATGGAGCGTGCTTATCTATATATGTATATAAAATAGTTTGTCCTAACTGACTGACTGACTGATTGTTGAGAGACCCACAGCCTAAACGATAAGAGCTAGAAGGCTGAAATTTTCACATAATATTCCATTCAGGTTGAAAGTGAGCACTAAGAAAGGATTTTGAATTTGGAAAACTCCTTCGAGTACCTCCTGAGCACTTAAGTCCTTTTTTTCTCAACTTTTGTACTAGAGCTATGCTCTAAAATTAATTAATTGTTACGAAACTTTGTCAGGACATAGAAGGGTCTAAAAAAGTTATGGATGCAAAATTTGGACCCAATCCGACAACTCCTTGGGACACCTCCCATACACTTATGTTATGGAGCGTGCTTATCTATATATATAAAATAGTTTGTCCTAACTGACTGACTGACTGATTGTTGAGAGACCCACAGCCTAAACGATAAGAGATAGAATGCTGAAATTTTCACATAATATTCCATTCAGGTTGAAAGTGAGCACTAAGAAAGGATTTTGAATTTGAACCACTCCTTCGAGTACCTCCTGAGCACTTAAGTCCTTTTTTCTCAACTTTTGTACTAGAGCTATGCTCTAAAATTAATTAATTGTTATGAAACTTTGTCAGGACATAGAAGGGTGTAAAAAAGTTATGGATGCAAAATTTGAACCCAATCCGACAACTCCTTGGGGCACCTCCCATACACTAATGTTATGGAGCGTGCTTATCTATATATGTATATAAAATAGTTTGTCATAACTGACTGACTGACTGATTGTTGAGAGACCCACAGCCTAAACGATAAGAGATAGAAGGCTGAAATTTTCACATAATATTCCATTCAGGTTGAAAGTGAGCACTAAGAAAGGATTTTGAATTTGAACCACTCCTTCGAGTACCTCCTGAGCACTTAAGTCCTTTTTTTCTCAACTTTTGTACTAGAGCTATGCTCTAAAATTAATTAATTGTTATGAAACTTTGTCAGGACATAGAAGGGTGTAAAAAAGTTATGGATGCAAAATTTGAACCCAATCCGACAACTCCTTGGGGCACCTCCCATACACTAATGTTATGGAGCGTGCTTATCTATATATATAAAATAGTTTGTCCTTACTGACTGACTGACTGATTGTTGAGAGACCCACAGCCTAAACGATAAGAGATAGAAGGCTGAAATTTTCACATAATATTCCATTCAGGTTGAAAGTGAGCACTAAGAAAGGATTTTGAATTTGAACCACTCCTTCGAGTACCTCCTGAGCACTTAAGTCCTTTTTTTCTCAACTTTTGTACTAGAGCTATGCTCTAAAATTAATTAATTGTTATGAAACTTTGTCAGGACATAGAAGGGTGTAAAAAAGTTATGGATGCAAAATTTGAACCCAATCCGACAACTCCTTGGGGCACCTCCCATACACTAATGTTATGGAGCGTGCTTATCTATATATGTATATAAAATAGTTTGTCCTAACTGACTGACTGACTGATTGTTGAGAGACCCACAGCCTAAACGATAAGAGATAGAAGGCTGAAATTTTCACATAATATTCCATTCAGGTTGAAAGTGAGCACTAAGAAAGGATTTTGAATTTGAACCACTCCTTCGAGTACCTCCTGAGCACTTAAGTCCTTTTTTTCTCAACTTTTGTACTAGAGCTATGCTCTAAAATTAATTAATTGTTACGAAACTTTGTCAGGACATAGAAGGGTGTAAAAAAGTTATGGATGCAAAATTTGGACCCAATCCGACAACTCCTTGGGGCACCTCCCATACACTAATGTTATGGAGCGTGCTTATCTATATATATAAAATAGTTTGTCCTAACTGACTGACTGACTGATTGTTGAGAGACCCACAGCCTAAACGATAAGAGATAGAAGGCTGAAATTTTCACATAATATTCCATTCAGGTTGAAAGTGAGCACTAAGAAAGGATTTTGAATTTGAACCACTCCTTCGAGTACCTCCTGAGCACTTAAGTCCTTTTTTTCCAACTTTTGTACTAGAGCTATGCTCTAAAATTAATTAATTGTTATGAAACTTTGTCAGGACATAGAAGGGTGTAAAAAGTTATGGATGCAAAATTTGAACCCAATCCGACAACTCCTTGGGGCACCTCCTATACACTAATGTTATGGAGCGTGCTTATCTATATATGTATATAAAATAGTTTGTCCTAACTGACTGACTGACTGATTGTTGAGAGACCCACAGCCTAAACGATAAGAGATAGAAGGCTGAAATTTTCACATAATATTCCATTCAGGTTGAAAGTGAGCACTAAGAAAGGATTTTGAATTTGAACCACTCCTTCGAGTACCTCCTGAGCACTTAAGTCCTTTTTTTCTCAACTTTTGTACTAGAGCTATGCTCTAAAATTAATTAATTGTTACGAAACTTTGTCAGGACATAGAAGGGTGTAAAAAAAGTTATGGATGCAAAATTTGGACCCAATCCGACAACTCCTTGGGGCACCTCCCATACACTAATGTTATGGAGCGTGCTTATCTATATATATAAAATAGTTTGTCCTAACTGACTGACTGACTGATTGTTGAGAGACCCACAGCCTAAACGATAAGAGATAGAAGGCTGAAATTTTCACATAATATTCCATTCAGGTTGAAAGTGAGCACTAAGAAAGGATTTTGAATTTGAACCACTCCTTCGAGTACCTCCTGAGCACTTAAGTCCTTTTTTTCTCAACTTTTGTACTAGAGCTATGCTCTAAAATTAATTAATTGTTACGAAACATTGTCAGGACATAGAAGGGTGTAAAAAAGTTATGGATGCAAAATTTGAACCCAATCCGACAACTCCTTGGGGCACCTCCCATACACTAATGTTATGGAGCGTGCTTATCTATATATATATAAAATAGTTTGTCCTAACTGACTGACTGACTGATTGTTGAGAGACCCACAGCCTAAACGATAAGAGATAGAAGGCTGAAATTTTCACATAACATTCCATTCAGGTTGAAGGTGAGCACTAAGAAAGGATTTTGAATTTGAACCACTCCTTCGAGTACCTCCTGAGCACTTAGTCCTTTTTTTCTCAACTTTTGTACTAGAGCTATGCTCTAAAATTAATTAATTGTTACGAAACTTTGTCAGGACATAGAAGGGTGTAAAAAAGTTATGGATGCAAAATTTGGACCCAATCCGAAAACTCCTTGGGACACCTCCCATACACTTATGTTATGGAGCGTGCTTATCTATATATGTATATAAAATAGTTTGTCCTAACTGACTGACTGACTGATTGTTGAGAGACCCACAGCCTAAACGATAAGAGCTAGAAGGCTGAAATTTTCACATAATATTCCATTCAGGTTGAAAGTAAGCACTAAGAAAGGATTTTGAATTTGGAAAACTCCTTCGAGTACCTCCTGAGCACTTAAGTCCTTTTTTTCTCAACTTTTGTACTAGAGCTATGCTCAAAAATTAATTAATTGTTACGAAACTTTGTCAGGACATAGAAGGGTCTAAAAAAGTTATGGATGCAAAATTTGGACCCAATCCGACAACTCCTTGGGACACCTCCCATACACTTATGTTATGGAGCGTGCTTATCTATATATATAAAATAGTTTGTCCTAACTGACTGACTAACTGATTGTTGAGAGACCCACAGCCTAAACGATAAGAGATAGAATGCTGAAATTTTCACATAATATTCCATTCAGGTTGAAAGTGAGCACTAAGAAAGGATTTTGAATTTGAACCACTCCTTCGAGTACCTCCTGAGCACTTAAGTCCTTTTTTTCTCAACTTTTGTACTAGAGCTATGCTCTAAAATTAATTAATTGTTACGAAACTTTGTCAGGACATAGAAGGGTGTAAAAAAGTTATGGATGCAAAATTTGGACCCAATCCGACAACTCCTTGGGGCACCTCCCATACACTAATGTTATGGAGCGTGCTTATCTATATATATATAAAATAGTTTGTCCTAACTGACTGACTGACTGATTGTTGAGAGACCCACAGCCTAAACGATAAGAGCTAGAAGGCTGAAATTTTCACATAATATTCCATTCAGGTTGAAAGTAAGCACTAAGAAAGGATTTTGAATTTGGAAAACTCCTTCGAGTACCTCCTGAGCACTTAAGTCCTTTTTTTCTCAACTTTTGTACTAGAGCTATGCTCAAAAATTAATTAATTGTTACGAAACTTTGTCAGGACATAGAAGGGTCTAAAAAAGTTATGGATGCAAAATTTGGACCCAATCCGACAACTCCTTGGGACACCTCCCATACACTTATGTTATGGAGCGTGCTTATCTATATATATAAAATAGTTTGTCCTAACTGACTGACTAACTGATTGTTGAGAGACCCACAGCCTAAACGATAAGAGATAGAATGCTGAAATTTTCACATAATATTCCATTCAGGTTGAAAGTGAGCACTAAGAAAGGATTTTGAATTTGAACCACTCCTTCGAGTACCTCCTGAGCACTTAAGTCCTTTTTTTCTCAACTTTTGTACTAGAGCTATGCTCTAAAATTAATTAATTGTTATGAAACTTTGTCTAACGATAAGAGATAGAAGGCTGAAATTTTCACATAATATTCCATTCAGGTTGAAAGTGAGCACTAAGAAAGGATTTTGAATTTGAACCACTCCTTCGAGTACCTCCTGAGCACTTAAGTCCTTTTTTTCTCAACTTTTGTACTAGAGCTATGACTGACTGATTGTTGAGAGACCCACAGCCTAAACGATAAGAGATAGAATGCTGAAATTTTCACATAATATTCCATTCAGGTTGAAAGTGAGCACTAAGAAAGGATTTTGAATTTGAACCACTCCTTCGAGTACCTCCTGAGCACTTAAGTCCTTTTTTTCTCAACTTTTGTACTAGAGCTATGCTCTAAAATTAATTAATTGTTATGAAACTTTGTCAGGACATAGAAGGGTGTAAAAAAGTTATGGATGCAAAATTTGAACCCAATCCGATAACTCCTTGGGGCACCTCCCATACACTAATGTTATGGAGCGTGCTTATCTATATATGTATATAAAATAGTTTGTCATAACTGACTGACTGACTGAATGTTAAGAGACCCACAGCCTAAACGATAAGAGATAGAAGGCTGAAATTTTCACATAATATTCCATTCAGGTTGAAAGTGAGCACTAAGAAAGGATTTTGAATTTGAACCACTCCTTCGAGTACCTCCTGAGCACTTAAGTCCTTTTTTTCTCAACTTTTGTACTAGAGCTATGCTCTAAAATTAATTAATTGTTATGAAACTTTGTCAGGACATAGAAGGGTGTAAAAAAGATATGGATGCAAAATTTGAACCCAATCCGACAACTCCTTGGGGCACCTCCCATACACTAATGTTATGGAGCGTGCTTATCTATATATGTATATAAAATAGTTTGTCATAACTGACTGACTGACTGAATGTTAAGAGACCCACAGCCTAAACGATAAGAGATAGAAGGCTGAAATTTTCACATAATATTCCATTCAGGTTGAAAGTGAGCACTAAGAAAGGATTTTGAATTTGAACCACTCCTTCGAGTACCTCCTGAGCACTTAAGTCCTTTTTTTCTCAACTTTTGTACTAGAGCTATGCTCTAAAATTAATTAATTGTTACGAAACTTTGTCAGGACATAGAAGGGTGTAAAAAAGTTATGGATGCAAAATTTGGACCCAATCCGACAACTCCTTGGGGCACCTCCCATACACTAATGTTATGGAGCGTGCTTATCTATATATATAAAATAGTTTGTCCTAACTGACTGACTGACTGATTGTTGAGAGACCCACAGCCTAAACGATAAGAGATAGAAGGCTGAAATTTTCACATAATATTCCATTCAGGTTGAAAGTGAGCACTAAGAAAGGATTTTGAATTTGAACCACTCCTTCGAGTACCTCCTGAGCACTTAAGTCCTTTTTTCTCAACTTTTGTACTAGAGCTATGCTCTAAAATTAATTAATTGTTACGAAACTTTGTCAGGACATAGAAGGGTGTAAAAAAGTTATGGATGCAAAATTTGAACCCAATCCGACAACTCCTTGGGGCACCTCCCATACACTAATGTTATGGAGCGTGCTTATCTATATATATATAAAATAGTTTGTCCTAACTGACTGACTGACTGATTGTTGAGAGACCCACAGCCTAAACGATAAGAGATAGAAGGCTGAAATTTTCACATAATATTCCATTCAGGTTGAAAGTGAGCACTAAGAAAGGATTTTGAATTTGAACCACTCCTTCGAGTACCTCCTGAGCACTTAAGTCCTTTTTTCTCAACTTTTGTACTAGAGCTATGCTCTAAAATTAATTAATTGTTATGAAACTTTGTCAGGACGTAGAAGGGTGTAAAAAAGTTGTGGATGCAAAATTTGAATCCAATCCGACAACTCCTTGGGGCACCTCCCATACACTAATGTTATGGAGCGTGCTTATCTATATATATAAAATAGTTTGTCCTAACTGACTGACTGACTGATTGTTGAGAGACCCACAGCCTAAACGATAAGAGATAGAAGGCTGAAATTTTCACATAATATTCCATTCAGGTTGAAAGTGAGCACTAAGAAAGGATTTTGAATTTGAACCACTCCTTCGAGTACCTCCTGAGCACTTAAGTCCTTTTTTCTCAACTTTTGTACTAGAGCTATGCTCTAAAATTAATTAATTGTTACGAAACTTTGTCAGGACATAGAAGGGTGTAAAAAAGTTATGGATGCAAAATTTGGACCCAATCCGACAACTCCTTGGGGCACCTCCCATACACTAATGTTATGGAGCGTGCTTATCTATATCTATATATATAAAATAGTTTGTCCTAACTGACTGACTGACTGATTGTTGAGAGACCCACAGCCTAAACGATAAGAGATAGAAGGCTGAAATTTTCACATAATATTCCATTCAGGTTGAAAGTGAGCACTAAGAAAGGATTTTGAATTTGAACCACTCCTTCGAGTACCTCCTGAGCACTTAAGTCCTTTTTTTCTCAACTTTTGTACTAGAGCTATGCTCTAAAATTAATTAATTGTTACGAAACTTTGTCAGGACATAGAAGGGTGTAAAAAAGTTATGGATGCAAAATTTGAACCCAATCCGACAGCTCCTTGGGGCACCTCCCATACACTAATGTTATGGAGCGTGCTTATCTATATATATAAAATAGTTTGTCCTAACTGACTGACTGACTGATTGTTGAGAGACCCACAGCCTAAACGATAAGAGATAGAAGGCTGAAATTTTCACATAATATTCCATTCAGGTTGAAAGTGAGCACTAAGAAAGGATTTTGAATTTGAACCACTCCTTCGAGTACCTCCTGAGCACTTAAGTCCTTTTTTTCTCAACTTTTGTACTAGAGCTATGCTCTAAAATTAATTAATTGTTATGAAACTTTGTCAGGACGTAGAAGGGTGTAAAAAAGTTGTGGATGCAAAATTTGAATCCAATCCGACAACTCCTTGGGGCACCTCCCATACACTAATGTTATGGAGCGTGCTTATCTATATCTATATATATAAAATAGTTTGTCCTAACTGACTGACTGACTGATTGTTGAGAGACCCACAGCCTAAACGATAAGAGATAGAAGGCTGAAATTTTCACATAATATTCCATTCAGGTTGAAAGTGAGCACTAAGAAAGGATTTTGAATTTGAACCACTCCTTCGAGTACCTCCTGAGCACTTAAGTCCTTTTTTTCTCAACTTTTGTACTAGAGCTATGCTCTAAAATTAATTAATTGTTACGAAACTTTGTCAGGACATAGAAGGGTGTAAAAAAGTTATGGATGCAAAATTTGGACCCAATCCGACAACTCCTTGGGGCACCTCCCATACACTAATGTTATGGAGCGTGCTTATCTATATATATAAAATAGTTTGTCCTAACTGACTGACTGACTGATTGTTGAGAGACCCACAGCCTAAACGATAAGAGATAGAAGGCTGAAATTTTCACATAATATTCCATTCAGGTTGAAAGTGAGCACTAAGAAAGGATTTTGAATTTGAACCACTCCTTCGAGTACCTCCTGAGCACTTAAGTCCTTTTTTTCTCAACTTTTGTACTAGAGCTATGCTCTAAAATTAATTAATTGTTACGAAACTTTGTCAGGACATAGAAGGGTGTAAAAAAGTTATGGATGCAAAATTTGAACCCAATCCGACAGCTCCTTGGGGCACCTCCCATACACTAATGTTATGGAGCGTGCTTAACTATATATATAAAATAGTTTGTCCTAACTGACTGACTGACTGATTGTTGAGAGACCCACAGCCTAAACGATAAGAGATAGAAGGCTGAAATTTTCACATAATATTCCATTCAGGTTGAAAGTGAGCACTAAGAAAGGATTTTGAATTTGAACCACTCCTTCGAGTACCTCCTGAGCACTTAAGTCCTTTTTTTCTCAACTTTTGTACTAGAGCTATGCTCTAAAATTAATTAATTGTTATGAAACTTTGTCAGGACGTAGAAGGGTGTAAAAAAGTTGTGGATGCAAAATTTGAATCCAATCCGACAACTCCTTGGGGCACCTCCCATACACTAATGTTATGGAGCGTGCTTATCTATATCTATATATATAAAATAGTTTGTCCTAACTGACTGACTGACTGATTGTTGAGAGACCCACAGCCTAAACGATAAGAGATAGAAGGCTGAAATTTTCACATAATATTCCATTCAGGTTGAAAGTGAGCACTAAGAAAGGATTTTGAATTTGAACCACTCCTTCGAGTACCTCCTGAGCACTTAAGTCCTTTTTTTCTCAACTTTTGTACTAGAGCTATGCTCTAAAATTAATTAATTGTTACGAAACTTTGTCAGGACATAGAAGGGTGTAAAAAAGTTATGAATGCAAAATTTGAACCCAATCCGACAACTCCTTGGGGCACCTCCTATACACTAATGTTATGGAGCGTGCTTATCTATATATGTATATAAAATAGTTTGTCCTAACTGACTGACTGACTGATTGTTGAGAGACCCACAGCCTAAACGATAAGAGAGTAGAATGCTGAAATTTTCACATAATATTCCATTCAGGTTGAAAGTGAGCACTAAGAAAGGATTTTGAATTTGAACCACTCCTTCGAGTACCTCCTGAGCACTTAAGTCCTTTTTTTCTCAACTTTTGTACTAGAGCTATGCTCTAAAATTAATTAATTGTTATGAAACTTTGTCAGGACATAGAAGGGTGTAAAAAAGTTATGGATGCAAAATTTGAACCCAATCCGACAACTCCTTGGGGCACCTCCTATACACTAATGTTATGGAGCGTGCTTATCTATATATGTATATATAAAATAGTTTGTCCTAACTGACTGACTGACTGATTGTTGAGAGACCCACAGCCTAAACGATAAGAGATAGAAGGCTGAAATTTTCACATAATATTCCATTCAGGTTGAAAGTGAGCACTAAGAAAGGATTTTGAATTTGAACCACTCCTTCGAGTACCTCCTGAGCACTTAAGTCCTTTTTTTCTCAACTTTTGTACTAGAGCTATGCTCTAAAATTAATTAATTGTTACGAAACTTTGTCAGGACATAGAAGGGTGTAAAAAAGTTATGGATGCAAAATTTGGACCCAATCCGACAACTCCTTGGGGCACCTCCCATACACTAATGTTATGGAGCGTGCTTATCTATATATATAAAATAGTTTGTCCTAACTGACTGACTGACTGATTGTTGAGAGACCCACAGCCTAAACGATAAGAGATAGAAGGCTGAAATTTTCACATAATATTCCATTCAGGTTGAAAGTGAGCACTAAGAAAGGATTTTGAATTTGAACCACTCCTTCGAGTACCTCCTGAGCACTTAAGTCCTTTTTTTCTCAACTTTTGTACTAGAGCTATGCTCTAAAATTAATTAATTGTTACGAAACTTTGTCAGAACATAGAAGGGTGTAGAAAAGTTATGGATGCAAAATTTGAACCCAATCCGACAACTCCTTGGGGCACCTCCCATACACTAATGTTATGGAGCGTGCTTATCTATATATATAAAATAGTTTGTCCTAACTGACTGACTGACTGATTGTTGAGAGACCCACAGCCTAAACGATAAGAGATAGAATGCTGAAATTTTCACATAATATTCCATTCAGGTTGAAAGTGAGCACTAAGAAAGGATTTTGAATTTGAACCACTCCTTCGAGTACCTCCTGAGCACTTAAGTCCTTTTTTTCTCAACTTTTGTACTAGAGCTATGCTCTAAAATTAATTAATTGTTATGAAACTTTGTCAGGACGTAGAAGGGTGTAAAAAAAGTTGTGGATGCAAAATTTGAATCCAATCCGACAACTCCTTGGGGCACCTCCCATACACTAATGTTATGGAGCGTGCTTATCTATATCTATATATATAAAATAGTTTGTCCTAACTGACTGACTGATTGTTGAGATACCCACAGCCTAAACGATAAGAGATAGAAGGCTGAAATTTTCACATAATATTCCATTCAGGTTGAAAGTGAGCACTAAGAAAGGATTTTGAATTTGAACCACTCTTTCGAGTACCTCCTGAGCACTTAAGTCCTTTTTTTCTCAACTTTTGTACTAGAGCTATGCTCTAAAATTAATTAATTGTTACGAAACTTTGTCAGGACATAGAAGGGTGTAAAAAAGTTATGGATGCAAAATTTGAACCCAATCCGACAACTCCTTGGGGCACCTCCCATACACTAATGTTATGGAGCGTGCTTATCTATATATATAAAATAGTTTGTCCTAACTGACTGACTGACTGATTGTTGAGAGACCCACAGCCTAAACGATAAGAGATAGAAAGCTAAAATTTTCACATAATATTCCATTCAGGTTGAAAGTGAGCACTAAGAAAGGATTTTGAATTTGAACCACTCCTTCGAGTACCTCCTGAGCACTTAAGTCCTTTTTTTCTCAACTTTTGTACTAGAGCTATGCTCTAAAATTAATTAATTGTTATGAAACTTTGTCAGGACATAGAAGGGTGTAAAAAAGTTATGGATGCAAAATTTGAACCCAATCCGACAACTCCTTGGGGCACCTCCTATACACTAATGTTATGGAGCGTGCTTATCTATATATGTATATAAAATAGTTTGTCCTAACTGACTGACTGACTGATTGTTGAGAGACCCACAGCCTAAACGATAAGAGATAGAATGCTGAAATTTTCACATAATATTCCATTCAGGTTGAAAGTGAGCACTAAGAAAGGATTTTGAATTTGAACCACTCCTTCGAGTACCTCCTGAGCACTTAAGTCCTTTTTTTCTCAACTTTTGTACTAGAGCTATGCTCTAAAATTAATTAATTGTTATGAAACTTTGTCAGGACATAGAAGGGTGTAAAAAAGTTATGGATGCAAAATTTGAACCCAATCCGACAACTCCTTGGGGCACCTCCTATACACTAATGTTATGGAGCGTGCTTATCTATATATGTATATATAAAATAGTTTGTCCTAACTGACTGACTGACTGATTGTTGAGAGACCCACAGCCTAAACGATAAGAGATAGAAGGCTGAAATTTTCACATAATATTCCATTCAGGTTGAAAGTGAGCACTAAGAAAGGATTTTGAATTTGAACCACTCCTTCGAGTACCTCCTGAGCACTTAAGTCCGTTTTTTCTCAACTTTTGTACTAGAGCTATGCTCTAAAATTAATTAATTGTTACGAAACTTTGTCAGGACATAGAAGGGTGTAAAAAGTTATGGATGCAAAATTTGGACCCAATCCGACAACTCCTTGGGGCACCTCCCATACACTAATGTTATGGAGCGTGCTTATCTATATATATAAAATAGTTTGTCCTAACTGACTGACTGACTGATTGTTGAGAGACCCACAGCCTAAACGATAAGAGATAGAAGGCTGAAATTTTCACATAATATTCCATTCAGGTTGAAAGTGAGCACTAAGAAAGGATTTTGAATTTGAACCACTCCTTCGAGTACCTCCTGAGCACTTAAGTCCTTTTTTTCTCAACTTTTGTACTAGAGCTATGCTCTAAAATTAATTAATTGTTACGAAACTTTTTTTTTTTTTTTGGGGGGTGTGGAGAAGTTTTGTTTTTTAATTTTTCCCCCTTTCCCCCCCCCCTTTGGGGCCCTCCCATACACTAATGTTATGGAGCGTGCTTATCTATATATATAAAATAGTTTGCCTAACTGACTGACTGACTGTTGTTGAGAGACCCACAGCCTAAACGATAAGAGCTAGAAGGCTGAAATTTTCACATAATATTCCATTCAGGTTGAAAGTGAGCACTAAGAAAGGATTTTGAATTTGGAAAACTCCTTCGAGTACCTCCTGAGCACTTAAGTCCTTTTTTTCTCAACTTTTGTACTAGAGCTATGCTCTAAAATTAATTAATTGTTACGAAACTTTGTCAGGACATAGAAGGTGTAAAAAAGTTATGGATGCAAAATTTGAACCATTCTTGGGGTTCTTCCTATAATATAATTTTTTTGTGGTGTTTTTTTTTTTTTATAAAAATAGTTTTTCCTAACTGACTGACTGACTGATTGTTGAGAGACCCACACCTAAACGATAAGAGATAGAAGGCTGAAATTTTCACATAATATTCCATTCAGGTTGAAAGTGAGCACTAAGAAAGGATTTTGAATTTGAACCACTCCTTCAGTACCCTTTCAAATTTATTTTTTTTTTTTTTTTTTTTTAAATATATATTTTTTAAAAAAAAAATATTTTTACGAAACTTTGTCAGGACATAGAAGGGTGTAAAAAAGTTATGGATGCAAAATTTGGACCCAATCCGACAACTCCTTGGGGCACCTCCCATACACTAATGTTATGGAGCGTGCTTATCTATATATATAAAATAGTTTGTCCTAACTGACTGACTGACTGATTGTTGAGAGACCCACAGCCTAAACGATAAGAGATAGAAGGCTGAAATTTTCACATAATATTCCATTCAGGTTGAAAGTGAGCACTAAGAAAGGATTTTGAATTTGAACCACTCCTTCGAGTACCTCCTGAGCACTTAAGTCCTTTTTTTCTCAACTTTTGTACTAGAGCTATGCTCTAAAATTAATTAATTGTTACGAAACTTTGTCAGGACATAGAAGGGTGTAAAAAGTTATGGATGCAAAATTTGAACCCAATCCGACAACTCCTTGGGGCACCTCCTATACACTAATGTTATGGAGCGTGCTTATCTATATATATATATAAAATAGTTTGTCCTAACTGACTGACTGACTGATTGTTGAGAGACCCACAGCCTAAACGATAAGAGATAGAAGGCTGAAATTTTCACATAATATTCCATTCAGGTTGAAAGTGAGCACTAAGAAAGGATTTTGAATTTGAACCACTCCTTCGAGTACCTCCTGAGCACTTAAGTCCTTTTTTTCTCAACTTTTGTACTAGAGCTATGCTCTAAAATTAATTAATTGTTATGAAACTTTGTCAGGACGTAGAAGGGTGTAAAAAAGTTGTGGATGCAAAATTTGAATCCAATCCGACAACTCCTTGGGGCACCTCCCATACACTAATGTTATGGAGCGTGCTTATCTATATATATATAAAATAGTTTGTCCTAACTGACTGACTGACTGATTGTTGAGAGACCCACAGCCTAAACGATAAGAGATAGAAGGCTGAAATTTTCACATAATATTCCATTCAGGTTGAAAGTGAGCACTAAGAAAGGATTTTGAATTTGAACCACTCCTTCGAGTACCTCCTGAGCACTTAAGTCCTTTTTTCTCAACTTTTGTACTAGAGCTATGCTCTAAAATTAATTAATTGTTACGAAACTTTGTCAGGACATAGAAGGGTGTAAAAAAGTTATGGATGCAAAATTTGGACCCAATCCGACAACTCCTTGGGGCACCTCCCATACACTAATGTTATGGAGCGTGCTTATCTATATCTATATATATAAAATAGTTTGTCCTAACTGACTGACTGACTGATTGTTGAGAGACCCACAGCCTAAACGATAAGAGATAGAAGGCTGAAATTTTCACATAATATTCCATTCAGGTTGAAAGTGAGCACTAAGAAAGGATTTTGAATTTGAACCACTCCTTCGAGTACCTCCTGAGCACTTAAGTCCTTTTTTTCTCAACTTTTGTACTAGAGCTATGCTCTAAAATTAATTAATTGTTACGAAACTTTGTCAGGACATAGAAGGGTGTAAAAAAGTTATGGATGCAAAATTTGGACCCAATCCGACAACTCCTTGGGGCACCTCCCATACACTAATGTTATGGAGCGTGCTTATCTATATCTATATATATAAAATAGTTTGTCCTAACTGACTGACTGACTGATTGTTGAGAGACCCACAGCCTAAACGATAAGAGATAGAAGGCTGAAATTTTCACATAATATTCCATTCAGGTTGAAAGTGAGCACTAAGAAAGGATTTTGAATTTGAACCACTCCTTCGAGTACCTCCTGAGCACTTAAGTCCTTTTTTTCTCAACTTTTGTACTAGAGCTATGCTCTAAAATTAATTAATTGTTACGAAACTTTGTCAGGACATAGAAGGGTGTAAAAAAGTTATGGATGCAAAATTTGAACCCAATCCGACAGCTCCTTGGGGCACCTCCCATACACTAATGTTATGGAGCGTGCTTATCTATATATATAAAATAGTTTGTCCTAACTGACTGACTGACTGATTGTTGAGAGACCCACAGCCTAAACGATAAGAGATAGAAGGCTGAAATTTTCACATAATATTCCATTCAGGTTGAAAGTGAGCACTAAGAAAGGATTTTGAATTTGAACCACTCCTTCGAGTACCTCCTGAGCACTTAAGTCCTTTTTTTCTCAACTTTTGTACTAGAGCTATGCTCTAAAATTAATTAATTGTTACGAAACTTTGTCAGGACGTAGAAGGGTGTAAAAAAGTTATGGATGCAAAATTTGAACCCAATCCGACAACTCCTTGGGGCACCTCCCATACACTAATGTTATGGAGCGTGCTTATCTATATCTATATATATAAAATAGTTTGTCCTAACTGACTGACTGACTGATTGTTGAGAGACCCACAGCCTAAACGATAAGAGATAGAAGGCTGAAATTTTCACATAATATTCCATTCAGGTTGAAAGTGAGCACTAAGAAAGGATTTTGAATTTGAACCACTCCTTCGAGTACCTCCTGAGCACTTAAGTCCGTTTTTTCTCAACTTTTGTACTAGAGCTATGCTCTAAAATTAATTAATTGTTACGAAACTTTGTCAGGACATAGAAGGGTGTAAAAAAGTTATGGATGCAAAATTTGGACCCAATCCGACAACTCCTTGGGGCACCTCCCATACACTAATGTTATGGAGCGTGCTTATCTATATATATAAAATAGTTTGTCCTAACTGACTGACTGACTGATTGTTGAGAGACCCACAGCCTAAACGATAAGAGATAGAAGGCTGAAATTTTCACATAATATTCCATTCAGGTTGAAAGTGAGCACTAAGAAAGGATTTTGAATTTGAACCACTCCTTCGAGTACCTCCTGAGCACTTAAGGCCTTTTTTCTCAACTTTTGTACTAGAGCTATGCTCTAAAATTAATTAATTGTTACGAAACTTTGTCAGAACATAGAAGGGTGTAGAAAAGTTATAGATGCAAAATTTGAACCCAATCCGACAACTCCTTGGGGCACCTCCCATACACTAATGTTATGGAGCGTGCTTATCTATATATATAAAATAGTTTGTCCTAACTGACTGACTGACTGATTGTTGAGAGACCCACAGCCTAAACGATAAGAGCTAGAAGGCTGAAATTTTCACATAATATTCCATTCAGGTTGAAAGTGAGCACTAAGAAAGGATTTTGAATTTGGAAAACTCCTTCGAGTACCTCCTGAGCACTTAAGTCCTTTTTTCTCTCAACTTTTGTACTAGAGCTATGCTCTAAAATTAATTAATTGTTACGAAACTTTGTCAGGACATAGAAGGGTGTAAAAAAAGTTATGGATGCAAAATTTGGACCCAATCCGACAACTCCTTGGGGCACCTCCTATACACTAATGTTATGGAGCGTGCTTATCTATATATATAAAATAGTTTGTCCTAACTGACTGACTGACTGATTGTTGAGAGACCCACAGCCTAAACGATAAGAGATAGAAGGCTGAAATTTTCACATAATATTCCATTCAGGTTGAAAGTGAGCACTAAGAAAGGATTTTGAATTTGAACCACTCCTTCGAGTACCTCCTGAGCACTTAAGTCCTTTTTTTCTCAACTTTTGAACTAGAGCTATGCTCTAAAATTAATTAATTGTTACGAAACTTTGTCAGGACATAGAAGGGTGTAAAAAAGTTATGGATGCAAAATTTGGACCCAATCCGACAACTCCTTGGGGCACCTCCCATACACTAATGTTATGGAGCGTGCTTATCTATATATATAAAATAGTTTGTCCTAACTGACTGACTGACTGATTGTTGAGAGACCCACAGCCTAAACGATAAGAGATAGAAGGCTGAAATTTTCACATAATATTCCATTCAGGTTGAAAGTGAGCACTAAGAAAGGATTTTGAATTTGAACCACTCCTTCGAGTACCTCCTGAGCACTTAAGTCCTTTTTTTCTCAACTTTTGTACTAGAGCTATGCTCTAAAATTAATTAATTGTTACGAAACTTTGTCAGGACATAGAAGGGTGTAAAAAAGTTATGGATGCAAAATTTGGACCCAATCCGACAACTCCTTGGGGCACCTCCTATACACTAATGTTATGGAGCGTGCTTATCTATATATGTATATAAAATAGTTTGTCCTAACTGACTGACTGACTGATTGTTGAGAGACCCACAGCCTAAACGATAAGAGATAGAAGGCTGAAATTTTCACATAATATTCCATTCAGGTTGAAAGTGAGCACTAAGAAAGGATTTTGAATTTGAACCACTCCTTCGAGTACCTCCTGAGCACTTAAGTCCTTTTTTTCTCAACTTTTGTACTAGAGCTATGCTCTAAAATTAATTAATTGTTATGAAACTTTGTCAGGACGTAGAAGGGTGTAAAAAAGTTGTGGATGCAAAATTTGAATCCAATCCGACAACTCCTTGGGGCACCTCCCATACACTAATGTTATGGAGCGTGCTTATCTATATATATAAAATAGTTTGTCCTAACTGACTGACTGACTGATTGTTGAGAGACCCACAGCCTAAACGATAAGAGATAGAAGGCTGAAATTTTCACATAATATTCCATTCAGGTTGAAAGTGAGCACTAAGAAAGGATTTTGAATTTGAACCACTCCTTCGAGTACCTCCTGAGCACTTAAGTCCTTTTTTTCTCAACTTTTGTACTAGAGCTATGCTCTAAAATTAATTAATTGTTACGAAACTTTGTCAGGACATAGAAGGGTGTAAAAAAGTTATGGATGCAAAATTTGGACCCAATCCGACAACTCCTTGGGGCACCTCCCATACACTAATGTTATGGAGCGTGCTTATCTATATCTATATATATAAAATAGTTTGTCCTAACTGACTGACTGACTGATTGTTGAGAGACCCACAGCCTAAACGATAAGAGATAGAAGGCTGAAATTTTCACATAATATTCCATTCAGGTTGAAAGTGAGCACTAAGAAAGGATTTTGAATTTGAACCACTCCTTCGAGTACCTCCTGAGCACTTAAGTCCTTTTTTTCTCAACTTTTGTACTAGAGCTATGCTCTAAAATTAATTAATTGTTACGAAACTTTGTCAGGACATAGAAGGGTGTAAAAAAGTTATGGATGCAAAATTTGAACCCAATCCGACAGCTCCTTGGGGCACCTCCCATACACTAATGTTATGGAGCGTGCTTATCTATATATATAAAATAGTTTGTCCTAACTGACTGACTGACTGATTGTTGAGAGACCCACAGCCTAAACGATAAGAGATAGAAGGCTGAAATTTTCACATAATATTCCATTCAGGTTGAAAGTGAGCACTAAGAAAGGATTTTGAATTTGAACCACTCCTTCAGTACCTCCTGAGCACTTAAGTCCTTTTTTTCTCAACTTTTGTACTAGAGCTATGCTCTAAAATTAATTAATTGTTATGAAACTTTGTCAGGACGTAGAAGGGTGTAAAAAAGTTGTGGATGCAAAATTTGAATCCAATCCGACAACTCCTTGGGGCACCTCCCATACACTAATGTTATGGAGCGTGCTTATCTATATATATAAAATAGTTTGTCCTAACTGACTGACTGACTGATTGTTGAGAGACCCACAGCCTAAACGATAAGAGATAGAAGGCTGAAATTTTCACATAATATTCCATTCAGGTTGAAAGTGAGCACTAAGAAAGGATTTTGAATTTGAACCACTCCTTCGAGTACCTCCTGAGCACTTAAGTCCTTTTTTTCTCAACTTTTGTACTAGAGCTATGCTCTAAAATTAATTAATTGTTACGAAACTTTGTCAGGACATAGAAGGGTGTAAAAAAGTTATGGATGCAAAATTTGGACCCAATCCGACAACTCCTTGGGGCACCTCCCATACACTAATGTTATGGAGCGTGCTTATCTATATCTATATATATAAAATAGTTTGTCCTAACTGACTGACTGACTGATTGTTGAGAGACCCACAGCCTAAACGATAAGAGATAGAAGGCTGAAATTTTCACATAATATTCCATTCAGGTTGAAAGTGAGCACTAAGAAAGGATTTTGAATTTGAACCACTCCTTCGAGTACCTCCTGAGCACTTAAGTCCTTTTTTTCTCAACTTTTGTACTAGAGCTATGCTCTAAAATTAATTAATTGTTACGAAACTTTGTCAGGACATAGAAGGGTGTAAAAAAGTTATGGATGCAAAATTTGAACCCAATCCGACAGCTCCTTGGGGCACCTCCCATACACTAATGTTATGGAGCGTGCTTATCTATATATATAAAATAGTTTGTCCTAACTGACTGACTGACTGATTGTTGAGAGACCCACAGCCTAAACGATAAGAGATAGAAGGCTGAAATTTTCACATAATATTCCATTCAGGTTGAAAGTGAGCACTAAGAAAGGATTTTGAATTTGAACCACTCCTTCGAGTACCTCCTGAGCACTTAAGTCCTTTTTTTCTCAACTTTTGTACTAGAGCTATGCTCTAAAATTAATTAATTGTTATGAAACTTTGTCAGGACGTAGAAGGGTGTAAAAAAGTTGTGGATGCAAAATTTGAATCCAATCCGACAACTCCTTGGGGCACCTCCCATACACTAATGTTATGGAGCGTGCTTATCTATATCTATATATATAAAATAGTTTGTCCTAACTGACTGACTGACTGATTGTTGAGAGACCCACAGCCTAAACGATAAGAGATAGAAGGCTGAAATTTTCACATAATATTCCATTCAGGTTGAAAGTGAGCACTAAGAAAGGATTTTGAATTTGAACCACTCCTTCGAGTACCTCCTGAGCACTTAAGTCCTTTTTTTCTCAACTTTTGTACTAGAGCTATGCTCTAAAATTAATTAATTGTTACGAAACTTTGTCAGGACATAGAAGGGTGTAAAAAAGTTATGGATGCAAAATTTGGACCCAATCCGACAACTCCTTGGGGCACCTCCCATACACTAATGTTATGGAGCGTGCTTATCTATATATATAAAATAGTTTGTCCTAACTGACTGACTGACTGATTGTTGAGAGACCCACAGCCTAAACGATAAGAGATAGAAGGCTGAAATTTTCACATAATATTCCATTCAGGTTGAAAGTGAGCACTAAGAAAGGATTTTGAATTTGAACCACTCCTTCGAGTACCTCCTGAGCACTTAAGTCCTTTTTTTCTCAACTTTTGTACTAGAGCTATGCTCTAAAATTAATTAATTGTTACGAAACTTTGTCAGGACATAGAAGGGTGTAAAAAAGTTATGGATGCAAAATTTGAACCCAATCCGACAGCTCCTTGGGGCACCTCCCATACACTAATGTTATGGAGCGTGCTTAACTATATATATAAAATAGTTTGTCCTAACTGACTGACTGACTGATTGTTGAGAGACCCACAGCCTAAACGATAAGAGATAGAAGGCTGAAATTTTCACATAATATTCCATTCAGGTTGAAAGTGAGCACTAAGAAAGGATTTTGAATTTGAACCACTCCTTCGAGTACCTCCTGAGCACTTAAGTCCTTTTTTTCTCAACTTTTGTACTAGAGCTATGCTCTAAAATTAATTAATTGCTATGAAACTTTGTCAGGACGTAGAGGAGTGTAAAAAAGTTGTGGATGCAAAATTTGAATCCAATCCGACAACTCCTTGGGGCACCTCCCATACACTAATGTTATGGAGCGTGCTTATCTATATCTATATATATAAAATAGTTTGTCCTAACTGACTGACTGACTGATTGTTGAGAGACCCACAGCCTAAACGATAAGAGATAGAAGGCTGAAATTTTCACATAATATTCCATTCAGGTTGAAAGTGAGCACTAAGAAAGGATTTTGAATTTGAACCACTCCTTCGAGTACCTCCTGAGCACTTAAGTCCTTTTTTTCTCAACTTTTGTACTAGAGCTATGCTCTAAAATTAATTAATTGTTACGAAACTTTGTCAGGACATAGAAGGGTGTAAAAAAGTTATGAATGCAAAATTTGAACCCAATCCGACAACTCCTTGGGGCACCTCCTATACACTAATGTTATGGAGCGTGCTTATCTATATATGTATATAAAATAGTTTGTCCTAACTGACTGACTGACTGATTGTTGAGAGACCCACAGCCTAAACGATAAGAGATAGAATGCTGAAATTTTCACATAATATTCCATTCAGGTTGAAAGTGAGCACTAAGAAAGGATTTTGAATTTGAACCACTCCTTCGAGTACCTCCTGAGCACTTAAGTCCTTTTTTTCTCAACTTTTGTACTAGAGCTATGCTCTAAAATTAATTAATTGTTATGAAACTTTGTCAGGACATAGAAGGGTGTAAAAAAGTTATGGATGCAAAATTTGAACCCAATCCGACAACTCCTTGGGGCACCTCCTATACACTAATGTTATGGAGCGTGCTTATCTATATATGTATATATAAAATAGTTTGTCCTAACTGACTGACTGACTGATTGTTGAGAGACCCACAGCCTAAACGATAAGAGATAGAAGGCTGAAATTTTCACATAATATTCCATTCAGGTTGAAAGTGAGCACTAAGAAAGGATTTTGAATTTGAACCACTCCTTCGAGTACCTCCTGAGCACTTAAGTCCTTTTTTTCTCAACTTTTGTACTAGAGCTATGCTCTAAAATTAATTAATTGTTACGAAACTTTGTCAGGACATAGAAGGGTATAAAAAGTTATGGATGCAAAATTTGGACCCAATCCGACAACTCCTTGGGGCACCTCCCATACACTAATGTTATGGAGCGTGCTTATCTATATATATAAAATAGTTTGTCCTAACTGACTGACTGACTGATTGTTGAGAGACCCACAGCCTAAACGATAAGAGATAGAAGGCTGAAATTTTCACATAATATTCCATTCAGGTTGAAAGTGAGCACTAAAATTTTTTTTTTATTTAACCCTCCTCTTATTCTCCCCTGAGCATAAAAGCCTTTTTTCTCAACTTTTGTACTAAAGTTTTATCTTATTTAAAAATTATTATTTTTAAAATTTTTTTTAAAAAAAAAGGGGGGGGAAAAGTTATGGGTGCAAAATTTGAACCCAATCCGACAACTCCTTGGGGCACCTCCCATACACTAATGTTATGGAGCGTGCTTATCTATATATATAAAATAGTTTGTCCTAACTGACTGACTGACTGATTGTTGAGAGACCCACAGCCTAAACGATAAGAGATAGAATGCTGAAATTTTCACATAATATTCCATTCAGGTTGAAAGTGAGCACTAAGAAAGGATTTTGAATTTGAACCACTCCTTCGAGTACCTCCTGAGCACTTAAGTCCTTTTTTCTCAACTTTTGTACTAGAGCTATGCTCTAAAATTAATTAATTGTTATGAAACTTTGTCAGGACGTAGAAGGGTGTAAAAAAGTTGTGGATGCAAAATTTGAATCCAATCCGACAACTCCTTGGGGCACCTCCCATACACTAATGTTATGGAGCGTGCTTATCTATATCTATATATATAAAATAGTTTGTCCTAACTGACTGACTGATTGTTGAGATACCCACAGCCTAAACGATAAGAGATAGAAGGCTGAAATTTTCACATAATATTCCATTCAGGTTGAAAGTGAGCACTAAGAAAGGATTTTGAATTTGAACCACTCTTTCGAGTACCTCCTGAGCACTTAAGTCCTTTTTTCTCAACTTTTGTACTAGAGCTATGCTCTAAAATTAATTAATTGTTACGAAACTTTGTCAGGACATAGAAGGGTGTAAAAAAGTTATGGATGCAAAATTTGAACCCAATCCGACAACTCCTTGGGGCACCTCCCATACACTAATGTTATGGAGCGTGCTTATCTATATATATAAAATAGTTTGTCCTAACTGACTGACTGACTGATTGTTGAGAGACCCACAGCCTAAACGATAAGAGATAGAAGGCTGAAATTTTCACATAATATTCCATTCAGGTTGAAAGTGAGCACTAAGAAAGGATTTTGAATTTGAACCACTCCTTCGAGTACCTCCTGAGCACTTAAGTCCTTTTTTTCTCAACTTTTGTACTAGAGCTATGCTCTAAAATTAATTAATTGTTATGAAACTTTGTCAGGACATAGAAGGGTGTAAAAAAGTTATGGATGCAAAATTTGAACCCAATCCGACAACTCCTTGCGGCACCTCCTATACACTAATGTTATGGAGCGTGCTTATCTATATATGTATATATAAAATAGTTTGTCCTAACTGACTGACTGACTGATTGTTGAGAGACCCACAGCCTAAACGATAAGAGATAGAAGGCTGAAATTTTCACATAATATTCCATTCAGGTTGAAAGTGAGCACTAAGAAAGGATTTTGAATTTGAACCACTCCTTCGAGTACCTCCTGAGCACTTAAGTCCTTTTTTTCTCAACTTTTGTACTAGAGCTATGCTCTAAAATTAATTAATTGTTACGAAACTTTGTCAGGACATAGAAGGGTGTAAAAAAGTTATGGATGCAAAATTTGGACCCAATCCGACAACTCCTTGGGGCACCTCCCATACACTAATGTTATGGAGCGTGCTTATCTATATATATAAAATAGTTTGTCCTAACTGACTGACTGACTGATTGTTGAGAGACCCACAGCCTAAACGATAAGAGATAGAAGGCTGAAATTTTCACATAATATTCCATTCAGGTTGAAAGTGAGCACTAAGAAAGGATTTTGAATTTGAACCACTCCTTCGAGTACCTCCTGAGCACTTAAGTCCTTTTTTTCTCAACTTTTGTACTAGAGCTATGCTCTAAAATTAATTAATTGTTACGAAACTTTGTCAGAACATAGAAGGGTGTAGAAAAGTTATAGATGCAAAATTTGAACCCAATCCGACAACTCCTTGGGGCACCTCCCATACACTAATGTTATGGAGCGTGCTTATCTATATATATAAAATAGTTTGTCCTAACTGACTGACTGACTGATTGTTGAGAGACCCACAGCCTAAACGATAAGAGCTAGAAGGCTGAAATTTTCACATAATATTCCATTCAGGTTGAAAGTGAGCACTAAGAAAGGATTTTGAATTTGGAAAACTCCTTCGAGTACCTCCTGAGCACTTAAGTCCTTTTTTCTCAACTTTTGTACTAGAGCTATGCTCTAAAATTAATTAATTGTTACGAAACTTTGTCAGGACATAGAAGGGTCTAAAAAAGTTATAGATGCAAAATTTGAACCCAATCCGACAACTCCTTGGGGCACCTCCCATACACTAATGTTATGGAGCGTGCTTATCTATATATATAAAATAGTTTGTCCTAACTGACTGACTGACTGATTGTTGAGAGACCCACAGCCTAAACGATAAGAGATAGAAGGCTGAAATTTTCACATAATATTCCATTCAGGTTGAAAGTGAGCACTAAGAAAGGATTTTGAATTTGAACCACTCCTTCGAGTACCTCCTGAGCACTTAAGTCCTTTTTTTCTCAACTTTTGTACTAGAGCTATGCTCTAAAATTAATTAATTGTTACGAAACTTTGTCAGGACATAGAAGGGTGTAAAAAAGTTATGGATGCAAAATTTGGACCCAATCCGACAACTCCTTGGGGCACCTCCTATACACTAATGTTATGGAGCGTGCTTATCTATATATATAAAATAGTTTGTCCTAACTGACTGACTGACTGATTGTTGAGAGACCCACAGCCTAAACGATAAGAGATAGAAGGCTGAAATTTTCACATAATATTCCATTCAGGTTGAAAGTGAGCACTAAGAAAGGATTTTGAATTTGAACCACTCCTTCGAGTACCTCCTGAGCACTTAAGTCCTTTTTTTCTCAACTTTTGAACTAGAGCTATGCTCTAAAATTAATTAATTGTTACGAAACTTTGTCAGGACATAGAAGGGTGTAAAAAAGTTATGGATGCAAAATTTGGACCCAATCCGACAACTCCTTGGGGCACCTCCCATACACTAATGTTATGGAGCGTGCTTATCTATATATATAAAATAGTTTGTCCTAACTGACTGACTGACTGATTGTTGAGAGACCCACAGCCTAAACGATAAGAGATAGAAGGCTGAAATTTTCACATAATATTCCATTCAGGTTGAAAGTGAGCACTAAGAAAGGATTTTGAATTTGAACCACTCCTTCGAGTACCTCCTGAGCACTTAAGTCCTTTTTTTCTCAACTTTTGTACTAGAGCTATGCTCTAAAATTAATTAATTGTTACGAAACTTTGTCAGGACATAGAAGGGTGTAAAAAAGTTATGGATGCAAAATTTGGACCCAATCCGACAACTCCTTGGGGCACCTCCTATACACTAATGTTATGGAGCGTGCTTATCTATATATGTATATAAAATAGTTTGTCCTAACTGACTGACTGACTGATTGTTGAGAGACCCACAGCCTAAACGATAAGAGATAGAAGGCTGAAATTTTCACATAATATTACATTCAGGTTGAAAGTGAGCACTAAGAAAGGATTTTGAATTTGAACCACTCCTTCGAGTACCTCCTGAGCACTTAAGTCCTTTTTTTCTCAACTTTTGTACTAGAGCTATGCTCTAAAATTAATTAATTGTTACGAAACTTTGTCAGGACATAGAAGGGTCTAAAAAAGTTATGGATGCAAAATTTGAACCCAATCCGACAATTCCTTGGGGCACCTCCCATACACTAATGTTATGGAGCGTGCTTATCTATATATGTATATAAAATAGTTTGTCCTAACTGACTGACTGACTGATTGTTGAGAGACCCACAGCCTAAACGATAAGAGATAGAAGGCTGAAATTTTCACATAATATTCCATTCAGGTTGAAAGTGAGCTCTAAGAAAGGATTTTGAATTTGAACCACTCCTTCGAGTACCTCCTGAGCACTTAAGTCCTTTTTTTCTCAACTTTTGTACTAGAGCTATGCTCTAAAATTAATTAATTGTTACGAAACTTTGTCAGGACATAGAAGGGTCTAAAAAAGTTATGGATGCAAAATTTGGACCCAATCCGACAACTCCTTGGGGCACCTCCCATACACTAATGTTATGGAGCGTGCTTATCTATATATATAAAATAGTTTGTCCTAACTGACTGACTGACTGATTGTTGAGAGACCCACAGCCTAAACGATAAGAGATAGAAGGCTGAAATTTTCACATAATATTCCATTCAGGTTGAAAGTGAGCACTAAGAAAGGATTTTGAATTTGAACCACTCCTTCGAGTACCTCCTGAGCACTTAAGTCCTTTTTTTCTCAACTTTTGTACTAGAGCTATGCTCTAAAATTAATTAATTGTTACGAAACTTTGTCAGGACATAGAAGGGTGTAAAAAAGTTATGGATGCAAAATTTGGACCCAATCCGACAACTCCTTGGGGCACCTCCCATACACTAATGTTATGGAGCGTGCTTATCTATATATGTATATAAAATAGTTTGTCCTAACTGACTGACTGACTGATTGTTGAGAGACCCACAGCCTAAACGATAAGAGATAGAAGGCTGAAATTTTCACATAATATTCCATTCAGGTTGAAAGTGAGCACTAAGAAAGGATTTTGAATTTGAACCACTCCTTCGAGTACCTCCTGAGCACTTAAGTCCTTTTTTTCTCAACTTTTGTACTAGAGCTATGCTCTAAAATTAATTAATTGTTACGAAACTTTGTCAGGACATAGAAGGGTGTAAAAAGTTATGGATGCAAAATTTGAACCCAATCCGACAACTCCTTGGGGCACCTCCTATACACTAATGTTATGGAGCGTGCTTATCTATATATATATATAAAATAGTTTGTCCTAACTGACTGACTGACTGATTGTTGAGAGACCCACAGCCTAAACGATAAGAGATAGAAGGCTGAAATTTTCACATAATATTCCATTCAGGTTGAAAGTGAGCACTAAGAAAGGATTTTGAATTTGAACCACTCCTTCGAGTACCTCCTGAGCACTTAAGTCCTTTTTTTCTCAACTTTTGTACTAGAGCTATGCTCTAAAATTAATTAATTGTTACGAAACTTTGTCAGGACATAGAAGGGTGTAAAAAAGTTATGGATGCAAAATTTGAACCCAATCCGACAACTCCTTGGGGCACCTCCCATACACTAATGTTAATGGAGCGTGCTTATCTATATATATAAAATAGTTTGTCCTAACTGACTGACTGACTGATTGTTGAGAGACCCACAGCCTAAACGATAAGAGATAGAAGGCTGAAATTTTCACATAATATTCCATTCAGGTTGAAAGTGAGCACTAAGAAAGGATTTTGAATTTGAACCACTCCTTCGAGTACCTCCTGAGCACTTAAGTCCTTTTTTTCTCAACTTTTGTACTAGAGCTATGCTCTAAAATTAATTAATTGTTATGAAACTTTGTCAGGACGTAGAAGGGTGTAAAAAAGTTGTGGATGCAAAATTTGAATCCAATCCGACAACTCCTTGGGGCACCTCCCATACACTTATGTTATGGAGCGTGCTTATCTATATCTATATATATAAAATAGTTTGTCCTAACTGACTGACTGACTGATTTTTGAGAGACCCACAGCCTAAACGATAAGAGATAGAAGGCTGAAATTTTCACATAATATTCCATTCAGGTTGAAAGTGAGCACTAAGAAAGGATTTTGAATTTGAACCACTCCTTCGAGTACCTCCTGAGCACTTAAGTCCTTTTTTTCTCAACTTTTGTACTAGAGCTATGCTCTAAAATTAATTAATTGTTACGAAACTTTGTCAGGACATAGAAGGGTGTAAAAAAACTATGGATGCAAAATTTGGACCCAATCCGACAACTCCTTGGGGCACCTCCTATACACTAATGTTATGGAGCGTGCTTATCTATATATGTATATAAAATAGTTTGTCCTAACTGACTGACTGACTGATTGTTGAGAGACCCACAGCCTAAACGATAAGAGCTAGAAGGCTGAAATTTTCACATAATATTCCATTCAGGTTGAAAGTGAGCACTAAGAAAGGATTTTGAATTTGGAAAACTCCTTCGAGTACCTCCTGAGCACTTAAGTCCTTTTTTTCTCAACTTTTGTACTAGAGCTATGCTCTAAAATTAATTAATTGTTACGAAACTTTGTCAGGACATAGAAGGGTCTAAAAAAGTTATGGATGCAAAATTTGAACCCAATCCGACAACTCCTTGGGGCACCTCCCATACACTAATGTTATGGAGCGTGCTTATCTATATATATAAAATAGTTTGTCCTAACTGACTGACTGACTGATTGTTGAGAGACCCACAGCCTAAACGATAAGAGATAGAAGGCTGAAATTTTCACATAATATTCCATTCAGGTTGAAAGTGAGCACTAAGAAAGGATTTTGAATTTGAACCACTCCTTCGAGTACCTCCTGAGCACTTAAGTCCTTTTTTTCTCAACTTTTGTACTAGAGCTATGCTCTAAAATTAATTAATTGTTACGAAACTTTGTCAGGACATAGAAGGGTGTAAAAAGTTATGGATGCAAAATTTGGACCCAATCCGACAACTCCTTGGGGCACCTCCCATACACTAATGTTATGGAGCGTGCTTATCTATATATATAAAATAGTTTGTCCTAACTGACTGACTGACTGATTGTTGAGAGACCCACAGCCTAAACGATAAGAGATAGAAGGCTGAAATTTTCACATAATATTCCATTCAGGTTGAAAGTGAGCACTAAGAAAGGATTTTGAATTTGAACCACTCCTTCGAGTACCTCCTGAGCACTTAAGTCCTTTTTTTCTCAACTTTTGTACTAGAGCTATGCTCTAAAATTAATTAATTGTTACGAAACTTTGTCAGGACATAGAAGGGTGTAAAAAAGTTATGGATGCAAAATTTGAACCCAATCCGACAACTCCTTGGGGCACCTCCCATACACTAATGTTATGGAGCGTGCTTATCTATATATATAAAATAGTTTGTCCTAACTGACTGACTGACTGATTGTTGAGAGACCCACAGCCTAAACGATAAGAGATAGAAGGCTGAAATTTTCACATAATATTCCATTCAGGTTGAAAGTGAGCACTAAGAAAGGATTTTGAATTTGAACCACTCCTTCGAGTACCTCCTGAGCACTTAAGTCCTTTTTTTCTCAACTTTTGTACTAGAGCTATGCTCTAAAATTAATTAATTGTTATGAAACTTTGTCAGGACGTAGAAGGGTGTAAAAAAGTTGTGGATGCAAAATTTGAATCCAATCCGACAACTCCTTGGGGCACCTCCCATACACTTATGTTATGGAGCGTGCTTATCTATATCTATATATATAAAATAGTTTGTCCTAACTGACTGACTGACTGATTTTTGAGAGACCCACAGCCTAAACGATAAGAGATAGAAGGCTGAAATTTTCACATAATATTCCATTCAGGTTGAAAGTGAGCACTAAGAAAGGATTTTGAATTTGAACCACTCCTTCGAGTACCTCCTGAGCACTTAAGTCCTTTTTTTCTCAACTTTTGTACTAGAGCTATGCTCTAAAATTAATTAATTGTTACGAAACTTTGTCAGGACATAGAAGGGTGTAAAAAAAACTATGGATGCAAAATTTGGACCCAATCCGACAACTCCTTGGGGCACCTCCTATACACTAATGTTATGGAGCGTGCTTATCTATATATGTATATAAAATAGTTTGTCCTAACTGACTGACTGACTGATTGTTGAGAGACCCACAGCCTAAACGATAAGAGCTAGAAGGCTGAAATTTTCACATAATATTCCATTCAGGTTGAAAGTGAGCACTAAGAAAGGATTTTGAATTTGGAAAACTCCTTCGAGTACCTCCTGAGCACTTAAGTCCTTTTTTCTCAACTTTTGTACTAGAGCTATGCTCTAAAATTAATTAATTGTTATGAAACTTTGTCAGGACGTAGAAGGGTGTAAAAAGTTGTGGATGCAAAATTTGAATCCAATCCGACAACTCCTTGGGGCACCTCCCATACACTTATGTTATGGAGCGTGCTTATCTATATCTATATATATAAAATAGTTTGTCCTAACTGACTGACTGACTGATTTTTGAGAGACCCACAGCCTAAACGATAAGAGATAGAAGGCTGAAATTTTCACATAATATTCCATTCAGGTTGAAAGTGAGCACTAAGAAAGGATTTTGAATTTGAACCACTCCTTCGAGTACCTCCTGAGCACTTAAGTCCTTTTTTCTCAACTTTTGTACTAGAGCTATGCTCTAAAATTAATTAATTGTTACGAAACTTTGTCAGGACATAGAAGGGTGTAAAAAAGTTATGGATGCAAAATTTGAACCCAATCCGACAACTCCTTGGGGCACCTCCCATACACTAATGTTATGGAGCGTGCTTATCTATATATATAAAATAGTTTGTCCTAACTGACTGACTGACTGATTGTTGAGAGACCCACAGCCTAAACGATAAGAGCTAGAAGGCTGAAATTTTCACATAATATTCCATTCAGGTTGAAAGTGAGCACTAAGAAAGGATTTTGAATTTGAACCACTCCTTCGAGTACCTCCTGAGCACTTAAGTCCTTTTTTTCTCAACTTTTGTACTAGAGCTATGCTCTAAAATTAATTAATTGTTACGAAACTTTGTCAGGACATAGAAGGGTGTAAAAAAGTTATGGATGCAAAATTTGAACCCAATCCGACAACTCCTTGGGGCACCTCCCATACACTAATGTTATGGAGCGTGCTTATCTATATATATAAAATAGTTTGTCCTAACTGACTGACTGACTGATTGTTGAGAGACCCACAGCCTAAACGATAAGAGATAGAAGGCTGAAATTTTCACATAATATTCCATTCAGGTTGAAAGTGAGCACTAAGAAAGGATTTTGAATTTGAACCACTCCTTCGAGTACCTCCTGAGCACTTAAGTCCTTTTTTTCTCAACTTTTGTACTAGAGCTATGCTCTAAAATTAATTAATTGTTATGAAACTTTGTCAGGACGTAGAAGGGTGTAAAAAAGTTGTGGATGCAAAATTTGAATCCAATCCGACAACTCCTTGGGGCACCTCCCATACACTTATGTTATGGAGCGTGCTTATCTATATCTATATATATAAAATAGTTTGTCCTAACTGACTGACTGACTGATTTTTGAGAGACCCACAGCCTAAACGATAAGAGATAGAAGGCTGAAATTTTCACATAATATTCCATTCAGGTTGAAAGTGAGCACTAAGAAAGGATTTTGAATTTGAACCACTCCTTCGAGTACCTCCTGAGCACTTAAGTCCTTTTTTTCTCAACTTTTGTACTAGAGCTATGCTCTAAAATTAATTAATTGTTATGAAACTTTGTCAGGACGTAGAAGGGTGTAAAAAAGTTGTGGATGCAAAATTTGAATCCAATCCGACAACTCCTTGGGGCACCTCCCATACACTTATGTTATGGAGCGTGCTTATCTATATCTATATATATAAAATAGTTTGTCCTAACTGACTGACTGACTGATTTTTGAGAGACCCACAGCCTAAACGATAAGAGATAGAAGGCTGAAATTTTCACATAATATTCCATTCAGGTTGAAAGTGAGCACTAAGAAAGGATTTTGAATTTGAACCACTCCTTCGAGTACCTCCTGAGCACTTAAGTCCTTTTTTCTCAACTTTTGTACTAGAGCTATGCTCTAAAATTAATTAATTGTTATGAAACTTTGTCAGGACGTAGAAGGGTGTAAAAAAGTTGTGGATGCAAAATTTGAATCCAATCCGACAACTCCTTGGGGCACCTCCCATACACTTATGTTATGGAGCGTGCTTATCTATATCTATATATATAAAATAGTTTGTCCTAACTGACTGACTGACTGATTTTTGAGAGACCCACAGCCTAAACGATAAGAGATAGAAGGCTGAAATTTTCACATAATATTCCATTCAGGTTGAAAGTGAGCACTAAGAAAGGATTTTGAATTTGAACCACTCCTTCGAGTACCTCCTGAGCACTTAAGTCCTTTTTTTCTCAACTTTTGTACTAGAGCTATGCTCTAAAATTAATTAATTGTTACGAAACTTTGTCAGGACATAGAAGGGTGTAAAAAAACTATGGATGCAAAATTTGGACCCAATCCGACAACTCCTTGGGGCACCTCCTATACACTAATGTTATGGAGCGTGCTTATCTATATATGTATATAAAATAGTTTGTCCTAACTGACTGACTGACTGATTGTTGAGAGACCCACAGCCTAAACGATAAGAGCTAGAAGGCTGAAATTTTCACATAATATTCCATTCAGGTTGAAAGTGAGCACTAAGAAAGGATTTTGAATTTGGAAAACTCCTTCGAGTACCTCCTGAGCACTTAAGTCCTTTTTTTCTCAACTTTTGTACTAGAGCTATGCTCTAAAATTAATTAATTGTTACGAAACTTTGTCAGGACATAGAAGGGTCTAAAAAAGTTATGGATGCAAAATTTGAACCCAATCCGACAACTCCTTGGGGCACCTCCCATACACTAATGTTATGGAGCGTGCTTATCTATATATATAAAATAGTTTGTCCTAACTGACTGACTGACTGATTGTTGAGAGACCCACAGCCTAAACGATAAGAGATAGAAGGCTGAAATTTTCACATAATATTCCATTCAGGTTGAAAGTGAGCACTAAGAAAGGATTTTGAATTTGAACCACTCCTTCGAGTACCTCCTGAGCACTTAAGTCCTTTTTTTCTCAACTTTTGTACTAGAGCTATGCTCTAAAATTAATTAATTGTTACGAAACTTTGTCAGGACATAGAAGGGTGTAAAAAAGTTATGGATGCAAAATTTGGACCCAATCCGACAACTCCTTGGGGCACCTCCCATACACTAATGTTATGGAGCGTGCTTATCTATATATATAAAATAGTTTGTCCTAACTGACTGACTGACTGATTGTTGAGAGACCCACAGCCTAAACGATAAGAGATAGAAGGCTGAAATTTTCACATAATATTCCATTCAGGTTGAAAGTGAGCACTAAGAAAGGATTTTGAATTTGAACCACTCCTTCGAGTACCTCCTGAGCACTTAAGTCCTTTTTTTCTCAACTTTTGTACTAGAGCTATGCTCTAAAATTAATTAATTGTTACGAAACTTTGTCAGGACATAGAAGGGTGTAAAAAAGTTATGGATGCAAAATTTGAACCCAATCCGACAACTCCTTGGGGCACCTCCCATACACTAATGTTATGGAGCGTGCTTATCTATATATATAAAATAGTTTGTCCTAACTGACTGACTGACTGATTGTTGAGAGACCCACAGCCTAAACGATAAGAGATAGAAGGCTGAAATTTTCACATAATATTCCATTCAGGTTGAAAGTGAGCACTAAGAAAGGATTTTGAATTTGAACCACTCCTTCGAGTACCTCCTGAGCACTTAAGTCCTTTTTTTCTCAACTTTTGTACTAGAGCTATGCTCTAAAATTAATTAATTGTTATGAAACTTTGTCAGGACGTAGAAGGGTGTAAAAAAGTTGTGGATGCAAAATTTGAATCCAATCCGACAACTCCTTGGGGCACCTCCCATACACTTATGTTATGGAGCGTGCTTATCTATATCTATATATATAAAATAGTTTGTCCTAACTGACTGACTGACTGATTTTTGAGAGACCCACAGCCTAAACGATAAGAGATAGAAGGCTGAAATTTTCACATAATATTCCATTCAGGTTGAAAGTGAGCACTAAGAAAGGATTTTGAATTTGAACCACTCCTTCGAGTACCTCCTGAGCACTTAAGTCCTTTTTTTCTCAACTTTTGTACTAGAGCTATGCTCTAAAATTAATTAATTGTTACGAAACTTTGTCAGGACATAGAAGGGTGTAAAAAAACTATGGATGCAAAATTTGGACCCAATCCGACAACTCCTTGGGGCACCTCCTATACACTAATGTTATGGAGCGTGCTTATCTATATCTATATATATAAAAAAGATTTGTCCTAACTGACTGACTGACTGATTTTTGAGAGACCCACAGCCTAAACGATAAGAGATAGAAGGCTGAAATTTTCACATAATATTCCATTCAGGTTGAAAGTGAGCACTAAGAAAGGATTTTGAATTTGAACCACTCCTTCGAGTACCTCCTGAGCACTTAAGTCCTTTTTTTCTCAACTTTTGTACTAGAGCTATGCTCTAAAATTAATTAATTGTTACGAAACTTTGTCAGGACATAGAAGGGTGTAAAAAAACTATGGATGCAAAATTTGGACCCAATCCGACAACTCCTTGGGACACCTCCCATACACTTATGTTATGGAGCGTGCTTATCTATATATATAAAATAGTTTGTCCTAACTGACTGACTGACTGATTGTTGAGAGACCCACAGCCTAAACGATAAGAGCTAGAAGGCTGAAATTTTCACATAATATTCCATTCAGGTTGAAAGTGAGCACTAAGAAAGGATTTTGAATTTGGAAAACTCCTTCGAGTACCTCCTGAGCACTTAAGTCCTTTTTTTCTCAACTTTTGTACTAGAGCTATGCTCTAAAATTAATTAATTGTTACGAAACTTTGTCAGGACATAGAAGGGTCTAAAAAAGTTATGGATGCAAAATTTGAACCCAATCCGACAACTCCTTGGGGCACCTCCCATACACTAATGTTATGGAGCGTGCTTATCTATATATAAAAAATAGTTTGTCCTAACTGACTGACTGACTGATTGTTGAGAGACCCACAGCCTAAACGATAAGAGCTAGAAGGCTGAAATTTTCACATAATATTCCATTCAGGTTGAAAGTGAGCACTAAGAAAGGATTTTGAATTTGAACCACTCCTTCGAGTACCTCCTGAGCACTTAAGTCCTTTTTTTCTCAACTTTTGTACTAGAGCTATGCTCTAAAATTAATTAATTGTTATGAAACTTTGTCAGGACGTAGAAGGGTGTAAAAAAAGTTATGGATGCAAAATTTGAATCCAATCCGACAACTCCTTGGGGCACCTCCCATACACTAATGTTATGGAGCGTGCTTATCTATATCTATATATATAAAATAGTTTGTCCTAACTGACTGACTGACTGATTGTTGAGAGACCCACAGCCTAAACGATAAGAGATAGAAGGCTGAAATTTTCACATAATATTCCATTCAGGTTGAAAGTGAGCACTAAGAAAGGATTTTGAATATGAACCACTCCTTCGAGTACCTCCTGAGCACTTAAGTCCTTTTTTTCTCAACTTTTGTACTAGAGCTATGCTCTAAAATTAATTAATTGTTACGAAACTTTGTCAGGACATAGAAGGGTGTAAAAAAGTTATGGATGCAAAATTTGGACCCAATCCGACAACTCCTTGGGGCACCTCCCATACACTAATGTTATGGAGCGTGCTTATCTATATATATAAAATAGTTTGTCCTAACTGACTGACTGACTGATTGTTGAGAGACCCACAGCCTAAACGATAAGAGATAGAAGGCTGAAATTTTCACATAATATTCCATTCAGGTTGAAAGTGAGCACTAAGAAAGGATTTTGAATTTGAACCACTCCTTCGAGTACCTCCTGAGCACTTAAGTCCTTTTTTTCTCAACTTTTGTACTAGAGCTATGCTCTAAAATTAATTAATTGTTATGAAACTTTGTCAGGACGTAGAAGGGTGTAAAAAAGTTGTGGATGCAAAATTTGAATCCAATCCGACAACTCCTTGGGGCACCTCCCATACACTAATGTTATGGAGCGTGCTTATCTATATCTATATATATAAGATAGTTTGTCCTAACTGACTGACTGACTGATTGTTGAGAGACCCACAGCCTAAACGATAAGAGATAGAAGGCTGAAATTTTCACATAATATTCCATTCAGGTTGAAAGTGAGCACTAAGAAAGGATTTTGAATATGAACCACTCCTTCGAGTACCTCCTGAGCACTTAAGTCCTTTTTTTCTCAACTTTTGTACTAGAGCTATGCTCTAAAATTAATTAATTGTTACGAAACTTTGTCAGGACATAGAAGGGTGTAAAAAAGTTATGGATGCAAAATTTGGACCCAATCCGACAACTCCTTGGGGCACCTCCCATACACTAATGTTATGGAGCGTGCTTATCTATATATATAAAATAGTTTGTCCTAACTGACTGACTGACTGATTGTTGAGAGACCCACAGCCTAAACGATAAGAGATAGAAGGCTGAAATTTTCACATAATATTCCATTCAGGTTGAAAGTGAGCACTAAGAAAGGATTTTGAATTTGAACCACTCCTTCGAGTACCTCCTGAGCACTTAAGTCCTTTTTTTCTCAACTTTTGTACTATATATATAAAATAGTTTGTCCTAACTGACTGACTGACTGATTTTTGAGAGACCCACAGCCTAAACGATAAGAGATAGAAGGCTGAAATTTTCACATAATATTCCATTCAGGTTGAAAGTGAGCACTAAGAAAGGATTTTGAATTTGAACCACTCCTTCGAGTACCTCCTGAGCACTTAAGTCCTTTTTTTCTCAACTTTTGTACTAGAGCTATGCTCTAAAATTAATTAATTGTTATGAAACTTTGTCAGGACGTAGAAGGGTGTAAAAAAAGTTGTGGATGCAAAATTTGAATCCAATCCGACAACTCCTTGGGGCACCTCCCATACACTTATGTTATGGAGCGTGCTTATCTATATCTATATATATAAAATAGTTTGTCCTAACTGACTGACTGACTGATTTTTGAGAGACCCACAGCCTAAACGATAAGAGATAGAAGGCTGAAATTTTCACATAATATTCCATTCAGGTTGAAAGTGAGCACTAAGAAAGGATTTTGAATTTGAACCACTCCTTCGAGTACCTCCTGAGCACTTAAGTCCTTTTTTTCTCAACTTTTGTACTAGAGCTATGCTCTAAAATTAATTAATTGTTACGAAACTTTGTCAGGACATAGAAGGGTGTAAAAAGTTATGGATGCAAAATTTGAACCCAATCCGACAACTCCTTGGGGCACCTCCCATACACTAATGTTATGGAGCGTGCTTATCTATATATATAAAATAGTTTGTCCTAACTGACTGACTGACTGATTGTTGAGAGACCCACAGCCTAAACGATAAGAGCTAGAAGGCTGAAATTTTCACATAATATTCCATTCAGGTTGAAAGTGAGCACTAAGAAAGGATTTTGAATTTGAACCACTCCTTCGAGTACCTCCTGAGCACTTAAGTCCTTTTTTTCTCAACTTTTGTACTAGAGCTATGCTCTAAAATTAATTAATTGTTACGAAACTTTGTCAGGACATAGAAGGGTGTAAAAAAACTATGGATGCAAAATTTGGACCCAATCCGACAACTCCTTGGGGCACCTCCTATACACTAATGTTATGGAGCGTGCTTATCTATATATGTATATAAAATAGTTTGTCCTAACTGACTGACTGACTGATTGTTGAGAGACCCACAGCCTAAACGATAAGAGCTAGAAGGCTGAAATTTTCACATAATATTCCATTCAGGTTGAAAGTGAGCACTAAGAAAGGATTTTGAATTTGGAAAACTCCTTCGAGTACCTCCTGAGCACTTAAGTCCTTTTTTTCTCAACTTTTGTACTAGAGCTATGCTCTAAAATTAATTAATTGTTACGAAACTTTGTCAGGACATAGAAGGGTCTAAAAAGTTATGGATGCAAAATTTGAACCCAATCCGACAACTCCTTGGGGCACCTCCCATACACTAATGTTATGGAGCGTGCTTATCTATATATATAAAATAGTTTGTCCTAACTGACTGACTGACTGATTGTTGAGAGACCCACAGCCTAAACGATAAGAGATAGAAGGCTGAAATTTTCACATAATATTCCATTCAGGTTGAAAGTGAGCACTAAGAAAGGATTTTGAATTTGAACCACTCCTTCGAGTACCTCCTGAGCACTTAAGTCCTTTTTTCTCAACTTTTGTACTAGAGCTATGCTCTAAAATTAATTAATTGTTACGAAACTTTGTCAGGACATAGAAGGGTGTAAAAAAGTTATGGATGCAAAATTTGGACCCAATCCGACAACTCCTTGGGGCACCTCCCATACACTAATGTTATGGAGCGTGCTTATCTATATCTATATATATAAAATAGTTTGTCCTAACTGACTGACTGACTGATTTTTGAGAGACCCACAGCCTAAACGATAAGAGATAGAAGGCTGAAATTTTCACATAATATTCCATTCAGGTTGAAAGTGAGCACTAAGAAAGGATTTTGAATTTGAACCACTCCTTCGAGTACCTCCTGAGCACTTAAGTCCTTTTTTCTCAACTTTTGTACTAAAGCTATGCTCTAAAATTAATTAATTGTTACGAAACTTTGTCAGGACATAGAAGGGTGTAAAAAAAACTATGGATGCAAAATTTGGACCCAATCCGACAACTCCTTGGGGCACCTCCTATACACTAATGTTATGGAGCGTGCTTATCTATATATGTATATAAAATAGTTTGTCCTAACTGACTGACTGACTGATTGTTGAGAGACCCACAGCCTAAACGATAAGAGCTAGAAGGCTGAAATTTTCACATAATATTCCATTCAGGTTGAAAGTGAGCACTAAGAAAGGATTTTGAATTTGGAAAACTCCTTCGAGTACCTCCTGAGCACTTAAGTCCTTTTTTCTCAACTTTTGTACTAAAGCTATGCTCTAAAATTAATTAATTGTTACGAAACTTTGTCAGGACATAGAAGGGTCTAAAAAAGTTATGGATGCAAAATTTGAACCCAATCCGACAACTCCTTGGGGCACCTCCCATACACTAATGTTATGGAGCGTGCTTATCTATATATAAAAAATAGTTTGTCCTAACTGACTGACTGACTGATTGTTGAGAGACCCACAGCCTAAACGATAAGAGATAGAAGGCTGAAATTTTCACATAATATTCCATTCAGGTTGAAAGTGAGCACTAAGAAAGGATTTTGAATTTGAACCACTCCTTCGAGTACCTCCTGAGCACTTAAGTCCTTTTTTTCTCAACTTTTGTACTAGAGCTATGCTCTAAAATTAATTAATTGTTACGAAACTTTGTCAGGACATAGAAGGGTGTAAAAAAGTTATGGATGCAAAATTTGGACCCAATCCGACAACTCCTTGGGGCACCTCCCATACACTAATGTTATGGAGCGTGCTTATCTATATATATAAAATAGTTTGTCCTAACTGACTGACTGACTGATTGTTGAGAGACCCACAGCCTAAACGATAAGAGATAGAAGGCTGAAATTTTCACATAATATTCCATTCAGGTTGAAAGTGAGCACTAAGAAAGGATTTTGAATTTGAACCACTCCTTCGAGTACCTCCTGAGCACTTAAGTCCTTTTTTTCTCAACTTTTGTACTAGAGCTATGCTCTAAAATTAATTAATTGTTACGAAACTTTGTCAGGACATAGAAGGGTGTAAAAAAGTTATGGATGCAAAATTTGAACCCAATCCGACAACTCCTTGGGGCACCTCCCATACACTAATGTTATGGAGCGTGCTTATCTATATATATAAAATAGTTTGTCCTAACTGACTGACTGACTGATTGTTGAGAGACCCACAGCCTAAACGATAAGAGATAGAAGGCTGAAATTTTCACATAATATTCCATTCAGGTTGAAAGTGAGCACTAAGAAAGGATTTTGAATTTGAACCACTCCTTCGAGTACCTCCTGAGCACTTAAGTCCTTTTTTTCTCAACTTTTGTACTAGAGCTATGCTCTAAAATTAATTAATTGTTATGAAACTTTGTCAGGACGTAGAAGGGTGTAAAAAAGTTGTGGATGCAAAATTTGAATCCAATCCGACAACTCCTTGGGGCACCTCCCATACACTTATGTTATGGAGCGTGCTTATCTATATCTATATATATAAAATAGTTTGTCCTAACTGACTGACTGACTGATTTTTGAGAGACCCACAGCCTAAACGATAAGAGATAGAAGGCTGAAATTTTCACATAATATTCCATTCAGGTTGAAAGTGAGCACTAAGAAAGGATTTTGAATTTGAACCACTCCTTCGAGTACCTCCTGAGCACTTAAGTCCTTTTTTTCTCAACTTTTGTACTAGAGCTATGCTCTAAAATTAATTAATTGTTACGAAACTTTGTCAGGACATAGAAGGGTGTAAAAAAACTATGGATGCAAAATTTGGACCCAATCCGACAACTCCTTGGGGCACCTCCTATACACTAATGTTATGGAGCGTGCTTATCTATATCTATATATATAAAAAAGATTTGTCCTAACTGACTGACTGACTGATTTTTGAGAGACCCACAGCCTAAACGATAAGAGATAGAAGGCTGAAATTTTCACATAATATTCCATTCAGGTTGAAAGTGAGCACTAAGAAAGGATTTTGAATTTGAACCACTCCTTCGAGTACCTCCTGAGCACTTAAGTCCTTTTTTCTCAACTTTTGTACTAGAGCTATGCTCTAAAATTAATTAATTGTTACGAAACTTTGTCAGGACATAGAAGGGTGTAAAAAAACTATGGATGCAAAATTTGGACCCAATCCGACAACTCCTTGGGACACCTCCCATACACTTATGTTATGGAGCGTGCTTATCTATATATGTATATAAAATAGTTTGTCCTAACTGACTGACTGACTGATTGTTGAGAGACCCACAGCCTAAACGATAAGAGCTAGAAGGCTGAAATTTTCACATAATATTCCATTCAGGTTGAAAGTGAGCACTAAGAAAGGATTTTGAATTTGGAAAACTCCTTCGAGTACCTCCTGAGCACTTAAGTCCTTTTTTTCTCAACTTTTGTACTAGAGCTATGCTCTAAAATTAATTAATTGTTACGAAACTTTGTCAGGACATAGAAGGGTCTAAAAAAGTTATGGATGCAAAATTTGAACCCAATCCGACAACTCCTTGGGGCACCTCCCATACACTAATGTTATGGAGCGTGCTTATCTATATATATAAAATAGTTTGTCCTAACTGACTGACTGACTGATTGTTGAGAGACCCACAGCCTAAACGATAAGAGATAGAAGGCTGAAATTTTCACATAATATTCCATTCAGGTTGAAAGTGAGCACTAAGAAAGGATTTTGAATTTGAACCACTCCTTCGAGTACCTCCTGAGCACTTAAGTCCTTTTTTTCTCAACTTTTGTACTAGAGCTATGCTCTAAAATTAATTAATTGTTATGAAACTTTGTCAGGACGTAGAAGGGTGTAAAAAAAGTTATGGATGCAAAATTTGAATCCAATCCGACAACTCCTTGGGGCACCTCCCATACACTAATGTTATGGAGCGTGCTTATCTATATCTATATATATAAAATAGTTTGTCCTAACTGACTGACTGACTGATTGTTGAGAGACCCACAGCCTAAACGATAAGAGATAGAAGGCTGAAATTTTCACATAATATTCCATTCAGGTTGAAAGTGAGCACTAAGAAAGGATTTTGAATATGAACCACTCCTTCGAGTACCTCCTGAGCACTTAAGTCCTTTTTTTCTCAACTTTTGTACTAGAGCTATGCTCTAAAATTAATTAATTGTTACGAAACTTTGTCAGGACATAGAAGGGTGTAAAAAAGTTATGGATGCAAAATTTGGACCCAATCCGACAACTCCTTGGGGCACCTCCCATACACTAATGTTATGGAGCGTGCTTATCTATATATATAAAATAGTTTGTCCTAACTGACTGACTGACTGATTGTTGAGAGACCCACAGCCTAAACGATAAGAGATAGAAGGCTGAAATTTTCACATAATATTCCATTCAGGTTGAAAGTGAGCACTAAGAAAGGATTTTGAATTTGAACCACTCCTTCGAGTACCTCCTGAGCACTTAAGTCCTTTTTTTCTCAACTTTTGTACTAGAGCTATGCTCTAAAATTAATTAATTGTTATGAAACTTTGTCAGGACGTAGAAGGGTGTAAAAAAGTTGTGGATGCAAAATTTGAATCCAATCCGACAACTCCTTGGGGCACCTCCCATACACTAATGTTATGGAGCGTGCTTATCTATATCTATATATATAAGATAGTTTGTCCTAACTGACTGACTGACTGATTGTTGAGAGACCCACAGCCTAAACGATAAGAGATAGAAGGCTGAAATTTTCACATAATATTCCATTCAGGTTGAAAGTGAGCACTAAGAAAGGATTTTGAATATGAACCACTCCTTCGAGTACCTCCTGAGCACTTAAGTCCTTTTTTTCTCAACTTTTGTACTAGAGCTATGCTCTAAAATTAATTAATTGTTACGAAACTTTGTCAGGACATAGAAGGGTGTAAAAAAACTATGGATGCAAAATTTGGACCCAATCCGACAACTCCTTGGGGCACCTCCTATACACTAATGTTATGGAGCGTGCTTATCTATATCTATATATATAAAAAAGATTTGTCCTAACTGACTGACTGACTGATTTTTGAGAGACCCACAGCCTAAACGATAAGAGATAGAAGGCTGAAATTTTCACATAATATTCCATTCAGGTTGAAAGTGAGCACTAAGAAAGGATTTTGAATTTGAACCACTCCTTCGAGTACCTCCTGAGCACTTAAGTCCTTTTTTTCTCAACTTTTGTACTAGAGCTATGCTCTAAAATTAATTAATTGTTACGAAACTTTGTCAGGACATAGAAGGGTGTAAAAAAACTATGGATGCAAAATTTGGACCCAATCCGACAACTCCTTGGGACACCTCCCATACACTTATGTTATGGAGCGTGCTTATCTATATATGTATATAAAATAGTTTGTCCTAACTGACTGACTGACTGATTGTTGAGAGACCCACAGCCTAAACGATAAGAGCTAGAAGGCTGAAATTTTCACATAATATTCCATTCAGGTTGAAAGTGAGCACTAAGAAAGGATTTTGAATTTGGAAAACTCCTTCGAGTACCTCCTGAGCACTTAAGTCCTTTTTTTCTCAACTTTTGTACTAGAGCTATGCTCTAAAATTAATTAATTGTTACGAAACTTTGTCAGGACATAGAAGGGTCTAAAAAAAGTTATGGATGCAAAATTTGAACCCAATCCGACAACTCCTTGGGGCACCTCCCATACACTAATGTTATGGAGCGTGCTTATCTATATATATAAAATAGTTTGTCCTAACTGACTGACTGACTGATTGTTGAGAGACCCACAGCCTAAACGATAAGAGATAGAAGGCTGAAATTTTCACATAATATTCCATTCAGGTTGAAAGTGAGCACTAAGAAAGGATTTTGAATTTGGAAAACTCCTTCGAGTACCTCCTGAGCACTTAAGTCCTTTTTTTCTCAACTTTTGTACTAGAGCTATGCTCTAAAATTAATTAATTGTTACGAAACTTTGTCAGGACATAGAAGGGTGTAAAAAAACTATGGATGCAAAATTTGGACCCAATCCGACAACTCCTTGGGACACCTCCCATACACTTATGTTATGGAGCGTGCTTATCTATTAGACTTCTGCAAGAATGCATCCAAAACGACAAATGAATCACTTATTCTAGAAACGGGCACACTCTTTTTTCTGCACAGTATATTTGGGTGTGAGTGAGTAGGGTAGTATTGTCTGTTTTTACAGACAGTGTTCTCACTCATTCCATAGTTGTACAGCTGTTTATGAGTACAGCAAAATTGGTGTGCAGTAGTCAAGGCACTGTACAGTGTTTTGGTGTGCAGTTGACTTACTGTACAGTGAGTGAAACTTCATGACTGGTACATGCACACATATAGAGTTCTCGTGTGTACTGTATATTTCTTAGAAAGAATTTTATTTTATTAAAGAATTTATATTTAAATTATTAATATTAGAATGGAGAAACATTATTTTATGTACCATGTCTTCAGTGGTGGCAAGTTTTGAACGTTTTTCGCAGATTAAATTTTTGGCAACAGAAAATGCCCTTTCCGATGCTGCACTGCTCGCGGGAGATGATAGTAACCTGCAACTTATTTTATACAGTAGAGGAAAACGGTCTTTATTAATTGACCACCACTGCAGAACATCAAAATCTTCACTATACGCTGTATTTATATTTTTATATGTTTGAAGTTCGTCCTGAATATATGTCAAAATATTTGTGCTCTCAACAGGTTGCGAATAATCTGCAAATATGTTATCTAAGTCTTGTGTAGGTTTAATTAATTTTTCTATATCATCATTTTGGCTATTTAATTGAATACTAATCATCATTTCTTCGACGTCTTTAAAAGTTTGTTCCTTTTCTAATTCTGAGAATTTAGTTAATTTGTTAGTGGGTGGAAACAAAAACAGGGAAATGTTGTGATATTTTTTCAAATTTTGTGTAACTATTGAATCTAAGTACTGTAAAAGTGCAAGTTTAGATTTTTTAACTATTTCAATGTCATTTTCATTTGCTGATGATATTTTTTTTAAGTTATTTATATGTGGAACAGTCAAGTGCAATGTTGGATAGTTACTACCCTCCAGCTTTTTGGAGCAACATTCAAAAGGTGCAAGAAGGTTCACCATTCCGCTAATATTAATTAAATTTATGTCTGTAATTCTTGCTAGTTCATTTTTCTCCACTAAAATCTGCGAAATTTCCATAAAATTTAGCTCAACCGACTTCAAGAGGTAAAATATAGTGTTCCAACGAGTTGGACAATAGCTTTTTAGGGTGCTTGTTAAGTTCAAGTTTTGTCCAGATTTTTTAAAATACTTAACAAGCTTGCTGCACCGATTAACCAAATCCAGCAATTCTGGTACTTCATTCACAACTTTGCCAATAACATTGTGGATCAAGTGATTTGCACAGTGTATTGTGCTCAGTCCGTTGAATGCTGCTTTCATATTAGATCCTCGGTCGGTAACAATTATTGGATCGTCCATCAGTAAATCACATCCAAAGTCACGTAAGATTCGCTCTATTTTGTTTTTTATTTCATTACCTAAAAATTTTTGATAATATATGTACATATTTTATTATATATTCCAATAACATTTTATACTTCTTACCGGTACAGGAGACTCCACCCATTGATTTCACTGCTAACAGACGGTTTTTAAGGGTGCCTTCTTTGACGTAATGCATAGTCAGGGAAATATAAGATTCTTTGAAGAAATCATCTGTCCAGATATCTGAAGTTATACTATATCCGTTTTGTTTCTGCTCTTTAATTTCGATTTTTACTTCATTAAAATGAAAATCATAGAGCGCAGCGATGTTTCTCGATATAGTTGTGGGATGCGGCAGTAAAGAGTCAATATTGACGTTTTCCCCCAGTTTCGCACCGACAGAAATAAAAAACTGTGCTAAGTTTTTTAAACCAGTGTCCGCAATTAGATTAAACGGTCGACCATTCTTTATTGTCCACTCAGTTGTCAGATTGGTGCATTTCTTTTTGGTTTCTGAGGGCACATCAACGACAGGAAGACTGCGCTTTCGGCTATTGGCCATAATGTAACATTTGTGTTTGACTAAATTTGATGTGCTTTTTTCAAATTTATAAATGTTTTTGCATATGTTACACACTACTGCATCAGTAATCACTATGCCGTTTGCATTAGCCAGTCGTGAAAAGGTGTCCCAGACTTTGCTCCGACCACGTGAATCAGCAGGCTTAAGCTCACCAGCTAATAATTTAGATTTTATTGTGGCAGCGTACTCTTTAAAAGGCGATTCAATTGTTATGTCCAGCGTCTGATTGCAAAAAATTTTGTTTTAATATATGTACATGTGTACAAAATTTATACTACAAATGAAAATACAAATACATACATATATTTAACAATCACTGTTTTTGCCTGGGGCTCTGGCACTAAATAACATCAAACATACAAAAGACAATCACAAACATATAAAACAACACATATACTTTGTTACAAAACATAAATATTATGACAAAAACTTACATTATCTTGTGAGTTCATTTCACGAGCGTCGTTTTCTTTGCAATCCATTTTTATGCACTTATTAAAGAATACTGAACTCATCTGCACAGTTGTACACAGTCAACTAACAAGCTGTACAGCTGTTTAAAAAAGGACAAATATAGTACTCACTCCCGAAGAGTACAACCATATACTGTACTCACACAAAGTGAGCACACTAAAAATGTTGTGCTATCTTCTTCTGGCCTATAGAGTATACTGTACAGTACAGAATGGGTGCAGTATTTTTAAGAACTCTACACTACTGTACAGATCTGTTATGCTACAAATGAGTACACTCATGCAGAAGTCTATTATCTATATATGTATATAAAATAGTTTGTCCTAACTGACTGACTGACTGATTGTTGAGAGACCCACAGCCTAAACGATAAGAGCTAGAAGGCTGAAATTTTCACATAATATTCCATTCAGGTTGAAAGTGAGCACTAAGAAAGGATTTTGAATTTGGAAAACTCCTTCGAGTACCTCCTGAGCACTTAAGTCCTTTTTTTCTCAACTTTTGTACTAGAGCTATGCTCTAAAATTAATTAATTGTTACGAAACTTTGTCAGGACATAGAAGGGTGTAAAAAAGTTATGGATGCAAAATTTGAACCCAATCCGACAACTCCTTGGGGCACCTCCCATACACTAATGTTATGGAGCGTGCTTATCTATATATATAAAATAGTTTGTCCTAACTGACTGACTGACTGATTGTTGAGAGACCCACAGCCTAAACGATAAGAGATAGAAGGCTGAAATTTTCACATAATATTCCATTCAGGTTGAAAGTGAGCACTAAGAAAGGATTTTGAATTTGAACCACTCCTTCGAGTACCTCCTGAGCACTTAAGTCCTTTTTTTCTCAACTTTTGTACTAGAGCTATGCTCTAAAATTAATTAATTGTTATGAAACTTTGTCAGGACGTAGAAGGGTGTAAAAAAGTTATGGATGCAAAATTTGAATCCAATCCGACAACTCCTTGGGGCACCTCCCATACACTAATGTTATGGAGCGTGCTTATCTATATCTATATATATAAAATAGTTTGTCCTAACTGACTGACTGACTGATTGTTGAGAGACCCACAGCCTAAACGATAAGAGATAGAAGGCTGAAATTTTCACATAATATTCCATTCAGGTTGAAAGTGAGCACTAAGAAAGGATTTTGAATATGAACCACTCCTTCGAGTACCTCCTGAGCACTTAAGTCCTTTTTTCTCAACTTTTGTACTAGAGCTATGCTCTAAAATTAATTAATTGTTACGAAACTTTGTCAGGACATAGAAGGGTGTAAAAAGTTATGGATGCAAAATTTGGACCCAATCCGACAACTCCTTGGGGCACCTCCCATACACTAATGTTATGGAGCGTGCTTATCTATATATATAAAATAGTTTGTCCTAACTGACTGACTGACTGATTGTTGAGAGACCCACAGCCTAAACGATAAGAGATAGAAGGCTGAAATTTTCACATAATATTCCATTCAGGTTGAAAGTGAGCACTAAGAAAGGATTTTGAATTTGAACCACTCCTTCGAGTACCTCCTGAGCACTTAAGTCCTTTTTTCTCAACTTTTGTACTAGAGCTATGCTCTAAAATTAATTAATTGTTATGAAACTTTGTCAGGACGTAGAAGGGTGTAAAAAAGTTGTGGATGCAAAATTTGAATCCAATCCGACAACTCCTTGGGGCACCTCCCATACACTAATGTTATGGAGCGTGCTTATCTATATCTATATATATAAGATAGTTTGTCCTAACTGACTGACTGACTGATTGTTGAGAGACCCACAGCCTAAACGATAAGAGATAGAAGGCTGAAATTTTCACATAATATTCCATTCAGGTTGAAAGTGAGCACTAAGAAAGGATTTTGAATATGAACCACTCCTTCGAGTACCTCCTGAGCACTTAAGTCCTTTTTTTCTCAACTTTTGTACTAGAGCTATGCTCTAAAATTAATTAATTGTTACGAAACTTTGTCAGGACATAGAAGGGTGTAAAAAAGTTATGGATGCAAAATTTGGACCCAATCCGACAACTCCTTGGGGCACCTCCCATACACTAATGTTATGGAGCGTGCTTATCTATATATATAAAATAGTTTGTCCTAACTGACTGACTGACTGATTGTTGAGAGACCCACAGCCTAAACGATAAGAGATAGAAGGCTGAAATTTTCACATAATATTCCATTCAGGTTGAAAGTGAGCACTAAGAAAGGATTTTGAATATGAACCACTCCTTCGAGTACCTCCTGAGCACTTAAGTCCTTTTTTTCTCAACTTTTGTACTAGAGCTATGCTCTAAAATTAATTAATTGTTATGAAACTTTGTCAGGACATAGAAGGGTGTAAAAAAGTTATGGATGCAAAATTTGGACCCAATCCGACAACTCCTTGGGGCACCTCCTATACACTAATGTTATGGAGCGTGCTTATCTATATATGCATATAAAATAGTTTGTCCTAACTGACTGACTGACTGATTGTTGAGAGACCCACAGCCTAAACGATAAGAGCTAGAAGGCTGAAATTTTCACATAATATTCCATTCAGGTTGAAAGTGAGCACTAAGAAAGGATTTTGAATTTGGAAAACTCCTTCGAGTACCTCCTGAGCACTTAAGTCCTTTTTTCTCAACTTTTGTACTAGAGCTATGCTCTAAAATTAATTAATTGTTACGAAACTTTGTCAGGACATAGAAGGGTGTAAAAAAGTTATGGATGCAAAATTTGGCCCCAATCCGACAACTCCTTGCGACACCTCCCATACACTAATGTTATGGAGCGTGCTTATCTATATATATAAAATAGTTTGTCCTAACTGACTGACTGACTGATTGTTGAGAGACCCACAGCCTAAACGATAAGAGATAGAATGCTGAAATTTTCACATAATATTCCATTCAGGTTGAAAGTGAGCACTAAGAAAGGATTTTGAATTTGAACCACTCCTTCGAGTACCTCCTGAGCACTTAAGTCCTTTTTTTCTCAACTTTTGTACTAGAGCTATGCTCTAAAATTAATTAATTGTTATGAAACTTTGTCAGGACATAGAAGGGTGTAAAAAAGTTATGGATGCAAAATTTGAACCCAATCCGACAACTCCTTGGGGCACCTCCTATACACTAATGTTATGGAGCGTGCTTATCTATATATGTATATAAAATAGTTTGTCCTAACTGACTGACTGACTGATTGTTGAGAGACCCACAGCCTAAACGATAAGAGATAGAAGGCTGAAATTTTCACATAATATTCCATTCAGGTTGAAAGTGAGCACTAAGAAAGGATTTTGAATTTGAACCACTCCTTCGAGTACCTCCTGAGCACTTAAGTCCTTTTTTTCTCAACTTTTGTACTAGAGCTATGCTCTAAAATTAATTAATTGTTACGAAACTTTGTCAGGACATAGAAGGGTGTAAAAAAGTTATGGATGCAAAATTTGAACCCAATCCGACAACTCCTTGGGGCACCTCCCATACACTAATGTTATGGAGCGTGCTTATCTATATATGTATATAAAATAGTTTGTCCTAACTGACTGACTGACTGATTGTTGAGAGACCCACAGCCTAAACGATAAGAGCTAGAAGGCTGAAATTTTCACATAATATTCCATTCAGGTTGAAAGTGAGCACTAAGAAAGGATTTTGAATTTGGAAATCTCCTTCGAGTACCTCCTGAGCACTTAAGTCCTTTTTTTCTCAACTTTTGTACTAGAGCTATGCTCTAAAATTAATTAATTGTTACGAAACTTTGTCAGGACATAGAAGGGTCTAAAAAAGTTATGGATGCAAAATTTGGACCCAATCCGACAACTCCTTGGGACACCTCCCATACACTTATGTTATGGAGCGTGCTTATCTATATATATAAAATAGTTTGTCCTAACTGACTGACTGACTGATTGTTGAGAGACCCACAGCCTAAACGATAAGAGATAGAATGCTGAAATTTTCACATAATATTCCATTCAGGTTGAAAGTGAGCACTAAGAAAGGATTTTGAATTTGAACCACTCCTTCGAGTACCTCCTGAGCACTTAAGTCCTTTTTTTCTCAACTTTTGTACTAGAGCTATGCTCTAAAATTAATTAATTGTTATGAAACTTTGTCAGGACGTAGAAGGGTGTAAAAAAGTTGTGGATGCAAAATTTGAATCCAATCCGACAACTCCTTGGGGCACCTCCCATACACTAATGTTATGGAGCGTGCTTATCTATATCTATATATATAAAATAGTTTGTCCTAACTGACTGACTGACTGATTGTTGAGAGACCCACAGCCTAAACGATAAGAGATAGAAGGCTGAAATTTTCACATAATATTCCATTCAGGTTGAAAGTGAGCACTAAGAAAGGATTTTGAATATGAACCACTCCTTCGAGTACCTCCTGAGCACTTAAGTCCTTTTTTTCTCAACTTTTGTACTAGAGCTATGCTCTAAAATTAATTAATTGTTACGAAACTTTGTCAGGACATAGAAGGGTGTAAAAAAGTTATGGATGCAAAATTTGAATCCAATCCGACAACTCCTTGGGGCACCTCCCATACACTAATGTTATGGAGCGTGCTTATCTATATCTATATATATAAAATAGTTTGTCCTAACTGACTGACTGACTGATTGTTGAGAGACCCACAGCCTAAACGATAAGAGATAGAAGGCTGAAATTTTCACATAATATTCCATTCAGGTTGAAAGTGAGCACTAAGAAAGGATTTTGAATATGAACCACTCCTTCGAGTACCTCCTGAGCACTTAAGTCCTTTTTTCTCAACTTTTGTACTAGAGCTATGCTCTAAAATTAATTAATTGTTACGAAACTTTGTCAGGACATAGAAGGGTGTAAAAAAGTTATGGATGCAAAATTTGGACCCAATCCGACAACTCCTTGGGGCACCTCCCATACACTAATGTTATGGAGCGTGCTTATCTATATCTATATATATAAAATAGTTTGTCCTAACTGACTGACTGACTGATTGTTGAGAGACCCACAGCCTAAACGATAAGAGATAGAAGGCTGAAATTTTCACATAATATTCCATTCAGGTTGAAAGTGAGCACTAAGAAAGGATTTTGAATATGAACCACTCCTTCGAGTACCTCCTGAGCACTTAAGTCCTTTTTTTCTCAACTTTTGTACTAGAGCTATGCTCTAAAATTAATTAATTGTTACGAAACTTTGTCAGGACATAGAAGGGTGTAAAAAAGTTATGGATGCAAAATTTGAACCCAATCCGACAACTCCTTGGGGCACCTCCCATACACTAATGTTATGGAGCGTGCTTATCTATATATGTATATAAAATAGTTTGTCCTAACTGACTGACTGACTGATTGTTGAGAGACCCACAGCCTAAACGATAAGAGCTAGAAGGCTGAAATTTTCACATAATATTCCATTCAGGTTGAAAGTGAGCACTAAGAAAGGATTTTGAATTTGGAAAACTCCTTCGAGTACCTCCTGAGCACTTAAGTCCTTTTTTTCTCAACTTTTGTACTAGAGCTATGCTCTAAAATTAATTAATTGTTACGAAACTTTGTCAGGACATAGAAGGGTCTAAAAAAGTTATGGATGCAAAATTTGGACCCAATCCGACAACTCCTTGGGACACCTCCCATACACTTATGTTATGGAGCGTGCTTATCTATATATATAAAATAGTTTGTCCTAACTGACTGACTGACTGATTGTTGAGAGACCCACAGCCTAAACGATAAGAGATAGAATGTTGAAATTTTCACATAATATTCCATTCAGGTTGAAAGTGAGCACTAAGAAAGGATTTTGAATTTGAACCACTCCTTCGAGTACCTCCTGAGCACTTAAGTACTTTTTTTCTCAACTTTTGTACTAGAGCTATGCTCTAAAATTAATTAATTGTTATGAAACTTTGTCAGGACGTAGAAGGGTGTAAAAAAGTTGTGGATGCAAAATTTGAACCCAATCCGACAACTCCTTGGGGCACCTCCCATACACTAATGTTATGGAGCGTGCTTATCTATATATGTATATAAAATAGTTTGTCCTAACTGACTGACTGACTGATTGTTGAGAGACCCACAGCCTAAACGATAAGAGCTAGAAGGCTGAAATTTTCACATAATATTCCATTCAGGTTGAAAGTGAGCACTAAGAAAGGATTTTGAATTTGGAAATCTCCTTCGAGTACCTCCTGAGCACTTAAGTCCTTTTTTTCTCAACTTTTGTACTAGAGCTATGCTCTAAAATTAATTAATTGTTACGAAAGTTTGTCAGGACATAGAAGGGTCTAAAAAAGTTATGGATGCAAAATTTGGACCCAATCCGACAACTCCTTGGGACACCTCCCATACACTTATGTTATGGAGCGTGCTTATCTATATATATAAAATAGTTTGTCCTAACTGACTGACTGACTGATTGTTGAGAGACCCACAGCCTAAACGATAAGAGATAGAATGCTGAAATTTTCACATAATATTCCATTCAGGTTGAAAGTGAGCACTAAGAAAGGATTTTGAATTTGAACCACTCCTTCGAGTACCTCCTGAGCACTTAAGTCCTTTTTTTCTCAACTTTTGTACTAGAGCTATGCTCTAAAATTAATTAATTGTTATGAAACTTTGTCAGGACGTAGAAGGGTGTAAAAAAGTTGTGGATGCAAAATTTGAATCCAATCCGACAACTCCTTGGGGCACCTCCCATACACTAATGTTATGGAGCGTGCTTATCTATATCTATATATATAAAATAGTTTGTCCTAACTGACTGACTGACTGATTGTTGAGAGACCCACAGCCTAAACGATAAGAGATAGAAGGCTGAAATTTTCACATAATATTCCATTCAGGTTGAAAGTGAGCACTAAGAAAGGATTTTGAATATGAACCACTCCTTCGAGTACCTCCTGAGCACTTAAGTCCTTTTTTTCTCAACTTTTGTACTAGAGCTATGCTCTAAAATTAATTAATTGTTACGAAACTTTGTCAGGACATAGAAGGGTGTAAAAAAGTTATGGATGCAAAATTTGGACCCAATCCGACAACTCCTTGGGGCACCTCCCATACACTAATGTTATGGAGCGTGCTTATCTATATATATAAAATAGTTTGTCCTAACTGACTGACTGACTGATTGTTGAGAGACCCACAGCCTAAACGATAAGAGATAGAAGGCTGAAATTTTCACATAATATTCCATTCAGGTTGAAAGTGAGCACTAAGAAAGGATTTTGAATATGAACCACTCCTTCGAGTACCTCCTGAGCACTTAAGTCCTTTTTTTCTCAACTTTTGTACTAGAGCTATGCTCTAAAATTAATTAATTGTTACGAAACTTTGTCAGGACATAGAAGGGTGTAAAAAAGTTATGGATGCAAAATTTGAACCCAATCCGACAACTCCTTGGGGCACCTCCCATACACTAATGTTATGGAGCGTGCTTATCTATATATGTATATAAAATAGTTTGTCCTAACTGACTGACTGACTGATTGTTGAGAGACCCACAGCCTAAACGATAAGAGCTAGAAGGCTGAAATTTTCACATAATATTCCATTCAGGTTGAAAGTGAGCACTAAGAAAGGATTTTGAATTTGGAAAACTCCTTCGAGTACCTCCTGAGCACTTAAGTCCTTTTTTCTCAACTTTTGTACTAGAGCTATGCTCTAAAATTAATTAATTGTTACGAAACTTTGTCAGGACATAGAAGGGTCTAAAAAAGTTATGGATGCAAAATTTGGACCCAATCCGACAACTCCTTGGGACACCTCCCATACACTTATGTTATGGAGCGTGCTTATCTATATATATAAAATAGTTTGTCCTAACTGACTGACTGACTGATTGTTGAGAGACCCACAGCCTAAACGATAAGAGATAGAATGCTGAAATTTTCACATAATATTCCATTCAGGTTGAAAGTGAGCACTAAGAAAGGATTTTGAATTTGAACCACTCCTTCGAGTACCTCCTGAGCACTTAAGTCCTTTTTTTCTCAACTTTTGTACTAGAGCTATGCTCTAAAATTAATTAATTGTTATGAAACTTTGTCAGGACGTAGAAGGGTGTAAAAAAGTTGTGGATGCAAAATTTGAATCCAATCCGACAACTCCTTGGGGCACCTCCCATACACTAATGTTATGGAGCGTGCTTATCTATATCTATATATATAAAATAGTTTGTCCTAACTGACTGACTGACTGATTGTTGAGAGACCCACAGCCTAAACGATAAGAGATAGTGTAACGTACCCACTTTGGTTAGACACTAATAAATGTACAGTAGCCGAATAGATTTATCTAGCTCCTAAGATGTCGTAGAGCCACGTAGACCCCGGCCTTCCGTAAAAGTGGTACTTCCTGAGTTTTGTTGAAAGAGAAGAAGATCGATTGGGACACGACTAGCAAAACAGCCTGTGGGGGGGTTCTTGACCTTTTCAATCTTCAACCTCAGGTTACATAATAATTTAAAAAAAATGTCCCTTGCCATTATGTATGATGCTAACACGAAAAAATAATAACACTCAACTAAGACCACAAAAAAGATACATTGCAGCAATAGACACACTTCGATTTAGCATGACTGCAATGCACCGACTGCACTGTTGTTATTGCAGCAGCGTGTCACAACCCTCCCTACCGTTGAGTTTTCCGCACGCGAACATTTTCCTGAAAACTCCCAAGTTTGGTTACCCTGTTACCACCCCACCTTCACATCACTTCAAGGAAAGAAGAAATTTACTTAGCAATCCATATTAAATTTGTTCATTATTAGTTCTATTCACTGTATTAAAGTTCATCTTATTAACATTAATAAACTTCATTTTATTTCATTTTTTGTTTATCTTCAATACTAAAATTCCTGTTTGTTTATTAAAATTATTTAACCTATATCCTATAAATTTTAACTAAAATGTTTTCTAAATGTGCGTAAAATTTACGTCTGCACAAGTTTTCCTTTTTTCTGAGTTCATTGTACTAATTTTAATGTAAACAAAGCAAATATAATTAATTTTTTTAAAATTTTCTTAAACGGGCGGTTATTGTGTTTCTTATACCTGTATTTAATATAATATCGGGAAAAAAAAATACAATATATATATAAAAGGTTTGAACTTTTATCAATAAATAAATTAAACAAAAACATTAATTTTAATCAGGTTAAATAAGTTTGTAAATCTCGCAGACACTCAGCTGTTATTAACGTAATAAACGTTTGCATGTAAAACGACATGAGCATATAAATCTCAAACAGAAAAGAATACGCAAGCAGTGCATTTAAGTTTACACTCAAAGCGACAGCGAAATATGCTCAATTTATATTAGCATGCGTGAGCACCTGCTATTGCACTCAAACGTTAGCGAGAGCATCACTTTTGCATAGCATAAAGAATGCAGACAATGCGTACAGCGATTGCTCAAAGCATAACAATGATAATTGCTGAACCAAATTTTTTAGCCGTGCTTATCTACGCATAATCCGATAATACACTTCTCTATAATGAGTCGGTATGCCTGTTCGCTTACGTACTCACGCACTTTGGTTAAGCAACTATGTTAAATATTTATTTTCACTCATTTAGGTTCAAATGTTTCTTTTGTAATAGTTATAATGATTGTTGTTTTCACTCACCCCATTACCAGATGTCGATGAAGGCCTCCACGATGATCCAGTTTATTGGTTTTTATTAAGTGTTTAACGTAGGGTATTTTTAAGGTTAAGGTTAAGGTGGTTTTTTTTTTTTTTTTGTTATTTTATTTGAGTATTTGCATGTTTTATTTTGTACTAAAAAGTTACACGCACGCTTTGCGTATCGTTTGCTGTTCACTCATTTTTTCGTTCTTTTATATTGTCACTGCTTGTATGTGAGATTCACTCAATTGTTTAATTTTAATATGTTCTCTGTTCATAGCCGATTTTAGAAATGTTTGTTCTTTTAACTCACAGGTATAAGATTAACACAATTTGCCGCACTACTTTTAATATTTTAGGTTTTAGATTGATTTTAGAACTAATTGTTCTTAGATTTTTCGTTTTTTTTTTTACAAAATTTTAACTTTGAGCTTTTGTGCTCGTTTTTCTGCTGCTGCTTTGGTGGAAGTTATTAAAACGTTTGACTGCCTCTCTGACGTTGCGCTCAATCCCCTTTGGATCGTTTACGGCGAATTGGTAGCTAAGTGCAGCAAAGCCAGCTGACCACTTGCTAAGCTCCCAAAACGTCTTGCTGCTCCAGATCTCCCAGAGACACACACCCACGCAAAACAATTGTTGTAGTTAATGCCAAACTTGTACAACAATTTGCGCTTATGTGGCCGAATTTAATTAGATAAAATATAGGGAATCTGCCCTTGCAAATCTAACCAAAATTAATGAAAATTAAAAAAACTTGAATTTTCTCTACTCGTACGCCCGAAATATTTACCTTCGCAACAAGTGCATGGAAGCTTCACTCCAAAAAGCTTAAGACAAATCAATATTTCGCAATGATGCGATAACGCAAAGAAGATTTGCCTTTTTATTAAATTGCAGGCGTGGCGTGACTTTAAATTGAGTTTAATTTCAGCAGTCACATACGTCCTTCTCGATCAGTAGTCAGAATTGAAAAGAACATTATGTGCCACCGGATCTAACCACAAGCCTTGTCAGCGTTAGCCTCTACCTTCGTACTTTTACCGAACCTTACACACGCAAAGTTGCATTGCCTTGATCGTCGATTGCAACATTGGTGCTGGTCTTAGCTAATTTGAATATCGTAAGCCAAGCATAACGTTTATTTAAATAAAATTTTAAAGAAGAAGAAAAAAATCGCTCAGTTTGTTTCCCCAACAAAATATAAATATCCGAGTACTCTACAATAGAAGGCTGAAATTTTCACATAATATTCCATTCAGGTTGAAAGTGAGCACTAAGAAAGGATTTTGAATATGAACCACTCCTTCGAGTACCTCCTGAGCACTTAAGTCCTTTTTTTTCTCAACTTTTGTACTAGAGCTATGCTCTAAAATTAATTAATTGTTACGAAACTTTGTCAGGACATAGAAGGGTGTAAAAAAGTTATGGATGCAAAATTTGAACCCAATCCGACAACTCCTTGGGGCACCTCCTATACACTAATGTTATGGAGCGTGCTTATCTATATATGTATATAAAATAGTTTGTCCTAACTGACTGACTGACTGATTGTTGAGAGACCCACAGCCTAAACGATAAGAGCTAGAAGGCTGAAATTTTCACATAATATTCCATTCAGGTTGAAAGTGAGCACTAAGAAAGGATTTTGAATTTGGAAAACTCCTTCGAGTACCTCCTGAGCACTTAAGTCCTTTTTTTCTCAACTTTTGTACTAGAGCTATGCTCTAAAATTAATTAATTGTTACGAAACTTTGTCAGGACATAGAAGGGTGTAAAAAAGTTATGGATGCAAAATTTGGACCCAATCCGACAACTCCTTGGGACACCTCCCATACACTTATGTTATGGAGCGTGCTTATCTATATATATAAAATAGTTTGTCCTAACTGACTGACTGACTGATTGTTGAGAGACCCACAGCCTAAACGATAAGAGATAGAATGCTGAAATTTTCACATAATATTCCATTCAGGTTGAAAGTGAGCACTAAGAAAGGATTTTGAATTTGAACCACTCCTTCGAGTACCTCCTGAGCACTTAAGTCCTTTTTTTCTCAACTTTTGTACTAGAGCTATGCTCTAAAATTAATTAATTGTTATGAAACTTTGTCAGGACATAGAAGGGTGTAAAAAAGTTATGGATGCAAAATTTGAACCCAATCCGACAACTCCTTGGGGCACCTCCTATACACTAATGTTATGGAGCGTGCTTATCTATATATGTATATAAAATAGTTTGTCCTAACTGACTGACTGACTGATTGTTGAGAGACCCACAGCCTAAACGATAAGAGATAGAAGGGTGAAATTTTCACATAATATTCCATTCAGGTTGAAAGTGAGCACTAAGAAATGATTTTGAATTTGAACCACTCCTTCGAGTACCTCCTGAGCACTTAAGTCCTTTTTTTCTCAACTTTTGTACTAGAGCTATGCTCTAAAATTAATTAATTGTTACGAAACTTTGTCAGGACATAGAAGGGTCTAAAAAAGTTATGGATGCAAAATTTGGACCCAATCCGACAACTCCTTGGGACACCTCCCATACACTTATGTTATGGAGCGTGCTTATCTATATATATAAAATAGTTTGTCCTAACTGACTGACTGACTGATTGTTGAGAGACCCACAGCCTAAACGATAAGAGATAGAATGCTGAAATTTTCACATAATATTCCATTCAGGTTGAAAGTGAGCACTAAGAAAGGATTTTGAATTTGGAAAACTCCTTCGAGTACCTCCTGAGCACTTAAGTCCTTTTTTTCTCAACTTTTGTACTAGAGCTATGCTCTAAAATTAATTAATTGTTACGAAACTTTGTCAGGACATAGAAGGGTCTAAAAAAGTTATGGATGCAAAATTTGGACCCAATCCGACAACTCCTTGGGACACCTCCCATACACTTATGTTATGGAGCGTGCTTATCTATATATATAAAATAGTTTGTCCTAACTGACTGACTGACTGATTGTTGAGAGACCCACAGCCTAAACGATAAGAGCTAGAAGGCTGAAATTTTCACATAATATTCCATTCAGGTTGAAAGTGAGCACTAAGAAAGGATTTTGAATTTGGAAAACTCCTTCGAGTACCTCCTGAGCACTTAAGTCCTTTTTTCTCAACTTTTGTACTAGAGCTATGCTCTAAAATTAATTAATTGTTACGAAACTTTGTCAGGACATAGAAGGGTGTAAAAAAGTTATGGATGCAAAATTTGGACCCAATCCGACAACTCCTTGGGACACCTCCCATACACTTATGTTATGGAGCGTGCTTATCTATATATATAAAATAGTTTGTCCTAACTGACTGACTGACTGATTGTTGAGAGACCCACAGCCTAAACGATAAGAGATAGAATGCTGAAATTTTCACATAATATTCCATTCAGGTTGAAAGTGAGCACTAAGAAAGGATTTTGAATTTGAACCACTCCTTCGAGTACCTCCTGAGCACTTAAGTCCTTTTTTTCTCAACTTTTGTACTAGAGCTATGCTCTAAAATTAATTAATTGTTACGAAACTTTGTCAGGACATAGAAGGGTCTAAAAAAGTTATGGATGCAAAATTTGGACCCAATCCGACAACTCCTTGGGACACCTCCCATACACTTATGTTATGGAGCGTGCTTATCTATATATATAAAATAGTTTGTCCTAACTGACTGACTGACTGATTGTTGAGAGACCCACAGCCTAAACGATAAGAGATAGAATGCTGAAATTTTCACATAATATTCCATTCAGGTTGAAAGTGAGCACTAAGAAAGGATTTTGAATTTGAACCACTCCTTCGAGTACCTCCTGAGCACTTAAGTCCTTTTTTCTCAACTTTTGTACTAGAGCTATGCTCTAAAATTAATTAATTGTTATGAAACTTTGTCAGGACATAGAAGGGTGTAAAAAAGTTATGGATGCAAAATTTGAACCCAATCCGACAACTCCTTGGGGCACCTCCCATACACTAATGTTATGGAGCGTGCTTATCTATATATGTATATAAAATAGTTTGTCCTAACTGACTGACTGACTGATTGTTGAGAGACCCACAGCCTAAACGATAAGAGATAGAAGGCTGAAATTTTCACATAATATTCCATTCAGGTTGAAAGTGAGCTCTAAGAAAGGATTTTGAATTTGAACCACTCCTTCGAGTACCTCCTGAGCACTTAAGTCCTTTTTTTCTCAACTTTTGTACTAGAGCTATGCTCTAAAATTAATTAATTGTTACGAAACTTTGTCAGGACATAGAAGGGTGTAAAAAAGTTATGGATGCAAAATTTGAACCCAATCCGACAACTCCTTGGGGCACCTCCCATACACTAATGTTATGGAGCGTGCTTATCTATATATGTATATAAAATAGTTTGTCCTAACTGACTGACTGACTGATTGTTGAGAGACCCACAGCCTAAACGATAAGAGCTAGAAGGCTGAAATTTTCACATAATATTCCATTCAGGTTGAAAGTGAGCACTAAGAAAGGATTTTGAATTTGGAAAACTCCTTCGAGTACCTCCTGAGCACTTAAGTCCTTTTTTTCTCAACTTTTGTACTAGAGCTATGCTCTAAAATTAATTAATTGTTACGAAACTTTGTCAGGACATAGAAGGGTCTAAAAAAGTTATGGATGCAAAATTTGGACCCAATCCGACAACTCCTTGGGACACCTCCCATACACTTATGTTATGGAGCGTGCTTATCTATATATATAAAATAGTTTGTCCTAACTGACTGACTGACTGATTGTTGAGAGACCCACAGCCTAAACGATAAGAGCTAGAAGGCTGAAATTTTCACATAATATTCCATTCAGGTTGAAAGTGAGCACTAAGAAAGGATTTTGAATTTGGAAAACTCCTTCGAGTACCTCCTGAGCACTTAAGTCCTTTTTTTCTCAACTTTTGTACTAGAGCTATGCTCTAAAATTAATTAATTGTTACGAAACTTTGTCAGGACATAGAAGGGTGTAAAAAAGTTATGGATGCAAAATTTGGACCCAATCCGACAACTCCTTGGGACACCTCCCATACACTTATGTTATGGAGCGTGCTTATCTATATATATAAAATAGTTTGTCCTAACTGACTGACTGACTGATTGTTGAGAGACCCACAGCCTAAACGATAAGAGATAGAATGCTGAAATTTTCACATAATATTCCATTCAGGTTGAAAGTGAGCACTAAGAAAGGATTTTGAATTTGAACCACTCCTTCGAGTACCTCCTGAGCACTTAAGTCCTTTTTTTCTCAACTTTTGTACTAGAGCTATGCTCTAAAATTAATTAATTGTTATGAAACTTTGTCAGGACATAGAAGGGTGTAAAAAAGTTATGGATGCAAAATTTGAACCCAATCCGACAACTCCTTGGGGCACCTCCTATACACTAATGTTATGGAGCGTGCTTATCTATATATGTATATAAAATAGTTTGTCCTAACTGACTGACTGAATGATTGTTGAGAGACCCACAGCCTAAACGATAAGAGATAGAAGGCTGAAATTTTCACATAATATTCCATTCAGGTTGAAAGTGAGCACTAAGAAAGGATTTTGAATTTGAACCACTCCTTCGAGTACCTCCTGAGCACTTAAGTCCTTTTTTTCTCAACTTTTGTACTAGAGCTATGCTCTAAAATTAATTAATTGTTACGAAACTTTGTCAGGACATAGAAGGGTGTAAAAAAGTTATGGATGCAAAATTTGAACCCAATCCGACAACTCCTTGGGGCACCTCCCATACACTAATGTTATGGAGCGTGCTTATCTATATCTATATATATAAAATAGTTTGTCCTAACTGACTGACTGACTGATTGTTGAGAGACCCACAGCCTAAACGATAAGAGATAGAAGGCTGAAATTTTCACATAATATTCCATTCAGGTTGAAAGTGAGCACTAAGAAAGGATTTTGAATTTGAACCACTCCTTCGAGTACCTCCTGAGCACTTAAGTCCTTTTTTTCTCAACTTTTGTACTAGAGCTATGCTCTAAAATTAATTAATTGTTACGAAACTTTGTCAGGACATAGAAGGGTGTAAAAAAGTTATGGATGCAAAATTTGAACCCAATCCGACAACTCCTTGGGGCACCTCCCATACACTAATGTTATGGAGCGTGCTTATCTATATATGTATATAAAATAGTTTGTCCTAACTGACTGACTGACTGATTGTTGAGAGACCCACAGCCTAAACGATAAGAGCTAGAAGGCTGAAATTTTCACATAATATTCCATTCAGGTTGAAAGTGAGCACTAAGAAAGGATTTTGAATTTGGAAAACTCCTTCGAGTACCTCCTGAGCACTTAAGTCCTTTTTTCTCAACTTTTGTACTAGAGCTATGCTCTAAAATTAATTAATTGTTACGAAACTTTGTCAGGACATAGAAGGGTCTAAAAAAGTTATGGATGCAAAATTTGGACCCAATCCGACAACTCCTTGGGACACCTCCCATACACTTATGTTATGGAGCGTGCTTATCTATATATATAAAATAGTTTGTCCTAACTGACTGACTGACTGATTGTTGAGAGACCCACAGCCTAAACGATAAGAGATAGAATGCTGAAATTTTCACATAATATTCCATTCAGGTTGAAAGTGAGCACTAAGAAAGGATTTTGAATTTGAACCACTCCTTCGAGTACCTCCTGAGCACTTAAGTCCTTTTTTCTCAACTTTTGTACTAGAGCTATGCTCTAAAATTAATTAATTGTTATGAAACTTTGTCAGGACATAGAAGGGTGTAAAAAAGTTATGGATGCAAAATTTGAACCCAATCCGACAACTCCTTGGGGCACCTCCCATACACTAATGTTATGGAGCGTGCTTATCTATATATGTATATAAAATAGTTTGTCCTAACTGACTGACTGACTGATTGTTGAGAGACCCACAGCCTAAACGATAAGAGATAGAAGGCTGAAATTTTCACATAATATTCCATTCAGGTTGAAAGTGAGCACTAAGAAAGGATTTTGAATTTGAACCACTCCTTCGAGTACCTCCTGAGCACTTAAGTCCTTTTTTTCTCAACTTTTGTACTAGAGCTATGCTCTAAAATTAATTAATTGTTACGAAACTTTGTCAGGACATAGAAGGGTGTAAAAAAGTTATGGATGCAAAATTTGAACCCAATCCGACAACTCCTTGGGGCACCTCCCATACACTAATGTTATGGAGCGTGCTTATCTATATATGTATATAAAATAGTTTGTCCTAACTGACTGACTGACTGATTGTTGAGAGACCCACAGCCTAAACGATAAGAGCTAGAAGGCTGAAATTTTCACATAATATTCCATTCAGGTTGAAAGTGAGCACTAAGAAAGGATTTTGAATTTGGAAAACTCCTTCGAGTACCTCCTGAGCACTTAAGTCCTTTTTTTCTCAACTTTTGTACTAGAGCTATGCTCTAAAATTAATTAATTGTTACGAAACTTTGTCAGGACATAGAAGGGTCTAAAAAAGTTATGGATGCAAAATTTGGACCCAATCCGACAACTCCTTGGGACACCTCCCATACACTTATGTTATGGAGCGTGCTTATCTATATATATAAAATAGTTTGTCCTAACTGACTGACTGACTGATTGTTGAGAGACCCACAGCCTAAACGATAAGAGCTAGAAGGCTGAAATTTTCACATAATATTCCATTCAGGTTGAAAGTGAGCACTAAGAAAGGATTTTGAATTTGGAAAACTCCTTCGAGTACCTCCCTGAGCACTTAAGTCCTTTTTTTTCAACTTTTGTACTAGAGCTATGCTCTAAAATTAATTAATTGTTACGAAACTTTGTCAGGACATAGAAGGGTGTAAAAAAGTTATGGATGCAAAATTTGGACCCAATCCGACAACTCCTTGGGACACCTCCCATACACTTATGTTATGGAGCGTGCTTATCTATATATATAAAATAGTTTGTCCTAACTGACTGACTGACTGATTGTTGAGAGACCCACAGCCTAAACGATAAGAGATAGAATGCTGAAATTTTCACATAATATTCCATTCAGGTTGAAAGTGAGCACTAAGAAAGGATTTTGAATTTGAACCACTCCTTCGAGTACCTCCTGAGCACTTAAGTCCTTTTTTTCTCAACTTTTGTACTAGAGCTATGCTCTAAAATTAATTAATTGTTATGAAACTTTGTCAGGACATAGAAGGGTGTAAAAAAAGTTATGGATGCAAAATTTGAACCCAATCCGACAACTCCTTGGGGCACCTCCTATACACTAATGTTATGGAGCGTGCTTATCTATATATGTATATAAAATAGTTTGTCCTAACTGACTGACTGAATGATTGTTGAGAGACCCACAGCCTAAACGATAAGAGATAGAAGGCTGAAATTTTCACATAATATTCCATTCAGGTTGAAAGTGAGCACTAAGAAAGGATTTTGAATTTGAACCACTCCTTCGAGTACCTCCTGAGCACTTAAGTCCTTTTTTTCTCAACTTTTGTACTAGAGCTATGCTCTAAAATTAATTAATTGTTACGAAACTTTGTCAGGACATAGAAGGGTGTAAAAAAGTTATGGATGCAAAATTTGAACCCAATCCGACAACTCCTTGGGGCACCTCCCATACACTAATGTTATGGAGCGTGCTTATCTATATCTATATATATAAAATAGTTTGTCCTAACTGACTGACTGACTGATTGTTGAGAGACCCACAGCCTAAACGATAAGAGATAGAAGGCTGAAATTTTCACATAATATTCCATTCAGGTTGAAAGTGAGCACTAAGAAAGGATTTTGAATTTGAACCACTCCTTCGAGTACCTCCTGAGCACTTAAGTCCTTTTTTTCTCAACTTTTGTACTAGAGCTATGCTCTAAAATTAATTAATTGTTACGAAACTTTGTCAGGACATAGAAGGGTGTAAAAAAGTTATGGATGCAAAATTTGAACCCAATCCGACAACTCCTTGGGGCACCTCCCATACACTAATGTTATGGAGCGTGCTTATCTATATATGTATATAAAATAGTTTGTCCTAACTGACTGACTGACTGATTGTTGAGAGACCCACAGCCTAAACGATAAGAGCTAGAAGGCTGAAATTTTCACATAATATTCCATTCAGGTTGAAAGTGAGCACTAAGAAAGGATTTTGAATTTGGAAAACTCCTTCGAGTACCTCCTGAGCACTTAAGTCCTTTTTTTCTCAACTTTTGTACTAGAGCTATGCTCTAAAATTAATTAATTGTTACGAAACTTTGTCAGGACATAGAAGGGTCTAAAAAAGTTATGGATGCAAAATTTGGACCCAATCCGACAACTCCTTGGGACACCTCCCATACACTTATGTTATGGAGCGTGCTTATCTATATATATAAAAATAGTTTGTCCTAACTGACTGACTGACTGATTGTTGAGAGACCCACAGCCTAAACGATAAGAGATAGAATGCTGAAATTTTCACATAATATTCCATTCAGGTTGAAAGTGAGCACTAAGAAAGGATTTTGAATTTGAACCACTCCTTCGAGTACCTCCTGAGCACTTAAGTCCTTTTTTCTCAACTTTTGTACTAGAGCTATGCTCTAAAATTAATTAATTGTTATGAAACTTTGTCAGGACATAGAAGGGTGTAAAAAAGTTATGGATGCAAAATTTGAACCCAATCCGACAACTCCTTGGGGCACCTCCCATACACTAATGTTATGGAGCGTGCTTATCTATATATGTATATAAAATAGTTTGTCCTAACTGACTGACTGACTGATTGTTGAGAGACCCACAGCCTAAACGATAAGAGATAGAAGGCTGAAATTTTCACATAATATTCCATTCAGGTTGAAAGTGAGCTCTAAGAAAGGATTTTGAATTTGAACCACTCCTTCGAGTACCTCCTGAGCACTTAAGTCCTTTTTTTCTCAACTTTTGTACTAGAGCTATGCTCTAAAATTAATTAATTGTTACGAAACTTTGTCAGGACATAGAAGGGTGTAAAAAAGTTATGGATGCAAAATTTGAACCCAATCCGACAACTCCTTGGGGCACCTCCCATACACTAATGTTATGGAGCGTGCTTATCTATATATGTATATAAAATAGTTTGTCCTAACTGACTGACTGACTGATTGTTGAGAGACCCACAGCCTAAACGATAAGAGCTAGAAGGCTGAAATTTTCACATAATATTCCATTCAGGTTGAAAGTGAGCACTAAGAAAGGATTTTGAATTTGGAAAACTCCTTCGAGTACCTCCTGAGCACTTAAGTCCTTTTTTTCTCAACTTTTGTACTAGAGCTATGCTCTAAAATTAATTAATTGTTACGAAACTTTGTCAGGACATAGAAGGGTCTAAAAAAGTTATGGATGCAAAATTTGGACCCAATCCGACAACTCCTTGGGACACCTCCCATACACTTATGTTATGGAGCGTGCTTATCTATATATATAAAATAGTTTGTCCTAACTGACTGACTGACTGATTGTTGAGAGACCCACAGCCTAAACGATAAGAGATAGAAGGCTGAAATTTTCACATAATATTCCATTCAGGTTGAAAGTGAGCTCTAAGAAAGGATTTTGAATTTGAACCACTCCTTCGAGTACCTCCTGAGCACTTAAGTCCTTTTTTCTCAACTTTTGTACTAGAGCTATGCTCTAAAATTAATTAATTGTTACGAAACTTTGTCAGGACATAGAAGGGTGTAAAAAAGTTATGGATGCAAAATTTGAACCCAATCCGACAACTCCTTGGGGCACCTCCCATACACTAATGTTATGGAGCGTGCTTATCTATATATGTATATAAAATAGTTTGTCCTAACTGACTGACTGACTGATTGTTGAGAGACCCACAGCCTAAACGATAAGAGATAGAAGGCTGAAATTTTCACATAATATTCCATTCAGGTTGAAAGTGAGCTCTAAGAAAGGATTTTGAATTTGAACCACTCCTTCGACTTTTGTACTAGAGCTATGCTCTAAAATTAATTAATTGTTACGAAACTTTGTCAGGACATAGAAGGGTGTAAAAAAGTTATGGATGCAAAATTTGAACCCAATCCGACAACTCCTTGGGGCACCTCCCATACACTAATGTTATGGAGCGTGCTTATCTATATCTATATATATAAAATAGTTTGTCCTAACTGACTGACTGACTGATTGTTGAGAGACCCACAGCCTAAACGATAAGAGATAGAAGGCTGAAATTTTCACATAATATTCCATTCAGGTTGAAAGTGAGCACTACGAAAGGATTTTGAATTTGGACCACTCCTTCGAGTACCTCCTGAGCACTTAAGTCCTTTTTTTCTCAACTTTTGTACTAGAGCTATGCTCTAAAATTAATTAATTGTTACGAAACTTTGTCAGGACATAACAGGGTCTAAAAAAGTTATGGATGGAATCTATATATATAAAATAGTTTGTCCTAACTGACTGACTGACTGATTGTTAAGAGACCCACAGCCTAAACGATAAGAGCTAGAAGGCTGAAATTTTGACATAATATTCCATTGTAAGGACGTTTTTCTTGGCCGAGGTCGGCGTCTCAGTCGCGTCCGGGGCTTCACAGATCATTTATAATTTGTGCCGGAACACCGGAGTGAGCCGCACCGGGGTCGAGCAACAAACCGTAGACAATTAGGGGTCGGGGCAGATACCACCGTTCGATCGACAACTTCGGATATGCCCGAAGGGGAAGGTCGAGGCCCTAGGGTAAAAACCCGGAAGGTACCTTTTCCCCCTCCCTTCGTACGACTCCTCGTTGTCGACCAAACAGGCACTTCAGGCTTCGGGCCACGAAGGGATAGGATTCTTAAGGTTCGTCTAGAAAGGCAAGGGTAAGACCCGGAAGCCTGGCCAGACGACCTCAAGATCCCATCCACATCGCTCGGCTCATCAGTCGCAAACGCGGGTAGTTGACCCAGGCAGAGATTTAGGGAAGGACGCATAGAGTAAGACTCGGATTGCGTTATCCCTAAACTACTCTACCTAGGTCCGCCACCATTACGACACCACGCGGACCTGACCAAGAGATAGGCGTCACAGAACCTAGGGTAAAACCCGGAAGGTTCGTTAGCCCGTCCCTCAGCCTGGCCCAGGTGGGTCGCAAGATGAGCTACCCGAAGGCTAAGGCGAGGTTTGGTTTTGCTGAAAAGGAAAGTAAGAAGGGGGGGAGAAGGGTGACATGTAATAAAAACACACATTTATTTTACGTCTATATATATTTTCATTACTTTATTCTTTAACATTTCTCGATCAGGGTTTGTGTGGGGATAGGCGAGGGGGATACATTGGTGGTGTGTTTGACCATGAGCAGACTTACCCCGCACCGTTTGTGTGTGTGTGTGTGTGTGGGTGTGCGTGTGGGTGTGTGTGTGTGGGTGTGTGTGTGTGTGTGTATGCGTGCGTGTGCTTATGCGTGCGTGTACGCGTGCGTGTGGGTATATGTGGGTATTCACTGCACGATCACTTGCACTATCACTACACTGTCACTCCTGTGGTTCCGGTCGCTGTGGGTTTTGTCGCAAATGCGCGGCTATCCAACTATGGTGGCTACAGCGATTGCGGCGATGGCTGTTTTGTTGTTGCTTCTATGCTGCTCCGGTGGTTGTTGTTGTTGTCGTAGCAACGGCTGCAGCGAAAACCACAGTTGCCGTTGTTGCTGATGCTGCGAGGAGTAGCTACAGTTGTTGTTGTCGTTGCTGCTGCTCACGGTAGCTGTCAATATCGCTATTGTTGCTGTTGCGGCTGTACTAGTAGCTTTCGTTGTTGTTATTGCGGCGGCTGTGGCAGTAACTGTTGTTGTTGTTGTTGCGACTGGCAGTTATCGTTGCTGTTGCTGTTGTTGCTGTTGCGGCGCGGATAGCTGTGGCTGTTGTTGTTGTGGCTGCGACTGGCAGCTATCGTTGCTGTTGTTGTGGCGACGGCTGTGGCAGTAACTATTAATGCGGCTGCAGCTGCGTAAACCGTGGTCGCTGCTGCTGTGGTGGCGGCGATGGTAACTGCTGTTGTTGCTGTTGTTGTAGCGGCTGCGGCGGTAACTACTGTCGTGTTGCGCTTGTTGTTGCGGCTGGTAGCGATCGTTGTTGTTGTTGCTACGGGCGGTAGTTGTCGCTGTTGCCACTTCTACTGGTAGCTATTGTTGTTGTTGTTGGCCGTAGAGATGATTATCGCTCAAGTGCTGCTGGCGCTGCAAGTCCCGGAAAAACTCTAAGTCCAAAAATCACGGCTGCGTAAAAAAATCAACTCCTGCGTTTAACCAACTTTCGCGAATTAATTGCTAGTCATCCTTCTTCCTCTTCCAAAAGCTCGCTCGCCGGCGCAGTGTTTAACAACGCCGTGTTGCGCCAAGTGCGTCGCGCAGGGCACTTTGCGTCGTTTGTGTCGCTCGCGCTACCATCGAGCTTTTTTGTCGCGTAGCTCTCGCTACTGCGCAGCGCAAACGTTTTTGTGACGTCTTTGTTGCCTGAAGACGTCAGGTGTTATTTGTGAGGTAGCATTTTGCTACCTCACATCCCCCTCTTACTTCGGGGGGCGATGACGGACGGTGACCTTGCCGATTGGTGAGACTTTGACCTGGAAGCCGTGGTCATTCACTTCCATTATATACTTGTATCCCCGATGGGTTACCTTTTTTATCGCTGCCTCAACGCTCTCGATTACCTCATACGGGAGCATGCCACCGGTCCCGATGACCCTCCAGGCTTCAGGAGCCATCTCCCAATCAATGGCGTAGAGGGGGAGGTCATCGAAGCTGATGTCCTGTACTCCTGTAAGGGCCTCGTCCATGGCACCATCTGGCCAGTCGAAGACCAGGCCGATGTCCGACCTTACAGTTTCCGGTGGCAGCTCCACTCCGAGGGCGGAGTCTGGCAACTCATCGGGGAAATAAAATATGTCGGTGAGCTGGCTGTCGTCGGTATGATACCCCTCCGGATCCACATAGCGCCGTGAGTGACCCTCTATATAGAAAAGGATGTTTCCGTCTGCCTCTGACATCTGTAATTTTTGCACGTTGAGTATTTGTTGTAAGTACGAGGTGGTTCTTGGAGGGAGTGGGGAGGAAAAGAGAGGATTATTCTGCCGTGTCATCGAGGGCTCCCTCATCCCGATTGAATGGTTTTAGGTCGGCGAGGTTCGCGACGCGTCGTCGGTTCGTCTCCTCGTGTTGAACTCGCACGACGTTTGGGGAGACGAACTTAACGACTCGATATGGCCCATCGAACTTCGGCGCCAGCTTTGCTGCAAATCCCTCCGCGGCGTTGGACAACACGTGGTGTTTGGCGAGAACTTTGCTACCTAGAGTGGGCCGCCATTCCCTTCGTTGGAGGTTGTACTCCTTGGCCTGTTCCTGCGATGCCCTCTGTACGTTCCCTTTGACGACATCAAATATCGCCTGTAGCTCGGTGGCTCGAGTCTCGGGGCTCGTTTCCGGTCGTCCGCTTATAGGCGTGACTTGGTCGTATAATGCATTCGGTAGACGTGGCTCGCGTCCTTGCACCAAGTAGGCTGGGCTGAACTTTGTTGTATCTGAGATACTGGTGTTGATCGCGAGCATGATCTCGGGCAGTAACTCGTCCCATGAGTTTTGGTGTCCTTCCACGTATTGTGCCAGCATCGTCTTAATAGTCCGGTTTGCTCTGTCCGTGGGGTTCTGTTGTGGGCTGTAGGGAGCGGTATGTTGGAGCTCCATTCCAAGCTGTTGACAGAATCGGGTGAACGACCGGCTCGTGAACTGTGTCCCATTGTCGCACACGAAGCAGCGTGGGGTTCCAAATCGGCAAAGGATCCTCTCCCGGAATGCCTTTTCCAGGTGTGTTGTGGTAGCCTTCCGTAGTGGAACCAATTCTACCCACTTGGAAAAGTGGTCAAAGAATACCAACAACATGGTGTTCCCATGCTTTGAGCGAGGTAGAGGACCCACGAAGTCTGCGCAGACTGTTGCAAATGGTTCGGCTACTTGTCGGGTCAACATCCTTCCGGCCGGTTTAAGCTGGCTTACTTTGAAGACTTGACACTTTGTGCACCGCCGGACGTACTTAGTTACATCACGAAATAGGCCGGGCCAGTAGTAACGTTGCATTACTCGTCCGATGGTCTTCCGAATCCCCAGGTGACCGGCAGTGGGGTTATCGTGACATTCCTTTAGTACGCGGGAACGTTGGTCTGACGGCACGCAGAGCTTCCATGGCACATAGTCCTCCTCCCAAGGCCGGTGACCAAGGTGCCGATAGACTTGGCCGTTTTCCAGCAGGTAGTCCGGGAATTGGTCAGGTCGATCCTGGATCTGTTTAAGGAGTTTTCCGATCCACGGGCATTGGTCAGTTTCGGTCTGAGCTGATTTATCGGTCTGAGCCGACTGTAGGGCTTCTTCGAGTGGCTGTCGGGATAACGCGTCTGCTACCACGTTAAGCTTCCCGCGGCGATAATGCACGTCAAACTGGTATTGTTGCAGCTCTAACGCCCATCTCGCGATTCGGCCGGTCGGGTTGTCGATGCTGTTCAGCCATTTCAGCGCTAAGTGGTCAGTTATGACGTCGAACCGGTAACCCTCTAGAAAGCATCTCAACTTCCGGATCGCCCAGACAATGGCGAGACACTCCTTTTCCGTCGCCGAGTAGTTTTCCTCTGGTTTGGATAGTCTCCGACTGACGTAGGCGATCACGCGTTCCGCTCCGTCCAGTTCCTGAGTGAGAACTGCCCTGATGCCGAAATCACTAGCGTCCGTTTGAAGGGCAAATTTGACGCTGAAATCGGGACATGCTAATACTGGAGCTTCTGTTAGTCGTAGCTTTAGCTCGTCGAAGGCCTTTTGTTGTGCTTCGCCCCACTCCCAATGCTTAGCCTTTCTCAGCAGTACCGACATGGGCTGTACTATCTCCGCGAAGTTCGGCACGAACCTCCGGTACCACGAGGCTATACCCAGACATCGTCGAAGCTCGCGCACAGTTGTCGGTGGGGTCAGCTTTCGGACGGCTGCGATTTTGTCGGGATCGGTATGTATGCCCTGCTCGCTGACGACGTGGCCCAGGTAGGAAATACTTCGCCTGAAGAACTTACATTTTGCCTTGTTCAGCCTGAGGTTTGCCTTCCGCAAACGTCGCAGTACCTCCTGAAGCTTCCGTAGGTGATCCTCTAGGTCTGATCCTGTGATGATGATGTCATCCAGGTAGGCAAATTCGTGGGGCTCCATATCCGGACCGATGACTCCATCGAGAGCTCGCTGAAAGGTGGCGGGAGCGGAGTGAAGGCCGAAAGGCATGACTTTCCAGTGGAAAAGTCCCCGTCCTGGTACCGTAAAGGCGGTATATTCTCGGCTATTCCGGGCCATCGGAATCTGCCAGTATCCACTTTTTAGGTCCAGGGTGCTGATAAACTTTGCGTTGCGGAGTCGTTCCAAGATGTGCTGTATTCGGGGCAGAGGGAAGGCATCGGGAATAGATCTCGCGTTCAACGGTCGGTAGTCGATGCACATCCGGACGTCACCCGTCTTTTTCCCTACTAGGACGATCGGTGCACTGTGGGGGGATTTCGAGGGTTCGATACAATCGTTCTTGAGCAGCTCGTCCACCTGGTCGTAGATGATCTTCTGCATAGCGGGGTTCTTCGGATAATACCGCTGTTTGATGGGTCTCTCGTCGCGCATGGTGATCACATGTTCCGCAATGTGAGAGACTCCCTTTAATCCATCAAACAGCGCCAGTTCTCTCTCCAGGAAAGCTCGGACTCTCGGGTTGTCTTCTTCGCTGTTGTCCCTGGCTGCTTCGTGAGGTTCGTGATTGGTCTCCCATTCCTGAACTTGTGTGGTTGCGACCGCTTGGGAATCCTGGGTCACCTCGCGACTGCAGACCGTGGTCGTCTGACTGGTGCTCGGGTCTTCCTCGGGTAGTTCCTGGTTCACCTTGAAGGTCACTTCGCGACTGCAGACCGTGGTCGTCTGACTGGTGCTCGGGTCTTCCTTCGTAATGGTGGTCGTTGGAGACAATGCGGCGTTGTGTATCGGGGCGTTGGTTTCTTGCGATGTTTCGTTTTGGGTTGACGACCTTCGGCGACCGGCTGGGCTCTGGAACATTTCTGGGGTGAGTTTTAAGGCCGTACCTCCGAACGATATGGTGGACCTAGTTGCGCACAGGAAATCCACCCCCAGTATGAGGTCGTCTAGCACGGTGGGCATCACTAATAACATTAGGCGAATCTTCTCCTCTTCCAGTTGGATGGTGGTGATGCAGGCCTTGTTGATGGTCGTCCGCGATCCGTCTGCCAGTCTTACCCCCACCTGGAGTCTTCGGTGTCCTTCCGTTGTTAGTTGTTGTGCCACCCGCTCACTGATGAAGCTTCGTGTGGCTCCTGTGTCGATAGTAGCCAGGAAGGGCTTACCATCCAAGCTGACCTTGGCTACTATCCTCGCGTTCTCGAGCTTGATAGCCCCGTTCACCTCCGTTGGTTGCTGGCATTGGCTCCCTCCTGCGTCGGAGTCGAAGAGGGAGGCACTCCGTTCCCGAAAGGTTGGGAGCAGCACTCGTTCGTCCGAACGCCTCTTCGTCCACATCGCCAGCAGAATAAGACCTGCGGGTTCCGACACGATTGACGTGTATGCCCGGACTGTGCGCAATGTCGGCATGCGCTTCGCACGTCCACTAGGGTATCGTCCGTTGGGGTGGTACGCGTTTCCTGGAACCGAGGTGGATCGCGGAACGGATTGCGGTGTCGTGGGGTGTGGGGGTTGCTATCCGTGTCTCGGGCTGGTGTTCGGTTGTTGGCAGCATGTTTGAGTGTGTTCTGGCGTTGACTCTCCCTCTCCTGTGCCATCTCGAAATGTGTTGCCATCAATGTTAACTGGGACATGCTGGTGACTTCGTGCCTTCGGATGTAAACCTGATAGCTCGGCAAGAGGTTCTCGTACAGCCTGTCCAGTTCCCGATCCGGGGTATAGCCCGCCCGCTGCATTAATAGCCGGAGCTGCACTGAGAACCGCTTGAACGGCTCTCCGTCGCGCTGCAGGTAGGTCAGGATCTGTTCTTCCAACGTTTCGAAGTATCTCGGGGGAGATAGAAGTCTAAGAATTCCCGTCGGAACCGTACCCAATTTACCTCGTGCATCTTATTCACCCTATACCAGTTTTCGGCATCACCAGTTAAAATCTCGGATATGACTAGGGGTAGCCGGTATGAGTCGATCTGTTGTACGACTGCTCGCTCCTCGATCCTCTCGATAAAGGTCAACGGGTCGGTTGATCCGTCGAACGTCAGTCCCCATCTGTGTATCTTCTCGGCTAGCGTTCCGTACGACATATCGGTTCTCGGTGCGTGTGGGGAGCTGTGTCGTAGTCGGGGTGGTGATCGGCCTCCAAGTCGGGTTGGGTCGGGGCCCGGTACAGCTCCGTCGGTATTCGTCACTGTTATGACCGGTTTGGAGACGGGGGTGCAAGGATCTGATGGTGACTGGCTTCGTGACCGGGATTTACTTCCGGCTGGCGAACTGTACTGGTATTTTGCCGCTAGCTCCTCGAATCGAGTCACAAGTGTATCGGGGTGCTCACTTCGGCTGATGAAGGTGGCGAGACGGCTCCGTAACTCGGTGACCGTTCCTTCAGCATCGAGCCCGAATTCGCTTGCCATGGACACTAGCTCGTCCCTCTTTCGGTAGTATACCCAACTTACAGTTACCATCTTCGTATGTATTGAGAGGCTGCTGCTATTTATCGTTCAGGGAAGGATCGTAGTTGTTATTCGGGTTATAATCCTTTAAGGATTGTAGGTTTGAGTTATTATCCTTTAAGGATCGTAGATTTAAGTTTTATTATCCTTTAAGGACCGTAGGTTTTAAGTTATTATCACCGTGGTTTTATTTTAATATTATCCTTTAGAAGGATCGTAGACTTGGTTTTATCTTAGCACAGCTGCTGCTGCTGTTGTGATCGCTTTGATCGCTGGAGCTTGACTGCCTTCCTTAGGCTAGCAGCCGCCCTTATATACAGAAAAGCCGCGCTGCTAGCACTATCCGCCGCTGCTCTGTCGACGTCGGCAGCGCAGGTCCCGCTGGCAGCACGACGGCGCAGCCTCTGCCGTCAGCTACCGTGGCGTCGCTCTCACGTTGAGGGTTTTGGGCATGAGGGGGACGGCGAATGTTCGGGTGAAGGTTTTAAGGGTTTTAGGGGTGTATGTTTGTATGTATGTATATATATATAAAAATAAAACGATGTGAAAACAATTATACTACAACATACAGGACAATAACACTTTTGGACGTGAACAGGACATTTACTGACGAACGTTACGGAACGGTGTCGATCCCGGACCACCCCCTTCTGTACGAACTGTACTAGTGGTTCTTTAGGCCACAAAAGGGGAGGGGCTCCTAATCTCGACAGTTTTTCTCCGATGTCCCTGCTCGGGCGCCATCTGTAAGGACGTTTTCTTGGCCGAGGTCGGCGTCTCAGTCGCGTCCGGGGTTTCACAGATCATTTATAATTTGTGCCGGAACACCGGAGTGAGCCGCACCGGGGTCGAGCAACAAACCGTAGACAATTAGGGGTCGGGGCAGATACCACCGTTCGATCGACAACTTCGGATATACCCGAAGGGGAACTCTTCGTTGTCGACCAAACAGGCACTTCAGTCTTCGGGCCACGAAGGGATAGGATTCTTAAGGTTCGTCTAGAAAGGCAAGGGTAAGACCCGGAAGCCTGGCCAGACGACCTCAAGATCCCATCCACATCGCTCGGCTCATCAGTCGCAAACGCGGGTAGCTGACCAAGGCAGAGATTTAGGGGAAGGACGCATAGAGTAAGACTCGGATTGCGTTATCCCTAAACTACTCTACCTAGGTCCGCCACCATTACGACACCACGCGGACCTGACCAAGAGATAGGCGTCACAGAACCTAGGGTAAAACCCGGAAGGTTCGTTAGCCCGTCCCTCAGCCTGGCCCAGGTGGGTCGCAAGATGAGCTACCCGAAGGCTAAGGCGAGGTTTGGTTTTGCTGAAAAGGAAAGTAAGAAGGGGGGGGGAGAAGGGTGACATGTAATAAAAACACACATTTATTTTACGTCTATATATATTTTCATTACTTTATTCTTTAACATTTCTCGATCAGGGTTTGTGTGGGGATAGGCGAGGGGGATACATTGGTGGTGTGTTTGACCATGAGCAGACTTACCCCACCGTTTGTGTGTGTGTGTGTGTGTGGGTGTGCGTGTGGGTGTGTGTGTGTGGGTGTGTGTGTGTGTATGCGTGCGTGTGCTTATGCGTGCGTGTGGGTATATGTGGGTATTCACTGCACGATCACTTGCACTATCACTACACTGTCACTCCTGTGGTTCCGGTCGCTGTGGGTTTTGTCGCAAATGCGCGGCTATCCAACTATGGTGGCTACAGCGATTGCGGCGATGGCTGTTTTGTTGTTGCTTCTATGCTGCTCCGGTGGTTGTTGTTGTTGTCGTAGCAACGGCTGCAGCGAAAACCACAGTTGCCGTTGTTGCTGATGCTGCGAGGAGTAGCTACAGTTGTTGTTGTCGTTGCTGCTGCTCACGGTAGCTGTCAATATCGCTATTGTTGCTGTTGCGGCTGTACTAGTAGCTTTCGTTGTTGTTATTGCGGCGGCTGTGGCAGTAACTGTTGTTGTTGTTGTTGCGACTGGCAGTTATCGTTGCTGTTGCTGTTGTTGCTGTTGCGGCGCGGATAGCTGTGGCTGTTGTTGTTGTGGCTGCGACTGGCAGCTATCGTTGCTGTTGTTGTGGCGACGGCTGTGGCAGTAACTATTAATGCGGCTGCAGCTGCGTAAACCGTGGTCGCTGCTGCTGTGGTGGCGGCGATGGTAACTGCTGTTGTTGCTGTTGTTGTAGCGGCTGCGGCGGTAACTACTGTCGTGTTGCGCTTGTTGTTGCGGCTGGTAGCGATCGTTGTTGTTGTTGCTACGGGCGGTAGTTGTCGCTGTTGCCACTGCTACTGGTAGCTATTGTTGTTGTTGTTGGCCGTAGAGATGATTATCGCTCAAGTGCTGCTGGCGCTGCAAGTCCCGGAAAAACTCTAAGTCCAAAAATCACGGCTGCGTAAAAAAATCAACTCCTGCGTTTAACCAACTTTCGCGAATTAACTGCTAGTCATCCTTCTTCCTCTTCCAAAAGCTCGCTCGCCGGCGCAGTGTTTAACAACGCCGTGTTGCGCCAAGTGCGTCGCGCAGGGCACTTTGCGTCGTTTGTGTCGCTCGCGCTACCATCGAGCTTTTTGTCGCGTAGCTCTCGCTACTGCGCAGCGCAAACGTTTTTGTGACGTCTTTGTTGCCTGAAGACGTCAGGTGTTATTTGTGAGGTAGCATTTTGCTACCTCACACCATTCAGGTTGAAAGTGAGCACTAAGAAAGGATTTTTAATTTGGACCACTCCTTCGAGTACCTCCTGAACACCTAAGTCCTTTTTTTTCTCAACTTTTGTACTAGAGCTATGCTTTTAAATTAATTAATTATTACGAAACTTGGTCAGGACAAGCTGTGAGTTTCAACGTTTTGTTTTTTTGGGTCGAAAACTGAGAGAGATATAGCGGTGGGCGGTATAAGTTAGCGTGGCATCCAAAATTTGTATGCACACCAGTTACGGATGTCACTACCAATATTCATACCGAATTTGGTGAATCTAGCTTAAAAACTGGCGAAGATACATGCCTTCCGGTTTTAGGGCGGTGGGGCATATCCCGTTGTTTGGGAGCGTGGAATTCAAAGTTTTCATGCATATCTGTGTCAAATGTCAGCATCCACCTTCATGTCAATTTTGGTGCCTATAGCTTGAAAACTGTAGAAGATACAGGCATTTTTGTTTATAATTGGAGCGGGACTGGGGGCGGAATAGGTGGCCGTGGCATCCGTGGCTGGGGGCGGAAGAGGTGGGCGTGGCATCCAAACTTTCGATGCAGTTTTTGAGGAATGTCATCGGCTATCTTGCCCACAAATTTGGTGACTCTAGCTGCTAAAATGTGAGATATATATATATGTGTTTCATCGATTTGCACTTTGAGGTTCCGATTTGTTATCGATTTCCCAGGCCCCTGAGGTCGTAGAGCCAAATTTAACACTTTTTCTGACGAAGGTATGTACCAAAATATTTGCAAAGTTGCAAAGCTCTAGCTTCAAGCGTGTTGAAAAAGTTGCGTTCAAACGGACGGACGGGCGGACGGACGGACAGACACCTTGACGGGCATTGCATAAACCCAATATAATATGATACCTTTGGTATTTATTTATTTATTTATTGTCAACTAATATCAGTCGACATAAAAATTAAAATTAAATCAAATTAAAAGTAGAGCTTAAGCTACAAAAATGTTTAAGATTAATGAACAAAATTTAAAATTAAATCAGTAAACAAACTGAAATGAAATGAAAAAGTTTAAAAATTAAAATATTCTGGGGAGTTAACAAAAATTTAATTTAATGATCCAACATTTGTTGCAAGGATTGGGAAAAACCCAGAAAAACCCAATCAGATCATAAGATTAGTGATTAGTGACTATGACTAGATAAGTAAAGCAGTATGGATCTTTTTAGTATGGGAATGGAGGCCTCAAAGGAAACAAGTGAAAACATCTTATTGTAGTCTGCGCACACTACTCGAAACGGTTCATGCATTAGATAGTTAGTAGAGTTAATAGGTACAGGTACATAGGTACAGGATAGTTAGTAGGGTTAATAGGTACAAAGTTACGAGAAGATCTAATAGGGACAGATAAGTTTATTCGACTTAATAAAGTAGGTGAGTCGATTTCACCATTGAGCAGATTAGTAACAAATAAAACTCCATGCATAGTTCTACGGTTTAAAAGAGAAGGAAGGTTAATTAACAGAAGTCTACTTGAATACGAAGGCAAATCAACTCCGGGAACCCAGTTAAAACTTCTAAGTGCAAATAAAAGAAATTTCTTCTGAACAGATTCGATTCTATCCTGATGAATCCTGTATTGCGGAGACCACACACAAGATCCATATTCAAGGATGGGACGCACTAGGGATGTATAAAGTGTTTTAGTAGTGTAGGGATCGTTAAACTCTTTCGACCACCGCTTGATGAAACCAACGACACTGATGGCTTTATTAACCATGCACGATATATGAGAATCAAACTTTAATTTTGGGTCAAGAATAATACCCAAATCCTTCATTTCTAATACGCGATCGAGTGGTGAGCCATCAAGCAAGTACTGAGCAGTATGAGGAGTACTTCTACAGAAAGACATTACTTTACATTTAGAACAATTTAAGTTAAGTTGGTTAAAGTTGCACCAATCAGATAGTGCACTAAGATCAGACTGTAGTAAGTTACTGAGAGAAGGTTCATTATAGGACAAACATAATTTAACGTCATCCGCAAACATGTACACGTGCGAGTTAGATATTACTGCAGGAAGATCATTAATAAAGAGATTAAATAATAAAGGCCCAAGGTGACTACCTTGGGGGACACCTGATGATACATAAATTGGTTTAGAGACAGATGATTTAAAGAGAACTTTTTGTGTACCCTTGTAAACCAAGGTGGTTTGTTATCACTTGAGGAGTGACAGAGGGGAACACATCTGTCCAAATGCGAATTCAAGGTCTCATAAAATATGGCAATGGCAGTTTCTAAATCACTACAGGAATAAAGCTGAGACCAATTAGTTGCATTCAAAAGTTGATTTAATTTAGTGAAGTTAGTCTTACGGAAACAACGTGATTTTGCAGAAATATAAGTATTAGAGTTAGAGTTAAGTATTTCGAGGGAAAGTTCTAAAGTTGGATGGTAAGAGTCTTCCGGCTGCACTAAGGGGGGTACTCTGATTACCTTACAACAATCAACATCAGAAACAAATACTAAAGGTGTAGTCACACGAAGCAATTTTTTCAAGCAAGCAATGATTTAATTGCTTGCAAAACTACATTGCTTTGTCTGACGAGGCTGCAATTAATTGCAGAAATGAATTTTGAGCAATGACAACAATTTCAAGCAATCGATTTCACTTTTAAAATTGCGTCGTCTGACTGCTTCAAGCAATCGATTTTTGAAAATGAAATCTAGTGTTAGCAATCATTGCTCATTGCTTGTGCTACAAATGAAATGAAAAACAATTGCAGCAATGAGAATGGATTTCTTCTTCTTTTTTCTGTTTCAAACTGTCAATTTAATACGACAATTTTTGTGAACAAGTTTTTGCTCACTCGTAGTTTGGAAGCAATGGCATCAACATCGAAAAAGGTAAGGGAAATTAAATTAAATATTAAAAAAAAAAAAAAATATAATAAAAAAATATAATAATAAAATATATTTTTAATCGAATAAAATTAAAGGTCATTTGGTCCAATGAATCCATATTTAAGCTGATTGAAGAGTTGGAGGGCATGCCGTGTCTTTGGCAAAAATGCAATAAAAATTATAAAAATAAATATGCTAAGGCAGCGGCAGTAGATGCAATAGCTGTTTCGCTTGAAATGCCGGCAAGTGCAGTGAGGGAAAAAATTAGAAATCTAAGAACAAACTTCCTCGCTAACCATAAAAAAACTACTACCAGTGGAAGTGCTGCAATGGTGCAGCCAAAGTGGGAATTTTATAAAGCCCTGCTTTTTATGGCCAACGAAAGGACAGCATCGGGCGATATAGATTCAGTAAGTTAAAATCCTTTGTAATTATAATAGGAACTTCCAGAATTTGATGGAGCCTTGCACGCAATGTGCTTACCATCTAACGCACCTAAACAGTTGGGGAAGTGCAATTTTCTTTCAAATTCACCAGCTATTTCCTTCCACTCACTTGCCTTTTTGGGTGTCTGTAATAAAATTAATGTATTTTCAGTTGCATTCAAGTCAAACGAATGAGGAAACTTTGGAAACTTTGACTTTGGAGCAAACAGATGAAGCTGCTCCAACGGTGAAGAGGGCCAAAAAACGCAAAAGCGAAGGCATTAATGAATTGCAAGAAGCATTAACACCTCTATATGAAGAGTTGGCCAAATCGCGTAATGCGATTGAGCAGACAAAGGGACCAAATGAATCATTTGCAATAGAAGTTGCAACTTTTTTAAATAGCTTAAGCGATCAAACTATTTTAAATCGAACCAAAGCACGCATGCGTCTGGTAATGGCAGAGGGCTTGGCAGAAAATGCGCAAAAAGATTTAGAAAATACATTAAATAAATAAAAATTACCTTTAAAAATTCATTTGCCAATGTTTTATAAATTGCATTGCATACTTCTGGCACAATGGTGCTAATCATGTTGCTGCTTATATTTTATTATTTGATAATTTTCAATGCACAGCGCCATCTATCTTTAATTGTCAGATAAAATAATGCATTTGGTGCAAGACAGATGGCGCATTACATAATCTATTTGTAAACCATAAACGCCATCTACCCAATTAAAATGTAAGCATAAAACATTTCATTTTTACCACTTTTCTCACCCTGACCAAGGATCTATCTATCATGTTTTTCTATCAAAAACACAACTATTCATAATTGATATAATATTTAGATAGCCAAGGTGGTGGATAGCAAATAAAAAAAAACAATAAATGAAAAACACCTTGGTTGCTTTATCAAACAAATAAAATTAAAAATTTGAATTTGAAAATTTCATTGCAGAGAGTAATTTCAGAAATGTATTTCTATTGCTCCGTCTGACTAGGTAGCAATAATTGCTGAAATGACTTGTCACAATGAGCATTTTCGAAATGAAAAATCGTTGCTTGCTTAAAAATTATTGCTTCGTCTGATAGCTCTGTGCAATAGCTTTCAGCAATTGTTTATATGTCAATGCCTGAAAATTCATTGCTTGCTTGAAACAATTGCTTCGTGTGACAGCACCTTAAGTCTAACATTCTACCACTACAATTAAGTATATCGCTTACTTGTGATAGCCCCAACTCCAGGATACCATCTATAAAATCATCAGATGTGGTTGGTAATTGTGTGGAAGATGAGTCACACGCAGACCATCCCACATTTGGCAGATTAAAATCACCAACCACAATTAGATGATCCATGTCTAACAATAAGGACGAAACATGTTGCAAAGCATTTAAATGGGACGAATAAATGTTAGTATCACAATTAGGAGGAATGTAGGAACATGTAATATAAAGTGAACGACTACCATAAGATATTCTAACACATACAAACTCTGTATCCGGAAGATCATTGGATTGAATTTGTTCAGAAGAAATGCAGGAATCAACAGCGATGAGAACCCCACCACCCTTACGGGTTGTGCGATCACATCGGTAGTAGTAGGAATCCTGGGTCACCTCGCGACTGCAGACCGTGGTCGTCTGACTGGTGCTCGGGTCTTCCTCGGATAGTTCCTGGTTCACCTTGAAGGTCACTTCGCGACTGCAGACCGTGGTCGTCTGACTGGTGCTCGGGTCTTCCTTCGTAATGGTGGTCGTTGGAGACAATGCGGCGTTGTGTATCGGGGCGTTGGTTTCTTGCGATGTTTCGTTTTGGGTTGACGCCCTTCGGCGACCGGCTGGGCTCTGGAACATTTCTGGGGTGAGTTTTAAGGCCGTACCTCCGAACGATATGGTGGACCTAGTTGCGCACAGGAAATCCACCCCCAGTATGAGGTCGTCTAGCACGGTGGGCATCACTAATAACATTAGGCGAATCTTCTCCTCTCCCAGTTGGATGGTGGTGATGCAGGCCTTGTTGATGGTCGTCCGCGATCCGTCTGCCAGTCTTACCCCCACCTGGAGTCTTCGGTGTCCTTCCGTTGTTAGTTGTTGTGCCACCCGCTCACTGATGAAGCTTCGTGTGGCTCCTGTGTCGATAGTAGCCAGGAAGGGCTTACCATCCAAGCTGACCTTGGCTACTATCCTCGCGTTCTCGAGCTTGATAGCCCCGTTCACCTCCGTTGGTTGCTGGCATTGGCTCCCTCCTGCGTCGGAGTCGAAGAGGGAGGCACTCCGTTTCCCGAAGGTTGGGAGCAGCACTCGTTCGTCCGAACGCCTCTTCGTCCACATCGCCAGCAGAATAAGACCTGCGGGTTCCGACACGATTGACGTGTATGCCCGGACTGTGCGCAATGTCGGCATGCGCTTCGCACGTCCACTAGGGTATCGTCCGTTGGGGTGGTACGCGTTTCCTGGAACCGAGGTGGATCGCGGAACGGATTGCGGTGTCGTGGGGTGTGGGGGTTGTTATCCGTGTCTCGGGCTGGTGTTCGGTTGTTGGCAGCATGTTTGAGTGTGTTCTGGCGTTGACTCTCCCTCTCCTGTGCCATCTCGAAATGTGTTGCCATCAATGTTAACTGGGACATGCTGGTGACTTCGTGCCTTCGGATGTAAACCTGATAGCTCGGCAAGAGGTTCTCGTACAGCCTGTCCAGTTCCCGATCCGGGGTATAGCCCGCCCGCTGCATTAATAGCCGGAGCTGCACTGAGAACCGCTTGAACGGCTCTCCGTCGCGCTGCAGGTAGGTCAGGATCTGTTCTTCCAACGTTTCGAAGTATCTCGGGGGAGATAGAAGTCTAGGAATTCCCGTCGGAACCGTACCCAATTTACCTCGTGCATCTTATTCACCCTATACCAGTTTTCGGCATCACCAGTTAAAATCTCGGATATGACTAGGGGTAGCCGGTATGAGTCGATCTGTTGTACGACTGCTCGCTCCTCGATCCTCTCGATAAAGGTCAACGGGTCGGTTGATCCGTCGAACGTCAGTCCCCATCTGTGTATCTTCTCGGCTAGCGTTCCGTACGACATATCGGTTCTCGGTGCGTGTGGGGAGCTGTGTCGTAGTCGGGGTGGTGATCGGCCTCCAAGTCGGGTTGGGTCGGGGCCCGGTACAGCTCCGTCGGTATTCGTCACTGTTATGACCGGTTTGGAGACGGGGGTGCAAGGATCTGATGGTGACTGGCTTCGTGACCGGGATTTACTTCCGGCTGGCGAACTGTACTGGTATTTTGCCGCTAGCTCCTCGAATCGAGTCACAAGTGTATCGGGGTGCTCACTTCGGCTGATGAAGGTGGCGAGACGGCTCCGTAACTCGGTGACCGTTCCTTCAGCATCGAGCCCGAATTCGCTTGCCATGGACACTAGCTCGTCCCTCTTTCGGTAGTATACCCAACTTACAGTTACCATCTTCGTATGTATTGAGAGGCTGCTGCTATTTATCGTTCAGGGAAGGATCGTAGTTGTTATTCGGGTTATAATCCTTTAAGGATTGTAGGTTTGAGTTATTATCCTTTAAGGATCGTAGATTTAAGTTTTATTATCCTTTAAGGACCGTAGGTTTTAAGTTATTATCACCGTGGTTTTATTTTAATATTATCCTTTAGAAGGATCGTAGACTTGGTTTTATCTTAGCACAGCTGCTGCTGCTGTTGTGATCGCTTTGATCGCTGGAGCTTGACTGCCTTCCTTAGGCTAGCAGCCGCCCTTATATACAGAAAAGCCGCGCTGCTAGCACTATCCGCCGCTGCTCTGTCGACGTCGGCAGCGCAGGTCCCGCTGGCAGCACGACGGCGCAGCCTCTGCCGTCAGCTACCGTGGCGTCGCTCTCACGTTGAGGGTTTTGGGCATGAGGGGGACGGCGAATGTTCGGGTGAAGGTTTTAAGGGTTTTAGGGGTGTATGTTTGTATGTATGTATATATATATAAAAATAAAACGATGTGAAAACAATTATACTACAACATACAGGACAATAACACTTTTGGACGTGAACAGGACATTTACTGACGAACGTTACGGAACGGTGTCGATCCCGGACCACCCCCTTCTGTACGAACTGTACTAGTGGTTCTTTAGGCCACAAAGGGAGGGGCTCCTAATCTCGACAGTTTTTCTCCGATGTCCCTGCTCGGGCGCCATCTGTAAGGACGTTTTTCTTGGCCGAGGTCGGCGTCTCAGTCGCGTCCGGGGTTTCACAGATCATTTATAATTTGTGCCGGAACACCGGAGTGAGCCGCACCGGGGTCGAGCAACAAACCGTAGACAATTAGGGGTCGGGGCAGATACCACCGTTCGATCGACAACTTCGGATATGCCCAAAGGGGAAGGTAGAGGCCCTAGGGTAAAAACCCGGAAGGTACCTTTTCCCCCTCCCTTCGTACGACTCCTCGTTGTCGACCAAACAGGCACTTCAGGCTTCGGGCGACGAAGGGATAGGATTCTTAAGGTTCGTCTAGAAAGGCAAGGGTAAGACCCGGAAGCCTGGCCAGACGACCTCAAGATCCCATCCACATCGCTCGGCTCATCAGTCGCAAACGCGGGTAGCTGACCCAGGCAGAGATTTAGGGAAGGACGCATAGAGTAAGACTCGGATTGCGTTATCCCTAAACTACTCTACCTAGGTCCGCCACCATTACGACACCACGCGGACCTGACCAAGAGATAGGCGTCACAGAACCTAGGGTAAAACCCGGAAGGTTCGTTAGCCCGTCCCTCAGCCTGGCCCAGGTGGGTCGCAAGATGAGCTACCCGAAGGCTAAGGCGAGGTTTGGTTTTGCTGAAAAGGAAAGTAAGAAGGGGGGGGGAGAAGGGTGACATGTAATAAAAACACACATTTATTTTACGTCTATATATATTTTCATTACTTTATTCTTTAACATTTCTCGATCAGGGTTTGTGTGGGGATAGGTGAGGGGGATACATTGGTGGTGTGTTTGACCATGAGCAGACTTACCCCGCACCGTTTGTGTGTGTGTGTGTGTGTGGGTGTGCGTGTGGGTGTGTGTGTGTGGGTGTGTGTGTGTGTGTATGCGTGCGTGTGCTTATGCGTGCGTGTGGGTATATGTGGGTATTCACTGCACGATCACTTGCACTATCACTACACTGTCACTCCTGTGGTTCCGGTCGCTGTGGGTTTTGTCGCAAATGCGCGGCTATCCAACTATGGTGGCTACAGCGATTGTGGCGATGGCTGTTTTGTTGTTGCTTCTATGCTGCTCCGGTGGTTGTTGTTGTTGTCGTAGCAACGGCTGCAGCGAAAACCACAGTTGCCGTTGTTGCTGATGCTGCGAGGAGTAGCTACAGTTGTTGTTGTCGTTGCTGCTGCTCACGGTAGCTGTCAATATCGCTATTGTTGCTGTTGCGGCTGTACTAGTAGCTTTCGTTGTTGTTATTGCGGCGGCTGTGGCAGTAACTGTTGTTGTTGTTGTTGCGACTGGCAGTTATCGTTGCTGTTGCTGTTGTTGCTGTTGCGGCGCGGATAGCTGTGGCTGTTGTTGTTGTGGCTGCGACTGGCAGCTATCGTTGCTGTTGTTGTGGCGACGGCTGTGGCAGTAACTATTAATGCGGCTGCAGCTGCGTAAACCGTGGTCGCTGCTGCTGTGGTGGCGGCGATGGTAACTGCTGTTGTTGCTGTTGTTGTAGCGGCTGCGGCGGTAACTACTGTCGTGTTGCGCTTGTTGTTGCGGCTGGTAGCGATCGTTGTTGTTGTTGCTACGGGCGGTAGTTGTCGCTGTTGCCACTGCTACTGGTAGCTATTGTTGTTGTTGTTGGCCGTAGAGATGATTATCGCTCAAGTGCTGCTGGCGCTGCAAGTCCCGGAAAAACTCTAAGTCCAAAAATCACGGCTGCGTAAAAAAATCAACTCCTGCGTTTAACCAACTTTCGCGAATTAACTGCTAGTCATCCTTCTTCCTCTTCCAAAAGCTCGCTCGCCGGCGCAGTGTTTAACAACGCCGTGTTGCGCCAAGTGCGTCGCGCAGGGCACTTTGCGTCGTTTGTGTCGCTCGCGCTACCATCGAGCTTTTTGTCGCGTAGCTCTCGCTACTGCGCAGCGCAAACGTTTTTGTGACGTCTTTGTTGCCTGAAGACGTCAGGTGTTATTTGTGAGGTAGCATTTTGCTACCTCACACCATTCAGGTTGAAAGTGAGCACTAAGAAAGGATTTTTAATTTGGACCACTCCTTCGAGTACCTCCTGAACACCTAAGTCCTTTTTTTTCTCAACTTTTGTACTAGAGCTATGCTTTTAAATTAATTAATTATTACGAAACTTGGTCAGGACAAGCTGTGAGTTTCAACGTTTTTCTTTTTTGGGTCGAAAACTGAGAGAGATATAGCAGTGGGCGGTATAAGTTAGCGTGGCATCCAAAATTTGTATGCACACCAGTTACGGATGTCACTACCAATATTCATACCGAATTTGGTGAATCTAGCTTAAAAACTGGCGAAGATACATGCCTTCCGGTTTTAGGGCGGTGGGGCATATCCCGTTGTTTGGGAGCGTGGAATCCAAAGTTTTCATGCATATCTGTGTCAAATGTCAGCATCCACCTTCATGTCAATTTTGGTGCCTATAGCTTGAAAACTGTAGAAGATACAGGCATTTTTGTTTATAATTGGAGCGGGACTGGGGGCGGAATAGGTGGCCGTGGCATCCGTGGCTGGGGGCGGAAGAGGTGGGCGTGGCATCCAAACTTTCGATGCAGTTTTTGAGGAATGTCATCGGCTATCTTGCCCACAAATTTGGTGACTCTAGCTGCTAAAATGTGAGATATATATATATGTGTTTCATCGATTTGCACTTTGAGGTTCCGATTTGTTATCGATTTCCCAGGCCCCTGAGGTCGTAGAGCCAAATTTAACACTTTTTCTGACGAAGGTATGTACCAAAATATTTGCAAAGTTGCAAAGCTCTAGCTTCAAGCGTGTTGAAAAAGTTGCGTTCAAACGGACGGACGGGCGGACGGACGGACAGACACCTTGACGGGCATTGCATAAACCCAATATAATATGATACCTTTGGTATTTATTTATTTATTTATTGTCAACTAATATCAGTCGACATAAAAATTAAAATTAAATCAAATTAAAAGTAGAGCTTAAGCTACAAAAATGTTTAAGATTAATGAACAAAATTTAAAATTAAATCAGTAAACAAACTGAAATGAAATGAAAAAGTTTAAAAATTAAAATATTCTGGGAGTTAACAAAAATTTAATTTAATGATCCAACATTTGTTGCAAGGATTGGGAAAAACCCAGAAAAACCCAATCAGATCATAAGATTAGTGATTAGTGACTATGACTAGATAAGTAAAGCAGTATGGATCTTTTTAGTATGGGAATGGAGGCCTCAAAGGAAACAAGTGAAAACATCTTATTGTAGTCTGCGCACACTACTCGAAACGGTTCATGCATTAGATAGTTAGTAGAGTTAATAGGTACAGGTACATAGGTACAGGATAGTTAGTAGGGTTAATAGGTACAAAGTTACGAGAAGATCTAATAGGGACAGATAAGTTTATTCGACTTAATAAAGTAGGTGAGTCGATTTCACCATTGAGCAGATTAGTAACAAATAAAACTCCATGCATAGTTCTACGGTTTAAAAGAGAAGGAAGGTTAATTAACAGAAGTCTACTTGAATACGAAGGCAAATCAACTCCGGGAACCCAGTTAAAACTTCTAAGTGCAAATAAAAGAAATTTCTTCTGAACAGATTCGATTCTATCCTGATGAATCCTGTATTGCGGAGACCACACACAAGATCCATATTCAAGGATGGGACGCACTAGGGATGTATAAAGTGTTTTAGTAGTGTAGGGATCGTTAAACTCTTTCGACCACCGCTTGATGAAACCAACGACACTGATGGCTTTATTAACCATGCACGATATATGAGAATCAAACTTTAATTTTGGGTCAAGAATAATACCCAAATCCTTCATTTCTAATACGCGATCGAGTGGTGAGCCATCAAGCAAGTACTGAGCAGTATGAGGAGTACTTCTACAGAAAGACATTACTTTACATTTAGAACAATTTAAGTTAAGTTGGTTAAAGTTGCACCAATCAGATAGTGCACTAAGATCAGACTGTAGTAAGTTACTGAGAGAAGGTTCATTATAGGACAAACATAATTTAACGTCATCCGCAAACATGTACACGTGCGAGTTAGATATTACTGCAGGAAGATCATTAATAAAGAGATTAAATAATAAAGGCCCAAGGTGACTACCTTGGGGGACACCTGATGATACATAAATTGGTTTAGAGACAGATGATTTAAAGAGAACTTTTTGTGTACGGCCACACAAGTACTCGGAAAGCCAAGAAAGGAGATTAGTTGGGAGCCCAATAATGTTTAATTTATGAAGCAAAAGTTGATGACTAACAGAATCAAATGCCTTACTAAAATCGGTATAAATGACATCAGTTTGCATTTTGCTTTGAAATCCTTTAATAACAAGCGATGTAAATTCTAGAAGGTTGGTGGTAGTAGATCTACGCTTTACGAAACCATGTTGATAAGGCGAAATAATTGCACTACATGAGTGTTGCAATTGGGAGCAAATAAGTTTTTCGAAGACTTTCGGAATGGCAGACAATTTCGAAATCCCCCTATAATTTTTAACATTGGACTTGGAAGAATTTTTATGAAGTGGAATAATAAAAGATTGCTTCCACATATCAGGGAATACTGAAGATTCAACAGACAATTTGAATAATTTTAGTAAAGGTTTGCATAGTGTATCAGCACAATATCTAAGTACACAACCGGGCACTCCATCAGGACCAGGCGAGAAGCCAGGTTTGATCAGGTTTAGGTCACTTAACAGCGAACACTCAGTTAAGACCGGGGCAAATATGCAATTTGATGTTTGAATTTGGAAGGGATAAGTATTACTGGAACTATGAGAACTCAAAGAATAAACTGATTGAAAATATTCAGCAAATAGATCGGCCACAGCCTGATCCGTACTTGCTTTCGTATTATCAAGAAAAACTGACGATGGCAGGCTGGAGGATTTACGTTTAGAGTTAACAAATTTATAAAACTGTTTAGGATCTCGAGAGAAATTCATTCTACATTTATTAAGATAGTTATTATAGCAGGATGAGTTAACAGAGAGAAAATTAGACTTTGCTATAATATAGGTTGATAAGTCAATAGTATTTCCCGATTTTCGGAATTTTTTATAAGATCTTGTCTTCACATTTTTTAGTTTTGATAATTCCCTTGTAAACCAAGGTGGTTTGTTATCACTTGAGGAGTGACAGAGGGGAACACATCTGTCCAAATGCGAATTCAAGGTCTCATAAAATATGGCAATGGCAGTTTCTAAATCACTACAGGAATAAAGCTGAGACCAATTAGTTGCATTCAAAAGTTGATTTAATTTAGTGAAGTTAGTCTTACGGAAACAACGTGATTTTGCAGAAATATAAGTATTAGAGTTAGAGTTAAGTATTTCGAGGGAAAGTTCTAAAGTTGGATGGTAAGAGTCTTCCGGCTGCACTAAGGGGGTACTCTGATTACCTTACAACAATCAACATCAGAAACAAATACTAAGTCTAACATTCTACCACTACAATTAAGTATATCGCTTACTTGTGATAGCCCCAACTCCAGGATACCATCTATAAAATCATCAGATGTGGTTGGTAATTGTGTGGAAGATGAGTCACACGCAGACCATCCCACATTTGGCAGATTAAAATCACCAACCACAATTAGATGATCCATGTCTAACAATAAGGACGAAACATGTTGCAAAGCATTTAAATGGGACGAATAAATGTTAGTATCACAATTAGGAGGAATGTAGGAACATGTAATAAAAAGAGAACGACTACCATAAGATATTCTAACACATACAAACTCTGTATCCGGAAGATCATTGGATTGAATTTGTTCAGAAGAAATGCAGGAATCAACAGCGATGAGAACCCCACCACCCTTACGGGTTGTGCGATCACATCGGTATAAGTTATATTTATTTGGAAAAACAGAGTAATCAGAAATATCAGGTTTTAACCAGGTTTCAGTAAGAGCAACTATTTGTGAATCAAAGGATAGGCTATTAACGTAAAGTTTTGAAAGTTTAGTATTAAGGCCTCTTACATTTTGATAGGATAGACTAATTACTTCAGTTAGTTTTTTTGATACAGACGTAGAAGGAAGTGAGTTACTAATCGGGATGGCACTACTAGTATTACTGTTAATGTTATTGCTATTTCGCCTGTTAACATACTCTTTCACGAGAATGTTCGGCGGCCAAAACTTTTCAGAACTAATTGTCGAGAAAAGTTCAGGCGGCACACTCAACTTGAACGAAGATATGTTACGAGCGTGTTTAAATTTAAACTTTTCAACAACAATCAACGGGGAGTCGATATTACTTTTAATATACGCACTAACATCTTCTGAGGAGGTATCAGATGCTAGCCTAGATACAAAAATATATTTTCTAGTAGGGACAACTACAAGCGGCTAAGGTGCTGCAGCTACGCTACTAGGAACGGTTAATCGAACATTAGAACAAGACGGTTCAACAACAGAAACGTGTAACGGGGTAATATTACCACCGGGCAGTATCGGATTATTTGCCGGTGAGTTAAATACCATTAACGGGGCCGCGATTGGATTTGGGCTATTCATGCTGGCAGCCAGAAGTGGCTTAGGCAGGACAAGAGGGGCAATAGGAGGGCAAGAGCCCGAAGTCTTTTTGCGCTTTGGAGAGTCGTCAAGCATCTTCCCATTTTTATACTTTGATACCAAAGGTATCATAGTATATTGGGTTTGTGCAATGTCCGTCATGGTGTCTGTCCGTCTGTCCGTCCGTCCGTATGAACGCAACTTTTTTCGACACCCTTAAAGCTAGAGCCTTGCAACTTTGCAAATATCTTGGTACATGTCTTCGTCAGACAAAGTGTTAAATGTAGGGCTCTACGACCTCAGGGGGCCCGACAAAACGGATAACAAGTCGATACACCTCGATGTGCAAATCGATAAAACACAAATATATCCCACATTTTAGCAGCTAGAGTCACCAAATTTGATGGCAAGATAGCTGGTAACATTCCTCAACATTCCTCCTGCATTAAAAGTTTGGATGCCACGCCCACCTACTTCGCCCCCAGCCCCCCTCCAATTATAAACAAAAATGCCTGTATCTTCTACAGTTTTGAAGCTATAGCCACCAAAATTAACATGAAGGTAGATACTGACATCTGACAAAGTTATGCATCAAAACATTGGATGCCACGCCCCCAAACAACGGGATATGCCCCACCGCCCTCAAAAAAACAGGAAGGCATGTATCTTCGCCAGTTTTTAAGCTAGAGTCACCAAATTTGGTATGAACATTGGTAGTGACATCCGTAGCAGGTGTACATCAATGTTTTGGATGCCAGCCCACTTATTCCGCCCACCGCTATATCTCTCTCAGTTTTTGAGCTAGGCTCTTCAAATTTGGTATGAACATTGTTAGTGGCATCCGTAACAGATCTGCATCAATGTTTTGGATGCCACGCCCACTTATACCGCCCACCTCTATATCTTTGTCAGTTTTTGAGCTAGAGTCTCCAATTTTATACCCAAAACCCTCATATATTACTATTTGCACTCAGAATCCTTAACACAGCTATGTGAACTGGTATCAAAGTATATCGCAGTCGGTTGCGTCCGACTGCAACGTTTTTACTTGTTAAATTTTAATTCGAGGTCTTTAAAGTTGGAATGAAGATTATCAAAAGCAAGATGCACAGCTTTAAAACAATTAAAGGTCTGCCTCATGTATTTTGACATCTCCTTCTCAACCACATTGCAGGCATCACAAAACCATTTAAGGCCAGAGTCAGTTCCTAAACAGTCTTTGATTTTGGCAGTGAAACCTGCACATTTTAAGTGGATCGTGTTATCGCACATCCTACATACGACGAAATCAGCGCTGGTTGCTGTAACAATTTTACAGTTCTTACTGCAGCAGACAAACATTTTATTAAAAGTTAATAAAATAAAATATGGGCAAATTAATGTGCTTGATCAAAGCAAAGTAGGTGAAAGAATGTAAGCGTAGCAACGAGCGCAATATAACGGACAATAGTGGGAGAGCGCTTGAGTATAATAGCGCTTGAGTGAAAAGGCGTGAGCGCGTAGGCAGATAAACCGCAAGAACTATGAAATAGAGCGAGAGAGAACTGAAGCTGGAGAGCAAGAGTGCATTAATAGGTAATTTTTGTTAGTAAACGAAAACAAACGAAAGCAAGCGAGAGCAAATATACGTATGTATGTATGTATGTATTTTCAAGACAAAGCAGCGTCCGCTTGACTGCAAAATAAAATAAGTTAAATTTTTAAGCAAAGTAACTTTAAACACATAAATCCGTACAACGTATATCTGCGATCACAATTTAGTATGATTACCACATTTAAACCAATTAATGCACAGCACAAACACTCGAAAAATAATTATTTAGCAGGAGCACTCAAAAATACAACCGTCACCAACGAAAGTTAGTTATGTCATCAAATTTATCAAAGTATAAAGACGCGTCTGATTCTCAGCCTCAATGGTGGCGTGAAAAAGAGAATATTTAATACTTTGCTAATATGTTGTAAAACATTAACTAATTTATTTATTTTTTATGTATTGCTAAAATTTTGTAAAAACTATCGGCGTAGCGAAGCAAGCGGGGCACTTACTAGTCTATATATATAAAAGAGTTTGTCCTGACTGACTGATTGTTGAGAGACCCACAGCCTAAACGATAAGAGCTAGAAGGCTGAAATTTTCACCAAATATTCCATTCAGATTGAAAGTGAGCACTAAGAAAGGATTTTTAATTTGGATCACTCCTTCAAGTACCTCCTGAACACTTAAGCCCTTTTTTTTCCCAACTTTTGTACTAGAGCTATGCTTTAAAATTAATCAATTATTACAAAACTTGGTCAGGACATGAAAGCGTGTAAAAAAATTATGGATGCAAAATTTGGACCCAATCCGACAACTCCTTGGGGCACCTCCCATACACTAATGTTATGGACCGTGCTTATCTATATATATAAAATAGTTTGTCCTAACTGACTCACTGATTGTTGAGAGGCCCACAGCCTAAACGATAAGAGCTAGAAGGCTGAAATTTTCACATAATATTTCATGCAGCTTGAAAGTGAGCACTAAGAAAGGATTTTTAATTTGGATTAAATTTTGAACAACTCAATTAATTGCAATTATCACTTTACCTCATTCCACCACTCTGGCGCCTCATTGTCGCACAAGCTGTGAGTTTCAACGCCGCCGAGGTTTAAAAAAAAAACAAGTAAAAACGTTGCAGTCGGACGCAACCGACTGCGATATACTTTGATACCAGTTCACATAGCTGTGTTAAGGATTCTGAGTGCAAATAGTAATATATGAGGGTTTTGGGTATAAAATTGGAGACTCTAGCTCAAAAACTGACAAAGATATAGAGGTGGGCGGTATAAGTGGGCGTGGCATCCAAAACATTGATGCAGATCTGTTACGGATGCCACTAACAATGTTCATACCAAATTTGAAGAGCCTAGCTCAAAAACTGAGAGATATAGCGGTGGGCGGAATAAGTGGGCTGGCATCCAAAACATTGATGTACACCTGCTACGGATGTCACTACCAATGTTCATACCAAATTTGGTGACTCTAGCTTAAAAACTGGCGAAGATACATGCCTTCCTGTTTTTTTTAGGGCGGTGGGCCATATCCCGTTGTTTGGGGGCGTGGCATCCAATGTTTTGATGCATAACTTTGTCAGATGTCAGTATCTACCTTCATGTTAATTTTGGTGGCTATAGCTTCAAAACTGTAGAAGATACAGGCATTTTTGTTTATAATTGGAGGGGCTGGGGGCGAAGTAGGTGGGCGTGGCATCCAAACTTTTAATGCAGGAGGAATGTTGAGGAATGTTACCAGCTATCTTGCCATCAAATTTGGTGACTCTAGCTGCTAAAATGTGGGATATATTTGTGTTTTATCGATTTGCACATCGAGGTGTATCGACTTGTTATCCGTTTTGTCGGGCCCCCTGAGGTCGTAGAGCCCTACATTTAACACTTTGTCTGACGAAGACATGTACCAAGATATTTGCAAAGTTGCAAGGCTCTAGCTTTAAGGGTGTCGAAAAAAGTTGCGTTCATACGGACGGACAGACGGACAGACGGACAGACACCATGACGGACATTGCACAAACCCAATATACTATGATACCTTTGGTATCAAAGTATAAAAATAAAAAATGACCCACTCCACTATTTCCGTCTGCGCACAAGCTATAGCGGCCGATTATACACAAAAACAAAACAAATCACCCAATCCACTTCTGCCGTCTGTAGATGTCTCTCCGTTATTCTCTTTTCTTCTTTGAGCCTTTGACAATTGTTTTTCGAATTAAGTAGCATTTGTTGTTGTTGTTGTTAGTAAGTGTTGTTGTTGCTTCTTTTTGTTGGTATCATTGATTTAAAACAAATCAATTAAAACATAATTTGTTTTTGTACACCAGAATATGTTACGCGATTGGTTTTACCTACATACTTGCCAATTATCAAACAAAACTTAACACACAAATACCTATTGCCAGTGTTGTTTTGATATAATTTTCAAACTGTCATTTGTAACTTTAGTTGGTGTTGCAAATGCACATATGTACATACATACACATGTATGTACGTGCATTTTCATTATTTAGTACCTACATACATATGTATTAACAAAAATGCAAGTGCATATATTGGTTAATGCACGCATACATTGTTGTATCTGTAGCAAGCTAATATACATATATATGAGTTGACAAAATCAAAACAAATGAGTTTTTTTCTTTTCTTCTTTGTGCCCATGACAATTGATTTACGACCCCAGCAGCGTTTGTTGTTGTTGTAAGTGTTGTTGTTGCTTCTTTTTGTTGGTATCATTGATTTAAAACAATTCAATTAAAACATAATTTGTTTTTGTACACCAGAATATGTTACGCGATTGGTTTTACTTACATACTTGCTAATTATCAAACAAAACTTAACACACAAATACCTATTGCCATTGTTGTTTTGATATTATTTTCAAACTGACATTTGTAACTTTAGTTGGTGTTGCAAATGCACATATGTACATACATACACATGTATGTACGTTCATTTTCATTATTTAGTACCTACATACATATGTATTAACAAAAATGCAAGTGCATATATTGGTTAATGCACGCATACATTGTTGTATCTGTAGCAAGCTAATATACATATATACGAGTTGACAAAATCAAAACAAATGAGTTTTTTTCTTTTCTTCTTTGTGCCCATGACAATTGATTTACGACCCCAGCAGCGTTTGTTGTTGTTGTAAGTGTTGTTGTTGCTTCTTTTTGTTGGTATCATTGATTTAAAACAAATCAATTAAAACATAATTTGTTTTTGTACACCAGAATATATAACGCGAGTGGTTTTACCTACATACTTGCTAATTATCAAACAAAACTTAACACACAAATACCTATTGCCATTGTTGTTTTGTAAAGTATGGGGGTTTTGGGTATAAAAAGGCAGGCAGAAGAGGTAGGCGTGACATTCAAATTTGTGATGCACATCTGTGGCGGATGGCTCCTTCTATCTCCCTATCAAGTTTGGAGACTCTAGCGCTAAAAATGAGAAAGATATTGAGGTGGGCGATATAAGTGGGCGTGGCATCCAATATTGCACAATTGTTACGGATGTCACTAACAATGTTTCTACCAAATTTGGTGACTCTAGCGTAAAAGCTGGGAAATATATAGAAATTTCAGATTTTACGAGGTGGGTGGAAAAGGTGGACATGCAATATAAAATTTTGATGTAGATCGGTTACGGATGTCACTAACAAGGTTTTTACCAAATTTGGTGACTCTAGCCCAAAAACTGAAAAAGATAAAGAGTTTTCAGATTTTATGAGGTGGGCGGTATACGTGGGGCGTGGCATCCAAAATTTTAATGCATATCTTTGTAAGATCTACCTTCCCATCAAATTTCATGAGTATTGCTTTAAAACTGTGGGATATACAGTCATTTTCGATTATAACTGAAAGGGGGGTTGAGGGCGGAAGAGGTGGGCGTGGCATCCAAACTTTCGATGCCGTTTTTGAGGAATGTCACCAGCTATCTTGCTATCAAATTTGGTGACTATATGCTAAGATGTGTGATATATATGTATTTTATCGATTTGCACATCGAGGTGTATCGATTTTTATCGATTTCCCAGGCCCCTGAGGTCGTAGAGCCGAATTTCACACTTTGGCTGACGAAGGTATGTACCAAGATATTTGCAAAGTTGCAAAGCTCTATCTTTAAGGGTGTTGAAAAAAGTTGCGTTCAAACGGACGGGCGGACGGACGGACGGAAAGACACCTGGACGGACATTGCATAAGCCCAATATAATATGATACCTTTGGTATCAAAGTAAAATGGCGCGTCTGATTCTTAACCTCAATTGTGGCGTGAAAAAGAGAATATAAAATATTTTGCTAATATGTTGTTAAGCCCTAACTTATTTACTTATTTTATATGTATTGCTAAAATTTTGTAAAAACTATCGGCTCAGCGAAGCAAGCGGGTCCCTTACTAGTTTTATATAAAGAGATATGCACGCTCCATAACATAAGTGTATGGGAGGTGTCCCAAGGCATTATCGGATCAGGTCCAAATTTTGCATCCATGATTTTCTTCAATTAATTTTAAAGCATAGCTCTAGTACAAAAGTTGGGAAAAAGGGACTTAAGTGTTCAGGAGGTACTCGAAGGAGTGGTCCCAACTAAAAATCCTTTCTTAGTTCTCACTTTCAACCATAATGGAATATTTGGTGAAAATTTCAGCATTCTAGCTCTTTTCGTTTAGGCTGTGGGTCTCTCAACAATCAGTCAGTCAGTCGGGACAAACTATTTTATATATAGAGACAAGCACGCTCTAGGACATAAGTGTATGGGAGGTGCCCCAAGGAGATGTCGGATCGAGTCCAAATTTTGCATCCATAATTTTTTTAGACGCCCTTATGTCATGACCAAGCGTCGTTCAGATTGATTAATTTGAAAGCATAGCTCTAGTACAAAAGTTGGGAAAATAAGGACTTAAGTGTTCAGGAGGTACTCGAAGGAGTGGTCCCAACTAAAAATCATATTTGGTGAAAATTTCAGCCTTCTAGCTCTTTTCGTTTAGGCTGTGGGTCTCTCAACAATCAGTCAGTCAGGACAAACTATCCTACTACTATTATAAAGGCGAAAGTTTGTAAGTATGGATGTATGGATGTATGGATGTTTGTTACTCTTTCACGTAAAAAATACTGAATGGATTTGAATGAAACTTCACCACAATATAGCTTATACATCAGAATAACACATACGCTACAATTTTTGAGGTTTCTAATGTGAGGTCGTAAAAAAAAACACATTTTTTGCGCTTACATTGCAAACGCTGACTGAATCCTACAAGATAGATCAAACCAATTTACTACAGTATTGTACAACTTAAAAAGGTCTACCAAAAAGTCCGTGATGGTATATGTTTATCTCTTAGGAATAACCCACAATAAGCATTTTTTATCCTTTACTTTGTACGAGAAATAATGGCTTATTTACGAAGCGATTTTAAGCAATACAGTACTAATCCTTATCCAATTAAGTATCTTAAATACATTGTGCATTTAATAAAGATCAATATGGCTTTTTACAGCATGTAAATTAAATAAATATTTTCGAAGATATCACAGATTTAAAATGCAGAGTCATAGCAATTTCGGCGATAAATACCGTTTCGGTGATAAATACCGGCAGCGGTGCCAGGCGAACGGGGCGTGGGGGGAGCGGGGTAGGTGCGGTGGGGAAGAAGTGGCTCATCGCTGATTGCGCGACCCGAACGCGGGCAGACGCGTGAGGGCAGACGTCGTTGACGGTTGTGTACGTTTTGCGAATTTTCAAGGCACTAGCGATTTGATAAAAACGTACGGTCGCCTACTTTAGTAAATATAGGCCTAAGGTTAGTTATTGCCAAAGTAAAATGACGCGTCTGATTCTTAACCTCAATGGTGGCGTGAAAAAGAGAATATTGAATATTTTGCTCATACGTTGTTAAATCTTAACTAATTTACTCATTTTGTATGTATTGCTAAACTTTTGTAAAAACTATCGGCGCAGCGAAGCAAGCGGGGCTTACTAGTTTTATATAAAGAGATATACACGCTCCATAACATAAGTGTATGGGAGGTTTCCCAAGGCGTTGTCGGATCAGGTCCAAATTTTGCATCCATGATTTTTTTACACGCCTCCATGTCCTGACCAAGTTTTGTAATAATTAATGAATTTTAAAGCATAGCTCTAGTAAAAAAGTTGGGAAAAAAAGGACTTAAGTGTTTAGGAGGTACTCGAAGAAGTGGTCCCAACTAAAAATCCTTTCTTAGTGCTCACTTTCAACCATAATGGAATATTTGGTGAAAATTTCAGCCTTCTAGCTCTTTTCGTTTAGGCTGTGGGTCTCTCAACAATCAGTCAGTCAGTCAGGACAAACTATTTATACTTTGATACCAAAGGTATCATAGTATATTGGGTTTGTGCAATGTCCGTCATGGTGTCTGTCCGTCTGTCCGTCTGTCCGTCCGTCCGTATGAACGCAACTTTTTTCGACACCCTTAAAGCTAGAGCCTTGCAACTTTGCAAATATCTTGGTACATGTCTTCGTCAGACAAAGTGTTAAATGTAGGGCTCTACGACCTCAGGGGGCCCGACAAAACGGATAACAAGTCGATACACCTCGATGTGCAAATCGATAAAACACAAATATATCCCACATTTTAGCAGCTAGAGTCACCAAATTTGATGGCAAGATAGCTGGTAACATTCCTCAACATTCCTCCTGCATTAAAAGTTTGGATGCCACGCCCACCTACTTCGCCCCCAGCCCCCCTCCAATTATAAACAAAAATGCCTGTATCTTCTACAGTTTTGAAGCTATAGCCACCAAAATTAACATGAAGGTAGATACTGACATCTGACAAAGTAATGCATCAAAACATTGGATGCCACGCCCCCAAACAATGGGATATGCCCCACCGCCCTAAAAAAAACAGGAAGGCATGTATCTTCGCCAGTTTTTAAGCTAGAGTCACCAAATTTGGTATGAACATTGGTAGTGACATCCGTACACTCAGAAAAAAAGCCAGTTCTAAAATCATAACCATTAGGTTATGATTTTTACCGGCACCGTTCATAAATTTTCGTTCTTGAATTAAGAACAATGGTAATGAATTAAGAACGCTAGCAATGAAATGTTCTTGATTTGGTACAAAAAGAACGGATTTGGTAGATTTGTACCAAATTAAGAACGATGTTCTTATTTATAAACCCGTGAATCGATACTCGCTCTCTCGCAAACATGAAATGTGTATGCAAAGCAGCTATGTCCACAGTTTACCCATTTTGGGTAAATTGACACTTCGTTTCACACAGACACAAGCCGAAGCAAGTCAAGTAACAGCCGAACAACAGCCGAAGTTATTATTTGTTCAGTGTTACGCACACCAATGCACTGACAGCTCTCTCAGCTTGGACATAGCTGATGCAAAGTAACGGGATCGCTCTCTCGTATCTGCGAAGTAACGGAATGTCTCTCATAAGAGCAGTGATCGGCAGAAAGCCGTATTTAACAATTATACGAGTCATTCAATGACGCCTGATGGTCGTGCTGTCTAAGACGCCGCTCAAACCGAAAGTCCCCGGTTCAAATCCTCGTTGGGAAAAAAAGGTAAGTAAAAACTGCATTATTTATAATAAGCATTATTAAGCATATTCACTTTTAACATTAACTGCTAACATTAACATTAATACAATTATAATACATTGGGGGGACTGTTATACACGATTGTATGAAATATTATAATTAGTCGTTAAATAAAATAAAAATGTTGTTAATCTTGATAATAAAAAAAAGTTTTTATTTTTTAACAAATTAATAACGAAATGTTCTTAAAATAAGAAAAATTGTTCATAAATTAAGAACGAAATTTTCTTAATTTAGGAACGAATTATGACCAAACACAAAAAAGCGTTCTTAAAAAATTCATTCAAATTCGTTCATTAAATATGACCGGCGTTCATGATTTAAGAAAAAACGTTCTTAGCGTACTATCATGACCGAATGGTAATAGTTTGGTAATGATTTGGTACAATTAGAACGAGTTTTTTTTCTGGGTGTAGCAGGTGTACATCAATGTTTTGGATGCCACGCCCACTTATTCCGCCCACCGCTATATCTCTCTCAGTTTTTGAGCTAGGCTCTTCAAATTTGGTATGAACATTGTTAGTGGCATCAGTAACAGATCTGCATCAATGTTTTGGATGCCACGCCCACTTATACCGCCCACCTTTATATCTTTGTCAGTTTTTGAGCTAGAGTCTCCAATTTTATACCCAAAACCCTCATATATTACTATTTGCACTCAGAATCCTTAACACAGCTATGTGAACTGGTATCAAAGTATATCGCAGTCGGTTGCGTCCGACTGCAACGTTTTTACTTGTTTATATATATAGATATGCACGCTCCATAACATAAGTGTATGGGAGGTGTCCCAAGGCGTTGTCGGATCAGGTCCAAATTTTGCATCCATGATTTTTTTACACGCCTCCATGTCCTGACCAAGTTTTGTAATAATTAATTAATTTTAAAGCATAGCTCTAGTACAAAAGTTGGGAAAAAAAGGACTGAAGTGCTCAGGAGGTACTCGAAGAAGAGGTCCCAGCCTTCTAGCTCTTTTCGTTTAGGCTGTGGGTCTCTCAACAATCAGTCAGTCAGTCAGGACAAACTATTTTATATACATAGATATGCACGCTCCATAACATAAGTGTATGGGAGGTGTCCCAAGGCGTTGTCGGATCAGGTCCACATTTTGCATCCATGATTTTTTTACACGCCTCCATGTCCTGACCAAGTTTTGTAATAATTAATTAATTTTAAAGCATAGCTCTAGTGCAAAAGTTGGATAAAATAAAGGACTTAAGTGTTCAGGAGGTACTCGAAGGAGTGGTCCCAACTAAATATCTTTTCTTAGTGCTCACTTTCAACCAGAATGGAATATTTCGTGAAAATTTCAGCCTTCTAGCTCTTTTCATTTAGGCTGTGGGTCTCTCAACAATCAGTCAGTCAGTCAGGACAAACTATTTTATATATATAGATATGCACGCTCCATAACATAAGTGTATGGGAGGTGTCCCAAGGCATTGTCGGATCAGGTCCAAATTTTGCATCCATGACTTTTTTACACGCCTCCATGTCCTGACCAAGTTTTGTAATAATAAATTAATTTTAAGTCATAGCTCTAGTACAAAAGTTGGGGAAAAAATGACTTAAGTGCTCAGGAGGTACTCAAAGAAGTGGTCCCAACTAAAAATCCTTTCTTAGTGCTCACTTTCAACCATAATGGAATATTTGGTGAAAATTTCAGCCTTCTAGCTCTTTTCATTTAGGCTGTGGGTCTCTCAACAATCAGTCAGTCAGTCAGGGCAAACTATTTTATATATATAGATACGCACGAGTTACCGATCCATCGGTATCTTATATTTCCCCTGCCCTCAAACCCCCTCGCATCAACATGTGATGCACATTTGTCGTCACTCATCAGCACATGGACCAAATACGTACATACTAAATGCCACACACGAGTGACATACTTTCAAGTGGTCAACGACCACCCCAGCTGCAACTCAGCAACTACAAAGTTGCAACACAGCGGCGACCAACTCGCCGCCTACACATGGTAAACATCCGCCGACAAAACCGACTCAGCATATTTGCCGCTGAAGTGACGGTTCTTATTTCATACTGTGCCTGACACACATACATATTATATACTTACTGTACTTAGCTTAAGAGAGACCAAGAGTCAAAATACAAAATCAGTTCGAGTTTGACCACAGCACACAACAGTCTTATTTCTTTATTCTCGCTACTTTACAAAAATGTACAAGGAAACCACAAGGCAACACTCCTTTACAGAACTTACAAGGAAACTACAAGGCAACATCATATAAAAATAATTAACATAACATCGTTCCCTCCACTCATCAGCCACCGGGGAGGTAACTGGCGCAGCCGGTAAACAGAATGTTTACCATTCTCTTTCTAACATTATTGTAAGTAATGTGAAAGTGCAAAAATATGTAAAGTATATAAAAAAAAAAAAATCGAAAAGAAAATATGTAAACCACTCGTTAAGATTCTCAACAAAGAATGTCTATTCGCAACAGCAAAATAAAAAGTGTATGCAAAGTAACAACTAAAACCAATCCTTAACAAAATGTGTGTTATGTGTAAAACAAGCAAAAACGAAATTTCATAAAAAAAAAAGAAATAAAATACGTTTACATTTGCGCGAAATCAATCGCTGATCATTCGCTGCCGTTACTAACAGTGAGGCCAAGTGTCGTATTTAAATCATTTAAAAAAAAAACAAGTAAAAACGTTGCAGTCGGACGCAACCGACTGCGATATACTTTGATACCAGTTCACATAGCTGTGTTAAGGATTCTGAGTGCAAATAGTAATATATGAGGGTTTTGGGTATAAAATTGGAGACTCTAGCTCAAAAACTGACAAAGATATAGAGGTGGGCGGTATAAGTGGGCGTGGCATCCAAAACATTGATGCAGATCTGTTACGGATGCCACTAACAATGTTCATACCAAATTTGAAGAGCCTGGCTCAAAAACTGAGAGAGATATAGCAGTGGGCGGAATAAGTGGGCGTGGCATCCAAAACATTGATGTACACCTGCTACGGATGTCACTACCAATGTTCATACCAAATTTGGTGACTCTAGCTTAAAAACTGGCGAAGATACATGCCTTCCGGTTTTTTTAGGGCGGTGGGGCATATCCCGTTGTTTGGGGGCGTGGCATCCAATGTTTTGATGCATAACTTTGTCAGATGTCAGTATCTAGCTTCATGTCAATTTTGGTGGCTATAGCTTCAAAACTGTAGAAGATACAGGCATTTTTGTTTATAATTGGAGGGGGGCTGGGGGCGAAATAGGTGGGCGTGGCATCCAATCTTTTAATGCAGTTTTTTGAGGAATGTTACCAGCTATCTTGCCATCAAATTTGGTGACTCTAGCTGCTCAAATGTGGGATATATTTGTGTTTTATCGATTTGCACATCGAGGTGTATCGACTTGTTATCGATTTCTCGGGCCCCCTGAGGTCGTAGAGCCCTACATTTAACACTTTGTCTGACGAAGACATGTACCAAGATATTTGCAAAGTTGCAAGGCTCTAGCTTTAAGGGTGTCGAAAAAAGTTGCGTTCATACGGACGGACGGACAGACGGACAGACGGACGGACAGACGGACGGACAGACACCATGACGGACATTGCACAAACCCAATATACTATGATACCTTTGGTATCAAAGTATAAATATATACAACAAAACATACATGAATTCAAAATTCAAAACATACATACGTATACATTTGCGCGAAGTCAATCGCTGATCATTCGCTGCCGTAACTAACAGTGAGGCCAAGTGTCGTATTTAAATCATTTCAAAAAAAAATATATACAACAAAACATACATGAATTCAAAATTCAAAACATACATACGTATACATTTGCGCGAAATCAATCGCTGATCATTCGCTGCCGTAACTAACAGTGAGGCCAAGTGTCGTATTTAAATCATTTCAAAAAAAAAAAATATATACAACAAAACATACATGAATTCAAAATTCAAAACATACATACATTCAATCGCTGAGTAACATTTATGCAATTACATGCAGACAAACAATAAACGAAACATACATACGTATACATTTGCGCGAAATCAATCGCTGATCATTCGCTGCCGTAACTAACAGTGAGGCCAAGTGTCGTATTTAAATCATTTCAAAAAAAAAAAAATATATACAACAAAACATACATGAATTCAAAATTCAAAACATACATACATTCAATCGCTGAGTAACATTTATGCAATTACATGCAGACAAACAATAAACGAAACATACATACGTATACATTTGCGCGAAATCAATCGCTGATCATTCGCTGCCGAAACCAACAGTGAGGCCAAGTGTAGTTTTTGAATCGTTTCGAAAACAAAAATATATATATATACAACAACAAAAATATACACGAAACAACAAAAACACATATATACAAATTCTACCAATAATTTTATCAGTGCACTCAGTGTGTAAACGAAATCAATCGCTGATTAACATTTACACGAGTTCACACAGACAAATTATTACCTACCCAAGAAATGAAATTTTAAAACTGCGAAACACACAAATATAACAACTAAACTTTGCATACAAACACAATTGTCGCTGCGACGTACATACACATTCATTGAGATCTTACTTCAACTACAATTTTAGTTAACCAAACGTTCACAAATAAGCGAGTATATATATAAAAAAAAAAAAAAACAACAAGTGCTACTTAAACATATACATTTCTTTTAATAAAACTATATACGAACATATATTTGCTCTTCTATAATAAATAAAATTTATACCAAAAATGTACACGTATTAATATCACTCTATTACAGAAATATCGAAAAGCAACAAACACCAACCAAAACCAAACAACAACACTAATACTATATAAGAACACACACTTCCATAAAAACACAAATACATATATAAAAATAAAAAAAAAAAAATTAAAAACTTAAGACAAACACACATATATACATTTAAGAAAGAAACACAAAAGTACATACGAATTTAACACAACAAATATTCAAAAATAATATATATATAAAGTTTTACTTAGCAAACACATACCAAAAAGATAAATAACTTTTTCTAAAGTATATATAATACATACATATTTATATGTATATATATATTTAAAAGATTGTTCATTGTTAATACCACACAATTCGATGTCAAAAAAGCTTACTCAGACTATAAGAAAAACAACAAGATCTGTACTAGGAGTTCATACAACTCAACCAAGAACAACCAGGGCTACTAGTAGCAGACGAACCCAACTCTCTGTAATTACAGAAATTCCCGAAATTCCTCATACCCAATCAATTACAATGGACTCTGGCAACTCTTCCGGTAACAACTCAACCCCCATAACACCTACAGTTAGTGGATTTAGCAACATTTCCACTACTCTTAGTGCAGCAGACATTCTGGCATTTGTAAAAGAATTGCCTACATTCGATGGCACCCCGAGCCAATTAGACAAATATTTAACTAGTGTTGAGGAGATCATTATGCTCATTAGAGGCACCGACCAAACCCCCTACGGGCTACTTACTCTAAGAGCAATAAGAAACAAAATCGTAGGAAAAGCAGACGAAGCTTTGACCCTAGCAAATACTAAACTTATCTGGGACGACATTAAAAACAACTTACTACGACTATACTTGAGCAAGAAAAGTGAAGCTGGACTCTTAGGTGAACTCCAAACATTCCCTGACAACCTATCCTTGGGACAACTATTTTTCGGCATATCTAAGATCAGATGCCAACTATTTTCGACACTCTCAAACAGCGGACAGTCAATGACCATAGTCGATGCCAAGAAGTCTGTGTATAATGAAGTATGTTTAAACGCATTCATATCAGGACTTAGGGAACCCCTCAAAACTATTATTCGACTAAGATGCCCTAACAGCATAGAAACAGCATACGAACAATGCCAAATTGAAAAAGCCCTATATTACAATAGGAAACCAAATCACCAAACATTCAATAAAAACGAAACTGGACCAAAGAACTACAACAACCGAAACGCACCGTATACACAATCGAACCAAAACCAACCACGAACTTCGAACTATCAATACCAACAACAAAACAAACCACAAACTTCGAACTATCAGCACCAGCAACAAAACTACCACAAACAAACCAACAATAACAACAATAGAAACCCATTCAAATCCAACAACCAACCCAATCACAGTCTGCACAACATAGAGGAAGAAAACAAAATTCAAACTGACCAAAATTTTCAGGCAACAGCCTCGGAAACTCAACAGGGTATATAAACCCTGAAACACACAAATTATCACTTCCATACATTGTCGTTAAATTTAAAGAAAAACAATTCCTTAAATTGCTCATCGACACAGGATCAACTAACTCTTTTATAGATCCTACACTATCAGAACAACTAGAATGTACAGACATACATACACCGTTAACCATTAAAACAGCGTAGAAATTAAAAACTACTCCAACTCCGACGAATTACTATACCTAGAACAACCCTTAAATACCACTCCATATAATAAAGACGATCACATCGAACTTTACAATATCACAACCACCTCTGACGACAATACAATTACAAACGAACTACCAAAAATTCGAACAGAACATCTTAACCCGGAAGAAAAATCAACACTAACATCATTATGCAGTGAATTTTCAGACCTATTCTACCGAGAAGGCGACCCCCTTACCTTTACTAATAAAGTAAAACACACAATTCCTACTACAGACAATGCTCCAATACATGTTAAATCCTATAGATATCCTTTCATACACAAACAAGAAGTCAAAAAACAAATCGACTCTATGTTGAACCAGAAAATTATTAAATCAAGCCACTCCCCCTGGAGCGCCCCAGTCTGGGTCGTCCCAAAAAAATAGACGCTTCTAACACTCAAAAATGGCGCCTCGTAATCGACTATAGAAAACTTAACGATAAAACTATATCAGATAGGTACCCTATCCCTAACATCAATGACATCCTAGACCAAATCGGGAAAGCAAAGTATTTTTCAACAATTGACTTAGCGAACGGTTTTCATCAAATAGAAATGAATAAGGAAGACATCCCAAAAACAGCATTCACAGTCGAAGGTGGGCATTATGAATTCATCCGAATGCCTTTCGGTTTAAAAAATGCACCAGCCACTTTCCAAAGAGTGATTGACAATGTCCTTGGTGATCTAAACGGCACCATCTGTTTAGTCTACCTTGATGACATTATAGTTTTTTCACCATCCTTACAGGAACATAAGAATGACCTGAAGACTGTATTTAATAGACTAAGGTCAGCCAATCTGAAAATACATCCTACAAAATCAGAATTTTTCAGGAAAGAAATAGGATTCCTAGGCCATTTGGTCACACAAGACGGAATAAAACCCAACCCCAATAAAATAGAAGCAATAAAAAATTTCCCATGTCCAAAAACAAAGAAAGCTATTAAAGGTTTTCTTGGTCTTCTAGGATATTACAACAAATTTATACGAGACTTCGCACGAATAACAAAACCAATGACTAAACAGTTAAAAGGAAAAAAACAAGTTGTTATCGACAAAGAATTCTTAGACGCATTCGAATTTTGTAAAACCCTTCTTTCCAACGACCCTATACTACAACACCCAAACTTTGAAAAACCATTCTTACTAACTACAGACGCAAGTAACTTCGCAATAGGAGCAGTTCTATCACAAGGAACACTTAACAACGATAAACCTGTTTGCTTCGCTAGTAGAACCCTATCCGACACCGAGGTAAATTATTCAACCATCGAGAAAGAAATGTTAGCCATAATATGGGCAGTTAAGCACTTCAGACCCTACCTGTTCGGGGTAAAATTCACTATCATAACAGACCACAAACCTCTAATTTGGTTAATGAACTTCAAGGGACCAAATTCAAAAATAATCCGTTGGAGATTACAACTACTCGAATATGAGTTCGATATTATTCATAAAAAAGGTTCCCAAAACGTAGTAGCAGATGCTCTAAGCCGAACAGACCCAAACCTAAATCACAACGAAATATCGCCTGAACAAGACAATAATACAAAAACATGCCACCAATCCGACAAACCCCTAAATGATTTCAACATACAACTTGTATTAACAATAGACAATAATACAGACTACAAAACAACTGTTCCATTTAAACACAAACTCAGAAGAGAATACACAAAACCATCCTTTGACCTCGATAGCATCACAAAAATACTAAAAGGAACTTTAAAACCAAACAAAACCTGTGCCTTCTTCGCAAACGACGAAGTCTCCAAAATAGTCGAAGAAACTTATTCTAAGTATTTCGCAGCTAATCCAAATTTTAAACTAATACGATGCTTATCCTTACTACCAGAAATCACTGACATTAACGAACAACAGAAAATAATCAATGACTATCACACAAATAGTAATCACAGAGGTATTGACGAGACCATGTTACACCTTAAACGCGATATATATTTCCCTTACATGAAAGACAAAATTACTCAGCTAATCAGAAATTGTGAAACATGTTTAAAACTCAAATATGACAGACAACCACAAAAAATACCCTTCCAAACCCCAGAAGCCCCTACCAAACCCTTAGATACACTTCATATAGACATTTATACAATTAATAACAATTTCAATTTAACAATTATCGACAAATTTTTAAAAATTCGCAGCTGCTTATCCTATTCCAAATAGGAATACTATAAACTGCATCAAATCACTAAAACATTTTTTTAGCCAATTCGGAACCCCCAAAATGCTAGTATACGACCAAGGAGTAGAGTTTTCAAGTGACATATTTCGCAAATTCTGTTCCCAATTCAACATCTCATTGCATGTCACATCCTTTCAACAATCCTCAAGCAATTCACCAGTAGAAAGACTACACTCAACACTGACAGAAATTTATAGAATAGTAATCGACACTAAAAAACAACTTAAACTAACCATCGATCACGAAGAAACAATGGCAGAAACTATAATTACATATAACAATGCGATCCATTCGACCAATGCGATCCATACACCCTTTGAACTTTTTCATGGCAGGACACATTTATTTAATCAAAACATAGAATTTAATAACGAACACGACTATTTACAAAAACTAAACCAATTTAGAGACACATTATACCCCAAAATCAAGGAATTACTTGCCAATAATACACAACAGAGGATAGAAAAATTAAATGAAGACAGAACAGATCCCACAAACCTAGAACCAAATACAATAATATTTAGAAAAGAAAACCGGAGAAATAAAATAGCTCCGCGATTTTCGATACATAGAGTCTTACGTGACCGTGGTTGTACAGTGATCACCACTAGAAATCAAAAGTTACATAAATCTAAAATTAGGAAAATAATAAAAAAACCAAACGGACCAAACCCTTCTTACCTATTATTCCAGGTTTGCCCACGAGGCACTACAATCAACTTATATCCACAAATTTACAGACTCCCACCCCATTGCAAAAATAAACTTAGGAGAATTCATTATAATAGAAAACTATAAAAAAATTAGCCACGTAATGAACCTTAATGAATATACCGACTGTATCGAAAACCTTTACATTACCATTACAACCCTCAAAAATGACGAAAACCTAAACGATTCCTTTTTCGTACTCAACGCAAAACTAGAGCAAGCAAAAACAAAACTCAATGCACTCCTACCATTAGGAAGACATAAGAGAGGCCTTGTCAATGGGCTAGGCAGCTTAGTAAAAATCGTCACGGGAAACATGGACGCTAACGACGCAACAAACATTGACAACGAATTACAAAAATTAAAAAATAATTCAAACATAGTTGCTAAGAACTTCCAAGTACAAGATCTTTTCAATAATGAAATTCTAATAAGATTTAACAACATTACAAAGCACATTAACAACGAACAAACTATAATAAATGAGTTCTTCACAAAATATGAAAATAGCATCTACAAACAGATGAACGAAAACGAAGAGCAACTTAAAAAGTTACAATATATCAATAGGCTCAATTACAATATCGAGCTATTGATCAACCACCTGAATGACATAATAGAATGTACACTTCTGGCAAAAATTAACGTAATACCCAAACTCATTTTAAACACAATCGAACTAGAAAAATTAAAAACATATTCCAAAACCAAAACTTTTATATAAACTCTGAAGACCAAATTTACAACCTAATTAAATTAGAAACAAAAAATCATAAACAATGTATTGTATATAACATAGAAATTCCCATATTTAAGAAATTCAGTTATAAATTAACACGCTTAATTCCATTACCGATCAATTTAACACAATTTATTGTTATACCAAAATATTTAATAGTCAATAGCAATAATACAGAAACATTGTACACCGAAGACAAATGTCCACTAGTAAATAATCAATTCTTTTGTGAACGAACAAAACTGTATAACTTAAGCAATAACAATTGCCTGAGCAATGTACTATTAAACAAATCCAGCTCCTGTGACATCAGAGAAACAGGATTAAAAACTGACGTATTCGAACCAGAAAAAGGATACATCTTCGTCTTCAATGCCAAAAACCTAAATATCCAAACAACAGACGAAAACAGTCACGAAATTAATGGATCAGCCGTTATAAAATACACGAACTGTACAATCACAATAAATGGCTTGAACTACGACAACACCTTGGATATAGTAGAAGAACACTTTGACTTCTTCCTACCTCCGGTCACACACCTTGTTAAAAACAGAACCATAGAGGTTCTCACCCTAAAGAGAGCTACAGTTGGAAACTTTACAAACATCAAACAAACTATTGGTTGTGGATCAAGAAACAACTCAGCACACAACGATCCTGTACATCCTTTGCCTATCACTAATAGTGTCAGCCATACTCACCTGGATATTCCGAAGCAACAATAACGTCTACCATACATACCCGGAGCAGATCCTACCGATCTCGTTGCCCCCAATTCCATCCTTGTGGCCATCACTTCAGACTAGGGGGGGAGGAGTTACCGATCCATCGGTATCTTATATTTCCCCTTCCCTCAAACCCCCTCGCATCAACATGTGATGCACATTTGTCGTCACTCATCAGCACATGGACCAAATACGTACATACTAAATGCCACACACGAGTGACATACTTTCAAATGGTCAACGACCACCCCAGCAACCACTTAGTTGCAACTCAGCAACTACAAAGTTGCAACACAGCGGCGACCAACTCGCCGCCTACACATGGTAAACATCCGCCGACAAAACCGACTCAGCATATTTGCCGCTGAAGTGACGGTTCTTATTTCATACTGTGCCTGACACACATACATATTATATACTTACTGTACTTAGCTTAAGAGAGACCAAGAGTCAAAATACAAAATCAGTTCGAGTTTGACCACAGCACACAACAGTCTTATTTCTTTATTCTCGCTACTTTACAAAAATTTACAAGGAAACCACAAGGCAACACTCCTTTACAGAACTTACAAGGAAACTACAAGGCAATATCATATAAAAATAATAAACATAACATCGTTCCCTCCACTCATCAGCCACCGGGGAGGTAACTCACGCTCCATAACATAAGTGTATGGGAGGTGTCCCAAGGCGTTGTCGAATTAAGTCCAAATTTTGCATCCATGATTTTTTTACACGCCTCCATGTCCTGACCAAGTTTTGTAATAATTAATTAATTTTAAAGCATAGCTCTAGTACAAAAGTTGGGAAAAAAAGGACTTCAGTGTTCAGGAGGTACTCGAAGGAGTGGTCCCAACTAAAAATCCTTTCTTAATGCTCACTTTCAACTATAATGGAATATTTGGTGAAAATTTCAGCATTCTAGCTCTTTTCGTTTAGGCAGTGGGTCTCTCAACATTCAGTCAGTCAGTCAGGACAAACTATTTTATATACATAGATATGCACGCTCCATAACATAAGTGTATGGGAGGTGTCCCAAGGGGTTGTCGGATCAGGTCCACATTTTGCATCCATGATTTTTTTACACGCCTCCATGTCCTGACCAAGTTTTGTAAAAATTAATTAATTTTAAAGCATAGCTCTAGTACAAAAGTTGGGAAAAAGGGACTTAAGCGTTCAGACGGTACTCGAAGGAGTGGTCCCAACTAAAAATCCTTTCTTAGTGCTCACTTTCAACCATAATGGAATATTTGGTGAAAATTTCAGCATTCTAGCTCTTTTCGTTTAGGCTGTGGGTCTCTCAACATTCAGTCAGTCAGTCAGGACAAACTATTTTATATACATAGATATGCACGCTCCATAACATAAGTGTATGGGAGGTGTCGCAAGGGGTTGTCGGATCAGGTCCACATTTTGCATCCATGATTTTTTTACACGCCTCCATGTCCTGACCAAGATTTGTAATAATAAATTAATTTTAAAGCATAGCTCTAGTACAAAAGTTGGGAAAAAAAAGGATTGAAGTGCTCAGGAGGTCCCAGCCTTCTAGCTCTTTTCGTTTAGGCTGTGGGTCTCTCAACAATCAGTCAGTCAGTCAGGACAAACTATTTTATATACATAGATATGCACGCACCATAACATAAGTGTATGGGAGGTGTCCCAAGGCGTTGTCGGATCTGGTCCAAATTTTGCACCCATGATTTTTTTACACGCCTCCATGTCCTGACCAAGTTTTGTAATAATTAATAGATTTTAAAGCATAGCTCTAGTACAAAAGTTGGATAAAATAAAGGACTTAAGTGTTCAGGAAGTACTCGAAGGAGTGGTCCCAACTAAAAATCCTTTCTTAGTGCTCACTTTCAACCATAATTGAATATTTGGTGAAATTTTCAGCCTTCTAGCTCTTTTCGTTTAGGCAGTGGGTCTCTCAACAATCAGTCAGTCAGTCAGGACAAACTATTTTATATACATAGATATGCACGCTCCATAACATAAGTGTATGGGAGGTGTCCCAAGGCGTTGTCGAATCAGGTCCAAATTTTGCATCCATGACATTTTTACACGCCTCCATGTCCTGACCAAGTTTTGTAATAATAAATTAATTTTAAAGCATAGCTCTAGTACAAAAGTTGGGAAAAAAATGACTTAAGTGCACAGGAGGTACTCGAAGAAGTGGTCCCAACTAAAAATCCTTTCCTAGTGCTCACTTTCAACCATAATGGAATATTTGGTGAAAATTTTAGCCTTCTAGCTCTTTTCGTTTAGGCTGTGGGTCTCTCAACAATCAGTAAGTCAGTCAGGACAAACTATTTTATATACACTTGGCCCTCGCTTAACACGAAGTCTTTTAGCACTAACTCGGTCTTACACGGTTGCAAATTTGCACCCATTCCCCCTTTAACACGCTAAAAACCTCGTTCTTACACGATTGAAAAATATCGATATGTATTTTTTTACTGCGTTTATCGCGTTAGTGCCTTTATGCCTTATAAGGAGTGCTATAAAGAAGCATTAAAGGTTACAAAACAGTCGAAAATGACTGATTTTTTTTATAAAGAGCCATTAAAAAAGAAAACATGCTAAAATAAACTGGCTCAAACAATGAATGATAATAATAGAATGAAATGATCTCCTTTGTTTTTACCATTTTTAAGTTTAACCTATTAATTAATTATTAATTACATGAAGCCACTTTTTTAGTTAAATATTAACTTTTAATTTGTAAAATAAAACTTTAATAAAAACCGACCAAATTTGAACAATCAAAAATTTTAATTGCTGCCAGTTTTGAATTTTGAGAACGTAACCCCTTATTTTGTACTGAATCCATGTTTCGCTTAAGACGATTTCGCTTAACACGACATTTTCTAGGAACGTAACCCCCGTGTTAAGCGAGGGCCAAGTGTAAATAGATACGCACGCTCCATAACATAAGTGTATGGGAGGTGTCCCAAGGCGTTGTCGAATTAAGTCCAAATTTTGCATCCATGATTTTTTTACACGCCTCCATGTCCTGACCAAGTTTTGTAATAATTAATTAATTTTAAAGCATAGCTCTATTACAAAAGTTGGGAAAAAGGGACTTAAGCGTTCAGGAGGTACTCGAAGGAGTGGTCCCAACTAAAAATCCTTTCTTAGTGCTCACTTTCAACCATAATGGAATATTTGGTGAAAATTTCAGCATTCTAGCTCTTTTCGTTTAGGCAGTGGGTCTCTCAACATTCAGTCAGTCAGTCAGGACAAACTATTTTATATACATAGATATGCACGCTCCATAACATAAGTGTATGGGAGGTGTCCCAAGGGGTTGTCGGATCAGGTCCACATTTTGCATCCATGATTTTTTTACACGCCTCCATGTCCTGACCAAGTTTTGTAATAATTAATTAATTTTAAAGCATAGCTCTATTACAAAAGTTGGGAAAAAGGGACTTAAGCGTTCAGGAGGTACTCGAAGGAGTGGTCCCAACTAAAAATCCTTTCTTAGTGCTCACTTTCAACCATAATACACTCCATACACTTATGTTATGGAGCGTGCTTATCTCTATATATAAAATAGTTTGTCCCGACTGACTGACTGATTGTTGAGAGACCCACAGCCTAAACGAAAAGAGCTAGAAGGCTGAAATTTTCACCAAATATTCCATTCTGATTGAAAGTGAGCACTAAGAAAGGATTTTTAGTTGGGACCACTCCTTTGAGTACCTCCTGAACACTTAAGTCCTTTTTTTCCCAACTTTTGTACTAGAGCTATGCTTTAAAATTAATTAATTATTACAAAACTTGGTCAGGACACGGAGGCGTGTAAAAAAATCATGGATGCAAAATTTGGAATTAATCCGACAACGCCTTGGGACACCTCCCATACACTTATGTTATGGAGCGTGCTTATCTCTATATATAAAATAGTTTGTCCCGACTGACTGACTGATTGTTGAGAGACCCACAGCCTAAACGAAAAGAGCTAGAAGGCTGAAATTTTCACCAAATATTCCATTCTGATTGAAAGTGAGCACTAAGAAAGGATTTTTAGTTGGGACCACTCCTTTGAGTACCTCCTGAACACTTAAGTCCTTTTTTCCCAACTTTTGTACTAGAGCTATGCTTTAAAATTAATTAATTATTACAAAACTTGGTCAGGACACGGAGGCGTGTAAAAAAATCATGGATGCAAAATTTGGAATTAATCCGACAACGCCTTGGGACACCTCCCATACACTTATGTTATGGAGCGTGCTTATCTCTATATATAAAATAGTTTGTCCCGACTGACTGACTGATTGTTGAGAGACCCACAGCCTAAACGAAAAGAGCTAGAAGGCTGAAATTTTCACCAAATATTCCATTCTGATTGAAAGTGAGCACTAAGAAAGGATTTTTAGTTGGGACCACTCCTTTGAGTACCTCCTGAACACTTAAGTCCTTTTTTTCCCAACTTTTGTACTAGAGCTATGCTTTAAAATTAATTAATTATTACAAAACTTGGTCAGGACACGGAGGCGTGTAAAAAAATCATGGATGCAAAATTTGGAATTAATCCGACAACGCCTTGGGACACCTCCCATACACTTATGTTATGGAGCGTGCTTATCTCTATATATAAAATAGTTTGTCTGAATGAGAGTAAGGAATGTGATCACGTCAATTTTCCGAACGAAAGTAAGAAAAGAAAGATGAATGATCTCCTGAATGAAAGTAAGGAAATAAATTGCCCGAATGAGAGTACGGAATGTAATGAAAATGAGCATCAAAGAGAACTTGAAAATGGAGAAAATTTAGTTAGGAAAAGTGAGCGATTAAAAAGTAAGCCACAAATATCCTACAACGAAGATAATAATATATTGAATAATTATATTTTAAATGCTCATACTATATTTAACGATGTTCCCAATACTTTTGATGAAATAAAAAATACAAGTGACAAATTATTTTGGGAGGAAGCTATAAGTACAGAGCTAAAAGCTCATGAAATAAATAATACCTGGACAATAACGGAGAAGCCAGAAAACAAAAACATTGTTGATAGTAAATGGGTATTTTCTGTAAAGTATAATGAATTAGGAGATCCAATAAGACACAAAGCAAGACTAGTCGCTCGAGGGTTTACACAGAAATACCAAGTTGACTATGAAGAGACATTTGCTCCTGTTGCAAGAATTTCAAGTTTTAGAATTATATTGTCGTTAGCAGTTCAATATAACTTAAAAGTCCACCAAATGGATGTAAAGACAGCGTTCTTAAATAGCACGTTAAACGAAGAAATTTTTATGCAACTTCCTCAGGGTGTACCGTGTAGAAATGGAAATATATGTAAATTGAATAAAGCAATTTACGGGCTCAAACAAGCAGCTAGATGCTGGTTTGAAGTTTTTGAGCAAGCATTAAAAGAATGTAATTTTGTTAATTCTCCCGTAGATCGTTGTATATATATACTTGATAGAGGTGATATCAATGCAAACATATATGTGTTATTATATGTAGACGATGTTGTTATAGCAACAAAAGAAATGAGAAGAATGAATGAATTTAAAAGGTATTTAATGGAAAAATTTAGAATGACCGATTTAAAAGACCTGCGACATTTTATTGGTATTAGGATAGAATTGTGCGAAGGTAGCATTTGCTTAAGCCAAGCTGCTTATGTTAAACGGGTCCTAAACAAATTTAATATGGAAAATTGTAACGCAGTCAGTACCCCCTTGCCAAACAAATTAAATTATGAGTCACTAAATTCGGATGAAAACTGTAATGCGCCATGTCGCAACCTTATAGGTTGTTTGATGTACATAATGCTTTGTACACGTCCGGACTTAGCTACTGCAGTAAACATCTTGAGCAGATATAGTAGTAAGAATAACTCTGATTTATGGCTGTGTTTAAAAAGAGTTCTTAGATATTTAAAAGGAAGCATTGATATGAAATTGGTTTTTAAACAAAATAATACACACAGTAATACACTAGTTGGATATGTAGATTCTGACTGGGGTGGTAATGAAATTGATAGAAAAAGTACCACAGGTTTCTTATTCAAAATGTTTGGCTCAAATGTAATTTGCTGGAACACGAAGAGACAATGCTCCGTAGCAGCCTCATCAACTGAGGCTGAATATATGGCCTAATTCGAAGCAGTTAGGGAAGCTCTATGGCTGAAATCTCTTCTTAATAGTGTTAATATAAAGCTTGAGGGTCCAATTAAAATTTATGAAGATAACCAAGGGTGTATTAGCATATCGAACAACCTCTCATGTCATAAAAGGTCCAAGCATATTGATATAAAATATCATTTTACTAGAGAGCAGGTGGAGAATAATGTGATTTGTCTTGAGTATATTTCCACAGAAAATCAACTGGCTGACATTTTTACAAAACCGTTGCCTGCCGCAAGATTTATGGAGCTGAGAGGAAAGCTGGGATTACTGCAAGATGACCCAGATGACTGAGATGCTTTGCAGAAGTTTGACGACGCATTTATGAATTTAATTCAAGTATTTACTTTTTATTTAAAAGTACTTTGTTATTTAATGAAACTGAAGTTCATTTATATCCTATGTTAAAATATTTTTAAGTGATCTGATCGGGTTTTACTGGGTTTCCCCGTTTCCTTGCAGTGAATGCTGGATCACATTATACTTCCCAGAGTGCACACCAACCACATTAATATAAGTTTTTGAACAATGAATATTTTTATTTAATTTTATTGATAATGCTAATTTTGAGGGGGCGTGTTGGAATAGCCCTATTCTCACATTCAAAACTATCATTAAACAACACTAGTTTTAAGTATTAATGTACTACCATATTCTGGTCACACTGAAGTGATATACATTCCTTTGATTTATTCTTTAGACTGTACATGTGGTGCTGGTGTTGCGACAACGAAAAGAACGAATATTAAAACAATATATATTATAAAGAAATAAAGTGTTTTTGTGTTAATGTTATAATTGAGTTTTTCCAACACGCCTTGGGACACCTCCCATACACTTATGTTATGGAGCGTGCATATCTCTTTATATAAAATAGTTTGTCCTGACTGACTGACTGATTGTTGAGAGACCCACAGCCTAAACGAAAAGAGCTAGAAGGCTGGGACCTCTTCTTCAAGTACCTCCTGAGCACTTCAGTCCTTTTTTTTCCCAACTTTTGTACTAGAGCTATGCTTTAAAATTAATTAATTATTACAAAACTTGGTCAGGACATGGAGGCGTGTAAAAAAATCATGGATGCAAAATTTGGACTTGATCCGACAACGCCTTGGGACACCTCCCATAGACTTATGTTATGGAGCGTGCATATCTATGTATATAAAATAGTTTGTCCCGACTGACTGACTGATTGTTGAGAGACCCACAGCCTAAACGAAAAGAGCTAGAAGGCTGAAATTTTTACCAAATATTCCATTATGGTTGAAAGTGAGCACTAAGAAAGGATTTTTAGTTGGGACCACTCCTTTGAGTACCTCCTGAACACTTAAGTCCTTTTTTCCCAACTTTTGTACTAGAGCTATGCTTTAAAATTAATTAATTATTACAAAACTTGGTCAGGACACGGAGGCGTGTAAAAAAATCATGGATGCAAAATTTGGAATTAATCCGACAACGCCTTGGGACACCTCCCAAAGACTTATGTTATGGAGCGTGCATATCTATGTATATAAAATAGTTTGTCCCGACTGACTGACTGATTGTTGAGAGACCCACAGCCTAAACGAAAAGAGCTAGAAGGCTGAAATTTTCACCAAATATTCCATTCTGATTGAAAGTGAGCACTAAGAAAGGATTTTTAGTTGGGACCACTTCTTTGAGTACCTCCTGAACACTTAAGTCCTTTTTTTCCCAACTTTTGTACTAGAGCTATGCTTTAAAATTAATTAATTATTACAAAACTTGGTCAGGACATGGAGGCGTGTAAAAAAATCATGGATGCAAAATTTGGACTTAATCCGACAACGCCTTGGGACACCTCCCATACACTTATGTTATGTAGCGTGCGCATCTATATATATAAAATGGTTTGTCCTCACTGACTGACTGATTGTTGAGACCCCCACAGCCTAAACGAAAAGAGCTAGAAGGCTGAAATTTTCACCAAATATTCCATTATGGTTGAAAGTGAGCACTAAGAAAGGATTTTTAGTTGGGACCACTCCTTTGAGTACCTCCTAAACACTTAAGTCCTTTTTTCCCAACTTTTGTACTAGAGCTATGCTTTAAAATTAATTAATTATTACAAAACTTGGTCAGGACATGGAGGCGTGTAAAAAAATCATGGATGCAAAATTTGGACTTAATCCGACAACGCCTTGGGACACCTCCCATACACTTATGTTATGGAGCGTGCTTATCTCTATATATAAAATAGTTTGTCCCGACTGACTGACTGATTGTTGAGAGACCCACAGCCTAAACGAAAAGAGCTAGAAGGCTGAAATTTTCACCAAATATTCCATTCTGATTGAAAGTGAGCACTAAGAAAGGATTTTTAGTTGGGACCACTTCTTCGAGTACCTCCTAAACACTTAAGTCCTTTTTTTCCCAACTTTTGTACTAGAGCTATGCTTTAAAATTAATTAATTATTACAAAACTTGGTCAGGACATGGAGGCGTGTAAAAAAATCATGGATGCAAAATTTGGACTTAATCCGACAACGCCTTGGGACACCTCCCATACACTTATGTTATGTAGCGTGCGCATCTATATATATAAAATGGTTTGTCCTCACTGACTGACTGATTGTTGAGACCCCCACAGCCTAAACGAAAAGAGCTAGAAGGCTGAAATTTTCACCAAATATTCCATTCTGATTGAAAGTGAGCACTAAGAAAGGATTTTTAGTTGGGACCACTTCTTCGAGTACCTCCTAAACACTTAAGTCCTTTTTTTCCCAACTTTTGTACTAGAGCTATGCTTTAAAATTAATTAATTATTACAAAACTTGGTCAGGACATGGAGGCGTGTAAAAAAATCATGGATGCAAAATTTGGACCTGATCCGATAACGCCTTGGGACACCTCCCATACACTTATGTTATGGAGCGTGCATATCTATGTATATAAAATAGTTTGTCCTGACTGACTGACTGATTGTTGAGAGACCCACTGCCTAATCGAAAAGAGCTAGAAGGCTGAAATTTTCACCAAATATTCCATTATGGTTGAAAGTGAGCACTAAGAACGGATTTTTAGTCGGGACCACTCCTTTGAGTACCTCCTGAACACTTAAGTCATTTTTTTCCCAACTTTTGTACTAGAGCTATGCTTTAAAATTAATTAATTATTACAAAACTTGGTCAGGACATGGAGGCGTGTAAAAAAATCATGGATGCAAAATTTGGACTTAATCCGACAACGCCTTGGGACACCTCCCATACACTTATGTTATGGAGCGTGCTTATCTCTATATATAAAATAGTTTGTCCCGACTGACTGACTGATTGTTGAGAGACCCACAGCCTAAACGAAAAGAGCTAGAATTCTGAAAATTTCACCAAATATTCCATTCTGATTGAAAGTGAGCACTAAGAAAGGATTTTTAGTTGGGACCACTTCTTCGAGTACCCCCTGAACACTTAAGTCCTTTTTTCCCAACTTTTGTACTAGAGCTATGCTTTAAAATTAATTAATTATTACAAAACTTGGTCAGGACATGGAGGCGTGTAAAAAAATCATGGATGCAAAATTTGGACCTGATCCGATAACGCCTTGGGACACCTCCCATACACTTATGTTATGGAGCGTGCATATCTATGTATATAAAATAGTTTGTCCTGACTGACTGACTGATTGTTGAGAGACCCACTGCCTAATCGAAAAGAGCTAGAAGGCTGAAATTTTCACCAAATATTCCATTATGGTTGAAAGTGAGCACTAAGAACGGATTTTTAGTCGGGACCACTCCTTTGAGTACCTCCTGAACACTTAAGTCATTTTTTTCCCAACTTTTGTACTAGAGCTATGCTTTAAAATTAATTAATTATTACAAAACTTGGTCAGGACATGGTGGCGTGTAAAAAAATCATGGATGCAAAATTTGGACTTAATCCGACAACGCCTTGGGACACCTCCCATACACTTATGTTATGGAGCGTGCTTATCTCTATATATAAAATAGTTTGTCCCGACTGACTGACTGATTGTTGAGAGACCCACAGCCTAAACGAAAAGAGCTAGAATTCTGAAAATTTCACCAAATATTCCATTCTGATTGAAAGTGAGCACTAAGAAAGGATTTTTAGTTGGGACCACTTCTTCGAGTACCTCCTGAACACTTAAGTCCTTTTTTCCCAACTTTTGTACTAGAGCTATGCTTTAAAATTAATTAATTATTACAAAACTTGGTCAGGACATGGAAGCGTGTAAAAAAAGCATGGATGCAAAATTTGGACCTGATCCGATAACGCCTTGGGACACCTCCCATACACTTATGTTATGGAGCGTGCATATCTCTTTATATAAAATAGTTTGTCCTGACTGACTGACTGATTGTTGAGAGACCCACAGCCTAAACGAAAAGAGCTAGAAGGCTGGGACCTCTTCTTCAAGTACCTCCTGAGCACTTCAGTCCTTTTTTTTCCCAACTTTTGTACTAGAGCTATGCTTTAAAATTAATTAATTATTACAAAACTTGGTCAGGACATGGAGGCATGTAAAAAAATCATGGATGCAAAATGTGGACCTGATCCGATAACCCCTTGGGACATCTCCCATACACTTATGTTATGGAGCGTGCATATCTATGTATATAAAATAGTTTGTCCTGACTGATTGTTGAGAGACCCACTGCCTAAACGAAACGAGCTAGAAGGCTGAAATTTTCACCAAATATTCCATTATGGTTGAAAGTGAGCACTAAGAACGGATTTTTAGTTGGGACCACTCCTTTGAGTACCTCCTGAACACTTAAGTCCTTTTTTCCCAACTTTTGTACTGGAGCTATGCTTTAAAATTAATTAATTATTACAAAACTTGGTCAGGACATGGAGGCGTGTAAAAAAATCATGGATGCAAAATTTGGACTTAATCCGACAACCCCTTGGGACACCTCCCATACACTTATGTTATGGAGCGTGCTTATCTCTATATATAAAATAGTTTGTGCCGACTGACTGACTGATTGTTGAGAGACCCACAGCCTAAACGAAAAGAGCTAGAATTCTGAAAATTTCACCAAATATTCCATTCTGATTGAAAGTGAGCACTAAGAAAGGATTTTTAGTTGGGACCACTCCTTTGAGTACCTCCTAAACACTTAAGTCCTTTTTCCCAACTTTTGTACTAGAGCTATGCTTTAAAATTAATTAATTATTACAAAACTTGGTCAGGACATGGAGGCGTGTAAAAAAATCATGGATGCAAAATTTGGACTTAATCCGACAACCCCTTGGGACACCTCCCATACACTTATGTTATGGAGCGTGCTTATCTCTATATATAAAATAGTTTGTCCCGACTGACTGACTGATTGTTGAGAGACCCACAGCCTAAACGAAAAGAGCTAGAATTCTGAAAATTTCACCAAATATTCCATTCTGATTGAAAGTGAGCACTAAGAAAGGATTTTTAGTTGGGACCACTTCTTCGAGTACCTCCTGAACACTTAAGTCCTTTTTTTCCTAACTTTTGTACTAGAGCTATGCTTTAAAATTAATTAATTATTACAAAACTTGGTCAGGACATGGAAGCGTGTAAAAAAATCATGGATGCAAAATGTGGACCTGATCCGACAACCCCTTGGGACACCTCCCATACACTTATGTTATGGAGCGTGCATATCTATGTATATAAAATAGTTTGTCCTGACTGACTGACTGATTGTTGAGAGACCCACTGCCTAATCGAAAAGAGCTAGAAGGCTGAAATTTTCACCAAATATTCCATTATAGTTGAAAGTGAGCACTAAGAACGGATTTTTAGTTGGGACCACTCCTTTGAGTACCTCCTGAACACTTAAGACCTTTTTTTCCCAACTTTTGTACTAGAGCTATGCTTTAAAATTAATTAATTATTACAAAACTTGGTCAGGACATGGAGGCGTGTAAAAAAATCATGGATGCAAAATTTGGACTTAATCCGACAACGCCTTGGGACACCTCCCATACACTTATGTTATGGAGCGTGCTTATCTCTATATATAAAATAGTTTGTCCCGACTGACTGACTGATTGTTGGGAGACCCACAGCCTAAACGAAAAGAGCTACAAGGCTGAAAATTTCACCAAATATTCCATTCTGATTGAAAGTGAGCACTAAGAAAGGATTTTTAGTTGGGACCACTTCTTCGAGTACCTCCTGAACACTTAAGTCCTTTTTTTCCCAACTTTTGTACTAGAGCTATGCTTTAAAATTAATTAATTATTACAAAACTTGGTCAGGACATGGAAGCGTGTAAAAAAAGCATGGATGCAAAATTTGGACCTGATCCGATAACGCCTTGGGACACCTCCCATACACTTATGTTATGGAGCGTGCATATCTCTTTATATAAAATAGTTTGTCCTGACTGACTGACTGATTGTTGAGAGACCCACAGCCTAAACGAAAAGAGCTAGAAGGCTGGACCTCTTCTTCAAGTACCTCCTGAGCACTTCAGTCCTTTTTTTTCCCAACTTTTGTACTAGAGCTATGCTTTAAAATTAATTAATTATTACAAAACTTGGTCAGGACATGGAGGCGTGTAAAAAAATCATGGATGCAAAATGTGGACCTGATCCGACAACCCCTTGGGACACCTCCCATACACTTATGTTATGGAGCGTGCATATCTATGTATATAAAATAGTTTGTCCTGACTGACTGACTGATTGTTGAGAGACCCACTGCCTAAACGAAAAGAGCTAGAATTCTGCAAATTTCACCAAATATTCCATTCTGATTGAAAGTGAGCACTAAGAAAGGATTTTTAGTTGGGACCACTTCTTCGAGTACCTCCTAAACACTTAAGACCTTTTTTTCCCAACTTTTGTACTAGAGCTATGCTTTAAAATTAATTAATTATTACAAAACTTGGTCAGGACATGGAGGCGTGTAAAAAAATCATGGATGCAAAATTTGGACTTAATCCGACAACGCCTTGGGACACCTCCCATACACTTATGTTATGGAGCGTGCATATCTATGTATATAAAATAGTTTGTCCTGACTGACTGACTGATTGTTGAGAGACCCACTGCCTAAACGAAAAGAGCTAGAATTCTGCAAATTTCACCAAATATTCCATTCTGATTGAAAGTGAGCACTAAGAAAGGATTTTTAGTTGGGACCACTTCTTCGAGTACCTCCTAAACACTTAAGACCTTTTTTTCCCAACTTTTGTACTAGAGCTATGCTTTAAAATTAATTAATTATTACAAAACTTGGTCAGGACATGGAGGCGTGTAAAAAAATCATGGATGCAAAATTTGGACTTAATCCGACAACGCCTTGGGACACCTCCCATACACTTATGTTATGGAGCGTGCATATCTCTTTATATAAAATAGTTTGTCCTGACTGACTGACTGATTGTTGAGAGACCCACAGCCTAAACGAAAAGAGCTAGAAGGCTGGGACCTCTTCTTCAAGTACCTCCTGAGCACTTCAGTCCTTTTTTTTCCCAACTTTTGTACTAGAGCTATGCTTTAAAATTAATTAATTATTACAAAACTTGGTCAGGACATGGAGGCATGTAAAAAAATCATGGATGCAAAATGTGGACCTGATCCGACAACCCCTTGGGACATCTCCCATACACTTATGTTATGGAGCGTGCATATCTATGTATATAAAATAGTTTGTCCCGACTGACTGACTGATTGTTGAGAGACCCACAGCCTAAACGAAAAGAGCTAGAATTCTGAAAATTTCACCAAATATTCCATTCTGATTGAAAGTGAGCACTAAGAAAGGATTTTTAGTTGGGACCACTCCTTTGAGTACCTCCTAAACACTTAAGTCCTTTTTCCCAACTTTTGTACTAGAGCTATGCTTTAAAATTAATTAATTATTACAAAACTTGGTCAGGACATGGAAGCGTGTAAAAAAATCATGGATGCAAAATTTGGACTTAATCCGACAACGCCTTGGGACACCTCCCATACACTTATGTTATGGAGCGTGCTTATCTCTATATATAAAATAGTTTGTCCCGACTGACTGACTGATTGTTGAGAGACCCACAGCCTAAACGAAAAGAGCTAGAATTCTGAAAATTTCACCAAATATTCCATTCTGATTGAAAGTGAGCACTAAGAAAGGATTTTTAGTTGGGACCACTTCTTCGAGTACCTCCTGAACACTTAAGTCCTTTTTTTCCTAACTTTTGTACTAGAGCTATGCTTTAAAGTTAATTAATTATTACAAAACTTGGTCAGGACATGGAAGCGTGTAAAAAAAGCATGGATGCAAAATTTGGACCTGATCCGATAACGCCTTGGGACACCTCCCATACACTTATGTTATGGAGCGTGCATATCTCTTTATATAAAATAGTTTGTCCTGACTGACTGACTGATTGTTGAGAGACCCACAGCCTAAACGAAAAGAGCTAAAAGGCTGGGACCTCTTCTTCAAGTACCTCCTGAGCACTTCAGTCCTTTTTTTTCCCAACTTTTGTACTAGAGCTATGCTTTAAAATTAATTAATTATTACAAAACTTGGTCAGGACATGGAGGCATGTAAAAAAATCATGGATGCAAAATGTGGACCTGATCCGACAACCCCTTGGGACATCTCCCATACACTTATGTTATGGAGCGTGCATATCTTAATATATATAAATCTCGTGTCACGATGTTTGTCTAAAAACTCCTCCTAAACCACTTAACCGATTTTAATAAAATTCGCACACCATGTGCAGTTCGATCCAACTTGAAAGATAAGGTAGTTTAAATCTCAAATTATTGTCGCAATTTTAATTTATTGCTAATTATTTGTCTGACAGTCCTAGAGCTGTGTTTTGCAAAATCTTAGTAGGCTACATTTAAAATTCAGTAGGAAAAATAATTCCATTCAACGTATAAATGAAATTATTTAGTTATCAGGCGCGCGTTGCTTCGCCAACAACTAAAATAAATAAAAAAAAAAATTTTAAAAAACAAAAAAGTTTAGCTTCTGAATCAAAACAGTTTTTTTTTACTGTTTAAAATCGTACATTTTAAAATGCCTGCAATACGCAGAGGAGCTAACCTCAACAACGCGATCAGCAATGGGACACGACGCAAACGTGTTAAAAGAGCTCAGCAATTACCATAACAAATCGAAACAAGAATTGCAGCTCAAAGAATCAGGACTGCACAAAGTCGTGCACAAGAATCTCAAGAACAGCGTGACGAACGTCTGCAACAGAATATTACGAGACAAAGAGCGGCACGAGAACGAAACATAGATACAGTACGAGTACTAGATCGACAAAGGCAAGGGATCAGCCGCTCATTAACACGTGCATCATTCGTTCGGCTTGCCTTTGCATATGCACCAGATATTAACTACTCAGCGCATTCAAAAATTGCTATCGGTGGAATGGATAAAGTATGTCAATATTGTCAGGCATTGAAATTTCAGAATGAAGCAGCCGGCATGTGCTGCGCATCAGGAAAAGTTGTGCTGTCACCTCTACCCGCTCCGCCGGAGCCTTAATTATCCCTTCTTACTGGCAATTCAGATGATTCCAAATTATTTTTGCGTAAGATACGCAAATTTAATTCTTGCTTCCAAATGACGTCATTTGGGGCAACTAAAAATTGTGATCGTGCATCCGATGGACGTAATTTTGAAACTACATTCAAAATTCAACATTTTCGTCTTTGTTCGTAAATAATTTCATTGTACTAAAGGGTTATAGTAGTAAAATTTTTTGCCCCGGCTTTAAAATACGTAGAATCAAAACAACTCAACATTATAAATCTTTTTGACAGGAAGAAGTCCGTCGGGTCCGCCGCTGCAACGCGTGGCTGAGTTAGCTAGTCTATGTATATAAAATAGTTTGTCCTGACTGACTGACTGATTGTTGAGAGACCCACTGCCTAAACGAAAAGAGCTAGAAGGCTGAAATTTTCACCAAATATTCCATTATGGTTGAAAGTGAGCACTAAGAACGGATTTTTAGTTGGGACCACTCCTTTGAGTACCTCCTGAACACTTAAGTCCTTTTTTTCCCAACTTTTGTACTAGAGCTATGCTTTAAAATTAATTAATTATTACAAAACTTGGTCAGGATACGGAGGCGTGTAAAAAAATCATGGATGCAAAATGTGGAATTAATCCGACAACGCCTTGGGACACCTCCCATACACTTATGTTATGGAGCGTGCTTATCTCTATATATAAAATAGTTTGTCCCGACTGACTGACTGATTGTTGAGAGACCCACAGCCTTAACGAAAAGAGCTAGAAGGCTGAAATTTTCACCAAATATTCCATTCTGATTGAAAGTGGGCACTAAGAAAGGATTTTTAGTTGGGACCACTCCTTCGAGTACCTCCTGAACACTTAAGTCCTTTTTCCCAACTTTTGTACTAGAGCTATGCTTTAAAATTAATTAATTATTACAAAACTTGGTCTTAGTGCTCACTTTCAACCATAATGGAATATTATGTGAAAATTTCAGCCTTCTAGCTCTTATCGTTTAGGCTGTGGGTCTCTCAACAATCAGTCAGTCAGTCGGGACAAACTATTTTATATAAAGAGATATGCACGCTCCATAACATAAGTGTATGGGAGGTGTCCCAAGGCGTTATCGGATCAAGTCCAAATTTTGCATCCATGATTTTTTTACACGCCTCCATGTCCTGACCAAGTTTTGTAATAATTAATTAATTTTAAAGCATAGCTCTAGTACAAAAGTTGGGAAAAAAATGACTTAAGTGCACAGGAGGTACTCGAAGAAGTGGTCCCAACTAAAAACCCTTTCTTAGTGCTCACTTTCAACCATAATGGAATATTTGGTGAAAATTTCAGCCTTCTAGCTCTTTTCGTTTAGGCTGTGGGTCTCTCAACAATCAGTCAGTCAGTCGGGACAAACTATTTTATATAAAGAGATATGCACGCTCCATAACATAAGTGTATGGGAGGTGTCCCAAGGCGTTATCGGATCAGGTCCAAATTTTGCATCCATGATTTTTTACATGCCTCCATGTCCTGACCAAGTTTTGTAATAATTAATTAATTTTAAAGCATAGCTCTAGTACAAAAGTTGGGAAAAAAAGGATTGAAATGCTCAGGAGGTACTTGAAGAAGAGGTCCCAGCCTTCTAGCTCTTTTCGTTTAGGCTGTGGGTCTCTCAACAATCAGTCAGTCAGTCAGGCGTTGTCGGATCAAGTCCAAATTTTGCATCCATGATTTTTTTACACGCCTCCATGTCCTGACCAAGTTTTGTAATAATTAATTAATTTTAAAGCATAGCTCTAGTACAAAAGTTGGGAAAAAAAAGGACTTAAGTGTTCATGAGGTACTCAAAGGAGTGGTCCCAACTAAAAATCCTTTCTTAGTGCTCACTTTCAACCATAATGGAATATTTGGTGAAAATTTCAGCCTTCTAGCTCTTTTCGTTTAGGCAGTGGGTCTCTCAACAATCAGTCAGTCAGTCGGGACAAACTATTTTATATATAGAGATAAGCACGCTCCATAACATAAGTGTATGGGAGGTGTCCCAAGGCGTTGTCGGATTAAGTCCAAATTTTGCATCAATGATTTTTTTTACACGCCTCCATGTCCTGACCAAGTTTTGTAATAATTAATTAATTTTAAAGCATAGCTCTAGTACAAAAGTTGGGAAAAAAAGGACTTAAGTGTTCAGGAGGTACTTAAAGGAGTGGTCCCAACTAAAAATCCTTTCTTAGTGCTCACTTTCAACCATAATGGAATATTTGGTGAAAATTTCAGCCTTCTAGCTCTTTTCGTTTAGGCTGTGGGGGTCTCAACAATCAGTCAGTCAGTCAGGACAAACTATTTTATATATATATAGATGCGCACGCTCCATAACATAAGTGTATGGGAGGTGTCCCAAGGCGTTGTCGGATCAAGTCCAAATTTTGCATCCATGATTTTTTTACACGCCTCCATGTCCTGACCAAGTTTTGTAATAATTAATTAATTTTAAAGCATAGCTCTAGTACAAAAGTTGGGAAAAAAAGGACTTAATTGTTCAGGAGGTACTCGAAGAAGTGGTCCCAACTAAAAATCCTTTCTTAGTGCTCACTTTCAATCAGAATGGAATATTTGGTGAAAATTTCAGCCTTCTAGCTCTTTTCGTTTAGGCTGTGGGGGTCTCAACAATCAGTCAGTCAGTCAGGACAAACTATTTTATATATATAGATGCGCACGCTCCATAACATAAGTGTATGGGAGGTGTCCCAAGGCGTTGTCGGATCAAGTCCAAATTTTGCATCCATGATTTTTTTACACGCCTCCATGTCCTGACCAAGTTTTGTAATAATTAATTAATTTTAAAGCATAGCTCTAGTACAAAAGTTGGGAAAAAAATGACTTAAGTGTTTAGGAGGTACTCAAAGGAGTGGTCCCAACTAAAAATCCTTTCTTAGTGCTCACTTTCAACCATAATGGAATATTTGGTGAAAATTTCAGCCTTCTAGCTCTTTTCGTTTAGGCAGTGGGTCTCTCAACAATCAGTCAGTCAGTCAGGACAAACTATTTTATATACATAGATATGCACGCTCCATAACATAAGTGTATGATAGGTGTCCCAAGGGGTTGTCGGATCAGGTCCACATTTTGCATCCATGATTTTTTTACACGCCTCCATGTCCTGACCAAGTTTTGTAATAATTAATTAATTTGAAAGCATAGCTCTAGTACAAAAGTTAGGAAAAAAAGGACTGAAGTGCTCAGGAGGTACTTGAAGAAGAGGTCCCAGCCTTCTAGCTCTTTTCGTTTAGGCTGTGGGTCTCTCAACAATCAATTTGCTATCCACCACCTTGGCTATCAATTATGAATAGTTGTGTTTTTAATAGAAAAACATGATATATAGAGTACTCGAAGGAGTGGTCCCAACTAAAAATCCTTTCTTAGTGCTCACTTTCAACCAGAATGGAATATTTGGTGAAAATTTCAGCCTTCTAGCTCTTTTCGTTTAGGCTGTGGTTCTCTCAACAATCAGTCAGTCAGTCAGGACAAACTATTTTATATAAAGAGATATGCACGCTCCATAACATAAGTGTATGGGAGGTGTCCCAAGGCGTTGTCGGATTAAGTCCAAATTTTGCATCCATGATTTTTTTACACGCCTCCATGTCCTGACCAAGTTTTGTAATAATTAATTAATTTTAAAGCATAGCTCTAGTACAAAAGTTGGGAAAAAAAGGACTTAAGTGTGCAGGAGGTACTCGAAGAAGTTATCCCAACTAAAAATCCTTTCTTAGTGCTCACTTTCAATCAGAATGGAATATTTGGTGAAAATTTCAGCCTTCTAGCTCTTTTCGTTTAGGCTGTGGGGGTCTCAACAATCAGTCAGTCAGTCAGGACAAACTATCTTAATATATATAAATCTCGTGTCACGATGTTTGTTCTCAAACTCCTCCTAAACCTCTTAACCGATTATAATAAAATTCGCACACCATGTGCAGTTCGATCCAACTTAAGAGATAGGATAGTTTAAATCTCAAATTATAGTCGCAATTTTGACTTATTGCTAATTATTTGTCTGACAGTCCTAGAGCTGTGTTTTGAAAAATCTTAGTAGGCTACATTTACAATTCAGTAGGAAAAATAATTCTACTCAACGTATAAATGAAATTATTTAGTTATCAGGCGCGCGTTGCTTCGCCAACAACTAAAAAAAAAAAAAAAATTAAAAAAAATTTAAAAAAAAACAAAAATTCAGCTTCTGAATCAAAACAGTTACGTACATTTTTTTAAATGCCTGCAATACGCAGAGGAGCTACCATAAAATCTAACCCCAACAAAGCGAGCAGGTCACGACGCAAAAGTGTTGAAAGAGCTCAGCAATTACCAGGAGAAATCGAAACAAGAAATGCAGCTCAAAGAATCAGGACTGCAGAAAGTCGTGCACAACAATCTCAAGAACAGCGTGACGAACGTGTGCAACTGAATATTACGAGAAAAAGAGCGGCACGAGAACGAAACTTAGCTACAGTACGAGTACTAGATCGACAAAGGCAACGGGTCAGCCGCTCATTAACATGTGCATCATTCGATCGGCTTGCCTTTGAATATACACCAGATATTAACTACTCAGCGCATTCAAAAATTGCTATCGGTGGAATGGATAAAGTATGTCAATATTGTCAGGCATTGAAATTTCGGAATGAAGCAGCCGGCATGTGCTGCGCATTAGGAAAAGTTGTGCTGTCACCTCTACCCGCTCTGCCGGAGCCTTTATTATCCCTTCTTACTGGCAATTCAGATGATTCCAAATTATTTTGCGTAAGATACGCAAATTTATTATTTGTCTGTTATTATTTGACAGTCCTAGAGCTGTGTATTGCAAAATCTTAGTAGGCTACATTTAAAATTCAGTAGGAAAAATAATTCTATTCATCGTATAAATGAAATTATTTAGTTATCCGGCGCGCGTTGCTTCGCCAACAACTAAAATAAATTTAAAAAAATTTGTTAAAAAACAAAAGTTCAGCTTCTGAATCAAAACAGTTTTTTTTTACTATTTAAAATCGTACATTTTTAAAATGCCCGCAATACGCAGAGGAGCTACCATACGCCGTCAAACAAGCAATTTAGGCAGAAGAACACGAAATACTACAAGCCAAGCTTATTACCAATCTAATCGTACTGCTCAAGAACTTGAGGACCAAAATAATCGTAAAAGAGTTCGGATATCGCAAACGCGTGAAGCGCGAGCTCAACATTCAACAAATACTTGTGCAAGTTTGAATCGAGCTGCTTTCAGTTACGATGTGTCACTTGACTACAGTAACTTCCAATGTGTTGTTATTGGTTCTATGAACTCGGTTTGCTCATATTGTGAGACATTGAAATACAGAAAAAAATTAGAAAGAACCTTACAAGATCTACGGAGAAAATATAACCGATTTGGTGGTGCATTGATTTTATTAGCAGGAGATTTTCGTCAAACATTGCCAGTGACTCCACGATCAACGCCAGCAGATGAACTCAATGCATGTCTAAAGTCTACTTTTAAATATGTACTTATAATTTAATTTTAACTTACAACACCCTTTCACGGGTGACGGTTCTGTTCACGAGAATCTTTTGCCCCGACTATAAAATACGTAGAAACAAAACAATTCAACATTACAAATCTTTTTGACAGGAAGAAGTCTGTCGAGTCCGCCGCTGCAACGCGTGGCTGGGTTAGCTAGTTTTATATATATAGATGCGCACGCTCCATAACATAAGTGTATGGGAGGTGTCCCAAGGCGTTGTCGGATTAAGTCCAAATTTTTCATCCATGATTTTTTTACACGCCTCCATGTCCTGACCAAGTTTTGTAATAATTAATTAATTTTAAAGCATAACTCTAGTACAAAAGTTGGGAAAAAAAGGACTTAAGTGTTTAGGAGGTACTCAAAGGAGTGGTCCCAACTAAAAATCCTTTCTTAGTGCTCACTTTCAACCATAATGGAATATTTGGTGAAAATTTCAGCCTTCTAGCTCTTTTCGTTTAGGCAGTGGGTCTCTCAACAATCAGTCAGTCAGTCAGGACAAACTATTTTATATACATAGATATGCACGCTCCATAACATAAGTGTATGGTAGGTGTCCCAAGGGGTTGTCGGATCAGGTCCACATTTTGCATCCATGATTTTTTTACACGCCTCCATGTCCTGACCAAATTTGTAAAATTTAATTAATTTTAAAGCATAGCTCTAGTACAAAAGTTGGGAAAAAAAGGATTGAAATGCTCAGGAGGTACTTGAAGAAGAGGTCCCAGCCTTCCAGCTCTTTTCGTATAGGCTGTGGGTCTCTCAACAATCAGTCAGTCAGTCGGCACAAACTATTTTATATAAATAGATATGCACGCTCCATAACATAAAGGTGCTGTCACACGAAGCAATTGTTTCAAGCAAGCAATGAATTTTCAGGCATTGACATACAAACAACTGCTGAAAGCTATTGCACAGAGCTATCAGACGAAGCAATAATTTTTAAGCAAGCAATGATTTTTTCATTTCAAAAATGCTCATTGCGTCAAGTCATTTAAGCAATTATTGCTACCTAGTCTAGTACAAAAGTTGGGAAAAAAAAGGACTTAAGTGTTCATGAGGTACTCGAAGGAGTGGTCCCAACTAAAAATCCTTTCTTAGTGCTCACTTTCAACCAGAATGGAATATTTGGAGAAAATTTCAGCCTTCTAGCTCTTTTCGTTTAGGCTGTGGGTCTCTCAACAATCAGTCAGTCAGTCAGGACAAACTATTTTATATATATAGATATGCACGCTCCATAACATAAGTGTATGGGAGGTGTCCCAAGGCGTTATCGGATCAGGTCCAAATTTTGCATCCATGATTTTTTTACACGCCTCCATGTCCTGACCAAGTTTTGTAATAATTAATTAATTTTAAAGCATAGCTCTAGTACAAAAGTTGGAAAAAAAAGGACTTAAGTGTTCAGGAGGTACTCGAAGGAGTGGTCCCAACTAAAAATCCTTTCTTAGTGCTCACTTTCAACCAGAATGGAATATTTGGTGAAAATTTCAGCCTTCTAGCTCTTTTCGTTTAGGCTGTGGGTCTCTCAACAATCAGTCAGTCAGTCAGGACAAACTATTTTATATAAAGAGATATGCACGCTCCATAACATAAAGGTGCTGTCACACGAAGCAATTGTTTCAAGCAAGCAATGAATTTTCAGGCATTGACATATAAACAACTGCTGAAAGCTATTGCACAGAGCTATCAGACGAAGCAATAATTTTTAAGCAAGCAATGATTTTTTCATTTCAAAAATGCTCATTGCGTCAAGTCATTTCAGCAATTATAGCTACCTAGTCAGACGGAGCAATAGAAATACATTTCTGAAATTACTCTCTGCAATGAAATTTTCAAGTTCAAATTTTTAATTTTATTTGTTTGATAAAGCAACCAAGGTGTTTTTCATTTATTGTTTATTCATTTATTGTTTTTTTTTTATTTGCTATCCACCACCTTGGCTATCAATTATGAATAGTTGTGTTTTTAATAGAAAAACATGATATATAGAGTACTCGAAGGAGTGGTCCCAACTAAAAATCCTTTCTTAGTGCTCACTTTCAACCAGAATGGAATATTTGGTGAAAATTTCAGCCTTCTAGCTCTTTTCGTTTAGGCTGTGGTTCTCTCAACAATCAGTCAGTCAGTCGGGACAAACTATTTTATATATAGAGATAAGCACGCTCCATAACATAAGTGTATGGGAGGTGTCCCAAGGCGTTGTCGGATCAAGTCCAAATTTTGCATCCATGATTTTTTTACACGCCTCCATGTTGTGACGAAGTTTTGTAATAATTAACTAATTTTAAAGCATAGCTCTAGTACAAAAGTTGGGAAAAAAAGGACTTAAGTGTTCATGAGGTACTCGAAGGAGTGGTCCCAACTAAAAATCCTTTCTTAGTGCTCACTTTCAACCTAAATGGAATATTTGGTGAAAATTTCAGCCTTCTAGCTCTTTTCGTTTAGGCTGTGGGTCTCTCAACAATCAGTCAGTCAGTCGGGACAAACTATCTTAATATATATAAATCTCGTGTCACGATGTTTGTTCTCAAACTCCTCCTAAACCACTTAACCGATTATAATAAAATTCGCACACCATGTGCAGTTCGATCCAACTTAAGAGATAGGATAGTTTAAATCTCAAATTATAGTCGCAATTTTGACTTATTGCTAATTATTTGTCTGACAGTCCTAGAGCTGTGTTTTGAAAAATCTTAGTAGGCTACATTTACAATTCAGTAGGAAAAATAATTCTACTCAACGTATAAATGAAATTATTTAGTTATCCGGCGCGCGTTGCTTCGCCAACAACTAAAAAAAAAAAAAAATTAAAAAAAAATTTAAAAAAAAACAAAAAATTCAGCTTCTGAATCAAAACAGTTACGTACATTTTTTAAATGCCTGCAATACGCAGAGGAGCTACCATAAAATCTAACCCCAACAAAGCGAGCAGGTCACGACGCAAAAGTGTTGAAAGAGCTCAGCAATTACCAGGAGAAATCGAAACAAGAAATGCAGCTCAAAGAATCAGGACTGCAGAAAGTCGTGCACAACAATCTCAAGAACAGCGTGACGAACGTGTGCAACTGAATATTACGAGAAAAAGAGCGGCACGAGAACGAAACTTAGCTACAGTACGAGTACTAGATCGACAAAGGCAACGGGTCAGCCGCTCATTAACATGTGCATCATTCGATCGGCTTGCCTTTGAATATACACCAGATATTAACTACTCAGCGCATTCAAAAATTGCTATCGGTGGAATGGATAAAGTATGTCAATATTGTCAGGCATTGAAATTTCGGAATGAAGCAGCCGGCATGTGCTGCGCATTAGGAAAAGTTGTGCTGTCACCTCTACCCGCTCTGCCGGAGCCTTTATTATCCCTTCTTACTGGCAATTCAGATGATTCCAAATTATTTTGCGTAAGATACGCAAATTTATTATTTGTCTGTTATTATTTGACAGTCCTAGAGCTGTGTTTTGCAAAATCTTAGTAGGCTACATTTAAAATTCAGTAGGAAAAATAATTCTATTCATCGTATAAATGAAATTATTTAGTTATCCGGCGCGCGTTGCTTCGCCAACAACTAAAATAAATTTAAAAAAATTTGTTAAAAAACAAAAAGTTCAGCTTCTGAATCAAAACAGTTTTTTTTACTATTTAAAATCGTACATTTTTAAAATGCCCGCAATACGCAGAGGAGCTACCATACGCCGTCAAACAAGCAATTTAGGCAGAAGAACACGAAATACTACAAGCCAAGCTTATTACCAATCTAATCGTACTGCTCAAGAACTTGAGGACCAAAATAATCGTAAAAGAGTTCGGATATCGCAAACGCGTGAAGCGCGAGCTCAACATTCAACAAATACTTGTGCAAGTTTGAATCGAGCTGCTTTCAGTTACGATGTGTCACTTGACTACAGTAACTTCCAATGTGTTGTTATTGGTTCTATGAACTCGGTTTGCTCATATTGTGAGACATTGAAATACAGAAAAAAATTAGAAAGAACCTTACAAGATCTACGGAGAAAATATAACCGATTTGGTGGTGCATTGATTTTATTAGCAGGAGATTTTCGTCAAACATTGCCAGTGACTCCACGATCAACGCCAGCAGATGAACTCAATGCATGTCTAAAGTCTACTTTTAAATATGTACTTATAATTTAATTTTAACTTACAACACCCTTTCACGGGTGACGGTTCTGTTCACGAGAATCTTTTGCCCCGACTATAAAATACGTAGAAACAAAACAATTCAACATTACAAATCTTTTTGACAGGAAGAAGTCTGTCGAGTCCGCCGCTGCAACGCGTGGCTGGGTTAGCTAGTTTTATATATATAGATGCGCACGCTCCATAACATAAGTGTATGGGAGGTGTCCCAAGGCGTTGTCGGATCAAGTCCAAATTTTTCATCCATGATTTTTTTACACGCCTCCATGTCCTGACCAAGTTTTGTAATAATTAATTAATTTTAAAGCATAGCTCTAGTACAAAAGTTGGGAAAAAAAGGACTTAAGTGTTTAGGAGGTACTCAAAGGAGTGGTCCCAACTAAAAATCCTTTCTTAGTGCTCACTTTCAACCATAATGGAATATTTGGTGAAAATTTCAGCCTTCTAGCTCTTTTCGTTTAGGCAGTGGGTCTCTCAACAATCAGTCAGTCAGTCGGGACAAACTATTTTATATACATAGATATGCACGCTCCATAACATAAGTGTATGGTAGGTGTCCCAAGGGGTTGTCGGATCAGGTCCACATTTTGCATCCATGATTTTTTTACACGCCTCCATGTCCTGACCAAATTTGTAAAATTTAATTAATTTTAAAGCATAGCTCTAGTACAAAAGTTGGGAAAAAAGGATTGAAATGCTCAGGAGGTACTTGAAGAAGAGGTCCCAGCCTTCCAGCTCTTTTCGTATAGGCTGTGGGTCTCTCAACAATCAGTCAGTCAGTCGGGACAAACTATTTTATATAAATAGATATGCACGCTCCATAACATAAAGGTGCTGTCACACGAAGCAATTGTTTCAAGCAAGCAATGAATTTTCAGGCATTGACATATAAACAACTGCTGAAAGCTATTGCACAGAGCTATCAGACGAAGCAATAATTTTTAAGCAAGCAATGATTTTTTCATTTCAAAAATGCTCATTGCGTCAAGTCATTTAAGCAATTATTGCTACCTAGTCTAGTACAAAAGTTGGGAAAAAAAAGGACTTAAGTGTTCATGAGGTACTCGAAGGAGTGGTCCCAACTAAAAATCCTTTCTTAGTGCTCACTTTCAACCAGAATGGAATATTTGGAGAAAATTTCAGCCTTCTAGCTCTTTTCGTTTAGGCTGTGGGTCTCTCAACAATCAGTCAGTCAGTCAGGACAAACTATTTTATATATATAATGAAATTGTTAATTGTGTGACAACTTAAAAAAAAACTATTTGTATAGTTTTATTTTATTATAACAATTTTATTTGAGAAATAGAAGTCTAAGTCTAATTACAATGTTAGAGTAATATTAAAGTGAACACGATGTTCATTGACGAAGACCAATTCTAAAACTAACTTCTTAAATTTTCTGTCGTGCAAAGCAAACCTCGGTTTGAGTCTTTGAGTGGAGTCTTTTTTGAGAAAATGCTTATGATTGCAATCCCACGCTTGTGGTTGAGTGAGAGTCACTCCTATCAATTATTTACGTTAGAAAATGCTCATACCGAAATATGCTTAGGTTTACGATCTCACGCTTATGGCGTGATTTTAAAGTTATGTTTATGTCTAGTGCGTTTGTGGCATTACGCATGATTTACAAATGTACTTAGGTTCTAGTTTTATGTCTGAACCGTTTCCTGTGTTAGGATTTAGGGTCTAATATGATCAGGGTGCGTGCTTAATGTGTAAGGGTGCGATCTTATGTGAAACATATTTAAGGTATCAATATGTGTGCATATTAGATATCTCACTCGCCCACACTTAGAAATTTGCGTCACGTTAATTTGTTCCTATTTTAGGATACAAGGCGGGTTGATCTTGTTCGACATTCGGTAATTCAAATTGGTCATTACTTATTTCCTGTTCTTTAGGTTTACTATATTTTACAATAAGTGTTTTAGGTAGGCTTTTGAACTTATAGATTAAGTATAATAGTATGCTTAATATCGTAATTGTTAATAATGTAAATGTTACTGTTTGAAATGTATTATAATATTTTGTGTGTTGCAATATTAATTCTTTAGTTTGGATATAAGACAATGGTTCAAGTTTAGTTACGTTATTGCTTACATAGATATTTTGTGTGAAGTCTAATCTTGAATTGATTATTGAAATTTCATTTATTTGCAGTTCACAATTATAAATTTTTATAATATTATTTCCTTTAATTTTAATTACATTGTTCATACAATTTTGATTGATGATTGATTCAGGAAAATTCCAAGTTAATACAATGTTTGGTTCTACATAATTTGTTTGAAAATTCTTACTTGTTTTAGTGTATTTGCATTCTGTTTTCGTTTGTTTAACAATTCCTATTATACAATTATTCATTATTTGTTTTTTTGTAGTTGTGCCATATACTTTATTATTATTTATAAAATATTTTTCTTGAATATTTTCTGTTAAAATATTATCATTCTCATCTGGGTAAGGTATTATTTCGAAAATAGGTGTTTTACTAATTGTTTGTGGAATATGTGATATTATGTAAATTTCTTTCGTATCAGTTTTTAACCAAGTGGATGTTTTAATATTAAGAATTTTTTCTGGTGTAACATGCAATAAGTAATCGTGTTTTAGTAATTTAGGGTTGAAAATTCCTAATCTTGTTAGTTGCATTCTCATTTCTATGTCTTATATATATTCGGTAAAATGTTCTAAATTGAAAATTAGTAAATCGAATTTCTTGTGTTTTTCTTCATTTGTTTTAAATGTATTCATGGTCTCAATTGCTTTGTTAATAGTTTCTATTACTTTGTTTAATTCATTGACTTGAACGCTATTTTCTGCTAAGTTACTTATTTTTTGTTTTAGTTCGTCTTTGTCATCTGTGTCTAATGTTCCGAATAAGTATTTGTATGTTTTGCCTACTAAGTTTATTAGTCCTCTCTTTTGTCTTTTAATAATAGTTATCCCGTTCATTTCCCTGTTTAGTTTTTCAATCAGATAATTTATTTTAGTTGAATTTTCGTAATCTTTTGCTTGTATTAATAAGTTATTGTAGACCTTTTCTATTTTTGTTAAATTTACAGTTAGATAGTGGTATTCAAAATTTGTTGGTATATCCAGTGTTCCTGTTTTAAATATAAGGTAGCCGTTGTTTGCTTTTATAGGGTTTATTTCGATACTTTGTCCGTTAATTGTTACTGTTAGCAAGGTTATTAATATTAGAATTCCCTTCATTAGTTGGTTCCCTGTAATTAATGTATTTACTTGTATTAGTTTTCTTTTTCTTCTTAAACTTTGATTTGTAATGGGTGACTTTTCTACCTCTATTTGTTTCTTCAAAATGTTTTTCATCTAATTGTTTCAAAGTACCTGTTTTTTTGAATGGGTTAGTTGTTTTTGATTTTACTAATGGTGATGCCCTGAATCTTGTATCTATTTCATACTCTTCTCGTGTCTTGTTAAGTTTTTCAATTTGTTTCTTTTTATTTTCTTGTGTGTCATAGTTTGGTGTTCCTGCGTATAAGAATATGTCGGCTGGTGTTCTGTTCGTTGTCTTGTGTTTTGTTTTATGATTATATGTGTATAAAATAATTTCGAATTTTGTTTGTTTATTTTCTATGTTTGAGTCACTGTTAATTATTCGAAGTTTTTCATTGATTGTTTTATGAAATCTTTCTACTTCTGCAATACCGTTCTTACTTGTAGTTATACTGATGTTTACTTTTTCTGCCTTCAACCATTGTTGTAATGCTGCACATATGAATGCTGAATCTTTGTCTGCTTTAATTTCGATTGGTTTACCCATTAAGTTGAAAATTTTTAAAATAGCACGTTTAGTTTCTAACCAATCTCTGCTGTTAACTTCTACTAATGTTGCAAATTTGGAATATATATCAATACATGATAAAAACTGTTTGTTATCTACTATGTAAAAATCCATTACGTATTTTTCTCTGATAAAATTTGATTCTGGGGTTAACTCGAAACTTAATTTTGTGTTTCTATGTTCTGTTTTTGAAATGTTACATATTTGACATTCATTTATAATATTTTGAATTATATTTTGATAATCTGGGTAATAATAATTTTCTTTAAACCAATTTATTGTTTTTTCTATTCCTGGGTGTAATAATTCGTTATGATTTGTTAATATTATTTCTTTGAACTCGGCATATGTTTGTAAGTCTTGTAATTTTAAATTACTCTTCATTGCTTTTATTTTGGTTTCTGGATTGATTATTTCAATGTAGGCGTTTTGAAAAATTGGAAAATCATTGTCGTTGTGAAAATATAAGACACTGTTTTTAGTACATAAATATTCTTTTATAATTTCTTTTGCTTTTTCAATAGTCATTTGTGTGTGGGTGATTTTTATATTTTTCTTATGAAAGTAATTGGTTACTTCTGTCTTATTGTCCGAACCTTTGATTAATTCAATTTGTCTATTGTAATAATTTAATGGTCTTTCTGTAATCTGAATACAATTTTGATTGTCTTCTTGGGCACTATGTATAGTTGCACAAGTTGTCTCGTTTGACTCTTCTCCTAATAGATTTTCGTCAAGTTGTATACGTGACAATGCATCTGCTACGTGATTTTCTTTACCTGGTACATACTTGATTGTGTAATCGAATTCATTTAACTTTATTTTCCAGCGTTGGAGTTTCATATTGGGTTCTTTTATATTATTTAACCATACTAATGGTTTATGATCACTTAAAATTTCAAATTGTCTGCCATATAAATAAGTTCTAAATGTTTTTGTTGCCCAAACTATTGCTAATAGTTCCTTTTCTATTGCTGAGTAATTTTCCTCATGTTTGTTTAGTGTTCTACTAGCGAAACATACTGGTTTATGATTTTGTGTCAATACTGCTCCTAATGCTACATTACTAGCATCTGTTGTAAGACAAAATGGTTTATTCTAATCTGGATGAGTAAGGATTGGGTCTGAAGTTACAAGTAGTTTTAACTTTTCAAAAGCTGCAATATATGATTCCTCTTTTATGTCTATTTTTGCTCCTTTTTTTAGTTTTAATGTCATAGGCTTAACAACGTTTGCGAAATTTGGAATAAATTTTCTATAAAATCCACATAAACCTAAAAATTGTTTAATTTGTGTCGGAGTCTTAGGTATTGGGTAATTTCTAACTGCGATAATTTTATTCGGATTGGCTTTTATCCCTTCAGTAGTAACAATATGTCCTAGAAATTCTGTTTCCTTTTTTAGAAATTCACACTTGTCTAATTGCAATTTTAAGTTGGCTTCCCTTAATCTTGTGAATACCTTAGTTAGTGATAAAATATGTTCTTCCAATGAAGTGGAGTAAATAATAATATCATCTAGATAGACCAAACAACCTTTGTAGATTAAATCTTCCAATAAGTTGTTCATGCAACGTTGAAAAGTTGCTGGTGCATTTTTTAGACCAAACGGCATACGAGTATATTCGTAATGCCCATGTTTAGTGGAAAACGCTGTCTTAGGTATGGATTTTGGATCCATTTGGATTTGGTGATAGCCTTTTGCTAGATCGAGAGTTGTGAAATATTGGCATCGGCCAAGCTTATCTAAAATTTCATCCATTATTGGAATGGGAAATCTATCACTGATTGTGGCTTCGTTTAAGTATCTGTAGTCTATTACTACTCTATATTTTTTCTTACCAGAGGCATCCATCTTTTTTGGAATTACCAAAACTGGTGAATTGTAAGGGGAATAAGATTTTCTTATAATTCCCTGCTCTAACATTTCTTTGACTTGTTTGTCAATTTCTTCGTGCTGACTATGCGATAGTGCATACGGTCTCTTATAAATAGCATCTTGATGCCTTGTTATTATCGAGTGTTTTATAGTACTAGTGAAAGTCAAATTGTCGCCTTCGTGGTACTGAATATCTCGAAATTTATGTAATACTTTTGTAACTGCATTTTTCTCTTCCTCATTGAGATGATCTAACCGAAATTCGTTGGATTCTCTTAATTCTTCTTCTATTGCAAATGCTAAATGCAAATCTCTTTCAGAAGGTGGATCTAAACATTCTGGTCCTGTTTCTTCTTCTAAATTAATGTTGGTATTATATTTAAATACGAACCTATATTCTCCTAAAATTACTGCTCCTTCTTTATAATCAAGCTTGGCTTTGCAAGCTTCCAAATAGTTTCTTCCTATTAACATGTCATAATGATTTGAAAATTTGTGTAAATAAAATTTTTGTTTTGTCGGATTAAGTTTGCATGTGCCTATTGTTATACTTTCTGTTAATTCAATATTTCCGTTGATTGTGTGAACATTTAAATGATCTTTATCGATTTTAAAGTCTAAAAAGTTTTTATTCATAATATTAATTGAAGAACCTGTATCTATTACGCATCTAAGTGGTATATCATTCATAATGATGATTATGAATGGATTTTTGTTCTTTATTGTTCCGAGGCTTGTGCTTGAAAATTTTCGGATGTGTCCATTTTTGACACTCCGCTGTTACTCTCTCTTTGCCTCTTTTGAGGTTGGTTGTTGAAAGGGGGTGCTTGTGCATTATAGTTTCTATTTTGCGAATAGTTCATGGGGTTCTGTTGTCTACCTTGTTGGAGTTTGTAATGAAATTCGTTTAATTTTTGTCTGTCTTCCTGCTGAGTGTACTGTCTGTTAGTCTGATTGTAGTGGTTATTTTGATTTCGATAAGGGGTGTTATTGTAATTGTTTTGATAGTTATGGTTATGTGATGCTTGGTTAGTGGGGTTATATGTTGGCTTTTGGTTATAATTTTCTTGATACTTTCTACCATGATAGTTTTTTGTTGAATTATTATCTTTATTATCTTTGGGTTTTTCAACCACACTATTTTCATATAAACCTTCCCTTTGAGCTGCTACTTTTAACATGTGGCTAGTTGTTATATCATACCTAGCTAAAATCATGAAAATTCTATCTGGTATTTTTCTTTTTATGACATCTTTAATTGTGTTGTTCATAGCATTTGTGTAGACAATTGTGTTATTGACATTATTATCTAAGGCTAACTTATTACTAATCACATATGATTTTTGATCTAAATCTTCGACAAACTTACGGAGATTCCCTTGGTAACTGGTGTTGTAAAGTTGACGTAAAAGTTCCTCCACCGGCGTCTGAGTGGTGTATTCCTCGATGATAGCTCTTTTTAATTCGCCCCAATTGTTTGCATGTGAAAGCTGTGAAATCCTTTGGGCTTCTCCTATTACCTGCAATTCTATTGCCCCATATAGAATGCTTTGTTGACGTTGGTTAGTCGTGGGATATAGTTGTAGTATGAACTCCGTCCTCCTGATGAAAGCGCTCAGCTCCTGTTTAATTCCGGAGAACTGGGGCACTTGCCGGATTTGCGACAATGCCTGGTTCAGTTCCGCGTCACTTAGTACGACTGCCATGTTAATTTATAATTTTTTTTTTTTTTTGTTTTGCTGTTTAATTTTTTGTATTTTTGTGGTTTTGTAACTTGTTTTGTAATTTTTGGTTGCGTAAATTAATTTAACACCATTAAATGTGTTGGTTTCACGTTAGGTTCTTTTGCGGATTAGTTTTTATCAAAGTATAGCAAGTTAATTTGTTTGCACTTTTTTTTTTCTAATCCTACCGGCTGCGCCAATGAAATTGTTAATTGTGTGACAACTTAAAAAAAACTATTTGTATAGTTTTATTTTATTATAACAATTTTATTTGAGAAATAGAAGTCTAAGTCTAATTACAATGTTAGAGTAATATTAAAGTGAACACGATGTTCATTGACGAAGACCAATTCTAAAACTAACTTCTTAAATTTTCTGTCGTGCAAAGCAAACCTCGGTTTGAGTCTTTGAGTGGAGTCTTTTTTGAGAAAATGCTTATGATTGCAATCCCACGCTTGTGGTTGAGTGAGAGTCACTCCTATCAATTATTTACGTTAGAAGAAACGTCATACCGAAATATGCTTAGGTTTACGATCTCACGCTTATGGCGTGATTTTAAAGTTATGTTTATGTCTAGTGCGTTTGTGGCATTACGCATGATTTACAAATGTACTTAGGTTCTAGTTTTATGTCTGAACCGTTTCCTGTGTTAGGATTTAGGGTGTAATATGATCAGGGTGCGTGCTTAATGTTAAGGGTGCGATCTTATGTGAAACATATTTGAGGTATCAATATGTGTGCATATTAGATATCTCACTATATAGATATGCACGCTCCATAACATAAGTGTATGGGAGGTGTCCCAAGGCGTTATCGGATCAAGTCCAAATTTTGCATCCATGATTTTTTTACACGCCTCCATGTCCTGACCAAGTTTTGTAATAATTAATTAATTTTAAAGCATAGCTCTAGTACAAAAGTTGGGAAAAAAAGGACTTAAGTGTTCAGGAGGTACTCGAAGAAGTGGTCCCAACTAAAAATCCTTTTTTAGTGCTCACTTTTAACCATAATGGAATATTTGGTGAAAATTTCAGCCTTCTAGCTCTTTTCGTTTAGGCTGTGGGTCTCTCAACAATCAGTCAGTCAGTCGGGACAAACTATTTTATATATAGAGATAAGCACGCTCCATAACATAAGTGTATGGGAGGTGTCCCAAGGCGTTGTCGGATCAAGTCCAAATTTTGCAACCATGATTTTTTTACACGCCTCCATGTCCTGACCAAGTTTTGTAATAATTAATTAATTTTAAAGCATAGCTCTAGTACAAAAGTTGGGAAAAAAAAGGACTTAAGTGCTCATGGGGTACTCGAAGGAGTGGTCCCAACTAAAAATCCTTTCTTAGTGCTCACTTTCAACCAGAATGGAATATTTGGTGAAAATTTCAGCCTTCTAGCTCTTTTCGTTTAGGCTGTGGGTCTCTCAACAATCAGTCAGTCAGTCGGGACAAACTATTTTATATATAGAGATAAGCACGCTCCATAACATAAGTGTATGGGAGGTGTCCCAAGGCGTTGTCGGATCAAGTCCAAATTTTGCAACCATGATTTTTTTACACGCCTCCATGTCCTGACCAAGTTTTTTAATAATTAATTAATTTTAAAGCATAGCTCTAGTACAAAAGTTGGGAAAAAAGGACTTAAGTGTTCAGGAGGTACTCGAAGAAGTGGTCCCAACTAAAAATCCTTTCTTAGTGCTCACTTTTAACCATAATGGAATATTTGGTGAAAATTTCAGCCTTCTAGCTCTTTTCGTTTAGGCTGTGGGTCTCTCAACAATCAGTCAGTCAGTCAGGACAAACTATTTTATATAAAGAGATATGCACGGTCCATAACATAAAGGTGCTGTCACACGAAGCAATTGTTTCAAGCAAGCAATGAATTTTCAGGCATTGACATATAAACAACTGCTGAAAGCTATTGCACAGAGCTATCAGACGAAGCAATAATTTTTAAGCAAGCAATGATTTTTTCATTTCAAAAATGCTCATTGCGTCAAGTCATTTCAGCAATTATTGCTACCTAGTCAGACGGAGCAATAGAAATACATTTCTGAAATTACTCTCTGCAATGAAATTTTCAAGTTCAAATTTTTAATTTTATTTGTTTGATAAAGCAACCAAGGTGTTTTTCATTTATTGTTTATTCATTTATTGTTTTTTTTTTTATTTGCTATCCACCACCTTGGCTATCAAAATATTATATCAATTATGAATAGTTGTGTTTTTAATAGAAAAACATGATATATAGAGTACTCGAAGGAGTGGTCCCAACTAAAAATCCTTTCTTAGTGCTCACTTTCAACCAGAATGGAATATTTGGTGAAAATTTCAGCCTTCTAGCTCTTTTCGTTTAGGCTGTGGTTCTCTCAACAATCAGTCAGTCAGTCGGGACAAACTATTTTATATATAGAGATAAGCACGCTCCACAACATAAGTGTATGGGAGGTGTCCCAAGGCGTTGTCGGATCAAGTCCAAATTTTGCATCCATGATTTTTTTACACGCCTCCATGTTGTGACGAAGTTTTGTAATAATTAATTAATTTTAAAGCATAGCTCTAGTACAAAAGTTGGGAAAAAAAGGACTTAAGTGTTCATGAAGTACTCGAAGGAGTGGTCCCAACTAAAAATCCTTTCTTAGTGCTCACTTTCAACCTAAATGGAATATTTGGTGAAAATTTCAGCCTTGTAGCTCTTTTCGTTTAGGCTGTGGGTCTCTCAACAATCAGTCAGTCAGTCGGGACAAACTATTTTATATATAGAGATAAGCACGCTCCATAACATAAGTGTATGGGAGGTGTCCCAAGGCGTTGTCGGATCAAGTCCAAATTATGCATTCATGATTTTTTTACAGGCCTCCATGTCCTGACCAAGTTTTGTAATAATTAATTAATTTTAAAGCATAGCTCTAGTACAAAAGTTGGGAAAAAAGGACTGAAGTGCTCAGGAGGTACTCGAAGAAGAGGTCCCAGCCTTCTAGCTCTTTTCGTTTAGGCTGTGGGTCTCTCAACAATCAGTCAGTCAGTCAGGACAAACTATTTTATATACATAGATATGCACGCTCCATAACATAAGTGTATGGGAGGTGTCCCAAGGTGCTGTCACACGAAGCAATTGTTTCAAGCAAGCAATGAATTTTCAGGCATAGACATATAAACAATTGCTGAAAGCTATTGCACAGAGCTATCAGACGAAGCAATAATTTTTAAGCAAGCAATGATTTTTTCATTTCAAAAATGCTCATTGCGTCAAGTCATTTCAGCAATTATTGCTACCTAGTCAGACGGAGCAATAGAAATACATTTCTGAAATTACTCTCTGCAATGAAATTTTCAAATTCAAATTTTTTAATTTTATTTGTTTGATAAAGCAACCAAGGTGTTTTTCATTTATTGTTTTTTTATTTGCTATCCACCACCTTGGCTATCAAAATATTATATCAATTATGAATAGTTGTGTTTTTAATAGAAAAACATGATAGATAGATCCTTGGTCAGGGTGAGAAAAGTGGTAAAAATGAAATGTTTTGTGCTTACATTTTATTTATTTATTTATTTATTTATTGTCAACTAATATCAGTCGACATAAAAATTGAAGTTAAATCAAATTAAAAAGTAGAGCTTAAGCTACAAAAATGTTTAAGATTAATGAACAAAATTTAAAATTAAATCAGTAGGCAAACTGGAATGAAATGAAAAAGTTTAAAAATTAAAATATTCTGGGGAGTTAACAAAAATTTAATTTAATGATCCAACATTTGTTGCAAAGGATTGGGAAAAACCCCGAAAAACCCAATCAGATCATAAGATTAGTGATTAGTGACTATGACTAGATAAGTAAAGCAGTATGGATCTTTTTAGTATGGGAATGGAGGCCTCAAAGGAAACAAGTGAAAACATCTTATTGTAGTCTGCGCACACTACTCGAAACGGTTCATGCATTAGATAGTTAGTAGAGCAACGATCAAGGTTGATAGGTACAAAGTTACGAGAAGATCTAATAGGGACAGATAAGTTTATTCGACTTAATAAAGTAGGTGAGTCGATTTCACCATTGAGCAGATTAGTAACAAATAAAACTCCATGCATAGTTCTACGGTTTAAAAGAGAAGGAAGGTTAATTAACAGAAGTCTACTTGAATACGAAGGCAAATCAACTCCGGGAACCCAGTTAAAACTTCTAAGTGCAAATAAAAGAAATTTCTTCTGAACAGATTCGATTCTATCCTGATGAATCCTGTATTGCGGAGACCACACACAAGATCCATATTCAAGGATGGGACGCACTAGGGATGTATAAAGTGTTTTAGTAGTGTAGGGATCGTTAAACTCTTTCGACCACCGCTTGATGAAACCAACGACACTGATGGCTTTATTAACCATGCACGATATATGAGAATCAAACTTTAATTTTGGGTCAAGAATAATACCCAAATCCTTCATTTCTAATACGCGATCGAGTGGTGAGCCATCAAGCAAGTACTGAGCAGTATGAGGAGTACTTCTACAGAAAGACATTACTTTACATTTAGAACAATTTAAATTAAGTTGGTTAAAGTTGCACCAATCAGATAGTGCACTAAGATCAGACTGTAGTAAGTTACTGAGAGAAGGTTCACTATAGGATAAACATAATTTAACGTCATCCGCAAACATGTACACGTGCGAGTTAGATATTACTGCAGGAAGATCATTAATAAAGAGATTAAATAATAAAGGCCCAAGGTGACTACCTTGAGGGACACCTGATGATGCATAATTGGGTAGATGGCGTTTATGGTTTACAAATAGATTATGTAATGCGCCATCTGTCTTGCACCAAATGCATTATTTTATCTGTTTGTAAACGATAAACTTGACAAGTAAAGATAGATGGCGCTGTGCATTGAGCTAGAAAATTATCAAATAATAAAATATAAGCAGCCAGTGCTGCAAAATTATCGATTACTTTCGATTGGTTGGCTCCCTGGAAAAACAATTTGAAACATTATATTCTGGTAACTCATAGAGCACAGATCGATTTGTTTGTAATTTTTTTTTCTTTTTAATTTCCTAAAATAAATAATTATGGAATTTACTTTTAAAAGAAACGCTGAGTATTTGCGACAATTATCTTTAATAGAAATAATTGCTCGTTTGGTGCATCACACCCAAAAAAACAAAATTGTAAAAAAAAAAAATCTTTTTTGGGTTCGGTCGTTCTGGCAACGCGGCGATAAAAATCCTAATTTAGCCAAAATGTTCACAGAATTGCGTGCTGAAGGAGGAGATGATTTCTTCAAAAATTTTGTACGCGTGTCAAATGACGATTTCCTGATCATTTGTGAAAAGTGCGGCCGCTTATTTAGCGTCAAGACACAAACATGCGTATGGCCATAACAGTTGAGGAGAGAGTTGCACTGACATTAAAACATTTATCGAGCGGTTCAAATTTTAACACACTTTCACAAATGTTTCGAATTTCAAGACCGTCAATTAGCACCATTGTGCCAGAAGTATGCAATGCAATTTATAAAACATTGGCAAATGAATTTTTAAAGGTAATTTTTATTTATTTAAATATGTCATGTGATGTATTTTCTAAATCTTTTTGCGCATTTTCTGCCAAGCCCTCTGCCATTACCAGACGCATGCGTGCTTTGGTTCGATTTAAAATAGTTGGATCGCTTAAGCTATTTAAAAAAGTTGCAACTTCTATTGCAAATGATTCATTTGGTCCTTTGCTCTGCTCAATCGCATTACGCGATTTGGCCAACTCTTCATAGAGCGGTGTTAATGCTTCTTCCAATTCATTAATTCCTTCGCTATTGCGTTTTTTTGGCCCTCTTCACTGTTGGAGCAGCTTTATCTGTTTGCTCCAAAGTCTTCAAAGTTTCCAAAGTTTCCTCTTCCGTCTGACTTGAATGCAACTGAAAATACATTAATTTTATTACAGACACCCAAAAAGGCAAGTGAGTGGGAGGAAATAGCTGGTGAATTTGAAAGAAAATTGCACTTCCCCAACTGTTTAGGTGCGTTAGATGGTAAGCACATTGCGTGCAAGGCTCCATCAAATGCTATTATAATTACAAAGGATTTCATAGTATTGTATTGATGGGTGTTGTCGATGCAAATTATAGATTTATTTACGTCAACATTGGGGCAAAAGGATCGGGCTCTGACGGTGGCATATTTGCAGAGTGCTCCTTTAGCAAGGCGCTACATTCTAACACACTGGAAATCCTATCCCATACTGCCTTGTTGCCGACGAAGCATTCGCTAGCTCCATGAGAATAATGAAGCCAATTGGCAATAGAAATTTAAGTACACTTCAACGTGTATACAATTACCGATTGTCCCGTGCGCGTCGCATTGTAGAAAATGCGTTTGGAATCGCATCAGCACGTTGGAGAATTTTACGCACTACAATGGAATATCCACCAAAAACAATTGAAAAAGTGGTTTCAGCAGGGTGTGTTTTGCACAATTTTTGCATGCGCACACAAGACGAGTATACAAGAATTGCCGATGTGGACAATTCGGGAAATATTACACCGGGAGAATGGAGAGTTGACGGAATAGATCCGGTGCCTTCCCTGCGCCATCTGTCCGGACAATCGTCAACAGAAACAAAAATATACGCGACGGGAATATACAATACTTTACAAGTGAAGAAGGCGAACTGAGTTGGCAATACAGCATTCAATAATAACACTTAATAAAATAAAAATATATAAAATTCGCCAGGAACCGCAAAAAAATGCTTTGTTAACTTACTGAATCTATATCGCCCGATGCTGTCCTTTCGTTAGCCATAAAAAGCAGGGCTTTATAAAATTCCCACTTAGGCTGCACCATTGCAGCACTTCCACTGCTAGTAGTTTTTTTATGGTTAGCGAGGAAGTTTGTTCTTAAATTTCTTATTTTTTCCCTCACTGCACTCGCCAGCATTTCAAGCGAAACAGCTATTGCTTCTACTGCCGCTGCCTTAGCATATTTATTTTTATAATTTTTGTTGCATTTTTGCCAAAGACACGGCATGCCCTCCAACTCTTCAGTCAGCTTGAATATGGATTCATTGGACCAAATGACCTTTAATTTTATTCGTTTAAAAATATATTTTATTATTATATTTTTTTATTATATTTTTTTTTTATTTAATATTTAATTTAATTTCCTTTACCTCGTTCGATGTAGATGCCATTGCTTCCAAACTACGAGTGAGCAAAAACTTGTTCACAAAAATTGTCGTATTAAATTGACAGTTTGAAACAGAAAAAAGAAGAAGAAATCCATTCTCATTGCTGCAATTGTTTTTCATTTCATTTGTAGCACAAGCAATGAGCAATGATTGCTAACACTAGATTTCATTTTCAAAAACCGATTGCTTGAAGCAGTCAGACGACGCAATTTTAAAAGTAAAATCGATTGCTTGAAATTGTTGTCATTGCTCAAAATTCATTTCTGCAATGAATTGCAGCCTCGTCAGACAAAGCAATGTAGTTTTGCAAGCAATTCAATCATTGCTTGCTTGAAAAAATTGCTTCGTGTGACAGCACCTTAAGTGTATGGGAGGTGTCCCAAGGCGTTGTCGGATCAAGTCCAAATTTTGCATCCATGATTTTTTTACACGCCTCCATGTCCTGACCAAGTTTTGTAATAATCAATTAATTTTAAAGCATAGCTCTAGTACAAAAGTTGGGAAAAAAAGGACTTAAATGTTCAGGAGGTACTCGAAGGAGTGGTCCCAACTAAAAATCCTATCTAAGTGCTTACTTTCAACCAGAATGGAATATTTGGTGAAAATTTCAGCCTTCTAGCTCTTTTCGTTTAGGCTGTGGGTCTCTCAACAATCAGTCAGTCAGTCAGTCAGTCAGGACAAACTATTTTATATATATAGATAAGCACGCTCCATAACATTTGGGTATAGGAGGTGCCCCAAGGAGTTGTCGGATCGGGTCCAAATTTTGCATCCATGATTTTTTTACATGCCTCCATGTCCTGACCAAGTTTTGTAATAATTAATTAATTTTAAAGCATAGCTCTAGTACAAAAGTTGGGAAAAAAAGGACTTAAATGTTTAGGAGGTACTCGAAGGAGTGGTCCCAACTAAAAATCCTTTCTTAGTGCTCACTTTCAACCATAATGGAATATTTGGTGAAAATTTCAGCCTTCTAGCTCTTTTTGTTTAGGCTGTGGGTCTCTCAACAATCAGTCAGTCAGTCAGGACAAACTATTTTATATATATAGATATGCACGCTCCATAACATAAGTGTATGGGAGGTGTCCCAAGGCGTTGTCGGATCAAGTCCAAATTATGCATTCATGATTTTTTTACACGCCTCCATGTCCTGACCAAGTTTTGTAATAATTAATTAATTTTAAAGCATAGCTCTAGTACAAAAGTTGGCAAAAAAATGACTTAAGAGCACAGGAGCTACTCGAAGAAGTGGTCCCAACTAAAAATCCTTTCTTAGTGCTCACTTTCAACCATAATGGAATATTTGGTGAAAATTTCAGAATTCTAGCTCTTTTCGTTTAGGCTGTGGGTCTCTCAACAATCAGTCAGTCAGTCGGGACAAACTATTTTATATATAGAGATAAGCACGCTCCATACATAAGTGTATGGGAGGTGTCCCAAGGCGTTGTCGGATCAAGTCCAAATTATGCATTCATGATTTTTTTACACGCCTCCATGTCCTGACCAAGTTTTGTAATAATTAATTAATTTTAAAGCATAGCTCTAGTACAAAAGTTGGCAAAAAAATGACTTAAGAGCACAGGAGCTACTCGAAGAAGTGGTCCCAACTAAAAATCCTTTCTTAGTGCTCACTTTCAACCATAATGGAATATTTGGTGAAAATTTCAGCCTTCTAGCTCTTTTTGTTTAGGCTGTGGGTCTCTCAACAATCAGTCAGTCAGTCAGGACAAACTATTTTATATACATAGATATGCACGCTCCATAACATAAGTGTATGGGAGATGTCCCAAGGGGTTGTCGGATCAGGTCCAAATTTTGCATCCATGATTTTTTTACATGCCTCCATGTCCTGACCAAGTTTTGTAATAATTAATTAATTTTAAAGCATAGCTCTAGTACAAAAGTTGGGAAAAAAAAGGACTGAAGTGCTCAGGAGGTACTTGAAGAAGAGGTCCCAGCCTTCTAGCTCTTTTCGTTTAGGCTGTGGGTCTCTCAACAATCAGTCAGTCAGTCAGGACAAACTATTTTATATAAAGAGATATGCACGCTCCATAACATAAGTGTATGGGAGGTGTCCCAAGGCGTTATCGGATTAAGTCAAAATTTTGCATCCATGATTTTTTTACACGCCTCCATGTCCTGACCAAGTTTTGTAATAATTAATTAATTTTAAAGCATAGCTCTAGTACAAAAGTTGGGAAAAAAAGGACTTAAGTGTTCATGAAGTACTCGAAGGAGTGGTCCCAACTAAAAATCCTTTCTTAGTGCTCACTTTCAACCTAAATGGAATATTTGGTGAAAATTTCAGCCTTGTAGCTCTTTTCGTTTAGGCTGTGGGTCTCTCAACAATCAGTCAGTCAGTCGGGACAAACTATTTTATATATAGAGATAAGCACGCTCCATAACATAAGTGTATGGGAGGTGTCCCAAGGCGTTGTCGGATCAAGTCCAAATTTTGCATCCATGAATTTTTTAAACGCCTCCGTGTCCTGACCAAGTTTTGTAATAATTAATTAATTTTAAAGCATAGCTCTAGTACAAAAGTTGGGAAAAAAAGGACTTAAGTGTTCATGAAGTACTCGAAGGAGTGGTCCCAACTAAAAATCCTTTCTTAGTGCTCACTTTCAACCTAAATGGAATATTTGGTGAAAATTTCAGCCTTGTAGCTCTTTTCGTTTAGGCTGTGGGTCTCTCAACAATCAGTCAGTCAGTCGGGACAAACTATTTTATATATAGAGATAAGCACGCTCCATAACATAAGTGTATGGGAGGTGTCCCAAGGCGTTGTCGGATCAAGTCCAAATTTTGCATCCATGAATTTTTTAAACGCCTCCGTGTCCTGACCAAGTTTTGTAATAATTAATTAATTTTAAAGCATAGCTCTAGTACAAAAGTTGGGAAAAAAAGGACTTAAGTGTTCAGGAGGTACTCAAAGGAGTGGTCCCAACTAAAAATCCTTTCTTAGTGCTCACTTTCAACCTGAATGGAATATTATGTGAAAATTTCAGCCTTCTAGCTCTTATCGTTTAGGCTGTGGGTCTCTCAACAATCAGTCAGTCAGTCAGGACAAACTATTTTATATATAGAGATAAGCACGCTCCATAACATAAGTGTATGGGAGGTGTCCCAAGGCGTTGTCGGATCAAGTCCAAATTTTGCATCCATGATTTTTTTACACGCCTCCATGTCCTGACCAAGTTTTGTAATAATTAATTTATTTTAACGCATAGCTCTAGTACAAAAGTTGGGAAAATAAGGACTTTGGTGTTTAGGAAGAACTCGAAGGAGTTGTCAAAAATAAAATTACTTTCTTAATGCTCACTTTCAACCTGATTAGAATATTTAGTGAAAATTTCAGCATGCTAGCTCTTTTCGATTAGGCTGTGGGTCTCTCAACAATCAGTCAGGACAAATTCTTTTTATACTTTGATACCAAAGGTATCATAGTACATTGGGTTTGTGCAATGTCCGTCATGGTGTCCGTCCTTCTGTCTGCATTAATGTAACTTTTTTCGACACCCTTAAAGCTAGAGACTTGCAACTTTGCAAATATTTGTATTTGGTACATGTCTTCGTCAAACAAAGCTTTAAATTTGGGGCTCTACGACCTCAGGGTTCCTGGGAAATCGATAACAAGTCGATACACCTTGATGTGTGAATCGATAAAACACAATTTTTCCCACATTTGAGCAGCTAGAGTTACCAACTTTGGGAGAAAGATAGCTGGTGACATTCCTCAAAAAATTGCATCAAAAGTTTGGATGCCACGCCCACCTATTCCGCCCCCACCACCCTTTAAATTATTAACAAAAATGCCGGTATCTTTTACAGTTTTGAAGCTATAGCCACCAAAATTGACATGAAGGTAGATACTGATATCTGACAAAGTTATGCATCAAAACATTGGATGCCACGCCCCCAAGCAACGGGACATGACCCACCACTCTAAAAAAAATCGGAAGGCATGTATCTTCGCCAGTTTTTGAGCTAGAGTCACCAAATTTGGTATGAACATTGGTTGTGACATCCGTAACAGGTGTGCATAAAATGCATCAATGTTTTGGATGCCAGGCTCACTTATACCGCCCACTTATACCGCCCACCTCTATATCTTCGTCGGTTTTTGCGCTAGAGTCTCCAAACTGGATAGGGGGATAGAAAGTGCCATCCGCCACAGTTAAATGTCATGTCTACCCTTTCTGCCTGATTTTTATACCCAAAACCCTCATATATTACTATTTGCACTCAGAATTTCTAACACAGTTATGTAAACTGGTATCAAAGTATATCGCAGTCGGTTGCGTCCGACTGCAACGTCTTTACTTGTTATACTTTGATACCAAAGGTATCATAGTATATTGGGTTTGTGCAATGTCCGTCATGGTGTCCGTCCGTCCGTCCGTCTGTCCGTCTGTCCGTCCGTCTGTATGAACGCAACTTTTTTCGACACCCTTTAAGCTAGAGCCTTGAAACTTTGCAAATATCTTGGTACATGTCTTCGTCAGACAAAGTGTTAAATTTGGGGCTCTACGACCTCAGGGGACCTGGGAAATCGATAACAAGTCGATACACCTCGATGTGCGAATCGATAAAACACAAATATATCCCACATTTTAGCAGCTAGAGTCACCAAATTTGGGGGCAAGATAGCTGATGGCATTCCCCAAAAAATTGCATTAAAAGTTTGGATGCCACGCCCACCTATTCCGCCCCCACCCCCCTTAAATTATAAACAAAAATGCCTGTATCTTCTACAGTTTTGAAGCTATAGCCACCAAAATTGACATGAAGGTAGAAGCTGACATCTGACAAAGTTATGCATCAAAACTTTGGATGCCACGCCCCCAAATAACAGGATATGCCCCACCGCCCTAATAAAAACCGGAATGCATGTATCTTTGTCAGTTTTTAAGCTAGAGTTACCAAATTTGGTATGAACATTGGTAGTGACATCCGTAACACATCTGCATCAATGTTTTGGATGCCACGCCCACTTATACCGCCCACCTCTATATCTTTCTTAGTTTTTGGGCTAGAGTCACCAAATTTGGTATGAACATTGGTAGTGACATCCGTAACAGGTGTGCATACAAATTTTGGATGCCACGCCCACTTATACCGCCCACCTCTATATCTTTGTCGGTTTTTGCGCTAGAGTCTCCAAACTCGGTAGGAGAATAGAAAGTGACATCCGCCACGGAAAATGTCATACCTACCCCTTCTGCCTGATTTTTATACCCAAAGCCCTCATATATTACTATTTGCACAAGGAATCCTTAAAACAGCTATGTAAACTGGTATCAAAGTATATCGCAGTCGGTTGCGTCCGACTGCAACGTTTTTACTTGTTTTTATATTGGCTTATTTCATTCCCAAAAGTGACTGACCATGAATGGTTATAATAACTGGGTTCCTTTGCCACCGCAGCAATATTTTTTGCCGCCGCTTAGCAGTTAAACCACCCCCGTAACATATTCTAGTGTTCAAAACTTTTTAAGACGCACCAAGCTATATGTAAATTGATTAGTTTTAAATCAACGACACCAACAAAAAGTTGCAGTGCGAGCCCAACAACAACGCTTTCAACAACAACAAACGCTACTTGGGTCATAAATAAATTGTCAAAGGCACAAAGAAGAAAAGAGAAAAAAAACCCAGGCGCACACTATGTGTATTTTGTTTTTACAATTATCAGTGCGACGCGAGACGTTACAGCGCAGGTGTTTTGTTTTCAGGAGGTACTCTGGCGCCTAGTTTTTATACCTTTAACTCATAAAATGGGTAAATAAGGGGGTTTTGTGCAAATGTATGTAACAGGCAGAAGGATGCATCTCCGACCCTATAAAGTATATATATTCTTGATCAGCATCAACAGCCGAGTCGATCTAGCCATGTCCGTCTGTCCGTCTGTCTGTCTGTCCGTCTGTCCGTCTGTCTGTATGAACGCGCCAATCTCAGAGACTATAAGAGCTAGAGACTTCAAACTTGAAACTTAAGCTCTCCTATACCATAGGCAGATCAAGTTTGCTTCAAATTTTCGATAGCACTTCTGGTTTCCGATATACACATGTAAAAATGTAAAATCAAAACTGAGGATAAGGACAACGTAATTTACCAAATACCATGTAACGGAGACGGAAACAGTTCATGCAACAAAATATATGTAGGTACGACAAAATGCAAGCTGAAAACACGAATATCACAGCACAAATCAGACATAAAACTAAGAAATCAACAATCCATACAAAAAACAGCGCTAGCTGCGCATTGCGCAGAAAGCAGGCATACACCAAACTTTGAAGAAACGTCAATCCTGCAACAAGAACAACATTACAACAAACGCTTTACACTTGAAATGCTTCATATAATAAACACACCAAGCGACAAGCGACTAAACTTCAAAACTGACACCGACAACTGTGCGCACATATACAAACACTTACTGAAAACTAGTTGATTACTCCACGCCGAACAGAGCTGACGTGTAAAATTGTAAGAAAAATTTAAAATATGTGAAATTAATGTTATTTATTTATTTGTGTTAAATGTATTAATCTATACTAATATTATAAAGAGGAAAGGTTTGATTTTTTGTTTGTTTGTTTGTTTGTATGAATATTAGTATAGATAAGTCTGAATTCTTTCTGACGATCTAACTCCAGAACGCAAGAACCGATTTGAACGCTTTTGCATTCGTTGGCAAGGTCTAGGGCTCCGTGAGGTTTTTAGCAAAGAAATTTCAGGAAAATGTTCAACAGGAATGCAAGAAAACCGGGAAAGTTTTTTACACCCTTAACGAAAATCCTTTATCATGTTACCTTTGGATTACATGTCGTTACATTGTTTGACAGCTTCTCATTGTCAAATATTCAGTATATTTCATGTGAAATTGTGAAATTGAGGTTAAAGTTATTCGTTTCTTAACAGTTCAATTGGAAACCATCAAAACAATAACGATTATTGTGCAAATTTTTATTTAATTTCAACTGCAGGCATTTATCTTAAAGGTGGTAAGTTGTACTGTGTAAATTATGTGGATTGTGCATTTGAGGTAAAATTCTCCAGTCTGTCCATAGTCTAAAATGCCTAGAGGTTTACGTGCGAACATCGGCTGCCGCACAAGATATCCAAGCCAGCAAGAAGAAAACATAATTTTAGCGAAGAGAGTCAAAATATTTTAAAGAGAGAAAATTCCAGATTGATACAACGCGTGAGTACACGAAGATCATTGGCATCATACAATCGCTTGGCATTCCAATATGATCCCACTGCGAACTACAGTAATGATGACAATTAAGATATTGGACCAATGTCGACTGTATGCCGATATTGCAATGCGTTAAAGTTCAAAAGAAAAACTTCTGGATTGTGCTGCGCAAGTGGAAAAGTCAAACTGCATCCATTACCACAACAGAAACTGAAAGCATTGTTCGATAGAAGTGATCCCGATTCACGAAAAAAACGAGGTGGCGTAACGGAGTTCGCCAGGTTTTCTAGTGTAATTATATGTTAAAAACATTGTAGTCTGCCCTGAAGGCGACAGCCGATGAGCAGTCGAAATATATCGGAAGAAAACAGAGAGAAAAAACACTTTCTTTTATTTCTCGGACCTCGAGCCAGCCAAAAACAACATATAACATTTAAAGGTCGCTAAACACAAAAACTTTTATATATATACATAAACAAATTAGTTAATGTTTAGCAACATATTAGCAAAGTTATTAATTTTCTCTTTTTCATACATACCACCATTGAGGTTGAGAATTAGACGCGTCATTTTCCTTTGATACCAAAGGTATCATATTATATTGGGTTTATGCAATGTCCGTCAAGGTGTCTGTCCGTCCGCCCGCCCGCCCGTCCGTTTTAACGCAACTTTTTTCAACTCCCTTAAAGCTAGAGCTTTGCAACTTTGCAAATATCTTGGTACATACCTTCGTCAGACAAAGTGTTAAATTTGGCTCTACGACCTCAGCGGCCTGGGAAATCTATGAAACACATATATATATCACATTTTAGCAGCTAGAGTCACCAAATTTGTGGGCAAGATAGCCGATGACATTCCTCGAAAACTGCATCGAAAGTTTGGATGCCACGCCCACCTCTTCCGCTTCCAGCCCTCCATTCAGTTATAATCGAAAATGACTTTATTTCCCACAGTTTTAAAGCTATGCTCACGAAATTTGATGTGAAGGTAGATGCTGAAGTCTTACAAAGATATGCATCAAAACTTTGGATGCCACGCTCCCACTGATACCGCCCACATTCTAAAATCTGAACACTCTATATCTTTTCCAGTTTTTGGGCTACAGTCACCAAACTTGGAAACATTGTTAGTGACATCCGTAGCAAATGTGCAATGTTGGATGCCACGCCCACTCATACCGCCTACCTAAATATCTTTCTCAGTTTTTGCGCTAGAGTCTCTGTTGGGTCAAAGCCCAATTATAGTTTTATTAATTAGTTGAATTGTATTGAATATTTGAATATCGCGCCTTACTCTGTTACCGTCAGAGCACAACCCTGTTAAGATTAAGATAACATAACATTTGGTTACTTCTGTGTGAATATGTAAAAAATGCAGTAAGAAGATCAGTGTATAAACCGATCGAAAAGTGAAAAGTGGTGCATTGCGGCACCTCATTAAAGCAAATAAACTCAAACTACCTTTGAATAAACCTTGCACCCCCATCAACTGATTATTATAACCATCAAGAAAAAGCTCTTGATTCTACATTTTGGCGCCCGAGCAGGGACCGTGTTTGTTTTATTTAAAAGGTTTTTTGTGAAGTTGCAATTTTGCATGCATGTACACATACACATACATGTACACTGCAGGCAAAAAGTGAGGTTCTGTCGCTGCCACCAGCTTAACTTTATAATTCATAACCAATTGCGCTGCTGATTGCAATACTTGCGCATATTGCAACATGTATTAAACACGTCTTTGGATTGCACTCACTGCCGGTACCTCCAGCCAGATCGCCGCAGACGAAGACGCGACACCACGTCTACCTAACCTCAACATTGTGCACGCACGCCCACGCTGCTGCACACATTGCTCTCGCTTGCTGCCACGCCGCCGCTGCTGCCAGCTGCACAGCCCCGGCTACACAAGCGAAGCATACCTTTAGTTCGTTGTTGAAGTCGAGTGGATCCTTCAACAACAACTCATCGTTGGACTGGACAATTCTAAAGCTTCGCCAGTCGTCAGCTCGATATAACCTCAAATTCGTGCACACACACAAGCATAGTGCTGCAGCCCCTCAATATAAAGCCGCTAGTTAGCGCGCACGCATAGATCATCGCTTCAATTGGAGTCACTCAATTTGAAATTGAGTGACAAACCTGTACGTATATTCAGCGTTACACATCGGTGTTTAACAAAGTAACATATATTTCTCGTATTTGCCGACTGGTTCAATTGCAAACATGTCTACTGTGGAGCAACTCAAAACTCAACGTGTTAATGTGCGGAGAAACATCACTCGCATTAGCAAATCCGTCGAGCCCAGCCTACAACTGTCACCGTTGGAATTAACTTGTCGCTTGTCAATTTTGGAAGCCTATTTCAAAAACGCAATCAACATACAAGAAGATATTGAACAAGCTGATCCTGAGGAGCTACAACGCGATAATCGCTGCGAAATTGAGGAGCTATTCATCCGCACCAAGGTGTGCATTCAAGGACAGCTAGGCCCAGATGCGAACAGCACCGTCAACGACATGACATCTGTACATGTTGGTCATACATCCTCTGTAAAGTTGCCACGACTATCTCTGCCAACTTTCGACGGCAAGTACTCCGAGTACCAGAACTTTATTACATCGTTCAGACAAGTGATTGGAAATCAAGTCTATCTGTCTCCAATCGAAAAGTTCAATCAGCTTTTGAACTGTCTTCGGGGTCCTGCACTCGAAACGGTTCGAGCATTCCAAGTAACTTCAGAGAACTACACAAAGGCTCTGGAACGCTTGAGGACTCGCTATGATAACCCAACTCTCGTTTTCTTGGACAATATATCATCACTCTTCGCATTACCAACTGCTGCCAAGGCTAGTGGGCAACAGTTGCGCAGCCTCATCGATAATGCGTCCGCATTGTATAACTCGTTGCGGTCTCTGGGCAACGAATCGCAGATAGCTCAGGCTATGCTCATCTTCATCGTTATGGGGAAAGTAGACCAGGAGACCAAACGAAAATGGAATGAATGTCTTGAATACACAGGTTTACCCACGTGGGACAATTGCGTTCAAATCGTGGAGCGCCACTGTCAATATTTAGAGTCAATAAGTAAGTCTGCTGCTGATGCCTTCGTAAACCAACAAGGTGGTCATAAAAACCGCTCACAGCGATCACAGGCAAGCTCCTCATTTAATTACACAACGCAAACTTGCAACATATGCTCCAGCTCAGAGCATAAGACCTTTAAATGTGGCCAACTTATTGATCTCGCCGTAGAATCACGCTTAAACAGAATTAAGCAACTCGGACTCTGCATCAACTGCTTAAACAAGGGCCATATTGCAGCAAAGTGCCCATCCAAATGGAGATGCCGCACCTGCTCGCTACCGCATCACACATTACTTCATGGAGACGCAGCTACAACGCATACGTCAATTGCCCAGCCTCGCTTAAATGCACCGCAGGTTCAGGATGCAATCACGCACACGCTTACGGACACTCGTTCAGATTGTGTCATATTAGCTACGGCCTTGGTCTTGGTGAAGGATTCTTCAGGATGCTACAAAGTAGGACGCGCCTTGTTAGACTCGTGCTCTCAGGTAAACTTCATCTCTGAAGAGTTTGCCCAGACGCTGCGCTTGCCAAGATCCAAGCGCAATTTGGAGATTCGTAGTATTGGCGAATCGCGAACTCACATTAAGCATCAAGCTTCAACGACAATTAAGTCACGACATAATGAATTTGAGCTACTGCTTGATTTCTGCGTTGCACCCCATATTGCCTATCAGCCGGACTCAGAAATTGATATATCTACATGGAACTTGCCGCCAAATTCCCCGTTAGCAGATGAAGATTTCAACAAGACTCGTCGCATAGATCTACTCCTAGGTACGGAGACTTTCTTCAACATTTTAGCAGTCGGCCAATTCAAACTTGGCCAGCAACTACCGGTGCTTCAGAAGACCCTACTCGGATGGATAGTTTCTGGTCGATGTCAAGCCAACTCCAGAACAATACATCAGTATCTACTTAATGCAGACGCCTCCATCTTCACGTATAGCTCTGTCGGTATAGAACGCTTGTGGCGCATCGATGAAGTCAACAACTCGGTTGACTCACTCACACTTGAGCAGCGTAACTGTGAAGAGACATACAACAAAACGGTTCAACGCTCACAGAATGGCCGTATAGTCGTACAGCTCCCCTTCAAAGATGACCCTAGCTTACTTGGTCACTCGTTCGACACTGCTTGTAGACGATTCTACGCACTCGAACGCAGTCTGGCCAAACGGCCTGAGGTCAAGTCTCAATATGTGGACTTTATGCAGGAGTTTCATGACTTGGGGCACATGAGCCTCGTAGCGCGTCCAAAGCTGCATATTCCGCACTATTATATACCACATCATTGCGTGCTTAAGCCAACCAGCACATCAACGAAGTTGAGAGTCGTCTTTGACGCGTCGTCCCAGACCACGTCTCAAAAATCTCTCAACGACTTGCTCATGGTCGGACCTACCATCCAACCCGATCTCTACACCTTACTTCTGCGTTTCCGGAAACATCAGTACGCCATTACTGCTGATGTTGTCAAGATGTTCCGCCAGGTTTTTGTGGCCGCAGAGGATCGAAGATTTCAATACATAATTTGGAGAAATTCACCGTCGGAACCGATTCGCACATATGAGCTAAATACGGTAACTTATGGCACTGCCGCTGCGCCCTATCTGGCCATACGCAGCATGTCGTATTTAGCAGATCAACACATGGACAACTTTCCGATTGGTGCCCATTCCATCAAATCATCGTTTTATGTTGATGACTTTCTTGGTGGAGCAGACACCGTAGAAGCCCTCCATCAGATCAAGAAAGAAGTTACTGCTATACTCCACGACGGCCAGTTTTAGCTAGCCAAGTGGCACTCCAATCACGTCGATTTTGTAGATGATCGTTCAATAAAGGATCTAAATTTGTATGACGACCCAATAACCAGTACGCTTGGCTTGAAGTGGGATCAACGCATGGACACCTTTATGTTTTCGTTTTCCCCAAGGATCAGCACAACCATGGTCACCAAACGTTCGATTTTGTCAATCGCTTCATCGCTGTTTGATCCCTTAGGACTCGTCACGTCGATAATCATAGTGGCCAAGATCATCCTGCAAGAGCTGTGGCTTCTGAAGTTACACTGGGATGAATCTGTCCCTCAAGGAATCCAAACAGCATGGACATCGCTTCTAACATCACTTTCGTCGCTAGAAGACATAGCAATAACCCGCCATTGTCTACAACCCACAATACACAGCTTGCAGATACATGGATTCTGTGACGCCTCGATCAGAGCATATGGCTGTTGTATCTACACTCGCACACTAGGGTCAAATGGGTTGCTCAAAACACAGCTCGTCACATCAAAACAAGGAAACTATCACTACCTAAATTAGAACTTTGTGGTGCGCACCTGTTATCACAACTCTATCGCAAGATCGCAGGAATCTTTGATGATAGGAAGCCAACCACATTTTTATGGTGCGACTCACAGATAGTTCTCCATTGGATACGGCAGCATTCTGCCACTCTTTCTACATTCGTCGGCAATCGAATTTCAGAAATACAAGAAGCTACCACCGATTGCCACTGGATGCACGTTCCAACACACTGCAACCCTGCAGATCTGTTGTCTCGAGGTTGCACCGTAGCTGACTTGTTACAGTCGATCTGGTTCGAAGGGCCTTCTTTCCTGCGCTTAGACGAACAACATTGGCCGACGACAACACATGATGATGTGGACATGGACGTCATCAATTTGGAAAAGCGCAAGTCTGCCTTTACCGTATCCATCAGCAACAACCAACTTCTCGATGCGTTACGCAAGATCAGCTCTCATCACAGCTGTTTACTAATTGTTGCTTGGATGATTCGCTTCGTCCATCGCACTAAAAAATTAATGTCGTTCGACAAGCCGTTGCCAACGCCCATGGAACTGCAACGCGCTCTAAGCTGCATCGTTTGGAACCTACAAGCCAGCCACTTCCCAGAAGAATTGTCACTGTTGCACAAGGGTCAGTCAGTTCACAATAAGTTTCGAAATCTTTGTCTTTTCTTACAGGTCACAGATGGGTTTCAGCTTATTAAGGTCGGCGGTCGTTTGGAACTAACAGACCTTCCAGGCACCCAGAAGCACCCCATCCTACTGCCATGCAAAGAGCCTTTGGTAGAGCAGTACGTACGCTTCATGCATCGAAAGAACTATCACGCTGGACCCAAGGCACTTGTGGCTTTGATTCGCTTACAATTTTGGATAGTCAATGCACGAGATCTAGCACGCCGCATCGTTCGATCCTGCGTACACTGTGTACGCTATCGACCAATTCTGCAGGGACAGCTAATGGGGCAGTTACCTAGGGAACGTCTGACTCCAGCAAGGCCGTTCTCCCGATGCGGCATAGACTTCTGTGGTCCAGTCAACATCTACTTGCGCATCCGTGGCAAGCCACCGACAAAGGCCTATATCGCCATATTTGTTTGCCTTGTTACTAAGGCGATACACGCCGAAGTCGTATCCGATCTCACTACGGATAGCTTCATTGCCGCCCTCAAGCGCTTAATTGCCCGGCGCGGGCTTCCATCGGATATCTTCTGTGACAACGCCACGAATTTCACAGGAGCGAACAACAAGTTAGAGGCGCTAAAACTGTTTCTCTTCAAGGATGAAACAGTTCGCTTAATAAGCAATTTCTGCTCATCTGAATTTATCAACTTTCACTTCATCCCACCGAGAGCCCCACATTTCGGGGGCATATGGGAAGCTGCGGTTAAGAGCGTAAAGGGACTTCTCAACCGCACACTCCGAGACACTAGGCTCACATTTGAAGAGCTTTCTACTGCTGTTGCTGACGTTAAAGCCATACTAAACTCGCGTCCGTTGTCACCAATTTCGACGGATCCGAATGACTTAGCCGCTCTTACGCCTGGTCATTTTTTGATTGGCGATGCGCTTCGGGCTTCCTGAACATCCATTATCAGATGCTAAAATGGACACCCTCGCTCGCTGGGAACGAGTTAGCGCCATAAAGCAGCACATTTGGAGACGGTGGTCGCGCGAATACATTAACGAGCTTCAGATCCGCACAAACTGGACTAAGACATCGCCAAACATAGCCATTGGCGACATGGTCATAGTCCACGAGGATAATCTTCCACCGCAACGATGGCTCCTTGGCCGCATCACCGACACCATCACTGGCAAGGACAACCTCGTTCGTGTTGCCGAGGTTAGAACAGCAAAGGGGATTATTCGTCGACCTGTACGTAAACTAGCATTGTTACCCGTTTCTTGAAAGTCAATCACATACTTTCAAGGCGGCCGGTATGTTGGGTCAAAGCCCAATTATAGTTTTATTAATTAGTTGAATTGTATTGAATATTTGAATATCGCGCCTTACTCTGTTACCGTCAGAGCACAACCCTGTTAAGATTAAGATAACATAACATTTGGTTACTTCTGTGTGAATATGTAAAAAATGCAGTAAGAAGAAGATCAGTGTATAAACCGATCGAAAAGTGAAAAGTGGTGCATTGCGGCACCTCATTAAAGCAAATAAACTCAAACTACCTTTGAATAAACCTTGCACCCCCATCAACTGATTATTATAACCATCAAGAAAAAGCTCTTGATTCTACATTTTGGCGCCCGAGCAGGGACCGTGTTTGTTTTATTTAAAAGGTTTTTTGTGAAGTTGCAATTTTGCATGCATGTACACATACACATACATGTACACTGCAGGCAAAAAGTGAGGTTCTGTCGCTGCCACCAGCTTAACTTTATAATTCATAACCAATTGCGCTGCTGATTGCAATACTTGCGCATATTGCAACATGTATTAAACACGTCTTTGGATTGCACTCACTGCCGGTACCTCCAGCCAGATCGCCGCAGACGAAGACGCGACACCACGTCTACCTAACCTCAACATTGTGCACGCACGCCCACGCTGCTGCACACATTGCTCTCGCTTGCTGCCACGCCGCCGCTGCTGCCAGCTGCACAGCCCCGGCTACACAAGCGAAGCATACCTTTAGTTCGTTGTTGAAGTCGAGTGGATCCTTCAACAACAACTCATCGTTGGACTGGACAATTCTAAAGCTTCGCCAGTCGTCAGCTCGATATAACCTCAAATTCGTGCACACACACAAGCATAGTGCTGCAGCCCCTCAATATAAAGCCGCTAGATAGCGCGCACGCATAGATCATCGCTTCAATTGGAGTCACTCAATTTGAAATTGAGTGACAAACCTGTACGTATATTCAGCGTTACACATCGGTGTTTAACAAAGTAACATATATTTCTCGTATTTGCCGACTGGTTCAATTGCAAACATGTCTACTGTGGAGCAACTCAAAACTCAACGTGTTAATGTGCGGAGAAACATCACTCGCATTAGCAAATCCGTCGAGCCCAGCCTACAACTGTCACCGTTGGAATTAACTTGTCGCTTGTCAATTTTGGAAGCCTATTTCAAAAACGCAATCAACATACAAGAAGATATTGAACAAGCTGATCCTGAGGAGCTACAACGCGATAATCGCTGCGAAATTGAGGAGCTATTCATCCGCACCAAGGTGTGCATTCAAGGACAGCTAGGCCAATAATCAAAAATGACTGTATTTCCCACAATTGTAACCGTTGAGCCCCCTTTTAAATTTGATGACTTGGTGCAATGCTACCGCTGCCAAGGTTTCGGGCATACCCAACGATATTGCCGCCTTGACGAGCGATGTGTTAAATGCGGAGGTAACCACGCATCCAGCACATGCGGTAAGGGCAGAGATGACCCGGCTTTTTGCCTGCACTGCGAAGGTAATCATGTGGCCTCCTACAAGGGATGTCCAGCATATAAAAAGGCTAAGAACCTGGCAGCACCTAAGTCTACCAGAACTCAATTTCAGGCAAACAGGGCTGCGACGGGCAACCCATTGCCAAGTGTCAGCCCCAACCTCAGCTATGCGAATGCAGCCAGAGGCTGTAACAATAACGAGGGTAACAACGTATCCCAGTTAAGGTCTGACAATTATATTGACGCAATGGTTGCGCGTATGGAGACAATGATGGAGCGTATGCTCGACAAAATGTTTAGCCAAATGACAAACATGTTGGCTACAGTCATGTCGAAGCTATGCAAATAGGCTTAAAAGTAACCTTATGGAATGCGAACGGTCTGTGCAATAGCAGGCCAGAGGTCGAGCACTACTGCAAGACAAATAAAATTGATATATTGCTCATCTCAGAGACACACTTCTCGTCAAGGTCATATTTCTCAATAAAAGGATATGACCTCATTTACGCTAACCACCCCAGCGGAAGAGCCAGAGGCGGAGCAGCCATTCTGGTCAAAAGCAACTTGGAGTACGCAGAGCATCCACTTATCCAGGAGAATTGGGTGCAATGTGCATCCATAAGAGTCAACACCATGCTAGGAGAGTTGACGATCGCTGCTGCCTACTGTCCACCAAGATACAATGTAAGAGATGAGGATTTTGCGCAACTTATAAGCCAACTAGGTAGTAAATTTATCATCGGCGGTGACTTCAACGCGAAGCACCTTTGGTGGGGCTCCAGAGTCAACAACCCTAGGGGACAAGCGCTATACCGACTTATCCAGGCAAAAAACCTAAACTGCCACTCCACTGGTTCGCCGACTTACTGGCCCTCTGATCCGCTGAAGGTACCAGACGTCCTAGACTTTGCAATCTCCAGTGGCGTTGACCCAGGATTGATACAAATTACGGCTGACGAAGACCTTTTCTCTGACCACAGCGCAGTCATGCTGCTCATTAATGCTCCAGTAGTGATGAAGTCAGCGCGCAAGAGGCTAATATATAAAAATACAGACGCTGCAAAGTACCAAAACTGGCTGATCAGAAACACCAACCCAAATCCAACCTTAGACAGTAGCCAGGATGTTGAAGCTGCCATTGATGCGCTCACCAAAAGTATTACCGATGCAGCGGCGTATGCTGCCCCGAGAATGAGTCAGCGCCAGCGTCCTAGGATCCTGAACAGGGAAATTCACCTATGGAGCCCCCAGATTGCAGAATTACTCCAGGAAAAACGCAGGCTCAGGCGAGTCCGGTTCCTTACAAGGAACCCAAGGGACAAGGCAGCATTGAACAGAGCCACCAAGGCGCTAAAGGAGCTGCTCATCAGCTTGAGGAGGGAGAACTTCGACTCCTTTCTGGAGGAGCTTGAACCCAATGCCCCTCATCACAACTTGTGGAAAGTCACCAAAACGATCAAAAGGCCAACAAAAAGGGCAGCCCCAGTGAAAAATATGGACGGCAGCTGGTGCAGATCTGAGATGGAAAGGGCCAACGCGTTCGCACAACATCTGGAGAGCATTAGATGTACAGCTGTTGAAATCTGCGAGACGGAGCAGCAACCCACTGGTAATCACCAAGGCAGCAGTCAAATACCCCCGGTACTGGAGGAAGAAACGACGGAATATATTGTGGCGCTTAAGTCAAGCAAAACGCCAGGTGTTGATTGTATTAATGCAGTCGCACTGAAGCTTCTGCCCCCAGTCTGCATTAAGCTTATTACTAAGCTCTTTAACAGATGTCTCGAGATTGGGTACTTTCCAGAGCAATGGAAACGAGCCCAGGTTGTAATGATACTTAAGCCCGGGAAACCTGAATCCAATTTGGCCTCATATCGTCCGATCAGTTTGCTGGCAACGCTTTCAAAAATACTTGAAAGAGTATTTTTGAGTAGGGTGTTGCCGATATTGGATGAGGCTGGTCTTATCCCTGATCACCAGTTTGGTTTCAGGCGCGGTCATGGAACCCCAGAGCAATGTCACAGAGTCGTCCAACGCATTCTGGACGCATTTGAGGCCAAAAAATACTGCTGTGCTGTAATGCTTGACGTCAAACAGGCATTTGACCGAGTTTGGCATCTTGGGCTGCTCTTTAAACTCAGGAGGAGTCTACCACAGGCCTATTACGCTTTCCTCGCCTCGTACTTGAGTGACAGGCAATTCCATGTGCAATGCGGGAATGCGAGATCAACTCCCAAAAGCATTGGAGCTGGCGTCCCCCAAGGCAGTGTGTTGGGCCCACTTCTATATAATATATACACAGCTGATCTGCCTGTAATTGAGTGCCCTGAGCTACTTGTTGCCACCTACGCCGATGACACAGCATTTCTAGCAACTGCTGATACACCGGAGGAGGCCTCTCGAATAGTGCAAGCTGAGTTGGATTTAGTAAATGATTGGCAAAGGAGGTGGAACATTGCGGTCAACAATGATAAGTCCACAGCCACCACATTTGCACTCAGGCAGGGTAACTGTCCACCTGTTTACCTGGATGGAGTCCATATCCCGGAAGAGGCAGCGCCAAAATACCTTGGCATGACTCTGGACAGGAGGCTGACGTGGAGGCCTCACCTGATGAGAAAACGAAAGCAGGCGGAAGGAACTATGAAGAAATACTACTGGCTAGTAGGTCGCAGTAGCAAATTAAGCATCCAGTCAAAGTTGCTTGTGTACAAAACTATCGTAAAACCAATTTGGACTTACGGAATTCAACTGTGGGGAGCTGCGAGACGTAGCAACCGGCAAATAATACAAATCTTTCAAAACAAAGCCCTGCGCATCATTGGTAATGCGCATATTTACCACGACAACGCAACTATACACAGAGTTCTCAACATACCTTGGGTAACGGATGAGATACAAAAGAGGAGCTCCAGGTACCGAACACGCTTAGACCAACACCTAAACCATCTAGCAATTGGCCTGCTGGACAACAGCACAACCACGAGAAGACTAAAAAGAAACCATCCGCTTGACCAGTCTCGAACATAATATAATACCAACACCAGCTACATGAAACACTAAAGTCAAACACCCCAACAAAAAACTTAATAATTGTCTAAGTAAGACAGATTTTAAATACAGTTAAAAGACAGATATAAAAAAAAAAAAAAATTTCCCACAATTTTAAAGCTATGCTCACGAAATTTGATGGGAAGGTAGATGTTGAAGTCTTACAAAGATATGCATCAAAACTTTGGATACCACGCCCCCACTGATACCACCCACATTCTAAAATCTGAAAACTCTATATCTTTTTCAGATTTTGGGCTAGTGTCACCAAACTTGGAAACATTGTTAGTGACATCCGTAGCAAATGTGCAATATTGAATGCCACGCCCACTTATACCGCCCACCTAAATATCTTTCTCAGTTTTTGCGCTAGAGTCTCCAAACTTAATAGGGGAATAGAAGGTGCCATCCGCCACATATATGTCACGCCTGTCTATTTATACCCAAAACCCCCATAGTTTATAAATACATACAAACTTCCATATGTGCTTTGTTTGCTTGTTCGAAATTGTATATCAACAATGTTTGTTTGGTACCACGTAACGTCTGAATTAGATAAGCAGCAAGTAAGCAAATCTACCGATATACAAAGATGTTCAAGATTTATTATTTTCGCGCAAATGGCTCGTTATATAAAACAAATACAAATTGAATGTATGTACATATGTACATATCTATACAACTTTTTTGCATTAAATAAACATACATATGTATGCAGATTACATTTTCATAAGTTTCTATTTGTTAGTGCGTTTGTTTTTGCACTGTATATAAATAAATTGCACTTGCATTTTTTGTAATATTTATGTATATACAAAAGAATGTTAAATGTACGTACATACATGTGTATGTATGTACATATGTGTATATATATCAAAACATCAATGGCAATAGGTAGTTGTGTGCACAACTCTTTTAGGCGTACAAAGTTATGTTTTAATTGATTTGTTTTAAAACAATGAAACCAACAAAAAGAAGCATTGCTAGCCCAACAACAACACTATAACAACAACAAACGGAACTTGAGTCGCAAATCAATTGTAAAAGACACAAAGAAGAAAAGAGAATAACGGAGACACATACACGGCACATGTGTTTTATTTTTGTAAACTCGCTGGCGAACGCTTGTACAGACGGCAGAAGTGTGTTTTGTTTTTGTAAACTCGGCCGCGATAGCTTGTGCGCAGACGGCGGTAGTGGAATGGGTCATGTGTTTTGTTTTTGTAAACTCCGTCGCGTTGAAACTCACAGCTTTTGCGACAAAATGGCGCCAGAGTGGTGGAATGAGGTAAAGTGATAAATGCAGGACATTGATTTGTATGGGAGGTAGTCCAAGGAGTGGTCTAAATTAAAAATCCTTTCTTATCAATTTTCTTTCTGCTCACTTTCAACATGAATGGAATATTATGTGAAAATTCCAGCCTTCTATCTCTTTTCGTTTAGGCTGTGGGTCTCTCAACAATCAGTCAGTCAGTCAGTCAGGACCAACTCTTTTATATATATAGATGGGCACGCTCCAGGACATAAGTGTATGGGAGGTGCCCCAAGGAGTTGTCGGATCGAGTCCAAATGTTACATCCATAATTTTTTTACACACCCTTATGTCCTGACCAAGCTTCGTTCAGATTGATTAATTTTAAAACATAGCTCTAGTACAAAAGTTGGGAAAATAAGGACTTAAGTGTTCAGGAGGAACTCGAAGGAGTTGTCAAAAATAAAATTACTTTCTTAGTGTTTAAGCCGAAAAGTATGCACCGGCACCTGTAACTCCCCATCCAAGCAGTGTTCTCTTTCCATAAACTCTCATGTAATTATGTTAACCAAAATATTGTAATTATGTTAGCAGCCTGCTGAGTAAGCTCAACAGGCTGTTATATTTAGTACCAATTCAACATTAAAACGAATTACAACCTACACAAAAACCGCGCGTTATTCTTTTAAACCGCTTTCTATCTCGTATTTTAATACAAAGGTATTAAAAATCCTTATTGTATCGTGAGTGCTGTTTTGTTCACCCCTCCACGATTTTACATGGTCCTTCGAGCCGGATGATTTGATTTTGGAAACCATCCCTCGCCCCATCTCGCTACGGTGGACAACACACATCACATAAATACAACATCTCAAAAAAGAACAGATAAGTAATATAATTTGCCCCTTGAATTCATATTACTGTCCATGTGCATTTCATCTATTAAATATTATAAACGCAGTTTAATATTCTCCAATATATTTGGTATTTGCACATTGTCCGATTTTTTTTGTCTGTTCTTGCGTTTTTCGTTATCCGCACTCATCCGTTTTTTTCTGGCGCCACTTGAACTTACATACATATGTACGTATGTATGTACGTGGACCTGTGCTCACAATTTTGTCCAAATATATAAACGCGTCATATTTATGTGCGTTTTTAATTGTGTACAACTTCCAGCTTTTGCCCTTTTTGTGAATATATGCATACATACATATATGTATATACATATATTTATAACATAAAAGTGCAGAAGAAACTAACAAGTGTTCTCTCTTAATCCGCCACCACTTGTACCTCCACAACATTAAACATATTAACATATTTATAACAAGTGATTATACATATATTTGACTTCAAAACGTTAACCTTGGTTTGACCTACTGGCTGTCAAATCAAAGCTCTCATACATACATACATATCCAAATCAACGGTGACACTCAACGCATACTCAAAAACACATATACACGTACATTCATACATATGCTGTGGTCACTGACTCCAGCTAGCTGCAGCTGTCCAAGTGTGTTTACCGCTGCACATGTTTTGTATACCCTGCACTTTTGTTGAAACAAGTGGGGTATATGCGTTTCCGAGTCAACTTTCATAATTTCTCAGACACCCTTCCGCAAGTTGGGTATATCCGTCCGTGCAATACTTTGCTCGATAAGTGTGGCATATCCGACTGCGAGAAACTTTGTTAATAACAAGTAAGAAGGCTCTAGTCGAGAAATCCCGACTAGGACATACCCTTAACCCCATACGTAACGCGTTCAGTCATTTGTGTGTATTTACCCAGTGACCAATATGATCAAAATGACCAAATTTCAAACTGCGATATCTCCGGTGTTTCTTAACCGATTTTATTCAAATTTTTTAAAATGTTCATTATTTTACCAATTGTTCAAAACCCGGTTTTCACAATTTTGAAATTCAAGAATTTTTCGTTATCGATCACATGTGTATATCGGAAACCAAAAGTGTTATCGAAAATTTGAAGGAAACTTGATCTGCCTATGGTTAAGGAGAGCTTAAGTTTCAAGTTTGAAGTCTCTAGCTCTTATAGTCTCTGAGATCGGCGCGTTCATACAGACAGACGGACAGACAGACAGACGGACAGACGGACAGACGGACATGGCTAGATCGACTCGGCTGTTGATGCTGATCAAGAATATATATACTTTATAGGGTCGGAGATGCTTCCTTCTGCCTGTTACATACATTTGCACAAAACCATTATACCCTTATTTACCCATTTTATGGGTTAAGGGTATAAAAATATTATAAAAAAAATAATAATAATAATTTTTGTTGTTGTTCCAAATAAACATTCTCACTGCCTCCAGATAAGTGTGGCATATCCGACTGCGCAACACTTTGTTAAAAAAAAAATAAATACAATTTTTTTTTTTTGTTCCAAATACATTTCTCCACCTTGTTGTGTGTGAGAAAATATCCGACTGCGCAATACTCTGTTTATATAAAAAAAAAATAAAATAAAATACTTAAAATTTTTATTGTTTTATTATTCCACTTACTTTATTATTCCAAATAAACATTTCCACTGCAATATAACCAAATCTGGTATATTTTGTTGTTTATTTTTCCTGGTATTTGTTTTTTTTTGTTTGTTTTTTATTTACTCCAAATAAAAAACAATTATCCGTGTCCGTTTCCGACATTACCCTAAGCTGGTATTTTGTAGTATTTTTTTGGTATTTTTTTCGGAATTTTCCGTTCTGATTAACAAATAAAGTCCCGTTCATACGCACCACTGTATACCTTTGAATTCTTTGTACCTTGTGTGAACGTTTTCGGCTCCGTAGAGAGCATATTATGTCCGAAGGCTCCAACCAACAAGAGACACGTCGTCTTTCCGTCCGTCGCTCTTCCTTCTCAGGCGCTCGCAGCTCTTCAGCGCCAAGCGAAAAAGCCAGTTTAAGCTATTCCAAACTTCCGTCTGAATCAGAACAGTCCGCTGTCCAATCCAAATCACTAGCTATCACTCAATCCAAGCTTAAGGCAAAGAGTGTAGCAATTCAAGACAGCGCCCGTGTAACAAGACAAACTTCACAAAAAATAGCTGACAACTCCAAAATGGCGCTGAATGCCTTTATTGCCGTTTCGGACAGATTGAGCCAATTTGAAGCGAGTTTCGCAAGCTCAGCAGGCGTATCGCTGTTCACATTACAGGTGCGCCGGGATCAAATCCGATCCTTATGGGAAAAAATAGAGCTTGCGTTCGAGCAAGGTTCCCAAACCATAACGCAAGGCGCCGGGTCCAGCAACGATCTTGCGATTCTAACCAACAAGTATGAGCATTGCTATTCCATATATGAGCGGTGCGTAGCTCAGTTAAGCGAAAGCATAGACGCAGTTTCCACGCAAAATAAGCAACCCCAATCCTCTTCTCCTTCCATGTCAAGAGGATGTAGTCTTCCCCAATTGACACAGAAGTCTTTGATGGAGACTATCTGCGTTGGCCCACTTTTCGGGATTTATTCACAGCAATCTACATAAACAATGCTAGATTGTCCCCAGTCGAGAAACTGTTTCATCTCAGTGCTAAGACAAGCGGCGAGGCAAGGGGTATTGTTTCTAAATCTCCTTTAACAAATGATCAATTCCTTCGAAGCAAAGGTTAAGGTGAAGGCACAACCAGCCAAGCCCAATTCTTCCTGCAAACTCTGTTCCAAAGAGCCCCATCCAATTCGTTTATGCCCCCGGTTTCTGCAAATGACAGTACCGGATCGGGCCTCCTACATAAAGCAGCAGCAGGACATCAGCTGAAAGAATGCCCAAGTAGCCATAACTGCTTTACGTGCAAAGGCCGCCACAATACACTGTTGCATCGTGGCGACCCTCCTACCCAGTCGACCACAAGGTCGTCCTTAAGTACTGCGGCTGCTCCATACCTGCCAAATGTTCCAATACAGTCCACTCCTAGGCAAAGTTCGGCAAACATCCACAATTACTTCACGTCGAACACGCAAGGTGTTCTATTAAGCACAGCCATAATTAACATATGCCACCTTGGCACTAGTTATAAAGCTCGTGCGTTGATCGATTCTGGTTCCGAAGCAACATTCATTTCTGAACGAATGTTTAGAATCATCAACCTACCGTTCAAACGTATGACAGCCCAAGTTGCCGGACTAAACCATGCGGTGTCAGCCAATCCTGAGAAGTTATGTCACTTCAATATTGGATCCCCAACAAAGCCGAGAGTTCGCATTGAAGCATCGGCGTTTGTTCTTCCTAGCGTGGCAGGAACTCTCCCTTCGCATCCGATTCCCGGAAGTGCCTTGCGAGGACTGCCCAATATTCCGTTAGCTGACCCTCTCTTCTACAAGAGCTCGCAGATAGATGTACTTTTAGGTGCAGATATCCTTCCATCAATCCTACTTGGCGGCTCGATTCCTAATATTTGCGGCGCGCTATTGGGTCAAGAAACCATTTTCGGTTGGATTCTTACCGGCCCAATTCCTACCTGTGCTTCATCCTCTATCTCCGCGTTTTCAACCCGTGTCACGGTCAAATTAGACCAACGGTTGGATAACCTCCTCACAAAGTTTTGGGAGGTGGAGGATCTCCCGAAGAAGCCAGTAAAAGAGTCTGATGCCATTTGCGAAGACATCTTTATGCGCACCACAACTAGAGATGAAAGTGGCAAATATATTGTCACACTCCCCTTCAAAAATCCTGATCACATCAACTTAGGACATTTAAGGTCAATCGCACTGGCTCAGTTTCTGAGAAACGAGAACCGTTTAAACAGAAACATTCCATTAAAAGAGCAGTACGACTCCGTGATCCAGGATTATCTGGACTTAGGTCATATGAGACAAGTCCCCCCTTCTATAGATACTGGGAACTTTTACCTTCCGCACCATGCTGTCCTTAAACCAGACAGCACTACGACAAAAGTTCGCGTTGTATTCAATGCCTCCAGTCAATCCACAAACGGTAAAAGCCTGAATGGTGTCCTCCATGCAGGTCCCGTTTTACAATCTGATTTAACTATTCAGATTTTGAAATGGCGTTTTTTCCGTTACGGCTTCAACGCTGACATTACTAAAATGTATCGTCAGATTTTAGTAAAGCCCATCCACACGCCTTTTCAGAGGATCCTCGACCGTAATTCCAACCAAGAGCTTTGTGATTATGAGCTTGATACTGTTACGTTTGGGGTTAATTGCGCGCCATTCCTGGCAATTCGCGTGTTGCAGCAGCTCGCTAAAGACGTATTAGCTAAATTTCCGCGTGCTAGTGACATCATTTCCAACTACATGTATGTTGACGATGTACTAGCAGGAGCACACTCCAAGCAATGCGCGATTTCCAGTATCAAGGAACTCCAAGAAGCTATGGGTACAGCGGGGTTTCCACTTCGCAAGTGGACTTCCAATGAAATGGAGCTGCTTCGCGACATTCCTAAAGACCACCGGTTAAGAGAGGATTTTCTAGAACTTGATGAGGCCAGCATTGCTAAGACATTAGGGATCCGATGGCAAGCAAACACCGACGAGTTCTTCTTTGCGCCTTCGAACATAGCGACAAAGGGTTCGTTCACAAAACGTGAAGTCTTGTCGGAGATAGCCAAGCTCTTCGATCCAGCGGGATGGCTGGCACCTGTCATGGTTCGCGCGAAGATTTTCATGCAGGAAATCTGGCTTCACGAGCTTGGCTGGGATGATCCGTTGCCGTCTGAATTGGTTCAGCGATGGGAAGAATTCCCCTCCTGTCACCCCCGTCTTGGTGATATTCGAATACCACGATGGGTCGCCTATCAGCCAAAAGCGACCATCCAGATTCATGGCTTCTGCGACGCCTCCCAAAAGGCATACGGAGCAGCGCTGTATGTTCGCGTGGAAGCGGGTCTCCAAGTGTCAGTCCACCTCTTAACGTCCAAGACCAGAGTAGCTCCAGTCAAAACAGTGTCACTGCCGCGACTCGAGCTGTGCGGAGCCGTTCTACTCGCAGAGTTGTCCTCAGCCCTCATCCCTCAAATGCCAGTTGAGAATTGCAAATTGTTTCATTGGACGGATTCAACAATTGTTCTTGCCTGGCTTCGCAAATCTCCATGTTCCTGGACAACGTTCGTCGCCAACCGCATTTCTAAGATCGGCCAAGCAACCGATTGTCAATCGTGGTCTCACGTACTGTCAGAGGACAATCCAGCTGACTTAGCCAGCCGCGGAGTTTCGCCACAGGAGCTGAAGGACAGCCATCTGTGGTGGAATGGACCTGATTGGTTAGGCTTGCCTCAAGAGCAATGGCCAGTCCCAGCTGACTCGTGTCTGGAGACTGACATAGAGCAGCGTCCCATTAAGGTCCACATTGCGGAGCTGTCTCCATCAGATCCTCTTGACCGCTTCTCCGACTTCGGCAGAGCATTACGGGTTCTCGCCTATGTTTTTAGATTTTTCAAACGGTGTCGTAATCCCTTGGTGCTGTTTCCATCTCAGAGAGCAACTCATTGTCTTAACGCAACGCAACTCATACTCAAGGGAGTATAAGTGCCTTCGTGACAAGCATGGCTTGCCACCTTCCAGTCCCATACTCAATCATGCGAGCTTCCGGTCGAATCAGCAGATCGTGCAATTTAAATTACGATGAACGCCATCCTATTATCCTCCCATACTCTTGTGCGTTTAGTCGTTTACTCGTCCAATTCACGCATCGGATCTCGCTGCATGGCGGAAATCAACTAATGATGCGCCTTATTCGTTCCAAGTACTGGATTCCGAAGCTCAAGAAGCTTATTACATCCATGACCAATTCCTGTCGAGTCTGCGTGGTGTACCGAAAAAGGCTTCAAACGCAGCTCATGGGCTGTTTGCCGGAAGAGAGGTCGACTTTTTCACGCCCGTTTACGCACACTGGTATTGACTTTGCTGGGCCGTTCGACATTAAGAACTACACCGGTCGTGCCTGCCTTATCACCAAAGGCTATGTATGTGTCTTTGTGTGTTTCAGCACAAAGGCAATCCATCTTGAAGCCACATCCGACTTAACTACGGACAAATTCCAAGCAGCGTTTGCTCGTTTTATAGCAAGACGCGGCTGCCCGTCCGAAGTTTACTCCGACAATGGTAAGACGTTTGTTGGAGCCTCGAGAGCCTTTGCTCGAGATTTCCTGGAGGCTACCAAAAAGCAAGTCGAACAAAGCACAGTCTCTCGTGGCATTTTGTAGTGGCCAGTTCCAGTAACATGAATAAGTTCGCGTCTGTATATTTTGCATAACTGTAAGACTTAACATATTCCTCTGTTAACATATTTCTCTCTGTATGAGAGCGCTCTCAGTGACCGCAGTCCCACATGATTGCATGTGTGTAGTATAAATTTGACAATAAGAGAGCAAACGAATGAGCATAGAAGCAGCATAGGCAGATCAAGCACAGTTATGTCCTTCCAATATCTGGAAGTAAAACTGCACGTAGGCCAATTACGCTGTGTACGCTTTGTACCTTTTTTCTTATGAGCAGAGCTATAAAAGCGCATCACAAGGCAGCGTGGTTTCTTTTCTAAGTGCATGTGCCAACGGAGCTACGAAAGTCATTTAAGACTAGTTAAAGTCATTTATATGTACAGTTTAATATATGGTAGTGAATTTCAATCACGCTAAGTTAAAGTTATAAGAAGATCGGCAAGGCGTATGCTTACATACTGCCGACCCACTGTACCAAGTGTTTTGCAGCGTGAGCAGCAAGTGAAAGGTGATTTGAATATATTCCTAGATCAAATATAGTGACCTAACGTTCAGTTGTATTTTGTATAGAGGTAGCAATAACGGCAGAAGCAGCTATTCGCCGCCGGCCGGTTAGTGCATTGCGCTTTCGCGCTTCTCTTTCAACAAGTGCCACCGGTCGGCGAGTCAAGTGTATCGCACCAATTTGCGTGCCCAAGAAGCTCCGAAACGATCCGGAAAGGTCTTATAGGAATTGTGAGAAGGATCAGGAGTGCTATACTTTAGCGGCACACAGTTTTACATTTGAGAAAAATGGGTCGAAACTCTCAGCGACAGAAAATTGTGAACGGCGAATATACCCCACCACATGTACAGGGTACAATAACAGCTCAGCGCGTTCTAGCTGCTCCACTACAATAACAGCGCTCAATATCGCACAGCGGAATTAAGTCCAGCATTGCGTGGCTCTGTTAAGGAATTAGTTTGTATCGCCAACGTAGATTTGTGCTTAATACCAAGTTATCAGAACCACAGATCAGTTAAGTTGAAATTTGAATTTGTCTCTAATATAAATGAGTATTAAACTTTATTAGGTGCAAATCATACGGCATGAAATTGTAATTGGTAATAGTAGAACTCCCGCTTAAATATTTTTATTAATTTATACAGTCGACTAACGCCAACGCATCAACTGTGACTTCAACGGGCCCGGCGAAGATACATCGATGGAAGGATTGTGAGTTTGAAATATACACTGTTAACATTTCGTAAGTACAACTTGCATCAGCAAGAATATCGTTTCGTAATTTATTTCAGCGAGAATTTTGCTATTATTAAAACATGCGTATATGAGTGTCTAAACAAGCTTAGAATAGTATTTACATTTTGAAATCGCGTAGCGTCATGCAATCCTTATGGACCATGCAAAATATATTTGAAAAATTAAATTGTAGAGATAAACGAAATTATGATTGAGTAGAATTATATTGAAGCCGTCGCCGAATCGACATAATGTGTGTACACTATTTGAACTAAATGAAATAAAGTATTTGATAAGGGGTAACCAACAAACTTCTATTCAGTTACCAAGGTAGGGAGGGTAAAGAATAAAGGGGGCTATCTACACCTCAGCCGCCCTAATCATCAACCTGTTTGTACTCTGCTGTCTTTCCTTGTACGTGGGTACAGCCCAAACACAATTTTTGAACCATTTATCGTAGATTTCAGGAAGTGCACTTATATTTATTTTCCGTGTCAAGTAGCGCCATATAGCGGGAGGAAGCAACAACCCACGCCATATCCGACGAGCATAGCACAGAGCATCGCTAGAAGTGCACGACCGCTGAATCCTCTGTACGCATTGTCCTTCAGACAGTGTGAGCTACGGACGCCTATGCAGGCATCCCTGGCTGGAAGTTACCCAACTGGTACAATCAGTTTAGTTGAACACTACATAAAAATAAATTGGCGCCCAAAACGTGGGGCAGAGATTTTAGTAAACAAAAGACCACCCCAATGAGCCGATTCGAGTACATTAAGTAGTCAGCACCTTTTCATGTTTTTGAAAAAGAGTCGCCCCAAAGAGTCGAACTCACCACTGCTCTGTAAATCCATCCATTAAATTACAAACTTTGCATTTTTATAATCCAACAATTTTCTTAGTTTGAGATTACGTTAATGATTTTGAGAATCTCGTTTTCTGGAATAGCGACTTCAATTCGAGTACTTACGGATTGGTCGACCAAAAGCGAAGCTTACTTCAGGAGTAACCTTCAGAGTATAGAATAACTACACAGTTAAATGATATTGTTACTGAACGATTGAGATCCTCGACACTATGAATTTGCGATCTTGATTCGAGAGCTTTCGGATCAATCGACTAGTGCGCAGCTCATCGTTTACAACATTTTAAGTAACTTATAAAAACAAACGTGAATGCCCAGTACGGTGTATTAGGAATTGCAGTCACAGGAGAGACTTCGGTACATGACCAATACACACAAACTGAGCTGAAGCAGAAACAGCAACATTTAATTTCAATTTTAAGCAGCAGTAGTAGTAAAATAAGTTGATGATCAGATAGTGTAACACGCATATAGTTGAAAGGTGACGGACAAAGAATTACAAAAAAAGAAGAAAAAAAAAAAATTTATTTAATAACAATGTCAGTTCGACGTAGTACTGAAAATTTAGTTGATATTAGTAGCAGGCAAGAAACGCTATGTGGTATTTGTCAGCAGGCCATAAGTTCTCTTAATCTTTCTGCTGTGTCGCCATGCGGACACGAATTTCACCGGCATTGCATTTCCCAAAACTTGCAACAGTCTGACTGTTGTCCTACGTGTCAACAGCCATGCTCTTTGCAACAATTACCTTCAGGTGGAAATACCTTACAAGCTGAACTGTTAGCGTCGCAACAAGATCGAGACATAGCAACAGTCAACGCAGGACCTAGTACAAGTAAAGCGGCATCTCGAGGTAGAGGCAGAGGTAGAAATAGTAGTAGAGGAGGTAGTACGAGCTTTCGTAGAGGCGTGACAACTCGTTCACAGAATCGTAACAACCGAGATGAGGTGGATAACAGCACAACAAGTGTGCCAAATATCTCAGTGGATTCTTCGAGACCCATAAGCGCCACAGAAATAAGTCAGATGGTACAGGAAGCAATGCAGACTCAACAGCAACAGCTGATGCAGACTCTAACAGCTTTTAGTCAAACCCAGTTGTCTAACGTACATTTAGGTAGCAACAGGCAGCACTTAGAAACCGAAACAGCTAGGGCAGCTTCTGTTCAGCAGCCTTCGCTTGGACTAAATAATATCAACAGACGTTCAAGCTCAGACCAGATTAGTTACCCGATCAATCAAGGCAGAACTCGTAGTTCGGTTCAGCCTGAGAAAGTACCGAATATTATTCAAAGCTGGCACATTAAATTTGATGGAGCTAGAGACGGTGTCCAGGCTGAAGAATTTTTATACAGGGTACAAGCTTTGGAGCGACAGAATTTGAATGGAGATAATCAAACATTATGTGACCATTTACATATGTTCTTTGTTGGTAAAGCCAACGAGTGGTTCTGGAAATTTCACCGATCGTACAGAGAGTTTACCTGGACTGAGTTTTGCAGAGAATTTAGAGAGAAGTTCAAGAACATCGATACTGATATGGATACTTGGGAATCCATTAACAGCAGGCGTCAAGGTGATAAAGAATCCTTTGAAGAATATCAATTTGAAGTTGAAAGATTAGTAGCCCGTTTGAAATGTGAGATCTCTGAAGAAGCGTTAGTACATTTACTCATTCGCCATTCAAAACCGGCACTGAGATATGAGTTAATGCATTTAGGTATAAACACGTTAGCACTCTTGAGAGCAGAAATTTGTACACACGAACAGTTTAATAAACAAGTTCGATCTCAGTATAGTAAGAATAATCCCACTCAACGAGCGAGCATATTTCAAATTGCTGAAGATTTAAACGAATCTGAGCAAGCTGAAGTTTCAGCGCTACAGCGCAAACAAATTAAGTGTTGGAACTGCGATAAATTAGGACATCGTTTTGACGAATGTTTTGAAACACGCAGTATCTTTTGTTACGGATGTGGAGCGAAAGACACCTACAAGCCCAAATGTCCGATATGTAATCCGACGGAAAACCGTCAGGGGGATGCGACAGCCAAAGTCTATCTGTCGCATCCGAAACGCTAAAATCCGATGTCAGTACACAGACCGATCTTTCTGCGGATTCGGATCTGAGTGAACAAAGCAGATTATCAGTTAGTTATCCAAGGACGAAAACAAATGAACAAGGCAAGTCTATAGGCGTATACCACCTGAAAGACATAAAATGCTAGAGTCAAGTACAGAGAACTGACCCATTTTCAGATAATAATTCTCGAGATGGGACTCTCGTCTCATTATCTGCGCTGTAGTGGCCAGTTCCAGTAACATGAATAAGTTCGCGTCTGTATATTTTGCATAACTGTAAGACTTAACATATTCCTCTGTTAACATATTTCTCTCTGTATGAGAGCGCTCTCAGTGACCGCAGTCCCACATGATTGCATGTGTGTAGTATAAATTTGACAATAAGAGAGCAAACGAATGAGCATAGGCAGATCAAGCACAGTTATGTCCTTCCAATATCTGGAAGTAAAACTGCACGTAGGCCAATTACGCTGTGTACGCTTTGTACCTTTTTTCTTATGAGCAGAGCTATAAAAGCGCATCACAAGGCAGCGTGGTTTCTTTTCTAAGTGCATGTGCCAACGGAGCTACGAAAGTCATTTAAGACTAGTTAAAGTCATTTATATGTACAGTTTAATATATGGTAGTGAATTTCAATCACGCTAAGTTAAAGTTATAAGAAGATCGGCAAGGCGTATGCTTACATACTGCCGACCCACTGTACCAAGTGTTTTGCAGCGTGAGCAGCAAGTGAAAGGTGATTTGAATATATTCCTAGATCAAATATAGTGACCTAACGTTCAGTTGTATTTTGTATAGAGGTAGCAATAACGGCAGAAGCAGCTATTCGCCGCCGGCCGGTTAGTGCATTGCGCTTTCGCGCTTCTCTTTCAACAAGTGCCACCGGTCGGCGAGTCAAGTGTATCGCACCAATTTGCGTGCCCAAGAAGCTCCGAAACGATCCGGAAAGGTCTTATAGGAATTGTGAGAAGGATCAGGAGTGCTATACTTTAGCGGCACACAGTTTTACATTTGAGAAAAATGGGTCGAAACTCTCAGCGACAGAAAATTGTGAACGGCGAATATACCCCACCACATGTACAGGGTACAATAACAGCTCAGCGCGTTCTAGCTGCTCCACTACAATAACAGCGCAGCGCGTTCTTGTCGCTCAACCACAATAACAGCGCTCAATATCGCACAGCGGAATTAAGTCCAGCATTGCGTGGCTCTGTTAAGGAATTAGTTTATGTCGCCAACGTAGATTTGTGCTTAATACCAAGTTATCAGAACCACAGATCAGTTTAGTTGAACTTTGTCTCTAATACAAATGAGTATTAAACTTTATTAGGTGCAAATCATACGGCATGAAATTGTAATTGGTAATAGTAGAACTCCCGCTTAAATATTTTTATTAATTTATACAGTCGACTAAAGCCAACGCATCAACTGTGACTTCAACGGGCCCGGCGAAGATACATCGATGGAAGGATTGTGAGTTTGAAATATACACTGTTAACATTTCGTGAGTACAACTTGCATCAGCAAGAATATCGTTTCGTAATTTATTTCAGCGAGAATTTTGCTATTATTAAAACATGCGTATATGAGTGTCTAAACAAGCTTAGAATAGTATTTACATTTTGAAATCGCGTAGCGTCATGCAATCCTTATGGACCATGCAAAATATATTTGAAAAATTAAATTGTAGAGATAAACGAAATTATGATTGAGTAGAATTATATTGAAGCCGTCGCCGAATCGACATAATGTGTGTACACTATTTGAACTAAATGAAATAAAGTATTTGATAAGGGGTAACCAACAAACTTCTATTCAGTTACCAAGGTAGGGAGGGTAAAGAATAAAGGGGGCTATCTACACCTCAGCCGCCCTAATCATCAACCTGTTTGTACTCTGCTGTCTTTCCTTGTACGTGGGTACAGCCCAAACACAATTTTTGAACCATTTATCGTAGATTTCAGGAAGTGCACTTATATTTATTTTCCGTGTCAAGTAGCGCCATATAGCGGGAGGAAGCAACAACCCACGCCATATCCGACGAGCATAGCACAGAGCATCGCTAGAAGTGCACGACCGCTGAATCCTCTGTACGCATTGTCCTTCAGACAGTGTGAGCTAGGGACGCCAATACAGGCATCCCTGGCTGGAAGTTACCCAACTGGTACAATCAGCTCAGTTGAACACTACAATTTCAATCCGCCAGGTGCGCCTCACATGGGCGGCCTGTGGGAAGCCGGCGTCAAAAGCTTTAAGACGCTATTTTACAAGTCGACCTCATCTTTTAAATACACTTTTGAAGAGCTTTCCACCCTCCTCTCCAAGATTGAAGCCTGCCTTAATTCGAGACCAATCTCCCCTCTGTCCGAGGACGTGACGGATTTGTTGGCTCTGACTCCAGGGCACTTCTTAGTAGGGGGCCCACTTCTTTCCGTGACGGAGCCAGAGATAGAAGGAAATGCGGCATCAATCCTCAATAGATGGCAGCGACTTAAGGCTCTCAATCAACACTTCTGTTTCCGTTGGAAGGAAGAGTACTTGAAGGAGTTGCACAAAAGAAACAAATGGCAATTACCTGAGAAGAACCTGAAGCAAGGTGACATGGTAATTATCAAGGAGGATAACCTTCCATCACACGAATGGCGCTTGGGACGAGTCAAGGAAACTTACCCGGGACAAGATGACCAGGTCCGAGTGGTCGACGTGCTTACGACCCGCGGAGTTATTAAGAGGCCAGTGGCCAAACTTATCCTCCTTCCACTCCTTTCCGAGTCCAATCCAACTTCTGTGTCAAAATCGTGACTAGTCGTTTCACTAACTAATATGTGTGTTTTATGTTTTTCCAGAACCTCCTCACGACGCAACATGGCACCAACCAAGGCAAAGAAGCAAGCACAGAGGCCGCGTGGCACAGCATCCTTTCGTTGCCGTGTGTGCCGAGGGGTCCACGCCCTAAAAAAGTGCCAGCGCTTCATGCACTTAACTGCAGAGAAGCGTCGCCGGGCAGTGCTTATCAATAAGTACTGTCCTAATTGCCTAGCACACCAGCACTCGGGGCGTTCGTGCAGGAGCGGCGACAAATGCCGCGTTTGTGGTGGTGAACACCACACCTTGCTCCATCTAGAGGAGGAGAGCTCGCCCCGTTCCCCGTCAACAAGCAGATCGCCCCGTTCCAGATCCAGATCGCCCGTCGTCAGGAGAAGCGCATCGACCAGGAACCATTCACCCGTCCGAGTGCGTCCATCAACGCCACCCTCAGTTGGAGGGATCACAATTTTGCCTACTGTGACGGCTATCGTTGCGGTAGGTGAAAAATCCTTTAGACTGCGAGCCTTGATTGATCCGTGCAGTCGTGTCAGCCGCATTGACGCCTCTTTTGCAAAGGCATTGGGCCTTTCCGCAACCTGGCTCAATGCGGGTGAACGAGTCACGGCTCGCATAAAATCCATCAGTGGTCCCTTCGACCGAGAGGTGCGACTGTGCATTGAGGACGACATCAAATTCCTGACACCGGACGCGCTGATAGACGAGGCATACCGGAAAGGCGTGGCCAACATTGTCCTAGCAGACGACGGATGGTTTAAGCCATCGCCGGTCAGCTTGGTGCTAGGCGCCGATGTTTACAGCCTGATCATACAGCCAGGAGTGCTTCCAACCGATCACGGCTTAGTGATCCAGAATATCGTGTTTGGGTGGATCCCGTCCGGAGTTTACAGTCAGTAAAATCCGCTCCCCCCCCTCCATTCATTTTTTTTTCGCAATTATATTGCTAGGGGGGCGGAATGTTTAAGCCGAAAAGTATGCACCGGCACCTGTAACTCCCCATCCAAGCAGTGTTCTCTCTCTCCATAACTCTAATGTAATTATGTTAACCATAATATTGTAATTATGTTAGCAGCCTGCTGAGTAAGCTCAACAGGCTGTTACATTTAGTACAAATTCAACATTAAAACGAATTACAACCTACACAAAAACCGCGCGTTATTCTTTTTAAACCGCTCTCTAACGCATTTTAATACAAAGGTATTAAAATACTTGTATCGTGTGTGCATCAATTGTTTTTCACCCCTCCACGATTTTTTTCGAGCTAAAAACACCTATTATAGGTGTAAACAACCACAGGGACCAATTCATGGGACTTACACAAGATGATCTACAACGCAGCCGTACATTACCCAGCGAAAATTACATATGCTTTGATCATCAAGCTGTATTTGATGTTAACAACCGATGTGAGTTTTAACTGTTTACCAACAAGACACTAACAACGTGTCAAATAACGTACAGAACAACCAAAATGGTATGGGAAATAACACAACAGCCGAACAACTGGATCTTCGCAACACATTCTGTGATGGAACTACAAGTCGTATGCAGCGGAATACCGTCAACTATCCAGCTACAAAACAGCGGACTACTAACGCTATCATCTGGCTGTACTGCACGGAACGCAGACATAAGCATCAGTACCTTTGGCACTGTCACAAGCCAAAAAAGACAAGGCTACGCTTGCTTTGGTGACATTATCAAGCCAAACATCACAAAGGTACCAGAGACAACTCTCGACATATCGGAGTACAACACACACACAAAACAACAAGGATCTGGACGACTTACAGGTAAAGTTGGCAACACTCAATAAAGAAGAGCTACCCAACCAAATAAGCTCAGTCCAACATCATCACATAGCCGCTTACGCTGCTTTAGCGGAATCTATCTTACTACTGTGTGCATATGCAATGCGAACGCAACGACGATGGACTTGTCCACCCACAACCACCAGGAACGAAGCAGTCAACCCGTCCGAACCTTCAGCATCCCCAAGACGATTTACGCTGGATCTAGATGATGGTTGAACACCGTTTCAACGCCCGGGAGAATTTTTGTGCGCATACGTAACGTAAGAACAAATTGTAACACAGTTAGCATTTACTTAACTATGTCAAGACCATACACAATACCTACTTACACAATAAATTGTAAACAATACCAAATTATTGCTGATCATACAGAATATCGCTGACTGCACATTGTACAATATGTGTTGCAATAGTAACGGTCAGCCAACCCGGTAGTTGCGAAATATGCTAGTCAGCATTTCATGCAACTGCTGAATACACATTAACCTAATTTTAATTGACAACACACACCTCTAAGCTAAGCAATTTTTACCTATAAATATTGTGACTTTTACCTTAATAAAATCAGTGTATTCTTACAACTTAAAGAAGCATTCATTATTTCTCCGTAGTCCACCTGGTTACAAGTGCCAGTTGTGACAACATTTAAGCAGTCAGTATGTACTGGATGCTAACAATACACACACACCTTTTACAGGTACATTTTGGTGACCCCGACAAAGGACTCCTAGGAAGGATCCGGTCTACAACATACATAATTCGCTACTCCTTCGACCACACCGCACGGTTGCGAATAGACGCGTAATCCAGCTCAGGCCGAGCGATTCTGGTGACAAAATGAGCACAGAAAAATCACACCAATTGGAAGATGTCCTATCTGAGCAGGAATTCATTAGCTAAGAGATATCAAGGCTTGTCAAGAACTGCAAGAAGGACTCAGCGGAACGCAAAGCAAAACCTGGCTACTATCAAGCCAGGACCTCAATACTAGAGGAAAAGTGGGCGGCGTTACAAACTAACCACGAGTTCATCAAGGACTCTAAGAACTTAGATGAGTCACATGAATACTTTAAGTTCTATGAGCAAGTCGCGTCAATGGTAGAGCACCACAGGACCTACCTACTGGAACAAGCCGACATCGCGGACCAAACAACAAGCAAAACGATGGAGCCAAGGACCGTCACAAATGCGGGTTCAGAGAACGGCAGACCAACCAGCAATGACAAGATTAATGCATTGTGCCGACGGCAAAAGGCGATGATTGCGTCAATCAATCGCACCCTGCAACACAAGCCCGTTAATGCAGACATTATTAAGTCGTTATGGGCAAAAACTCAAGAGGTCTATTTCCAAATATACGAGGAATTTGAGGACCCAGAAGAAAGTGGCTACAACGCCACCGAGTATCTCCAGGCAGAGTCTGATGTTCGGAATGCACTTACGAGCAACTCAAACTCGATATGTTTTCATGTATGATTCATGAAACAAAGATGCCGACCATACGAAAGATGTGGTATTTAAAAACCAGCGTAGTCGGAGAGGCGGAAAGATTAATCCGTCACATCGACCTACGGGAAGAGAACTATCTCTACGCATGGGAAATTTTAGTAGATGCGTACAACAATCCTAGAGATATTGCATCTAGGGTTTTAAATCGCCTCTTGCTGCAACAAACCTGCAGCGACGATGTGAGATCCTTAAAGGAGCTGCATATCACCACCATAGAGTCATTAGCCTCACTGAAGGGACTCGGGATTGACATCTCAACATGGGATCCAATCATCATTGCCATCATCAGAAACAAGCTGGATGGCACAAGCAAAACACTCTATGAACAATCATTGAGTAATACGAAGGAAATCCAGCCACTGGACACCATGCTCCAGTTCCTAGAACAGAGAGTTCGGGTTATGGCTACTGGAAAAAAGGCACCTGTAGTTTCTAAAAAGGAGCCAAAAAACGCAACATGTGCAACATCGTCTAGTGCACAAAAAGGGTGTCTTTTCTGTAAAAAGTCAAGTCATTACTTATCTAAATGTGACGAATTTCGCGCAAAATCTGTCAGCGAAAGTTTAAACTGGGTGCAAAAGCAAAGGTTATGCGTCAACTGCTTTAAACATGACCATAAAACCAAGGCATGCACAAGCAACTTTAGCTGTTTTAAGTGCAACAAAAAGCACCACACTCTTGTGCATTTGGTAAATGCTATCACATCAGCAGCAGCAGAGCCACTCTCACAAGTTGTGGCATCCGCAAACAATCAAAACTATAACTTACTTGCAACAGCAAAGGTAGCTGTACAAGCAACCAACGGACAACGAGCATCGTTCAAGGCATTACTGGATTCTGGATCACAAATCAACGTTGTTTCCGAAAGACTTGTGACAATGTTGGGACTTAAACGTCACGACACAACACTTCGGATTGAGGGCATCGGAGGACAGCCAAGAGTCAGCAAGGCTCGAGTAAATGTCCTTGTTAAATCACTACACAGCGATTTTACGATGCGATTGGAAGCATTCGTATTACCTTATATAATTTCGTGTCAACCTGCCCAGTCAATCAACACTGCTGATTGGGACATGCCGAGCGATTTACCACTTGCGGATCCAAACTTTAACAGACCAGGCAAAATCGACATGTTAATTGGAGCAGAGCACTGTTTTTCAATACTGCTCCCACAGCAACACAAAATGTTCCAGTCTGGTCCAATGATGCAAAAAACTGAGTTCGGTTGGATCATTGCTGGAAAAGTTAATGCTTCAAGTAAGTCGTCAGCCATCTGCGCATCTGCAACCAACGAGGAAACAAATGAACTAATGGAACGATTCTGTACATTGGATAGCTTGGATACATCAGAAAAACACCGAACACCAATTGAAGCGCATTGTGAGAAGCACTTCCTAGAACACCTACAAGTGGCGGTAGATGGCAGATTCATCGTGAAACTTCCATTTTCTGAACATTGTTCAGCCCTGGGAGAGTCCATGGAGATTGCGACCAAAAGGTTCATATCGTTAGAGCGCAGAACCTCCGCAGACACGTGGAAGCAATACGCAGCGTTCATGGCGGAGTATGAGAAACTGGGACACATGAAACAAGTGTCGCCGAAACAGATCCCTAAAGATCACTACGTAATCCCCCATCATTGCGTATTGAAGCCGGACAGCACTACTACAAAACTACGAGTTGTATTTGACGCTTCATGCAAAACATCTACTGGAAAATTGCTGAATGACATACTGCATGCTGGCCCCACGGTGCAAAGCGATCTTATGTCTATTCTACTGCGATTCAGAACACATAGATATGTGTTTACGGCTGACATTGAAAAGATGTATCGTCAGGTATGGATCAATCCGGAAAATCAGTTTCATCAACTAATTGTATGGCGAAACAGCTCGTCGGAGGAAATAAAATACTCCGCACCATTTTTAGCTATAAAATGTTTGGATCATTTGGCCAAGAAGCACATGGAAAGTCTTCAGATGGGTGCAAAGGCACTACAACGTGACTTTTATGTAGACGATTGCCTGACCGGCACCGATACAATCGCAGAAGCGAAACAAGTTCAACAAGAACTAAACAAAATTCTTCAGCCATCGGGACTCAAGCTGTGGAAATGGTGCTCAAACAATGCACAAATATTGGGGGGAATCCCCAAAGAAGATACAGTAAACGATGTACAGCTCGGAGAAACACTGGAACCATACAGTGTAAAAACATTGGGCCTTATTTGAATGCCCAAAACGGATCAACTTGGCGGTCGAACTCACAGCAGTGCAGCAACTGTCATTACAAAACGTGCAGTCTGCTCGGAGCTGGCACAGATTTTCGACCCGTTAGGCTTGTTCGCTCCAGTCGTCGTAAAAGCAAAAATCTTCATGCAACGCCTCTGGGAATTAAAGCTTGATTGGGACGACGAGTTACCTACAAGTCTTCAAAATGAATGGAAGGAGTATCGAGACGACTTGCAGAGTCTGAACTCAATGCAAATCCCACGGCACGTTTATGATGGTAAGACTCCAATAAGAAAAGAATTGCACGTCTTTGTGGATGCGTCTGAACGTGCATATGGCGCCGCAGTATACGTACGCGCAACATACAGAAACAAACAAATATCTGTACGACTACTATGTTCAAAGTCTCGAGTGGCTCCAACAGCAATGCAGTTACTCCCTCGACTGGAACTTTGTGCTGCACTATTGGGTGCAGAGCTTGCTGAAAGGGTTTGACGCGATCTACGCCACGACAGCAACACGGTACCAGGATACTTTTGGTCAGATTCTACGGTGGTTCTTTCATGGATCAACGCAGCTGCCGCCACATATCGTACATTTGTGGCAAACCGGATAGCGAAGATTCAGGCTTTGACAAGCCAGACTCAATGGCGGCATGTATCATCGGCCAACAACGCGGCAGATGTACTCTCAAGAGGAATATCGGTGCGAAAACTACACGAGCACAACTTATGGTTGTATGGACCACTATTTCTGCATGGCTCCCCAGACAAATGGTCAGCCTTACCCAGTATCAGCCCCAGCAATTTAGAAAGGAAAACGATACATATAAGTCTAGCAATATCTCCATCTACACTGGGTGAAGAATTGTATAATTGTAGACACAGCCATTCGTTTCACAAGTTACAACGCATTGTGGCTTACATGTTACGCTTCTGCTACAAAAGGTCCAAATCAGCAACTGTCACTCTAAGCATCGAGGAATTGAATCACGCTCGCAACGTAATCTTACGGACAATACAACAAGTGGAATTTGCTGCTGAACTAAAAACGTTGCAGCGTCACAACATGGTGGAAAAAAGGAGTTCCATTTCATCGCTGTCCCCAATACAAGGACCCGACGGACTTATACGAGTTGGTGGCAGATTGAATCAAGCCCCACTCCCGTACAATGCAAAGCACCAGATTTTGCTACCCTACAATGATTTAATAGTAAAAATGCTACTAAAAGATCTGCATGAAGACAATATGCATTGCGGTGCCCAAGCCTTACGAGCAACCGCTAGACAACAATATTGGATCCTCAACGACAAAACAATGTCAAGGAATATCATTCACAACTGCGTGACATGCAACAAGGCAAGGCCTAAATTAATGATCCAAATTATGGGTAACTTGCCAGCCGACCGAGTAACACCAACACGCCCGTTTCTGACAACAGGCGTAGAATACTGCAGACCAATATGGATTCACCACAAACTTCGAGGAAAAAAAACCAGACAAGGCATACATAGCCGTATTCTGCTGTTTCTCTACAAAGGCGGTTCACCTTGAATTGGTAAGCGATCTAACCACAAGCGCTTTTTTGGGAGCTTTGCGACGCTTCTTAAGCCGCCGTGTCAAATGTCAAACAATACATTGTGACAACGCATCCCACTTCGTCGGAGCGAACAACCAGCTGAAGGAACTGGAATCAACTATTTTTGGAGAGAAGGCACAAGCAGAGATCATTAATCACTGCAACAAGAAACAAGTTGCCTTCAAATTCATCCCGCCACGAGCGCCATCTTTTGGAGGCCTATGGGAAGCTGCAGTCAAGTCGGCAAAGCGATTGTTGGTAACGACAACCAACAATGCCACCCTCACATTTGAAGAACTTAACACGGTGATCGTCGAAATCGAAGCTATCTTGGATTCACGCCCAATAACCCTGATATCAAATGATCCTACGGACACTATAGCTCTCACCCCAGCACATTTCCTGATTGGTGAAAGGCTAACGGGTCCACCTGATGTCAACGCCGACCGCGATGAGAAATCCTTACTGAAACGTTTGGAATTAGTATCCAGAATCAAGCAAGGATTCTGGAATCAATGGTCAGAGGAATACTTGCAAGAGCTTCAAGCCAGACACAAGTGGAAAACCGTTAATCCCAATATTAATGAAGACATGTTGGTCCTTATCAAAGAAGACAACATACCGGTGATGAGCCGGCCTATGGGACGCATCATAAAAACATATCCAGGACTGGATAACCATGTACGAGTGGTTGACGTAAAGACCGCCTCCGGCATTTACAAGCGCGCCATCAACAGGCTGGCGCCGATCTTTCCAGAAGAAACGGCCAAAAAACGACCCTGTATGGAAGAAGAGGATACGGATAAAAAGGATACGCCAGCTGCTCAGCGAAGAAGGTTAACGTCACCTACTATAACCTCCTCCTTGTTAGTTCTGCTTCTAATGCTACCTCTGGTACTAGCACAGTCAGTATCGGTTACAAGGTTTGACACGAAACCAGGAGTATATTATGAAAAAATCGGCAAAACGATGAGAGCGATATCCGACTGGACAATAGTTATTTACTATGAATTGGACCCATACTGGAGAGACATGAACACGTTTAATTCAGGCATCAAGGAGTTCCAGTACATATGCCCACAGTTAAACAACAACCATACATGTGACGCAATATCACAGCACTATCGACACTTGTATGATGAGTTACAAATGGCTAACGGTCTCATGCAACATACTCGGAAACACAGCTCCCCATTTGACGCAGTGGGTAATATTGCGAACAGTCTGTTTGGAGTTTTAGACTCCGACTATGCTAACAAAATGACTAAGGTCATAAAGAAGGTGCAAAATATCGAGGAATTTCTACTGACACTGCTGAAAAACCAAACCTCTGTACTCGACTCAACCATTAATGTTGTCAAGAAAACAAGGACAACCTCGGACAAGCGTCTTAGGCTACTTGAACAACAAGTAGCTGCCATTAGCCAAAGCAGAGGAAAGTACACGGGCGCACGTCTTACAGAAAACTACTTGGCATTGACAACTCAATTGATATTGCTAGCAGCATCTCTTCAGCGTATGCAATCCGAAATATTGGACGTACTAACTGGAGTTCGCCACCACACAATAAGACCAATGTTGGTATCCCCTAAACAATTGAGGGATCAGTTGGATCAAATACGGGATCATTTGTCACCAGATCAAATGGTACCCGTGACATCATCCAATGTAATTCAACTTTACAGAATTATGCCAGCAGAAGGCACAGCCACCGACACTCATTGATATTCAGAGTAATATTACCCATAGTGTCAACATCAATACTCGAGCTGTTTAACATGGTGCCAATTCCAGTATGGAACACAACTAGTTGGAGATTGTTCGAGCTAAAAACACCTATTATAGGTGTAAACAACCACAGGGACCAATTCATGGGACTTACACAAGATGATCTACAACGCAGCCGTACATTACCCAGCGAAAAATACATATGCTTTGATCATCAAGCTGTATTTGATGTTAACAACCGAACACGAAGCAGTCAACCCGTCCGAACCTTCAGCATCCCCAAGATGATTTACGCTGGATCTAGATGATGGTTGAACACCGTTTCAACGCCCGGGAGAATGTTTGTGCGCATACGTAATATAAGAAAAAATTGTAACACAGTTAGCATTTACTTAACTATGTCAAGACCATACACAATACCTACTTACACAATAAATTGTAAACAATACCAAATTATTGCTGACCACACAGAATATCGCTGACTGCACATTGTACAATATGTGTTGCAATAGTAACGGTCAGCCAACCCGGTAGTTGCGAAATATGCTAGTCAGCATTTCATGCAACTGCTGAATACACATTAACCTAATTTTAATTGACAACACACACCTCTAAGCTAAGCAATTTTTACCTATAAATATTGTGACTTTTACCTTAATAAAATCAGTGTATTCTTACAACTTAAAGAAACATTCATTATTTCTCCGTAGTCCACCTGGTTACAAGTGCCAGTTGCGACAACATTTAAGCAGTCAGTATGTACTGGATGCTAACAATACACACACACACCTTTTACAGGTACATTTTGGTGACCCCGACAAAGGACTCCTAGGAAGGATCCGGTCTACAACATACATAACTCGCTACTCCTTCGACCACACCGCACGGTTGCGAATAGACGCGTAATCCAGCTCAGGCCGAGCGAATAAAACACTTCCACCGGGTCAGGAGTAATCAAAGAGTTATAAGCAACAACAAACAAACGTGATTCTGGTGACAAAATGAGCACAGAAAAATCACACCAATTGGAAGATGTCCTATCTGAGCAGGAATTCATTAGCTAAGAGATATCAAGGCTTGTCAAGAACTGCAAGAAGGACTCAGCGGAACGCAAAGCAAAATCTGTCTACTATCAAGCCAGGACCTCAATACTAGAGGAAAAGTGGGCGGCGTTACAAACTAACCACGAGTTCATCAAGGACTCTAAGAACTTAGATGAGTCACATGAATACTTTAAGTTCTATGAGCAAGTCGCGTCAATGGTAGAGCACCACAGGACCTACCTACTGGGACAAGCCGACATCGCGGACCAAACAACAAGCAAAACGATGGAGCCAAGGACCGTCACAAATGCGGGTTCAGAGAACGGCAGACCAACCAGCAATGACAAGATTAATGCATTGTGCCGACGGCAAAAGGCGATGATTGCGTCAATCAATCGCACCCTGCAACACAAGCCCGTTAATGCAGACATTATTAAGTCGTTATGGGCAAAAACTCAAGAGGTCTATTTCCAAATATACGAGGAATTTGAGGACCCAGAAGAAAGTGGCTACAACGCCACCGAGTATCTCCAGGCAGAGTCTGATGTTCGGAATGCACTTACGAGCAACTCAAACTCGATATGTTTTCATGTATGATTCATGAAACAAAGATGCCGACCATACGAAAGATGTGGTATTTAAAAACCAGCGTAGTCGGAGAGGCGGAAAGATTAATCCGTCACATCGACCTACGGGAAGAGAACTATCTCTACGCATTGGAAATTTTAGTAGATGCGTACAACAATCCTAGAGATATTGCATCTAGGGTTTTAAATCGCCTCTTGCTGCAACAAACCTGCAGCGACGATGTGAGATCCTTAAAGGAGCTGCATATCACCACCATAGAGTCATTAGCCTCACTGAAGGGACTCGGGATTGACATCTCAACATGGGATCCAATCATCATTGCCATCATCAGAAACAAGCTGGATGGCACAAGCAAAACACTCTATGAACAATCATTGAGTAATACGAAGGAAATCCAGCCACTGGACACCATGCTCCAGTTCCTAGAACAGAGAGTTCGGGTTATGGCTACTGGAAAAAAGGCACCTGTAGTTTCTAAAAAGGAGCCAAAAAACGCAACATGTGCAACATCGTCTAGTGCACAAAAAGGGTGTCTTTTCTGTAAAAGTCAAGTCATTACTTATCTAAATGTGACGAATTTCGCGCAAAATCTGTCAGCGAAAGTTTAAACTGGGTGCAAAAGCAAAGGTTATGCGTCAACTGCTTTAAACATGACCATAAAACCAAGGCATGCACAAGCAACTTTAGCTGTTTTAAGTGCAACAAAAAGCACCACACTCTTGTGCATTTGGTAAATGCTATCACATCAGCAGCAGCAGAGCCACTCTCACAAGTTGTGGCATCCGCAAACAATCAAAACTATAACTTACTTGCAACAGCAAAGGTAGCTGTACAAGCAACCAACGGACAACGAGCATCGTTCAAGGCATTACTGGATTCTGGATCACAAATCAACGTTGTTTCCGAAAGACTTGTGACAATGTTGGGACTTAAACGTCACGACACAACACTTCGGATTGAGGGCATCGGAGGACAGCCAAGAGTCAGCAAGGCTCGAGTAAATGTCCTTGTTAAATCACTACACAGCGATTTTACGATGCGATTGGAAGCATTCGTATTACCTTATATAATTTCGTGTCAACCTGCCCAGTCAATCAACACTGCTGATTGGGACATGCCGAGCGATTTACCACTTGCGGATCCAAACTTTAACAGACCAGGCAAAATCGACATGTTAATTGGAGCAGAGCACTGTTTTTCAATACTGCTCCCACAGCAACACAAAATGTTCCAGTCTGGTCCAATGATGCAAAAAACTGAGTTCGGTTGGATCATTGCTGTAAAAGTTAATGCTTCAAGTAAGTCGTCAGCCATCTGCGCATCTGCAACCAACGAGGAAACAAATGAACTAATGGAACGATTCTGTACATTGGATAGCTTGGATACATCAGAAAAACACCGAACACCAATTGAAGCGCATTGTGAGAAGCACTTCCTAGAACACCTACAAGTGGCGGTAGATGGCAGATTCATCGTGAAACTTCCATTTTCTGATCCCTAAAAATCACTACGTAATCCCCCATCATTGCGTATTGAAGCCGGACAGCACTACTACAAAACTACGAGTTGTATTTGACGCTTCATGCAAAACATCTACTGGAAAATTGCTGAATGACATACTGCATGCTGGCCCCACGGTGCAAAGCGATCTTATGTCTATTCTACTGCGATTCAGAACACATAGATATGTGTTTACGGCTGACATTGAAAAGATGTATCGTCAGGTATGGATCAATCCGGAAAATCAGTTTCATCAACTGATTGTATGGCGAAACAGCTCGTCGGAGGAAATAAAATACTCCGCACCATTTTTAGCTATAAAATGTTTGGATCATTTGGCCAAGAAGCACATGGAAAGTCTTCAGATGGGTGCAAAGGCACTACAACGTGACTTTTATATAGACGATTGCCTGACCGGCACCGATACAATCGCAGAAGCGAAACAAGTTCAACAAGAACTAAACAAAATTCTTCAGCCATCGTGACTCAAGCTGTGAAAATGGTGCTCAAACAATGCACAAATATTGGTGGGAATCCCCAAAGAAGACACAGTAAACGATGTACAGCTCGGAGAAACACTGGAACCATACAGTGTAAAAACTTTGGGCCTTATTTGAATGCCCAAAACGGATCAGCTTGGCGGTCGAACTCACAGCAGTGCAGCAACTGTCATTACAAAACGTGCAGTCTGCTCGGAGCTGGCACAGATTTTCGACCCGTTAGGCTTGTTCGCTCCAGTCGTCGTAAAAGCAAAAATCTTCATGCAACGCCTCTGGGAATTAAAGCTTGATTGGGACGACGAGTTACCTACAAGTCTTCAAAATGAATGGAAGGAGTATCGAGACGACTTGCAGAGTCTGAACTCAATGCAAATCCCACGGCACGTTTATGATGGTAAGACTCCAATAAGAAAAGAATTACACGTCTTTGTGGATGCGTCTGAACGTGCATATGGCGCCGCAGTATACGTACGCGCAACATACAGAAACAAACAAATATCTGTACGACTACTATGTTCAAAGTCTCGAGTGGCTCCAACAGCAAAGCAGTCACTCCCTCGACTGGAACTTTGTGCTGCACTATTGGGTGCAGAGCTTGCTGAAAGGGTTCGACGCGATCTACGCCACGACAGCAACACGGTACCAGGATACTTTTGGTCAGATTCTACGGTGGTTCTTTCATGGATCAACGCAGCTGCCGCCACATATCGTACATTTGTGGCAAACCGGATAGCGAAGATTCAGGCTTTGACAAGCCAGACTCAATGGCGGCATGTATCATCGGCCAACAACGCGGCAGATGTACTCTCAAGAGGAATATCGGTGCGAAAACTACACGAGCACAACTTATGGTTGTATGGACCACTATTTCTGCATGGCTCCCCAGACAAATGGTCAGCCTTATACCCTATTCACACTAGGGCACATCACGCGGAACGGTGAGAAGATGTGAAACTCGTGTTCACATTGCAACATCTAACATCAACTGTCTTCTTCTTCCTGTGAAAAGTGAACTGTGAAAGTGTTTATCTCTGCGAGTGCAAAAAGTTTTAATAAATTAATAATAATGAATGAGACCGAGCTGTTAATTGCTTTAGCCACTCAACAGAACACCATGTTTTGTGAGCTTGTTGGTGTTTTAGCAGAAGCCAACAACCAGGATAATGCTAACGAAGCGGAGGAAATTGAGGCTGCTACAGCAATGCCTCGCAGAGTTTGGATGCATGTGAGTGAAAATTAAATTAACTAAAAAAAGGATATAACTAAACTTCTAAAAAACTTCTAGAAACGGTTTGGACGTTTTTGGGAGAAAGATGTTCCCGATAATGACGAGGCATTTTTTAAAGAAAGCTTCAGGATGGAGAAGGCGTCTTTTTCGTTATTGGTGAACCGATTGGGAGTTTTAAAGAAAAAAAATACGCCATTTCGCTATGCAATAGCTTATGAAAAGCGCATAGCTATTGCTCTTTACACGTTGGGGAGTGCAGCGGAGTATAGGACTGTGGCAAGGCTCTTCGGGGTATCCCCAAACAGCGTGTGCAACATACTCCACGAGTTTTGCAGAGCGTTTGTTGCAGAATTCGCAGAGGATTATCTGCCAAAAGATTTCCTCAATGAGAGTATGGTTGACGAAAACGTCGCTGGATTTGAGGCCCTGGGATTTCCGCAGTGCATTGGAGCCATTGGTAATTATTGTTGTTGAGTATTGTCAATGTTACTATATTATTTTTCTTCACATTTTTAGACGGATGCCATATTGAAATAAAGCCGGCAGCTGAAGAGGCCACCGACCACTTCAACTACAAGGGGTGGTACTCTATTATTTTGTTTGCGTGTGTGGATTATCGGTAATATATTTTGACAAATCATAATTATTTTTTCTAAAATTGAGCTTAGTTACAGATTTGTTTACGTGAACGTTGGATGTCCGGGGCGATGCAGCGATTCCACAATCTATAGAAATTCAGACCTAAAGAAAATGGTTGAAACCTCACCCTTAATTGAACAGAAGGCGAAAGAGTTGTGCGGCACACAGGTCCCTTTACTTTTGATTGGCGACTCAGCCTTCAAATTCTCAAGGACGGTAATGAAACCGTACGCATTCTCAACAGCAGCCTCGGAAAAACAAAAGACGTTTAACTACAATTTATCAAAGGCCAGGCGAGTTGTTGAGAATGCGTTCGGTCACATTAAGGCGAGGTTTCGTCGCATTGGCAAAGGGCTGGACAGCCGCCCAAGACACAACTCTACTATTATTATGTGCTGCTGCATTTTACACAACTTGCTAAACACGCATAACAGCGATATAAATGCAAGTTGGCAAGATGCGGCAAACAGTAACCGAATTCAGCCTGAGCAATCAAATCTGGCATCTGACTTCGAATGTCCTCCGGAGGTGATAAGATCCGCAATTGCGGAATCAATGATTTTGTAAAATATCTTTTAACATTTAACATTTTATTAATAATAAACTTTTAATAACTATGTTATTACAGTCTTTTTGTAACCATTTATTCTGCAATATGCAGCGAGACCAAAACGAGTACTCAAACACTCTTGATGAGTATAAAAAAAGGAAGAAAAGTTTCTATTCTTTGTCCATTTTTTTTTCAATAAATTGGAGCACACGCTCTTGGAATTCCATATTCCTTTTTTTATACTCATCAAGAGTTTGCCTATAGTACTCGTTTTGCTCCCGCTGCATATTATTCCTCTCCCTCATTAACTCTAAAACCGCTTCTTGATTATTTTTACGCCGTTTACTGGGCGGCTCTATCTCCTCCTGTGTCTCCATGTTATTTGGGTCCAACACAATAACGTTGGTGGACGTGGACTGCATTGCCCGCTCTTGCGCATTGCTGATTGCAAACGTTCCCAAAAATTCGTTTATTTTTGCAAAATATTGCCATGTGGAGGTTGACCCTCCACTTGGGCCGACTTTTGCTTCTCCTCCCTGAAAAACATTGCATTAAATAAACAATTTCAATATAAAGATTTTCATGCATCATACCTATACTTCCTTGTGAGGTTGTCGACTTTCGTCCTCACGTCCGTCCACTGGATGCCACTATCCAGCGCCTGCATTTTTTCTGCCATTTCTTGATATATATGGGAATTCTTACGAATTCCCCGTAGATCATCTATATTTTCTTGCCAGAGGTCAATCAGCATTGCCTCTTTTGTTGGCGTCCAAGCAAGTCGCTTTGATGTATCTTTTCTGCCTAAAAAACAATTTTTAAAGAAAATAACGAACAAATGTGGCAAAAGACTTACTTTGCTGATTGCCCGCCATGTTTGTTTTGTTTATATTTTCGTTGTGAATGACAATTTTTTAGTGGTGGAATCAAAAACATCGAAACTAATTGAAGGGAACGCACTGAGAATAGGAACATTTCCACAAGATGTTGGAATATTTTGGGATAAGTCGGCACGGCAAATTCATACGTAACATCATTGATGTTAGATGTTAGATGTTAAATGTGCCCTAGTGTGAATTGGGTATTACCCAGTATCAGCCCCAGCAATTTAGAAAGGAAAACGATACATATAAGTCTAGCAATATCTCCATCTACACTGGGTGAAGAATTGTATAATTGTAGACACAGCCATTCGTTTCACAAGTTACAACGCATTGTGGCTTACATGTTACGCTTCTGCTACAAAAGGTCCAAATCAGCAACTGTCACTCTAAGCATCGAGGAATTGAATCACGCTCGCAACGTAATCTTACGGACAATACAACAAGTGGAATTTGCTGCTGAACTAAAAACGTTGCAGCGTCACAACATGGTGGAAAAAAGGAGTTCCATTTCATCGCTGTCCCCAATACAAGGACCCGACGGACTTATACGAGTTGGTGGCAGATTGAATCAAGCCCCACTCCCGTACAATGCAAAGCACCAGAATGATTCAATAGTAAAAATGCTACTAAAGATCTGCATGAAGACAATATGCATTGCGGAGCCCAAGCCTTACGAGCAACCGCTAGACAACAATATTGGATCCTCAACGACAAAACAATGTCAAGGAATATCATTCACAACTGCGTGACATGCAACAAGGCAAGGCCTAAATTAATGATCCAAATTATGGGTAACTTGCCAGCCGACCGAGTAACACCAACACGCCCGTTTCTGACAACAGGCGTAGAATACTGCAGACCAATATGGATTCACCACAAACTTCGAGGAAAAAAACCAGACAAGGCATACATAGCCGTATTCTGCTGTTTCTCTACAAAGGCGGTTCACCTTGAATTGGTAAGCGATCTAACCACAAGCGCTTTTTTGGGAGCTTTGCGACGCTTCTTAAGCCGCCGTGGCAAATGTCAAACAATACATTGTGACAACGCATCCCACTTCGTCGGAGCGAACAACCAGCTGAAGGAACTGGAATCAACTATTTTTGGAGAGAAGGCACAAGCAGAGATCATTAATCACTGCAACAAGAAACAAGTTGCCTTCAAATTCATCCCGCCACGAGCGCCATCTTTTGGAGGCCTATGGGAAGCTGAATGAATTCACAACGCTTGCGTCAAAAAATCTGCATCGAAACCGGTTAAGTAAATTAAATAGCATAATAATAAAATAAGGAATATAAGGAAAAAAAAACAATAGTGGAAGTGCTGCATCAGTGCAACCAAAGTACAATCCAAATTGAAATGGTTTTTATTTTTTCACAATTTTTTTTTTTGTGTATGATGCACCAAACGAATAATATTTTCTATTATCGACAATTGGCGCAAATATTTTTCGTTTCTTCCAAAATCAATTCCATTATTGCTTATTTTATTAAATTTTGCAAAAAAAAAAAAAAAACAGTTTTTTTGTACAAACAAATCGCTCTGTGCTCTATCAGATACCAGAATGAAGTGACAAAATAATTCAAATAAAACAGTATATTCCAGAGAGCCAACCAATCAAAATTTCGATATTTCAAGTGTTGTTATATTCCAAAGAGCCAACCAATCGAAATTTTGATAATTTTGCCGCACTGAGCTTGTATTTGATGATGAAGCAATAATAATTTGGCAGCACTGGTTCTATCTTAATGAAAAGCGCCATCTGTGTTTAATTTTCAAGTTTACCGAATGCATTTTGTTAATCTATTTGTAAACCATAAACGCCATCTACCCAATTTGCAATGTAAGCACCAAACCATTTAATTTTCAGCAATTTTCTCACCCTGATCAAGTCACAATCTATCATGTTTTTCTATCAAAAACACTACTATTAATAATTAATATATTTTAATATCCAAGGTGGTGAATAGCAAAGAAAAAAACTATCAATGAAAAACACCTTGGTTGCTCTATCAAACATAAAAATTAAAAATATGTCAAGCATTGCCTGAAAATTCATTGCTTAAAATAATTGACAGCAACTAACTTAAACAAATGTGGATACCAACTAGTTTAAATACTTATCAATTTCATCGTCAACTCGTTGGCATTAAGCACGTTGCTCAATACGAAAATTAGTTGACAGCCCGGATTTTTTCTCAACTCAGTCAACTAGTATAAACACAAATATTGTGTTGAGCTTGGCTGACAGTTGTTGATAGAGTAAAAATTGACGCTAAGTCAACTAGTGTAAATGAAGCATAAGATGTGGGATATATACAGTGTGCCACTAAAGTCACCGTACCCCCTATACATTTGCACAAAACACGTTGTAACTTTTTAAAATTTTAATAAAACAAAAATGTGTTGATTCTGGTATATTACTTAAAGTATTATCTTTATAATAGCATTTAAAATATAGTTTTATTAAAAATAAGTCAAATATTCATATTGAAAGTCTTCAATTCTTCCAAATTTTTATTTTCAAAACTTTTTTCCCCGGGCTTAAATAAAAAATGTTTTGATGCAAAAGGTTACTTCAAACAACTCTAATAGTGACTAAAAAAAAAGTTGTTAAAAAATCTCTTCGCTTGTACTTCTTATGATTTTTTGAAAATGCTAAAAATTACCATTTTTCATAAAAAAAGGATAAACATGGTCATTTTTGCCATTAATTGATCATTGATTTAAAACAAATAAATTAAAACATAACTTGGTTTTGTACACCAGAATATGTTATGCGAGTGGTTTTACCTTCATACTTGCTAATTATCAAACAAAACTTAACACACAAATACCTATTGCCATTATTGTTTTTATATAATAATCAAACTGACATTTGTAACTTTAGTTGGTGTTGCAAATGCACATATGTACATACATACACATGTATTTACGTGCATTTTTTATTATTTAGTACATACATATATATTAACAAAAATGCAAGTGCAAATATTGGTTAATGCACGCATATATTGTTGTATCTGTAGCAGGCTAAATGAAAGCAATAAACATGTTCACCAAATATAGACAGTGCAAAAACAAACACACTAACAAATAGGATCTTAAGAAATGTAATCTCTATATATATAAAATTCTCGTGTCACAGTTTTCGTGGAGATACTCCTCCAAAACGGCTTGACCGATTTTGATAAAAATTTTTTTGTTTATCCGGTATCAATGAGAATAGTCCCACATCTATTTTTCATCCCCCTAAATGTTAGGTGTAGAGTTGAACCAGCCCTAGAGCTGTGTTTTGCTAAATCTTAGTAGGCTACATTTAAAATTCAGTAGGAAAAATAATTCTATTCAACGTATAAATGAAATTATTAAGTTATCCGGCGAGCGTTTGTACGCAAGCAACTAAAATAAAGTTACGAAAAAAATTTAAAAAAAAAACTAAATATTGAATTCGTCATAATCGTCATAAATCAAAACAGTTTTTTTTATCTTTTTAAATCGTAAATTTTTAAAATGCCTGCAAGACGCAGAGGAGCTTCCATAGGCCGCAGAACAAGAAATGCTCGAAACTTGCGAAATAGCAGATCAGAAAGAACAGAAGAACAAATCCAGCAACAAAATAGTGATGCATGTTTCAGAAGTGCGCAATTGCATCAAGAAGAGCCAGAAGATACACGACCTGAACGCAATGAAGTCAGAAGATTAGAACAACGACAATCACGCCGTTTTACAGTCAAAAGACGAAGAACAAGTGACCAACAACGACAACAGGTACATCCCATCGCAGTCCCCCAATGTGTGGTAAAAATATGCCATTTTGCATAATATTTTAAGAGATACATGGTCACACTGAGGCATTAAATTTAAAAAAGTCAACAAAGACAAGATGAATAGTGGAAATAGTATGCTTATTCCGTTGTTGGCAGCATATATTGTTGCATAAAACGAGCGAGGAAGAAGAGCATCGGAACCGTCAACGCCGACAGCACAAATGGTGGGTCAACCCATATCGATAAGAAGTTTAGTATTTTTGTTTCGTTACTGGATACCTAGAAAACACGCAGCCAAAAAAAAACCATTCCCGCTACGACGATTTTGTATGGGAAATTTTTTTTTTGCTGTACTGGATACCCACCTATAGCATTCACACCACATTCTTACATACATACATACTTACAATACGTAAGCTATTTTTTGTCTACACTAGAAATTACTAGGAAATTATTTATATGGCAAAACAACGTTTGCCGGGTCACATCTGGTATACATATATACGAGTTGACAAAACTTAACACACAGATACCTATTGCATTTATTGTTTTTATATAATTTTCAAAATGACATTTGTAACCTTAATTGGTGTTGCAAATGCACATAAGCACTAAAAAAGGATTTTTAATTTGGACCACTCCTTCGAGTACCTCCCAAACAAATCTATTTATTGCATTAATCACTTTACCTCACTCCTTGGGGGCTAAGGCTTTGTTAGTGTAGCGTGTGTGCCTGTCGCCGCGCCGTACTGACCCAGCCAGTGGTAATTGGCAGTCACATGCCGACTACCGAAGACCGACCATACGTGGTGAAGAGCCACATTCTGCTCGAGGTGCCCCTGCTCTAGACAAAATATGGCAGATCTAGAGAGGACAACTCGAAAAAACCCGTTATCACTGGTGTTACCGAACCGTGCCCCTGTGATGAATGTCACTACGTCAGTGTATCTTTTAACGGTGGCTTCCGGATACCTGGCACCTCCGGTCGTACAAGTGCCCGATGCGGGGTATGAGGCTCTGCCCCGGGGGATACTTCCTTCCTCATCACTCGTGGGTCCTACTTATGGAAAACCAAATTGAAAATATTACCCCCCAACCAACAGGGTGCTCAAGCAGCCCCGAATCGATTGAAATCGAACCTTCACGGCAACCCGATGTAGCTATGGACATCTGTTCACAAAGCTCTGGGACCGAGACTTTGACCAAGGAAGAGGAAGAAGCCCTTCTCGCCTCTCCCAAGGCCGAGAGACCCAAGAGGGTCGCGCTTTCGGGCGCTGCGAGGAAGAGGTTGCGCAGACACCTTGCGAACGGCATCCCCATGGATGAGGCCAAAAGGCTCGCTCAGAAGCCCATGGACCCTCCAAGGGCGGTGCCCAGCATGAGTGGTGCAACCCATAAGAGGGTTAGATCGGCCAACACGACCCCAGAAGAGGTGTCGACAAAGAGGGCCATGAAAACCGCGGCACCTAGTGCCCTGACGAAGGGTGTACCTGCAAGCGTATTGCTTGCCACGGGGGCTCCAGTAGCCTCCACAGCCGCAGTAGCAGCTGGGCAAGCGATACAGGAGCAGGTACCCCAAGTCGGTACCATGGTCTCCTACAGGGATGTTGCCAGCTCTACGAAGATGGCAATACTCCCTGCCGACTATCCCAACCGCTTGTTGACTACGCCGCAGCTCAACGAGATTCAGACTGCCATCTTGTCGAATGTGATGGCCTTGAGACACGGCTCTGTGAAGCCGCTGTTCTCTGGCTGCACCTTCCGACCAGGATGGATGGCCATTACAAGTGGCAACAAAGAAACGGTCGAGTGGCTGAGCTCTGAGGTGCCCAAGCTCCGACTGTGGAAGGACGCCCACATCAAGGTGGTCCCTGAAGCGGAGGCTCCACGTGCCGCTGTCTTTATAGGCTAATTTCCGCTCCCCAATGCGGACATGAAGACGGACGAGATCCTGAAGCTCGTAGAAAGCCAGAACAGCGGCCTGCGAGTGGGAGACGCGTCGTCCATCGCAATCGGTGGCGATAATTACGCTGGCGCTTGACCCAATCTCGGCCAACAGGCTCAAATCACTTGGCAGCCAAGTGAATTTTGCGTGGGGTACGGCTACTATTAAGCCCAAGGCCAGTGCGCAGCCGAAAGAACAGGCAGTGGCTCCTGCTTCCGCAGCGGAGAAGCCCACCTGCTCCAAGGCCATCAACTCGGACGCGGCTGCAACGCCGCCACAGGGTGCCGCTGAGGAAACTCATGCGACCCCTCCTGGGCTGCCTGCGGCAAACAGCACTGTCCATACGCCGTGTGAACCTGGAGCTCGTGGCACTGTAGCTGCCCAAGAGCCCGCCGCACCGCGTAAAATCCTGCGCCCTCCCCTTTACGGGCGCATCACGCGTGGAACCGGGCGCGTGAACAAGGGTGCGAGGCGCACACTGGAGGAAGAGGCACTTCTGCGCACGAACCGAGGCCGGAAGATGGTGGCTAGGGGCCGCAAGAGGGCGGACTAATGTCCTGTCCCCCTCCCCTCACCCCCTCCAACACTCGGAGACACCTAAGATGTCTCCAAGCAAACCTCCACCACACAAAGGCTGCTTCTGACGTCCTATGAGAGAGGTTTGCTACAACGGACATAGCATTTATCCACGAGCCTTGGATAAATGCCGGACGTGTCCTGGGGTTAAGTACCCCATCTGGTAAGCTGATATATGCAAATGACCAACCTCGCCCAAGAGCGGCGTTGTTAATTAACAAACATCTAACATTTGTTCCCCTATCACAGTTTATCACTGAAGACTTAGTGGCAGTTTGGATTAAAATACCCACTGCCCATGGCGAGCAGGAGGTAGTGCTGGCCTCCGCCTATCTGCCCGGCGACTCAGACGCTGTGCCTACGGTGGCTACCTGTGCCCTTATAGAGCATTGCCAGAGGAACCGGCTCCGGTGGTTAATCGCCTGTGATGCTAACGCGCATCACACGGTCTAGGGGAGCAGTGACATCAACAAAAGAGGTAAGTACCTTCTTGAGTACATTATTAGTAATAACGTACGTATACTAAATCGAGGCAACGAGCCCACATTCATTAACGCGATAAGAGAGGAAGTCCTCGACTTAACCATCTGTAGCTTGAATATGTTGTCCGTTGTCTTAAACTGGCATGTTGCGAGTGAGATCACAATGTCAGATCACCAGCACATTAGATTTGATATAGGGTATATGCGCCCCGCAATGTAGCCTAGTTAAGGGAAATCCCAAAAACACACAAACAAAACTGGGATCTTTTCTGTTTTGAACTTGAGCAATCCAGAAACTGCTCCACCCGTCCGATAATTTCCATAGACGAGTTAGAGCGTGAAGCTACTGTGCTTCATTCGAACATTGAATCAGCACATCACGCTAGCTGCGAACAAAAAGTTCGCAAGATCAGAAGGGCTGTTCCATGGTGGAACAAGAGGCTTGACGATCTTAAAAAGGCTGCGCGAAGGCTCTTCAATAAAGCGAACAGTGTGAAAACCACATGGGAGTCCTACAAAGATGCTTTAACGCTCTACAATAAAGAGCTGAGAAGGTCTAAACGGGCTACGTGGCGTCAACACTGTGGGCAGATCTCAACTCTCCCGGAAGCTGTCAGGCTACAAAAAGCCCTCTCAAAGGACCACTCAAACGGCATCTGTAAGCTCAAGGAAACGAGTAGGTTACTCCTGGCTACTCATTTTCCTGGGTGCACTAGGTGCCTTTTTAGACATCTCAGGAGCTTTTGACAATACGTCATATGAGGCTATCCGTGCCTCCCTTGAACGAAAAAATGTCTCCACACCCATCATTAGGTGGATTCTGGAAATGCTTAAATCCAGAACCATAACTGTAGACCTTGGAGGAACCATGATCTCAATCGTAGCCACAAGGGGGTGCCCTCAAGGGGGAGTACTCTCTCCTCTCCTGTGGACTCTGGTCATCGATGAGCTACTCCATAAGCTCAACGACTTAGGGTTCTCCACTCAAGGCTACGCAGATGATCTAGTCATCTATATAGTGGGCTGGCATGAGCAAACCATTTCGGATCGCATGCAGCAAGCCCTCAATATCGCCAATAGATGGTGCCAGGACAAAGGATTGTCCATAAACCCGTCAAAAACTGTCCTAGTTCCAGTTACCAGGAAAAGGTGTCTTTCTCTAACAAGACCGTCCCTAAATGGATCCCTCATTGACTTTTCGGTTGAAGCTAACTACCTAGGAGTTACACTTGACTCCAAGCTTAACTGGAATGTACACCTTGAAAATACCATAAACAAAGCCACTCGGGCATACTCGCCTGCAACAGGCTGTTCGGTAGATCATGGGGCTTAAGTCCCAAAATGATCTACTGGTCTTTCAATACTGTGGTAAAACCGATCTTAACCTATGCATCTCCTGCTTGGTGGACGAAATCTACCCAGAAGACAGCTTCGGCTGCACTTACCAAAATACAACGACTTGTCTGCATTGGCATTACTGGAGCCATCCGTACATGTCCCACTGCAGCACTTGGAGTCATAACCGGCATACCCCCTTTACCCATCACTCCCCTGCCTGGGGGGGGGGGCACTTCGCCTTCAAAACATCACCAACATAAAAAGTGGTGATCTCATCGGGCATCTTCGGTTCTCGAACTCCTAATAAACGAGCCCATTCTGCGCGTAACGGACGAACAGAAACCTAAGCTTATCTTCCACAGAAATTTTTCGATAGTCTTGCATACCAGACACGAGTGGGAAAGCAAATCATTATCTCTGCCCAGTGGATCACAAACGTGGTACACTGACGGGTCAAAACTGGAAAATGGTATTTTCTGACCAAGGTTCAATAAATCCATAGCCATGGGAAAGTCTCCAACCATTTTCCAAGCAGAGATATACGCCATAGAAATCTGTGCTCGTGAATGCCTACGCAGAAAAATGCAAGGTGCACGGATTTACATCTTCTCTGACAGTCAGGCAGCGCTCATAGCGCTAAGATCCTTCGTAATCTCCTACAAACTTGTAGAGAACTGTGTTCATCAGCTGAACGCCCTTGCCTCTAAAAACATCCAAACTGTGGGCTGGGTGCCGGGCCACGAAGGCCATATAGGAAACGAGGTGGCTGACTCCCTAGCTAAACGCGGGGCGTCGACACCACTAATCGGCCCTGAACCGTTCTGTGGACTCTCGAAAGGACACAAAAGAGAACTGCTCAGGAAATGGGAGGAAACGGAAATAAGACGTCACTGGACCGACAGTGCAGGGCTGAGACAAGCCAAACAATTTCTCGTCCCCCAGATGATGCGATCAAAACGCATCATCAATCTAAAAAAGAGCGAAATTCGCACTCTAACAGGCTACCTAACAGGTCACTGCAACCTAAGGTATCACCTTAAGAAATTAAAACTTTCAGAGATCGACACATGCAGATTCTGTGAGCTGGAGCCAGAAACATCAGAACATGTTCTATGTGAATGCCCTCGCTAAGCAGACGTCGACTTCTACACCTAGGAGGTGAACTTATCCCCCCCTACAGGATTTGGGAACATATAGACCCTAAAAAAGTGCTCTCCTTTATCAAAAGCCTCGGTACAGAGACTCTACCCTAATCCTACAGGCCGGCACAAAAGATCTAACATCTGGTCGCAGTGTAATAAGGCCCTTGTAATAATAATAATAATAATAATACCTCACTCCACCACTCTGGCGCCTCATTGTCGCACAAGCTGTGAGTTTCAACGACGCCGAGTGTACAAAAACAAAACACATGACCCATTCCACTACTGCCGTCTGCGCACAAGCTATTGCGGCCGAATTTACAAAAACAAAACACTTGACCCATTCCACTTCTGCCGTCTGTACATGTGTCTCCGTTATTCTCTTTTCTTCTTTGTGCCTTTGACAATTGTTTTTCGAATCAAGTAGCATTTGTTGTTGTTGTTAGTATGTGTTGTTGTTCGGCTCGCAATGCTTCTTTTTGTTGGTATCATTGATTTAAAACAAATCAATCAAAACATAACTTGGTTTTGTACACCAGAATATGTTACGCGAGTGGTTTTACCTACATACTTGCTAATTATCAAACAAAACTTAACACACAAATACCTATTGCCATTGTTGTTTTTATATAATTTTCCAACTGACATTTGTAACATTGATTGGTGTTGCAAATGCACATATGTACATACATACATACAAATATACACATGTGTGTACCTACATTTTACATTGTTTTGTACATACATATATTTAAAAAAAATGCAAGTGCAAATATATTTACAACCGTGCAAAAACAACACACTGTTAGTGTAGAAACTTTAGAAATGTAATCTACATCTACATATGTATATACGTAATGCATCCTGCTATAATAACTATCTTAATAAATGTAGAATGAATTTCTCTCGAGATCCTAAACAGTTTTATAAATTTGTTAACTCTAAACGTAAATCCTCCTGCCTGCCATCCTCAGTTTTTCTTGATAATACGAAAGCAAGTACGGATCAGGCTGTGGCCGATCTATTTGCTGAATATTTTCAATCAGTTTATTCTTTGAGTTCTCATAGTTCTAGTAATACTTATCCCTTCCAAATTCAAACATCAAATTGCATATTTGCCCCGGTCTTAACTGAGTGTTCGCTGCTAAGTGACCTAAACCTGATCAAACCTGGCTTCTCGCCTGGTCCTGATGGAGTGCCCGGTTGTGTACTTAGATATTGTGCTGATACACTATGCAAACCTTTACTAAAATTATTCAAATTGTCTGTTGAATCTTCAGTATTCCCTGATATGTGGAAGCAATCTTTTATTATTCCACTTCATAAAAATTCTTCCAAGTCCAATGTTAAAAATTATAGGGGGATTTCGAAATTGTCTGCCATTCCGAAAGTCTTCGAAAAACTTATTTGCTCTCAATTGCAACACTCATGTAGTGCACTTATGTCGCCTTATCAACACGGTTTCGTAAAGCGTAGATCTACTACCACCAACCTTCTAGAATTTACATCGCTTGTTATTAAAGGATTTCAAAGCAAAATGCAAACTGATGTCATTTATACCTATTTTAGTAAGGCATTTGATTCTGTTAGTCATCAACTTTTGCTTCATAAATTAAACATTATTGGGCTCCCAACTAACCTCCTTTCTTGGCTTTCTGAGTACTTGTGTGGCCGTACACAAAAAGTTCTCTTTAAATCATCTGTCTCTAAACCAATTTATGTATCATCAGGTGTCCCCCAAGGTAGTCACCTTGGGCCTTTATTATTTAATCTCTTTATTAATGATCTTCCTGCAGTAATATCTAACTCGCACGTGTACATGTTTGCGGATGACGTTAAATTATGTTTATCCTATAACGAACCCTCTTTCAGTAACTTACTACAGTCTGATCTTAGTGCACTATCTGATTGGTGCAACTTTAACCAACTTAATTTAAATTGTTCTAAATGTAAAGTAATGTCTTTCTGTAGAAATACTCCTCATACTGCTCAGTACTTGCTTGATGGCTCACCACTCGATCGCGTATTAGAAATGAAGGATTTGGGTATTATTCTTGACCCAAAATTAAAGTTTGATTCTCATATATCGTGCATGGTTAATAAAGCCATCAGTGTCGTTGGTTTCATCAAGCGGTGGTCGAAAGAGTTTAACGATCCCTACACTACTAAAACACTTTATACATCCCTAGTGCTCAGTACTTGCTTGATGGCTCACCACTCGATCGCGTATTAGAAATGAAGGATTTGGGTATTATTCTTGACCCAAAATTAAAGTTTGATTCTCATATATCGTGCATGGTTAATAAAGCCATCAGTGTCGTTGGTTTCATCAAGCGGTGGTCGAAAGAGTTTAACGATCCCTACACTACTAAAACACTTTATACATCCCTAGTGCGTCCCATCCTTGAATATGGATCTTGTGTGTGGTCTCCGCAATACAAGATTCATCAGGATAGAATCGAATCTGTTCAGAAGAAATTTCTTTTATTTGCACTTAGAAGTTTTAACTGGGTTCCCGGAGTTGATTTGCCTTCGTATTCAAGTAGACTTCTGTTAATTAACCTTCCTTCTCTTTTAAACCGTAGAACTATGCATGGAGTTTTATTTGTTACTAATCTGCTCAATGGTGAAATCGACTCACCTACTTTATTAAGTCGAATAAACTTATCTGTCCCTATTAGATCTTCTCGTAACTTTGTACCTATCAACCTTGATCGTTGCTCTACTAACTATCTAATGCATGAACCGTTTCGAGTAGTGTGCGCAGACTACAATAAGATGTTTTCACTTGTTTCCTTTGAGGCCTCCATTCCCATACTAAAAGATCCATACTGCTTTACTTATCTAGTCATAGTCACTAATCACTAATCTTATGATCTGATTGGGTTTTTCTGGGTTTTTCCCAATCCTTGCAACAAATGTTGGATCATTAAATTAAATTTTTGTTAACTCCCCAGAATATTTGTATTTTAATTTTTAAACTTTTTCATTTCATTCCAGTTTGTTTACTGATTTAATTTTAAATTTTGTTCATTAATCTTAAACATTTTTGTAGCTTAAGCTCTACTTTTTAATTTGATTTAATTTCAATTTTTATGTCGACTGATATTAGTTGACAATAAATAAATAAATAAATAAATAAATAAACGTGGCATAGATATGTACATATGTACATTCATGTAATTTGTATTTGTTTTTTTTTATATCGAGCACTTTGTGCGAAAATAATTAGTCTTGAACATCTTTGTATTGTGGTAGATTTGTTAACTTGCTGCTTATCTAAATTAGACAAAACGTAACACAGAATCATTATTGATATACAATTTCGAACAAGCAAGCAAAGCACATATGTAAGTTTGTAAAGTATGGGGGTTTTGGGTATAAAAAGGCAGGCAGAAGAGGTAGGCGTGACATTCAAATTTGTGATGCACATCTGTGGCGGATGGCACCTTCTATCTCCCTATCAAGTTTGGAGACTCTAGCGCTAAAAATGAGAAAGATGTTGAGGTGGGCGATATAAGTGGGCGTGGCATCCAATATTGCACATTTGTTACGGATGTCACTAACAATGTTTCTACCAAATTTGGTAGATGTTTCTACCAATTTTGGTGACTCTAGCGCAAAAGCTGGGAAAGATATAGAAATTTAAGATTTTACGAGGTAGGTGGAAAAGGTGGCCGTGCCATATAAAACTTTGATGTAGATCGGTTACGGATGTCACTAACAAGGTTTCTACCAAATTTGGGGACTCTAGCCCAAAAACTAAAAAAAGATATAAAGTTTTCAGATTTTAGGAGGTAGGCGGTATACGTGGGGAGTGGCATCCAAAATTTTAATGCATATCTTTGTAAGATCTACCTTCCCATCAAATTTCGTGAGTATTGCTTCAAAACTGTGGGAAATACAGTCATTTTCGATTATAAATGAAAGGGGGCTGGGGGCGGATGAGGTGGGCGTGGCATCCAAACTTTCTATGCAGTTTTTGAGGAATGTCACCAGCTATCTTGCTATCAACTTTGGTGACTATATGCAAAGATGTGGGATATATATGTGTTATTATCGATTTGCACATCGAGGTGTATCGATTTTTATCGATTTCCCAGGCCCCTGAGGTTGTAGAGCCAAATTTCACACTTTGGCTGACGAAGGTATGTACCAAGATATTTGAAAAGTTGCAAAGCTCTAGCTTTAAGGGTATTGAAAAAAGTTGCGTCCAAACGGACGGGCGGACGGACGGACGGACGGACGGACGGACGAACAGACACCTTGACGGACATTGCAAAAGCCCAATATAATATGATACTATTGGTATCAAAGTAAAATGACGCGTCTGATTCTTAACCTCAATGGTGGCGTGAAAAAAGAATATTAAATACTTTGCTAATATGTTGTTATTATTAACTAATTTATCTTAATATATATAAATCTCGTGTCACGATGTTTGTCTAAAAACTCCTCCTAAACCACTTAACCGATTTTAATAAAATTCGCACAGCATGTGCAGTTCGATCCAACTTGAAAGATAAGGTAGTTTAAATCTCAAATTATTGTCGCAATTTTAATTTATTGCTAATTATTTGTCTGACAGTCCTAGAGCCAACAACTAACATAAATAAAAAAAAATTTTTTTTAAAAAACGAAAAATTTTAGCTTCTAAATCAAAACAGTTTTGTTTTACTGTTTAAAATCGTACATTTTTAAAATGCCTGCAAAACGCAGAGGAGCTACCATAAAATCTAACCTCAACAACGCGAGCAGCTATGGGTCACGACGCAAACGTGTTGAAAGAGCTCAGCAATTACCAGAACAAATCGAAACAAGAAATGCAGCTCAAAGGATCAGGACTGCAGAAAGTCGTGCACAAGAATCTCAAGAACAGCGTGACGAACGTCTGCAACAGAATATTACGAGACAAAGAGCGGCACGAGAACGAAACATAGCTACAGTACGAGTACTAGATCGACAAAGGCAACGGATCAGCCGCTCATTAACACGTGCATCATTCGTTCGGCTTGCCTTTGAATATGCACCAGATATTAACTACTCAGCGCATTCAAAAATTGCTATCGGTGGAATGGATAAAGTATTTCAATATTGTCAGGCATTGAAATTTCGGAATGAAGCAGCCGGCATGTGTTGCGCATCAGGAAAAGTTGTGATGTCACCTCTACCCGCTCCGCCGGAGCCTTTATTACCCCTTTTTACTGGCAATTCAGATGATTCCAAATTATTTTTGCGTAAGATACGCAAATTAAATTCTTGCTTCCAAATGACGTCATTTGGGGCAACTAAAATTTGTGATCGTGCATCCGATGGACGTAATTTTGAAACTACATTCAAAATTCAACATTTTCGTCTTTGTTCGTAAATAATTTCATTGTACTAAAGGGTTATAGTAGTGAAATTTTTTGCCCCGGCTATAAAATACGTAGAATCAAAACAATTCAACATTACAAATCTTTTTGACAGGAAGAAGTCTGTCGGGTCCGCCGCTGCAACGCGTGGCTGAGTTAGCTAGTTTTATATATATTGCTAAAATTTTGTAAAAACTATTGGCTTAGCGAAGCAAGCGGGTCCCTTATTAGTACATATATAAAAGTGTTTGTCCTGACTTACTGATTGTTGATGGACCCACAGCCTAAACTAAAAGAGCTAGAAGGCTGAAATTTTCACCAAATATTCAATTCAGGTTGAAAGTGAGCACTAAGAAAGGATTTTTAATTTGGACCACTCCACTCCACTCCACTCGAGTACCTCCTGACCACTTAAGTCCTTTTTTTTCCCAACTTTTGTACTAGAGCTATGCTTTAAAATTAATTAATTATTACGAAACTTTGTCAGGACATGGAAGCGTGTAAAAAATTTATGGATGCAAAATTTGGACCCGATCCGACAACTCCCTGGGACACCTTCTATACACTAATGTTATGGAGCGTGCTTATCTATATATATAAAACAAGTTTGGTGACTCTAGCGCAAAAATTGAAAAGATATAGAGTTTTCAGATTTTAAAATGTGGTCGGTATCAGTGGGGGCGTGGCATCCAAAGTTTTGATGCATATCTTTGTAAGACTTCAGCATCTACCTTCCCATCAAATTTTGTGAGTATAGCCTTAAAACTGGGGAAATACAGTCATTTTCGATTATAACTAATGGGGGGGCTGGGGGCGGGATAAGTGGGCGTGGCATCCAAACTTTCGATGCAGTTTTTGAGGAATGTCATCGGCGATATTGCCCACAAATTTGGTGACTCTAGCTGCTAAAATGTGATATATATATATATACATATATATACTAGTAAGGGCCCCGCTTGCTTCGCTGCTTCAATAGTTTTTACAAAATTTTAGCAATATGTATATGTCGGGGCAAGGTTTTCATTATTGTTGTCCATAGTCGTTTTTAGTTGTATTTTGTAGATTTATTTGTCGTTAACGGTTATTTTTTGTATCAACGTGCTTCAGTGCAGTGAGTCCCTCCTCGTGGTTGCCGCAAAAGTGCCGTCTCACTTCCGCCTCTCGACCGGCCACCACCATCAGGGCCACACTCGGCGATACTTATCGAAATATCGCCACACTGCCAAGCAACACTGTCTCAAGCAACACTGTCTCAAGACAACACTACTCGCCTCAAAGGCGATAAATTCAAGAATAGTAATCATAATTACTTTCGCTCCGACACGGCCATTCTGACGAAGACACGTCCTCGTGTGGCGTCTCAATATCAAGGATCTCTCGTGTCCCTAATCCACGTGACGCTTCTAGTTACTGAAAACCTTCGTCTCTCGTAGACGGATAACACTAATCTGGTTCAAAAACAATTCATCGTTCCTCTTGAACGGATAACCATCGTTCCACCGAACGGATAATCATCGTTCCTCTGAACGGATAACCATCGTTCATCTGAACGGATAACCATCGTTCCACTGAACGGATAACCATCGTTCCACTGAACGGATAACCATCGTTCCACTGAACGGATAACCACAATATACTTTGCTTATCAGAATAATTTATTGTTTCGTCAGACATATATCGTTTACTAAAATTTAAACTTAATTTATTAGTTTTGTAGACTAGTCCTATTCGGTCTCATTTAAATTCAATGACGAGTCGTCCTGTACACTGTCAATGTCAAACTCACTTGGAACATGACCGTCGGGAATCTTTCTAGTATTTTCGTGGCAGTATTTGTACAGTCTGTTACCTTTTAAAGACTTCAACGTATATCTGTTACCGTCTAGAACTTCAACAACTAAAAATGGTCCCTTAAACTTAGGGTCCAGTTTAGTCTGGTGCCTTTCCTCGTTTTTCAAAAGAACATAATCACCGATACTATGTCGATTAACTACAGCCTTGGTTTTATCAAAACGCTCCTTATCATAAGACGCTACCGTCTTCATATTATCACAAGCACGCGATCTGACACTATCTAAATCAACAACTGATTCCGTTTCTAAAAGGAGTAACTAGGCCAAAGGGTCGAGCTTCTTTTCCTATCAACATTTCCAAAGGGCTTGCACCTGTTGTACGATTGATTGTGCAGTTTAATGCTAACTGTACCTCACCAAGGGCATCTTGCCAAGATTTCTCGCTAGACTCAACAGCTGTCAATAGGTTCTTTAGCGTGCTCATTACCCGTTCGACTTGACCATTTGCACGACTTGAGCCTGTGGAAATTAAATGTAGCTTAATGTTTTGTGTAGAACAAAAGTCTGAAAACTTTGAACTTGCAAAACATCTTCCCTGATCGGCTATTATACGACTTGGGACCCCAAAAAGCGAAATGGATGATCTCATAGCCTTCATGCAACTTTCCGTATCTAACTTTAGAGTGTGATAGAGATATACGAATTTTGTAAACGCGTCAACTTGGACGATGATATATTCCTTTAAGTCACTTTTACCACTCAGTTTTCCCGTTATATCGACGTGAACGGTATGCCAAGGAATACTAACTTTCGGTATAGGATAAAGTTCAGCCTGTACTTTTCCAGAAGGTGATTTGGCAACCCGACAGGTAATGCAGTTGTCAACGAACTTGCGAACATATTTGTTCATTTTGTCAAACCAGTAGTGCTGATAAATCTTATCAAGAGTCTTTTGCCATCCAAGATGCATAATTGACTCATGTATCTGGTTGACCACTGACCACCTGAAGGCGCGCGGTACAACTGGCAAACATCGTGATCTATTATTCTTCTGAATCTTTCGAAACAATACTCCTTTTCTTAAGTCATATGTTTTGGCCAAATCTTCCGATAACTCGTTGGAATTGAGTTTCTTTACTATTTCATTAATCTCGGGGTCTAGACGTTGTTCTACTAATAACCAATCACCCGATATCTCTGCCAAGTTTACTCGCTTTTCTGGAACTTTATTCAATTCAGCCAACACTTTCGAAGAGACTGGATTCCTAGATAGAAAGTCAACATGGGCCATTCGTTTTCCTTCTCTGTACTGGATGTCAAAGTTAAATGACTGCAAATAAGACCACCACCGATGGACTCTAGGGGTAAGGTCAATTTTGGTACGTGACGCTTTCAATGAGTTGCAATCTGTATATACCACAAACTCTTGCCCAAGCAAATAATGCCGGAAGTGTTTTACAGCCTCGACTACGGCCAAGGTTTCGAGTTCATACGAATGATACCTAGATTCAGCAGAGGTTGTGGTTTTACTGAAATATTCTACCACGTGAAGTTTATTATCAATACGGTGTAAGAGAATTGCACCATAACCAAGAGAACTGGCGTCCGTATGTAACTCAATCGGATACTTGGGATCGAAGATTACTAAAACTGGTTCATGAGTGAGAATGGTTACGATTTTCTTTCGAATCTCTTCTAAATCATCTCTCCAAACAATATTAACATTTTCTGACGTGAGAGAATACAGAGGCTTCATTATTTTGGAAAAATTCGGAATAAACTTACGAAAGTAGGAAGCCAATCCAATGAACTGTCGCAATCCAGTAACAGTCTTTGGAGGTGGCAAGGAACTTAAGGCAATAATTTTTCTCGGATTTGGTCGAATTTCTCCCGCTCTGACCTCATATCCTAAATACTGAACAACTGTTTTCAGAAAACTGCATTTAGTAATATTAAACACAAATCCCGCAGTCGTAAGGACATCTAACACTGTTTTCAACCGTTCTAAGCCCAATTCAATTGTTGGCGACACAATCATAATGTCGTCCATATAGACAACGACAAATGAATAAGCAATATCACCCAAAGCTTTCATAACTGCCCGTTGGAAAACAGCCGGCGCATTCCCAAGACCGAAAGGCATTCTCAGATACTCAAATTGACCATCCGGAGTTACAAATGCTGTACATTCTATAGAATCGGAATGAACCGGAATCTGGTGGAAACCACTAGCCATATCCAAACAGGTAAAATAATTTGCACCCCGAAGTCTGGCAATCTGGTCACTTATAAGTGGCAGGGGGTATTTGTCGGCGATAGTGTTTGAATTGAGCTCTCTATAGTCAACACATAAACGATTTGACCCATCTTTCTTTTTCACGAGCAAAATAGGACTTGAGAATGGGGAGCAGCTAGGACGGATGATATTGTTTTTAAGTAGCTCATTCAACTTGTCACGAACTATCTGTCTCTCATCGGGACTAAGCCTATAAGGTCGGCGTTGGACTGTCTTATTAGGGTCGGCTAGTCGAATCTTTATTTCTCCCGTGGTAACTCGTGTAGATGGTATCTTTTGTACAAAAGCTTTGGAATAATTTTCGAGTAACTTTATTAATGTTTCTTTTTCACTGTTCTGTAAGTCGGTGTCAAGGTCTGTAAGGTTGTGTGGTTCTTCGACTTGTGAACATAGGTCAACAGATTTGGTTTTAACAATTGTAAACTTGTCTGGCATAATGATGACATTGAAACCTTGACTAAGAATTTCTCGTCCTAAAACAACATCGTTCTTTAAATTGTCATTTTGCACTACATGAAACAATATTTCTAACACGTAGTCATTTATCTTAACCTCACTTAATATTTGCTGAGTACTATATATACCGGTGTTCCCGATACCTTTTAACATAATGATGTTGTTGATCCTCTTTCCAGATAGCTTACCGCTAATTTTCTCTTTTATTAGAGAACACTCTGCACCCGAATCGAAACAGGTTTGAAATACTTCATCTCGCTGCATCATTTTTCCTGCTGGCTCGGATACGAAACATTGGTTCACCATCTTCTGCTGCGTCACTTGTTGTTTTCCTCCTCCCTGTGGGCATTTGTTCGCAATGTGTCCCTGCTGGCCACACTTATAGCAGATGATGGTTGTCCTTACTTCCTGTGTTTTCGTCTCATTCGCCATCTGCCGCATCTTACTCCTACACTCTGCTATCTTATGGCCTGGTTTTGCGCAGAAATGGCACACTGCTGACAACACTCTCTTCTTTTTAGCTTCAGGTCCAGAATCCACGTCATTGTCATGAGAACGAATTTTACGGAAATTAAACGACTTCAGTTCGGAATGAAGATCGCTTCTAGTATTGACTTTCGAAGTAAAAACGACTCGCTGCAAACGGCTATCGATGTTGGCCATATGCGCAAGCACAATCGAGACAGCAATTTCTTCAGTGTTCTTATTGGCCCAAGCGGTTGTTAGCGATGTCACTAAGCGGCTAGCAAAAACCGCATGGCACTCGTTGTTAGACGGACGGCTGTTCAACATGTTGAAAAACATTGCTGCTGGCGTTTCATCGTTGCCGAATCTTTTAAGAAGTAACTCTTTGAACTCGTTCCACTTTATTCCAGAGTACGAAATCTGCGTCAACCATTGTGAAGCACTTCCCTCCATTGCGTTGCTTAAAGCCATGATGAGGCGGCTTCCCTCGAGTGGCTGCTCCGTCAAAATTATGTCCGCAGTTGTACACCATTTTAAAGCATCTGCACCCGCTGCGTCAGGATTGTATTTTGGCAGCACAACGCCACGCGCTTGCTGATGCTCAGTCTTTGATGCTTCCATATTTTTCATCATTTGCAATAAGTTTTGGTTTTGCATCTCCATAATAAGGCGAAGCTGATCCATCGAAATCGTTGGCGCCGAAGCCGATCCCACTTCTGATGTCGGGGCAAGGTTTTCATTATTGTTGTCCATAGTCGTTTTTAGTTGTATTTTGTAGATTTATTTGTCGTTAACGGTTATTTTTTGTATCAACGTGCTTCAGTGCAGTGAGTCCCTCCTCGTGGTTGCCGCAAAAGTGCCGTCTCACTTCCGCCTCTCGACCGGCCACCACCATCAGGGCCACACTCGGCGATACTTATCGAAATATCGCCACACTGCCAAGCAACACTGTCTCAAGCAACACTGTCTCAAGACAACACTACTCGCCTCAAAGGCGATAAATTCAAGAATAGTAATCATAATTACTTTCGCTCCGACATATATATAAAATAAATAAATTAGTTAATGTTTAACAACATATTAACAAAGTATTTAGTCGATGCCTGTTACAGTAAAAGCGTGCGCTCCAGTCACTCGATCCTTGGGTAAATCAGCCATGATATGCTCAGCCAAGCGTGGTTTGGCTCGAAAACACATCGTGCATTTGGCCACAACTAATGAGACTGTCTTGCGTCCTCCAATGGGCCAGTACTGCAGTCGAATGTGCGCAAGAAGCCAGCGAGGTCCGGAATGCAGGGTGCTGCGATGATAATGCATTATTATTGCGCGAGTTACTGGATGTTGTCTTGGTAATATTGCAGGGTGCTGAGCCTCAAAGTTTAAAGCCGAATTCCTTAAACGACCACCAACACGAAGCACTCCATTGCCATCAACAAACGGTGCCAGAGACACCAATGAGCTAGATGATGGCACTTGAAGACCGTTCTTGAAACGGCTGTAGTCCTCAGACAAGTGCGACATTTGAATATAACGATTCAGCATTCGTTCACCTCGGCGCACATCATCTCCGATGAGTCCAGGGCGCTTGATGCGATGACAAAACTTGTATACGTAGGAAAATGTATGTTTGAGCTTTTCCCAGGAGTTAGCATATTTGCAGTTTGCAGCAAGATCTTCGGTATTGACAGTCGCAATGAGAACTTTCTTTTTCAATTCTGGCAGTGTCTTAATGGCCAGACAGGATTCTGGCCATTCATTTTTGTCCCTTGTGAGAAACTCTGGTCCATGAGCCCAGAGTGATGACTCTATCAGTTCACTAGGAAGCGCTCCTCGGGATAAAATGTCAGCAGGGCTGGCCTTGGTGGGTACATAGCGCCATTCCATGCCGGCAGTAATATCTTGGATTAAAGAAATTCGATTAGATGCAAATATTTGAAATCGAGAGGGCTCATCTCGTATCCATGATAAGACCACTGCAGAATCAAACCAACAATAAAAAGGACAATGGAACAAGTCCATTTGCTTAAGTTCTTGCATAAGTTGTGCCAGCAAAACTGCCCCACATAGCTCCAGCTTAGGCAACGTGAGGGTTTTTAACGGAGCAACACGAGATTTGGCACAAAAAAGATGCACTTCTCGCTTTCCCTGAGTCATAGAGACAATGTAGATGCATCCACCATATGCTTCTATGGAAGCGTCGCAGAATCCATGTACACCTATAGCGCCCCTGTGAAGCTGTGCCAACCGTGGAAACTTCAATTGCTGCGTGCTGCCAATATCAGACGACAAACTAAATCACGATGAGTTAAGTGCTGCAGAAGACTCTCATCCCAATCCACCTTTTCTCTCCAGAGCTTCTGCAAAAAGCGTTTAGCCTTTGTTATGACCGGGCATATAAGGCCGAGAGGGTCATAAAATCGCGCGATTGTCGACAGAACAGATCGTTTAGTTGGCTTCAAAGAAGACCGAATTGGCGAAAATGAGAACAGCAAAGTGTCAGACACAGGATCCGACGCGAGGCCAAGCGTTTTTGTAATGTCACTGCCATCATCAAACTTAAGAAATGTGTCCCTATCCGAATCTGGTATTTTTTGCAGCACGGATGAGTCGTTTGAGCACCACTTCCGAATTTTGAAGTTGCCACGATCCAGTAAACCCGTAACTTGGCCTAATACATCCAGCACTTCAAGAACAGAGTTGCCACCAGTGATCAAATCATCAACATAGAAATCGCGTTTGATTATTTTTGAACCAATGGGAAACGATGGCTGTTCATCAGATGCAAGCTGCTGCATGGCACGAACCGAAAGAAATGATGCAGATTTTGTGCCGTACGTAACGGTGTCCAACTTGTACACTTGCACCCTTTGATGAGCTGAGTCCTGCCACAAAATGCACTGCAAGTAGCTGTCAGATTGATCCATCCTGACGCACCGGTACATTTTACAGATGTCTCCCGTTAAAGCTACTGGAAATGTTCTAAACTGCAGCAAAGTGTTAAAAAGCTTCGGCTGTAACGTTGGACCTGCCATAAGCAGCTCGTTTAGGGAATATCCTGATGATGAACTAGCAGACCCGTCGAAAACAACACGAAGTTTTGTTGATGTACTTTCCTCCTTGAGGACGCAATGATGTGGCAAAAAATACTTGCAGAGACTTATGGAATCTTCTGGAACCAGTGACATATGTTGTAGAGATAAGTATTCAGCGATAAATGCCGAGTATTGAGCCTTGAGCTTAGGATGACGTTCGAGCTTTCTCTCTAAGTTAAGAAACCGTCGATATGCTTGCTGGTAAGAATCCCCTAGCATATTCAAAATAGTTTTTATGGGTAGATGGACTGAGTATTCGCCTGTGGGCAAGCGCGAAAAATTGGCAACAAAATGATCCTCGCAATCCTGTTCTTCCTTTGTGTATTTGTAGCTAGACTCTCCATAACCTTCAATCTCCCAAAAACGGCGCACAACCTCGTCCATCTTCGTGTCAGATTCTATATTGGCGCTTTCAGTAGATTGATTAGCTAACAAGACTGAATTTTGGCGCATATGCTTCCCACTGGAGACTATCCATCCAAATCGAGTTTTCTGGAGAAGGGGGAGGTCAGCAGACAACTTGATTTGGCCTACGCAAAGGAGTTCGAAGAATAATCCTGCTCCAATCAGCAAGTCTATCTTACGAGATCTATAAAATTCTGGATCTGCCAAGCGAATATTTGGGGGTTTGTTCCAAGTTTCTGGGCTTAATGTTAAGCTTGGTTTATTCTCAGTTATTGCTGGAGCCACTAAAGCTGTGATGTTTGTTTGATATTCTGAGTTTAGAGATTTTAAATGCACATGAACTGAGAATCCTTCTGCGCGAAAATTTGTTTGGCCTAATCCGCTTACAATAGCTGTTCATTTGGTTCGCCTAAGTTGCAATTGATGAGCTAGAAATGTGGTAATTATGTGCAATTGCGACCCAGAATCGAGCAATGCACGGCATGGCACCCATTGGCCAGAGCGATTCCTTATATTGACAACAACAGTGGCAAGAAATACAAGATCTGGCTTTCGTTGCTGAGCTAACAGAGAAGTAGAGTGCGGCGGCACAGATTTGCTGCTAAACGATGTTTCATTCTGTGAACGAGTAAGTGAAGCATTCACAGCGCATTGGGTACGCGGAACTGTAGATTGCGAGTTCAGATGAAACAAGACGTGATGTTTTCTGCCACATGTGCGGCAGGCAGCTGAATTACAATTTCGCAGCTGATGTCCTTCTTTTAAACAGTTTAGGCAAAGTGATAATCTCTTAGCTTCTCTTAAGCGGTTCTGGGGCTGGATTCGCAAATTGTGGGCACGAGTAAATGGAGTGATTTGCGTTTTGGCAAGATACGCAAACATTTGTTGATGAGTTAGTGGCAATTAACGAGCTTCTACTGAGGTTAGTCGTTTTGGTTAGTCCCACCTGAGAATTTACTGCGTATGAATCAGTTGCATGCTCCACATTTTCCATCTTTAAACAGCGCCTCTCTAGAAAAGTTGTAAATTGTCCACATGTGGGAATCTCATTACTCGATGCTGATTCTTCCCACTTGGCCTGTGTAACCTTGTCCAACTTCTGCAAGATTAAGTGCACGATGATGCTATCAGCGTTACCTCGATAGTGCCCAATGATTTCAATGCACGAAGATTTGCATTGATAACATCCGAAAGCTCCCGCAGCTTCACTGCCGACACCGACTCTACCTTCTGAAGCCTGAGAATGTTGTCAATGTGTGCCTGAAATGTTAAACGTTTATTATTAAATCGTTTATGCAACAATTCTTTTGCCACTGCATAGTTAGCATTGCTGATTTCCAGAGATCTAATGGTATCCAGCGCTGCTCCCCTCAAACACGTCCGCAGATGCTGAAGCTTCTCGATGTCTGACAGCTGGTTGTCCTGATCAATAATGGTTGAAAACATTGACATGAAATCCGAATATTCAGTGTAGCCGCCGCTAAACTCGGGCAACTTAAGTTCAGGTAAACAATTGCGTTTCGTGAATGTCGTGTTTTGCGCCTCCTCTGGCATTGATGTATCACCTCGAACTGTAGAACAAGCTTGCACTTGATGCGTACGTTTATTTAATTCGCGGCGTATATTGGATTTTATCACAACAATAAGCTCTTCAAAGTCTTCGCGTAACTGGCTACCGATTTCATCAAAATTAGCGTCCTCAAGACTGTCATGAATTAACACAACTGACGTTTCAGTCTTGTCAATAAGCTCTAAACGCACTTCTAACTGCTCGTCGGGCATTTGGCTTAATTGCAGCGAACTTAATGCACTTGAAATCTTTTGAGCATGACCATAAATCGATTGAGCTTTCCGCTTTAAAAATTCGGATTTATTTTCAAACGTTAAAACTGTTTCATTATGTGCCATTGCTCCGATTTAGCCTTCAGCAACACGTAAAGTAAACAAACAAAGATTAAAGGTGTTTGTAAGAATGTATGTGTCAACCGCGTTTGACAACAGCTGCACAAAACAAAACAAGCACTTGCGCGAGAATAAGCACACGAAGTTAGGCAAAGCAACAGAAAGTTAAAGTCAATCACCTTCGGCTAACGGAGCTCTAGAATATGCACTTGACAACAGCTGCACAAAATAGCAAGCACGAGAGATTAGGCGAACGAAATTAGGCAAATCGACGGCGCACTTGACCTTTGGTAAGCAACGAAAGTTAAAGGGTTATTCAACTTTGGCTAACGGCGCCAACGTTGTGGAAAGCGTAAGCTGCGATTACAATTACACTTGCTGGTGCGTTAGTTAAGTGCAAAGCAACTGACCGATGTGTAATTGTTTATGTTTATGGCGAACAACGTTTGGTTAGTGCTATTAAGTGGTTATACGCGATTTAACGAAATGTATTAGAGCAGTGGTGCCCAAACGCTGCTTACGACGGAGCAAATTTCAATACATTCAAAAGAAAACACCAATACTTGTAAAGAAATTTTTTTTTTTATTTCAATGGATACACTGAAAAAAAGGGTGATACATTTTTACGTGATGTTTACTTGTCAAATGACGCGCTGACAATGCAATAACTAAAAGCATAATACAATTTCTTCAAGTGGATGCGCGTCGCCAAAGCAACAACAAAATGTTCTTGAAATTTTATGACCCAACAACAACCACATGCAAGTCCCGTTACTTTGCTCAAATGCAGATGACGAATAGAGATAAGAAAGCGAAAGTGAAAAATTGTTTTTGCAATTAGCATTGGCGCATGCCGACAGCCGTGTACATATACGCATTTGCTCGCCTATGCTTCGGAGCCAATTACAAAAACAAAGGAGCCATGAGAGCAATGGGCCTGGGCACCTCTGTATTAGAGTAACGATCACGTCGGGGTCACCAAAATGTTGGGCTAGGGAGCTTTTTCTCTAGCCGTAGATTATCGAAAATTAACAATTTGTTTTGTTTGTTAACAATAATTATTTATATAGTTTATTTAAGTTTATATTAGCAGGCAGGCTCGAACTTGCCTCTGCTATTTAACGAACAATGTTCGTTTGCAAATCGATTCGAATTGATCGATGCGCAGAGATAGTGAACTTGAAAGGTTAGCGATCAAATTATAACTACTTTGGCTTCGCTAAAGCCGAATACAAAAAGGGCATGCAATGCAAGATAGCTAATAAGCGGTTAACATAGAACGAGCATGCAATTGCATGTAATTAACATTATTAATATGTATAAGAGCAGCTGTTGCTGCTTATGGTGCGGTGATGCTGCCGCTATTTGGCTGCATAGCCAAACAGTTCTCTTTTCACGCCACCATTGAGGTTGAGAATCAGAAGCGTCATTTTCCTATGCAATGTCCGTCAAGGTGTCTGTCCGTCCGTCCGCCCGCCCGTCCATTTGAACGCAACTTTTTTCAACACCCTTAAAGCTAGAGCTTTGCAACTTTGCAAATATCTTGGTACATACCTTCGTCAGACAAAGTGTTAAATTTGTCTCTACGACCTCAGGGGCCTAGGAAATCGATATCAAATCGATACCTCGATGTGCAAATCGATAAAACACATACAAATCCAACATTTTAGCATCTAGAGTCACCAAATTTTATGGCAAGATAGCTGGTGACATTCCCCAAAAACTGCATGAAATTTGGATGCCACCCCCACCTCTTCCACCCCTAGCCCCCCTCCCATTATGAACAAAAATGACTGTATATTCTACAGTTTTGAAGCTATTGCCACCAAATAAAAAATGTATAAAGGTCGATGCTAACATCTGAAACAGATATGCATCAAAACTTTGGATGCCATGATTTTTTTACTGAAATTTTCACCAAATATTCCATTCAGGTTGAAAGTGAGCACTAAGAAAGGATTTTTAATTTGGACCACTCCTTCGAGTACCTCCTGAACACTTAAGTCCTTATTTTCCCAACTTTTGTACTAGAGCTATGCTTTAAAATTAATCAATCTGAACGAAGCTTGGTCAGGACATGAAGGCGTGTTAAAAAATTATGGATGCATAGTTTGGACTTGATCCGACAACGCCTTGGGACACCTCCCATACACTTATGTTATGGAGCGTGCTTATCTATATATATAAAAGAGTTTGTCCTGACTGACTGATTGTTGAGAGGCCCACAGCCTAAATGAAAAGAGCTAGAAGGCTGAAATTTTCACCAAATATTCCATTCAGGTTGAAAGTGAGCACTAAGATTGGATTTTTAATTTGGACCACTCCTTCGAGTACCTTCTAAACACCTTAGTCCTTATTTTCCCAACTTTTGTACTAGAGCTATGCTTTAAAATTAATCAATCTGAACGAAGCTTGGTCAGGACATGGAGGCGTGTAAAAAAATTATGGATGCAAAATTTGGACCCGATCCGACAACTCCTTGGGGCACCTCCCATACACCTATGTTATGGAGCGTGCTTATCTATATATATAAAAGAGTTTGTCCTGACTGACTGATTGTTGAGAGGCCCACAGCCTAAACGAAAAGAGCTAGCATGCTGGAATTTTCACCAGATATTCCATTCAGGTTGGAAGTGAGCACTAAGAAAGTAATTTTATTTTGGACAACTTCTTCGTGTACCTTCCAAACACCTTAGTCCTTATATTCCCAACTTTTGTACTAGAGCTATGCTTTAAAATTAATCAATCTGAACGAAGCTTGGTCAGGACATGAGGGCGTGTAAAAAAATTATGGATGCAAAACTCGGACCCAATCCGACAACTCCTTGGGGCACCTAACATACACTAATGTTATGGAGCGCGCTTATCTTTATATATAAAAGAGTTTGTCCTGACTGACTGATTGTTGAGAGGCCCACAGCCTAAACGAAAAGAGCTAGAAGGCTGAAATTTTCAACAAATATTCCATTCAGGTTGAAAGTGAGCAATAAAAAAGGATTTTTAACTTGGACCACTCCTTCGAGTACATCCTGAACACTTAAGTCCTTTTTTTCTCAACTTTTGTACTAGAGCTATGCTTTAAAATTAATCAATCTGAACGAAGCTCGGTCAGGACATGAGGGCGTGTTAAAAATTATGGATGCATAGTTTGGACTTGATCCGACAACGCCTTGGGACACCTCCCATACACTTCTGTTATGAAGCATGCTTATCTATATATATAAAAGAGTTTGTCCTGACTGACTGATTGTTGAGAGGCCCACAGCCTAAACGAAAAGAGCTAGCATGCTGGAATTTTTACCAGATATTCCATTCAGGTTGGAAGTGAGCACTAAGAAAGTAATTTTATTTTGGACAACTTCTTCGTGTACCTTCTAAACACCTTAGTCCTTATTTTCCCAACTTTTGTACTAGAGCTATGCTTTAAAATTAATCAATCTGAACGAAGCTTGGTCAGGACATGGAGGCGTGTAAAAAAATTATGGATGCAAAATTTGGACCCGATCCGACAACTCCTTGGGGCACCTCCCATACACCTATGTTATGGAGCGTGCTTATCTATATATATAAAAGAGTTTGTCCTGACTGACTGATTGTTGAGAGGCCCACAGCCTAAACGAAAAGAGCTAGCATGCTGGAATTTTCACCAGATATTCCATTCAGGTTGGAAGTGAGCACTAAGAAAGTAATTTTATTTTGGACAACTTCTTCGTGTACCTTCCAAACACCTTAGTCCTTATATTCCCAACTTTTGTACTAGAGCTATGCTTTAAAATTAATCAATCTGAACGAAGCTTGGTCAGGACATGAGGGCGTGTAAAAAATTATGGATGCAAAACTCGGACCCAATCCGACAACTCCTTGGGGCACCTAACATACACTAATGTTATGGAGCGCGCTTATCTTTATATATAAAAGAGTTTGTCCTGACTGACTGATTGTTGAGAGGCCCACAGCCTAAACGAAAAGAGCTAGAAGGCTGAAATTTTCAACAAATATTCCATTCAGGTTGAAAGTGAGCAATTAAAAAGGATTTTTAACTTGGACCACTCCTTCGAGTACATCCTGAACACTTAAGTCCTTTTTTTCTCAACTTTTGTACTAGAGCTATGCTTTAAAATTAATCAATCTGAACGAAGCTCGGTCAGGACATGAGGGCGTGTTAAAAATTATGGATGCATAGTTTGGACTTGATCCGACAACGCCTTGGGACACCTCCCATACACTTCTGTTATGAAGCATGCTTATCTATATATATAAAAGAGTTTGTCCTGACTGACTGATTGTTGAGAGGCCCACAGCCTAAACGAAAAGAGCTAGCATGCTGGAATTTTTACCAGATATTCCATTCAGGTTGAAAGTGAGCACTAAGAAAGGATTTTTAATTTGGACCACTCCTTCGAGTACCTCCTGAACACTTAAGTCCTTTTTTTCTCAACTTTTGTACTAGAGCTATGCTTTAAAATTAATCAATCTGAACGAAGCTTGGTCAGGACATGAGGGCGTGTAAAAAAATTATGGATGCAAAACTCGGACCCAATCCGACAACTCCTTGGGGCACCTAACATACACTAATGTTATGGAGATTGCTTATCTATATATATAAAACAAGTTTGATGACTCTAGCACAAAAACTGAAATAGATATAGAGTTTTCCGATTTTAAAATGTGGGCGGTACCAGTGGGGGCGTGGCATCCAAAGTTTTGATGCATATCTTTGTAAGACTTCAGCATCTACCTTCCCATCAAATTTTGTGAGTATAGCCTTAAAACTGTGGGAAATACAGTCATTTTCGATTATAACTAAAGGGGGCTGGGGGCGGGATAAGTGGGCGTGGCATCCAAATTTTCGATGCAGTTTTTAAGGAATGTCATCGGCGATCTTGCCCACAAATTTGGTGAGTCTAGCTGCTAAAATGTGATATATATATATAATTAAATAGTTCTTCGCGTGATTATTTAAAAAAAAAACTTTATTTATTTTAAACAATACAACTGTAGGATTGGCAGCTCTAGCTACGCTAGTAGCTGATGTTAATTACTATCATAAGAATAAATGTAAGATTAGCAGCGCTAACAGCTGATGTCGATAAGTAAACTATAAGTGCGATTACTGTTTTATAAATTAAGAACTATCGATTAAGAGATCGACATAGAAACTCGTCACTAAGAAAATGTATTTATTGTAACCGAACCGGCGAAGCGCAAGCACGCATCAGTGCGAAATAATTTAAATGATAATGTACAAGAAGCAAATAATTAAGTTAAAGTATTAAACATTTTGTGTGCATATTCGAAATGTGTTTTATTTCACGGTGGCTTCAAAGGTTCAGTCCTACAATCTTGGGGGCTCTTCCGGGATGAACCTATGAAGAAAACAAACAAACGGTGAAATGAAGTAACAAAAAAGAGGTAAATATTTACTATCGCGGCACCAGGATTTTCGGGCTGATTTTTTTTATCATGCTCCCTTATGACTTGGCAACATCATAGCCAGTCATATTATGCAGGCGCATCGCATTGGAAAAAAAAAAAAAACTTTTGTCGTTTTACAGATTTTACAAATTTCACAAATTTTGCAAATCCATTCGTGTATGTATGCATAGGAGTGTGTGCGTGCGTGAAAAAAATGTGCCCGATAGTGTGATCTGCTCCGAAACATAGCCAACAGTGCCTTAGCAGTGGCGTGAGCCACTGCTTTTACGGCATTAGTAAGTTTAAAATGCCGTAAATGCCAGTTTCGAATTAAATCGAATCGAATTAAAAACTGGCATTAATTTTACTTATTCGATTTTTGGAGTATTTTTTATTTATAGTCATTTCGCGTCACTTTCACATTTCCTTTTCCGTCGTGCACATCCATCTCACAGTGATCGCACGCACATTGTTTTCATTGAAAACTTTTCAAAGCAATGATGGATTTTTATGAAAATAATAATAATAACAATAACACGTCGCAGGACGTGAAAAAGTAAAAAAATAAAAAATCGAAAAAAAACGTCATGCGGCTACATGAAAAGCCTTTTTCTATCATTCACTGGTAATAAAAAACTCGTAAGAAAAAATCAGCCCTAAAATCGCTGGTGCCGCGATAGTAAATATTTACCAAAAAAAATTGCGTTTCAAGTTGTTAAAAGACGCAATTGAGTTTAGCGTAGTTAACACTATTTAACTGCGCTAGTGATGAAGTAAAGTCAACATTGTTCAACTACGTTGATGTAAAGGAGGCAGAATAGGTGACATTTTGCGAAAGTATTCAGTTGTTGAAGAATACTTTGTGCATCGAAACGACGCGAACGCTACAAGCAGAGGCGCTGGTGGCGTGGAAATCAAGGCATAGCTACAGATGTAAAGGTGGCTGAATAGGTGACATTCTGCGAAAGTATTTAGTTGTTGAAGAATACTTTGTACATCGAAACGACGAGAACGCTGCAAGCAGAGGCGCTGGTGGCGTGAAAAAACGGTGCAAGCAACAGACGTAAAGATCGACGACGCCTGGCGCATATTCGAGGAATAACGGCGTTTGACAGAACGGTAAAAGACGCAGACGGCAATATTCACAAAGCAGAGTGTGAGTATATTGCGACGCAAAACGGTGTATCGGAGGAAAGCGGCAGACGAGAAGGTTGACGACGGCTGCAGTATTGGAAGAAATAACGGCAGAAGGAAGAACAGCGAAAAGAAGAACGCCGGCAGAAGGTGATATTTACGCATAATCGAGTGCGTTGGTGCTGTAACAAAAATACAACGCAAAAGCAGAGAATACGAGTGCGTGTGCCCTAACACATGTACATAAGTTCTTGGAGAGAAGGAAATCTGGTGCAGTATACATAAATCTTTACATTGTGTTAACATAGGTATGTTAAAGTATAATGTTAATTCTTGTGTTAAAATTGTTATACGCTGTTTAGTAACGTACGTATGTGAAGAAAATATTTCTTAAGAAAAATATTTGTTTGAGAAAATGTTAGTAGAAGACATCACTTGTCTTACAGTGCAAGGTCTTAAAGAAGAATTGAAATCGTTGGCATTACCAAGTTCAGGTGTTAAGAGAGAACTACAACAAAGATTAATTAGTTATTTCAATTTAGAGGCAAACGAGTTAAGTAGTGGCAGTGACAGTTCATCGTACGAAGAACCAGAGCAGTTCGAGATGGAACCGGCAAATGATCAAACGATAGTCTCAGCATTCACATTAAGGGATATCGAGGACTCCCTTTTGGTTTTTACCGGGAATGGTCTTCCAAACATTGACGAGTGGCTACTTGATTTTGAATCGAATGCGGTAACAGTTAGTGGAATGATTTACAAAAATTTATTTATGGCAGGCAGTTAATTAAAGGTGCAGAAAAATTATTTTTGAATAGTCAAACTGAAGTAAACGATTGGTCTACGCTTAAACAGGCGTTAAAATCAGAGTTTAGTGAAAAGCGTTCGGCAAAAGAAGTTCACAAAATATTGTCAGGAAGAAAGAAAAACAAAATGAATCTTTAAGTGAATATTTTTATGTAATGATGAGCGTTGCAAACCAGTGTAAATTAGACGATGAAAGCATAATGGACTAAAGGAATACCAGATTCCAAGCAGAATAAAAGTTGTTTATTTCATGCATCAAATCTAACTGAGTTTAGACAAAAAATGAAGATTTGCGAACGATTTTGTTCCAGTCATGAGTCTAAGCAAAGACCAAAGACTGACAGCAACTATCCATCAAAAAGTAGCAAGCCAGAGAGGCAGACTGCCGTTCAAGATGTACAAAAGACAAAGATTTCTGAATTGAAAAACGTTTTTAAACAGTTGCTATCAACCGATATAAGTAGCAAGTCTTATCCGGAATTAGATGTTGCGCATTTAAACACTAATTTAAAGACGCAAGTCAAAAGGTTGATTCAGGATTACAAGCCAGAGAGGCCAACGACAAGTCCTGTTGAAATGAAGATAATCCTCAAAGACGAAGTAGCAGTCTTCCAGAGACCCAGACGTTTACCATATGCCGACATCGAGATAGTTAATGAACAGATAAAAAATTGGTTGAATGAAGGGATAATTCGTAATAGCGTTTCGGAGTATGCATCTTCTATTGTTTTAGTGTCTAAAAAAGATGGTACAAAGAGGTTGTGTTGCGACTATCGAAAACTTAATGAGAAGATTATTCGTGATAATTTTCCTATGGTTTTGATGGATGACGTTTTACAGAAGTTACAAAAAGGAAAGGTGTTTACGACTTTGGACTTAAATAATGGGTTTTTCCACGTTCCAGTGCAAGAAAATTCGCGCAAGTATACGTCGTTCGTCACACCCCAAGGCCAGAACGAATTCTGTTTCGTACCTTTCGGAATTTCTAATTCTCCGGCCGTGTTTATGAGGTATATTTTTGCAGCTCTGAGGCAGTTGATTGATGACGGTACTAAACTTCTCTATATGGATGATATCATAATACCATCCTTCGAGGGGATGAAGAGGAAGGTTTTGAAAAGTTGCAGAAAGTTTTAAGCGTAGCAAAGGTGTCGGGATTAAGAATAAAGTGGGAGAAATGTCAAATATTATGTCGTAAAGTAAAATATCTTGGCCATATAATAGAAGATTCAACATTAAAAGTCTCGGAAGAAAAGACATTAGCAGTGAAGAATTTTCCAGTCCCTCGAGATAAGAAAGCAGTCCAACGTTATTTAGGCTTAACTTCTTATTTTCGCAGGTTCGTCAGAGATTTTGCTCCGATTGCTAGACCGTTGAGTAGTTTGTTAAAGAAAGACGCTATTTTCAAAATGGAAGAAGAAGAGATAGCTTCGTTCGAGCAGCTAAAAGGTTGTTTATTAAGTTCACCAGTATTAGTATTTTATGATCAAAAAGCAGAAACAGAAGTTCATTGCGATGCGAGTATGTACGGGTACGGCGCTGTTCTTTTACAAAAGAAGTCTGGAGATCAGTATTTTCACCCTGTAGAGTACATGAGCAGGAAAACGACGAAAGCTGAAGAAAAATACCCGTCTTATGAGTTAGAAGTTCTTGCAAAAGTTGAAGCTTTAAAGAAGTGGCGAATTTACTTGTTAGGTAAAAAGATTAAAATCGTGACAGATTGTAATGCGTTTACAATGACCATGAAAAAACAAGATGTTCCCGTTAAAATATCCCGCTGGGCAATATTTTACAAGATTTTGATTATCAAATTGAACATAGGCCAGGAACAAGTATGAAGCATGTAGATGCTCTAAGCAGAGTACACTGTTTATTGTTACAGGACTCGCTTAAACATCGCGTATTGCAGGCACAGCGTGAGGATGAGTGGATAAACGCAATTTGCAAAGTTTTAGAAACGTCTACTTATGATGATTATTATTTGAAGTATGATCTTCTGCATAAGGACCCAGTTAACGAATTGTTAGTTATACCTTCAAAAATGGAGAATGAAATTATAACTACGGCTCATCGTCAAGGACATCTCGGTGCTAAGCGATCCATGGATTTAGTGAAACGTGATTACTATATTCCAAACTTAGCAAGAAAAGTAGAGTTAATCATTAAATCGTGCGTAGAATGTATAATAAGTGACTCTAAGTGTGAAAAAAGGAAGGCCTATTAAATCCAATTGATAAGTCAGACGTTCCACTGCAAACATATCACATTGACCACGTGGGGCCAATGGAGTCAACTAAGAAACATTATAACCACATTTTAGTTGTAGTTGATGCTTTATCGAAATTTGTTTGGTTGTACCCAACAAAATGCAAAGGAGCAAGCGAAGTTGTTGACAAGTTGCAAAAGTTGCAGGCAGAAATTTTTGGAAATCCAAAAAGAATTATTACTGATTGAGGAACTGCTTTCACAGCCAATACGTTTGAAGATTTTTGTAGTAGCCAAGGCATAGAACACCTCGTTATTGCTACAGGAGTTCCACGTGGAAATGGCCAGGTTGAAAGAATTAATAGAATAGTACTTGCTTTGTTAACAAAATTGTGTGTGTCGGACCCAAAAGCATGGTATAATCATGTTGGCAAGGTACAACAATGTATAAATGCTACTCCGCTGAGGAGCACAAAGGTGTCTCCGCTTAAAATTCTTACAGGGATAGAAATTAGAACAAAATCTAATAATGATATTCAAAAGTTGATTGATGAAGAATTTTTATTTGAGTTGCAAGAAGAAATAGATTAGTTAAGACAAGCAGTAAAAGAAAATATTTTATCAATTCAAGAAGAGAACCGTAATTCATTTAACAAATCAAGGAAGCCTGAAAAAGAGTTTAATGTCAATGATATGGTCGCCATTAAGCGCACCCAATTTGGAGTCGGTCTTAAGTTAAAGGGGAAATTCCTTGGTCCCTATTTGGTAAAGCGTAAATTGAGACACGGAAGATACACTGTCGAAAAAATAGGTGATTTCAAAGGACCAAACAATACGAATACAGTTGCGGAGTATATGAAAGTTTGGCACCCAACATTCGGGACGAATGATTAGTAGGATGGCCGAATGTAGGATTGGCAGCTCTAGCTACTCTAGTAGCTGATGTTGATTAATATCATCAGAATAAATGTAAGATTAGCAGCGCTAACAGCTGATGTCGATAAGTAACCTATAAGTGCGATTACTATTGTATAAATTAAGAACTATCGATTAAGAGATCGACATAGAAACTCGTCACTAAGAAATAGTATTCATTGTAACCGAACCGGCGAAGCGCAAGCACGCATCAGTGCGAAATAATTTAAATGATAATGTACAAGAAGCAAATAATTAAGTTAAAGTATTAAACATTTTGCGTGCGTATTCGAAAGGTGTTTTATTTCACGGTGGCTTCAAAGGTTCAGTCCTACACAACTTAGAATTTATTTGAGTATAGATGGTTTATTATAATGTAAGAATAATTTGAGCTTTAACAAGTATTTCAATACTCAAGACCAAAACTAAAACTGATTTCTTAAATTTAGTGTCGTGCAAAGCAAACCTCGGTTTGAGTCTTTGAGTTGAGTCTTTTTTTAGAGAATATGCTTACGATTGCAATCCCACGCTTGTGATTGAGTGAGAGTCACTCCTATCAATTATTGACGTTAGAAATACTCATACCGAAATATGCTTATGTTTACGATCTCACGCTTATGGCGTGATTTTTATGTCTAGTGCGATTGTGGCATTACGCATGATTTACAAATGTACTTAGATTCTAGTTTTATGTCTGGACCGTTTCCTGTGTTAGGATTTAGGGTGTAATATGATCAGGGTGCGTGCTTAATGTGTAAGGGTGCGATCTTATGTGAAACATATTTGAGGTATCAATATGTGTGCATATTAGATATCTCACTCGCCCACACTTAGAAATTTGCGTCACGTTAATTTGTTCCTATTTTAGGATACAAGGCGGGTTGATCTTGTTCGACATTCGGTAATTTTAATTGGTCATTACTTATTTCCTGTTCTTTGGGTTTACTATATTTTATAATAAGTGTTTTAGGTAGGCTTTTGAACTTATAGATTAAGTATAATAGTATGCTTAATATCGTAATTGTTAATAATGTGAAGGTTACTGTTTGAAATGTATTATAATATTTTGTGTGTTGCAATATTAATTCTTTAGTTTGGATATAAGACAATGGTTCAAGTTTAGTTACGTTATTGCTTACATAGATATTTTGTGTGAAGTCTAATCTTGAATTGATTATTGAAATTTCATTTATTTGCAGTTCACAATTATAAATTTTTATAATATTATTTCCTTTAATTTTAATTACATTGTTCATACAATTTTGATTGATGATTGATTCAGGAAAATTCCAAGTTAATACAATGTTTGGTTCTACATAATTTGTTTGAAAATTCTTACTTGTTTTAGTGTATTTGCATTCTGTTTTCGTTTGTTTAACAATTCCTATTATACAATTATATATTATATATATATATATATACTTTATTATTATTTATAAAATATTTTTCTTGAATATTTTCTGTTAAAATATTATCATTCTCATCTGGGTAAGGTATTATTTCGAAAATGGGTGTTTTACTAATTGTTTGTGGAATATGTGATATTATGTAAATTTCTTTCGTATCAGTTTTTAGCCAAGTTGATGTTTTAATATTAAGAATTTTTTCTGGTGTAACATGCAATAAGTATTCGTGTTTGAGTAATTTAGGCAGTGAATTGATAAATAAAAGAAGATTGAAATTAACGCGGAAAGACGCTTTGTGCAGTGAAAATGCACACATCTGTAAAAACAAATATATATATTTGCATATACATATATACATATATCTAATCATTTTTAGTTAAAACTCTCACAAATAAAATCAAAGAAATATAAAACCATAAACGTAACCCCGCTCAATAAAATGAGCCTACGTAGCCAAATTCGCGCTCAGGCGCAGCGCAAGCAAGACGAACGCCGGCTCTCTGTACAACGGAACAACAAGTACATCGCTGTGGTCTCCCAAGATATGGAGAGCGAGCGACCAAGGGAAGTCTTACCCTCACTGGGCGACTCTGAACATTCGTGCTCCCCGTCACCGTCCGTACTATCAACGAAATCTGACCGCGCGCGGTCAATAACTCCAAACGCGAACAACGAACTCTTGCACGTAGAACGCGAAAGAGTACGATCATGCTCTCCGTCTCTTCTGACATGTGACGTAACTGTCACTGAACGAACAACTGCACCTGTGCCGACCGCCCGCTCAGTAAACGCAACAACTGCTGCGCCGTCAGCAGAACAACCCGCAGAACAATCCGCAGACAACGCAAATGAGAAGCCGGCTATACAGACAGGTATGGATCGCTACATACAGATCAAGCGTAAATTAAGCCCCCACCAAGCTACAAACAAACCAAAAATTACTCGCGCTAATATAGGCGAAGCACCAAACAATACCAATAGATTTGAAATTTTGGCAGATAACGCTGATGATTTGCCCCCTGAAGATAATCTTGACAAAAAAAAGCAAAAGCCTCCCCCGATATTTATACGTGAAAAAAGCTCTAGCGCTTTTGTTAACAATGTTGTAAAGCTCGTTGGCAATGACAATTTCCACATCATCCCCCTAATGAGGGGTAGTATTCATGAGATTAAAGTGCAGACAAAAACTGAAGACAGTTTTAGAAAGTTGACGGCCTACTTAACAAAAAACGAAAAAACTTTTACACGTACCAGCTTAAAAGCAGCAAGGGCCTGCAAGTTGTATTGAAAGGCATCGAGCCTGATGTTACGACGGATGAAATTAAACAAGCGCTACATGAGAAAGGATTCTCCGTTAAATCGGTTCTAAATATTCGAAACAAAATCAGGCAGCCACAACCACTCTTTAAAATTGAGCTTGAGCCTCAGGCTCTGATTATGAAAAAAAATGAGGTGCACCCCATTTATAAGCTTCAGTTCCTATTGCACCGCAGAATCACCGTTGAAGAGCCACACAAACGTAACGGCCCGGTACAATGCATGAATTGCCAAGAATATGGTCACACAAGGTCTTACTGCAAGCTGCGCCCTGTATGTGTGGTTTGCGGCGATCTTCATGACTCGTCGAGCTGCCCAGCAAGCAAAGATGACTCCAGCAAAAAAAGTGCAGCAACTGCGGAGGCAACCACACAGCTAACTACAGAGGCTGCCCAATCTACAAGGAGCTTAAGTCTCGCATCCATCATCGCGTAAACACAGCACGCTCTCAAAACGCACCGCCATCATACATTCCATCAAAGTCCAACCCTGACGTCTTCTTTTCGTCTGCAGCCAGGTCATCTTTTGGTCCCGCACCTGTTATTAAAAACGCAACCTATGCTAGCGCCTTAAGATCTGGACTGATGCCTCCTGCTTTTTATCCAGGCTCTCAAGCAAAACATATAGAACTCAACGACGAACGAGACAACAAGCCGCAGGAACCGCCACTAAGCAACTTTGAATCAATGATATGTAATTTGCAGCAGAGTTTATCACAGTTCATGTCATTTATGCAAGAAACTATGCAAAATTTACTACAAAATCAAAATACTTTGATACAGTTGCTTGTATCACTACAATCGAAATAATCAATGGCCTCACTACGTATATCAACGTGGAATGCCAATGGCGTTTCACAGCATAAACTTGAATTAGCTCAATTTCTACTCGACAACCACATTGACATTATGCTACTTTCCGAAACACACCTTACAAATAAGTATAATTTTACCATAACCGGATACTCATTCTACGGAACCAACCATCCCGATGGCAAGGCGCACGGCGGGACTGGTATCTTGATAAGAAGCCGGCTGAAGCACCACTTCCACAAAGAGTTTGCTAAAAACTATCTACAGGCCACATCCTTAAAAATACATCTGGATAGTGGTAACCAACTTGCACTTTCTGCCATCTACTGCCCACCGCGATACTCCATATCTGAAGACCAATTCATGGAATTTTTCAACTCATTAGGAGAACACTTTATAGCAGCAGGGGACTATAATGCCAAGCACACTCACTGGGGATCTCGTCTTGTGACTCCAAGAGGAAAGCAGCTGTACAACGCAATTATAAAACCAAAAAACAGGCTCAGCCACGTCTCTCCTGGCACACTAACATACTGGCCCACGGACCCCAAGAAACTGCCCGACTTAATTGATTTTGCAGTCTCCAAAAATATTCCGCGCAACCTGATAAGCGCCGAATGTCTTTCGGAGTTATCATCTGACCACTCGCCTGTACTAATTCAACTTCAACGACACCCAGAGTTTGCAAATCGCCCGGGTAAGCTGACATCACAAAAAACTAACTGGCTAAGATACAAGAAATATGTTAGCTCACACATCCAACTTAATCCGCATCTGAAAGTGGAAGCTGATATTGATTCTATTGCAAACAAACTTGAGTCAGTCTTCGTCGAAGCAGCTCGTATGTCAACACCGAAAGCAAAAACTGCAGCACCCACCCAAAAGAAAACAAATCACCAAATTGAACAGCTCGTTCTTGATAAGCGGCGACTATGACGGGAGTGGCAATGCCTAAGATCGCCGTCAGCTAAGCAAAAGCTAAAAAACGCTACACGTAAACTTACCAAAGCATCAGCACTTGAAGAAGAACATGCCCAGCGCCGATACATTGAGCAAATATCAACATCCAGCTCGAAAAACTCACTGTGGAAAGCTCACCCAACTCTCAGCCAACCGACAAAAGCAGAGATGCCCCTAAGAAACCAAGCTGGCGGCTGGGCCCGAAGCGATGAAGAAAGAGCCAACACGTTTGCTGTTCACCTGCAAAAAGTTTTCCAACCGAACCCTGCTACAAACTCGTTCGCTCTACCAACTGTATTAAACGACACCCACTTACAACATGAGCCCATTGAATTTCGCCCGAACGAAGTCGCAAGAGTTATTAATCAGGAACTAAACCCCAAAAATCTCCGGGTCTAGACCTAATAACACCAAAGATGATTATTGAGCTTCCCTATTGTGCCGTCTGTGTTATCTGCCAGTTATTCAATGTGATCACACGACTCGGGCATTTCCCAGAAAGATGGAAAAAGTCTATCATCATAATGATACCAAAGCTGGGAAAGGATCAGACAGTACCCTCGTCGTATAGACCTATAAGCCTTTTATCATGTCTATCAAAACTGTTCGAAAAATGCTTGATGACTCGGATTAATCAATTTCTGAACCTTCACAACATAATCCCGTCGCACCAATTCGGCTTTCGCCAAAACCACGGAACTATTGAACAGGTCAATCGCATAACTTCAGAAATTCGAGGCGCGTTTGAAAATCGAGAATACTGTACTGCAATTTTTCTGGATGTGGCTCAGGCATTTGACAGAGTCTGGTTGGAAGGGCTGATGTATAAGATCAAATCAACGCTTCCACCAAACACACATAAGCTGTTAAAGTCGTACCTTTACGACAGGAAGTTTGCAGTAAGATGCAACACTGCAACATCAAGCGAACACCGTATTGAAGCCGGCGTTCCTCAGGGAAGCGTACTTGGGCCAACACTCTACGTTCTCTACACAGCAGACAGGGGACTTACAACTTCAACCTTTGCTGACGATACAGCTATTCTTAGCCGATCTAGATGTCCACTGCAAGCCACATCGCAACTCGCTCGTCATCTGGTTAACGTGGAAAAATGGCTATCCGACTGGCGAATTAAAGTTAACGAACAAAAATGTAAACATGTAACGTTCACCCTTAACAAGAAAGATTGTCCACCACTTACGCTAAATAATATCCCACTCCCGAAAGCAAACGAAGTAACGTACCTAGGAGTACACCTGGACAGAAGGCTTACATGGCGCAGGCACATTGAAGCCAAGAGAACACAACTAAAACTAAAAGCCAATAGCCTCCACTGGCTTATCAACGCTCGCTCCCCGCTAAGCCTTGACTACAAGGTCCTGCTCTACAACTCTGTTCTTAAACCAATCTGGACCTATGGATGCCAGCTATGGGGTAATGCGTGCAGCAGTAACATCGACATCGTCCAAAGAGCCCAGTCAAAGATCCTGAGAACTATCACCGGGGCACCGTGGTACGTTCGCAACGAAAACATTCAAAACGACTTAAACGTCCCACCAATCAAGAAAGTAATTGCGGACTACAAGAAAAATTACCTTGGCAAGCTGTCATCGCACCCAAACTATCTTGCTAGAGGACTCTCAAACTCAAGCAGCCGATCCCGTCTTCGTCGTAATGACTTTCCGACCCAGCGATGAGTTGAGGTACGCGGCCACCAACTATTTGTACAACAACAAATAGTTAACTAAGTAATACTTGTAAGATTTGTAAACTTTTTGTTAGTTTCCCTATTATAAGGAAAGATTCAAAAAATAAAACCAGCAATAAAAAAAAAAGAAAAAAAAAAAAGTAATTTAGGGTTAAAAATTCCTAATCTTGTTAGTTGCATTCCCATTTCTATGTCTTCTATATATTCGGTAAAATGTTCTAAATTGAAAATTAGTAAATCGAATTTCTTGTGTTTTTCTTCTTTTGTTTTTAATGTATTCATGGCCTCAATTGCTTTGTTAATTGTTTCTATTATTTTGTTTAATTCATTGACTTGAACGCTATTTTCTGCTAAGTTACTTATTTTTTGTTCTAGTTTGTCTCTATCATCTGTGTCTAATGTTCCGAATAAGTATTTGTATGTTTTGCCTACTAAGTTTATTAGTCCTGTCTTTTGTCTTTTAATAATAGTTATCCCGTTCATTTCCCTGTTTAGTTTTTCAATCAGATAATTTACTTTAGTTGAATTTTCATAATCTTTTGCTTGTATTTATAAGTTATTGTAGACCTTTTCTATTTTTGTTAAATTTACAGTTAGATAATGGTATTCAAAATTGGTTGGTATATCCGGTGTTCCTGTTTTAAATGTGAGGTAGCCGTTGTTTGCTTTTATAGGGTTTATTTCGATACTTTGTCCGTTAATTGTTACTGTTAGCAATGTTATTAATATTAGAATTCCCTTCATTAGTTGGTTCCCTGTAATTAATGTATTTACTTGTATTAGTTTTCTTTTTCTTCTTAAACTTTGATTTGTAATGGGTAACTTTTCTACCTCTATTTGTTTCTTCAAAATGTTTTTCATCTAATTGTTTCAAAGTACCTGTTTTTTTGAATGGGTTCAAAAACAACTGATTTTACTAATGGTGACGCCCTGAATCTTGTATCTATTTCATACTCTTCTCGTGTCTTGTTAAGTTTTTCAATTTGTCTCTTTTTATTTTCTTGTGTGTCATAGTTTGGTGTTCCTGCGTATAAGAATATGTCGGCTGGTGTTCTGTTCGTTGTCTTGTGTTTTGTTTTATGATTATATGTGTATAAAATAATTTCGAATTTTGTTTGTTTATTTTCTATGTTTGAGTCACTGTTAATTATTCGAAGTTTTTCATTGATTGTTTTATGAAATCTTTCTACGTCTGCAATACCGTTCTTACTTGTAGTTATACTGATGTTTACTTTTTCTGCCTTCAACCATTGTTGTAATGCTGCACATATGAATGCTGAATCTTTGTCTGCTTTAATTTCGATTGGTTTACCCATTAAGTTGAAAATTTTTAAAATAGCACGTTTAGTTTCTAACCAATCTCTGCTGTTAACTTCTACTAATGTTGCAAATTTGGAATATATATCAATACATGATAAAAACTGTTTGTTATCTACTATGTAAAAATCCATTACGTATTTTTCTCTGATAAAATTTGATTCTGGGGTTAACTCGAAACTTAATTTTGTGTTTCTATGTTCTGTTTTTGAAATGTTACATATTTGACATTCATTTATAATATTTTGAATTATATTTTGATAATCTGGGTAATAATAATTTTCTTTAAACCAATTTATTGTTTTTTCTATTCCTAGGTGTAATAATTCGTTATGATTTGTTAATATTATTTCTTTGAACTCGGCATAAGTTTGTAAGTCTTGTAATTTTAAATTACTCTTCATTGCTTTTATTTTGGTTTCTGGATTGATTATTTCAATGTAGGCGTTTTGAAAAATTGGAAAATCATTGTCGTTGTGAAAATATAAGACACTGTTTTTAGTACATAAATATTCTTTTATAATTTCTTTTGCTTTTTCAATAGTCATTTGTGTGTATGTGATTTTTATATTTTTCTTATGAAAGTAATTGGTTACTTCTGTCTTATTGTCCGAACCTTTGATTAATTCAATTTGTCTATTGTAATAATTTAATGGTCTTTCTGTAATCTGAATACAATTTTGATTGTCTTCTTGGGCACTATGTATAGTTGCACAAGTTGTCTCGTTTGACTCTTCTCCTAATAGATTTTCGTCAAGTTGTATACGTGACAATGCATCTGCTACGTGATTTTCTTTACCTGGTACATACTTGATTGTGTAATCGAATTCATTTAACTTTATTTTCCAGCGTTGGAGTTTCATATTGGGTTCTTTTATATTATTTAACCATACTAATGATTTATGATCACTTAAAATTTCAAATTGTCTGCCATATAAATAAGTTCTAAATGTTTTTGTTGCCCAAACTATTGCTAATAGTTCCTTTTCTATTGCTGAGTAATTTTCCTCATGTTTGTTTAGTGTTCTACTAGCGAAACATACTGGTTTATGATTTTGTGTCAATACTGCTCCTAATGCTACATTACTAGCATCTGTTGTAAGACAAAATGGTTTATTATAATCTGGATGAGTAAGGATTGGGTCTGAAGTTACAAGTAGTTTTAACTTTTCAAAAGCTGCAATATATGATTCCTCTTTTATGTCTATTTTTGCTCCTTTTTTAGTTTTAATGTCATAGGCTTAACAACGTTTGCGAAATTTGGAATAAATTTTCTATAAAATCCACATAAACCTAAAAATTGTTTAATTTGTGTCGGAGTCTTAGGTATTGGGTAATTTCTAACTGCGATAATTTTATTCGGATTGGCTTTTATCCCTTCAGTAGTAACAATATGTCCTAGAAATTCTGTTTCCTTTTTTAGAAATTCACACTTGTCTAATTGCAATTTTAAGTTGGCTTCCCTTAATCTTGTGAATACCTTAGTTAGTGATAAAATATGTTCTTCCAATGAAGTGGAGTAAATAATAATATCATCTAGATAGACCAAACAACCTTTGTAGATTAAATCTTCCAATAAGTTGTTCATGCAACGTTGAAAAGTTGCTGGTGCATTTTTTAGACCAAACGGCATACGAGTATATTCGTAATGCCCATGTTTAGTGGAAAACGCTGTCTTAGGTATGGATTTTGGATCCATTTGGATTTGGTGATAGCCTTTTGCTAGATCGAGAGTTGTGAAATATTGGCATCGGCCAAGCTTATCTAAAATTTCATCCATTATTGGAATGGGAAATCTATCACTGATTGTGGCTTCGTTTAAGTATCTGTAGTCTATTACTAATCTATATTTTTTCTTACCAGAGGCATCCATCTTTTTTGGAATTACCAAAACTGGTGAATTGTAAGGGGAATAAGATTTTCTTATAATTCCCTGCTCTAACATTTCTTTGACTTGTTTGTCAATTTCTTTGTGCTGACTATACGACAGTGCATACGGTCTCTTATAAATAGCATCTTGATGCCTTGTTATTATCGAGTGTTTTATAGTACTAGTGAAAGTCAAATTGTCGCCTTCGTGGTACTGAATATCTCGAAATTTATGTAATACTTTTGTAACTGCATTTTTCTCTTCCTCATTGAGATGATCTAACCGAAATTCGTTGGATTCTCTTAATTCTTCTTCTATTGCAAATGCTAAATGCAAATCTCTTTCAGAAGGTGGATCTAAACATTCTGGTCCTGTTTCTTCTTCTAAATTAATGTTGGTATCATATTTAAATACGAACCTATATTCTCCTAAAATTACTGCTCCTTCTTCATAATCAAGCTTGGCTTTGCAAGCTTCCAAATAGTTTCTTCCTATTAACATGTCATAATGATTTGAAAATTTGTGTAAATAAAATTTTTGTTTTGTCGGATTAAGTTTGCATGTGCCTATTGTTATACTTTCTGTTAATTCAATATTTCCGTTGATTGTGTGAACATTTAAATGATCTTTATCGATTTTAAAGTCTAAAAAGTTTTTATTCATAATATTAATTGAAGAACCTGTATCTATTACGCATCTAAGTGGTATATCATTCATAATGATGATTATGAATGGATTTTTTGTTCTTTATTGTTCCGAGGCTTGTGCTTGAAAATTTTCGGATGTGTCCATTTTTGACACTCCGCTGTTACTCTCTCTTTGCCTCTTTTGAGGTTGGTTGTTGAAAGGGGGTGCTTGTGCATTATAGTTTCTATTTTGCGAATAGTTCATGGGGTTCTGTTGTCTACCTTGTTGGAGTTTGTAATGAAATTCGTTTAATTTTTGTCTGTCTTCCTGCTGAGTGTACTGTCTGTTAGTCTGATTGTAGTGGTTATTTTGATTTCGATAAGGGGTGTTATTGTAATTGTTTTGATAGTTATGGTTATGTGATGCTTGGTTAGTGGGGTTATATGTTGGCTTTTGGTTATAATTTTCTTGATACTTTCTACCATGATAGTTTTTTGTTGAATTATTATCTTTATTATCTTTGGGTTTTTCAACCACACTATTTTCATATAAACCTTCCCTTTGAGCTGCTACTTTTAACATGTGGCTAGTTGTTATATCATACCTAGCTAAAATCATGAAAATTCTATCTGGTATTTTTCTTTTTATGACATCTTTAATTGTGTTGTTCATAGCATTTGTGTCCCTATTATCGTGTGTGCCACGCTCCGGTGTGTTACGGCTCCGGTGTGTGTGTGTCTCCTGTGTGTGTATCTCCTGGGTGTGTGTCTTGTTCCTGCTGTGTTCCACTCCTGTGTGTGTGTTGCGCTCCTGTGTCTCTGCTTGTCCTCTGCGTACTTGGTCACCTTTTGTATTAGTTTTCCTTTGTCCTCTGCTGCTGTCGACGTCGATCGGCACGTGCCATTCGGCTGCTGCTGTGCTGTGCTGCCTGGACTGCATTGGTCGCCGCATGATGCAATAAGTATATATATATATATATATATATATATATATATATAATATAATATATATAATATAAGGAAGGGGGCTTCTACGAGGGAGGTATTATGAAGTTGCCGTCTAGATGGAAACAGATTATCGAACAAATCGGCGCATATTTGAACTAAATCCGATCACTGTAACACTTTTTATAAAGCATTGAATAAAGACCAAAAGCGGAAGGGAGATATTTGACAACCTATGGTTGTCAAATATCTCCCTTCCGCCCTTTTCTTTGAATTTCGCGGCTATGTACAAAGCGCTACAGAGCTCGTATCTGGCAATACTATACATAATTTGAAAGGTCTTGACATAACCTACAAAACGACGCTATGCATGATTAGTTTGGATATTGCGTTCAACAGTTATAGACGTGTAAACATGGAGTTCACTAACGCCGAAATTCGCGCTATTTTAAAGTTTTCCTTCGTTAAAGGCAAATCCGCTAGAGAAACGTTCCGTGAGATTAATGGTGTTTTGGGGGATGGTACTCTATCACTTCGAACCGCGGAGGAATGGTTTCGACGATTCAGAGCCGGTGAAAACGACACCATGGATAAGCCAGCCGGCGGAAGACCTGTGACGACAAATACCGATCAAATCATGGAATACATCGAGTTAGACCGGCATGTGGCATCTCGTGACATCGCCCAGGAGATGGGAGTTAGTCACCAAACCATTTTAAACCATCTGCAGAAGGCTGGATACAAAAAAAAGCTTGATGTTTGGGTGCCGCATGATTTGACGCAAAAAAACCTTCTGGACCGAATCAACGCCTGCGATATGCTGCTGAAACGGAACGAACTCGACCCATTCTTGAAGCGGATAGTGACTGGCGACGAAAAATGGATCACATACGACAATATCAAGCGAAAACGGTCGTGGTCGAAGGCCGGTGAATCGTCCCAAACAGTGGCCAAGCCGGGATTGACGGCCAGGAAGGTTTTGCTGTGTGTTTGGTGGGATTGGAAGGGAATCATCCACTATGAGCTGCTCCCATATGGCCAGACGCTTAATTCTACCATCTACTGCGAACAACTGGACCGCTTGAAGCAGGCGATCGACCAGAAGCGTCCAGAATTGGCCAACAGGAAGGGTGTAGTGTTCCACCAGGACAACGCCAGACCACACACTTCGTTGATGACTCGTCAGAAGCTACGGGAGCTCGGATGGGAGGTTTTATCGCATCCACCATATAGCCCGGACATAGCGCCAAGTGATTACCACCTGTTCCTGTCCATGGCGAACGCCCTTGGTGGTGTAAAGTTGAACTCAAAAGAGGCTTGTGAAAAGTGGCTGTCCGAGTTCTTCGCAAATAAGGAGGGGGCTTCTACGAGGGAGGTATTATGAAGTTGCCGTCTAGATGGAAACAGATTATCAAACAAAACGGCGCATATTTGAACTAAATCCGATCACTGTAACACTTTTTATAAAGCATTGAATAAAGACCAAAAAGCGGAAGGGAGATATTTGACAACCATAGGTTGTCAAATATCTCCCTTCCGCCTTTTTGTCTTTTGAATTTCGCGGCTATGTACAAAGCGCTACAGAGCTCGTATCTGGCAATACTATACATAATTTGAAAGGTCTTGACATAACCTACAAAACGACGCTATGCATGATTAGTTTGGATATTGCGTTCAACAGTTATAGACGTGTAAACATGGAGTTCACTAACGCCGAAATTCGCGCTATTTTAAAGTTTTCCTTCGTTAAAGGCAAATCCGCTAGAGAAACGTTCCGTGAGATTAATGGTGTTTTGGGGGATGGTACTCTATCACTTCGAACCGCCGAGGAATGGTTTCGACGATTCAGAGCCGGTGAAAACGACACCATGGATAAGCCAGCCGGCGGAAGACCTGTGACGACAAATACCGATCAAATCATGGAATACATCGAGTTAGACCGGCATGTGGCATCTCGTGACATCGCCCAGGAGATGGGAGTTAGTCACCAAACCATTTTAAACCATCTGCAGAAGGCTGGATACAAAAAAAAGCTTGATGTTTGGGTGCCGCATGATTTGACGCAAAAAAACCTTCTGGACCGAATCAACGCCTGCGATATGCTGCTGAAACGGAACGAACTCGACCCATTCTTGAAGCGGATAGTGACTGGCGACGAAAAATGGATCACATACGACAATATCAAGCGAAAACGGTCGTGGTCGAAGGCCGGTGAATCGTCCCAAACAGTGGCCAAGCCGGGATTGACGGCCAGGAAGGTTTTGCTGTGTGTTTGGTGGGATTGGAAGGGAATCATCCACTATGAGCTGCTCCCATATGGCCAGACGCTTAATTCTACCATCTACTGCGAACAACTGGACCGCTTGAAGCAGGCGATCGACCAGAAGCGTCCAGAATTGGCCAACAGGAAGGGTGTAGTGTTCCACCAGGACAACGCCAGACCACACACTTCGTTGATGACTCGTCAGAAGCTACGGGAGCTCGGATGGGAGGTTTTATCGCATCCACCATATAGCCCGGACATAGCGCCAAGTGATTACCACCTGTTCCTGTCCATGGCGAACGCCCTTGGTGGTGTAAAGTTGAACTCAAAAGAGGCTTGTGAAAAGTGGCTGTCCGAGTTCTTCGCAAATAAGGAGGGGGCTTCTACGAGGGAGGTATTATGAAGTTGCCGTCTAGATGGAAACAGATTATCGAACAAAACGGCGCATATTTGAACTAAATCCGATCACTGTAACACTTTTTATAAAGCATTGAATAAAGACCAAAAAAGCGGAAGGGAGATATTTGACAACCTATGGTTGTCAAATATCTCCCTTCCGCCTTTTTGTCTTTTGAATTTCGCGGCTATGTACAAAGCGCTACAGAGCTCGTATCTGGCAATACTATACATAATTTGAAAGGTCTTGACATAACCTACAAAACGACGCTATGCATGATTAGTTTGGATATTGCGTTCAACAGTTATAGACGTGTAAACATGGAGTTCACTAACGCCGAAATTCGCGCTATTTTAAAGTTTTCCTTCGTTAAAGGCAAATCCGCTAGAGAAACGTTCCGTGAGATTAATGGTGTTTTGGGGGATGGTACTCTATCACTTCGAACCGCGGAGGAATGGTTTCGACGATTCAGAGCCGGTGAAAACGACACCATGGATAAGCCAGCCGGCGGAAGACCTGTGACGACAAATACCGATCAAATCATGGAATACATCGAGTTAGACCGGCATGTGGCATCTCGTGACATCGCCCAGGAGATGGGAGTTAGTCACCAAACCATTTTAAACCATCTGCAGAAGGCTGGATACAAAAAAAGCTTGATGTTTGGGTGCCGCATGATTTGACGCAAAAAAACCTTCTGGACCGAATCAACGCCAGCGATATGCTGCTGAAACGGAACGAACTCGACCCATTCTTGAAGCGGATAGTGACTGGCGACGAAAAATGGATCACATACGACAATATCAAGCGAAAACGGTCGTGGTCGAAGGCCGGTGAATCGTCCCAAACAGTGGCCAAGCCGGGATTGACGGCCAGGAAGGTTTTGCTGTGTGTTTGGTGGGATTGGAAGGGAATCATCCACTATGAGCTGCTCCCATATGGCCAGACGCTTAATTCTACCATCTACTGCGAACAACTGGACCGCTTGAAGCAGGCGATCGACCAGAAGCGTCCAGAATTGGCCAACAGGAAGGGTGTAGTGTTCCACCAGGACAACGCCAGACCACACACTTCGTTGATGACTCGTCAGAAGCTACGGGAGCTCGGATGGGAGGTTTTATCGCATCCACCATATAGCCCGGACATAGCGCCAAGTGATTACCACCTGTTCCTGTCCATGGCGAACGCCCTTGGTGGTGTAAAGTTGAACTCAAAAGAGGCTTGTGAAAAGTGGCTGTCCGAGTTCTTCGCAAATAAGGAGGGGGGCTTCTACGAGGGAGGTATTATGAAGTTGCCGTCTAGATGGAAACAGATTATCGAACAAAACGGCGCATATTTGAACTAAATCCGATCACTGTAACACTTTTTATAAAGCATTGAATAAAGACCAAAAAAGGAAGGGAGATATTTGACAACCTATGGTTGTCAAATATCTCCCTCCGCCTTTTTGTCTTTTGAATTTCGCGGCTATGTACAAAGCGCTACAGAGCTCGTATCTGGCAATACTATACATAATTTGAAAGGTCTTGACATAACCTACAAAACGACGCTATGCATGATTAGTTTGGATATTGCGTTCAACAGTTATAGACGTGTAAACATGGAGTTCACTAACGCCGAAATTCGCGCTATTTTAAAGTTTTCCTTCGTTAAAGGCAAATCCGCTAGAGAAACGTTCCGTGAGATTAATGGTGTTTTGGGGGATGGTACTCTATCACTTCGAACCGCGGAGGAATGGTTTCGACGATTCAGAGCCGGTGAAAACGACACCATGGATAAGCCAGCCGGCGGAAGACCTGTGACGACAAATACCGATCAAATCATGGAATACATCGAGTTAGACCGGCATGTGGCATCTCGTGACATCGCCCAGGAGATGGGAGTTAGTCACCAAACCATTTTAAACCATCTGCAGAAGGCTGGATACAAAAAAAAGCTTGATGTTTGGGTGCCGCATGATTTGACGCAAAAAAACCTTCTGGACCGAATCAACGCCAGCGATATGCTGCTGAAACGGAACGAACTCGACCCATTCTTGAAGCGGATAGTGACTGGCGACGAAAAATGGATCACATACGACAATATCAAGCGAAAACGGTCGTGGTCGAAGGCCGGTGAATCGTCCCAAACAGTGGCCAAGCCGGGATTGACGGCCAGGAAGGTTTTGCTGTGTGTTTGGTGGGATTGGAAGGGAATCATCCACTATGAGCTGCTCCCATATGGCCAGACGCTTAATTCTACCATCTACTGCGAACAACTGGACCGCTTGAAGCAGGCGATCGACCAGAAGCGTCCAGAATTGGCCAACAGGAAGGGTGTAGTGTTCCACCAGGACAACGCCAGACCACACACTTCGTTGATGACTCGTCAGAAGCTACGGGAGCTTGGATGGGAGGTTTTATCGCATCCACCATATAGCCCGGACATAGCGCCAAGTGATTACCACCTGTTCCTGATCAGGGGATCTAAATAGTAGGATGGCCGAATTGTAGTAGGATAAGTACATATACATAGATATACTCATACACCTAAGTGAACAGATGTTAGAACGATAAGTACACATATGATATATTTAGCAGACTAATTTGAGTAACCATCGTTATGTTAAGATCGATAAGTAAGAACAATGTTAATCGAGTAGAACTGTAAGTGAGCGTTAACAGAGAGTCAGTCTGTTCAACGCGTCGATGAGTGCAGAACGTAATAAAGAGAAAAGATATAAAAGATTCTTTCCACATTATAAATTGTAAATAACGATGCTCTTATTTTTTTTTTGTTGTCGTATTATAAGATATCGTTTATTCTTTAGTTTATTTCTTAAGTTTACAATTGCGTCTTTTCTTATTTTTTAAGCGACGATGCGCTGCGTTTTCTTTTTGTGCCAACAATGAATGTTCGCTCACCGAACTTGTTCCGTTACTCGTTCCGATCTACATCGGCGATGGGATATCGTATGAACTATCGATAGCTCAAACCCTCCGATCATATGATAGTTCATACTGTTACCGATATAATAAAATATAACTTAAAATAATATACAATTATATATATCTTAACAGCTCGGCCATTCTGACACTTTGATCGACCCGATCAAACTTAGTATTCAGAAATTGTGCATTAAAATTATAAGTATAATGATAGGAGTTTTAAATTATTCTGGTGGTTCTGAATCACCTTCGACATTGGTTCTCCAATCTGCCCATTTTTTTATTCTGCAAGCTTTTATGATACCTTCATACGGGATTTGCGTTACCTGGCAGTTATCTACATCTGTGATAACGTATCTATCGTTTGGAAAAATTTTCTTGATTACATAGGGACCTATATATTTCGCTATGAATTTTTTATTGCTTCCAATAGATGTGTTTAGCATGCGGCTTATGATTACTTCTGAGTGCATCTGAGCTTTTAGCTTGAGTAAGCTGAATTTTTATAAATGAAGTATTCCTACATTCTTTTAAATCCCTGGTTGTTTCATTTTTCCTTTCTAAATATTCGCTAAGTGTGTCTGTTCGGGCCAGCTCCCAAAATAGTGCAGCTGAACATAACCTAACATATAACTTGTTTAAATATTTGATTCGCTCTGCGTAGCAAGAGAGCGCTTGAACGTCGCACGTCTTGCACGCTCATTTATCAGAATCATCTTCTTATCGTTTGTTCTATTGCAATCTGCCTAGGCTCAAGCGTCTGCAGCTATGGCTGCAGCGTTCAGTTTTTAATATTAAGTTGTATTGACAAGAGGCCACAGCGCCGAGTCATACTCATAAACGTTTCAAACTCAAATGCACGAGCCCGACCGCTCGCTTGTAAATTTAACACATATATAACAATAATAATTATAACGTGAATAAATAAAACACAATAATTTAAACAGATTCTTTTTTTAATTAAGTTTCGTGTATAAGCGCTTAAGAAAAAGCTCTTAGGCTCAACATTTGGTGGTTCCTCCCCCCGTTGAAAGCTTAGGGTTGCTTTCAACATCATCCTTTACTGGCAGCAAGCAAAGTTTGTTGACAGCTCTTCGGGTGCGTCCAGCAGCTGTTTGAAGAATGGCGACTCTAGCAACACCGTCTGCGCCGGTGATAACCTCAACGACCCTGGCAAGGGGCCATTTGAGCGGTGGTGTGTTCTCATCCTTAAGGAGAACAACGTCGTTGGGTTGCAGATTTGGTTTTTCGGAGCGCCACTTTGACTTCTCTTGAAGAAGCGATAAATATTCGTCGCGCCATCTGGTCCAAAAGTTCTGCTGTAAATAGGCCACCTTTTGCCAGCGATCAAGCCGGTCGAAGTTAAGTTTGGACAAGTCAGGTTCGACGAACGATGATATTGGGGCGCCAATCAAGAAGTGAGCTGGTGTGAGAACATCTAAGTTGGCTGGGTTTTCTGAAAGAGGAAATAGTGGGCGAGAATTAATTATAGCAGCAACGTTGCAGATGAGCGTTCGGAGATCATCATATTCTAACGTCGTGGACCCAAGAGATCGGCGCAGATGATGTTTTGATGTCTTAACGGCAGCCTCCCATAGACCTCCAAAATGTGGTGATCGAGGTGGTATAAAACGCCAGTCAATGTGGTCGTCCAAACAAAATTGATGAACTGCAGCTTGATGTTCATCGCTAAGTACAATCCTTTTGAACTCAGCAAGCTCATTTCGAGCCCCAACAAAATTGGTTGCGTTGTCAGTCCATATGCATGCAGGTCGTCCACGAGTACAAATAAAACGCCGAAGACACGCTATAAATGCCGGTGTCGACAAGTCCTTGACAAGCTCAAGGTGAACTGCCTTTGTTGCAAAACATATGAAAACGCTGATATAGCATTTGATGGGAGGCCGCTTGCGGACATGAAGGGTCCACAATAGTCTATTCCAGTCACTAAAAATGCTCGGGTACCGCTTACATGCTCCTCTGGAAGATCAGCCATGATGTGTTCAATGGTGCGCGGCTTGGCTCGCACGCACCGAATACATTTTTGAACAACTTTGGCAATGGTTTTCCGGCCGCCAATGGGCCAATAGCTAAGTCGAATGAGCGCTAAGAGAGCTTGAGGTCCCGCATGCAAATTGTGCTCATGATAGTGGCGAATTTTGGAAGTTGTGATTGGGTGCTGTTTAGGCAAAATAATTGGGTGTTTGGCTTCAAAATCCAATGACGCATTCCTTAAACGACCTCCAACACGAAGAAGTCCAACGCTGTCTAAAAATGGAGAAAGTGTAGAGAGACTATTTGATGGCTTAAGGCCCATTTTAGCTTGCAGTATTTTAATCTCTGCTCCCAGGCAACTTTGCTGAACTACTCTCAGAAGCAGTTCAGTCCCACGGCGCAAATCAAGTACGCTAATTGCAGGCGATTTGATCCTGTGTAAAAATTTAGCAACATAGCCAAAAATACGCTGCATTTTTGAAAATGAATTTACGAATTTATAATTGTCGATGCTGTATACGGGGCTTGTTGCAGTAGTCAAAACCTGTTTCCTTAATTCCGGTAATTGTGCTGGTCCCGGAGGCGAGGATGGCCAATCGTCCTTTGATAGGCAGAGATAAGCTGGTCCGAATTTCCAAATCTTCAGGTTGATCAACTCGACTGGAAAGGATCGTCGAGATAGTACATTTGCAGGGTTGAGGCCAGTGGGCACATATCGCCACTCCATTCCATTTGTGAGCTCCTGAATGATAGAAATTCTGTTAGCAACGAATACATTAAAATTAGCAGGGTGGCCCTTGATCCAAGCTAGTGTTACAGTAGAGTCGCTCCAGCAGAAATATGAATTTGCTAATTTTATTTCAGCTACTTCGTTTATAAGTTGAGCAAGTAAGGCGGCAGCACAAAGTTCAAGTTTGGGAATAGTTACAGTTTTTACCGGGGCTACGCGAGACTTGGAACAAAGCAAGTGGGCCTGTTTGCCCTTGCTGGTGTTAGAGACTGCGTAGAGACATGCTCCATATGCGCTGATGCTGGCATCACAGAAACCATGAATTTCAACCATATCCTTTGGAGTTATAGCAAGGCGAGGAAACTCAATTTGATGCATGCTGCTGAATTGTTCCATGAATGTTATCCAAGCAGTGTTCAATGCTAACGGTAGGCTCTCATCCCAGTCTAGCTGTTCCTTCCAAAGTTGTTGCATAAAGATCTTTGCCTTGCAAATAACAGGCCCTATTAAACCGAGCGGGTCATAGAGGCGAGCAATTGTAGACATTACTGTGCGTTTGCTAGGCCTTGCAGAACATTGACTGCTAAACGAAAATAACAGGCTATCAACGACAGGATTCCAGGCAAGTCCCAATGTTTTCGTGACGTCTGTGCCATCTGTGAACTTGACAAACGTTTCCTTGTCTTCACTAGGGACTTGGTTAAGAAGAGCAGGACTGTTAGAGCACCATTTCCTAATTTTAAAATTGCCCCTTTCCTTCACCTCATTGTCAGAATTGCCACCCGTTAGAAGATCGTCAACGTAAAAATCTTGAAGAGTAACTTTTGACCCAATGGGATACGCCAACATTTCATCATAAGCTAACTGATGCATAGCACGAATTGCTAAAAACGAGGCTGGCTTTGTGCCATATGTAACAGTGTCTAATTTATACACCTTTATCTTGTCTTTGGGCGAGTCCCTCCACAGAATGCATTGCAAAAATGAGTCAGGCTGCTGCATTTGCACACATCTGTACATTTTGCATATATCTCCAGTTAGTGCAACAGAAAATGTGCGAAACCGAAGCAATGTTGTAAACAATTCAGGTTGAATAGTGGGTCCGGACATCAGAATATTATTAAGCGACAGACCAGAGGAGGTGCGGGCAGAACCATCGAAAACAACACGAAGTTTTGTGGTGGTCTTATCTTCGCGAATCACGCAGTGGTGTGGCAAAAAATATTTGCATTGATTGAACTTCCTTTGTTCAACAACTGACATATGTTGCAACTCTTCGTATTCCTTTATAAAATCTGAGTATTGAGCCTTGAGCTGAGGTTTGCGCTCAAGCTTATGCTCTAAATTGAGAAACCGTTTGTAAGCTTGCTTGTATGAGTCTCCAAGCAGATCTATACCTTTATTGAGCGGAAGACGAACGCAATATGTGCCGTTGGGCAAACGAACAAAACTTGATTTAAACTGATGCTCACAGTCTAAATCCTCGACAGTAGTTTCGCTATTAGAATTGAACGAGTTTTCTAATTCCCAAAATCGGCGTATTTGTGCGTCTAACTTACAGTCAGCAGTCTGATCTGACTCGGCATGATTTTGTGTTGCAATTAAAGATGAATTGTGAACTTGATTATTGCCGCCAGTGACGACCCATCCCAATCGGGTTTTTTGAAGAAGCGGAAGGCCTGACAACAATTTGATTTGCCCAGCGCATAGCAAGTCAAAGAATAAGCTAGCTCCAATTAGTAGGTCAATTTTCTGAGACGTATAGAACGATGGGTCGGCGAGACGAATGTTTGGTGGTATTTTCCAGTTGGAAATATCAAACGAAAACGCAGGGTGATTTTCCGTTATATTTTGTGCAACGTGGGCGGTTATTGGAACCGAATAGTCGGATGCAAGAGATTGCAAAAACATGTTGACAGTGGCTCCTTCAGTAGAAAATGACGAATTTCCAATTCCAGAAATTGATGCGCACACCTTTGTGCGCTTCAACTGTAGATGCTGAGCAAAACGGGAAGTGACAATGTGTATTTGAGATCCTGAGTCTAAAAGCGCTCGACATGGAAGGTCTACACCTGTCTGGCTCCTTACTGTGATTACTGCAGTAGCTAGGAGCACAATATTCGAACTGAGATTCTGGGCAGAAAGGGTGGCCGTGGTAGATTGGGCGAGAAGACTACTCGCTTCAGGTGAAGTTTGTTCCGATGATTGGCGAGCTGGAGCCTTTGATTGGTGTTGGTTATTACCAAGGTGCAATAACGTGTGGTGTTTCGCTCCGCAGGTTCGACAGTTACCAGAACTACACGCTGTATTACGATGCCCCTTTTTTAAACAATTAAAACAGACTCCTAACTTTTTTACCTCTCTCAAACGAATAGATGGAGATAAATTTCCAAACCGAGAGCAATTATATATAGTGTGACTTGAGCTGCCACAAAATGCACAGTCAGGAATGCTATATGTATTAGTAGCAACTAGGGCATGTTTGGGATTGTATGTCTTTTTTAATTTTCCAACCTGATTGTTGTGGCTACTCATTGCCTGTTGGATGTTCTCCATTGTTTGACAACGTCCTTCCAGAAACGACGAAAATAGCTCCCACGTTGGCACAACATCTGAAGATGCCTGCTCTTCCCACTTAGCCCTGGTTTCATTATCCAAAAACTTGAAGAGCGTGTGTACTAGGATACATCCGGCTATTTCCTCCATTGATGCCATCGTTTTAAGCGCACGCATGTGTGAGTTTAACGTGTCAACGACTGAGCCATCCTCCACCCTTTCTTGCCTTAGAATCTCCGAAATGTGTGCCTGAAAAATTAAGCGTTTATTATTAAATCGTTTGTTTAATATTTCAAGAGCGGCATTATAGTTGGCGCTCGACATTTCGAGAGAGCGGACGGAGTCAAGTGCAGATCCATCCAAGCAAGAGATCAGGTACTGCAGCTTTTCCACTTCAGTCAGGTTGTTATCCTTGTGAATAATGCTGTCGAACATGGTGTGGAAATTGGCCCACTCCGTATATCCACCACGAAACGTTGGCAACTTTATTTCAGGCATTCGCGGCTTGGACCTTGTCATGATGACTGTGGGCTGATCCTCAACAGACCCAGTTGTGTTCATAGTAGAGCAGCGCGGCGGAGTCTGCAACGATCGTTTACGTAGAGCCGAGTTTACACGCACTTGAAGAGTTACTATAATTTCGTCAAAATTGACGCGCATATCACTACCAATCTCATCAAAATCAAGTTCTTCAAGAGAGCTGTGAAACTGATCAAATGATTTATGCAACTGCTCTAATGTTCTAAGATGCACAGTTAAACCGTCGTAATCAAGCGAGGTTATTTTATTAGGTTCAAGCTGCGATTGAATTTTTTAAAACGCGCTCATAAAGTGAGATTGTTTTGCGCTTATAAAAAATTGCTTTAGTTTCAGCAGCAGAGTCAGTTGTATTGTTGGTCATTTTTAAACCGTCAACAATTACAACGAAGCAAAATTATCACTGATAATAACACGCACAAAGAGAGCACCGATTGCAGCTGTTCAGATTTGGAGGGCAATGAACCTTTTTCGTTAGCCTTGACCGTGAAACGACCGCCGTCTAAGCACAAAACGAAAACCGATTGCGGGCGCTCAGAGAATATGCAAGCAACAGCAAATGTTACAGCATAAGCACAAGTGCAGTGATAGAGAGATAAGTAAAAGGCAACGAACTCTTTAAGCTGGCCTTGATCTTGACACGAACGAAGTTTAGGCACAAAACGAAGACCGAATTTAGAGAACTGTATCAATACAGGGTGCCTTTTAATTAGTACACATGTTCTTTAATTAGTCTTTAATAATGTTTGATGCACCAATGATTTCCGTTTATGTATTGTATATATGTTGCATAAATAATTAACGCGAAAATAAAGTTAACAAGACAGTTATAAGAAAAAAATCACGTCGGGGTCACCAAATGTTGAGCCTAAGAGCTTTTTCTTAAGCGCTTATACACGAAACTTAATTAAAAAAAGAATCTGTTTAAATTATTGTGTTTTATTTATTCACGTTATAATTATTATTGTTATATATGTGTTAAATTTACAAGCGAGCGGTCGGGCTCGTGCATTTGAGTTTGAAACGTTTATGAGTATGACTCGGCGCTGTGGCCTCTTGTCAATACAACTGAATATTAAAAACTGAACGCTGCAGCCATAGCTGCAGACGCTTGAGCCTAGGCAGATTGCAATAGAACAAACGATAAGAAGATGATTCTGATAAATGAGCGTGCAAGACGTGCGACGTTCAAGCGCTCTCTTGCTACGCAGAGCGAATCAAATATTTAAACAAGTTATATGTTAGGCTATGTTCAGCTGCACTATTTT